>CM072770.1:95581849-96831849 GCA_036936925.1 Cenchrus fungigraminus
CTCCCTTGGCACAACAAATTGAAGGTGTTTAAATTTAAACCAATAATATGACTAAAAGCAGTTATTGCATTATCTAGTAGACTCTCAATCTAAATTAGTATCGGTAAACATAATAAACTCGTAGAGTTGCAATCAATTACTCTTATTGTATTAAAGTCACATAATCTTTTAATTTGGCATCAATTATTTTATATGAGGCAACATTACATGTTGTATGAAAGTAGTTTGAACCAAACAATATAACAAGTGCATCTTTGTCTTGTGAAAAGTAGTTTGAAGTTTTCATGATATGGCTAGATCTATAAACTGTTGAAGCCGCTGGTTGACATCGTCGACCCGGAGATTGAGGGCATCGTGGTGGAGGCGCTTCTCCTATATGTGACACTGGTGTGTCGACCTGGAGATGGACGGAGTCTGCCTGAGCGGCCTCATATCTGATCGGCACCTACAGTCGTGGCGATGAAACGGTGGTAGTGCCACGGCAAGGTTTATGTCGAGGTCGAGACTTGGGAGGATGTCGTAGAGATCTACGGTCCGAGTGATGAAGTCCCGATGGTGGTAACGAAAAGCCTGGTCCACACTCGAAGGCGACCGTGTCGACGGAGATGGAGTCGCCACTTGGAGGAGCGGTACCAGTTGTTGAGGGCATGCTGCGGGAGGTGTTGGCGGCGGTAGGAATAGAGCATCGCCCTACCAGGAAGTTGCGGCCGCCTGATTTGCGCTCAAGGTGGAGAGGACGTTGATGGTGACCGAACCACTGTGCGCTCTTGTGCAACATCTGTGTTCGAGAAACGTAGCACCTAGCATCAGAGATGAAAATGTCGGCATCTGCAGTGGAAGTAGACCCGATGCTGCCTCTGTGAATGGCACTCAGCATGCGTGTCCCCGAAGACATCGGCGTGGCCCCCGTGCGGGTGGTGGTTATTGGAGCTCGGTAGTGTTGCTGGTTTAGACGCTAGGGGAGAAAAGGCTTGTTGATCCTTCCCGAGTAGCACCTGCTGTTGTTGGGCCATGGCGTAGTGGGCTGAGGGGTTGCTGGGCCAGCGTGGACGGCTACAGACCCTACCACATAACAATGGACTCTTTGCTCAGAAGAAAAAGAATGGACCAAGTCCACGACTGGCCTGAGCCAGTATAGCCAGCACCCCCGGCCGCGCCACCAGAACTTATGCCGCCACCGTCACACCCGCGCTCGGCGTTTGTTGTGGTGGTTCTCATACTTTGGGGCTGGGCCCTCAGAGCTTGAGGCGCGGTCGCCTCACTTAGGGGGCGGAGTAGAGGAACCGGAGGCACCGCTCGGCGTGGAGGTGGAGCCACCAAGAAGGGCGGCATAGGGCTTGGAGTAGTGTGGCGCCATGGTAAGCTCCTCCCTGAGCATCTCCGGCGCGGTCGCCCGTGGTGCTGTTGGAGAAGATACTGCCGCGTTCGTTGGTGAAGTAGCCGCAAAAGCTGGAGGCGATGCTGAAGATTGGGAAGTCGTTGGGGTACCAGCGAAAGCAGGCATGCCAAGGCCGGCACAACATCGAGGTATGAATCGTCAGCCGAATCAGTAGTGGCGGGAGATGCAGTTGTAGACATTGTTGTTGGCAAGGATGGCGATGCCGGCAGTGCTGCTACTGCTACTGACTCGACAGCTAAGCAATCCTAACTAACCAATCTAATCTATCTCTATCCTAATCCTAGTCCATGGTACTCTTCATGCTACAGTACTTGTGGGCCTGGGCCTCCAACGGGCCCACTCGCTATATCATGTTATCTAAGTGTTACATATTCTATAATGCATCATTTCCACTAAGCTATCATTTCAGAAAGTAGAAGTTTTCAAATGGTGTATAACATTGAAATTCATAATATATGCACCCAACATTATTGTCTTGCAATATTGATATTGTTAGATATTCCTATATTCTATGAGTTAGGCATTTGTTCCTTAGATATACACTCAATATATTGTTGCTAACTTGAATTATATTGATTCTGCAGACTGATTTAGCACAACATAATCATTTTACAAAGGCACTTCGTAATTGGGGCAGCAATTATTTTAACAATACCCCAGGTTTTTATTGTGAATCCCATCTGATTTACTGCTCTAGTAGCCTTTTAACATTTCCTGGCTAAGTTTCAATTAATAATTCTAATATTTGTGCTTGGTCTGAATCTTTTGCGAAATAGCTGAGGTTGGTGTTGAAGCTCGTGACAAGGACGGAAAATTAATAACTTATAATCAGCTGGAGAAACAATACTACAATTGGATCAAGGAAATGCATGACAAGTATGATGTGGAAATGGATGGTGGGAATGATGAACCCACCCTTATCATCAATCCAAAGTGCAAAGAGCGACTTGGAATATCCAATGATGGTGAGGGATTAGGGATGTGCTTATCACATGCTTATTCAATTAACAAAGCACGAAATTCTAATATCATTTTTTATTATATTTCATTACAATCCTGCAGTTGAAGTCATTAGAGTTCATAGATCAATTAGCAGAAAAGGAAAAACATGGAAGAGAGGAGATCATCTGAAAATTCTTACAGGAGCAACTGGACGTATGAAAAGTAGTTTCAATACATTGAAAACTTCTTTGTGTACCACTTTGGAGTACATTATTGTTGAAGGTCTTCAAGGAGATGTTTGTGGTGAGTTCACTCATGCGCTAATGTATTCGTCTTGTATGACATCCTCATTCCAAAAGTGGTTGGTATATTTTTCATTTCTAATGTTGTAGTCTTCCTTATCCACAGGTGAAGCCCGCCTTATTTGCAGGTTTATTTAATCCCATTTTATCAAGTAAAAAAATTGCTTCCCTTCTTTTCTTCTTTTGGAAAGGTGAAGTCTGCTAAAATTTCCAGGCCTATTGAGTACTCTCATGAGCAAGGATGCCTGCTTGACGAAGCTGCAGACCGCATGAGTCCAAACATATATATCCAGGAATCAGTCTCGTTTCCTGTCAGCATAATAGATAATAGAATGGTAAAGCCTTGTACAAGTGCATGCAAATTTCTGGCATTTGGTGTTTTTTAATTGCTATACTTGCAGTGTAAAATTATGGATGATGATTCTTGGAATCAAATGTTGGAGAAGAAAAAAGAGAAGGCTCCTAAATGGATTGAGATCATACGGAATTCTGGAGACGCTCTTGGACTTGAAGGGGTCAGTAATTTAATACTCATATACTAATTTTATGTCAAATATCTGTAAAACCCTCAGGGGTATGGATCTTTTGTCTTCAAATTGTGTGTGTGTGTGCATGATTTGTTTATCTTTTGCTTATATGTGCTCCTTTGACAGGATCTTCCATGTGAAGGTGATGTAATGGCTGGTTATCAACCTCCAAACGAAATTGTAGCTGTTTTGCGACCAGGAAACTATATTCCTAGCTCCACTTGTCTTCTGGGGCAGAAGTATATAGTGAAGGATGACGAGCTGGAAATGGTAATGGAGGTTCAAAATTTGCCCAGAAGTAAAAACTGTCCTGTAAAACTTTTTGATAGAAAGGTGAAGAAGCCCTCATCGCGTAATGACATACATGGACTCTATGTATTTCCATTAAGAGAAGCTTCATGCATATTTAGAAAATCTGGAGTTTACCAGTTTATTTTCTCTGTGGTAAGTAAAATATTGTTTTCATATGTAGTTGCATGAATTTTATTTTAACCTTATGCTGTATGTTGCAATGCTTTATAGAGTTGCAGAGATTCAAGTGTCATTCAGCAACAGATAACTATAACAGTCTGTCCAGACTCGAACTCTAGGTGTTGTATTTTCAGTATTGCTGGCTCTTCCATTGATAATGCTCTTGTGGATATAAGGTTTGTGCTGGGATACGTACATATTTGGATTCATAGTAATATATGTATTGTTACTTCTTCTGTCAGCTTGTTAAACATGCCTGACAAATCAGATGTTGTGCCCTTTCTCATTCAAATTTCTTATTATCTATGCTCTTGTTGATTGGTTTAATAATGTTCAGTCAACTAAATTACTTTCGTGCATTCCTATATGTTTCCCTGTGAGGTGACTGTTTACTAGCATTTTCACTGTCTCGTCGTTCTTAGAAAGAAAATGATTTCAGGTGCACTTGACATTCTGAATCATTATGTGTTTTTGTAGTGCCCAGACAGTCCGCTCATTCTTCACTTATATTTCTAATATAGCAATTAGGCCCTATTATTGACTCGTACTAAACTTCACTCCAACACACCCCTCAAAAAGGCCCCAAAATGTCAATGATTGCCAGTCTTGTGGAGTTGTGCATAGAGCTCTTATTTTTGCTTCATTTGCTATATTAGTTATGTCTACAGTTAATTTTTGCCTTTTCAGTTTCATAAGAATTGATATTGCAGGCTCGGATATCCAGTTAGACATCTTGCTATTAAAAGCGTTGATCAATATGGAAATAAAATTCCTTTCCTTGACACATCTGCTGTTATTATAACTATACTTGACGGTGATGATGCCCTTGCGCAAGTCAATGATGTTGAAGTGGAACTCTCATCAGATTTGTTAACAATGAATGTCATGGTATGCAATATGATCCTTTATCAGTTACCACAACCCTGATCATAACTTAAGTAATTTATTGTTTCTATGCTAACCATATTTGACGTTGTGCTGTGCATGAAGGATTTTCTGTTTGAAACCAGCAAGTTGGACATACTACGGCCAAAGTACAAGGCGGAGTTGAAGATATCTTCATCTGATAATGAGTTTTCTGGTATATGTCCATGTAAAGGTTAGATAGCTGTCTCGTTTACCTTATCTGTTATATTATCTATTGCAATTCTAAATTTTTGTTAAACTTATTTCATGAGGAAGTTTTATATCATTCCTCAAGTACTGGGTCTTATTCTCACTATAAGAGTTGACATGTTCCCTGCAGTTAAACCGGGCCTTCCATCAATCATTAACATGGACATGTCCCTCTTCTCTGAAGAAAATTTAATTCCTGGAAGAGTGATTGATAATGTCCTTCTGGAGGTACTTAAATGATGAGCTAATTTGTACACTAGTAGTTAACTAAATAAGCATACTGCAGATGACCAGTAAGGGCCCAACATAGCTATTAGAAGTCCTTGTGAACTATCGGAACTTTGTTGAGTATTGATAGCATCTTAGTCTAATAAGAATGAAGGTATTCACATTGTTGGGAAGTGTTAGAGGAAAATGATTCCCTGTCTCTTCCTCCAACCCTAGAAGGGTGGGTATATAGAGTTAGCTATACATGGGCCTCTATGGGCTGTACACAGGCCATATGGGCCACTCACACATATATACACTAACACCCCCCCGCAGTCTGGACTACCGGCGCAGCGGTGTACAAGACTGGCCAACAAAGAAAGAAACTCACACACAAGGCCCCCTGCAGCTACAACTAGTCACTGGCTACGTTGAGGCTGGACCGAAACTCCGAGAAGGTCGAGGAGGGAAGACCCTTGGTGAAGATGTCAGCAAACTGGGAGGTGGTTGGTACATGAACCCGAACATCGCCGATAGCCACCTGGTCACGAACGAAATGCAAGTCAATCTCCACATGCTTCGTCCGCTGATGCTGAACCGGGTTGGTGGAGAGGTACACGGCGCTGACGTTGTCGCAGTAGACGAGCGTGCTCTTGGTGAGCGGGCTGTGAAGCTCAGCCAAGAGCTGTCGGAGCCAGGACGCCTCAGCCACGCCGTTAGCAACAGCCCGGTACCCCGCCTCAGCACTCGAGCGGGAGACAACCGGTTGTCGCTTGGACGACCAGGAGATCAGGTTGCCGCCGAGGAAGACGGCATAATCTGAGGTAGAGCGGCGCGTGTCTGGGCACCCCGCCCAGTCAGCGTCAGTGTAGACTACCAGCTAAGCAGACGGAGACCGGTGGAGGACCAAGCCGTAGTCAACAGTACCTCGGACGTAGCAAAGAAGGCGCTTCAGCCCAGCAAGGTGTGACTCCCGTGGATCATGCATATGGAGGCAGATCTGCTGGACAGTGTAGGTGAGATCCGGCCGGGTGAAAGTGAGGTACTGCAAGGCTCCAGCAAGACTCCTATAAGCAGTAGGATCAGCCACAGGATCACCCAGAGTAGCAGACAGCTTCGCCTGAGTGTCAACAGGAGTGGAGCAAGGCTTGCAATCAGTCATCCCGGCACGCTCCAGGATATCCAGCGCATACTGACGCTGGTGAAGGAGAAGACCAGTCTGACGGTGCTCAACAGTCACGCCCAAGAAGTGGTGAAGCTGTCCCAGATCCTTCATGGCAAACTCCTGCTGAAGTGAGGAGATAATCCGCTGAAGCAGCTGTGGACTAGAGGCAGTCAGAACAATGTCATCAACGTAGAGGAGGAGGTAGGCAACCCCATCAGCATGGTGATATATGAACAACGAAGTATCTGACTTGGCCTCAACAAACCCCAGTGTCAGCAAGAAGGTGGCAAACCGAGAGTACCATGCCCGAGGAGCCTGCTTCAAACCATAGAGAGACTTGTTCAACCGGCAGACCAAATCCGGACAACTGGAGTCCACAAACCCTGCTGGCTGGCTGCAGTAGACTGTCTCGGTCAGAGTGCTATGAAGAAATGCATTCTTGACATCGAGCTGGTGCACGGGCCAAGACCGAGAGAGAGCCAAAGAGAGAACAGTGTGCACTGTAGCAGGCTTCACCACTGGACTGAAAGTCTCGTCATAGTCCACACCAGGACGCTGAGTGAACCCCCGAAGGACCCAACGCGCCTTGTAGCGCTCCAGAGTACCATCAGCACGGCGCTTGATTCTCCAAATCCACTTGCCGGTCACCACATTACAACCCGACGGACGCGGCACAAGGTCCCAAGTCTGGTTGGCAAGGAGAGCTCCGTACTCCTCTTCCATCGCACGACGCCAGTTCGGATCTGCCAGAGCCTCACGAACCGACGTCGGGATCGGAGAAAGCCGCGGCTCCCCCTCGGTGGCGGAGAGAGCCCGCGGCCGAAGAACCCCGGCCGCCTGCCGGGTCACCATGGGATGGGTGTGGCGAGGATCCCGATGGAGGACCGGCGGGTGGTACACGGCCGACTCCACCCGAGAGCGACGTGGTGGAGGCGGCGGTGGTGGCGGCGGAGGCGGTGTGGGCACCGGTGGAGGAGGCGGAGACGGCTCCGGTGACAGTGGTGGAGGAGGCGGAGCCGTGGAGCGGAGCCGTGGAGCGGCGCCCGTAGACATAGCGCACAGGAGGCACATAGTCCACGGGCACCGCTGGTGGAGGAGCCGGAGAAGGCAGCGGCGGTGGAGGCACCGGACAGCGCTGGTACACCTGCACGGGCTCGGTGTAGCGTGCAGGTAGGAGGCGCCGGAGCCGCGTGTGGCGCGGCGAGGGGCGCCGGGGGCACCGGGGTCGCGCGTGGCGCAGGCAGGGGCACCGGGGCCACACGTGGCACAACAGAGGGTGCCGGGGCCGCACGTGGCGCAGGCAGGGGCACCGGGGCCACACGTGGTGTAGCAGGGGGTGCCGGGGCCACTGCGGCGCGGGAAGGGGCACCGGAGCCAGGCGTGGTGGAGCAAAGGGCACCGGGGCCGCATGTGGCGCAGTAGAGGGCACCGGAGACGGTGGTGCACCGGGGAAACCTGCGGGAAAGGGAAAGAGAGGCAGAGGTGGCTGAACCACCGGGTCAGGAAACAGAGACGCCAGCTCAGGGTCTGGAGAAGGTGTAGAGGAGGTGGAGTAGGGGAAATCCGACTCGTCGAACACAACGTGGCGGGAGATGAGGACTCGGCGAGAGGTGAGGTCAAAGCAACGGTACCCCTTGTGGTCAGGGGAGTAACCGAGAAACACACAACGAGTGGAGCGGGGCGCCAGCTTGTGAGGAGTAGTGGCAGCGGTGTTAGGGTAACAAGCGCACCCGAAGACACGAAGGTGATCGTAGCTAGGAGGGGTACCGAAAAGAGCATGGTGAGGAGTCAGCGCAGGGGAAGCAGTGGAAGGAAGACGGTTGAGCAAGTAGGTGGCGGTGTGGAGGCTCTCGGCCCAGAAGCGCGGGGGCAGAGAGACCTGGATCAGAAGGGTGCGCATGATGTTGTTCGTGGTCCGAATCATGCGCTCAGCCTTGCCGTTCTGGGGAGAGGTATACGGACAAGACATGCGCAACTGGACACCCCGAGAGAGGAAGAAGGAACGGGAGGTGTGGTTGTCGAACTCATGTCCATTGTCACACTGGACCGCCTTAATGGTGAGGCCGAACTGACTAGACACCCAGGCAAAGAAGTGGAAGAGGGTGGGAAACGTGTCAGACTTGGCACGCAAAGGGAAAGTCCAGGAGTAGTGAGAGAAATCATCAACCACTACTAGGTAGTACTTGTAGCCCGAAAGACTAGGGACAGGAGAAGTCCATAGATCACAGTGAACAAGATCAAATGCATGCGTCGCATGCGAAGAAGAAGAAGAGAAAGGAAGGTGAACATGGCGACCCAACTGGCACGCATGGCAGAGATGCTCATCAGAAGCACGAGTGCAAGGAAGATGTGCACTACGACTGAGCTGAGCCAAAGTGTCGCGGCCGGGGTGACCAAGCCGGCGGTGCCAGGTAGTGGAAGAGGGAGTGGTGACAAGGGCAGCTGACGGGGAAGAGGGTAAAGGTGGTGAAGCGGAAGCAGGAAGGCGAAGGGTGTAAAGGGGTCCCGAGCTATCACACCGGAGAAGCGGACGCCCAGACACGGAATCCTTCACAGTAAGGCCAGAGGGATCGAATTCAACAGAACAAGAATTGTCAGCTGTGAACTGACGAATGGAAAGAAGGTTATGGATCATCTGAGGAGCAACGAGGACATTGGGAAGACGAAAGGGACCTGGAGCACAACCCACGGAAGTGACAGGAAGACAAGACCCATCACCAACCATGATCGAAGACGGATAAGAGTGATGTGGGGGTTGGACGGAAGAAAGGAGGCTAGCATCAGGGGTGGTGTGGTAGGAGGCACCCGAGTCGGCGATCCACTCGGTGCTGACAGGTGGTGTCACCCCCATGGTGTTGAATGCCTGCGCCGGAGGCTGAGGGGGAGTAGGCGAGATGTGCCCTGACCATGGGTCGCTGAAGAATGGCCAGGGCACACCGGCTGCAGCAGGAGAAGTTGTGCGCGGACGACGCCCCCTCCGCTGGCGACACCCATCGCGACCTCCGCCACCCCCACTCGGCCCGGGGGAAGGAGCAGGGCCGGGAGTGCCGTAGAGAGTGGCACCAGCCAGAGGAGCGACGCCGGCGCCCGACAGAGGAGGGGACACGTGCGGGAAGGCACAACCGCAAGCAGGCGTCAAGCCCCGGAGAAAAGCACCCTGGGCGTCGAGGGCGGCGGCGCCGGCCTCATGCAGGAGGGCCGCAGCTGACAGCGAAGCTCCGCTCGTCGTGGCGCTGGGCCAGGCGGTGGTCGCGCCATAGGCAGAGGAGCCGGCAGCCACGTGCGGAGGAAGTGGGGCAGTAGTTCCCGCGGGCGGAGCTGAGAGGGCTTCCACGTCCGCGGTGTGCCCATCGGCGCTGGCGGCGGGCGACGCGACGATGGCGGCCGGGAAAGAAGGCACGGCGAGGGGCAGAGAGTGCGCGCACGCAGCCCGGGCCTCAGCCAGGACAGCCGCAAGAGCAGCTTCGGCAGCAGCGGTCGCCGCACCCGCGCCCGAGAAGGAAGGGGCTGCAATGGCCGGCGTGGAGGGCGTTGTCGCAGACGCGTGCAGGAGCGCTGAGTGGGCGGCGAAGGAGTCAAGCTCTGCACGGAGAGCGGCGTCGGCGACAGGAGCAGGGGCCGGCGGCGGCGCGAAGAGAACCGCCGGGAGGGACGCGGCCCCCGCATGTGCAGCCTGAGCCGCGGCCAAGGCGGTGGCGAGGGCATCGGCGGCGGGTGGGGCGCTGGCGACGGGTGGCGTGATGAGAGAGCTCACGCCGATGAGTAGGGGAGCCAGGGGAGTGCCACCCACACTCCCACTGGCGCCGGAAGCAGGAGCGGTAGCTACAGAGGGCGGCAGCAGAGGGCGCCCCGCGCCCGCGGGCAGGACGGCCGCACGCAGGATGGCGGTCGCGGCGGTCCCCCAGTCCACCTCGTGCTCCACAAGTCCGCGCGCGCGGCCGGAGCAGTGGTCACGTCGGCCAACCTGGGCGCCGTCCGGGGGCGGAAGGGGAGGCAGCAGGGCAGAGGAATCCGCGCTCCCTGCAGCTCCCAGCCCGGCGCAGATGAGGGCGAGCGCAGGGTTGGGGTCGAGCGCGCCGGAATCGGCAGCGAGAAGCCCGGCAGATAGGGGCGCGGCGGCCGCGGTGGTCGGCTCGCGCGGCTCCTGGCCGAGGCGCAGGGGAATTTCGGCGCCTGAGGCCGCCGCGCCAGGCCCGCCCATGCCGGCGCCAGGTGCGCCCGTGCCCGCAGGAAGGGGCGGCTGGGGGCCTCTAGCGCTCGCGGCAGCCGCGGCAAGGCCGCCCGCGGCAGTAGGGCGCGCGGCAGCGGTGCCTGCGGCGGCAGGGCCCATGTGGCCCGCGCCTGCGGCGAGGAGGACCGCGGCGGCGGGGCAAGCGGCCGCAGCAGCATAGGAGGGGGGGAGGAGAGGGGCGCCGGCAGCCAGCAGCCAGCCATGCCGGCGGCGGCAACACAGAGAAGCAGAGGAGGTCAGGAGGAAGGAAACCAGTCTGATACCATGTTAGAGGAAATTGATTCCCTGTCTCTTCCTCCAACCCTAGAAGGGTGGGTATATAGAGTTAGCTATACATGGGCCTCTGGGCTGTACACAGGCCATATGGGCCACTCACACATATATACACTAACAGGAAGAATCTGTTTAGTTCTAAATCATACATCAATCTCACAAAGGATTAGGTTCCTTTGCATTTGAATCAGAAAGAGAAGCTATTTCTTGTGTTCTAGGGCAAAAAAATATTTTGGAGGAACAAATTACACTAATTATTTTTCAGTGGTACTCGCTTCCTCCACATAATTATTTTTTTAGTGCTACTCACTTTATTGATAAAAATCTGGCAACTGAGCAATAAAAATGCTTCCTTTTGGGTTAAAATCTAGAAACAATGAAGAATGATGGTTTTGTAGTGAAAAATAGGTATGTCTTACATCTGAGTTTGGGGACTGTATAAAGTGTAATACTTCATTCTGGTTCAGTAAGTCCTTGCAAGGTGTTTGTTTGTGACCCTGGATACCACTTCATGTGGCAGGTGTTAGATCAATTTAGTAATCATGTTGAAGAAGGAACCAAACTTAATGTCCATGTTGATGGACTCTGCTTTCTAGATAAAAAAAGCTCCGTCCAGCAGAAGGTAAATCTTTGACATAATGTATGATATTCAAATGTATCCAGTGCATCACAACAGTGAACGGTCCTGGAGAGATGTTAGTAATATTTGTGTGTTTCCAATACATGTATCACTCTACTGTAAGTATGATGATGAATTTGGCTTTTCTTTAAAATGCCTAGACTTGGAATGTACAAAATAGGATATTTTGATGTATTATAACATTAGGTTATCTTTCATGGGAATATCCACATTACTTAGTATCGTTTAGTGGCCAGCTTGAGCATAACCAGAAGTACCGACCCAGCCAAGCTGAGAGTGGTCTGCCCAATTCTTTCCGAGCCCAAGCCTATCCTACACGCACTGTGCCCTGCAGAAGCCGGCAACGATAAATTGCAGCCATACTCTCATCGTGTGGACTCTATATGATGACTAACTTACAATTTTAGTTATAGTGAAATGGCAATGTGCAATGTTTTAAAGGCGATAAGGCGACCTTGCCAACCTGTGCACCGCTTATCGCCTAGACGACAAGGCGGACTGGTCCCTCAAGGTGAGCTGGGTCTGCCCGGACGCCTAGGCGACACCTTTGAAACACTAGCAATGTGGCACATCAGTTGATGATATCTGCCATTGCCCTTCTCTTTCCAATTCATGCTGCTGCATTGATACTAAAGGAGCATTTTGTGCGTCCACCAAAGGAAGCACATAGTAGTGTGTTGTACTTAGCCTTGAGGTGCTCTGGTATAGTAGAAGAAAAGTTCCAGACCTCCTTTAGGCCTCTGCTTTGAAACATGATATTTTACTGTCATCCCCTCGTGAAACTAAATTTGAACGAGAGGCCTGGGTGAAGGAACGGTTTAAGTGGGAAGAGAGGAGACCCAGGATGATAGATTGATCCCGGTCTTGTTACAATGGGAAGCACCACACACCCTGATGAGGGGGGGGGGGTACTTTCATATATATGTAGCGAATATGGCTTGGTCTACAAGGAATACAATTGAGTATAATGCAAGCAAATAAACAGCTATACATTCTCAAATAAATATGCATAGGTGCCATGTGGGGATTTTGTCCACAGTGGAACTAATGTGGAAAATGTAGTTAAATTAAACTCTCTGAAAAAAATGTTCTTATTCACAAACCAGCACCATTTGCTGTGCCTGTTAAAAATAGAAATATTGACAACACTTAGTGGTGTTTCTTATTGAGCAACAAATGAGCTTCACTGTGTGATTGAAGGAGTGTGGTGTTCTGTTAGAGAGCAGTTACATTACCCTTGCACTATTTCTACCTCATATTTTGACAGTCATGGCAGCTATTTTTATTGATCAATAATTCTGCTACCATGTATACTGAAGAGTGAATTTTGCAGGTAAATGGCAAGGGATTTATTGACCTCTGTGGAGCACTAAAAGTTTTGGGTGCCTTTGGTTCAGAAGGTTGGTTATTTTGTATATGCTTATGCCAGCATTTTATACAAATGTTCATTTTATTTATTATGCCTATCATGTGCAGCTTCTATAGCAATTTTTCACTACGAGAAGAAGATTTTCTCCAAAATATTTCAAATAGTCACAAGAGAGTTAAGGGCAGTAAATGTAAGATACTTTTTTTCCTTGAATGTTGTGATTTGACCCTTAACTTTTAGATAATGTTTGAGGTTTTTATGTGTGTTGTCATTGGGACAGGTTCCTGAAACTTGTCCGGCTGGATCCTTTTTGGACATCATTTTTGAAGTTTCTAATATTGACGGTCTGGTTGATGAATCCATAGATGGACCTCTTCATACACTGAACATCACATCGCATGAGCTATCACTAGTTGAAGGAGCACAATATGCCATAAAACATGGAAGGTGTATGCTTTCTCATGTGCAACTTCCTCATGAACAAGGACATGTCACTATTGTGGCATGTCACACACACTATCCTGATCTGCAAATTACTATTCAGGTGCCAACTGCACTATAGTTTCTATAATTTTTTATTTATTGTTTCAAATGTACTACTTAAGTTTAACCTTTGCAGCTTCAAGTTCAACCTTTTGATCTGGAATTGACCAACTTTGAGGATGGAACTGAACCTATTTTAAGTGATCCAATTTTATCTGTTGACAATTCAAATCTTTTAGTTCCCTGCCAACTTGCTCCTGCTGAACCTACTCATCTTGTCACATATGTAAAAGATGTTGTTAAGGTAAGAATTTGACATAAATTAAGGTACGGAGCACTAGTTTTCAAAAGAAAAAAGTACAGAGCGCTGCACCATTCTGTATGTGGCACTTGGATATTCCTAGAGCAGGCGAAGTCTGTTTGATTTGATGTGAAAATTAATAAGTATTTTTTATAACTAGAAATTTCTTATAATTATGATAAACTTACAAGTAAGAATAAGAAAACCTCAAGCTTGTCCATCACTAAGATCTCTGTAATTTCGTATCTGACTTGCAGAAAATTAAAAATAAAGCTGGAGATACCTATTCCAAGATAGAATCTGTGGAAAAGATACTTGGATGTATTTCTTCTCACAAGGATTTACTGGAGGAAGAAATTGTCAGCCTAAAAGGTGATTTTTCTATGTCCGGTCGTTCTTGTAACTTTTATTGAGTGCATGTTCATTATGTTGTGAAATGTTCCTGCTTTCATACTGTCATAGTGTTATAATAATAACTTGAGCTTCAGCTCCATTTGCAATAGTCCATGCGTTTTATAAAGTCTGCTGCCTTCACTATTTTTGCTGTAGCTAGCTTTTGAATACTGCTTTATGTAACTTCAATTTTTTTAACCAGATGAGATTGGGCCTATTGTTGGGTCTTTCATTGATGCAAACGAGTTAATTCGTCACAAAATTAGAGAGAAAATTGGTAGTGCTGCTTCTGTTCTATGCTCCAGTGGTGAATCTTCCATGGAAGGTGTTGTCGGTATTGTTGCCCTACTTGGAACTGTTCCAGACAGAAAAATTGGCAGGTATGTGTTGTTTTCAGAACTTGTAAAAATAGAGGCTAAATTTATCTGTTGGCACTGGATTATATGTAGTTTGTTTTGGGTCATTTGTAAAATGATGCATCATTTTCTTCCTCAGAATCTTTGTGTATTTATTTTGTAGGATGCTTGCTGTGTATCTCGGCCAAGGTGGCATGCTTTCAGTTGTTTGCAAGACAATGGATGCTGCAAATTACATTGAGAGATACAACAATCATGGAGATGTGGATGTTGGTTTTGGCATTCACCATAAAGCAGCTGTTTTAGGAGTTCCCATAAAGAGTAGATTTTCTATCATTTGCTTGGATGATATAGAGTAAGATCTGCATTTTCTATTTCTCAATATAAAATTGTTTCCATGGTTATCCATTTGAGTGTAAAGTAATTTTGATCAAGGCCAAGATTACATGTAGTAAACTTTCCAAAGCAGTATTAGAATGCTACTTACCACTATATGCAACCTTATGTGCATGATCAGCTCATTAGATGGAGAGCTGTTTAATCTTTTATTACCGAAGGTACATGCTTAGTGTGGAGTTGGCTTAACTAATCTTCCTAATGAAACTGATGTTGTTGTGGCCAAATATCATTTAATTTGGTAGCTAGGAACTAAAGTAATCTTCTATGATAGCTTGGTTATTGTTGCTGAATCATTGATGATAGCATGGATGCCATGTTAGCCCTGGCTTAACTGCAGCCGGACGGTACTAAGCCTTTCCAATGATGAAGGCATACACGACATTTTTAATATAGAAATTAGATTCCCAAGTTGGCTGTGTGGGTTTAAGTACTACTAGCTGTATGAGAATAATTTGTTAAGAAGTACACTGGGCTACTGTATTTTGAGAATCTCGAAGTACAGATGGTAATCTAGTCTTGCAATTTTTCCCATGGATTTTTGCTTTTATGTTGACAGCACATCTCTTTGGCAGGCCCTACAAAGGAGGCCTTATACGGAACAGTCCACAGAAAGAATTAAACTTGGAGCGGCGATTTCGACATGTTAAAAAACCTAAGGGATTCAAAGGATTTGCGGTCAATATGGTAAATCTTTCTGATGAGAACTTGAACATAACCACAAATAGTGGACATGGACTCCGTGAAACTTTATTATATAGTCTGTTTGGAGAGCTTCAAGTTTATGAAACCCGAAATGATATGTTGCAAGCAATGCATTATTTGAACGGTGGAGCAATATCATTGGATGGAGGTGTTATCAAAGGAAAAGGAAAACTTCTTCTTGGTTCCAGGTCAGTACTATTACTGCCACAATCAGCACTTGTCACGGCATGCAGTTGTCAGTGCTCCCTCCCCAATCTTCATGTGTTTTTGGCTCTTTCAACTTACTGTACTTTGTTTGGTAAGCTACTTTGGTTCTACAACATGATGCAGTCAATTTTGTTAGATGGCTTTGGTATAAATAGAATAACACTTAATGAAGCATTGCTAACTGGCTGGCCAGTGGCTACTGTGCATTTGGCTTTATATTGAATTTTCGACTATCCTTCAATTATTTGCCTGAGAGCTTGATTAGCAACATTCTGAAGCATTTTTTTGCTATTACACAAGATGAAAAATCTTTTTAATCAACATCTTGATTTTTCTCATCACTTACTGCCTCCATAAAGAGCACTCGGTTAACTTATGTATTTAACAATAGTTTACTACAAATTTTCATCACTAAATCATTCTTTATTTTGGTAGGTCATTTATGGTAGTCATTTATTTCATTACTCTACCATATCAAATTAATCTGGTCCTTTTACCCAGTGATCCAAAGATAACATTTCCTGTTGTGTCATCCGAAACTCTGGACAAGTTGAAAGCCCACCCGGATGTCGTCGCGAAAACAAGAAAGCTGGAGGAGAAAGTGAAGCTTCTGGAAGCAACCAAGATCAAGATAAGCGAACAAGAAAAGGTCCTTGTGGAACTTTACAATAAGTTCAACAAAAGAAAGCGCAAGTTTGATGAAATATCAGAGGTTTTAACCCAGCCTCGCGGCAATGAGCTTGCTCTTCGACGCACCCCAGTGAAGGAAGAGATGCTTGATCCGTAAGCAGGAACGTGCCGTGGCCTGATTTTGTAGGCAGACCCTATATTGCGCCATAGATGGGGAGATTCTAGCTGATGCAATATGATGGCCGCTGTTTAATTTCCTGTGCCATAGATGTATGATGTCATTTGGATCATTAAACTGTAGGATTATTTAGCCCCATGCATGCATAATTGCAGATGCTGTAGCCTTAGGCAGCCCCAACTGTCTTGTTTTCGTTGCTTGCAGCGGACCTTATGCAGACTTGGAATTATTAGGAGACTTTACCTCCAGCGACTTCCTTCGAGCGATCCCCCACGGGCCATGAATGCTTTTAAGCATATACTCCAGTCTTACGGTCTGAAGTGGCTCTGCACGGTGTCGTCTGTCGATATTTTTATTTGCAACAAATATTGTCAGCAAAGAGAACTGTGCATAATGCACATATTAGTTCCTGAGCAGAGACGAATTCTCTACAGATAATAATATTCCAATCCAACACATTATTTACTAGCATTGCACACCAAGCATAGAGACGTGGCCATGCAATTACCCACTGATCTTTACACTAGTCACTGGCAGCGGCAGGCTATGAGATTCTGAATAGGCAGATACTATTACAATTATTTTACAACCAACAGAGGAGATGACATTGCCCACTGAAATCTTTTCATGTCCTAGGCAGTTAAGGAAATACATACAAGGAGTGGCCGTACTAAGGCAAAGTCATCCATCTAGATTGACTTCTTCCCTCAATGCTGGGAAGACTGGCGGCCAGAGCATCATGAAGGGATTGATATCTAAGAAGCGCCCATCACGTACCTTCAATTCGTCATATACTTTCTCACTCCTGCTCTTCAGATTCAAATGCATGAGAACCACACTTGACCTCAGCCTCAAGAACACAAACTCTAGATTGTCATCAGCTGCCATCACCATAACATCCTCAAGACGATTCTGCGCCTCATGCACATGAATTCTGTCATAAACCAGCACCCAATCATTTTCGTTGCTGCTGGTCGTCTCAAGCTGCCAGATGCTGAGCAGATACCCTTCAGCGTGGATGAGGAATAGCTTAGAGCCCTCCTCTCCAAATGAGAGCATGAAGTTGTCGGTGCTTACTTTGTCTGGGCGCTGGATAAGTGAACTCTTCGCAGCTGTCATGTCCAAAAGGAGAATGTGCCCGGACTTGGTCAAGCTGTAGATCTTGCCTCGCACGGGCGGTAGCGTGTACGCAATTGGTGGCAATGTCTCCGGGAGATCTATCACTGCCGTGCGATGGGTGACCCAGACGCCAGATACCGAAGTGAGCAAATCTACTTGAACCTTTGTTTTTGCAGCACCAATAGGCAGCATCAAGACCGCGACGGCACCGTCGTCGCCATTCTCGGTGAGGAAGAACCATATCAGATTCTGCTTCGGCGCCGGTGGGAGGACGACCCTCCCGCGCGCGGGGTGCAGCGGGCTGAGAACTGCGTGTCGGCAGGCCGCGGGATCGAAATCCATGACGAGGAGGCGCCCGTTCCGGCAGTCGTTGATGAAGAACCGGCCCTCGGCGGCGCTCGCACGGCGGATTGCGGTGGCGAGCTCCGGGGCCTGCGAGATGGGCACGAACCGGGGGACCCATGCACCCAGTTCCCTGAGGTAGAAGCCGAGGAGCGCGGGCGGGTGGCGGGTCCGGAAGCGGTGGAGGAAGGCGGGGTCGGAGGCGTGCCGGAGCCAGCGCTTGGAGACGAGGGCGGCGCGGACGAGGGTGGTGGGGAAGCCGAGGCGAAGCAGGATCTCGCGGAGGAGGTCGTCGTCGCCGAGAACCGCGGAGATCGCCGCCGCGGATACCGCCGACGGAGGCGCGGTGGGCTCTGCCCTATCCGTCTTGGCTTCCACTGAGGCTGATCCTCAGCGATGGAGAAAGAGGCCGCGGATCTGGCCGGAATTTGGATAGCGGCGGCGTTGAATTCTTCAGATGGAAATTGGGGAGATGGGGAACAGGAGGCCTCTGTTTCGCAATTTTCCGAAGCACTACAGGGCAACGAGTAACGACAGACGGGATCATGCGAATATGGGATGGTCGGGCCCCGTTCAGTCTCATGATTGAATGAAATAAGTATTTTTTTCAATTTTTTTGTTTGGTCGGAGAGATGGAAATTGGAGATAGATGTCTATTTTAAGTGGGTGTTATTATAAAACTACGAAAAATTAGGATTGAAACCACTAAAAGATTGCAAAGTTAGTATACAAATCATTATCTTACTTACATGTGGGGTTCACATTCAATGATATGTGGGGTTTTATGGTATATATCTAACTTTGCAATCTTTCAATGATATAAATCCAATTTTCCAAAAACTAATTGCATAACTACTCTGTTTTTCTTGAGATAAATCCAGTTATTACATGATTAACACATGCTTATTGAAGCATCATATTGTCTAATTATGATATATTCAGAGCCTGTTTGGGACTGCTCTGCTCCAGGAATTATAGCTCTGCTCCACCAACTTCAGCATAGAGCACTTCAGCATAGAGCAGCTCCACTGTGGAGTTTCTGAAGCAAGTGTGAATGTTTGGCATATAGCTCTGCTCCCACAATGGTAAGAGAGATTTTGGTAGTGATGCCCTTCTATGCCCTTGGGAAGAGGCGGCCATGGTCATGTGCTTGGAGGCCCGCCTCGCAGTGCTCAATTTGGGCACACATTCCATCACGTGAGTGCTGCTCATCCTAGCTCGCTGGGCAACGTCGCGCAGCGTCCGACAGACGGAGGAGCGGTTGCACTGGAGCCACGGCCCGGCCGCGCTGCGTCGGAGACCAGGCCGGCCGCGGACGCTCGCCCGCGCTGGAGAGGATGAGGAGGGCCGCCGCGGCGATGGCGGCTCGCCACCGAGATCCCATCCACGGGGCTCCTTCTTCTACGTCTGCGCTCGCTGTCTGCGACGCGCACCTCCGGAGCTGGGGGCGGAGGATCCATGGTGGCAGGGGCGAGTGGCTTGGTGGTTGTGGGTCCTAGCGCGGTGGGGCTGGGCGCGGCTGGTTACGATGGGAGGGAGGGAGCGGCGCGACAGAAGGAGGAGTGCGTCGGAGGAAGAAGCAGACAAAAGAAAAACGAACCGTTTTTACATAATCAGTAGCATTGGTGGGTAATGTTCCCACAACTCCATGAGGAAGTTGGAGACGTGGGTTTTGGGAGTACCCCTTGAGGTGCTTCAAGAAAAACGTGGAGTTAGCCCAAAACTCCACCTTTTTTCTTGGAGTAGAGTTTTAGGAGCTGAAGGTGTTTGGCTGGACAAAGGTGGAGCAGAGCTGAGAAAGTTGGAGCAGAGAATAATAGATCATCTTGCAAAAAAACTAGGATTATGAAATTTATTTTATCATAATCTACATTTAATACTCATAATTAACCTTCTAACATCTATGGATGGGACTTATTACGGGAAGCAACCGGGTCTAACACTTCCCCTTATATTTTTGTAACCTCACGGTCATTCTTTTTATTTATTTTTTGAGATTATTCCCTATTTAATCTTGGAAAAGTTACCCATTTCTTCCTTAGTTCTGAATTTCTTTTCTTATTTGACACTGAGTTGAACTTTGATTCTTTATTCGACATTCTCGTTCATTCCCGTTTGTTGCATCAGTTAAGTCTCATGAATATGAAACTGTGAACACGTTGCTGTTCTTCTGACTAACTGACGGAACAGAGAGTAATGAATGGGAGTGTCGAATAAATAACCAAAGTTTAACTCAACTTTTTCAGAGCTAAATAGGAAATAATCTTTTTTCCTCGAAAAGCAGCTAGCTGCCCAGCTCGGTTCGCTCGGTCAGCGGCCTTTGCTGCACCGGCCCCAAGACAGCCTCTGCTACCGCCTACCAGTGGCGACGCGGCTGCTGCCTCGGAACGAGATCCTCTGCCGTTCCATCCTCATCGGCAGAGGGACATTCGGCTGCTCTGCAACGTCGATGGGGCATCCGACGAGCCTAAATAAAGTAAAGAATTTTACGACCCTGCGGCCCATATATCGGCCCAGTATCATCAGCTAATCACCCAGCGCCCCAGCCGCACTTCCTTCTACCCGCAGAAAAAGAGAGCGCCGGCAGCGACCGTCCCCGCCGTCGCTGGGTGCCGCGTCTCGCTCTTCGCCGTCCATCAACGCCGGAGCTCGTCGCGCTCGTCTCCATCGGGCCATCGTGGATTTGTTTTGACCGGATCTGTCGCCGCCGCCGCCGAAGGGGCCAGGCCACGGTTTGGAATCGCATGCGAGGGGGTTCCCGCGTCGAGGGGCAGCACCCACGGGGAGGGCCATGGTGCTACCAAGGTCGAACCACTCTGAGAAGCCAAATTTCGGAGCCCTGTTTGGCACTATGAGCCTGATTATTGTGTCAATTTGGGAGTGTGATGCGTGTTCTTGTCAAATGTATTTAAGCACAGCTATAAGACAGAATGCATCGGCGGCGGCGTTCCCTTTGCCGGCGGCGCCTTCTTGGGAGGCCGAATCGTGATGCAGTAGCATGAGCTTCTGCAGAGCGAGGTTTGCTGGCTATGGCGGCGGCTCGACCGTGGCATTAGGCGGGGCGTGGTGATCGGAGACTCGGAGTCGTGGGCGTCGCAGACTCGCAGCCGCCGGCACTGCAGGCGGGGGACGGAGGCGGCACCAACGCGGATGCCGGTGGCGAGGTAGCGCTGGTGGTTGCCGATGAGCGTGCCGGGGACGTGGATGGGCTCGTCGCTGTCTCTACAGTGCGCCTCGAGCTCAGTTTGTTGGCGGCGTGGATCTCGACGTCCCAGCGCGCGCAGCGCCACCTCGTCGGCGCAGCACACCATCGTGGCCGACGCGCCCTGGCACACGTCGCACTGGATCTTCATGGCCGCTCCACCGCACACTCAGCTCGCTGCTACCCTTCCTGCTGCTGCTACGGTCGTCAGGGTGCTGCTGGTTGCTCGACGCGGGTGCTGCTGGTTGCTGTGCGGTGGCGGCCCAGGGAGAAGTTATCAATGGCGATGTCGTCGTCGGTGGCGCACGGGAGGCCGACGAGATGCTGCTGCAAGTCCAAGTTGGCTGCAGCCTGCAGGCTCAACGACGGCGAAGGGTGTTGTGCTCCTGGGCCAAGGGTCCATTCCGTTTCTTCTATTGTTGCTTCCTACCGTCCGATGCTCGATCAACGTTCCACAGCAAACGAATGTCCCTCTGCCGATGAGGACGGAATGGCAGAGGATCTCGTTCCGCTGCCTCTAGGACGCTCCTCTGCTCCGCCCAAACTATAGGCCATGACCCCCCCCCCCCCCCCCGGCACTGTTGTCACCTCCAACCTCCGTGTCGCCGTCCGCAGTTGCCCGCCCTCCTCCACGTTGCCTCAAGCTCG
Source organism: Cenchrus fungigraminus (assembly GCA_036936925.1). Taxonomy (NCBI): domain Eukaryota; kingdom Viridiplantae; phylum Streptophyta; class Magnoliopsida; order Poales; family Poaceae; genus Cenchrus; species Cenchrus fungigraminus. The sequence continues at coordinate 95,603,452 of CM072770.1, forward strand.
TGCAGCAACCCTAAAATTTTAATACTTTAAAAATATATTAAAAATTTTGCTTACTTAACTAAATAGTTAACGCCTAAATTCCCTGCTTATTTAAATTTTATAGAATTTTTTCATGTACTATAAATGCCTCATGTGTTTGTGTATTTGTGTGCCTAGAAGCATAGGAAAGTCCAAACCTCTCCCCTCATAGTGAACAACTTTCAAATTTGAATTCAAACCTATCTTTAAACCCATTCAAATAAGACAAACCTCCTATTCTCTTTTGGGCCACTACCCTCCTCCTAGCCTGTTCCTTCCCTCGGCGATTCTTACCTTAGCTTGGTTTTGATTATTTTTTTACTGGAGCCGTTATTTGTGATCTGTGCAATCATTGTGATCCAAAGGTCTCTTCATTTGTTTGTTCAGTACTGGAAGTAGTTTCTCTGTCATTAGCATGTTTGGATGCTCTGGCGCGCGCAATTCCATTTTGGCATTGAAGTTGCAATCTCTGCTGCTACAATAGATGAAATGTCGGCTTGGTCGCCTTCCGATCCCACTGGATTGGATTATAGGTGTTCATGTTTCATGCATTGTAACATAGTTTGTATTCTAGGACTTATCTGTGGACCTGTGGTACGAGTAGACCTCCAGTTGGGTACAAGTGGAGGTACATCTACCTTGCTGGATGATGTGTCCCTGTGATGGTGGTAAACTGGCCATGGTTGTAAGGCCTTCATTTGCCTGGCAACCTCTTACTGTACAATTTTCCTCAGGTTTGTGCCTATGTCCTGCATATAAATATCTATATCAATTGTTTATAAATCAAATAGTAGAAATTCTTAAGTTGTCAAAATATAATTTGTTTCTACCTTGACCTCTTGATTTTTTGGGCGCTTTTGTTGATTCCTACGGAGCATGGTGTTTGTGTGTGTTGTGGATGTGGTCTGTTCTCCGTCAACAAAATAATTTATGTAAGCTACATAGCTTGGTGTTTTTTTAGTCTCATGATTTTGTTAGCCTACATATATAGTACCTCTTGGATGGGTGTAGTGGCTGTAAACGATGATGAATAGCACCTGTTGAATAGTATTGCATTTTAAATATGCCATACTTTAGATGCACTATACCTACTTATTGGTGGTCCTCTACATTTAGAAGATAGTTGTTTCTGCATATTTGAAGCTGCCTTCTTAACTGATTGTGCTGTATATTTTGCTCGGTCTAGGGTGTCACTTCTTTGTGGGTTGGAGATTGCTGAAGCGATGTGCTTGTTAATTGGTGTTGATGAGCTGGGTGGTTGTGGTGCCAGGAATGTTTCAACTACATACATAATCAGGGATGCTGCAAAGTTGTCTTTCTCTTCGGGTGTTACGGTTCTCTTTGAGTGAAGATGCATCAGTGTTGTTTTGGCCCTGGATAACCTAAGAGTTCTACTGCTCTGGTGTAGAGGTAGGTCTGTTGTTTTTATCCATTATCCATATTCAAATTCACACCCACCTCAAATGGGGAGGGTACGAGCAGAGAATAATTATCCACTGAAGAAATGGGGAGGGTAGGGTGTGGGGAGGGTACAAATAATCAATTGGGTATGTATAGAATCTAGTACAAAACTAATTATCTATTGGGTATGGGTGGGATTGGAGAGGGTAAGAAGTGGATAATAATTATTTGGATTTGAGTATAAACAAGAGTGGATTTGTCCGTACCCTCTCCAATGGCAGGCTTATGTAGATGGATGCATCATCCTGGTCAGGTGGTGCTCGTATTGCTGTAGTGCTACATTGGAGGCCTAGAATATGCTTCATTGCATTGTTTCAGAGCTGCAAATTGAATGCTTGTCTTTTGCATACTCAATAGTCATTTTCTCGGTGTTGAATACTGATAATAACCAAGCAGCTAGGACGTGGTTTGGCTTGTATCTTAGTGGGATGTATTTGATGAGGCCAAATCCTAGTTCGTTTGCGAACTGTTGCTGTGTGTCTCGTATAATGCAATCAGAGCATTGGGTCCTGTTTTTGAATAAGATATTGTCGGTGTTGACGCTTTTTTCGGTCGAACACACGAGTGCGCTAGATCGCGCGGTCATCAGAAATTCACTCGTTGAGACCTCCAGCACGGGCCGGTCTAACCGTCCTGGGGGCCGGTCTAACCGCCTTGATAGAGGCGTCGCCGAAAACCTAGATTCACTGCTCCGGGAGGGACCCCGTCGGGAACAGTGCGCCTAGGGTTGTTCTAAGATCGACAGGCCACTTAAAACGCACTAAATCGCCGTAGAGACGAAGAATGAAGCAAAGGGGTTGGAAAAGTAGGGTTTAGAGATAAAAAGTAAGATAATTGTTGTTCGATTGGGTGATAGCCCTCAATCGGCCACGGGCCCTTTATATTTATAGGGTGGGGAGGTCTTGCCCCGCAAGGAAATCTTTTACAACTCGAATTCTATTAGGACACCTCAATTTGGTTCGGACTCAGGGGAGGGTGGTCTAACCGGCCCTGGGTGGCGGTTAGACCACCTGGCCTATTGCTAGACCGGCTACAGGGTATCTCGGTCAGACCGCCCATGGAACCCGGTCTGACTGGCCTGTCCAGCCTGATCTGGCTTATGTGCCATTTTTGCGTGTCAACATATGCCTCCTGTTTTCTAGTAAAGCTTGCGTACTAAAAAACAATTCTAAGGTCGATATAACATTTTCCACTGGCCATTTCATCCTAAGGGCGATTCTCATTGAAATCAGTCATATCTTTTCAATTGTCTTCAAGATCCATGTGCTTTGGAGAAGAACTGTAATCAATAAGTTGCTCGTCGTCTTCTGGAGCAGGTACCGACGACAACTTATCATCGCAAGCCATGGGGACTGAAGAAGCGAAACTGGGCGGCGTCTCTGGTGAACCCGGTCTAACCGCCTGGTCAGCCGGTTTGACCGCCTCGGGCGGTTTAACCGCCTCCTCTGGCGTTTTGACCGCCTCTGCCTGAGGTGCTGACTTAGCTCTCCACTCCTTCCCTTGCGGTACCATAGGCCTGTAGCTGTTGAAGATCTCATCCCTCTGTTTTTTCAGCTCTTTTTCCTTCTTCTCCCACAACCTCAAGCGTTGAAGCTTCCTCCTTTGAGTGTGAGTCAAACCGGGAGGACACCATCTCAGCAGAAAGTACTTGGAGTTGGAACCACTTCCACTGGCCTCATGATCACTAGTAGCAACAGATCTCTTTTGAGCAGACGTCCCAACCTGATCGTTTAAAACAACTGGTCTCTTGCCATCTTTCTCAATGGGAACGTCCATCGTCCCAATCTGGATGATATCTTGACTAGTAGTCCTTTCTGGGTCGACATCCATCTTTTCAACCTCCTCCTCTCTGATCTTGGGTGTGTAAACTTGCTTTGGAGAAGATTGAGAAAATTTCCTCGGTAGGGCTGTGTTGATAGGTGAAACTCGTATGAAGTTTCGATCCGCAAGCGTACGGATCTCCTATGCCCTTCTTCACCTACGGGAGATCCCAAGGTTCTTGTCAACCCAAGGAGCAAGGGGATTACTAGCGTTTAACCTAACACTAATCTAGTGGATTGAAGACTTACGATAGAAAGATTAATCTAATAAGGTAAAGACAAATTAACCCTAAATTACGTTAAAGAGAGATGAAAGGTGCACAAGTATGAAGAACGTATGCCCATGGAGTCTAGGTACTTGAAGATGCAATCACCCCAAAACATGATAAACCCCCGATCCAATCTATCTAAGTGTGTGATCAAGGATTAGACGTTTCCCTTCCCTCGTACATATCACTACGTGAAGGTAATCAGTACTAACCCTAATGAACACGGTATGTTGACGCGATCTACGGGAGCAACCCCGAAAGCATGGTAGCTAGTCTTAAACATTAAGCATCATCAACAAAAGCTATGATAGACATATGATCCAAACAAGATATATAGGTGACTACACTTCAAGTTCCGTTACAACTCCATGGACAAACGAAAGACTTTACCCCATCATGGCGCTAGGCATGGCACCGTTGAGATGGTGGATGTCTCTAATGAAGATGGATCCTCTTTGTCCTTCAACTCCGGCGGCGCTGTGGCAAACTCTCGGTGTCCTCCTTCCTCGTGGCGACCTCCCTAGGCTTGGCGATGATCTCTCTCGAGTGTCCTCCCCCAAGAGTCTCTCTCGTAGTCGATTATCTCTTCCTTGCCGGCTCTGAGGAACTAGATGGCGTCCCTGGCAAATGGCGGCTTGGCCATGCGCTTAGGGTTCCACGTACTTAACACCGAAGAAAGGGGGGTACGAACCAACACCAGAACGGGCTGGACCGGTCGGCATGGGCCGGCCGGCCTGGGCCTTTCTATGCTCGGTTTCGACCCAGTTTGCTCCACGCTCCATCTCTTGCACTTTGGATCATTGGCCCCTTCAATTGTGGGCTTTGGACGTCGTTATCTCCGCGACCAAGTTGAGGGATCTTTATGCATGAACTTCCGGTCTTTTCATCTCGGTCCTCGGGAGTTCTCCATTCAAGCACATTGGTCCTTGTCACCTTTGGAGGCAAGTTCGCACATGGTCGGAGCTCCTTGATTGACTTGCAAAACATTCTCCGAGCTAGTTGCATCTTTCCTCATTTAATACGTGAATTCCTGCAAAAACACTATACTCCAAAATGCACATCCAACGGTGAACTTGTTATATCATTAGTATGCCTAGTGGCGGGTTAGTTACAAAATGAAGTTCAAACCATAACATAACAAGTGTTCTTGGTTGACGGAAATTGACCGCCAACATCCCCCCACGCTTAGATCTTGCTCGTCCTCGAGCAAGTTGCTCACAAGTTGTTCATCCAAGGAGTTGAAACATGCTTCGTCAAATCCTTCCTTACAAGTTAGTCAATCATTCATCTTTAATATAAGAGACATGAAACAAAGATCATAATGTAAACATAGGTGTTTAGAAATTTACCAACTCAAGACTTACCCCACAACTCATACCTTTCACTAAAGATCCTCATCTCCAACTATACTTACTTTCTTACTTCCATCAGAGGATTTTCACAAGCTTTTAAAAAAAATTCCTGCATAAAGTATTAGACAAAGTCCTCCTCCAAGTTCTTACATGTCACTCATTTAGAATGGCTATCCTAGATAATTTCATAAACTCTCACCTCCCATAAGTCTCTCATTTATAATGTAAGGTGGAGCTATAGGTATGGTTAGTGAAGTTAGCACAAATATTATCAAGCTAAGAAAATCCTCTAGTGGTCGTTCACCTTCCAAGCCAATGATCATGAGAGTTAAACCATAATGTAAGGGTATCAAGGATGAGAAGATTTAGAATGGTGGACATGTGCAAAGCGAAAAAAGAATAATGACTTCACGGCTTTAATGATGTCCTCGTTGTCGGATTGCACATAGTATGGAATATCGAAGATTCGTTCTCAACATCGTCGCATCCTTACTTGCACTTCTCTTGATCTTCACTTGACTTATCATCCCTCATTATATCCTTCTTGCTTTGCCTTGAATTTTTCTCCTTTTTCTCTTTTTTTTCTCTTCTTTTCTTTTCTTTTTTTTCTTTCTTGTATGTGCGCACACACATATACACATATATTTTTTTCTTTCCTCCACATCTTTATCTTCTTTTCCGAAGCCTTTCGTCCATCCTTTTGATATGGATACCAATCTGAATTTTAAATAAAACCTTACCTAAAAATTGAACGAATCTTCGGACATGGGTTGTGTTCAAGGAATAAGATGATAAAAAGATGTTTATGGTTTCGGGTATGGAATCCGGCGATGTATGGGGCATTCAATTTGAAATTCCCATTACCGAATATATGATGAGGCTAGCAATAAAAGATATAACATCAAGGACATGATCATTGCTCGAAATTAGACCTCCCAAGAGAGTAAAGTCCTAACCCAATTCATCATACTAAACAACACTTATGGTGGAGTATGTGTGTGTGTCTATATATATATATATATATACGCGCCCCCGCGAAGCCCCCCGCGCTGCACCCCTCGGGCCCCACGCCGCCCACGCATGCCGCACTGCCGCCCACGCACGCCGCACGGTAAGTCTGGGTGCCAGATTTATATGATAGGACTGCATGTTTATATGACCCGGAACAATATGTTTATGTGACACAAACAACAAATTTCTATGACACGGATTTTAAATTCATTGACAAACTTTGATGGGAGGGTCAAAATCATTTCTATGACCTGGATGGTATGTTTGCATGAACTCGACAACATATTTCTATGTCCTGGATAATAAGTTTGTATGACCCTAATGAAAGCTTTTTTTTACACAGACGACAAGTTTATATGGCTCGGACCACATGTTTCTATAACCCCGCAAAAAGAAATTCCTTTGACACGGGCAACAAGTTTCTATGACATTACGGACCATAGAAACATGTCTTCGGGTCATAGAAACCTGCCACACAGATCATAGAAATATATGGATTCGAGCAAAGAAACATATAGAAATTAGCATATAAACCAACGACGCGAGCATATAAATGTTTAGCCGCTTGTTTTTTCTAAAACAAATTCAAATAAGGATACAAGTGAATCAACTGACACATGCCACCTGAAGCAGCTACCACCTGACACATGCAAGCATATAAATCTAACACATGCATCCATAAAACTTGAAATTTGAATACAAGTGTTGACTGTCATATAAACAAGAACCATCGTATAAACATGGAATTTTCTTTCATTCACACAAGTTTCGAGATCTATGAAAAATAATTTTAATCCGAGGCAGCGACACCAGCAACAAAAGCAAAGTTTAAAATTCGAAATTGATATAATGTCTCACCACACATCAGAAGCCATAGAAAGTAGTGTCGGTGGTCATATAAACCGGTAAGAATCATCATACAAACATAAAATTAACATCCATATGCACAAGAGTTTTCATCTATGCCAAAAAAAGACAAGTTCTATGTCCAAGTCCAAAGCAGGACACCTTCAACAAGCTCGATGCGAAGGTCGACACACATGGATGACAGTGAACAACCAAGCGTCATACAATCCTGGTAAGTCAGTCGTACAATCCTAAAAACATGGCTCCATGGCCGCACAACGGACACAGACATGGACGACAGTGAACAACCAAGCATCATACAATCCAGATCCACAAAAAAAAGCATCATACAATCCATCAGGAGCCGAGGCGCCCCCGGGGAGCTTGTCCGCACTGGTCGTCTCCTGGAGCTTGCCGTCGGGGGTCACGCTCGCCCGGCCGGGGCTGCTCCGCCTGCGCCGCCGCTCCCTTTCGTTGGCGCGCACCGCTGCCCAGGAGCTGCTCGCTGCGCCGCCAACGAGGAGGCTGCTCACCGCGCCGTAGGGGACGTCAGATCCTCGATGGTGGAGGCCGCTCCAACAGCCGGCCGAGCACCCTGTTGCCATTGGCGAGCACGCCGAGCTGTCCTGCCACTCGTCCTCCTGTGCCGCAGCTCACCGGATGCGACGGTGGTGGAGGCAGGGCAGCTCGCGGACATGGAGGACGTGGACGCGTGGAGCCGTGGAGGCCGCCGCGTGGAGCCGGTGGAGGGGCGATGGGGACCTCGCCGAGCGCGCCACAGCGTGGCTTCCCGACACCGGGAGGTCGACGTCCTGTCGCTGCTGGGGAAAGTTCTCACCACCGCCGCAGCTGGTGCTGCTGGAGGTCGCCAGATCCGGCGCGGGGACCGCCGCCACCTCCTCTGGAGACAGGGCAGCGCCGCGAGCCCGCCGGAGAATGGCGCCACCTCCACCTCCACCGGGGCAGATCGCATCCAAGCCGTAGCCATGCTCGCCACCGGGAAGAAGATGCGCAGTTCCTCCTGCCTGCGCCGCACGCCGGAGGGTCGACGTCGCGAAGCAGGATGAGCTGGCCATCGTCAGACGGGATCTCGCGGAGCTCCCCACGCGCTCCTGTCCCCGCGGGCACCGCTCCCCGTCGCTGTCGTCCGCCGCAACAGCGTGCTCCAGCTGTCCAACGCGGGATGGTCGCCGGGCCCCGGGTCGCGAGGTCAACACGTGCCGCTGGAGCTCCCTCGCGCCGCCGTCGCCAGGTCCCACACGCCGTCGGAGCTCCCTCGCGCCGCCGCCGATTTGGATCGATAGAGAGGGGGGGTAGGTGGGTAGGAGAGGAAACTCATCCGGGTGGGCGTGGGGTGGTGACCCGGGTGGGGGGCACCGTACCCGCAGATAAGGTCGATCTGGGCCTGGTGGGACCCACGGTGTGGGATTTTGAAATAAAGGGGAGGGAGAGGCGGTGGGTGGTGGGCCGCGGCCGAGTGGATGATAAAAGAGGAGGGTGGTGGTGGTGCGGGCCCATGCTAGGTGGGGAGGTGGTTGGGTTGGACCAAATGTGGTTGGGTTGGCTGGGGCTTCCAATAATTATTGGAAGCCCTAGGCTCCCAATATATATATATATATAGAGTTATATTATATAGTTTAGGCCTTGTATAGGATAGACTTACCTCTCAACTTGGAGAAAGAAATTGCTAACCTTCATTGCAAGGGGTTTTTCATAATTTTCAGAAATAAACACCTCCAATATTAGTATTACTCAAAGCATAGCCAAAGTAAGGTCCTAGATCAAAGTTGAGCATGGATACTTTCAAAGGTAAACTTCCACTAAGCACCACGGTAAACAATTATTCATAATGCTCATGCTCAAATAATAAGGATAAAAGAAAGACATAACAAGTAAAAGAAACAAAAGACTTGCACGACACAAAATGTATAAGACTCTCTTTATTTCTTTTTCTTGACTCAACGCTAATTTAAGACACATCACGAGCTAAAAATTTAAAAACAAGACTCAAACTTGACTCGACTTTAAGACTCGACCTTTCACCACTTGAGCAAAAATTTAAAAAGAGCTCCCCCACGCTTAGATCTTACGACGTCCTCGTCGTAATTTTTCAAGAAGAACAAGAGGGATGCTAGCTACTACACCTAATGAAACTTCTCACAAGAAGAGCACCACACCTTTTTCGGGAAAAACTCGGGCGAAACCCTATCCTCCCTATTTTTGAAGTTGCTGAAAAGGTCGGCAAAGATAAGAAATAAACCGAGCCGTGACCCAGAGAAAAACGGGCATGAACAGATGCAGAGGGGTGCAGGGCCGGTCGGTATGTGTCGGCCGGCCTACCCCCTAGTTTTGGGCCCCTATGGCCCATCTTCTGCGGGCCTCTGTGTTTCGTGCATACTAGCCTATGTGGTGAAAAGGTCCAGCTAAAAATCACAAAAAGCACTCGACAAAAATAAGAAAAGAAAACAAAAATTTATTTACAGAAAAGTTACCTTATTTTACTTAGGCTTGACGCTCGGGCCCGTCCTCCATGGTGTATATGTCAATGTAGTCGATGGGCATGACATCAGGCTCAAGAAAAACCTTCAATCGCTGTCCATTAACCACATATTGGTCTCCTTTTATATCCATAATCGTTACCGCTCCGCTTGGCGAGACCGAGTGGACGACATACGGTCCATCCCATTTACTTTTCAATTTGCCTTTCCCGAATATCTTGAATTTTGAGTTAAAGAGGAGGACCTTGTCGCCTTCTTTGAATTCCTTCGCTTGAAGTCTTTTATCATACCATCGCTTCATTCTTTCCTTGTAGATGGTTGCGCTCTCATAGGCTTTAAGCCTCATCTCTTCTAATTCACTTATTTGAATTCTCTGTTTGATTCTCGCGGCATCCACATCAAGATTCATCTCCTTGATCGCCCAATATGCTTTGTGCTCTAGTTCCAAAGGCAAATGACAAGATTTACCATAGACGAATTGATATGGTGTCATACCTATTGGTGTCTTGTGTGCCGTCCGATATGCCCATAATGCTCCGTCCAACTTTTTCGACCAATCTTTACCTCCCTTCTCAATGGTCTTGTTAAGAATACTCTTGAGTTGCCTATTTGAAGTTTCCGCTTGACCATTGGTTTGTGGGTGGTAAGCCGTGGCCACTCTATGCTCGATCCCCAACTTGGACAAGCACTTTCTAAAACTATTTCCCGTGAAGTGTGTTCCTCCATCACTTATCAAAACTCGCGGTACTCCATAGCGTGGGAATATAACATTCTTGATCATTGATATAGATTCCTCCGTTGAAGCTCTTCGACAAGGGATGGCTTCTACCCACTTGGATACATAATCAACCATTACTAATATATGCTCATATCCATTTGAATTAGTGAAAGGCCCCATGAAGTCAATTCCCCATACGTCGAATAGATCAATTTGCAAGTTATAATTTAAAGGCATAACATTCCTTTGAGATATATTCCCTGTTCTTTGACATTCCGGACAAGAAGCAACGTATCTTTTTGAATCTTGATGCATCTCCGGCCAATAGAACCCACTAGCCCATACCTTTGCTTGAGTCCTAAAATGTCCATAGTGTCCTCCATATTCGCCCGAGTGACACTTCCTTAATATTTTGACTCTTTCTTCCCTTAGTACGCACCTTCGCAAGACTCCATCCGCTTCGAGCATAAAGAGATAAGGTGCATCCCAATAATATTTTTGGCTCTCGGCCATCACCCTTCTTTGAGCATTCTTATCTAAGTGATAAGTGGCATCTTTCGTATGGCTCGAATAATGTTGATCATCCAAGTGTCTTTGTCAAGGATGGGATATAGATGATCATCTCTCATCTTGTCTTCGATGGGCTCTTTATCATCCTCACGATTCATTCTTGATAGATGGTCGGCCACAACATTTTCCGACCCCTTTTTATCCCGAATCTCCACATCGAACTCTTGCAAGAGAAGGATCCACCTAATCAACCTTGGCTTGGCATCCTTTTTAGACAAGAGATACTTGATTGCCGCATGATCAGTGTAGATGATTACTTTAGAATTCACAATATATGATCTGAATTTTTCAAAGACAAATACTACCGCAAGTAATTCCTTCTCCGTTGTTGCATAATTCAATTGAGCTCCATTAAGGGTTTTTCTAGCATAGTATATAGCATGTACCTTGCCTTCTTTTCGTTGTCCCAACACGGCTCCAACGGCATAGTCTCTAGCGTCGCACATGATCTCAAATGGTTGACTCCAATCGGGCGGTTGAAGGATAGGTGTGGTTATGAGAGCTCTCTTTAGTGTCCGGAATGCCGCCAAGCACTTCTCATTAAAATTGAATGGCACATCTTTTTGGAGAAGATTAGTCAATGGTTTTGTAATCTTTGATAAATCCTTGATGAATCTCCTATAGAATCCCGCATGGCCTAAGAAACTCCTCAAAGATTTGATATCCATCGGTGGTGGAAGCTTCTCAACCGCTTAAACCTTAGCCTCGTCCACCTCAATCCCCCTCTCGGATATCACGTGTCCCAGCACTATTCCTTGTGTTCACCATAAAGTGACATTTCTCCCAATTTAGCACCAAGTCAACCTCCCCACACCTTGTAAGAACTTTATCCAAATTTGCCAAACAATCTGCAAAAGTTTTGCCATAAACGGAGAAGTCATCCATAAATACTTCGACAATTTCCTCGATGAACTCCGAAAATACCACCATCATGCATCGTTGAAAAGAGGCTGGAGCATTACATAAACCGAAGGGCATCCTTCTATATGCAAATGTTCCATAAGGGCAAGTGAATGTTGTCTTGTGTTGATCATCCGGGTGAATGGGAATTTGCATGAACCCCGAGTATCCATCAAGGAAGCAAAAATATGCATGGTTTGCTAACCTCTCAAGCATCTCGTCGATGAACGGTAGGGGGAATTGATCCTTCTTCGTTGCTTTGTTCAATTTACGATAGTCGATACACATCCTCCATCCGGTCACGGTTCTTTGCGGTATTAGTTCATTCTTCTCATTCTTCACCACGGTCAAACCTCCTTTCTTCGGCACACAATGTACGGGGCTCGCCCATTCGCTATGCGGCACCGGGTAGATGATTCCGGCGTCTAACAACTTGATGACCTCCTTCTTCACCACCTCTCGCATTGCATGGGTTAACCTCCTTTTATTGTCGACAACAGGCTTGCATTGATCCTCCATAGGTATGCGGTGAGTGCAAAATGCTGGGCTAATTCCTTTAAGGTCATTTATCGAATAACCGATCACCTTCTTGTGCCTTTTCAATAAATTCAGCAACATGTCATTCTCCTCGGGACTCAATTCGTCGCTCACGATCACGGGATAAGTCTTGTCCGGCCCCAAAAATTCATATTTTAGTCCTTTGGGCAATGGCTTAAGATCCACCTCCGGTACTTGTGGTTCCTCATGTTTAATTTCCCCAATGTCTTCAAATTTATCTTCCTCTAAGCTTCCGTCTTGTGGCTCTAGTTGCTTCTGCTAATTCTCCATCTAGCTCATTATTAGATTCATTCTCCATTGCTCTTTGCAATGGATCCCTAAAGGTTTCAACAAAACGAAGGATCTCTACCTCTTCGTCATCAAGAGGTAGGGGTGAGGCAATTCTAGAAGCGGGAAGAAAATTATATGTGTGATTATCCCCATCAAGATTAATAGTTACTTTTCCTTTTCCGGCATCTAAAACGGCATTACCAACTTGAGAAACGGTCTACCAAGAATTACATGATCATTTTTATCATAGTAGACATCAATAATGAAGAAATCGGTTGGTATGTATTTTCCGGAAATTAAAACTTCTAGATTTCGGGCAATTCCAATAGGTTTAACAATTCTACCATCTCCCATGATTAATTTAGTAGTGGTTGGAACTAGATCAATGGTATGATCATGAATTTCATCAAAAATTTTAGAAGACAAGACACTTACTTATGCTCCAATGTCGCATAACGCCTTGCAATCAATGTTGTTGACCTTGCAATCTATATGCGGCGATGTCTTCTCTTCTTCATCGGATCCTATGGCATAAATTTCAGTGAGGCGAGCGAATGGTGATGCCTCGGGCTTGATTCCCATAATCATCTTTGCTTCGGCCACATGGTCCGGATCCACTTCTTCTTCGCTAAAGAGTTTTTGAAGGACCTCTCCGGTTGTCTCTAGGTTGTATGGTTGTTCCACATGTTTCTCCGGCGGAAAGTCCATCTCCACGGCTTTCGCCATCCCCTTTTGATTAGGGACCGGTCTTCTCTTGTCAAAAATTTCTCCAAAATCAATTGGGACCCAATCCATTTGCTCGAACTCCCTTAGTGGCTTCGCGCTTGACATAGTCCTTTCACTTGCTTTGCTTGTCTCGGCGTGATCACTCTTCGGGATGCTTCTAGCTTCCGCATGTTTAATTTCTTCAATCTTTTCCGAGATTGGCTCCTCTTTCTTCTCTTCTGGGACCGTATTTCTGAAAATTCCAGCAAGTGGTCTCACACTTGTATCACATTCCGGCTTCCCCAAAAGTCGTGTTTCCCAATCTCTTTGCATGGCCGCCGCTTTGCTTATTTTTTGTAGAAGTTGGGCAGCTTCCGTGAGTGTTTTCTCCATGAGATCCCCTCCTGCACACATTTGAACGTATACCATGCAACTAGGGGTTAGGGAAAAGAAAAATGTATGCAAAAGTACATCACCGGGAAATCCGAGTCTTTGTCCTTGTTCAACTAGCTCGTTGAATCTATTCCACGCTTGATCAATCCCCCTTCTTCTCCTTGCTTAAAGGTAATCACTTGCCTCCTTATATGTTGGATCTTGCTTATAGGGAAAAACTTGGCACAAAATTTCTTTATCAATTGATTCCAATTTCCCTCGACTTCGAAGGATGCAAATGAATACCACTTCATTGCTTCATCGGCAAGTGAGTAGGGGAAGAGATTCCATTTAAACCAATCATCGGGGACTCCCTCTTGTCGTACCGTATTGCATAGTGTCGTGAAGCGCTGGATATGTCTATATGGGTTGTCCGTCTCCACCCCTCGGAACAGATTAGTTGCTGCCATCTCAATGATTCGAGGCTTGATTTCGTACCTTGTCGCTTGGAGAACCAAGTCCGACTCTTGTACCTTGATGTCCTCACATCGAGGGCTAGCATAGTCTCTTAGTGATTTTTCCGGCTCCTCCAAGGGATTTCCAACGAACGCCATCTAGACAATCAAAAGAAAACAAAAACAAAAAGGGTGTTTTTTCTAGAAGACTAGGGTTAGATGTTAGTAATCAACAAAATCAATGAAAGATTAAACGAAGTAAACTAGCTTGCTCCCCGGCAACGGCGCCAGAAAAAGGGGCTTGTTGATAGGTGAAACTCGTATGAAGTTTCGATCCACAAGTGTACGGATCTCCTATGCCCTTCTTCACCTACGGGAGATCCCAAGGTTCTTGTCAACCCAAGGAGCAAGGGGATTACTAGCGTTTAACCTAACACTAATCTAGTTGATTGAAGACTTACGATAGAAAGATTAATCTAATAAGGTAAAGACAAACTAACCCTAAATTACGTTAAAGAGAGATGAAAGGTGCACAAGTATGAAGAACGTATGCCCATGGAGTCTAGGTACTTGAAGATGCAATCACCCTAAAACATGATAAACCCCCGATCCAATCTATCTAAGTGTGTGATCAAGGATTAGACGTTTCCCTTCCCTTGTACATGTCACTACGCGAAGGTAATCGGTACTAACCCTAATGAACACGGTATGTTGACAGGATCTACGGGAGCAACCCCGAAAGCATGGTAACTAGCCTTAAACATTAAGCATCATCAACAAAAGGTATGATAGACATATGATCCAAACAAGATATATAGGTGACTACACTTCAAGTTCCGTTACAACTCCATGGACAAACGAAAGACTTTACCCCATCATGGCGCTAGGCATGGCACCGTTGAGATGGTGGATGCCTCCGATGAAGATGGATCCTCTTTGTCCTTCAACTCCGGTGGTACCGTGGCAAGCTCTCAGTGCCCTCCTTCCTCGTGGCGACCTCCCTGGGCTTGGCGATGATCTCTCTCGAGTGTCATCCCCCAAGAGTCTCTCTCGTAGTCGATTATCTCTTCCTTGGCGGCTCTGAGGAACTAGATGGCGTCTCTGGCGAATGGCGGCTTGCCCACACGCTTAGGGTTCCACGTACTGTTGACGGTGAATTTCCGTCAACCTAGCCACGAGTTTACCTTCGGTATTGGCATGATTTTTATATCTTATCCATTGGTACTAACCCCTTGGATATAACAAGTTCATTCGTGCATGTCAGTTTTTGAGTTTGATGTTTATGTAGGAATTTAGCGTTGAAAGCAAGACTTCCGGGTAAAGTTCATCAAGCACCTCATGACAAGACCTTGAAGCCCGGTACAAGTCAAGCAATGAAGTGAACATGACTCCAAGAAGCCCAAGGACCAACCCGTGAAGACGGAAAACTCCGAGGACCTGAACAGAAAATGCTGAATCTTGCGGGACAAGGAGCTTCATCTAAACCGCGGAGAAACTGACGTCAAGGGCCCACATGCAGAAGGGAGAAACTTCTAGAAGACGCAGGAAGCATCACCGAGGAAGGCGGCCACGAAATGGGCCAGAATGGGCCCAGGCCGGCCGGCCCAGCCCATTTCTGGGTCCATTCGAGCCCCCCTTTGACCTAGACACCTCTTGGACTATTTATAGCCCCCTGGCCAAGAGCCACGCATCAACTCATTCGTCATTCGTCGCCGTGGAGCAGAGAAGAGAGGGACACCATTCCGGAGAGAAGAGGGTCGAGCCAGTTGTCTAGGGTTTTCCTAGCCGACGTGGGAACCTTGCAAGGAAGACGACGTCGGAGTTCCAGGAGCTAGGAGCAAGATCAAGGTAGGATCCGGTGGTGATCTTGTTCATGTATCATGTACTATGTTGAATTATCAAGTTGCAATCTGATTTCTAGCGATCAAGTGCTTCTTCTACGACTTTGATTTCAATTGGCTTTTTCTTATTTTAAGATCTATTCTCGAGATAGATCATAGAGGGTGTTCTTGTAGCCGTGGTGGCTAGAGGTGCATACCTGACCTTCCAAGAGATTTCAACTAGTCCATTGAAGTCGCCCTAGGCTAACCCACACGAATAGGAGTGCGTTGTGACAGAACGGTGGCTCCAAAAGGTGGGCGTCTTCGGAGTTGGACGGGAAGCCGTGATTTAAAGATGCTTTTTATGAGATTCAACTTGGCTATTTCTTCTTTGTTTGGAACTTCAACAAGAGCTTGATCCAATCTCTCTAGATTGGTTTTACCTATCCCTCTCTATCTCTTGCTACCACCAGTTTTCATAGATTAGATTCGTTTTTATGATGTTCTTTAGATTAGATGCAAAAGCATTCCCTTTGAAGATCTAAGTGTTCTCGGCTTTAATAGATAGGTTCTTGCATCACACATTTGTTCCACGGATTCGATACCTTGGGTTCACACTTGAGGGAAGAAGGGTCCCTTGGCTACGACGGAGGACTTGTCCGCTTGCAAGTCCAGATGAAATTGGATACGCATATACACCGTCAACACGTACTTAACACCGAAGAAAGGGGGGCACGAACCGACACCAGAACGGGCTGGGCCGGTCGGCATGGGTCGGCCGGCCTGGGCCTTTCTGGGCTCGGTTTCGGCCCAGTTTGCTCCACGCTCCATCTCTTGCACTTTGGATCATTGGCCCCTTCAATTGTGGGCTTTGGACGTCGTTATCTCCGCGACCAAGTTGAGGGATCTTTATGCATGAACTTCCGGTCTTTTCATCTCGGTCCTTGGGAGTTCTCCATTCAAGCACATTGGTCCTTGTCACCTTTGGAGGCAAGTTCGCACATGGTCGGAGCTCCTTGATTGACTTGCAAAACGTTCTCTGAACTAGCTGCATCTTTCCTCATTTAATATGTGAATTCCTGCAAAAACACTATACTCCAAAATGCACATCCAACGGTGAACTTGTTATATCATTAGTATGCCTAGTGGCGGGTTAGTTCCAAAATGAAGTTCAAACCATAACATAACAAGTGTTCTTGATTGACGGAAATCGACCGCCAACAGGCGGTCTGACTGCGTGCCGGGGGCGGTCTGACCTGGTCGGCCTACTGTCTCTGACCAAGCTGTCGTTGCGCCCAATGGTTATGCGCATGTCGTAAAATCATGTCCAGAGCTGGTCTCCTTGGTCCCCCCATCCATGATGGAAGGACTGCTGATATGGCACCCACATCACTCCATTGTCGTCGTAGATCAGACGAGGCGAATCTGAAGTCCAAGCTGGAGTAAAGTGTCACCCTTTTTGAGATGATTCACCCCTGATCCTAACAGCTGCTCTGGGAGGCGATGATGACCTCTCTTGATGCGTGGGTGACCTCATCCTTTTTTTAACGACTGATCGCTCGTAACGGCCTTTTGTTTAGAGTATTTGTCGAATTGCATGTCAAATGTGACCTTTGGCTTTGGAACACTTCCCTGATTTTTTGCCACATTAAGCTTCCTACTCCCAATATCTAGTCGCTTTGGTTTGAGCATCTTTGGGCGACCATGGGCAGAGGCGGTCCGACCACCTACCCCAGCCGGTTTAACCGCCTCAGCCTTTTTAGGCTCAAGTGGTTGTCGACTGACAGGCGCGGACGACCCTTGCCCCCCATGTCCAGAAGCTTTGACGGTGATCTTGAATGTTTCTCTTACATCAGGGGTCTTCTCATAAGCAACTTCTCTTGTTAACTCTTTTCCTCTCGAATCGGGCTTCGCTTCTCCGACCACCACATTCTTGCCCTTGGTTGCTTCGACTTAATGTGGCCGAACCAGAACCTTGGGTTGCTGCAATTCCATGGTATTGATAGGAAAAGGATGCTTGTTAAATTGCTTTTTAAGAAGTACCAAACGACCTTCATTTATGGCCGATTGAATCTTGCGACAAACACATTGCAGTCATTAGTAGTGTAAGAATAAGAATGATGATATTTACAATATGCACATCGCTTTATCTCATCAAGTGGAGGCATTGTATAAGATATTTTAATATTTCCAAGTTTAAGCAATTCATCAAAAATGCAATCACACTTGGAAACATCAAAAGTAAATTTTAATTCTTCTTACCGACCTTTACTAGCCGGTTTAAGTGATGCACAAGAAAAAAATTATCTTCAGAAGGCCACACAAATTCAATACTATAAATTTCAGTCTCATCATTCAAATTATTAGAAATATAATCAACCACATGAACATCAGACCGATGAGACTCAAGTTTTTCTTTTTCTTTATTCAATTTCAATTCTTGTGCCATGCCTCTCACAAGAACAGAATCAAGCGAATAAAAATCCGCACCTTCTAATCTTTCTCTAAGAGCAGATTTTAAACCTTTAGCAGCAAGATTAGCTAGGTCGGAATCAGAAAGCGACAAATTGAAACAACATTTATTAACCTCTTTAAAACGCTTAAGGTAATTAGAGACCGTCTCGTCTTTACCTTGCTTAACTGATGTCAAATCTGTCAATTTTAGTTGATCGTCCCCACTAAAGAAGTGATCATGAAATTTTTGTTCTAATTGATTCCAAGAATCAATAGAGTTGGGGGCTAAAGATAAAAACCACACAAAGGCGGTACCCGTTAAACATAAAGAGAACAAACGCACTTTCAAAGAATCATGGGCACTTGCTTGACCTAGTTGAGCAATGTATTGATTTATGTGCTTCCAAGTTGTACGATTATCCTCACCACTAAATTTAATAAAATCGGGTATACGCAAACCAGGAGGATAAGCCATAAGATCAAAATCGGCTTTATAAGGTTTTTGATATAATCTAGAATTACCCATATCAATGCCGAGTTTGTTTTTCACCATGTTAGCTACTTCTTCCTTAAATTTAGAAAATTCATCAATAGCAGCTATCTGGGATTGCATTGTAGCTGATAGATCAACTCTATTCACAGGGGTTGGGTTTCCTGAAACGCCCATCATCTGGCCAGACGGGGCGGTCAGACCGGCCATGGGAGGCGGTCTAACCAGAGTCGGTTTTGATGATGATGATTGTCCCGGATAAAAACCAGCCGGCATGCCATACATAGGTGTCTCAACTGAGGAACCTGACGCTGCCGACAAGTTTGTTTACAATACCCCTTGTGAATCTAATTGAGGGATAGAATCATTAGGGAAATTAAAACTACTACTTTTACCCTCAACTTTTTCTAACTGAGTAATCACACTAGCAACCTGACTATGCTGATTACTAAAAGCACACTTGAATTTATTAGATAATTCAGTAAGCTTTGTAGATATATCAGTTTCATGTTTGCTTACAGTGGTGATTACCTCAATCTTGTCGTTGTTGACCTTGATCGCCGGCAACTCGAATTCTTGAGTCATCGTCACCTTGCCTGAGTGATCTTTCCTGGCGCCAGAAAGGAACTGCTGCTTGATGTACTCCTGAAGCTCAATGTACTTCCTCTGGTCTTCTTCGCTGAGTTCTTCAATGTTCACCATGATGATCTTTGACAAATCGGTGATAAAACCAGATCTATCCCCAGTGGAGTCGCCAAAAGTGTGTCGACGCTTTTTTCGGTCGGACACACGAGTGCGCTAGATCGCGCGGTCGTCAAAAATTCACTCGTCGAGACCTCCAGCACGGGCCGGTCTAACCGCCTTGGATAGAGGCGTCGCCGAAAACCTAGATTCGCTGCTCCGAGAAGGACCCCGTCGGGAACAGTGCGCCTAGGGTTATTCTAAGATCGGCAGGCTACTTAGAACGCTCTAAATCGCCGTAGAGACGTACAAGGAAGCAAAAGGGGTTGGAAAAGAGGGTTTGGAGATAAAAAGTAAGATAACTGTTGTTCGATTGGGTGATAACCCTCAATCGGCCACGGGCCCTTTATATTTATAGAGTGGGGGGTCTTGCTCCGCAAGGAAATCCTTTACAACTCGAATCCTATTAGGACTCCTCAATTTGGTGCGGACTCAGGGGAGGGCGGTCTAACCGCCACCTAACCGGCCTGGGTGGCGGTCAGACCGCCTGGCCGGCTACAGGGTACCCCGGTAAGACCGCCCATGGAACCCAGTCTGACCGACCTGTCCAGCCTGATCTGGCTTATGTACCATTTTCGCGTGTCAACAGTTGGCCAGTATCCGTGACTAAATAGTTTATGGTTGGCAGTGTCATTGTCCGTTTGGTCCACGAAATTGTTAGGGAGTTAATTTCTGTTCCTCTTCCACTGCATCAATGAACTATGTAGATTTTAGGAGCTTGTAGATTGTGTTATGCAAAAGAGGATAGGAAGCATGTTTACCTTGGTGTAACGTCTTCATGCTCTGTCCGGCTTCTCTTTTTGCTGTCGCCTTGGAAAGTGCCTGGAAGCCAGCGTTGTGGTTTTTTCAGCTTTCTTCATCGTTTTGATGTGTGTCGGTTTGAGTGTGATGTGGCTGTCTATTCGGAGTCGGTGATTTGGAGGTTACGGCGGGTTGACGTCGTGTAGTTGAAGTAGCAGCTACTTTCAAGTTTGAAAGCTAAGTGTGTAATAAGGCTCTTAGAGCTACTCGAAGGCAGCCCTCAGAGAAGAGAGAACCTTGCTCTACCAGCAAGGCAGCAACATACTCGGCCCTCATCAAGGTTGGTTTCATGGATGCTCCAATGACAGTGACTGCTGGAGTCAGTTCATCCATATAGGTTTGTGAGAACATCCTCGGGCAGTCCTGCAGTTTGTGTTCTTTTGTTTCAAATGCATCAGTAATTAGTTATTCTAAATTGGCACTGAAGCTGCTGTAAATTCCTTAGGTGCGGATGACTAGTCCTTTTTATTCCCGATAAACGCGTCTTACGCATTCTATTAAACATAAAGGGGGACATTTTATTATCATTAGATAGCAAAAATGTTACTCATGGAAGATCAGAGCGACTCTTCGCAATATTTCGTCCCATTTTGAAATCGTTGGTGATTCCTTTTTTCTTGTCATATAAAAGGTAGTATTGTCCTCAGCCCACCAAGAAAATACTTTGTGAAAGAAATACTACTCATCTGACGTCGCATGCAAGGAAGGCACATCGTTCGAACAAGGCGGCTGTGGAGTGGAGCCCTCCATGTAACCTCCATGTAAACACTTTTTTTGTTTTGATACTTATATGTAAACACATTTGGCCTCGTCCTGGCGGCAACCTGCGCCGCAATTCCAAGAAATGGCAATGAAGCAATTCGTTCTGCCCCCAAATTTACTTATTCTTTAGCAAGGCTTGGGATACATACTCCTAAGCACGGAAGGAAAAGAAAGCCCAAATAGGTGAATCTACCTTTCCTTTACTTCCCCAGCTAGCTCACTCTCATTAGTCATCTTGTTCTGCTTCCTTGCTCCACGAAACAAGAACCAATACAAAGGACCTGTGAACAAGACAGTTTCTTCGGAATTCCCACTCCAAACTCGGACGCGTGCCTTCTGCACAATTGTCTTCTCCATATTACCACATTCCTGAATCAACAGCGTCCATGGGACTCTGCGCATCCGTGTTGCCATGGAAGGCCAAGAGGGAACAGCCCGAGCCCAGGCGCGCCACACCAAAGGCGCTCTTCGTCGTCAGGAACAACGGCAGGCTGTCCAAGCCGGAGGCACTGGTATTCCACCCACGCAGCTATGAGAAGTGCGGGTACGAATGCACAGACGTGCTGACTAGGAGGCTCTGTGCGCCCAAGCCCCCCCAGGATCCCATGCGGAAGCACCAGAAGCGTCGCAGTGGAGCCGATGGCAGCTGACGAGGTAAGACCGCCGGTATCCAGGGGCACGGCGGCTGATGCTAGGTCAGCGGCACAAGGGTGCAAGACTCCAATGACGCCGAGGAGGACACCGTTGTGGCAGCGGAGGATCCTCATGGGTACACGGTGCGAGCTGCCACGGTTCAGCGGGCTCATACTGTATGATGAGCATGGCCGGCCCCTGCAGAGCAGCTCCCACAACAGAGCGGACCACCTGATAAGCAGAGCAAGCACACATGATAGGTCCAAGGTAACGAATTGTATTACTTTGAGATCTCAGTGTTGAATAGCATTCATTTCTAGATGTCCCAAAAAAATAAAAGTTGATTATTCTCAGTCTCAGGGCAAAAAGAAGACTGCCAGGACAACCACGACTCCAAGGGACCTCCTGTAGTTAGTCAGTTGTTATTACTGGTAGCGGCTTGCTCCTTTGCAAGTGCTTACAGATGACTATTGTATTGGTATTTCTTCCCATGTAAAGTGGCCAGCCATTATAGACACGGAGATTCACATACTGGCACAGTAACATTATCCATGTCAGGGTCGTCTTTGCACCATAGTTTTAAGTTATTTTGTTATAACCAACAGATCAAATCATTTGGCCTCTTAAAAAAGAAAGAAAGAAAAGGAATACATGATTCATCTCACCGAAAAAGATCATGCATATTTCTCATTGTGCTAAGTAGACGGACAAAACAACTAAAGGGAACCATGAAAACAATGTTACTCAAATTTACTTGGACAATTTTATTACAGGTGAAAAGCACACTGTTGGTCTTTTAATGCTTATTCTGTACAATTCAAAAGATATTGCCCGAAATGAAGAGTTAAATATTACTAATACGTTCAACATTTTGGCGGAAATAGTAAGGCTAGTAAGCATAAACGATGCCTAAAAAAAATGCTGTGAACAACACCAAGCTTTCCTAGAAAACTTAACCCGATGCAATAAATATGGTGTATCATTGTTCCTTTTGATATATAAAAATATCAACAACATGCTCCTGCAATCGAAAGGTATGTATGACAAATGAGGTAAAATAGATGTGAGTGGGTATGTAGCCTAGTGGTTACAAGAGCTTCAATAGAGTCTAATGAGGTCCTGGTTCGACTCCTCGTGGGAGCGAATTTCTTAGAAATTAATAATGTTGTTTTTTTGTGGTAGATGATGTTACTGTCGACAGCGAGACGTCTATGGTGACTTTGTCAATCTTGAGGATTTGCCAACTCTTAGCTGTGAACAGTACAACCCCTCCTCCATGGGTGCTGGCCACCCCCTTCTCCCTCCCCAATAACTAAATATCCTAACATCTGATACCAAGCTACCGATCTCCATGGCAAACTGGAATTCATGGGTTGGAACTTGGAACTCTTATGCATCCTACAAACAAGTGGCGACATTGGATCTACTAGGTCATCAACAACCTGTGCCTTTGACACCTAGCTCATCCCTAAAAAATCCGGGATCAGATCAAGAAAGATGTGAATGAACTATTTTCCAGAATAGTTCTTGGATCCACTACGGTTGTGTCTACAACTATGACGTCAACATCTTCTCTCTCGACGACGTCTATATCAACGGACGTGATCTCATCTACATCAATGTCAAGTTGTCAGCGCCATCATCATCAGCAGCTACAACAACATTGGCCACCAGGCCAAATGCATCTGTTTCAACTTGCTGCATCACTTCATCAGGAAAGGCGTCTGATCTATGGAGCAGCCCAGCAACGCTCATTCGACAACGGCTATGACATCAGCACTCAGCATCAACAATGAGGACGTGAACATGCCGCTAGCCAGCCCCTCTCCTGGGTGGAACACCTTCAGCACGACCACGCCTACAACAACGTCGTCACCACTCTCTTCTCCAACAATGACTACAACACCAGCCGTAAGTACCACTACAACGTGCTACGCCACCACATCTATGTTGGGAACCCCTCCTACCTTGGACGCCTACAACAAGGTGCCATCCGCCGATTCTACACCTCCAACACACATTGGTGTTGCGCCTCTAGAGGAGTTCGTCTCTCCCAGACCACCCACATCTCCAACCATGCTGCTCGAGGACAACATATCTACAACAACTCCACCAACATTGTGCTCAATCAACATGGCACTACAACGACTACTAGC
Source organism: Cenchrus fungigraminus (assembly GCA_036936925.1). Lineage (NCBI taxonomy): Eukaryota > Viridiplantae > Streptophyta > Magnoliopsida > Poales > Poaceae > Cenchrus > Cenchrus fungigraminus. Next base: position 95,627,132 of record CM072770.1, read on the forward strand.
AACACAACAAAGCGCGCCTACTCTACCAAAGCTAGTCAGGAGTTGATTGTAGGTCGAGTTGCATCTGCAACCCTAGTGATGAAGATGACATCACGGAGGAAGGTTGCTGCTACCTATAGGCGGCCACCAACCTCAATTGGCGTGACACATATCCCAGGAGATGAGAATTCACCGACCGACTCGACCACCTCAAGTGGTAGGTTCATTTTTTGGTCAGCCTCCTATTCTTCGTCACCAATGACCATCAGCTCCTGTACGCATCATCTTCGACTGGATGCTCTTGACTACCAAGATGGTCAACTCTACATGGAGGCATGACACAACTGCATCAACCTCAACATCAGCAGAGTGTCGGCACACAATAGCCATGGATGTCTACAAAACAGCAACTGTCTACAACATTCAGACATCATAAGGTTTGCAACCGCTTGTACTTCAAAGTTGATAAACTAAAGTGGTCTACAACAGAATAGCTCCCAAGATGTCGGTGTTTGTACCCGACAACCTACCAAGGGGGGTACTCGAGGTAGACAATGGTTGGACTCGCTGTGATGTGGAACTCAAAGGTGCGACATGAGATACACAATTTAGATAAGTTCGGGCCGCAATGTGCATACACTACAAGAAAATCGTTGACTAGTGACGCAACCACATTTTAGCGTCATTGATTTATGACGTTCCTGGCTGATCTCGTCATAATATTTCACTTCTGAGCAAATTTAGTGACAAAAAAAACTTTCGTCATTACGGTTGGTACTGTAGCCGGGCTTTCACTGTTCCATGCTGTTTTGTGACGCCATAAGCTCTGAAAAAACGTCATAAACCAACACCGGTCCCACATGTAAGCATTATTTTAAAAACAGAGTGTTCCAAGTCGTCATAAAATTCAGTAGGGTCCCACATGTAAGCATTTTTTCGAAAATAGAGTGTTCCAAGTCGTCATAAATTTTTCCAGGGTCCCACATGTAAGCATTTTCGCCATGTCAGCGGCGTCATAAACCAACTGTGGTCCCACATGTAAGCATTATTTTAAAAATAGAGTGTTCCAAGTCGTCATAAAATTCAGTTGGGTCCCACATGTAAGAATTTTTTTCGAATCTTTAATATAAATCAGTAATTCGCAGGCGAAACGCTTCACTGCCTTCGCAAAGACTCTCGACTTTTGCTACGCGCAGATCTGCAACGGCTCGTGGTAGGAATGGCGGATTCTGGCGGTGATGAGAGGGTGGTTTATGCGCCACCTCCCGGCTACGAGTTCATGAAACAGGACGACAAGGTCAGTCCTCTGGTTTGAGCCACTATATTTTCCCCTATCGACCTAGGGATGGGGATTTCTAGTTTGGGGATCTAGAGGATGGATGACCATATACAATAGATTCATATTTCATCGTACACTCAGATTTGAATTGCAATTGGTGTTAGAAGTTGATTCAGTTAGTTTTCAGTTTGCATCGTTTGATGGATTGATAGGTTCTTGTATTTTTCTAGCTTCTGGAGGTGCTTGAATCCACTGAATAGCTGAGCTGATTTCATCGTACACTCAGATTTGAATTGCAATTGGTGTTAGAAGTTGATTCAGTTAGTTTTCAGTTTGCATAGTTTGATGGATTGATAGGTTCTTGTATTTTTCTAGCTTCTGGAGGTGCTTGAATCCACTAAAGCTGAGCTGCAGAAGGTGAAGAGAGACCTGCAAGAGGCTCTAAATTACAAGCACCTGTATGAGGAATCGGTACAGCAGCAGAATGAACAACTGAAAGAGATGAATCAATTGCTGCAACAGGAGAAAGACGAGCTGAATCAAATGGCATTGTTACAGCAGGAGAACATTGCCCTGATGGAAGAGCTGACCAAAGAGAGGGGCCATGTTAATCAATTGTTACGGCAGCAGCATGACCAGCTGAAAGAGAATCAGCAATTGTTAGCGGAGAATGCCCTGTTGAAAGAAAGAGCAAATATACTCTGACTGAGCTGCAGACAATCGATAAAACATGTCTGGTGTTACTGCTAGCTAGACGGTTCAGAGGTGGTGTGTACTTTGTGGTGATGAATTTGTTTGTATTTTTGTGTTTGCTACTTGCTGGTGGTGTGAACTTTGTGGTGATGAGTGCTATGAGATTCCATCTTATTATGCTGATTTGGTTTAATCTGTTTCAAATTGAGTCGAGCATACTCACCATTCTGAATTAATTTTGCTGATGTTTTGCTGGTCCGTTCTGTTGATGTTTTGCTGGAAGGACCTTCCTGAGTAACGATCGCGAAACTGCTTGTTTCCTACTGTTGGTCACGAAATGTTGCAAAAACAATTTGCCATAGCAAGGGTTCGAACTAGAGACCTATAGGAACGAGACAACACTATCTACCACTGCACCACCTCTTGGTTGTGTCAATTTAATGAGAAACACTTTCCACCCCAACCACAGCACGGAGCGGTTGTTCTGATAAGTTGGCGGGAGAAAAGCCCACGCTGTAGCAAAAAAATAGTTTTCCCGCAGCCCGCTGCCCCGAAACGGGAAAACGAAGAACGGAGAGGCGAGTAGGCTACCAAAACGGATCATTCCGGCGGTGATTTGCGACTTCCAACGGCTGCTCACTCCTACGGCCGCAACCTGGGTGATACTTGCTGCAGCGGCGTGTCAATCTGGTAAGTAATTTTGTGTTCAATCCGGAAAATTTCATTTCGCAGAATGTTCTCCTTTTCGATTCGTTCTGTGGTCAGTAATTTTGAGTTGGATTCGCCAAAAACTTTCCAGATGGATAGACGCTGGATAACCGGTTGTACTGGTTTTACCACCGATCATCAGAAAGGGGTCCAGGATTTCTTGGCATTTCTTCGGACAAGATACGCTGAGGACGAAGAAATACTATGCCCGTGTCGTCGATGCCTCAATAACTCTACAGGGACTATAGAGCGAATTGGAGTTCACTTACTTGTGAGTGGGATGGCAACCACTTACACTAGGTGGATCCATCATGGAGAAGCTTTGGAGGATATGGTTGACGATGATGAAAATGTACAGGATAACGCAATTCTGCCGGATGCAGAGGGGGATGTGGATAATGCAGCTCCACGGGATGGTGGTGATCAGGAAACGGTCCAGGAAAACCAATACATATCGGGTATGGAGGAGGATGAAGGCCCTGGAGACGATGGGATGTCTGAATTGATTGCTGACTTGGGCAAGGGTCAGGTGCTCGGTGAGAAAATGTATGAATTTGTAAAGGAACATCTGAACCGTAAGGTGTCACCGACATCTTCATATGCACAATTTACATTTGTTGTCAAGTTACTTCATATAAAGTCTTTCAGTCGGATGAGCAACGTCGCATTCAATGCAACGATGAATTTGTTACAAAAAGGATTCCCAGAAGCGTGTCTTCCAGACTCTTTCGATGCGGCAATGAAGTACATACGTTCCATGGGACTCGGCTATGAAAAAATCCATGTTTGCAAAAATAATTGTATATTGTTTCGCAAGGAGAAGTATGTCAAACTTGATGTGTGCCCAGTATGTTGTGAAGCGGATTCAAGATGGAAGGATGCAGACACCAACAAGCGCGTTCCTCAAAAGGTATTGAGGCATTTTCCGCTGATTTCCAGGCTGAAGAGGATGTTTCTTTCATCAAAAACAGCAAAGGATGCACGATGGCACCAGTCGAAGCGAAAACCGGTGAACAATGAGCTTAGCCATCCAGCTGATGGTGAGGCATGGAAAGAATTCAATAAAAGTTGGCCAAAATTTGCAGAAGATGCTAGGAACCTTAGACTTGGTCTTGCAACCGATGGTTTCAATCCATTTGGCAACATGAACAACTCATATAGTATGTGGCCAGTATTTGTTGTGCCGTATAACATGCCACCATGGGTATGCATGGAAGAATCAAACTTCATGATGGCCTTATTGATCCCTGGGCCGAGTTCTCCATCAAAGGATTTTGATATCTTCATGGAACCTCTCGTCGAAGAGCTGCAGCAACTTTGGAAGGGTGTATGGGCAATCGATGTTGTTGACCGTAAAAGATTTAAAGTGTGTGCTGCGGTTCTTTGGTGCATACATGATTATCCAGCATTGAGCACGTTGTCTGGGCGAGTCACGAAAGGCTATTTTGCCTGTGTGCGTTGCGACAAGGATCCTTGCTCAAGGAGATTGAAGAACAAGATATGTTACACTGGGCATCGTCGTTTCCTTCCAACTGACCATCCATGGAGAAGAAAGAGAGCAGATTTTGATGGTACTGTTGAAAACCGAGAAAAGCCAGAGCAGTTTACCCATGAGGAGCTGAAGCAGCAACTGGAGAAGGTTAAAGACGTTAGACCAGGAAAGCATCCTCTACCTCAAGGAAAGAAAAGGAAGCGGGAATCCGGACAGTGCTGGAGCCGAAGGGTTTGTTTGTGGGACTTGCCGTACTGGTCATCTCTGAAGTTGGCACATAACCTTGATGTGATGCACATTGAGAAAAACATATGCGAAAACCTTATTGGAACGTTGCTTAAAATTGCTGGGAAGACAAAGGACACCATCAATGCTAGGGTTGATTTGGAAGAGATGGGCGTAAGATCAAATCTACACATGGTGGCAACTGAGGATGGTGAGTCATGCAAAATGCCAGAAGCTCCGTATGTACTTTCAAAAATGAAACAGAAGCTGTTTTGTGATTTTATAAGTTCGGTGAAGTTCCCAGATGGATATGCTTCAAACTTAGCTAGGTGTATTGCTGCAGATGGATGCAAACTACAAAGACTGAAAACTCATGATTGTCATATCCTACTCCAAAGGGTTTTGCCGGCTTGTCTTCGCGGTTTAGTGGACAAAGAGATATACACAGCTATTGCAGAACTAGGAAACTTCTTTCGGCAACTATGTTGCAAAACTCTGAAGTTGGATGTCTTGCAAAAACTGAAAACAGATATCCCAATAATTCTGTGCAAGCTTGAGAAAATTTTCCCTCCTGCCTTCTTTGATGTTATGGTCCACTTGGCTGTCCATTTGCCTGAGGAAGCAATCCTGAGAGGTCCAGTACAATATGGATGGATGTATCCCGTCGAAAGAAGGCTATGCACATTGAAGCGTTTAGTGAGAAACCAAGCTAGGCCTGAAGGATCCATTGCAGAAGCATATGTTGCTAATGAGGCCTTGACATTTTGCTCTAGGTACTTCGCGGCTGATGATGTGGCCACACGATTCAATCAGGTTGGAAGGAACAGAGAGAATGCTGATTTGTCTGTAGATGGAACATCTTGTTTCGATCACAATGTTCAAGTACTTGGAGCAGGGACCACTTGTTGGCTTGGGTCAAAGTACGACAAGGTGGTTTGGTATGTGCTAAACAATTGCGAAGAGGTGAAGCCATATATCGAGTAAGTAAATCACCATTGCAATGATAGAACTACAATTATTTCGTTCTAACTTTGAGATGGTACTGCTTTGCAGAGTGTTCAAGAATGAATTAAAAGCGAAAGGTGTGTCGGACGAGGATATTGATCGTCGAATTGCTACAGAATTTCGGCACTGGTTTAGATCGCATGTTAGTATTCATTTTTTTTGTTTGGTAGCTAGCTTATATTACCTTGTGAGGACCTTTACATAAGACTATATTAAAAAAACTATGGCTCTTCTGTACAGATTACAAACAATCCAGTGAGCGACGACAACCTATATGCATTATCAGCTGAACCAGACCGGTGAGCAAAAACTTATACAGCATGTATTGTAGGCGGTGTCCGGTACCACACCAAGGCCCGAGAGGCAAATAGGAAGACACAGAACAGTGGAATCATGACTACAGGATCACATAAAGACATTAAAGAAATTGAGTTTTATGGTTCACTAAGAGACATTATTGAGCTGCGGTACAACTCGGGGCTTGACAGAGATCGAACTGTTGTTTTATTCCAGGTTGACTGGTATGATCTGGAAGGGACCAAGAAGGAACCGAAGATTAGAAATGATGGTTACTTCACAAGCGTCAATACTGGAGATTACTGGTACCAAGATGATCCCTACATTCTTGCTGAACAAGCAACGAAGGTCTTTTACTTGCCAGACACCCTACTACAACACCCATGGAGAGTGGTGCAAAAATTTGAGCACAGGCATTTGTGGAGCTATAATGAAAATGAGGAGGACATAGCTCCCACTGGCATGGTACTTGCATATCAAGATGATGAAATTGACCAAACCTTGCATGATGTTATACTTGATGATGGTCTCGGTGATGGTTCGGAGGTTCCGGTGCCTATTACTGGCGAGGAGACTGTGGTTGCAGCCGCTGAAGTTGACGCAATTCGCCAGCAGGAGCTGTCTGATGTGGATGGATTCAATTCTGAAGATGAGGACGACGACACTCTATGGCAATACGTCGATGAAGATGAAAATGTTGCCGATGAAAGTGACGACAACTAGGATATCAAATCAGTAAATGTTTAAGTAGATCCGAACTGAAATCATGTGGACCTTATGATTTATATGTAATTTATATGTAGTTGAAGTGCACTTTCCTAAATATTAAACCTGCCGTAGGTGCCTACTATCCGGTTCACTGTATTATGTAGCATCGGAACTTCCTGTTGCGTCTTTACAAAATATACGATCGCGCACGGGGATGCCGATTATCCGGTACGTTGTATTATAAAACAACGGAACGTCCTGTTGGGCTAGGTGAATGTGTTGATCTCCAATGTGGGCATGATCGAGGAGTATGCAACGTGACGTGCTCATGATCATGTAGTACTAGGCGAACGAATCGACGAAGGAAGGGATGTGTTGATCTCCAATGTGGGCATGATCGAGGAGTATGCAACGTGACGTGCTCATGATCATGTAGTACTAGGCGAACGAATCGACGAAGGAAGGGATGTGTTGATCTCCAATGCGGGCATGATTGAGGAGTATGCAACGTGACGTGCTCATGATCATGTAGTACTAGGCGAACGAATCGACGAAGGAAGGGATGTGTTGATCTCCAATGTGGGCATGATCGAGGAGTATGCAACGTGACGTGCTCATGATCATGTAGTACTAGGCGAACGAATCGACGAAGGAAGGGATGTGTTGATCTCCAATGTGGCCATGATCGAGTAGTATGCAACGTGATGTGCTCATGATCATGTAGTACTAGGCGAATGGATTGTCCGGTTCTTTGTATTATGTACGACAGGACCATCCTGTTATGACTTTCATACTCATCGACATACGTCCGGAGGATGGTCCGGTCTGGTATACATCGGAACAGAGGAACTTCCTTGTAAACTACAGGTACGAAAGGCGCTTCCCATTTCCTGGTCACAGGGTGCCAACAGCGCACTACACACACCTTTATGGCTTTATCCAATGGCGTGTCACTCGTGCTGACCCGCCATCCCCCCATTTACTGTCTCCTCACTTGAGGCGCAACCCCTTGGTAGGGTTCCGCCGCTGCCGCCGCCGCCGCCTGCAGCAGCCTCCAGCGGATACCTCAATCCGTCGCCGAAATCAGAGGTATGCGACCGCCTCCAGGCTCCAGCGGATACCGCAATCCGCCGCCGAATTCTTGGAATGGCACTAATTCGAGAAATTCATTGTAGATGGGACGAGATGGTGGCAAGAGAGATGGAAAGGCGCTTGATCCTCCTCCGGCGAAGCGACAACGAAAGTCGCAGCTCACTTCTGAAGGCACGTCTGGTCCTCAGACGAGGCTAAGGTGCAGGCCTGCGGCACGGGATTCTTCCTCTGCCCCTACACGCCGCACACGGGGTGGGTCAACCTCGGTGCCTTCCTGCCGCACACGGGGTGGGTCAAGCTCGGCGCCTTCCTGCCGCACACGGGGTGGGTCAACCGCGGCGCCTTCCTACCGCACACGGGGTGGGTCAACCGCGGGCCGTCGCCCGCCCCGCCCTTCAGAGTTTCCTACGCCAGATCCCAGGAAGGAGAAACAGGTACAACTTCACCCTCCACCGGAAGAGCCGCTTAAGATGATGGACCTGCGCAACCACACCTACCAAATGATTAAAGGTCTTAGATGGGTGCCTGAGAAGCATTGGTGGGACAAAACCAAGGACAAACGGGTCGAACCAAGATTTAGGAATGTCCTTCAGCAAACTTTCTATTACAACTACAAATACCTGCCCATGAAACTGTACCAGCACAGGGTTATAAATTGGGATCATATGACGTTGGCCGCGGGAGGGGATGTTAAGGCATACTTCGATGATCATCCCGGATTGGCTGATTTGGTCTCAATGCATCATAAGTATGTTGAGGATTGGGTGAGAGTTTTTTATGCTACTGTGTACATTGCCGATACTAGGGCATACATCATGTTCATGTTTCAGGGATGCCAGTATACTCTTTTCTGACACCATATTGCTGACAAACTTGGATTGACGGATTTTGAAATAGGAAAGTACGACCATAAGACATCCCTACATAATATTGTCTACGGGGATCGTGAACCACCTCGGCATAGTTTGCTCGGTGGGTCGTTCCCGTCCGACGAGGAGATGGCCGGACTTTTTGTTGAGTCGTTCACAGGTAGGCGAGCATATCGCACGCCTGACATGCTTACCCCTGAGGCAAATGTGGTTCACCGGGCACTACAGAAGACATTGTTACCACGGATTGGCAATGCAGAGTCGATCACTAGTCTTCAGCAGTGGCTTCTCCTTCACGTCATGACTTGTCGGCCCTTCGACATCGTGGACTTCATTATAGCCGAGATTGAAGATGTTATCTTTGATGGGTTGACCGTGGCCCGAAATATGTTGTATGCTCACTGGATCTCCTTCATGCTGAGTAGTCTTACCAGAGTAGATGAAGATGGGAAAAGGGTGCGAACCGGACCCAAAGATTGGTGTCCCGAGTACATGATGTCCGAGACACATTTCAAGGAATACAGGCCTGCGAGACCAGGAGACAGACGTCGTGGCCTAAGGGCTACAATTGAGCCATCTCCTGATGACATTTGTTCCTCAGATAGTGAAGGCAATGAGGCATCTCCAGTGAGACATCTCCGAGTACATGATGGTGCATCACTACCCACTAAAAAAACAGAAACAGTTCCAGTCACTCCAGCAACAACCAGTGAGCCAATGGACTCTTCCTTCTTTGTCAAACTGATCCTTGAGAATCAGCGCAACCAGAGAAAGTTCCAGTCAATGATGGAGATGAGGATGGCACAGCAGGAGGAGTTACACCGCGCACACTCAGAGCAGATAGCATAAATGGTAACATAGCACCAGCGTACTATGGAGAATTTTGTGAATGCTTCACTCAGTCACCTTCACCAAATTAACGGCTTGCCACCAGCGCCCGCTCTACTCGCACCTATTGGTCAGACTCCCTTGCAACTCATGCCTCCTGCTAACTTGGGTAAATCATCTGAAGTCTATGAGCTGCCTCACAGTTCAGCAATTGGTTCACAATGGATGACAGAAAAGGATTCCAAAGAAGAAAAGGAAGCAGATGCAACAATACTCAAGGTTCTATCTAATATTGCAGCAGAGGAAATGAATAAGGAAGATCCTTTGGCGGCAACAACAAATGGTCCGGAAGTTCCTGCTCCAGCTACCTCAGAAGGCTCTCGTGCAGTTGATCCTGCTCCAGCTCCTGCTACGTCGGAAGGCTTTCCTGCTCCTGCTCCTGCTCCTGCTACCGAAGAAGGCTCTCCTGCTCCAGCTCCTGCTACCGAAGAAGGCTCTCCTGCTCCTGCTCCTACTACCAAAGAAGGCTCTCCTGCTCCTGCTCCTGCTCCAGCTCTGGCTCCTGATGACCCTCTTCACAATCCTGTTACATCAGCTCCTTCGAATACCGACGAAAAAGAGGTAGAATGTTAAACATTCCTTTTATTGTCATTGATTCCATTTGATTGTTGTATTCGAGTTGAACAATACATTTTCTTCACGTGTGCGAACCAGCTATAAATAATCGTTTTGCCTGGGCTTTGTGCTCAGGTCTTCACAATTGCTGACCAAGATGAAATTGTACCGGAGTCAGAAGACTCCCAATACTCTTGTATCGGGTTGCAGAATGAGATACAGGTACCAGCACTTCGTTTCCAGAGTAAAACATCGTACTTGTGTCGTGACGTTGAAGACTGCGACTTCCATACAATTGAATCCTCCGATTGGATTAATGGCTTGGATCAATGCGGGATTCCTACAACCAAAACGGAGAGTTCTACGGCCTCGACATCACGCAATGCATGAGTCGTGCTATGCATAAAACGAACTCAACACTCCCTACGCATGCTTTTGTTTGTAATTTTCAATGTAATCCTTGATTCATGTCACAATACCGATGTTTGATGAGAGGAAGGGATGTGTTGATCTCCAATGTGGGCATGATCGAGGAGTTTGCAACGTGACGTGCTCATAATCTTGTAGTACTAGGCGAACGAATCGACGAAGGAAGGGATGTGTTGATCTCCAATGTGGGCATGACCGAGGAGTATGCAACGTGACCTGCTCATGATCATGTAGTACTAGGCGAACGAATCGACGAAGGAAGGGCTGTGTTGATCTCTAATGTGGGCATGATCGAGGAGTATGTAACGTGACGTGCTCATGATCATGTAGTACTAGGCGAACGAATCGACAAAGGAAGGGATGTGTTGATCTCCAATGCGGGCATGATCGAGGAGTATGCAATGTGACATGCTCATGATCATGTAGTACTAGGCGAACGAATCGACGAAGGAAGGGCTGTGTTGATCTCCAATGTAGGCATGATCAAGGAGTATGCAACGTGACGTGCTCATGATCATGTAGTACTAGGCGAACGAATCGACGAAGGAAGGGATGTGTTGATCTCCAATGCGGGCATGATCGAGGAGTATGCTACATGACGTGCTCATGATCATGTAGTACTAGGCGAATGAATCGACGAAGGAAGGGATGTGTTGATCTCCAATGCGGGCATGATCGAGGAGTATGCAACGTGACGTGCTCATGATCATGTAGTACTAGGCGAACGAATCGATGAAGGAAGGGATGTGTTGATCTCCAATGCGGGCATGATCGAGGAGTATGCAACGTGACGTGCTCATGATCATGTAGTACTAGGCGAACGAATCGACAAAGGAAGGGATGTGTTGATCTCCAATGCGGGCATGATCGAGGAGTATGCAACGTGACGTGCTCATGATCATGTAGTACTAGGCGAACGAATCGACGAAGGAAGGGATGTGTTGATCTCCAATGCGGGCATGATCGAGGAGTATGCAACGTGACGTGCTCATGATCATGTAGTACTAGGTGAACGAATCGATGAAGGAAGGGATGTGTTGATCTCCAATGCGGGTATGATCAAGGAGTATGCAACGTGACATGCTCATGATCATGTAGTACTAGGCGAACAAATCGACGAAGGAAGGGATGTGTTGATCTCCAATGTGGGCATGATCGAGGAGTATGCAACGTGACGTGCTCATGATCATGTAGTACTAGGCGAACGAATCGACGAAGGAAGGGATGTGTTGATCTCCAATGCGGGCATGATCGAGGAGTATGCAACGTGACGTGCTCATGATCATGTAGTACTAGGCGAACGAATCGACGAAGGAAGGGATGTGTTGATCTCCAATGCGGGCATGATCGAGGAGTATGCTACGTGACGTGCTCATGATCATGTAGTACTAGGCGAACGAATCGACGAAGGAAGGGATTTGTTGATCTCCAATGCGGGCATGATCGAGGAGTATGCAATGTGACGTGCTCATGATCATGTAGTACTAGGCGAATCGAATCGACGAAGGAAGGGATGTGTTGATCAATATAAGGGGAGCAGTACATAAACGAAATGAGTAGTTCCTAGTCAAGGAATCTCCTATTTAGTAGTATCTAGATTAGAGGAACATCCTTTGCCTCAGTATATAGCGCTGACCAGCCCTCAGAACAAACCGGCGCGTGATTCAAATATTCGGAATTTCGGACGCCCGGGCAAAGCAGATGTTAAATGTCCTTTTTGCTTCCCCCTTCTCAATGCACCCTGTTTCAGTCACCACCATAATGAAAGGGTATATTGATAATCTGACAAGGCCCTGCACCGAATTGGATAAATTACCCCTGCCCCCGTCCCCTCCCCTCCCTTCTACTCCTCTCCTCGCCATCTCAAATCTTTCCGCCCCCATTTCACCTTTCCTCCTCGCCGGCAGCCCAAATCTTCACCTCCTCTCCTCCATCGTCTCAAATCTACCGCTCATAGCTTCAGCCCCTTTCCCATCTGCCTCTGTAGTAGCAGCGGCGACGACACAATGGCACCAGGAGGGAAGGTCGTACGAAGGAAATATCCAGAACAAGGTACAATGTTTTCCTCCTCCGTTCAGCTTCCCCGGTGGATTCGTACTTGCGTGTTTTCCCATGTGGCAGATCCATGTGTGCACTAGTTTTTTTTTATCAGGTAGATCCCATGTCTACACTAGTTCTTTTTAGGATCTTGTTTTGACTAGGAACATCCTTTCAGGATCTTGTTCGGCTAGGAACATCCTACTGGTTCTTATAGAAGTTTTTAGATCTGACAGATCCCATGTCTACACTACTTCTTCTCAGGATCTTGTTTTGACTAGGAACATCTTTTTCAGGATCTTGTTTCGGCTAGGAACATCCTACTGGTTCTTATAGAAGTGTTTAGATCTAGTTTTATTTACAGTGGTAGGCCAACCTTACAGAAGTTTCTCTGCTTTCCTAACAGAAGTAGACGAGCGCGGCGATTACGAGCAGCAGAGGGACATGAATGTTTTGAAGAATCACAATTTCTTCTCTAGTCTTGGCATCGAGAAAATGAAAGCACTTTTAGCAGCTGACCGACCAAGCAGAAATGGTACCAATGATACAACAATACATGATTCGGATTCGGAGTACAACCCTTCTCATGAACATGAATCTGACCCAAAGACATGTCAACAAGAGGTAGTCTTATCATGAACTCATTTCATGTACTAGTTATGCAGGATTGCTTCTGATCTTCTCTTTCTTTGTTGAATTTTGTGTAATCAGGTCACTCATAGCCTACCTGTCAGTGGAGGAAGAGGGACCAAGAGAATTCGGGCACCGGATGACCCTACCAGAATGCCTCCTAGACTGACTAGGACCAAGGCAAGGGAATTGGCTTTAGCTGATGGGAGTGGGACAACTCTTGATACACAAGAATTACCCACTGAAGGCCAAGCAACAGCAACCCACGATGAGAACATCATTGACATGACGACTGCAGAAGGCAAGTCATTTGATCTCATATTCGAATGTCCTAATTACCAACCGAATAATTATTAACTTGTATGGCTGTAACAAACTTGTTAGGTGATGCACGCCCTTCCAGAGCACAACGGGGGCCGCGAGATTCAAGAAGATTGGGCAGAAATCTGGACCGAATTAGCTGAGGCTTAAATGGCAAGATCCCTATACACATTCAAGAAGGGCTCAAACGCCCAGAGGCACCAATGCAAGCTGCAAAGTTTGCATCAGAAGGTGGGATCATAGTGCGTGGCCACATACCGATCCTTCCTAGCTGGAAGGACTACAAGACAAAGAAGAACCAGCAAGATGGTGAAAAGACTGAAGACCATCTCAAGAACTACATGGGCAAACTAGCGATGTGCATATGTCCACTCATCTACTACCATAGTTCTTTGCATCCATTCTTGTCATCCATTTTTCTGATAATTGTCTTGTGCTAGGGGCAATTCGACATTGACACCACCAGTGAGCCTGTAAGGGTGGCATGCACTGACATGCTGAAGTCGATACAGAGACAGGCGAGGTATCGCCTGAAGCAAAAGTACTTCAATGATGTTCCAGCAAATGCAGTCCCAACTAAATCTCCTGTGCCCAATCTGACTGACGCCCAATGGAAGGCACTGGTTAACATGTGGTCTTCCCGTGAGCACAGGGTATGATAGAACTTCAACTTGCCACTACCACATTTTCATGTACTTATATATTGTTCTTAATCTTATTTCTTACACGAGTTCTTATTATTGTAAAGGCGAGGTGTAGTACAAACACCGGTAATCGAGGAAAGGTCAAGTACCATCAGCGCACGGGATCTCGAAGCTACATTGTACAAGCTAATCTTGTGGTAAGCAGATGAACAAGTCATGTTTTTGCTCTGTAGTTCATTTCATGAACCATTTTACAATGCTAGCACTTTGATAATTATGCTTGTTTTCGAAACATATTTAGAGGCAGAAGTATACTGCTCAAGGAGAAGGGCTAAGTCCACTTGATTATTTCAAGTCCTTCCACTACAGCAAGAATGGCTTCACCGCTCCAGTATAGGCAGCCATTGTAAGTACTTGTCTGCTTTTGCATTTTTCTATGCAACAATAATAGAAACATGTGTGACTATTTTATTTTAAACCTTTCATTTTATTTCCTTTTTTAGGCTTGCATGGAACAAATTGTCGCTGAACCTCAAGGTGACCAACCAAGAAAGACTACTGCTGAAGCAGTGGCGGAAGTTGTCCAATCTAGGACTTTTCGGGAGGTTGCTGGCATTCGCCTGCCCTCCATGAAAAAGACTAGGGTTACTACTGCACTTCAGGTTCAGGAAATACGAGCTGGACTTAACAATGAGAAGCAAGGGGGGCACAACTGTGGCAGAAGATTGTTGAATAGGAGGCCGAGATGAGCGAACTGAGATTGAAGGCTCAAAAACAGGAGACAATATTGAAGTCTCAAACAGAAGCGCTTGAAGCTTTGAAGAAGAGCACAACTGACATGCATAATCTGATCCATGGCTTGATAAATTTCAGCCAGGTTTATCCTCCTCTCAACTGAAGTGTGGTCCTGGTGAACTTGTGTTGCTGATGACTTGTTGTATGTTAATTCGATTCGATGCTAACTTGATGTATATTGCACAATTGTACTGGTTGAACTATTCCCTGAATGTGGTGTGAATTATATGGAAGTGGGAAATGTTTTGTTTTGTTGTCTGATTATGTGCTGGCGATCAGCAGCAGCCAGAACAGTATACAGTGCCCTGTGAAATGCAATATGGGCTGATCTAAAAAAAGCAATATGGGCCGAGGCCCAGGAAAGGCCCTGTGGATAATGCCCAAAATCAAATGTCCAAGCATAATGCAATATGGGCCAAGTTCGTTAGATTGCTAGGACCCAATATAAAATAGCCCAATATACTGTGCAACAAACATTTCGGGAATGGCCAAAAAAAATAACACGAAAACCTGAAACGGGCTAAAATTGGCCCAACAATATTAGGCGCACAAAGGCTCTTACATGGACCGGGCCTCAGTTTGTGACGAACCGAAATCGTCATAACCCCCTGCCACGTCGGAGCCACGATGGATCTCGGTCCGACGTGGCATGTACCTTATGACGCCTTTGTGTTACGAATTTATACGCGTCATTAAACTCATGACGCTGGGAAATAAGGTCTCGTCATTAATCACGGTTTGTGACACTTGATTAATGACGGCGCATTTTCGTAACAACTGGCGTCATTAATCGCGGTTTATGACGAGAAACGACCTTTTTTGCGTCACTAGTCGGCGTTTTTCTTGTAGTGATACTACCCTACATCTTGTATGTCGCGTGTAGCTTGATTGATTGCGTGATTGTAGGGTGGGGGGGTTCCTGCCCCACCTTATATAGTTCGGGGGGGGGACAGGATTACAAGTTAGTTGATATAGGAGTACTAGTCGACTACAACTAGGAGAAGGTCATTGTCGGCTACAATATGTATTTTCCTATTCTAGTACTAGTCTTGTAGTTTCCATGTAGACTATGTCGCCTTGTACTGCGGTCCACATCTGAGAGTAGTCCCGGGGTCTAGTATTCTGTACGGCTGTCGACCACCTAGCTGGTGGGCCCCCGGATGTCCATACAACAAGCCCCCGGGTACTTTGTTGGTGAGTGCAGTGGGTTTGAGTATTCTTCAAGGCCCCTGCGAGTAGTGCTCAGGCATCCCCGAGTACTACAAGCAAAATTCTCCAATGGTACTTGAGCCGCCACGTGCCTGGAATGTACTCCATCTCATCTCCGAGTAGTCTTGAAGCTTCCGCGAGTCATTCTCAAGCGTCCCCGAGTTCTGCTCTGAAAGTCTTCAAAGATACTCTTATTGTCTTGAAGTTGAAATCCTCCCGTAGAGGAATCATATGGTAGTGTGATTTGACAAATCACACTCCATATGGAGTGTCGCCCCCGAGCCTTAAGTTGAATCGATGAATCAGGTTGAGGGTCAATCTGTAGTATTTGCCAATCTTACCCCGAAAAATCAGAGAAAAAACTTTGAACCGAAGGACACGTGGAACGTAGCCCCGAGCCTTGAGTCGAGTAGTTTCTCGAATTAAAGGGTCAACTGACTGTAAAATGTGGCCGAAGTGTAGTAACTATTGCTTAAAAATCCTTCCTAATAAAATTTTGTAGTTGAGCCCCCGAGATCCGGAGATTTTCTTTCGAAGTTGAAAGGTCACCCGCACAGTGGAGTCGCAGTGCAGTTATAAATAACGGAGAGGCGACCATGTCATAATGATGGCCCAATAACTAAAGATCCTAACATCATGTCACCTTGATGGCCCAATGGTAAACTAAGAACCAAAAATCTTTGGCGCTATTGTGACTTCTTTTCCAAAAAGTGCTAATTAGTACAACTAACGCATCATGTCATGAACAACATGATCTGTTTTCAGCAGTACTGTCAAGTGGATAAAGCATCAATTGATGTACATGAAGATCTTTGAAACACATCAATCATGGTAACCACCGCCTTGAATCTGACAAAAAAGATACCAAATAGTTTGTACATATATATGAAGTTAGGGTTTTGGGTTTTAGCCTCAGATAGTTTCTACTTTGCCCTTTCTTCTATCTTAATAATTACATGCAGTTCTCCTGCATATTCGAAAAAATGAAGTTTCGAGAAAAATGAACTTTCATACAAGTAGCTCACATGAAGCATGCCACTTATATGGAAACATGCAAAGAACGTGGAAATGGAATGCAACAACACAATCTCATTATATTAACACTCACAATTGTGTACATCCATATAAGCATTAAGGCACATGGATGTTGTTAAATCTAATATATCACATAAACCACATTGGAAAAACTTTGACCAATTGGATTCTGTTCAACAAACACAGGACATAGATTTGGTACTAAAGTTTGAGACCAAGTATGATCAGGCACATGGTATCCTTTCAATTTTCTGGTGCTAATTCAATTGGATTTGTTACAGGAAAATAGGTAAGTGGTGTGGATTGAAGCTTAACCCTAGGCTATGTTTGTCATATATTTTGCTGATTTGTAGAGAAGGTTTGTTCTGAGAGAAAAGTAATGCACGTTGTTTTGTACGACAGATTTGTTCTGAGATAAAAGTACTGCGTAGGAAGTACTACTGATCTCATGAGGAAGTTTTCAAGTTAGTAGGATGCCATGTACTTCATACTGAATGTACATGGTTGTCTACTACATATTATAAAAATAGTTACATGTGTAACATGTGCTTTATTAAAAGTGGGTTGGAGCTCACATTAATACTTTCTACAGACCTACATTTATGAATATAGGGTATTACTATAAGTATAGACTTGTCCAATTGTATTACTATAAGTACATCCCTCTACAAGGGTTAAAGTAGTGGATGAAATGCACTCACCAAGTAATTGAGGAAGCCTTCAAGGAACGTTCGCAGGAACGTCTTATTGTTAAGGAAGATTTGTGGTCCTTGTTGTGCCTGCAAATTGATATGTAGTTTGGTTGTAGTTATTTATCATAACTCATTAACTGTTTAAGTTGAATTCATGATGGAAAAATCAAATGTTTGCAGGACTCATATATGGGTGTGGGTGATTCAGGATGGATGTAACATGTGGAATGTTTCTTTTTTTTGCATAATTGGATGTCTATGAACATGCAATGCAGGAGTTAGTGTTTTTTTAATCAATACAGGAGTTAGTGTTTATGGTTGTGTCTTTTTACAATTTAGGCAAGAAGCATGAATTGATGACAGCATTGATATATATGTGTGGGGCTATGCATGAGGAAGATGATGTTGAGGTATCAGACGGCCCAACGAGGAGCTCTAGCAGGCCTTCAACTGTGTTGAGGTTGTTGACCAAGGAAGGCCTGGAAAATGAACTGCTGAGCTGGGCTGGCTTGAGCCGGGCCAATAAGTTGTTATCAGTTCAGTTGGTACCTGCTTGCACTCCTGCAGTTCGAAATGTGATAGCGAAATGGAATTAATTAGCGTTTTTATCAAATTTCAGAACTCCACATACACGTGTGTAAATAACAAAATACAAGCACCACACTAATGTGAGTCTAAAAAAAAGCACCACACTAATGTGGAGGCTGTGTTTTTTTTCTTTTGGTGTGCGTGTGTGATTATGCAGATAATTAGAAAGTGCTTGTGCATGCCAAACAGATCTACTAAGTACATTTTTTCCTTCTTGTGTTCTATACGTGTAGATCTGCTAGTTCTAAAAGTGATTATGCAGAAAATTAGAAAGTGACGCACAAGTTTCCTCGAAGCTCACTGAATCGCTTCCCACCGTATGAACGTGTCGTTCTCCTCCTCCTCAACACGCTGGCAAAACGTGATTTGCCTTACCCCTCCTAATTTCCACAACTCCCTCTGAAGCATCTCTTTGTTTATTTCTCTTTATTACTTGGTACATTAGGAAAGCGTGCAATGATATTTGCTTTCAGAGGAAAATTTGGACATCTTTTCAGGTACTCAGGGTAGAGGAGGCTCACCGACAAACCCATCTCATCACAATGGAACACCTGTCACAGCCCCAATAGCAACAACAGCAGCCTATTTCCACAGAACCCTCACCTACAGCTCACAGCGATTCACATAGAAATCTAGCCCCAACAACTACCCAGCAAATCGACCACCAGCAACTACAAACTGCACCTTTACAGAATCCACAAACACAAACCAGCCAACACCCAAATCCTCCTACTGCATCCACTTCCCAGCCAACTGTGTTCAGTAGGTGTCCGACATCCATGCAGACAAACCTCTCAGCAATAACATGCTATATTGCTATGTGGATGCTTCTACCACTTCTGATCACCATCATCCATCTCCAAGAGGAGCAGGTTTGGGTATTTTTGTTGTCAACTCGCAGGTACAGCTGGCCAACACCATCTACATAAGAGCCTATTTGGAGGAGACACATACTATCATCTTTGTAGAGGCTGCAGCGATTGCTCTTGCTGCAGTTCTGCTAAAAAGATGGACCTTCAACAAGTCTCCTTCCTCTCTGACTGTGCTCAGTTGGTGGCATTTCTCAATTCATAGGATCACTCCAACCCTTATGATTGGCAAATGAAGATCCACACATAGGTCTTTGATGCTTCCATCCACAATAGAAGGGCCAAGTCCATAAGATAGATAGAATGCTTAAGTGTACTGCAGATTCATTAGCTCGACTCACCTTCTCCTCTCCTGTTGCGTAGTATCAGGATTATGTACCCTGTTGCTCCTATGAGCACCATGATCATCCCCCCTCATGGTTACACTAACCTCTATAAACCTTGTTCACACAAGGATCCTTGCAGCATCTTGCTGCTAATTTAATGAAAGTTTGTTGTAAAAAAAACACGCCGGCAAAACAAGGTCCATGTAGGATTCATGTCATGTAACGTCAAATATATTCGCACTGTACCAACAGTGGCGTAGTTAAGATTTTATCACAGAGTATGCCACATGCAAGATTCCTAATTTTGGCAACATTCCTTGAAATTTCACGAATTTCAGCAATTTCAGCCACAACCAAAATTTGGCAAAATACAAGAAAGACTTAGTCCACCAAAACTTCAAATTTTTCTATAATTTTCGCAATGACCAAAAATTATGAAAATTAAAATCTAAACCATTGCCACCGCAATTTTTCATATACCCTTCGGTTCAATCAATATATAAATAATACTATCTCTATACAATTCGAAGATGGCACATGTTTTTGGAGAAGAGATGCGCGGTTCAGCTTCATAATTCCACAATACTAAAAATAAAACACGCATCATTATTTACTTTACTTATAAGATTATTATTGAAGAACGCAAGAACGATTTTGCGTGCATACAACATACCTCAGGGCTCAGGCATAGCCTGCCCGGAGGTGGCTACACGCCCTTCCGCTACATGCTGCTAGTGCTAGGATGGCTCGGCTAGCTCTCACGGTCTTTGTTGCATCTCTGCTTGGGCGCTGGGCAGCAGCCAACAGAAAGGAATCCACGGCCAGTCGAATGGCGGACAGGAAAGGATCAGATTGCATGCGAATGTGACAAAAATCAGTTACAGCGTCGGAGCAATCTTGCAGCAGGGCACTGTATACTTGGGCTGAACCGCTGAAGTCTGCAGGGTATGCTGGCCCACCTGGCATACCCTGTAGCTACACCCCTGCTTACCAATCACAAAGCAATCGTGACCGTCCGAACACGTTCGAGTAAATTACATGTGCAGCACACATGGAAACCATGGCGAAGGTGGTGACGACGAATAATGTGTCCGAACAATTTACGCATCTAGTCGTCACTTCGGCGACAAAAAAAACAATTTGTCATGCTGTTTGTTTCCGCGCGGCCGCGTTCAGATCGGGAGAGTGGGTCGGCTAATGTACATTTCCACGCATGCGCTTCACCTTAGTATCCTGCATGCATGAAAAAAGACAAAAAAAAGCTGATGTCACCTTTGCATGCAAGTTGTTTGAAGCTTAAAAATCTATAAATCACAAACTGGGTATCAAAATTAAATTCCAATTGCACCATTGAATTTTTTACAATAAAAGCTTTAAAACAAGATCCACTTGACTATATTTTGACAAACTTTTTTTATTCATATTTTTTAATTAAAGTTATATGTTCTATTATCGCCAGAACAAAACAAACCAAGTGTCAGAACAAATAAGAACAACTGTCAGAACAAGATCTTATTATAGTCAGAACAAGTTTGTATGTCATCCCGAACAAAAAATGTAGTATCAGAACAAATCAGAATAAGGGTGAGAATAAGTTATTATTATAGACAGAACAAGTTATTATTATAGCCAGAACAAGATATTACTATAGCCAGAACAACTTATTATTATAGTCAGAACAAGTTTGTATGTCATCTCGAACAAACAAAATAAAATGTCAGAACAAATGAGAATAATTGTCAGAACAAAGTCCTATTATAGTTAGAACAAGTTTGTATGTCATCTCGAACAAAAACAAATGTAGTGTCAAAACAAATCAGAACAAGGGTCAGAATAAATTATTATTATAGACAGAACATGTTATTATTATAGCCTGAACAAGATATTATTATAGCCAGAACAACTTATTATTATAGCCAGAACAAATTTACATCTCATCTCGAACAAACAAATATTAATGGAGCGAAAAAATATGAAAAAAGAAAGAATATATTAAAAATTGAAATAGAAACAAAAAATAAATAGAAAATAAATAAATAAATAAATAAATAAAAAGAAAAGAGAAATAAAAGAGAAACAAGAAAAAAGAAAAAAAGAAAAAAAAGAAAGAAATGAAAAACGACACTAAAAATAATATTAGAAAGGAAATAAAAAAAAGAAAAATCATTCCATCGACTTCTCCCCATCCCTAGAAAGGAAATATAAATAAAAAAAGAAGATAAAAAAAGAAAACATACATCTCCAACCACCCCCACACGTGGCGTGATGGCCGCCACTGTTACAAACAAAGAGATCAGATGATCCCCATCCATCCATCACATGAGGTGGCAACTGCCACCGACATCACCGGCGTACGGACGCGGCGGTTGCCACCACGTCCGTACGCCGCTCCTCCTCTCCTATATATATATAATGATCCAATGATCAATGAGAACATATAGATTCATTTTCCTCTCCATTTGTCTCTCGTCTACACTCAATTTCACACGTTATCAGCATGAGCTCCGAGAGAAGAAAGAAGAGGAAGTAGTTGCTGTTCGCCAGAGGAAAGGTGGAGGCGTCGGCCTCCAACAAAGGAAGATGTCTCATGATGTCGACCCAACGGAGGAGGAATTATGCCTAGTGGATAGTTGCACCACAAACTCTATACTTAGGAAGATCAAATACTTTCAAACTCTCAAGAAGAGAGATGGAAAAGTTTTGACCATCGCTGGACGTGATGCCGTGATTGTTTGATCCGAACGGGCCACTATCACACTCCCCATAGGTACACAAATCATCATTGAGGATGCACTCTTGTATCCCGATTCAACTCGTACCCTCTTAAGTTTTAGAGATATCCGTCGTAATGGGATTCATGTCGAAACCCATGAGGACAAGCAAGGGGAATTTCTTCTCTTGACTAAACCAGATGGATATGGCAAACGCACATGCGAAAGAATTCTCTCACTCTCGTCTGGGTTGTACTACACATACATTAAGCCCATTGCACATGTTGCATATAAGATAATCTTTCAAAATGTTGGTCCATTCCGAATTTGGCATGATCGACTTGGGCACCCTGTAATAGGGATGATGAGAAAGATTATCGGCAATTCCATTGGTCACAATTTAAGTGCAAAGTTTCCCAAATCCTCAGATTTTGTGTGCACCGCATGTGCCACCGGGAAACTGATCGTGAGGCCATCACCTCTCAAGATCAAAACTGAACCACTAAAATTCCTTGAAAGAATTCAGGGTGATATTTGTGGTCCGATTGCTCCAAACTCTGGACCGTTCAGGTAATTCATAATATTAATTGACGCATCAACTAGATGGTCACATGTGTGTCTTCTTTCGACACGTAACCATGCATTTGCCAAGATTATGTCTCAAATCATAAAGTTAAAGGCAAATTTTCCTGAACATAGGATCCAATCGATCCGTATGGACAATGCTGCCGAATTCTCATCACATGCCTTCAATGACTATTGTATGGCTTTGGGAATTGAAGTGCAGCACTCTGTTCCAAATGTCCATACTCAAAATGGTTTGGCTGAATCATTGATCAAAAGGATCAAACTCGTTGCATGACCTTTGTTAATGAATTGCAAATTGCCTACGTCGTGTTGGGGTCATGCAGTTCTGCACGCTACCGACCTTGTTCAACTACGACCAACTGCATATCATGATACTTCCCCAATGCAGTTAGTACGTGGAAATCCTCCAAGTATTTCCAATTTGTGTAAGTTCGGATGTGCGGTCAACATCCCGATCTCACCACCGCAGCGTACATCTATGGGCCCACACAGGAAAGTGGGGATCTATGTGGGACTTCAATCTCCGTCGATCATTAAGTATTTAGAACCCTTAATGGGAGATCTATTTACTGCCCGGTACACTGACTCAATTTTTGATGAGGAACATTTCCCGGCATTAGGGGGAGACTTTAAGTACCAAAAAGAATGCCAGGAAATTGATTGAGATGCTAAAGGTATTCCAGCCTCTGATCCACGTACTACAGAAAGTGAACTACAAGTTCAAAAGATCATACATTTGCAAAAACTTGCAAATGAACTGTCAGATGCTTTCACCAACTATAAAGGTGTCACTAAATCTTTCACTCCCACATGGAATGCACCAGAAAGAGTGGAGGTACCAAATAAAATCACTCAACTCCCACTCAATAGTAAGAGGGGGAGAAGTACGACCAATCAGAAAGATTCTAATGCTAGCAAGAAAAGACAAGTGGTGAAAGTAAATCAACCATCAGTTGATAGACACCAAGTGGATTGTAATGATCCACAACCTAGCTCAGTGGTGCACATTGTTGAGACTGGGACATCGGAAGACCCTAGACACATCAGTTCGGGAAATCATGATGAGTCTATAAGGGTAGATGAAATTGTCATCAACTACGTTGAAACAGGAGAAACATTTGACAGAAATACTACAGTTGTCGACTCATATTTCGCTGAGAAAATTGATGAATGCCTTCAACGTGATCCAGATCCCAAAACCATGACAGAGTGCATGCAGCGCTCAGACTGGAATAAATGGAAGGAAGCAATCGAAGCAGAATTAGCCTCGCTTTACAAAAGAGAAGTATTCTCGGCTGTAATGCCTACCCCTCCTAGTATCTTTCCTGTGGGATTTAAGTGGGTTTTCATTCGCAAAAGGAACGAAAATAATGAGGTGGTGAGATACAAAGCAAGGCTTGTAGCACAGGGTTTTACGCAAAAACCCATCGTTGATTTCAACGAGACATATTCTCCTGTCATGAGTGCAATAACTTTCCGATATCTTATATCATTGGCAGTACAAAATCGTCTATCTATGCAGTTGATGGACGTAGTGACCACATATCTTTATGGGTCATTGGATTCTGATATCTACATGAAGGTTCCAGATGGAATCGATATACCGAATCCTAAGGCAAATCGCAACATGTATTGCGTCAAGTTGCATAAGTCACTTTATAGCTTAAAACAATCGGGCAGAATGTGGTACAACCGATTAAGTGAATTTCTTCTGATGAAGGGATACACTAAAAATGATGATTGCCCGTGCATCTTCATTAATAGGTCTTCCAATGGATTTTGCATTATCTCAGTTTATGTTGATGATCTCAATATCATTGGCAATGAGGAAGATATTAATGAAGCACGTCATCATTTAAAGACGAAGTTTGGATTTGGGTCAAACCAAATTTTGCTTGGGTCTACAACTTGAGCATTTACCTTCAGGAATCATTGTGCACCAAAGTGCTTATACCCAAAAGATATTAGAGAAATTCAATATG
This sequence comes from Cenchrus fungigraminus, assembly GCA_036936925.1. NCBI lineage: Eukaryota > Viridiplantae > Streptophyta > Magnoliopsida > Poales > Poaceae > Cenchrus > Cenchrus fungigraminus. The sequence goes on from CM072770.1 coordinate 95,651,778, forward strand.
GATAAGTCATATCCATCTAAGACCCCCATGGTGGTTCGATCTCTAGACGTAGAGAAAGATCCATTCAGACCAAGGGAAGATGGAGAAGAGATATTGGGCAGTGAGTTCCCATATCTAAGTGCCATTGGCGCGCTTATGTATCTTGCTAATAGTACCCGTCCGGATATTGCTTTTGCAGTAAATCTGTTGGCAAGATACAGCGCTACTCCTACCAAACGTTATTGGGTTGGAGTTAAGAATGTCTTCCGATATCTCAATGGCACAAAAGATCTTGGCCTCTTATTTAAGAGGAATGATGATCAGACTTTGATAGGGTATGTTGATACTGGCTACTTATCCCCATGAAGCCAAGTCACAAACAGGATTCATTTTCATGCATGGTGGAACCGCTATTTCTTGGAAATCTTCCAAACAAACTATGGTAGCTACATCCACCAACCATTCTGAAATAATTGCATTATTTGAAGCATGACGTGAGTGTGTATGGCTTCGCAGAATGGTACACCACATACTAACATCTTGTGGTATTGGTTCATTGGAATCACCAACCATTATCTATGAAGATAATGCTGCTTGTGTTGTTAAGATGGAAACAGGTTATGTTAAGACTAATCTTAACAAACATATGGCCCGTAAATTATTCTTTCACCATGATCTACAGAAAAATGGGGATATAAACATCTTGCGGATAAAGTCTTGTGATAATCTTGCTGATTTATTCACAAAGTCTTTACCATACTCTTCATTTCATAAATATATCATGGGTATTGGTATGAGACAACTCAAGGACTTGCAAGAATCAGGGGGAGTGTCACTCCATGACACATAACTTGTTATACCATCATATTACACTCTTTTCTTTGTATGAGTTTTATCATTTGACTTTCTCATTCAAAGTTTTTAATAAGGTAATATCAACACAAAGCTATATATCATGATTATTCTCCTTATTTTTCCCACTGGATTTTTGAGAAGTTTTACTTGATATACATATCTATATTTCTAAGATTTTAAACAAGTATCTTGAAGAAATAAAAGGAGTATGATCAAGGCTAGATTTGATCAAGGGGGAGTGTTACAAACAAAGAGATCAGATGATCTCATCCATTCATCACAGGAGGTGGCAACTGCCACCGACATCACCGGCGTATGGACGCGGCGGTTGCCACCACGTCCGTACGCCGCTCCTCCCTCTCCTGTATATATGTAATCATCCAATGATCAATGAGAACATATAGATTCATTTTCCTCTCCATTTGTCTCTCGTCTACACTCAATTTCACAGCCACGACCCCGCGCCCCACCCCCGTGCGGCGCGATGCGTAGCCACGACGCAAAATTACATGCAATGATTTACTCTTTGCTGTTTGATATCGAGTAAATTGACCGCTGTGTGGAAATAAAAATCAACCGATTTCCCTATTACAGAAATATGCATTGCAATATTCTCAACTTTCGGAAAAAAACAAGGTTATAACCCAAAAATAAAATCAACTGATTACAGTCAAAATATAAGGAATAATAATTTTCAAGCTATTGCAAATTTGCATGATCCTAAATTTGCCATTATATCATTGACAAAAGGCGGGCCGGACTCATCACCGTGTGCCACTGATACACAATTGGCAAATAATTAAGGGATTGTAAATTTCTCCACGGACAAATAAGGAAAAACGTCGCCCTGACAATCGCAGACGACGAACAAATAATAGACGAAGAAGGTGAGGTGACCGGTACTGACGACGCACTGTGATGCACACCGCCTTGCCGTTCCGTCTCGGCATATTGTGCACGGTGCATGCACTAGCAGACCACCTTGCAGAAGCACTTTCTCGTGGCGCCATGCATCTGGCACTGGCCGCCGGGGAACTTCTCGTTCTTGCACACGCTTGCGCAGTTCTCGCTGCTGAAGCACATGCCCTTGAACGTGTGGCTCTGCGACAGACAGTGCCTCTCCTCGGAGACCACCCTCGCCGTCACCACCTCTGCAGCACACAGGGAAACCATGGCCAGCATCACATTATTCATCTCATTTTGCAAATTACTTTTTCTTCCAAATTATAATTCATTAACTTTTTTTACTTTAAATTTGGCTGCTCATTTTATTCAAATAAAATTGTACAAATATAGCCAATTTTAAATTATTTTTGAAAAAACTTTTATCAATAAAGCAAATCACAACAAAATATATGACATTTTGCATAATTTTTAAAATAAAATGAATAGTCAAACTTGAGGTAAAAATCAAATATAATTTAGAACTAAAGGAGTAATAACTTAACAATGGTTAATTAGGTATATCTGATGTCAAACACACTGACACCAAGCTAGGACTGACAGACACCTGTGGCGACTAGGAGGAGGACGAGGAAGAGAACTGGTGCGGCCATGCGTCGAGACAGCGACATCTTGCTTAACCCAGAGGACAAAACTGAAACACAGCGACTGCAAGCTTGATGGAAGATGGACTTGCTAGGTATGGGAACCGGGGTTGGGCCACTATAAAAAGTGCTAAGATTAGCCAATGTTTAATTTTGGAAGGGGTAAATATAACAGCGGATTATGGACGATCACACAGAATGGATGGCTGCTGCTGCTGTGCTCAGGGATCGATCGCCATTGAATTTTATTGGCTCCTCCGGACATGGCTGCTGTATTTCGAGCTGTGGCCATTGAATTATTGAACATTTGACCGACCGACGACGGAGGACTACCGGCCCAAGAAAACCAGAAGTAGGATCAAACCCAGAAAGGACGAAAGTTGGATCAAGTCCAGTAATGGCCGAAGTTGATTCATTTAGTCTCCTATAATAATAAATTAACTTGTGAACTTTTTTTCTATACTATAAGGAGCGAAGACAATTGAAAATTTTTCTCACCTAATTTGGGCCCACCTTACCCCTCGCGCCGGACCCACCCGTCAAGTTGCATGATGACCAAAAGGGCGGAACGACCATAGAAATCGCAATTTGGGGAGCGTTTCTGCCAAAAACGTAATGTTTTTGTCACCCACCCCGCATCTACCCACCCTCCATACCCACCGGGCTCACCACCCGCATACCCACCGGGCTCACCACCCGCCGTGAGATAAAAAAAAACTGACACGGAGCAGGGAACCCCTCCCCCGCGCGGCCAGGACGGTCCGCCGCTGGGCCCCATCGGCGGCGCGTGCGCGGCCATGGCTGGCAGCCGACACTGCGGGATGGGCGGCGGCCACGGCCGGCAGCCCGACACGGGCCGTACGGCGTCGCTGGCCGGTCGGCGCGGCGGCCGCGCCGTTTCCGTGCGTGCGGCGTCGTCCTCGGCGGGCGGTCGGCGCGGCGGCCGTGCCGGGTCCGTGCGTGCGACGTCATCCTCGGCGGGCGCCGGGCGTACCCGTCCCGTCCCTCGCCCATCTAGTACTACATGCGCGCGAAATCGATGCCTAGGACAAATGCCGGGACGAATCGGTGTCAGGAAGGAGCGGCGCTGCCAGATCTCCTCGCGCGCACCGTCGATTCCGTCATGCCTGCCTCCGATTTCGCCGAGCTCCACGTCGTCTCTGAGCTGGAGGCCACCCTGCTTGTGGCGGCGCATCTAGCGGCGTTGCTGCCCCTTATCCTCCGCCACCGCGCTGCGCATCGAGGAGGAAGGCGCACTGCAGCGTCGTGCGGCCGGCCTGCTGCGCACCGGAGGAAGCCGTGCCGGATCCGCCGCCGTGTTCCTCACCTTGTGTCTACCGGCGGGCAAATTGATGAGGATAGGGGCAGGGGAAGGGGCACCAATTGTGACGAGGTGTAGAATGAGTGGAACCAGCATGCTAAGATAGAGGATGCTAAGATCCATGGGCGCTGGGTCGAGAGATGTGGTGGCATGCTGCTGTGCTGTTTAGAAGAAGAAAAAAAGGAGCAGTTCAGGGCTGCGGCCATGGCGTGGATATTGTGCTGTTGCTTAGTTGACTGGTGACAAAGAGATTGTTTGCTTGGATTTGATCAGTGAAAGAAGATTGGAGGTTGGAGATTGGAGATTGGAGACCTCGCCGCTGACGACGTTCTTGACTTTGACGCCGGCCAACGAGCCTCATTCCGCGCCGCCGTAGGCCTCGACGGCCTCGGAGTCCCAAACGACCTGGATCTGGGGGTTGGAGAGCGCGCGGGTCTGCAAGATCTTGGACGCGCAGAAGGTGTTGCGGCGGTGGATGATGTAGACTCGCGAGCTGTACTTGGTGAGGAAGTTGGCCTCCTCCATGGCGGAATCCCCGCCGCCGCCGACGGCGATGGGCTTGTTCCGGAATATGGGCGCGCCCCGTCGTAGACGGCGCAGGCGGAGATGCCCCTGTTCCAGAACGTGTCGGAGCCGGCGAAGTGCAGCCTGCGCGCGACTGAGCCGGCGACGCGGAAGAGGCGGTCGGAGAAATCGACGGAGGTGACGGTCTCGCTGAGGATCTTGGTCCCGAACCTGGCGGATTGCGCGCGGCAATGATCCATGAGCTCGGCACCGAGGATGCCCTTGGGTGGGAAGTTCTCGAAGTCGGTGGTGGTGGTGAGCTGGCCCCCCGCGGTGATGTCGTTGGCGAGCCAACCGGATGGAAATTGGAATCGCCGTGGAATCTGATGTGCCCTAGCCACGTGACGCTACCGCTTCCAGCAACGCCGCGCGTGTCCCTCCTCCGCTGCATCCTCCTCGCCTCCTGCATCGTCGCCGTCATGTCGTCGGATGACACCGGCGAGTGGGCGGTAGTGGAACGCCAAGGCCTGCACCTGCGGGCGTCGGGTCAGCCCTTCATCGTCCACCGTTTCAACACCCCTCATGTACTTCGCCGCCGACCCCGCCACACGCCCCACGGTCACAGCCGCCCTCGCTGAGGCCGCCGACGCGGGGCTCAATGTGTGCCGGACCTGGGCCTTCAACGACGGTGGTTACCGCGCGCTGCAGCTGCCCTTCTCCTACGACGAGGAGGTCTTCCAGGTGCTCCTGGCATTGTGTACGGCACTTGTTTGATGAAATGCAGTAGTTAGAACTTACTATACTTACTAATAAGAGATAATTAAGCTTAGAACTCCATTCCCGTCAGGCGTGAGATTTTGTGATCAGCGAGGCAAGAAAGCATAAGATCAGGTTGATACTGTCACTGTGCAACAACTGGAAAGATTACGGAGGAAAACCCCCTCGAAGAGCACGAGCTTGAGCTCTGCGCGCGCGGCGTAGACAGCCGCCGTGTAGATTCTTGAATTTTTTTTCCTTGGATTCCCTGCTTGGTCGTGAGTCCTCTTGCTACAAGGTTAAAGTTTTGAGCTTCAGTTTCTTGAGTAAATTTTTAAATTCAGAGTTGATATTGATACTAAGAAATAGTACACAAAGTTGAAGTTGGAAACTCTGCCTTCGCTTTCAATATGGTTCTAAATATGAAAATTTACCAAAAATATCAATAAATACATATTGTTGTAAATAATATATCAATGCTAATTTAAATTATATTTTTATTTTTATTTTTATATATTTGTTTTGAAGAATCACATGTGGTCTACTGGTCATAATTCAGAGAGCATCATGAGCACAACAGAGCTATTTATATTTAAATCTTTGTAGACAATTCATTCTGTTGAAATGCATCAATTCATAATTCATAATTTATTTATAGAATGTTAGACTATAATAATTCATAATTCATACAAAATTGAGTGATGTTACTTGACTAATCCTTGATAAGTTATTTACACGTGCGTGTTGCACATGCACTTTACTAGTTTTAGAAACAAGCCGACGGGAGAGCTGCCAATTATATTTAAAAAATGTGAACTCTTTAAAGTTTAGTGGACTTCAAAAGGGGGATGATGATTGATTCTTGACTTCCAGCAATGGACGAAGATAAATCGTGGACGGTTATACTCCCATGAAACATATCACGTCTACAGAATCACTATCAGTGCCGGTTGTGAACCTTCATTTAGTACAGGGTATTGAGCCGGTATTGTTCCCCCGATATTAATGGGGAGGCATTAGTATCGGGTGGCTCACCCAGTACTAAAGGTGGTTCCCTCCGTCTCTCCGTCTCCGTCCGTCCCCTTCCTCTCCGTCTCTGTTCATTCATCTTTTTCTCATTTTCTCATTTTCTATTCTGTTCCCACTCTTCTCAATCAATTATCAATCACATGAATCCACAATCACACATATTCTCAATCAGATATTCACAATCACAGATCTACAATCTCATATTCACAATTACAGATCTACATATCTTATACAACAAACCCATCAAAAATCACAAGAATATATCAATAATAAATATGTGCTAAGATAAACAAAGGGAAAGGGGAAGAATCTCTGCCCGCGCCAGCAGCCTTTGCCTACACAGGCGGCCTCCTCCGCACCAGCGGCCAACTAGTCCAGACCTATAGCTCCTGTGAGAAGAGATGAGAGAGAGAGAGGAAGATGAGAGAAAAATGAAAGGAGATGAGGTGAGAAAAAAGAAATAGAGTCTGAGAGATGGCGGACGACAGGGTCAGTCGGAGGAGGCACGCTGTACAGGTGCTTGAAGCCACCCAGTACAGACTGACCGCAGCAAGGTGCTGGATAGCACCCTGGACCGCTAATTTTAGCGGATCCAACGTCCTGGGTGGCCTGCAGCAGCAACTGGTAACGTGCCCTCTACCGTCCAGGATCTTATCTCGAACCTGGAAATCTCGAGGATGTCCGCTCCTCCTCCAAATCGTGTGTTTGCTCGTTGTCGCCTCCTCCTCGCGCCTCCTCCCTCTCTCTACAGCTCTGCTCTCTCCTTCCCTTCCCGACGAGGTGGCCCATCGACGCGTGCGGCGAGGCAGCCCGACGACGTGCGGCGAGGTCCAGGAGATGAGCAGCCACCACCAAGCCCACGACACCGCTCCCGTACTCCACCACCTCCATTTGCATCACCTTCTTTGGCTCGCTCGATCACCACCGCCACCGCCACCATCCCGATCCCGAAGCCGTCCGCCGCCTCGAGGTACCAGCAGCAGCGGCTGAGCGGATCCAGGACAGGTACAGGACCGGCCACGTGCCGCCCGTGCTTGACCCGCCGTCCCCGCCTCCACCGTGGCGCTGACGTCCTCCAGCCATCTGCGGGCGGCGGCGGCCATCCACGTCGGGGCCGTCTCCTCCGTCGGGGCGCCTAGGCCTACAGGGTGGAGTGACCTCCTTGCCTGTGGAGGAGGAGGCCGGTCAGTGGCCCGGCGCCCGCCGTCCTCCCTGCCCTTCTATGCCGCCCCTCCCGTGCGTCCACCTCCCGCCGCAAGACTCCTCGTCGACGGCGCAGCCAAGACGCCGACAGCCGTGGAGGCCCTGCGCCCGCGGTGGTTGGTGGACGATGCTCGCGTTCCCCGACGCCGCCGGACGCTGCTCCGGGCGTAGACGCAGGCCAGGAGACCGCGTTGGGCTCCCTTCGCGTCTGACCGACTCGACGGCGTCGCAACGCGGTGAGGGCCGTGGAGGCGCGAACGAGCGGGATGGTGGGGGGGACTGCAGGCAAATAGGCGGACTGACCGCTGCGCCGGCGGTGAAGAAGAAGAAGCCATCGTCGCCTCCCGTTGCAGCGGATTCGGGGAACGGCTCCACAGCCGCCTTGGTGTGCTTAGTTGTGCCCTTCTTGGCAGGGGAGGAGGAGGGGCTGTGCCGGTGCCTTTGGAGCGGGGGAGGAGCCAGGGAGCAGGGCCTGGTGCGGGAGGTCGCCGACCGCCGGCGCCTGGTCGCCTCCTTCTCCGACAGGCCTGCTCCAGCGGCCGCCACCGGCGGAGAAGGCCACGAGGGGGAGGGTTGCCCCCTACGCCAGCGGTGACGGACGGGCGGCGCGTGGGGAACTCGTGGTGAGTGTGTGTTCCGGGTGGGTGGGGGTTGGGGGTGATTCGTGTGGATAATAAAGGTGGGACCCACATGTAGAGGATGAAAATGGAGGACACTGCTGCATCACATTGTTATTTAGAGGGTAAATTTTTGTGGAGGAGCCCTTAAATCTTCTTTTAGAGGGTGATATATAGGGGATACTACTGTGGATAGCCTAAACCTCAGTGTGGTGCTTTTGTTAATATCAAAGGTTTACCGCCTCAGTCTTTCGGACGTGCTCATATATATATATATATATATATGATATTTAGGACAAACTATATGTAATTTAAAAGTAAACTACTCCCTCCGGTTACCTATTAGAAGTCGTTTTGGACAAGGTTTGAGTCAAACATTGTGAATATAAATCATGAATAACTTTTAAGTCGTTGAGTTTGAAAATGTGAAAATCATATAAATAGATTTGTCTCGAAAATTACTTTTATAAGAATATACATATATAACTTTCCAATAAATATTTTTTATAGAAAAGAAAAGTCAAAGTTGTGCTTTGGTGACCGTGTCGCTGTTCTAAACGACTTCAAATACGGAACCGGAGGGAGTAATTTGCATATCCTACCGATCATCTGTTTGAAAACGGAGGAAGAATATAGACCTGCAGGCTGGGCTCCTCGAGATACACGTCATCGCAACTGATATATGCATCGACTCAAAGTCCTCATTTAATTTTGTCATACATGGCAGAGAGGAGATGACACTACAGCTGCATCACGTACTATAGCTACTAGCACGAGCAACGCAAGGACATACATAACCATGAGGCACAGGGGAACACGCGTCCACGGCCGCTGCTGTTCGGGTGCGCGCACTCATGTAGCAGGAGCACAGACGGGCAGGTCGTGGTCCTGGGTCGGGCGCTGCTTGAGGATGGGGTTGCTCTCGAAGAAGTTGACGGGTTTGAGGTCGAAGCTGGAGGACACGGTGGGCATGATGGGGAAGTCCTCCTGGCACGGGATGTGGTGGAACCCCAGCGTGTACCACAGCACCAGGTCCCTGTTCTCGATCGGACGGTCCCTGTTAATTAATTATTCGTCAATGTCATCACACTAATGTTAGAGATTAGATTGATCGACGAACTGAAGTGTAGCTACGCTACGATGCAACGTGTGCACGCACACACCTCTCGGACCAAGTGGCCAGCGTGTCCTCCCCTTTGCTCTGGTACACGAACAGACCACCTGCCCATTCCTCGCTCTTGTTATAGGGTGTCACCCATATCTAGCGTCACAAGCAAATGTAAATCAAATAATATAATGTCAAACCATGCATTTCTCCATCAACATTCAAATAAACCGTACAAAATCTGACCTGATTGTCTGTGAAGGCGCCTCTCTTCTGCGGCGGATCCTCGGGGTCGAGCAAGCTGGCGGCGGTGCCGGCGGGGACGACCTTGTAGCCGACGGGGTTGCCGACGCGCGTCTTCTTGGTCGGGTTCACGACGTGGAACTCCTCCGGCTGGTAGAGCTTGAGGCGCACCTGGGCGTCCTTCTCGGTGCGCGCGAGGCATGGATGTATCCAAGAACGACGCCCTCAGGAGGGACATGACGCCCAAGCGCCATCGTCATCAGTCCGAATCCGGACATGGTTTTCACCAGGCATCCATCCATCAAGCCACCACCTAGAGCCGACAGGGAAGGCCCGGACGTGCACAAATCCAGGGCAATGCCCTCAAGAGGGACATGACGCGCGAACGCCATCGTCGCCAGTCCAGAGAACCAGACATGGTTTTCACCAAGGACCCAACCTCCAAGCTGAGGAGGAGAACCATCCAAGACAACTCGAGGCCGACTCACCGGCGGCAGCAGCAGACGCCAGGGATCCGCAGGCACTGAAACAGGAGAAAGGGCGGCGGGCAGAGACCTGCAAGGCTCCGCCGGAGAAGCAGGTCCACCACCAGGCCGGATGAGGGCCCCAGGCCAGGGACCCGTAGATCCGGGCGGGGAAGTCATGGATCTTGGCCAGGAGTGGCGGATCCGGCGCGTGACGGCCGACTGTCAACAGACGGCGACGATGCAGCCCAAACGTCCGGCCAACTAGTGCTGGTCCCGTGAACCGCCGTCCACGGCAGGGGGAGTGCAGATCCGGGCCACGGGGAGGCGGATCCGACGAGGGGCGGCCGAACGCCAGCGAGCGGTGGCGGGCCAAGCGACCTAGGGGTTAGGGGGAGAGTGGGGTGGGGGAGGGGAACGGAGAAGGAGGGAAGGGGGTGCGACGCGGGGACCGGTTGTTGGTGGCGCCACCGCCGCCGCCGCCGCCAAGGGGCGGGCGGGTGGCGCTCTTACGGGAGGTGGCGGGTCGCCCCCGAGTCGCCCTTGGGAGAGTGACACACGTCATCGCAACTGATATATGCATCGACTCAAAGTCCTCATTTAATTTGGTCATACATGGCAGAGAGGAGATGATCAGATGACACTACAGCTGCATCACGTACTATATAGCTACTAGCACGAGCAACGCAAGGACATACATCTGGCAACATGCCCCAACGTACGGGTACGGTACATAACCAGGCGGCACAGGGGTTCCACGGCCGCTGCTGGACGGGTGCGCGCGCGCACTCATGTAACAGGAGCACAGACGGGCAGGTCGTGGTCCTGGGTCGGGCGCTGCTTGAGGATGGGGTTGCTCTCGAAGAAGTTGACGGGCTTGAGGTCGAAGCTGGAGGACACGGTGGGCATGATGGGGAAGTCCTCCTGGCACGGGATGTGGTGGAACCCCAGCGTGTACCACAGCACCAGGTCCCTGTTCTCGATCGGACGGTCCCTGTAATTGATCATTGGTCAATGTCATCGATCACAATGTCAGATTAGATTAAATTAGATCGACGAACTGAAGTGTAGCTACGCTACGATGCAACGTGTGCACGCACACACCTCTCGGACCAAGTGGCCAGCGTGTCCTCCCCTTTGCTCTGGTACACGAACAGACCACCTGCCCATTCCTCGCTCTTGTTGTAGGGTGTCACCCATATCTAGCGTCACAAGCAAATGTAAATCAAATAATATAATGTCAAACCATGCATTTCTCCATCAACATTCAAATAAACCGTACAAAATCTGACCTGATTGTCTGTGAAGGCGCCTCTCTTCTGCGGCGGATCCTCAGGGTCGAGCAAGCTGGCGGCGGTGCCGGCGGGGACGACCTTGTAGCCGACGGGGTTGCCGACGCGCGTCTTCTTGGTCGGGTTCACGACGTGGAACTCCTCCGGCTGGTAGAGCTTGAGGCGCACCTGGGCGTCCTTCTCCGTGCGCGCGACGTGGCGGGTGGCCTTGAGGTAGCTCCTCCGGGGGGACTCGCCGGGCCGGTCTCCTGGCGCGCCATCGCGACGCGCACGAAGGAGTTGTCGGCGCCGTCCACGTCCATGTCGAGGCGGAAGGTGACGTAGTGGTCGTGGATGACGCCGATGACGTTCTCGGAGAGGAGTGTGCCGTGCATGTCCTCGTTCTCCTTGGCCTGGTTCAGGTGCGAGTAGGCCGTGCCCTTCACCATGAGGATGCCGCTGAGCCCAACCTTTCAAATGCATATACGATGATGGTAATCAGCTGTGAATCCACGGTTATTGTGATAATCCATACATTGATGATTAAGCGTAATCCTTATTATGTACTCCTCTGTTCTAAATTATAATAAGTTGTTTTGAACTTTTTAAAGTCTATATTTAAATATATCCTACGTCTCGAGCTAGATCTATACATCAAGAAAAGCTGAAACGACTATAATTTGGGACTGAGAAAGTATATATTAATATGTGGATGAATTTGCATCGACATTATTCACTGAATGTAGAGCGAAGTTGACACTTGCGTGCTCCCATATATGCTTATCCTCTCATAAAGACAATCGCCCACTGCCACCACTGCCACTGGACGATCGATCTCCTTTTGAATGAAATTGATGGAACGAAATGACGCCATTTTCTTGTGACGAATTGTGTCGTGGATTGTTGGAAGCTGACGATGGACGTGCCTATCCTTGATGTGAATCTCCACTAGCTAATTCTCAGGGACCAAGTCGTCGGACCCGTCCAGGAGAATCTGACTGATACCTTAATACTCAACACATAATATCTATTGTTCGGTACAGATATTTTAAGAACTGATTAATTGATGAGTAAGTACACAGGTAGCCGCCAATTTTTAGAAATATATTCTGACCCCCTTGTTGTACCTTTTCTTTTTTTATAGGGTTATCATGCATGCTGTACTTTATACGGAGAGCAAGAACTGTACTAGAAAGGACACGCAAATCTTTCGTTCAGAATTCTATACATATCTTTTGTTCCAATCTTAGAGATATATATATTATATGGGCTTATGGTTGTCCATCTTATTCTTAGCATGCAAAAAAGGACACACAAATCTTTTGTTCAGAGTTTTGATCAATCGGGATTTCCTTGCTGATCTCTGACGCCAGCAGCTCCAACACGCAAATCTTTTGTGGACCTGAGTGATGTGCACTTGAAGAAGCGAGTGCATAAATAAACCGGCACGCGTGATCGAGTCCGGACGAGACAGAGGGAAATGGGACAGACGACGCTCCTCTGCAGTCGGCTGCAGACTGCAGAGGACCTGAATCCGGGAAATGGACGGTGCATATACCTTGATGCGGACGAGGCCGTCCATCTGGAACTCCCAGTCCATGATGTAGTCGTAGTTGGCGACGGACGCTACCATCCGCGCCACCAGCGTCACCTTCGGCCGCGACTCCCTTATCTGCAGCATCAGTACTACGTGCATCAAGTTTCTTGTCAAGAAAAAAAGCGTCATGATTTCACTACGACCAGTTATCTTTTGTCTCATCCATGGCCGGAAAATTAGAGGACCAGCTAGCGGCTACATTTGTCACGGCACGCCTAGAAATAGCTAGAGCCTGACGTGTGTCGCCGGCTCCTCCGTTTGAATAAATCCAGACAACGTGCAGCTAGTTTAATTAAGGCACCAACTTTTTTCTACCATACTGTATGTAACCGTTAATTCAAGGTAAACACTGACTCCATTCAGATTTAATAGCGGCGTATAGTACTAGATGTACCTTGTTTAGCGTGAGAAGATTTTCTATGGTAAGTTATTTTAGTTTTTTGTGACGAGTCCTTGAGTTTCAAGTACTAGTTTCATTTTGTATTATTGTAGGAAAGATTGAATAGGACGATTACAGACGCTGTCAAGTTATTGGTGATCGCATCTGCCAATTCAAGATTCTCTTTACTCCAAAAAAATTCAAGATTCTCTGCTTTGGTTCTTACACTCCTAGTCCTACTGTGTCGGAAATATCCTAAAGCCACTCCCTGTCACCGTCTGCAAGTTGCCAAAAACCTTTTTTATACTTGATGAGAGGTAAGTTTTCCAAAAAGAAAAAAAACTAAAGAAGTATTTCTCACTAGTAGGTGTGTATGTAGACGCAGCTATCTGCTATCTAGCGTATGACTCGAAGGCTTTGGAGTGTAAGTGCACTTACGTCCATGCCGGTGATGGGGCTCTCCGAGTGTCGCCACGCGACGTCGCCGGCGTAGCGCTCGAAGACGCAGATCATGTTCTCGCGCACGTAGGGCCGGCCGTCGGCGGCCACGAAGACGCCGTCGACGTACCGGGCGTGGCGCGGGCAGTCGTTGAGCGGCACCAGCGGCATGGCCTGCAGCCCGAAGCCGTACTCGCCGGCGTCCATGTACGTCTTGAAGTACCACGCCTCGGAGGGGTCCATGTACGGCACGAACAGCTCCGACGCCATGCCCTTGTACATCACCTCCCGGTGCGCGCCCGTGCCCGGGTCCTGCACCCGCGCGCGCGACACCACCATGCCGGCGCGCGCGTCCGCCTTGAGGTGGAGTTCCCACCCGCCCCACCGCACCGTGTGCCCGTCCACCAGCTCCACGCCTGGGCCAGACGGCGCCGGCTCCATCGACGGCGCGCGCACCTTCTGGTACCCGAGCTGCTGGCTAGCGTCGTCTTGCGTGTGGCGGGCGAGGCGGTAGTCGGTGTTGGCGGCGTCCGGGATCGGGATGCCGGCGCCGCGGTCGGAGATGTCGACCACCTCCCTCGTGTCCATGTCGACCAGCACGGTGAGGCCCTCGATGGGGCGCATGTAGAAGTTGGCCGTGCCCTCGGCGGAGAAGCACTGGACCTTGATCAGCCGGCGGTTCTCCTCGGCGGGGCCGTACCACCCGAGGGAGATGGGCAGGCACGCGACGTCGGACATCCGGACGCCACGCCGCCGGATGGTGGCGTTGAACCTGGGGTCGGCCAGCGGCGCGAAGCATAGGGACACCTGCTCGTCCATGGTCATGGTCGGGTACCCGGAGGCGGGGGCGGGGAGAGGGGTCACGGCGGTGGTGCCACCGGCGGCGAGGTCAACGGCGAGCACGGAGGCCTCGCCGCGGAAGCGGACGACCGCCACGGCGCGGCGGGGGGGAAGCGGGTCGCCCTTCCGCCAGGCCCGCACGACGGCCTTCTCCGGCTCGTCAAGCGCCAGCGAGTGCACGAACAGGGACGACGGCGACGGCGCGAACGGCGGGTGCGCGCGGAGGAGCTCGCGGGCGCGGTTGATCTCGCGGACCGTCAGCGGGTCCAGAGGGTGCCGCGGCACGTCGTCCTCGTGCGACGACGGCGCCGGCTTCGGCTTCGTCACCCGGTCGGCCTGGCGGCGGCAACCCCACGGCGCGAACCGGGTGCAGCCGCTGCCCGAGGCGGCGGCATCGTCGAAGAGAGAGGCTGTCGACGTGTCGATGCCGCGTGGCAGGCGGAAGGTGGAGCGGACCACGAGGAGGATGAGGGCGGCGCCGAGGGAGAGGAAGACGAGCCGGAGAAGGGAAGTGGAGTGATCCATTGGAGCGGTGCGGTGGTGTTGTATGTCCTCTTGCCTCCGTGTGTGCACGGTGCTCATGAGCAGGACTGAGGAGCGGTGTATATATGGTGACACGCCGCGCCAAGGATCGGGGCAACGTGGATATGCTGGATCGAGCAAGCACATAATATCAAACAGAAATGTACTGTTCCTTCCCTGCTTCCCATCTTTGGAACACTGGAGTAGGTGATTGAGAAGTGGTGGATATGGATCGTTCCTCCAGGATCGGACATGGCCAGAAGACTCCGAACTGCGTGCCAGCCCAGCCACAAACAATCAGGTTTTCACTTCTCTTCCATGCCTCGCATAAAGTACCGTGAGTTATACTGGACTAATAATGGTCTAACGGCAGCTTGATCTTCTTTTGGATGAACATTTGTTTGGGCAAACATATATATATATATATATATATATATATATATATATATATATATATATATATATATATATATATATATATATATATATATATATATATATATGCCTTGAAGCGAGATTTCAAGCACCAAAGTCTCACAAGTCACACTCCCCGTTGAAAGAGAGAATTTTCTTATATGGCTTATTACCATTCAACTTTGTGTGAAAAGGTCTTGAAATGTATCAAAGGGAGCGGCAAATTTGGAGCCGTTCATTAGCAGTGTCTTTTCTGTTTGGAAAGGACATTGATAACGTCACAGTTCGATCATTTCAACGGTGTACCACTGTTAAATTGATTATTGCTGTTGATTTTCTTTAGGAGTGATGCATTTGTCGATGGTAATCTTGACAACCGACACCATCATTTGGAGCGATACCAAGAGGTCGTACTCGCTGTTCCTATTCCCCAGAAAAGCTTGAAAGATCAAGGATACTTCCTCTGTCCCTCGTTGATGGCCGCTGGGAAATCGTATCTGTGAGAGGACTCACTGTTCCTTGGCGACTAACAAAAAAGGACGGAGGGAGTAGTAGATGTTTTCTCTAAGTCGTGCGGCTCGTGCCTATTCAAAATTATTGTGTATTTTAATAGAATACCCGCCTAAATGTAATTGACGGGCCTTGAGCAAGATAAATGTAATTGACTGGCCTTGAGCATGCCAAAACATTGCAAGATTTTCAGCAACATAAAAACACAAAGAGGAGAAGAGGATGCAAGTGGTCAATAAATAGAAGTGAGATACGCGCTGGAGATTGACTTGACCACCAATAGCCTATTAGAGCTGTCAGAGCAAGGATAATAACTACACCAGGAGCGGGCGGTATGAAAGCCGCAACCAGCAACAACAGTATATGTGGTCCCTACAATTTTTTAATGTTTTCTGTGAGCAGCAATGTAGATGAGCGGTGGGGCACACCTCACGTCGCTCGCTTGAACGAGTGTCTCGCAAGTCGCTACTTCCTTCTCTCTTAGAGCAAGTATTATGAAGCCACCTCGACGAGCGAAATACCCCGACACATCAGCAGAATCTGACGTGGGGGAGGGAGAAAGCATGAGAGAGAGAAAAGCGAGCGAGTGATGAGACGCCCACGAAAAGCGAGCGAAATGCACTGTTTCATCTGCTGATCACCGCTCGCTCACTCACCTCTTTCCACATTGCAGGTCAGCTGCGCAACACATTAAATGGACATGGGGCCCTCCACCAAGGCTCCGCAGCTCACAGGACCTGGCGCTTGTTACAGCCCACAAGCGGGCGTAGCCATTAGGCTTGCTCTTAGCCTGAGTCCAACAAGACATTGCAAAATTGGAAGGCAAATTGGGATTTGTGCAAAATTGGAAGGCAAATTGGGATTTGCCTCGCCTGCACAGTAGTCTGCCTTTCCATCTCACAGCGGTGTCTCCAACAGCAACAGGCAAGTAGGCAATGCGTCCCCCGACCTTCTTCCTCTAGAGGCGGAGAGCGGCGGGTGTGAGGAGACGGCGGCGGATCTCCGGCGGTGCGGAGGCCATCTTCGCTCCCTCCGGCAAGTGGCGGCCTGCGCCCTCCTCGCTGCGCCCGGAGCTCCATCCTCCTCTGTCGGCCTCGTCGCTCAGGAAGGCGATGGAGGGGCCTCGACGCTCCCCCCGACTCTCTTCTGCTTGGTGGCGGCCGAGCTCCGCCCTCCCTCCCCTCGCCGGCCGCCGAAGCTCCCCTCCCCGCGCCGGCCGCCGGAGGCGAACTGGCAGTGAGGAGGCCGCGGCCCTCTAGATCTCCGCGGTGAGGAACGAGCCGGAGGTGAGGAGGATGTCGCGCTCGCCGGAGTTGAGGAGGAGGCCGCCGGAGTTGAGCAAGGGGCCGCCGGTCTCCCTGGACGCCTCCGCCCGCCGGTCCTCTGGATGCCTCCGCCCGCCGGTCCTCTGGCCGCCACCGCCCTGCGTCGTTTTGCATTTGAGGAGAGAGGGAGTGCAATTTTGCATCTCCTCTCTCCTCGAAGGCAAATTGCCTCGCATGTTTGCCTGCTCTGTTGGAGGCGTTGCCTCGCCTGAACAGTAGCAGATAGAGAGGCATAAATGCTTTTGCATCTGCTGTTGGACTCAGCCTTATACTTGCTCTCTCATTGAACAACAACCCTACCAACCTGCTCGCAGATCGAGGGTCAGCTGCGCAGATGATCACGCGGCGGGGAGTTCCGTGGCGGAGGCACTACCGTTGGCTCAAAGTAATGCAGCCCTCCGGTAGAAGGTAGCCCGAACCTTCCAGCTAGCTGACTAGCAAGGTTGCCGCATCCAAGGCAAGCAGTAGAGTGAGTTGTCGGTGGACCTCGACGGCCTGTGGTTGGCGGCAATTCCGCCCAAGTCTTCGTAAAAAAAATCCGCCCACAGCCTCGGCGGAAATGCGCGGGATGAAGGACCTAATTTATCGGGTATTTTGTAAGATATGCAAAACACGTTTTTCATTAAGAGAGGAGAAAATGATACAACGAAACAAATTTAGGAGACAACTCAAAGTGTTTAGAACTAGGATCAACACAAATACAAAACAATCAACTGACCTAAACAAACTGAAAGAGAAGAAGAGAAAAGATTTTCACACACCACCACTATCACAGCGGACAAGAAATAAAAAGCGATGCCAAGCCTGTAAGAAGGGACACCAAGAACACACGCTCATCATCAGGTGTCTAGAAAACCAAAGTCTACGGAGATAGAGCGAAGATGTCATGTAGTATGATGCCACCAAGGAGGGAACGACGTGAGCACCGCCATCATCCGTCTGTCTAAGAAGAAACATACCAAGTTTTCACCACTAGTACAGAAGTTCACATCCATGACAAAACACTTTCGTCACGGAACAAGCTAAATTCGTCATTGCAAACCTTCTGTGACGAATTTATGACGATTCTGAAATCGTCGTAGAACACGCGTCACATTTGACGCACCGTGACGAATCAACCATTTTCGTCACAGAACTGCTCCTTTTCAATGACAGACACGTTTTTCGTCATGTAACCGCTCGTCTTCTATGACTAGTGTACATCGTCACTGATTTCGTCATGAAAGTGACTGCCACGTGGCGCCATGCATGCTGGCAGCTGACATGGCTCGATGCCACGCTGGCTACCTACGTGGACGATGACGTGACTGCCTATGTGGATGATGGCGTGGCTGCCTACGTGGACGATGGCGCGGCTACCTACGTGGATGATGACGTGGCTACCTACATGGACGATGACATGGCTGCATACGTGGACAATGACGTGGCAGTGATGACGTCATCACCACATACACAATTCAATGTTGGGCCTAAATTGGGCCAATTATTTCACTGATTCAATTTTTTTACTGTGCTCATTCAGCAATACTAAAAATTCAGCCCACCAAAATTTGCCAAATTTAAGCCCACTTTACAAAACAAGTTACAATCCATGATAACATAATCTCAGCAAATTACAGAGCTCATATCACATACATGCTCACAACAAATTCACTAACACAACAACAGGCATAACATATAGGTACCATGACACATCCATGTTTTCATCTAGCATCAGAAGCCACCATGTCAGAAGCTCCAATTTCACCTCGAAATCACTGAAAGTCTTCTGCGCCGTTTGCGCTAAGCATTTCGTCAAACTCACTGCAGAATCACGCATTTGAGAACATGATTATCCAACAAAGATGGTGTCAATCTACAAATTCAATTCAACAAGATGAATATTTAATTTGATTCCATAAAAAATTGCCAAGATAAAGTAGTTTTAAATTTTTTGCATATCAAAAAATATAAAGATAAATTAAATAGAAAATTTTACAAGCTCCACATTTCATACAAGACAAGAAAGCCCAGACTTCAAAGGACAGTCGAATCAATTTCAGGTAAAAGTTAGCATGTGCTGACACGTGACTAACAGAAAATATGGTGCCAAACTTGAACTGTGATATAGAAATACTCTTACTTAAATATGTGCAACAGAAACTTGTAGTTTTAATGTAAGCATATGCAGCAGTGGTTTTACAGCTAAAATGTCAACAACACAAGTGGACCAAGCTTTCAAACAATGTAGGATGTATGATGATCAAAAGTTATGAGACAGCCAAAGGATTCTAACATTAACTTCAGCACAAATCGATGCTGACTATAAGTTCAGAATGCAAATTATACTGACATAGTGTGCACACAAGAGAAGTGGTTAGCTATGTAGCTATGATCAGAACAAGAGATTCACATCTGTTTGAAGTTCACACATTATCTCCTACATGCCTAGCAGAACAAAACATTTATTTGGTGATTGTTTATTCATAGCAATTGCCTCACCAAAGCTGAGTAGTGTAGCCAAACTGTTTTTTGTTATTGCAGCAAAGCACTTACCCTCAAAGATTAACTGCATTCAAAAACTTGGTCGCAAAGCTGGCGCTCACCAGCAAAAAGAAGTTTGACCTGTTTGCAGAGGCAAATGTCACTAGAGGAATGCTACACCATAACAGAAGATATGAGAGGAAGATTTTTCTAACAGCAATTCGCATGAAATGAATCCAATTTTCCTATTTTAGACTCCAAAATTTCCCAAGGCATTTTCTGCACTTCATCTTTGCTCAGTTTTTCAACACCCAAGTTCTTCAAACTTGATTCTGCTACATATTACTAAGTGTTTTGCCATCAAGTTCAATACAATAGTTTTCAACATCCAGATGCTGCACACGAGGGAGAATATGTCTCAGCAAGTCACTCCGTAGAGCATTTGCCAGCAAGTTCAATACAACAGTTCTCTCTATAGTGTTCTGCTACATGAGACCACAAATCACTAAGTGTTTTGGAGAACAAACATATTGTCAGGTTGCAGGATCTTGGGAGAGGGGTTGTATTTATAAATTAGCATCCCAGAGCTCAGCACGAAACATTTAGTTGGATTCATTAGATACTTCTGGATGCATGTGCTATTGAAACAGGAAATGGAAAAACATGTGTCATACATATGGATGCACATCTAAGCTGTTGTAACCCTTCAACAGTGTATTTTGCATTAGCACTTGTGATTCAGAATTAGACAACACTTAGCAAAACATAGGCATGTGCGTACAAGTGTTGCTGCTGCTGCACTCAACATATGGCGACTCTACTGGAGGGCATATCCTAGTTGATGCACACAGATCCAAATATTTAAAAAATGAATGCAAGCAAGGAGAAATCATATGGATCAAGCCAGTTTCATTTGCAGCAGTTCAAAGTGGACATATTAGTGAAGTTACCATCCAGGCAAAGTACTGAGAAAACAGTTTTATTATTGTTTTTGTTCTCCACTGTTAATGCACTTAAGGTCAATTACACACAATTTGAGCTATTCTGAATATAACCTGCAGAGGTCGATTTAAATTTGCAGGTGGCCTTGCTGTTACCTGAATTGAGCTAGGGATGGGGGAAGCAGTGTACCAGACCTCACAGCGCTGCAAGGTCGCTAGATCCGAAGCTCACACCATTGCCGTGACCTGAGAGAGGAGAGAGAGGAAATGTCAGAGAGAGAGTGGTGGCTGGATCTGAGGAGGTGATGCAGTGGGTGGATCTGAGAAGGGCATCTCGTTGAGGAAAGGCAGCAGCCGAAGGAGCCTGCGTCGCACACGAGCTTGGACCATGGGACCACCTGACCCAATGGGGAAACCAGGACAGTGATCGATCAGATGCATAAATCAGGACAGTGGTCGATCAGATGCAGAAATCATGGAGAAGCAATGCAAGTAGGAACGGGCCTCGGCCAGAAGAAGAAACAAATGCTGACCTACCAGCTTCCGGTCGAGGTCTTCGGCCGCCGCCGCGGTCGATGCGGCCTCCGGTGGCGTGCTCACAACAGATCTGGGCTTCACGGGCGCAGAGCACACAGGGGAGGAGTCGAGGGAGCCGGAGGCGGGCGGGACGATGCGTCGGAGGCGGAGGTCCTTGACGGAGACGTCGCCCACGCCGTTGTGCAGGAGGAGCTCCGTGTCGTGGCTGTGGCCGTGGTGATGCTCGTGGTCCGCGCCGCTGCTGTAGTTGTGCCCGTGCTCATAGCTGTGGTGGTGGTCATGCGGCGGCTCGTTGTCATCCGCACCATCGATGCCCGGATCTGAGCGCCGCCGGCCGTCCACGCCGCGGGGGCCCAGGGGAGCAGCGCCGCCTCCGCCATGGTGGCCGCAGAAGCACAGGGAAGGCAGCGTGAGGGCGTGGCTGGCGTGGATCTACCCCGTGCGTGGCGGGAGAGGCGAGGAAGAGGGAGCGGGGCGACGGAGGCATGGTTGGCGGCGGGAGGCTGAGCCGCTGAGGGGAGGGAGTGAAATGGAGGAGGTGCTAGGGTTCGACGGATTGCAGCATCCTTTTATACGAAGAAAACACGATTTCTGCCATCCATTCGCCGATGAACGGTCCAAAATGAATGGGCTGTTTGGGCCTAAACGGGCCTGTTACATTCCTCCCCTGCGTAACATTTTTCTTTTTCCTTTTTCATTTCTTTACAATATGGAAATAATTACAAATTGAACAGTATGTATCTCAAATAAAATTTTAAAAATATCTCAAAACTATATTTTAAGTACTTCTGATCTACTACAACTCGTATTCTGAAAATAGATGAAAGTTTCAAATATTTCTTGTCATAATTCAAACTTCTACTTGCAACTCTATTATAAAATAATGTGTATAAAATCTAAAACTTCTTAAAAACTTCTGAAAATTGCCTTGAAATAATTTTATAGGTGTACAAGCTTGACAAAAAAGTTTCATAAGATTTTACGAAAAGTGGAGTATATATTGTTCAAAAACTATATAGGTCTCTCACATTATTTCATACAACTCAACTTAAACTTTGAAGTTTACATACCCTAAAGTATTTTCTTGCTCATGCACACCTCAATTCTGGACATAACCTTACATTTACTCTGATATTAACATATGGGGATTCACATTGCCATTTATTGTGCAAAAATATAATTTTCTATTTTTTAAAATCACTAACGAATACACTCTTGTGAAGTAAGTTGCAAAATCGTTATCTTATATGCCCCCAATATATTTTTCACACGAAATAGACAACATATAAGTTGTCATATAAGAGTTTCAAGATTTTTCAAGTAGATTTGCTATTTTCTATCATTTAAATGAATTTCTGCATGTTTACCACCAGTAATTCCAAGTTGAACTATGTGCACATCTAATAAGATTCAAAAAATGCCAAAAAAATATATTTAGACTCCTATACTTCATTCTAGCCCATGCCTTGTGATGAAAAATCCAATTGTCTTCTAGGGGCAATTCAAACTTTTATGTCGAAGTTACCTCACAGTAAATAGAATAATATCCAAATTTGGTCAAAAAAATTTAAAAATTGGTGTGGAAACATATTTTAGGCTCACAAGTGTATGATAAAAAATTTAAATGATTTTTACAAAGTGGCACTATATATTGTTCACAAATGGACACAACTCTTACATAGTTTCATACAATTAACGACAAACTTTGAGATTTTAACACCTCGTAACATGAACCAACTCATATGCACCTCAATTTTGGACACCATATCATGTTGACCATAACATAGGACCATATTAAGTTATATTAGCAATTATCATGAAAACACATGTTTTTCTATTCACTATTAAGTTGGAAGGAAACATATTATACAGAAAATATAAATACTTATCAATTAACATCTAAAACATTATAATTAAATGGAACGGCGTGATTTTAGAAAAATTTGAAAAAAAGAATCATCAAATTTGAAGTCTCCATGAAGGAGAAATACCAGATACAAATTTAAATTCCAGATTAAAATAAGAAATCGACTTGTTTGTTTGTTCTTGAATGTAGCCACGTGTCACTAGATGTAGTTAAATAAAATTCGACTGACTTGTGAAGTCACAAACAAAGAGGTAGTGCAGTGGTAATAAGTGCAACTTTCGAACCACGGGTTCCCGGTTCGAACCCCCGCGGTCACACTTTTTTGAGAAAAGTGTGGCGTTGCTTTTTATCTCGGTAAAGTAGTATAAAATAGATGTTACCAATCTACTTCACAATCAAAGTTGTGGCGCAGTGGTAAAGACATGTGAGTCTCATTTGTAAGACCTGGGTTCGAATCCCAGCCTTCACGCCCTATTTTGTTTTTTTACTTTTAGAGTGTGGAGAGGTGGGTGGTGACGTGGCCCAGGTGGCCCGTGACTTGGCTGGGTGTGTCGAGCGGCCGGTGACCTGGCCCAGGCGGCCCCTGACATCGAGGGGGTGGCGGACGGGTGACTAGGCATGGCGGCGGCCCAATTGAAGTATGTATAAATAAATTTCAGTTCATACAAAAACCACAAACTAATTAGTAGTGTAGTGGTTGGTCTACAACCTGTGAACCCCATGGTTCCCGTTTCGAGCCCTTGTGGGCACGAATTTTTTTAGCAATTTCTAAGATCACATGGCAGTGGGACCTCAGTGGTGGGGTCCATGTTGACTGCCATGTGGTTTTGTCCATTGGGACCGTATGCGGGACCCGGACCCATGGTCGGACCCACAACGTGGTTGCATGTGGGATCAGTGTTATTTTTTTTCAAGTTGTTTTATGACGATAATGTTGTTGTTCTGTGACGTTCATTTGCGTTCGTCATTGGTTCTTCACGGGCAGAACTGAAATGATTCTTCTATGACGAACATGGTTCGGTTTTTTGTGACGATTCACTGCGTTTCGTCATTATTTTTAGTGGCTTGGCGTTGTCACTTGTTATCTGTGACGAAGTTAAAAAATTCGTCACGGTAGAGACCACTTCCATGACGAATAAATGTAACGTCACTATCAGATCGTCATAGATATTAACATTTCTACTAGTGCACCAGGCAGACCAAATGGGATTGGGGCCGCAACGACAACACCTCCAACGAGGTAAGTTACACAAGGAAATGCAGCCGTTGCCTGCACCGAAGACGTGCAAGGCTTTCGCCAAGCCCCAAAACCAACTCCTCGTAGCCGACCTTCTAGGCTTGGATGGTGGCTAGACCCATTGTCAGATGTATAGATCTGCACAGCCCACAGGGGGTCAACCCCGGTGGTTTATTTGTTCGGCGGGGTGAAATCTAGGGCTAAGAACTCGAAGGTTGGGCACGAGCACACGGAACACAAAGGACACGGCGAGTTTATACTGGTTCAGGCCTCCGGAGAGTAAAACCCTATGTCCAGTTCTTGTTTGTATTGCTTTGGGCGGATTGTGACTTGGGATGACTTGGCCTTAGGGGCCCGACCTTGTCCGCCTTATATTGGCTGACGGACAAGGTCGGTGGGCCCTGAGTCCTGGTCGGTTACAACAGGGAAACCAATCTAAGTAAGTTACAACATAATCCCGTGATCTTCGGACTGTCTGGAGGCGTAGCCGACGTCTTCTGCCTTGTCTTGCACGCCAAGTTACCCGACCGGATCGAATAAGGTCGTCTGGGGAATCTTCTGGAAGGTCTTCAGGAGGTCGTGTGGGCCACCAACCAGGTCGGTTGGGTCCACTGTCAGGTCGGCGGGTCTTCTGGTGAGCCGAACCCACTTATCGGGGACGTCCGTGAGCCTGGTCGGTAGGGACCCAGGGGTACCCATGTCTCACAAGCCCCCGAGCGATGTGTAGGCGTAGCGACCTTAGAAGGTCATGACGAAGTCTTGAAGCTATCGATAGGTCGAATAGCGTGCACGTCGGTCCAAAAAAGAAAAAATAGCCAGCTTAGCAGCCGACCTGTTTGTAGTCTTGCTGAACGAAGAGAGGTCGAGTGACGACCTATAGGAAGCAGACTTCCAATAGGTCGAAATGATGATGAAAAAATTCAGAGGGCGTCAAGGATGCACTCATAGAGTAGTATCCGAGCATCGTGGTGGGCAGGATGGCCGGTATGATGATCCAAAAAAAGAAAAGAAGAAAAACGTAGGTCGAGTAACGACTCGATGAGAAACAGGTTTCCCACCAGGTCGGTACGACGAAGAAAACAAGAGGGCGTCGAAGACGCTCTCGTAGAGTAGTCCCCGAGCATTGGAGCAGACAGCATGGCTCGTTTGATGCTCAAAAAAGAGAAGAAAACTGAGTCATGGTCTTGATCGAACGAAGTGTAGAGACACCCAGATCTCTTAGCATAGCGGCAAGGAGTCTGGCAGGGCCAAGCTTGAGGAGGTCTTATAGGCGTGCCGACCTCGAAGAGGCGTCAAATCAATAATGTCCAGTATCTGAGGATACCCAGCAGGATCTTGAAAGGTGCGTCGCATGAGGAGGTCTTCTGTAGTGGTCGAAACGGTCAACTATGAGGTCGCAGGAAGATATTGATCTCAAACGAATGGAGTGTAGAGACATCCAGATATCCTGCATAGCTGCAAAGAGTTTGGCAGAGCCACCGGAGGCATGCCGACCTCAAGAAGGTCTCAAATCAAAAAGCGCCCAAGTACCCGAAGATACTTGGCAGGGCCATCAGGCGCGCACCCCGCAGGGAGGCCTTCATTCCCGATGTAAAATCCTGGGTGTCCAGAGCAGGCTGGCAGAGCTATATAAAGCACACCGACCTCAGGAAGGTCACGCATCCAAGGCGCCCAACTAGGTTGGCAGAGCCGTGGACATACCGAGGTATTGCAAGACCTAGGTATTAAGGCACGCCGACCTCAGGAAGGTCATTTTGGTGTCCAGACGACCAACATAGCTACTGGCCATCTAGTGGAGCCATGGCACTAAGGTATTGACGACCTCAGCAATAGGCACACGGACCACGGGGGCCCGACGAAATCATAGACGTGAAGCTTCTGGACTCCAGGCGCCCAGACGGATCTGGCAGAGCAGCGAGGCACGCCTACCGCGAAAGGTCTTCAATCGAACCTACGACCATTCTGCTCAGGAAACAGAAATATAGGCTGATTGGAATAGGTCCGTTTATGTGCAGAGCCATAGCGGGTGCACCAGGACGCAGAGCCTAGCGGGTGCATTTGATCGTCGTCGTGGTCTGTAGATGTAACAAGGCGCAGGGCCCTCTGATGCAGAGTCAGGCTTATCTCTCCGTAGACTGCAGGGTCACGGGTCCACAGTGGTCGGAGATTCTCTTGCCACCCAGAAAACGACAAACTGTCCACTAACCAAAAGGTGTACTGTAGCCATGTGACGTCGCAGCGGCCTCAGGCATCAGTGATGCACAAACGACAAAGGTGTCACAAAGCAGGGGAAAAGGACATCGCTTTTAGTCGTCCACATGTCTGTAGGACCTCTCAATCATGTGGTAATAGTGTCACCACTTCACCGGCCGCTCAAGGCCTGGTTTTAGCTATAAATAGCACCATAAGGCTGAAGGAGGCAAGCACCGAGCATTGCTGAGCTATGAAGCCGCAGAGTAGAAATTTGGCCATGCCATGGGCATGTGTCCGTCCACCAGGGCATAGGATGCAAAGTTTGTAGAAGCTTGGAGCTAGAAGAATACTTGCGAAGTGTAGGTGTCACCCCTACTCTTTATACCGTGCCTCAGTGAAGAGTCATGGAGCGTTTGGAGGTGATGCTGTAGAGGCCCGAGGTGATGCTGCAGGTTCTTGGTAAGCATGAGATGCTCGTCGAGGGCTCGCAGGACGCGGTGAAGAGCAAGCTCGTGTCTGCATTCCATAGTCAGCCACAAAGTGTGACCTGCTATGCGCAGTGTCGTGTAGGCGTTCACCGTGAGGCCACCATTGGGGGTCTGAAGCTAGAAGAATTCGTGCGATGTGCTCTGCTATAGCAGGGAACATGGCAAAGATTGCTCTAGGTAGATCAGGTCTTCAAATATGTTTGTATCTTGTAACGGGTTCTGGATCCAATGAGGTCGCAGGCGACTTGTGTACCTTCGAAGTTCCCGTGTAATGTTCGCTCTCTTCTGTCATGTAATGGTCGCTTTGAAGAAATTATTCATCAAAGACCTAAAATGATGTGATTTGGGGGCTTGTCGACCTCATGGAGATCGAATTTACTATCAGGACGTCCTGGTAGCATCAATGTGTGTACGACCTAAACTCAGAGTATTAGGTCGCCAATCGATCCGTTGCGTATATAGCCGTTGGCGAGAAATCCGGCGAGATCGTCTCGCGAAATTAGCGGCACAGAGCCGTTGCGGCAGATCTGTTGTAGCGACAGATCCACAACGGGCGTCCGTGGCGGGGCCCATATAAATACGGCCGCGGGGATGGGCGTTGACCCTCCCCTGCCATCGTCTTCTTCCTCCCACCGCCTCCGCCAGGACCCCCCTCGCCATAGCTTCTGCACTTGCATGTCCACCCCACCAGATTCGAAGCCGGAGCTCACCGCCACCATCCCTAGCAGCCCGCGCGCCGCCATCGCGACCCGTGCGCCGCTTCGCATGCGCATAAAAACCCTAGTGACATTTAGATCCAAATCCATCCCTTCCGAAGAAATGGCGTCCTTAGCTTCCCAGATCCCTGCCCTGGACACGGTCTGGGATCCCTCGGTGATGACCGAGGAGAAAATCTTGGCGTTGGTGGAGCACGGGCTGCTAAGGCCCAAGGCGGAGGTGGAGTGGAAGGCGCCCGCCGGCGAGGCGTTCCTGACGGAGGACGACAAGGAGCAGGTCATCTTCGCGTCCTTCTTCGAGCGCGGGTTCAATGTGCCCGCCGGCGACTTCTTCAGAGGTCTGATGCACTACTACAAGCTGGAGCTGGTACACCTCATTCCCAACTCCATCACTGCAGTGTCTTCGTTCATCCACTTGTGCGAAGCATATCTGGGGACACCACCCCATTTTTGTTGTGGTGCTACTTCTTCAACGTCAAGACCACCGGCAAGTGTACTGGCGTCGTAGGCTCGGTGATGTTCTGCCTGAGATCAGGTCTGAAGGCAGAGTGGATTGATATGGACCTACCGGACAACACCACCGGGTGGAGATCGGAGTGGTTCTACATCGCCGACCAGAAGCCAGCGCTCCCAAAGCGAACTGAGCATCGGCCCAAGAATATAACTGAGTGGAATATGCCCCTGACCTCTCGCGAGACGGAAGACCTCAAGGAGCTGCTTGCCCTCGTCGCCGACCTCAAGAGGAAAGGTCTGACGGGGGGCTCGGTGGTGATGTCGTTTTGTCGTCGCCTGATCCAGCCGATCAAGGACCGGGTGCATCCGGCCTACGAGTACTAGGGTCAGTAGGACCCTACTCGCGAAGTCAACCGCAAGATCTCCAGAGATGAGATGGCGACCAGAGTCACGCAGCTATACACCGGGCGGATCCGGAACAAGAAGTGCCCGAAGGCGCACTCCCTGACCCGACCTGCTGATCCAGTAAGTCCTGAAACAACTAGCTTGTTTCGAAGTGCTGATCTATGTTATGCCTTAGAGGAGGACCTCTTATGTCTTGTCTCTTGTCTTTGCAGACTCGGGAGATGCAGTTCTGGTGCCCTGCACCCCTATCGACCGGCGAGGAGCCGCGTCGGAAGTTGAGGTCGCAGGACTACCAGCCTCCAGCAGCTGCTCTGCTGGAGAACTATTTGTCGGATTCATCTGTAGGGGCCGACGAGGACAGCGACCCGGAGGTCGGTGATGATGTGACGGACTAGCCTGAGGCAACCAGTGCCACGAGGCCGGGACGCAAGATGAGGGCGACGACAGCGAAGCAGTCAAGGTCGAAGGCTGCCGCAACAGCCGAGGCAGCGAAGACTGCCAAGCTCGAGGCCGCGAAGAAGAAGAGGAAGAGGAAGACAGACCCCGCCCCGACGTCACAGAACATCGAGGAGGAAGATGAAGCCACTGATGAGCCGCCGGTTGTTGATGACCGTGCGGCGCCGAGGTCGCCAAGTCCCGCAACTAAGAGGCAACGGGAGCTGGAGAGGCAGGTGACGGAGGACCTCCGCCGCATAAAGGAGGCGCAGCTGGTTGCATCCGGAGTGCAGGCGAAGATGCCTATGAAGGTGCGAGGTCGACCCCTAAGGCCGAAATCGCGCGCGACAGTGGTCGTGAGGTAAGACCCCCAATGCCACATTTTATTTCATCGATTGTAATCATTAGGTCGAAGCATGCTAACGAAGAAACTATTGCAGGTCGAACGCCAAACCACAGAGCACCTCGGATGCTCAAGGTTCTCCTGCAATGACAACGACGTCCGAACAAGAGGTCGGGACACAGGGTTCCGTTGGTGTCTTGGGAACGTCGACTCCCCCGCTCGTTATGGACGTAGACCCGATCAACGCGATTCCCACCACATCAACTCAAGACCTGATGGTGGATCAAGCTCAGATTGAGCAACCACAGCAGGACCCAGAAACAGCCGGTGGAGAGGTACCGGGTTCGACGTCGACGGAGCCAGGGTTGGGGTGGCAGGATATCGACTGGAATGGTACCCCCTGGGGGGAGGACATCTTCGAGGATGATGAAGACATGAGGGAAGTCCACCGGGCCATCTTAACGCTTAATCAAGCATTTACGGTGAGTGTTTGCACACTGAGTTGAAACTTCATTGAATCATGTAAATGTTTGTGACGACCAGTCTTATGTTTGTGAAGCAGTCACTGGTAGACCGTGCCAAGAGCAGGGCCGACCAATGCAGAAATGCCACAGCCATGCAACAGCGGGCGGAGCAGCTCGAGTAGGAGCTCAAGCGAGTCTGAGAGGAGGCCGCTGCTGAGAAGAAAAGGCTCGAAGACGAGCTGAAGGAGGAACAGTGCAAGAATCAGGATGCCGACGAACTGTTGTCGTCTGTGAGCACTGGTAAGGCCAACTACCTACGATCTTGTGCATCTCAACTTGTGTAACTGGATCTTGTATCTGACGACTTCTTTATATCACAGAATTTCATAGAGAAAAGGACAACCTCAAGAACGACCTCAAGGTTGCCAAGGAGAGATTCCGAAGCCTAGAGGTAGACCTGCGGGCTGCTGACGCGGCGGGCGAGGAGCTGAAGCAGATGATGAAAGCCACTGTGGATAGTGAGTATGCTGTATGCCAGAAGCTGGCTTATGAGAAACAAACACGAAAGGATCTCGAGGTCAGTCTTGTGGTAGCTTTAGAGTCATTGCGGAATGACCAAGTGACCATTGCAGGGCTTGAGGTGGAGGTGAACGATCTGAAGAATGCCGCCGACCATGTCATGGACATGGTGGAGACGCAGGTCGCTGGGGAGGAGCCCAAGCCAGCCATTGACCGACTTCTGGCTGCACCCCAGAAGTTGGTCGATCTCTTGAGGGTGACGAGTTAGACAGCGGCTACAGAGTCGCTGGTGCGAGTGAAGTTGCACTTCCCCGAGGTCGACATGGTCAAGGTCGGGGAAGGCCCGGATGCCACGAAGGACCTTAAGGTCGTAGAGGAGGAGGTACAAGTGGCTGCTAAGAAGATAATGGATGCCATCGATTACGAGGGCGATGATGGTGAAGAGTAGTCGTAGTCATAGAGTTGTACCCCCTCTTCCTCCAGTCATGTAAATAACAATGGTGATCTTCTTTTGGCCTGCATGATATGCTTAGTTTATGTTTGCACGAGCTTGGTTGCCCTGAAGCAATGTGTTCTTATTATACCTCGCTGACCACTACTCACGGAGAAGCTGGCTTACCAATCACCACGGCTCAGCAGGGAGACTTACGTGTGATCAGCGCGCGAGGGGGAGTCTGGGACTCTGGTTTTGCAACCACACGACCAAGCAGGCTCGCAACAACATAGAGTAAGAAGTCATGAGGGATGACGTCCTCAGGTCAAACGACCCTTGCGTTGGCTTTTGCCAAGCCCCCGAGCATGTCGAGGGGGAGGAACAGAAAACTTCACCCTCATGTCTGTCGACCCCTGCGTTGGCTTTTGCCAAGCCCCCGAGCATGTCGAGGGGGAGGGTACATGGAAGAAAAGAGGATAGAACTCGAGACACAGTAGCTGACTGCTTAAAACTAATATTTATTTAATCGAAGGTACAAAGACGAAGGATACATAGCTGTAATGAAAACTATTCTACGAATAGAATCGTCGAAGGTGCTCCACGTTCCATGGGTTGGGGACTTCTTGGTCGTCGCCCCACTGGAGGCGATATGTAGACGGGTTGATAACTTCTGTGACAATAAAAGGTCCCTCCCAAGGGGCGGACAACTTGTGCATGCCGTCGGTCTTCTGGATGCGTCTTAAAAAAAGGTCGCCAACGTTGAAGGAGCACTCCTTGATGTTGCGTTCGTGGTACCGACGGAGCTGATGGTCGTGGCGGGCTTGCCTCATGACGGCTGCTAGCCTTTGTTCCTCAAGGCTGTCAAGGTCGACGCGACGAGTTTTCTCGGCTTCACCTTCTTCGTAGAACTTATGCGTGGAGCTCCAAAGGTGACATCGGTGGGTAGGATGGCCTCTGAGCCATAGACCAAGAAGAAGGGCGAGAAGCCCGTGGCTGAACTGACTTGGGTCCGTAGGCCCCAAATCACATGTGATAGCTCGGCTAGCCACAGGGAAGCATAGTTTGAAGCATCATTGAAGAACCATGCCGTTGGCACGTTCGACCTGGCCATTGCACCGAGGGTGGGCGACCGACGAGTAGTAAACATCAATCGTGCTGTCCTGGCAAAAGTCCCAGAAGGCAGATCCTGTGAAGGCCGACCCGAGGTCGGTGATGATTCTGTTGGGCACACCGAAGCAGTGTGTTATTTCTTGGATAAATTTTGCCTCTTCTTCCGGCGTGACCTTAGCGACAGGTCGGACTTCAATCCACTTGGTGAATTTGTCGACGGCCACAAGTATGTGCTTGTAGCTGCCCGGAGCGGTTCGGAATGGTCCTATGGAGTCAAGGCCCCACATGGCAAAGGGCCATGATGGGGGCATTGTGCGCAGGATCTGAGCTGGCAGATGCTGCTGTTTGGCAAAGAATTGGCATCCTTTGCACCTCTTGACGAGGTCTTTGGCATCGGTCATGGCCGTGGGCCAGTAGAAACCAGATCGATAAGCCTTGCTGACCAAGTTGGCGGACACCGCAGCAGCCACACTCGCCGCCATGGATCTCAGCTAAGAGCTGAAGACCTTCTGATCGCAAGATACACTTCATCAGCACACCGGTGGAGGCGGCTTTTCTGTAGAGGTCGGTGCCGATCACGACGTAGTTAGCACTACGCCGCGTGATGCGTCCGCGCTTTGTTTTGTCTTCTGGAGCTCGCTGGTCAAGTAGGAAGGCTAGGAAAGGCTCGCGCCAATCATCCTCTTTCTCTGTCATCAGCACATCATGGGGAGGTGCTGAAGTTGGGTCAGGTTGAACTTGGTCCGGATTGTTCGGATCCAGCAGCTTGATCGACGGCTTGCGTAGGTCCTGGACGAACACACCCGCCGGGACTAGAGCTTGTTTGGAGCCTAGTTTGGACAGCATGTCGGCAGCCACGTTGTTGTTGCGTGGCACATGGTGAAACTCGATCCCCTCGAAGTGGCCTTCGAGCTTACGGATCTCAGTGCAGTAAGCGTCAATTGTGTCTTTGACAAAGTCCCACTCCTTGTTGACTTGCTCGATGATGACCTTGGAATCGCCATACGCCAGTAGTCGCTTGATGCCAAGGGACACTGCGATACAGAGCCCATGAATTAGAGCTTCGTACTCTGCTCCATTGTTGGAGGCTTTCTAGTGTATCTGTAGGACATATTTTAGCTGCTCTCCCTGAGGAGAGATGAATAGCACGCCTGCTCCCGCACCCTCGAGATTAAGGGCACCGTCGAAGTACATTATCCAGTGTTCAGGCCACTCCTTGGGAGGGGCATCTGGATTTCCGTCCATTCTGACACGAAGTCAGCTAGGATTTGCGACTTCATCGCCTGCCGAGGGCAGAACTCGATGTTGAACTCGCCGAGCTCAACCGACCACTTGACGATGCGGCCGTTGGCGTCGCGGTTGCAGATGATCTCCCCTAACAAGTAGGATGAGGGCACCTTGATCTTGTGAGCTTGGAAGTACTGCCGGAGCTTTCTTAACGTGATCAGGAGTGCATAGAGCAATTTCTGAGGCTGTGAATAACGTGTTTTAGTGTCGGCTAGGACCTCGCTCACGTAATACATAGGTCGCTGAACAGGATAGACCTGCCCTTCTTCTTCTCGTTCGGCAACGAGAACCGTGCTGACCACGTTAGTGGTGGCGGAGATGTAGAGGAGTGTTTCCTTCGGTATTGGAGGTGTCATGATTGGTGGCGTGGTCAAGGACTCTTTGAGAGCCTCGAAAGCCTTCTGTGCTTCTTCATCCCATACAAACTTATCTGCTTTCTTCAATAGCTTGAAGAAAGGCAGACCTTTTTCGTCGAGCTTGCTGATGAAACGACCTAGAGCCGCCATCATGCCAGTAAGCTAAATGACGTCTTTCTTGCAAGATGGCTTGGCCATGTTGCGGATTGCGTCGATCTTGACGGGTTTAGCTTCGATGCCTCGGTGCCCCACCATGAAGCCCAGGAGCAACCCAGAGGGGACACCGGAGACACGCTTACTCGAGTTGAGCTTCCATTGGTAGGTGCATAGGTTGGTGAAGGTCTCGGCGAGGTCGGCGACTAGCTGGTCTTGTTCGGTGGTCTTGACGACCACATCATCGACGTAGGCTTCGACGTTCTTCCCGATCTGGGACTTTAAGCACTTCTGTATCGCCTTTTGGTACGTAGCTCCAGCGTTTTTCAGGCCAAAGGTCATGACCTTATAGCAATAGATGCTGTTGGGCGTTATGAACGCCGTCTTGGCTTGATCGTCAGGATTCAGGGCTATCTGGTGATATCCTGAGTAGCAATCGAGGAAGCATAGAAGGACGCTGCCAACTGTGGAGTCCACGACCTGGTCGATACGAGGAAGAGGGAAGGGATCTTTCGGGCAGTGCTTGTTAAGGTCGGTGTAGTCGATACACATCCTTAATCCTCCAGTTTTCTTGGGTACAAGGACCGGGTTTGCGAGCCAAACCGGGTGTTTACATTCTCGAATAAAACCTGCAGCTAAGAGCTTACAGACTTCTACTTCTATGGCCTGCTTTCTATCTTTTGCAAATCGTCGGAGCTTTTGCTTGATAGGTCTTGCTGTCTTGCTTACTGTTGGTATTTCTTAAGTCACAGCCAACGGCGCCTTGTTAGCGTGAGCGTAAGATCCACCTGGGTATACCGACGGGTACGAAAGAATCCGCAAGCGCACTGAAATACCGCTGTACCACTTCACCTCAGGAGTATTCCCAAGGGTATCGAATCCAAGGAACGGTGTGTACTACATCCTAGCCTAGCTAGGGTCCAAGGACACAACTCTATAGGATGAGATGAAGATGGAGAGGATCCTGCTGACCGTGGGTAGAGTTGAGAATAGTCTTTCGGTTAGGAACTCTCGTTTCGGACACCGGACCCTCCTGGCTATAATAGTCGGTTCACGGCAAAGGGTTGCCTACACCTGTATTCGGATGTGGGGGATTCCGTAAGGGTCCAACGGCTGTCACTACCGCGGCCTACCCCAAGACAAACCATGGGATACAGGACAATCGAAGGATAACCCGTTGTCTAGACACCACATCTACACCACCGGTTACTACTATAGCACGGCTACGTTTGTCGACCTGTAACAACACTATAGCACTCCGTACGAAGACGGAGCGATGAACCCATGAGAGGGAGAGAGACCAGAACTCACTCAGGTAACACTATCTAAACAAGGATCACGGAAGGACTCTGGTCTAAACTAGAATGCAGGAGCATCCACTTTACTCTAGTTGGACTAAAGGGCAGACAAACGGAATTAGCAACTTATGAACTACACCAAAAGATCAAAGGCTAAGCTCATGAAGAACACTAGCCTCTAAATCATGAACAAGTGAAGAACACAAGAACTATTCACCTATGCATGAATACTACTTTAGTCTAAATAGGAAATGCAGAAATACTCACTTTATTCTAAATGAAGAACGAAGCATCCATAGAGATACAAATCCCTCTCTCACTCTCCTACTCTCTAATCTACCAAGGAGAGGCCTCTCCTTTGAAGGGAAGCTCTCATCCTTGAGTGAATGGTGTGTCTCATTTCTTACCCCCTCCCCTCATATTTATAGGCCAAGAGGAGCTCCCTAGGCTGCCTTGGGCGCCACCAAGGGGCCAATGAGGTGGTGACACGTGGTGTAGAGGAGTGAGGGCCAAGTTGGTGAATCTTCCATGAGAAGGAGCTGCAGGCTTTCGGGCGGATCTTCGGGCATGCACCTGGCACCGACTTTGGCTCGTCACGACAAGCCGACACGTCGAAGGGCGGCGGGAGAGGCCTCCATATGGGTTCGGCCGAACTGGGGATCGGCCGATCCCCAGGTAGCTCCGTTCACGCCGGTTTTCGTCCAGGTGACTACCAGGTGGGTCCCAAGGTCGGTTTTGGGGTGTTTGCGGTGTTTCTAGCCCGTTTCTGTGGGGAAGTGGGCCCTTGGATCCGTGTACTGGCTCCTGATTGGTCGAAGGTGTGCTTCTTTGGATCGATGAGGTGTCATGGCCACGTGGGCGTCTGTGTGGCAGCACGTCGCCACGTGGCCTGGTGTGGGTCCCACCGGGTCCATGATATAGTGTGATCTTGTGCATATCTCTTTCATCCGGGCTCCGAAGTATACAAATGATATATCCATTTCGATCATCTCGATGAGCCGGTCACAATGGTTCAGTCCAAATTGGCATTTGGGACTGTTTATGATGATGCCATATTCATGCCATTAATGCACTTGCTCTCAACTATATCATTTCATGTGTGTTTTGGCCTGTCCTGCATCAAATGCTAGAAACACCAACACTTGTGGAAATTGTCAGTATAAAGCCCTATCCTAGTGTTGATGATCACTTTCCATTTATTTTATGCAGGAGTTGACGGCATGAAAGTGGTACTTAACAGCCGTCAACAACTCCCCCACACTTGACCTTTGCTCGTCCCGAGTAAAGGGAGAACAAATCAAGTGGGACATGATATCCAGGGATGTGAAGCGAGCATAAGAGATATTCCAAACCATGCCTTGTACTTGCGAACTATGTGGAGTGTTTATCATGCTATCTTGGGTAGTTGAGGAATGGAATGGTCATGAATCAAATCACTTATGCTCATCATGTCAAGTAACTTGGGGTTTTGCAATAAGTTTTCAAAACAAACCATGCTTAGCTCCTCATTTGATTCTCTCAGATCACTCAATGTGTATATGTCCTCACCAAGGCATTAGAATTGTCTTTCTTCATCCTACTTCTAATGATGGCTTATGTGGAGCTCAGGGTAGGTATGAATGATGAGGCATACTTACATCACATGTATTGCGAAGTCAAATACCGGATCCAGGAGAAAAACAATTCATACAATCAGATCAAGATGTACACGTGTATGGGTATGATGGGTATGGTAAGGTGGATACTAGGCCCGGAATGGGTTCCAGATATTACCATACATGATGAAATGCTATGGTGATGGTAAGGTGGACACTAGCCCCGGAGTAGGTACTAGTTATTACCATCTAAATTATGAAACTCCTTTTTGCATGATTTTCTCCTCTCTCCTTGAAATATTTGAGACATGGGCTATATTCTCTTCTCTTTTTTTTCTTCTTTTTTTTCTTTTCTTCTTTTTTTCTTTTTGCATAGCCCAGTCTCTTTTGGAGATATTTGGAGAGGGGTAAATCATGGAACAATGCATGGAGCTTTATTTGGTGGAACAAATGGATGATACAATGCTAACTTCCAGTGTAGAAGCTTAGCAAGGGGGAAATGGTAGTGTGCACATAAATCTTGATCATGAGAGCATGAAAAGAATTCTCATAAGGGTCACAGAGTTTGACAAAGCTCAATGCAAGAATAAGCAGCATATGAGTATAAGGTTTTCTCAACTAGAACATCACATGGCTTTGGTAGGACTATGGCATATCAAAGAGGAGCTTTGCAAAGGGTTTTCAGATTTTTCAAATAAAATTCCCAAGCACTCAAGCATTAAGAAAAAAGATCATATCATCAAACCATATCACAAACTCTAACAACTTAGATAAGCATGAGTTCCCTAATGATATTTGTTCACAAGCATCAAGATAATGAGTAAGGAATAAAACATATGCAAGCCTACCACAGGAATCATGGAGAGCAAGCAGAGCACCAATATTGGAGTTTGATTTACTGGGTAAAAATTGAAGATCATTCAAGCTCATAGGTAGAGAGAGTGGGATGAAGGGTGCACATACCATCGCTCCTGAAGGATATGGGAAACAAGGAAGTCTAGTGTTGATTTGGCTAACCCGTGGGGTAGCCATCTCACTCTAGTTTACCTTGTCCTTGTTATGAAGGTGTAGTCGAAGTCGTGCAGCCCTCGTGTGGGAGTTCTCAAATGGGTATGTTGATGATGAGCTTGAGAGAACTCCCCACACTGGTGCTTGTACTGGTGCTGTTCTTCGAACAAAAGTGGAAACAAAAAGATGGACTCTACTGGTTTGAGAACCATAGAGCCTTTATTTGAAAGCAAATATTTTTGTTTTGTTTTTTTATTATCGTCACCATGTCATTTGCTCAAACAAGGTTAGACCAATATTGCACTCCATAAACAAGAGGGGAATATACTTACCTTGGTCCTTTGAGAGGTCTCATGTTCCTCCTCTGTATGTTATGCGACATGTGTCTAACACCTTAACTTACCTCCCCATTTGAATCTAGCTCGATGACTTATCCATTCGGATTTGATGATTTCCTGCAGGGGTTAGTCCACATACATGCAACCAAGAGCTTAAGAAAGCATAACTCCAAGGTTCATCAATCAAAACTCGACACCATGTCTTGTTTTTGACTGAAGAAGACAATTTCAACCTAAGCACCACGCTTAATTTAAAACAGTTTATGAACATGCGAGTACTTCACACATTCAAACCAGAGCATGTGATCTGAGATAAAGGAAGCATGCAAGCATGATCAAACTATTTTCAAAGGGAGCATAAGCATGAGCATACGACGGTGAACATCGGGAAACCTCCTGGAAGGGCTTTGTTTGAAGTCAAAAGCAGGACATACCTAGCTAGTCGGGCAAGATGGAAGAGCTTACATCATTTCCAAACCATGGTAAGATTTGGCATGAGAGGAACTTTACTCGGGATGCTCACATATCTCCCCCACACTTGGAGTTTGCATTGCTAAGCAACGAAACTCAAGTGTGTGGAGATCAAGCTTCCTTTGTAAATGTTCCCTCACCAAAAATCTTACCAAAGTGTTGTAGTTGATGTAGCTCACATGTTCTTAGGAATCGCCTGTCCACCGTTCTTTTCAATCTCCACCTGAAAGGTTAGCGACCAGAAATACCCGAAGGACAACTTTATCTTAAAAACATGTTCTTGCTTTTATTCGAAAGGGAAATAAAACCTATGCTAATCCAGGCTATCTCCTGGTAGTGCTTTGTTTATTATGGTCATAAGCTCGACCAGGGGAACTTCATCTTGCAGCTGTCATTGGTGGTGTCGTTCCCATCTGACCACCAATCTTGGATGAAGTAGTGAAACTTTAGCTGCAAGGTTAGCGCCACAGTGCACACACGAAATCTGATATGCTTATGGTAAACATATGCATCCACAATCAACCTTCTAAACATTCTGCAATAGAGGATCAGAAGGTGGTTGTAGCCCTTATGTGTGATCATTGCACTAAGCATGGCTGACTCTGGAGAGGGATTATGCGAACATGGTTCATAAGGTATATCAAGGATGAAGCTACCATGCTCGTCAATGGAATCCTTTCCTATGAATTCCAGAGTCTGTGCCTCACAAATTTTCATGGCCCATGAGTTCTCTATCTCAAGAGATTTATCATGAAAGCTCGATATCGACTCTCGATCGTAATCGAAAGCAACAAGATACGGGCCAGCGGGAAGAGGCTCAAACTCGGTCGAGAGGGATGATGATCGTTCGCCTTCACAGAAGTGAAGAGAATCTTCCGAGTCATTCTCATGAGGAGTAGGAAAGCCTACAACCTCAATGAGAACGGGCTCGGATGATGCGAACGGAGATACATGCATCCTCTTCTCGAGCGGGTCTTGCTTGGGAAGAGGATTTGCCAGTGGAGGTCCTGGACCTGTGATAGAAGTGGGGAAATCGGATTCCCTAAGCTTATGATCTAGGCTCCCTTGCGCTTTATCAAGAAGTTCATCCAATGGGAAGCCTATGAGAAGATCGAAATCCATGATGTCATAGATATGAAAATCTAACCACACCTCGATCTCGTCTATGATGATCGGCACGTCCCTAACAATCCCTCGACATGGGAAAAGGTAGTTCCACTTAGGACTTTGGAAATATCTATCAGTCGGGGTGAGGGGCATGTCACCCACCAGAGTGTCCAGAAGGACCTCCGGTATGATGCAAGCACCAGCAGTAGGGTCATGAATAGCATCTACGGTGTTTCCCCTCATGGAACAGTGGATGGTCATGGAAATCGAGCTAACCCGAATTGCTTCGAAAGTAGGCTTCGATTTTTGAGGCGACCAATCCACTATGGTCCCATGATTGCAAACTTCATCGAGGACCTCATAAAGGTCTATCGATGCCGTAGGATTCTCGTGCCTATAGTGATTCGAGGTATTTATAATGTCTCTGGAAGAATCATCCTCGAATACGTGAGAGAACTCCGAAGGTTGAATCTCTTCTTCCTTCGGTGTTCGCGGTTCGGGAGAAGGCTCTCTAGACGAATCATAAGATGTGCAAGGTCGAAGCTCAAATTCGTCTATTAAGAGACTCTCGTGGATCGACTCTGATTCTTGCTGGGGTTCGTTGTGACTGGTATGGGAAGAGGAGGCTTCTAAGAAGAATTCTAGGATCTCTCTTCTTTCCATTGGGGATTGATGTTTGAACGAACCTCCAGCTAGAAGGTCGAGCTCTTGTGCAGATTCCAAGTCTATATGCGTGTAAAAGATGTTCGTTGAAACGTCGTCAGATATAGACAAGTCTGAGCTAGATGTCAAGAGGCTTGAGAACCTAGCCCAAGATGCACCTATGGACTCCATCTCCAATTGCTCAAAGTCGAAGAGGTCGAACTGTAGAGATTTTATATGTTCCGGATGGGAGAGCGAGTAACAAAAGTTATCTCATAGTTCTTCCCAACTGTTCACACTACCTACTGTGAGAGTGTACCATTGTTCCGCCCTATCTACATGGGAGAAGGGGAACAATTTCCACCTCAAAGTTTCCTGTGTCATGCCCAACACAAGTAGGCTTGAACACAGTCCTTCGAACTCCTCTACATGAGCATGAGGATCATCTCTAATCGCTCCAGAGAAGGGTCGATTTCGAACCATGGCTATAAAGCTAGGACCGAGTTCGCAGCCAGATGAGGAAGTTGATGGTTGCTCTAAGACGAACTCGCCCCTAGGGGTAGAGAGGCTTTGACAGGAAGGCATCTCAATGGGT
This sequence comes from Cenchrus fungigraminus, assembly GCA_036936925.1. NCBI lineage: Eukaryota > Viridiplantae > Streptophyta > Magnoliopsida > Poales > Poaceae > Cenchrus > Cenchrus fungigraminus. Next base: position 95,692,151 of record CM072770.1, read on the forward strand.
AGCAGGGGTAAAGGTAGAATTCAAGAAAACGAAAAAGATAGATACGAGGACCACTAGGTTCGAAGAGAGATACGACAACCGTTCCCTGGCAACGGCGCCAGAAATGCTTGTTGGTATTTCTTAAGTCACAGCCAACGGCACCTTGTTAGCGTGAGTGTAAGATCCACCTGGGTATACCGACGGGTACGAAAGAATTCTCAAGCGCACGGAAATACCGTTGTAGCACTTCACCTCAGGAGTATTCCCAAGGGTATCGAATCCAAGGAACAGTGTGTACTACCTCCTAGCCTAGCTAAGGTCCAAGGACACAACTCTATAGGACGAGATGAAGATGGAGAGGATCCTGCTGATCGTGGGTAGAGTTGAGAATAGTCTTTCGGTTAGGAACTCTAGTTTCGGACACCAGACCCTCCTGGCTATAACAGTCGGTTCATGGCAAAGGGTTGCCTACACCTGTATCTGGACGTGGGGGATTCCGTAAGGGTCCAACGGCTGTCACTACCGCGGCCTACCCCAAGACAAACCGTGGGATACAGGGCAATCGAAGGATAACCCGTTGTCTAGACACCACGTTTACACCACCGGTTACTACTATAGCACAGCTACGTCTGTCGACCCGTAACAACACTATAGCACTCCGTACGAAGAAGGAGCGACGAACTCACGAGAGGGAGAGAGACCAGAACTCACTCAGGTAACACTATCTAAACAAGGATCACGGAAGGACTTTGGTCTAAACTAGAATGCAGGAGCATCCACTTTACTCTAGTTGGACTAAAGGGCATACAAACGGAATTAGCAACTTATGAACTACACCAGAAGATCAAAGGCTAAGCTCTTGAAGAACACTAGCCTCTAAATCATGAACAAGTGAAGAACACAAGAACTATTCACCTATGCATGAATACTACTTTAGTCTAAATTGGAAATGCAGAAATACCCACTTTATTCTAAATGAAGAACGAAGCATCCATAGAGATACAAATCCCTCTCTCACTCTCCTACTCTCTAATCTACCAAGGAGAGGCCTCTCCTTTGAAGGGAAGCTCTCATCCTTGAGTGAATGGTGTGTCTCATTTCTTACCCCCTCCCCTCATATTTATAGGCCAAGAGGAGCTCCCTAGGCTGCCTTGGGCGCCACCAAGGGGCCAATGAGGTGGTGACATGTGGCGTAGAGGAGTGAGGGCCAAGTTGGTGATTCTTCCATGAGAAGGAGCTGCAGGCTTTCAGGCAGATCTTCGGGCATGCACCTGGCACCGACTTTGGCTCGTCACGACAAGCTGACACGTGGAAGGGCGGCGTGAGAGGCCTCCATATGGGTTCGACCGAACTGGGGATCGGCCGATCCCCGGGTAGCTCCGTTCGCTCTGGTTTTCATCCAGGTGACTGCCAGGTGGGTCCCAAGGTCGGTTTGGGGGTGTTTGCGGCGTTTCTAGCCCGTTTCTGTGGGGAAGTGGGCCCTTGGATCCGTGTACTGGCTCCTGATTAGTCGAAGGTGTGCTTCTTTGGATCGATGAGGTGTCATGGCCACGTAGGCGCCTGTGTGGCAGCACGTCACCACGTGGCCTGGTGTGGGTCTCACCGGGTCCATGATATAGTGTGATCTTATCTTGTGCATATCTCTTTCATCCGGGCTCCGAAGTATACAAATGATATATTCATTTCGATCGTCTCGACGAGCCCGTCACAATGGTTCAGTCCAAATTGGCATTTGGGACTGTTTATGATGATGCCATATTCATGCCATTAATGCACTTGCTCTCAGCTATATCATTTCATGTGTGTTTTGGCCTGTCCTGCATCAAATGCTAGAAACACCAACACTTGTGGAAATTGTCAGTATAAAGCCCTATCCTAGTGTTGATGATCACTTTCCATTTATTTTATGCAGGAGTTGACGACATGAAAGTGGTACTTAACAACCGTCAACACTTACTTCAAGGGCATGCTCAGCTAGCTCCCTGGGGACACCGGGCATGTCAGACGGGCTCCATGCGAAGATGTCAGCATTGTCCCAGAGGAAACTAGTGAGCGCAAGTTCCTATTTGGGGTCGAGGTCGGCCCCGATGGTGACTTCCTTGGACGCGTCGGGCAGGCCGAGGCAGACTTTCTTCACCGCAGGGCTTGCGTCCAGGGCGGTAGCTGTGCGCTTCTGTTCTGGCACCTCCAGAGTAGTTTGATCGATCTTGGCGGCCTGAGCGACCATGACCGTAGCTGCGGCCTTGCACGCAGACACCTTGACGAGGTCGACGGTGTCACTCTCGCACTTGTAGGAGATGAGGATGTCGCCATAAACAGAAAGGATTCTATTTGGTGCAGGCATCTTCATGATGAGGTAGGTGTGATGCGGGATGGCCATAAACTTGGCCAACATAGGTCGACCAAGGATGGCATGGTAGGAGGAGCGGAAGTCTGCGACCTCGAACGTCAGGTAGTCCGTGCGGAAGTTGTCTTCTTTGCCGAACGTGACCGGCAGGCATACACGACCTATGGGGTATGTAGCCTTGCCGGACATGACCCCGTAGAAGGGTTCGTCACAAGCAGTCATTTTGGAGAAGTCGAAGTCCATCTTCTTCAGCGTTTCAGTGAAGATGATATTTAAGTTGCTGCCTCCGTCGACGAGGGTCCTAGGCAGGAAGGCACCATTCACTATGGGGTTGACGACCAGCGGGTAGGTCCCGGGGTCGATCGGGTATGTGCACCCAGTGGACTTTCTTGGAGAAAGTAATGGGGAACTCTGACCACCGCAGGGGTTGTGGAGTTTCGGTGTTGACTTGGCCGATCTCCCTTGCGTTCGATCGCTGCTGTCTGTTGCTCTTTGTTGCTTGGCGGCCACCGACGATGAAGTTGATCTGTCGGTTGGCGTTCTGAAATACGCCGTTGGGGTTGCCCACTTTGGGTGGAGGTGGAGGAGAAGGCTCCTTGTGACAGTTGCCGTCATTGTTGTGGTCGTCGTAGCGACGGCGGTCGTCACGCCGGTCGTCGCGGCGTTCATCGCGGCGGTCATCGCGTCGATAGTCGTCACGACGATCATCACGTCGATCATCACGGCGATAGTCGCGGCGATAATCACAGCGATCCCTATCGTCGTTGCGATGGTAAGGTTGCCGGTCGTGGTAGTCACGTCGATCAGGTCGACGGTTGTGGTTGTCGTAGCGGCGGCCGTTGTTCTGGTCGTCGTTGTTGCCGCTCTTGGTCTTCTTTGGCTCTGAAGGCACGCCTAGGGCGCGCTTCAGTTGCTCACACTCCCTCATGGTGTGCTTGGCGTCGTGATGGAACCGGCACTGGTCGTCCAGTGTGCAGTTGAACTCACCTTCGAGGAAGGTGGAGGGTCTTGGTGGATCGGTTGCGTAAACCTCACCAGATCGCTTCCACGACCTGCCGCCACCGTCGGTGTCCATGTGGTCATCTCCTTTGAAGTCGTGTACCACCGCGTCTTGGGTATCGACGAGCTTGTCGACGTATGCCATGAGGTCGGCAATAGAGTCAGCGCCGGCTTCTTGGATCTTCTCGAAGAGCTTGAGGTTGGTTACCCCCTTCTTGTAGTAAGCTATGACGTCTTCATCCTTGACAAATGCGAGGGTGTTGCAGTTCTCGAAGAAGCGGTTGGTGTACTCTCAGAGAGTTTCATCTTTCCTCATCCTTACTTTGGCGAGGTGGTGAGTGTTGCCGGGGCGGTTGTAGGTCGCTTGATAGTTGGTCGTGAAGAGCCGTGATAGGGTCACCCACGAGGTGATGCATTCTGCGGGGAGATTGTCGAGCCATAGGAGTGGCGCTTGACCCATCACGAGAGGAAAGTATCCTACCATGTGGTCTTCGTTGCCTCCTGACGCCTGGGCAGCGATGCTATACATCTTGAGCCAGATACTTGGGTCGGAGCGACCGTCGTATTTTTCGATGGTTGGCTTGAAATCTTTCGGGTATCTGATCGTCCTGAGACGTCGTGAGAATGCCGAAAAGTTGTTGGTTGCTCCAGAACTGGATCCTGGGCCATAGGTTGACGGGATGACGTAGAGGTCGTCGGGAGGACTGTTGTCTTGGTCGTACTGGGCACGACGTAGAAGCTCACGATCGTGCATCTCACGGAGCTCTGCTGCTTGTATAGGGTTATTAGTGTTGAGGGGATTAGGGACCCCGTTGTCGCGGTCGTAGTTAGCGCGGCGCTCCATCTCCGCTTAATCTCGTATGGGTTGACGCTGATTGCTTCGGGCGCGCGTGGCTTGTGCTGGTGGAGGTTGAGCTCCAGCGTTCTGTCCTGCGTTGCTGGCGGCGTTCTGCTGCTGGGCGCCGGCAGCATTAGCGACATTATTGGCAGTGTTGCCGGCGGCATTACCGGTGGCATTGGCAGCGTTACCGTTGGCCGCTGCATTGGCAGCTGCGTTGATCGGCTGCACGACTTCATTCTCACCACCTCCCTCTTCAGCCACGGGCAGAAGAGGAGCATCATCATTGTGGTGATGACGGCGGGGTCGCTCCGACCTACTCCTGGAGTAGGAACTTGAGGCCGATCCGCTGTATCCTAGACCTCTTTCTTCAACCTGGGCGGTGGCGATACGGATGTGAGCTTGTAGGCGTCGAGTCGCAGGAGTGTCTGCAACTTGTCCCAGCTCGGCAAGGGCCGCGCCTAGATTAGCTTGAGGAGAGTTGTAGACTTCGTGGCCATCTTGCTCAAAGTCCCTCAGGAGGTCTCTGGCACGTAGGCAGTGGCGACGAGGCTCATCTTGATTTTGCTACTACTGGGGAGCAGCTGGGGCTGCAGGGGGAGGTCCCCCATCGGCGACATTGCCTGCGGGTTGGCCATCGGCACCAGGTACGATGTTGCCCGCGGCCTGGCCCGGGGCCTGATGTTGGGCAGCTGCTGCAGCTGCATCTGCCTCCTGCTGACGACGCACAGCTCATGCGGCATTAGCGTTCTCTCGCTGTTGGCACTGCTCATCTGTCTTGCCGGGTTGAGGGGGTACGTCGGCGGAGACCACAAGGACCTCTCAATTCGGGATCTCGAATATGTCGCCCGGGTTGTTGGGGGAGATGGTCGTGCGGGCGATCTGGAACGTGAGGCAGTCCGGGGACGGCCCACGGTTGATCTGGCGGCGATGAGCCGCAATTAAAGGGCGGCGAAGCTTCTTAAGCACACGGCACTGGCGAGCCGTGTGTTTGGAGTCCTCGTGGACAGGGCAGGGATCGTCAAGATGACCCCTGCAGTTTCCACGATGTGGGGTGTTGGGTCCAGATTCGATCTGGATCTTCCTCTTCATGTAGCGAGACGCTGCATGAGCTGCGTTCCGCAGGCCAAGAGGCATGCGGGGTGAAGGTGGAGTGGTCTTGCGAGGGCGCTTGACGCGCTCACAGACCTTGATCGTATCGGAGAGCATGTCCTCGACGCGATCGAGCCCCGCGATCAGGTCACGAAGAGTGGGTGGGTGGGTTTCCGCCAGCAGATCGGATTTGACTTGCTGGTTGGAGGTGACCGCAGTGCTCTCGATGACGAGGCAGACGGCTGGAGCAGTGGATTCCACCGGCATAGAGCCGAAGTAGATATCGACGAGATTGGCGAGGAAGCCCGCCATGCTCTCAGGGAAGATGACGCCGTTTGGTGAAGCCATCGAGTTGCACGAAGAACCCTGGATTTCCCCCCTACCTAGCGTGACAGCTGTCAGATGTTTAGATCTGCACAACCCACAGGGGGGTTGTTGACGGTCCTTACAACAAAAATTTGACCGTCAAAACCTCGGGTTCGAGAGGAGTATATGACAAGTTTCATGCACATTTTTAGTACTAATAAAGCTCCATGAGTTGTGTTGTGAATTTCATAGGCAGGTACACATTTTGGGAGAATTTGGGACCAACACGCCACATGTGCCAGGCACGGCCGAACCACCTGGTCCGGCCGAACCTGCAGGTGCGGTCGGACCTGCAGGTGCGGCCGGCCCTCTAGGTCCGGCCAGCCCTGCCCGGTTGCACGCCTCTGGTCCCGAGTGCCCCTACTCCCTCAAGCACAACTTGGATGAATGTGATTCACTGAAGAAACGTCGGTTTGATCAAAGGGTGGAGGCTAGGATCACTTGGATCAATGGGTCCACTTATCCGATTGCTCAACCGCCACAACCGTCATCCAGAGGCAATCCTAGGCGTCCCCTAACACGGTCGGTGCATCGCACGGCACGGGGTAGGGCCGACCGCACCTATAGGGTCGGTCGCACCTATCACTTGGCGTGCCGGGTGAAACCGACCAAAGGAGCCGACCTACAACTGCCTCAGGAGCAGTGATCAGGAGCGTCCAAGGTGAGAGGCGACACATCCTAGGGCCGGTCGTGCCTTGAGATATGGCCGCACCTAGGGTTTTCCTCCCCAGCACTACACCAACCTCCCTTGCCTATAAAAGGGACCTCACACTTGCTGTAATGGACACACAATGCAGGAGCATCTCCATTTCTCTCTATTGTTCACTTAGAGTAGGAGTAGTGTAGTTTGGGAGTTAGAGTCGAGTCGAGCTAGTCTCGGGGTTCCGGAGGAGTCTTCTTCAGGGTTCCGGTACTACTCTTGTATCCTTTCTTTGTTTAGACTCAAGTACAATTCAAGTTATGTTTCTATCTTACCTTTCGAGTCAATTACATTCAGCTTTTACGTTGCTCTAGAAGCTTTATTCTTGGTTTAGACTAAAGTTAGTTTAATCTTGGTTAGCGTAGCTCTCTTGAACCCTATAATGTTGTGGTCGTTCTTCGCTTGATCTTCTACCGAGTACGTTTGTGCTTAGTAGCGGAGAGAGACCTTCCTTCGTGATATCCGGGGAAAGGTTCTTTGGTTCGTTGTGAGCGCGGTGCTCAGAGCTTGCCTTAGTCTTAGATTGGTGTCCCGTTCAACGGAATAGTTGTGGTACCCTACGGAGGTGACAGCTCCGGACGAACTCAGTAGTCCACCACGTTAGTTCGGGCCGGTAGGATTCAACGTGTCGTCGTTCTCCCTTCTCATCCCAGTCCGAGAGCGCAGCTTTGCATGCCCCTGCAGCACTAGAAGAGCTTGTCGAGTTTAGCTTGCCTTGGTTATCGTTTGCCTTAGTTCTTTACCTAGAGTTGACAAGAATAGATAGATTGTGTTAGGATCCTTTCTCGTCTCATTGTCCTCCCAGCTCACTAGGTCCTCTCTAACCCTTTATCAAGATCTCCTTGTGTGTGTCAAGTTATCTCCGAATATCTTTATTCGTTAACCCCGCTATAGCTCTTTACCGAGTCTTGTTACTCTCCACCGTTTACCCGATCATCTTTGCCGTAGTGCTTCCCTTGGGAAAATATAAATACGATAACCCGAATACCACCGGGTGAAGTGCTACAACGGTAATCCTTGCGCTTGCGGACCTTTCTGTGACGTGTGTTTTACCAAAGACGTTCCTAGCTCCATTACTAGGGTTATAAACCCGGTAGCGATGCTAGCAAGTGCCAACAGGCATTTCTGGCACCATCGCCGTGAGTGCAAACCTAGTAGTGAGGCTAAGGAACGTCAACAAGCATTTCAGGCACCGTTGCCGGGGAAGCAATAGGCACAAGATATCGTTTAAACTTAGTGGTAGAGTTATCTAGGTTTGGTGAACCGCTATTTAAGCGGGTTTACCCTTGCTCTACTCTCGTGTACGCAAAGTAGTGCATGACCAGTTTCGACCTACCGTCCAACTTTCACGACAATCCGGAGTCACTTGTGAGGAGAGTGCAAACTCGTGTCCTCATTCCTCAGAAGTTTCTCTCGAGTCAAGAGACGAAACCCGTCGATCCCGTAGACAGCACCTCATCAGCACCGATGGCCGAGAGGACGATTCACGAGTTTTCCGCTCCCTCCAACACCAATGTCCCTACCAGGCCGAATGTGACGGTGGGAGAAGGAAACTTTGAACTCAAGCCAGCGTTGATCAACATGGTGCAAGCCAGTCCATTCTGTGGCAAGCCGAATGAAGATGCCAATGCACATCTCCAGCATTTCCTGGAGGTGTGTAGGACTTTCACTATCCATGGAGTGACGGACGATGCAATTCGTCTTCGCCTATTCCTGTTCTCATTGCTCGGGAAGGCGAAGCAATGGTTTTATGCGGAGCGAGATGCCATCAACACATGGGATAAGTGCTCTAAGGCATTTCTCGCGAAGTTCTTCCCGGTGGGCAAAACCAATGCCCTCCGCGCTAGAATTTCGGGCTTCCAGCAGCAGAATGATGAGAGTATCCCGGAAGCATGGGAACGTCTCCAGGAGTACATCACCACGTGCCCACACCACGGCATGCAGGGGTGGTTCTTAATTCAAACCTTCTATCACGGGCTCAAGCGTATCGCTCGTGAGCACCTAGATGCAGCCGCTGGAGGAGCCTTCTTCTCGCTACAAGTATCCGCCGCCAAGGAATTGATCGAGAAGATGGTGGCAAATCAAGGTTGGGATGGAGACCGTCTCCAACCCCGTACCCGCGGTGTACACCAAGTCGATGGAATCGACATGCTCGCCGCTAAGATGGACCTCCTCATGAAGAAATTGGAGGCACCAAGCAACATGGAAACCGCCAAGATTATGGACGCTCGCATGACATGTGAGGTTTGCGGTAATATAGGTCATTCGGGAAATGATTGTTCCGAAACAAGGGAAGAAGCCAACTTCATCAACAATGGCAACAACAACGGGTTCCGCAACAACAACTACAACAATCAATGGTGGAACTCGAGGCCCAACTTCCCGTTCAACAATCAAAATGGAGGTAATTATTCTAACAATTTCAATAATCAGCCTTCCATTAGAGATCTTGTCTTTGGCCAAGCTAGAATTAATGAAAACTTAAACAAGAAGCTAGCCGCCAATGATAAAGTTCTTGAAAATTTGAATTCCACCATAGAATCCTTCACTACTGCTATGAAGAATCAGCTAAGCTTCAATAAAATGATAGAAACTCAACTTGCTCAGCTTGCTGCTTCTTTACCTTCTTCCGAGTTGGGTGGAATCCCGAGGCAACCCGAACCTACTCAAAAGAATTTAAAATCGGTGACCATGAGAGGTGGTAAGACCACTCGGGATCCACCATATCCTAACCCCGCAGAGAAGAAACAGAAGGAAGTGATCACCGAGTCAGAGGAAGAAGAGGACACCGAGAAGGTAGCTCCTGATGAAGGAAAGTTAAGGAAGACGGCACCCCATGAATTCTTTGACACCACGCTAGTCCCATTTCCCCGAAGAATCAAGAAGCCTACCGTGGATGAGCAATTCGGGAAGTTCGTTGAGGTAATTAAGAAACTCAATGTCAACATACCATTTCTTGAGGCTATGCAGGTACCGACCTACGCCAAGTACCTCAAGGACATCCTCAACAATAAAAGACCTCTACCTACCACGGATATGGTCAAGCTTACGGAGGAATGTAGTACGGCCATTCTAAAGAAGAAAGACCCCGGGTGTCCTACAATCAGCTGCTCTATCGGGTCCCAACACTTTGAGAATGCACTATGCGACCTTGGAGCCAGCGTTAGCGTCATGCCTAAGGTAGTCTTCGACAAACTTAACTATACTTCCTTGTCCCCTACAACCATGTGCTTGCAGCTAGCGGATCAATCGGTCCGCTACCCGGCGGGGATCGCGGAGGACATTCCGGTGAGAGTTCGGGATTTCTTCGTACCCGTGGATTTTGTCGTCCTCGACATGGATGTCGATACAAGGACGCCTCTAATCCTCGGGAGATCTTTCTTGAGTACCGCCAATGCTAACATCAATGTAGGAGCCGGAGAAATCCTCCTTAACATCAACGGCGAGGAAGAATGATTCACCTTTAGACCAAAGGTGGAGCAATGCTCACAGGTACGAATATTCGATAGCAAAATTTCAAACTGTGTGCAGGAAGATGAGGTGGCCCTGACCAAGCCCAAGGTGGGTAGTCTCATTGCCACGATGAGGAAGTGTTGGGAGCAAGACAAAGCATTCAAAGGGCGCCACCAACCAAAGAAGCCGAAGGCAATCAACAAGGCTAAGGGGGGAAAGAAGACGGAAACCAAAAACACCCCCGCTAAAGCCTCACCGACTTCAGCGCCACCGAAGAAAACAAAGAGGGTGTGGCGTGTGAAGGGAGCATCGTCTGAATCTTCCACTCTGGGACCGGACGAATCCAAGATCAATTGAGCAAACAGAGGAGTTCCGCTCAAGGATTCTAAACTACGAGCCCTCACCGTGAGGTAAACCGGTATTTATCTCATATTTCCCTTCCAACATTTTATTTCATGCATCAAGCATATTTAAATTTTAAATTTGATTTCACCATTGCATTTGTAAGTAAACAATATATAGAAAAACAGTTTTGGAGATTTTTGGTGATACGGCCGAACCTAGAGGTACGGTCGTACCGCCCTCGACAAAATTTTTGTGTAGGATGTTTACTGGAGGGGACATGAGTGTTTGGAGCAAATGGAGTAGGGCCGGCCGAACCTAGTGGTACAGCCATACCTATGATCTTCCACGAATCCATCAAGCCAACCACTACAAGCTTCCAAGTGCTCAACTCATCACCAAAATGAAGACACGACAACCAGGTAGCCAAAAATTAGCTTGGGGGAGACCCCATTTTCAATCAAGGAAGGTATGTCCATCCAAACCAATTTTCAACATCTTGTTTATCACATTTGAATAAAAGAAAAACAACAAAAATATTTGCTTCAACCATGTGCACTTGAAATCTTGTCTATATACCCTCACTTTGGAAATGATGAATAGTTGCTATGTTAAAACTTTGCAAGAACCTAGTGTACAGCTTTGTGCTCTATGAGCATTTGAATTTGTTGGTATATTTTGAGACAAGAGCCTGAAATAAAACTTTGTGGGAAGCAAATGCTTATGACCAAACCTAGGGTGTTGACTAGTATGATATGGTGAGACAATGTTGATCTTGCTCTATCTCATAGTATGGTGAAAATCTCGGATGATTTCTTTTGAGAAAATAAAACAAGACAAGTTCCTCAATGGTCATATCACCTACCAAAGCCATATGTCAATATCAAAGTATAAACCTTCTACATATGCTTACTTGTGACCCATTGAGTTTTGCCAAATTGTTGTGACCCTTGGTAGAATCTTTTCATGCTCCCATGATCGAGATCATGTACACCCACATATACATGCTAACTTCCACACCGGGAGTTACGCAAAACATGCCATCCACCCACCAAAAATAAATACTCCAAAGTTCCTAAGAGATTTCTCTTCTTGTATTCTTGCAAAAGGAGAGAGGGGTCATCAAAAGAAAAAAAAGTATATGCTCAAAAAGCATAGAAAAAAATATATATGTGCTCCAATCAAAGAGCATAAAAAAATGAAGCATGACCCCCCTCCAAAATAAAAGCAAGAGGAGAATCTCAAAGCAAGGAGTACTTAGAAAAACAAACAAAAATATTCCACACACTTGCACATCTCGATCAAGTTGCATGACTAGTTTCTTCTTGGATCCGGTCTTTGGCTCAACAACATCATGTGGCACAAGTGATTCTCATGCTTATCCTACCCAAAGCTCCACATACAAGCCATAGAGTAGGAAGTTGAGGCTCTCTCAAAAGCCTTTGGTGAGGTAACAAATACCACTTTAGCGATCGAGGGAACCATCCGAGGAACCTTGTCTTTCTTTGCAAAAATTTCAAAACTCCGAGATAGGATCCAGAAAAGAGAAGAGCGAGTGATGCAAAGTCAAAACCATTCTACTCTTCAACCTCCGAAGGCAAGGTGGAAAGTTACAAGCCCCACAGGTAAGATAAGGCTAAGTTTCTCTCATACCAATCTTTTCAAATAGCAAGTAGAGCATGGAATTGTGCATAGGAACTTGCAGAGTGGTAACATCATGCAACTCCTGATCCACCGAGGCCAAGTCTAGGCTTTGCTCGAGGACGAGCAAACGTTTAGCTTGGGGGAGTTTGTTGACGGTCCTTACAACAAAAATTTGACCGTCAAAACCTCGGGTTCGAGAGGAGTATATGACAAGTTTCATGGACATTTTTAGTACTAATAAAGTTCCACGACTTGTGTTGTGAATTTCATAGGCAGGTACACATTTTGGGAGAATTTGGGACCAACACGCCACATGTGCCAGGCACGGCCGAACCACCTGGTCCGGCCGAACCTGCAGGTGCGGCCGGCCCTGCAGTTCCGGCCGGCCCTGCCCGGTTGCACGCCTCTGGTCCCGAGTGCCCTACTCCATCAAGCACAACTTGGACGAATGTGATTCACTGAAGAAACGTCGATTTGATCAAAGGGTGGACGCTAGGATCACTTGGATCAATGGGTCCACTTATCCGATTGCTCAACCGCCACAACTGTCATCCAGAGGCAATCCTAGGAGTCCCCTAACACGGTCGGTGCATCGCACGGCATGGGGTAGGGCCGGCCACACCTATAGGGCCGGCCGCACCTATCACTTGGCGTGCCAGGCAAAACCGACCCAAGGAGCCGACCTACAATCGCCTCAGGAGCAGTGATCAGGAGCGTCCAAGGCGAGAGGCGGCACATCCTAGGGCCGGCTGTGCCTTGAGATACGGCCGTACCTAGGGTTTTCCTCCCCAGCGCTCCACCGACCTCCCTTGCCTATAAAAGGGACCTCACACTCGCTGTAATGGACACACAACGCAGGAGCATCTCCATTTCTCTCTATTGTTCACTTAGAGTAGGAGTAGTGTAGTTTGGGAGTTAGAGTCGAGTCGAGCTAGTCTCGGGGTTCCGGAGGAGTCTTCTTCAGGGTTCCGGTACTACTCTTGTATCCTTTCTTTGTTTAGACTCAAGTACAATTCAAGTTATCTTTCTATCTTACCTTTCGAGTCAATTACATTCAGCTTTTACTTTGCTCTAGAAGCTTTATTCTTGGTTTAGACTAAAGTTAGTTTAATCTTGGTTAGCGTAGCTCTCTTGAACCCTATAGTGTTGTGGTCGTTCTTCGCTTGATCTTCTACCGAGTACGTTTGTGCTTAGTAGCGGAGAGAGACCTTCCTTCGTGATATCCGGGGAAAGGTTCTTTGGTTCGTTGTGAGCGCGGTGCTCAGAGCTTGCCTTAGTCTTAGATTGGTGTCCCGTTCAACGGAATAGTTGTGGTACCCTAGGGAGGTGACAGCTTCGGACGGGCTCAGTAGTCCACCATGTTAGTTCGGGCCGGTAGGATTCAACGCGTCGTCGTTCTCCCTTCTCATCCCAGTTCGAGAGCGCGGCTTTGCATGCCCCTGCAGCACTAGAAGAGCTTGTCGAGTTTAGCTTGCCTTAGTTATCCTTTGCCTTAGTTCTTTACCTAGAGTTGACAAGAATAGATAGATTGTGTTAGGATCTTTTCTCGTCTCATTGTCCTCCCAGCTCACTAGGTCCTCTCTAACCCTTTATCAAGATCTCCTTGTGTGTGTCAAGTTATCCCCGAATATCTTTATTCGTTACCCCCGCTATAGCTCTTTACCGAGTCTTGTTACTCTCCACCGTTTATCCGATCATCTTTGTCGTAGTGCTTCCCTTGGGAAAATATAAATACGATAACCCGAATACCACCGGGTGAAGTGCTACAACGGTAATCCGTATGCTTGCGGACCTTTCTGTGACGTGTGTTTTACCAAAGACGTTCCTAGCTCCATTACTAGGGGTATAAACCCGGTAGCGACGCTAGCAAGTGCCAATAGGCATTTCTGGCGTCGTCGCCGTGAGTGCAAACCTAGTAGTGAGGCTAAGGAATGTCAACAGGGGTCAACCCCGGTGGTTTGTTTGTTCTGCGGGGTGAAATCTAGGGCTAAAAACTCGAAGGTTACGCACGAGCACACGGAACACAAAGGACACAGTGAGTTTATATTAGTTCAGGCCTCCGGAGAGTAAAACCCTACGTCCAGTTCTTGATTGTATTACTTTGGGCGGATTGTGACTTGGGATGACTTGGCCTCAGCGGTCCAGCCTTGTCCGCCTTATATTGGCTGACGGACAAGGTCGGTGGGCCCTGAGTCCTGGTCGGTTACAACAGGGAAACCAATCTAAGGAAAGTTACAACATAATCCCGTGATCTTCGGACTGTCTGGAGGCGTAGCCGACATCTTCTGCCTTGTCTTGCACGCCAAGTTACCCGACCGGATCGGATAAGGTTGTCTGGGGAATCTTCTGGAAGGTCTTTAGGAGGTCGTGTGGGCCACCAACCAGGTCGGTTGGGTCCACTGTCAGGTCGGCGGGTCTTCTGGTGGGCCGAACGCAGTTGTCGGGGACGGCCGTGTGCCTAGTCGGTAGGGACCCAGGGGTACCCATGCTCACACCCATGGCAAGGTAGCATGTGATCCATGGTGACATCATTAGGGAACATGAGCAGGCCGACGATCGACGACCCCACATGGCGATGGCGAAGGCAACATGCAAACTGGTTTGTCGGGGGAGAGCTAGAGCATGGCCTTGGGATTGAGGGAGAGAAGAGATAAAAAAAGCTACCTTGGAGCTAGTAGAGACGAGGTCGGCGGTGGAGCAGAGGAGACGAAGATGATGGGGCCGACGGGCGGTGGTGTAGCGGGGGCGGAGAAGACGGGCCGACGGCCGGCAATGGGGCGGGATCCGCTCAGGGCCCCTCACAGCTTATGTGTTGACGGTGTCGAGCCCAACCAAGGCCTAACGCCGAGACCTGGGGGTGAAGGCCACGGACATGGGAACGCCACCGGCGGGACCGCAGACGTCGATAGGAGGAGGGAGCCGCGACCGCCGTTACTGAGGAGGGGTAGCGGCCGCCGACTGGATGGAGGGAGGGAGCCGCAGACGTTGGCGCGGAGGAGGTGTCGCGGCCGCCAGCTGGAGGGAGGGAGTCGCAGCCGCTGACACGGAGGAGGTGCCGCGGTCGCCGGCGGGGAAGAAGGAGTCTGCAGTCGTCGGCAGGAGGGAGGGTGCCGCAGCCATCGGCGCGGAAGAGGGCCACGGCCGCCGACAGGAGGGAGGAAGCTGCCAGACGAGCTCCGCATCCAAGGGACCGCGCCCAACCGTCGTCGGGAGGAGCACGGGCGGTGGCTAGCCCTACGAAAAGGCAGCAGCCGACGGAGACAACCGACGTGGAGGGAGAGCCGCGAACCCGAGGAAGGAGGTCGCAACTGGCAGCACGAGGGAGGAATCCGCGCAAGGGGAAGTAGGGGCCGGTGGCTGCAACGCAGGGTGGACGGCGCCAGCAGGTGGGGAGGCCCCTAACACCCTGCCGCGACGCACCTTACACGAAGGCAGGAGCAGCGGCGCAGCCCCGGAGGTGCCAGTTTGGGTGGAGCGAAGAGGGGTCGGGTAACTCCGGTAGCGCAATCAGCGGGGCAGGCCGGAGGGGTCGGCGGCGCCATGCCCGTCGTGGGGGCAACATCCCCGCCTCATCGCGCTTGTCAAAGCAGTAGGGGAGACTGAGATGCCAGAAGAAGTCCTAGCATCACTGCCCACCAGCACTGTCAATGGCCGTGACCGTGGCCCGGACCCGCCAAGAAGGCCACGCCGGCGACGGGCGGTGGCGCCAACCCCAAACTCGACACCAGATCTAGGGGTTGACCGGGTGCCCAGATCCGCGTCAAACCACCGCAGATCCACGAGGAGGAGGCCGGACCTGCGCCTGGGGAGGTCAGAGCAGGCACCGAGGGTGAAGGGGATGTCGGGCATACACCCTGGGTACCTATACATGGAAGAATATAAACTCATACCATAAATCCCTGTAATCTTATTAGGACTCCCACCTTGTAACCGATTAGGCACCCACCCCCTTAACTATATAAAGGCGGGCCGAGCACCTAGGAGGACGATCCCCGCATCACAACCCAACACAACATCCTCAACCCCTCCAGGAACAACACCCAAGCATAGGGCGCTACATATGATACTCCAAATAGGCCGTATGGTGGCGGCAGTTTGGTGCCCCCTGAGTCACCTTTGTGGAGATGGCGCGAGCACTATTAGAAAAATGGTCATTTGTACCGGTTCATAACCCTCATTTGTACCGGGTATTGAACCGGTACAAACCATCCGGTACAAATAAGGTTGAGCATTTGTGCCGGGCGAGATACCCGGTACAAATGCCTCACATTTGTACCGGGTAGAGTCTCGGCCCGGTACAAATGTGGGAGGCGCTGTCAGTCTCCATCTCTTCCCCCTCCGTCTCATCTGTTCTTTTTTTCCTTATTTTCTTTTCTTTCTCTTTCTTTTCTTTCCCATTCTCATTCAAGATCACAAACAACTCATTCTCAATCAAAGAACATACAACCCCTCATACAAATCATATATCTCATAATCAAATACAACTCATATACATCTCACATATTACAAGATTCACAACATATCTTAGATCACAAGATTCACAATCCATTCACATCTCATAAAAATCCATCTCACAATCTCTCAAAAATCACAATCAATCTCATAAACGGTATCAAGAACATCGAAAAATCAACAACAACCTGTACATGTGCTTCCCATCTCCCTGCGCCGCGTCGGGGCTGGCCGCGCCCGCGCGCCGGGCCACGCCACGCCCGCGCCGGGGCCGGCTGCGCCCACGCACCGTCGGGGCAGGCCGCACCCGCGCGCCGCCCGTGCCGGCCGGGCACCACCCCTCGAGCTCCCATCCTGCAAATCGAGAGGGAGATGTGAGATCGAGAGAGATTAGAGGAGGAAAGAGATGGGAATGGGAGAGAAGAGAAATGAGATAAGGATGCTGAGGGAGAGGTAGATAAATTTGTCTTAGGAACACAGGGGTTGCGGGGGAGTTGGAGAGCAAAGGGTGGCGCCGTTAGGGGGTGGGAGCATTTGTACCGAGGCGTTTCATGGCCCGGTATAAATGTCACCAATCCTCACATTTGTACCGGGTGGGTTGGAGGAGGCCCCGGCTCACCCCCACGAGGGAGCATTTGTACCGAGGGCAAAAATATCCGGTACAAATCAAAAATCGGGCCAGGGACAAATACTTGATTCTCTAGTAGTGGAGGATCCTTCTCAAAAAATGTGGTTTTTCAGAGTTACCTAATTTATCGTGTATGTTAGTATGTATCTTAACTCCAATGTTTCCACCTTTACCACGGGTTATATCAGTCCTTTTATTTTACTGTGTAATAAGACCCAACAAATTCTCAAGGTTGGCTGCTTCGCATTGTAAAAGCTCCTTTAAATCTTGATTTTCCCTTTTAATGCAATGAAGTGTAGTTCTCCTTGGTTTCGATAACCAGTCCTTTTGTTTTTGGTGGGCACACGCACACTTCGGTTAGCCTCGTTCTTGGAAAACAATAGCAAGTTGCAACTAGCTAGTTTTACCTTTTCTGATAGTTGTTGCATACCATGACAGGCAACAGACAAAGAACTGCCTTGAATTTGGGGCTGAAAGTTTGTTTACGATCCTCAACATCTGACAAATGTTCACGTGAAACAAAGAACATTGAACACATGTTATGCCCTCATATTTTACAAGGACAACCAGAATCTTAGGTTGTTTGGGGCTTTGGGCAGAGAGGAAATGCTGCTCAGCAAACTCGTCCTCACATGGACAACAAACAGCCCGTCATCAGTTCTTTTGTAAAAACAATATGATACGAGTTGTCTCCGCCGCCGCTCTGCATTACAAGTCACAGTATCCGATGAAGGAGCGCTCCAGATTCCATACAGAGATAGTATGGCAATGGCGTGTGTACTCTCTCCGTCATCCGAGAAGCATGCTGATATTGCACTCTCCGGACTTCCGGAGATGATTCACATAGTGATGGACCGAATGTCAATCTTGCAGTGTCGTTAATCGTCATCATGATTTGGTGGCGGATTGCAAAGAATCGTTCATCAATAATGTAAAATCTAGCTTGTTCAACAGTTGAAGCAAAATCTTGTAGCATTTACCAAGATCGGGAGGAAATTGAAGCTCTATCGGGCCAATTTGCAAGTATATGTGAAGGTGTGAAGTCCGCAAACTCGCAACTTGACGGCTCAGGCTGTTCTTCGAAAGTTCGAAGGAGTCGCTGGTGCAGACATGCTGTCTCGTGTTGGATTAGTCCCGCATCTGAAATTGATGGTGGGAGAGCACAACATAAAGGTGGAGGCAGTCCTCACCCAACAGGCTAGTCTTTTGGGTTGAGTTAGGCACATATTCCGCTGCGCTCTCTAACAAGTGGTATCAGAGCCGAAGGTCGGAAAAACATGTGAAAAATATCTCTGAGTCACACGTTGACGGGGGAGCCCGTTAATGTCTCCGTAAGGTCACGAAAATCCTTGTGATGAGAGAAATTGATGGTGGGGGAGCACAACATAAAACCTTCCATGTTGTGCACATGGGTTATCTGTGATGGAAGAGTTGGGCTCGATGTGTAACGGAGGAGATTGTTGGATTAGTCCCACATCGGAAATTCATGGTGGGGGAGCACAACATGAAGGTGGGGGCAGTCCTCACCCAACAGGTTAGTCTTTTGGGTTGAGTTAGGCCCATATTCTTGTTGTTGTGGATTCCGTTGGACCTAGGCCTGTTTAAACGCCGGCAGGTGGGTATAATTTCCCGGGCCGGATTCCGCTGCGCTCTCTAACAAGTGGTATCAGAGCCCAAGGTCGGAAAAACATATGAAAAATATCTCTGGGAAACCTTCCATGTTGTGCACATGGGTTATCATGTGATGGAACAGTTGGGCTCGATGTGTGACGGGGGAGATTGTTGGATTAGTCCCACATCGGAAATTGATAGTGGGGGAGCACAACATGAAGGTGGGGGCAGTCCTCACCCAACAGGCTAGTCTTTTGGGTTGAGTTAGGCCCATATTCTTGTTGTTGTGGATTCCGTTGGACCTAGGCCTGTTTAAATGCCGGCAGGTGGGTATAATTTCCCGGGCCGGATTCCGCTGCGCTCTCTAACAAGTGGTATCAGAGCCAAAGATCGGAAAAACATGTGAAAAATATCTCTGGGTCACACGTTGACGGAGGAGCCCGTTAATGTCTCCGTAAGGTCACGAAAATCCTTGTGATGAGAGAATTGCACTCTGAGTCTGTAATAACCTTCCATGTTGTGCACATGGGTTATCATGTGATGGAAGAGTTGGGTTCGATGTGTGACGGGGGAGATCGTTGACGGGGGAGCCCGTTAATGTCTCCGTAAGGTCACGAAAATCCTTGTGATGGGAGAATTGCACTCTGAGTCTGTAATAACCTTTCATGTTGTGCACATGGGTTATCATGTGATGGAAGAGTTGGGCTCGATGTGTGACGGGGGAGATTGTTGGATTAGTCCCACATCGGAAATTGATGGTGGGGGAGCACAACATAAAGGTGGGGGCAGTCTTCACCCAACAGGCTAGTCTTTTGGGTTGAGTTAGGCCCATATTCTTGTTGTTGTGGATTCCGTTGGACCTAGGCCTGTTTAAACGCCGGCAGGTGGGTATAATTTCCCGGGTCGGATTCCGCTGCACTCTCTAACAGTCTCGTCCGCCGACGAGGCAGAATTGCGCGAATAATATGATCCACTTTATCATCATGCGACGTGTTGGTTCATGGATCTTGACTTCACTTGCTCTTCACCGTTGCATTGATCCATCGATGCCAAGTCCACTGGTAGAGACTGAGGCTTTGGTACGCCCCTTTAGTCCCGGTTCAACTTTGGAGCCGGGACTAAAGGCCTTTCGTCGACATGGCCTGAAATGCTTGTGGGAGGCACCCCCTTTAGTCCCAGTTGGTATAACCAACCGTGACAAAAGGGTTGCCTCCCAACGTCTTTTTCCGGCAATGATTGACACGGGCTTTTAGCACCGGGTGGAGTTACCAATCGAGACTAAACGGTGCCCCTTTAGTCTCGGTTGGTAACTCCACCCGGTGCTAATGCTTCCCTTTAGTCTCGGTTGGTAATTCCACCCGGGACTAAAAGCCCGCGCCCTATAAATCCAGCTTCTTCTTCCTCTTTCTCTTGCCCGAGCCATTCTTCACCTAGAGCTCAAGCTCCTCCTCCATGGCGCTTCAACCTTAGAGAGGTGCTACTGAATTTTTTCTTCATCAATTTGTGAAGATTTCTCTCCTCTAAAGTGTTGCCAAGGTTTGATTCTTCTTCCTCCCTTCATTTGTTGTGATTAATTTTTTTTATATTTTAGAGATGGAGAAAATAGAAATCTTAAATCCTAGGTGGGAGGAGCTAATAAGAGATGAGGTTATTTATATACTTTAGATTTAGAAAAAAGTGGTTGGCTAGATACTAGCATTCTCTTGTTATCTTTTAAATTGATGTAGAGAAAATTGAATTTTACTTTTTGATATAATGATACATATAACTAATTATAATTTTACATTTAGCTAATTTTTTAGAAGTTAGTTTATAAAAAATATGGTCATTAATAATGGAGATAAAAAAATAGCCATCAGGTGACCTCTGTATGTCATTGTATCACAACAAATGGCCAGATGTATGTAGTTCACATAGGATCCAATGATTGTAGCGGTTGTGGTACAATGACATACATATAGAGGTCACCTGATGGCTATTACAAGGCACGACATTAATAGCAATGGGTACAAGTCCCAAGCTGAAACTAGTCAGCTTCTAGCTTTTTGAACCTCTGCTTCAAACACATTTATGAATTCACGTATTGTCTTGAAATTATCAACATGTTCAGGAAGAATGTAGGTAGGCCTCCTGTTCTCATCATCCAGTTCATAACGGAATACATCATCAAACTCACCCTTCTTCATCTTTGTCTTTGTTTACTTTTTGATATAATGATACATATAACTAATTATTAATTTTACATTTAGCTAATTTTTTAGAAGGTAGTTTATAAAAAATGTGGTCACTAATAATGGAGATAAAAAATAGACATCAGGTGACCTATGTATGTCATTGTATCACAACAAATGACCAGATGTATGTAGTTCAGATAGGATCCAATGATTGTCACGGTTGTGGTACAATGACATACATACAAAGGTCATCTGATGGCTATTACAAGGCACGACATTGATAGCAAGGAGTACAAGTCCCAAGCTGAAACTGGTCAGCTTCTAGTTTTGGAACCTCTACTTCAAACACATTTATCAATTTACGTATTGTCTTGAAATGATCAACATGTTCCGGAAGAATGTAGGTAGGCCTCCTGTTCTCATCATCCAGTTCATAACGGAATACATCATCAAACTCATCCTTCTTCATCTTTGTCTTTGTTATTCTGATTGCGAAAATGATAATGAAAAGGCAAAGTTGCAGTGTATGATAGAAGATCACAGAAAACTATTGTACCCAGATTGCAAACAGGGTCACAAAAAGCTTGGTACTACACTTGAAATGTTGCAATGGAAGGCAAAATATGGTGTGTCTGATAAGGCATTTGAGGGGATGCTAAAAATTGTGAAGGACAAGCTTCCCGAGAACAATGAATTACCGTCGACAACATATGAAGCGAAATAGACTGTGTGCCCTCTGGGGTTGGAGGTTCAGAAGATTCATGCCTGCCCTAATGATTGCATCATGTATCGAGGCAAGGAACATGAGAATTTGGAAGCTTGTCTTGTGTGCAAAGCGCTACGTTATAAGAACCAGAGAGATGATGACCCTGGTGCTCTCGAGGGGACACCTCCCAAGACGACGAAAGTTCCGGCGAAGGTTATGTGGTATTTTCCTATAATACCACGTCTGAAGCGTTTGTTCAGGAACAAAGAACATGCTAAGTTGATGACATGGCACAAAAAGGATCGTAAGAAAGACCACATGCTGAGACATCCGGCAGATGGGTCTCAGTGGAGAAAGATTGATAGAAAATACAAAGATTTTGCTGGGGAAGCAAGAAACATAAGATTTGGTTTAAGCACAGATGGTTTCAATCCATTTGGTGAGTTTAGCAGTGGTCATAGCACTTGGCCTGTGACCATATGCATGTTCAACCTTCCTGGTTGGATGTGCATGAAGCGAAAGTTCATTATGATGCCGGTGCTAATCCAAGGTCCAAAACAACCCGGCAACGACATTGATGTGTATCTAAGACCATTGGTAGATGAACTATTACTGCTATGGAAGAAAGAAGGTGTACATGTGTGGGATGAGGATAAGCAAGAGAACTTCAACCTACGAGCATTGTTGTTCATTACCATCAACGATTGGCCTGCTTTAAGTAACCTATCAGGGCACTCAAACAAGGGATATCGGGCCTGCACCCACTGTTTACATAAAACAGACGGTATTCATCTGAAAAATTATAAGAAGGTTGTGTATATGGGTCACCGTCGCTTTCTTCCTGAGAAGCATCCCTTAAGGAAGAAAGGTATGCATTGGAAAGGAAAGGCTGATCATCGTACAAAGCCCACCCATTTTAAAGGAGAGGAGATATTTGAGATGGTAAAGGATCTAAGGGTAGTCTTTGGAAAGGGTGACGGTAGTGAACCTGTTGCACATGATGCTAACGGGCGTGCACCAATGTGGAAGAAGAAATCTATATTTTGGGAGTACCTTATTGGGAAATTCTTGAGGTCTGGAACGCAATTGACGTGATGCACTTGACGAAGAATATTTGTTTGAATGTGCTAGGCTTCTTGGGTTGTTACGGTAACTCTAAGGATACATTGGAAGCACGACGGGACCTGAAGGATATCCATAGGAATGAAGCACCTCCGAAAGAGGTTGATGAAGAAGCAGATCCTGAAGAGGTTGAGGAAGAAGAACAAGATTACTTAGGTCTTGCTAGTTACACCCTGAGCAAGGAAGAGAAGGACATCATGTTTAATTGCCTAAACAGTATGAAGGTTCCATCTGGCTACTCATCGAATATAAAAGGGATCATAAATATGAAAGATAAGAAGTTCACAAATCTAAAGGCCCACGATTGCCACATGTTGATGACACAGTTACTTCCAGTTGCGTTGAGGGGTGTTCTACTAGAGAAAGTACGATTAGCGCTCATAAAGCTTTGTGCATTTCTCAATGCAATTTCACAGAAGGCAATGGATCCAAGGAACCTAGTGAAGCTACAGAATGATGTTGTACAATGTCTTTGAGTTGGCATTTCCACCTTCATTCTTAAATATTATGACTCACCTCCTGGTGCACCTTGTGAAAGAGATTACTATTCTTGGTCCAGTATTCTTGCACGACATGTGGCCTTTTGAGAGGTTCATGTCAGTTCTCAAGAAATTTGTTCTTAACCGCGTACGTCCGGAAGGAAGCATCGCCGAAGGATATGTAACTGAGGAGGTCATTGAGTTTTGTGTTGACTTTGTTGACTCAATTGACTCGATTGAGGTTCCAGTATCACGACACGAGGGGAGGCTACTAGGAAAGGGCACCATTGGAAGGAAAGCAAGTTTGAGCAATGATACAGATTTGTTCAATAAAGCACACCTAGCTGTTCTGCAACAATCAACCTTGGTGACTCCGTATATAGAGGAACACAAGCAGATTATTTCTTCTCAAAATCCAACCAAAACCAAAGCATGGGTTATACGCCATCACTTGAAAAATTTTCCCTCATGGTTGAGTGAACAAGTTATCGGTGATTCCACAATTCACCCACAAGTCGCTTTGTTAGATAGGGGACCTTCTAGCACAATTGTGAAATTCCAAGCTTACGATATAAATGGATATACTTTTTAGACAAGAGACCAAGATTGGAAAACCACACACCAAAATAGTGGTGTCCGTATAGACGCCATGGACAACAACATTAACAAGAACTCCTATTATGGTGTCATAGAAGAGATATGGGAGCTTGAGTACGGGGCGCTTAACATCCCTTTGTTTCTTTGCCAATGGGTAAAACTAACTGGAGGTGGCATAAGGAAAGATCAATATGGAATGACAATAGTGTACCTCGAGAGCCTGTGTGGTTTGAGGACCGGTGGTGGGTCGCTTCCTGGTGTGATGAGTGATTGACAACGTGGTGTGGACTGATTCTTGGCTAAGTATTGCAGGTGCAGGTTGCGGCTTGACTGGTGTTGGTGCAGGTGAAGAACAAGCGTGAAATGTCGTTGACGGTGAGGCCTCCAGGTGTGGAGAAGACAAGTAGGCTTGGTTCGAGGGACCCGGTGGCCAGCGGGGTCAAGTGCGGGCCGCATGGTGGCAAGAACGGAAAGATGAAGTCGTGGACGGTTTCTTGGTTGAGCCTCAAAACCAAGGTCAAGCCGGGACTACATGGGAGCCGAGTCATGAGTGGTGATTGGCGGAGGCTACACCGACTTCGCGAGGTTTCCAGTGGTTCACCAGAAAACCACTGGGTTCCTTGGTTGATCCACAAAGCCAAGACCGAAGACGGAGCTGCAGCAGCATCGGTCTGACCGGTGGGTACCGGTCTGACCGGTGAGGAGCACCGGTCTGACCGGTGTGCGACGACGCAGTCCGGAGACTTCGAAGCGGAGGACACGCGTCGGGATCGCATGGCCTGCGTCGAGGCTACGCGGGGTGCGGTCGCCGGGCATCCGTCCGATGGTGTGATGACGAAGATTCCCAAAGTGCCCCTCGAGGGTGTGTATTCTAGTATTAAGCCTTAGGGGTAGTTTCGTCTTTCGGCTAGCCTCCATATAAACTGAGTGGTGAGAGGATGGCATCCATCTCTTGGAACCCTAGCTCATTTTGTTTTGCTATTTTCCTGTTCCATTTTTCCTTTGGAATTTCTAGGACTAGCTTGAGAGCTTCATGGTGAGATCTTGTGAGAGGGAAGGATGATTGGGAGGCAAGCTTGACCTTGTATGAACCTTCATGGTATGTATAGATAATTTGGCGTGGTTCCTCAAGGCTTGGTTGTGTCTCTCCCGTTTCTCCTTTTTGGTGATTTTCGGAGCCTTTTCTTGGCGATTTCTTGTTGCGGATTCGAGGCCTTTCTCTTTGGGATTTGGTGGGGGATGTATGCTTGAACCCTTCGTGGTTCTTTTCCCTTTGATTCCCCTCCCAAATCCGTGAGCAAAGGGGCGCGATTTTGGGGTTTTCTCCTCTCTAGGGTTAGAGGCGTTCTTGGTGGGATTTCTTCGATTCCTCTTGTTCTAGCAAGTTTTGGTGGACCAAATCTTGGCTATGGAGTGCCCATGAGGTGTTCCTACTATCCCCAAAGTCTTGTGCGAATCCGTGGAGTGAATCGGGAGATCGGGAGTTGGATTTGGGGGAGTTGACCCGCGGGTTGCTGTTCATCCCGAGAGCTCAGGTCACACCGGTCTGACCGGTGACTCTCACCGGCCTGACCGGTGCTGACCCACAGTTGGGTTTTGCTCGGGTGAATGTGTTGGTGAGTTCCCTGTTGTCTTGTGTGGCTGCTATTTCGAGTTTGGTTCGGTTTGGAGCTCGGAAGGTCAGGTTTGTGGATTTGGGGCTTCCTGGTTTGGACTTGTCTGACCGGCGTACTACACTGGCCTGACCGGTGTAGGAGCTTTCTGTGGAAGTTCTCAGGTTCTGTCAGGGCGCTCCAGCAGGGACCGGTCTGACCGGTGCATTCCAGTAGCTGCTCGAGTTGGTTTTTCCGCTACGTTCTCGGGTAGGCTTTGATGGTTGTTGGTTCCTAGGACCAGTAGCACTCCAGTGGCTGTGTGGTCTTGGCCAACTTGGGTAGTTGAGCCGAAGACGTGTTTTGGAAGCCGTGTTCGTCTTGTTGGAGTTTCCATCTCCATCGAGAAGAATTTTTTATCGGCTCCCAATCACTCCCCCCCCTCTCTGGTCGCCAGTTCGGTCCTTCAATTGGTATCAGAGCCGGTTCGGGTCTTTTGGGGCTCTAACCAGTCTAAGATCCAAAGATGGCATACCAGGAACGGGGATCGGGTCCTCCGCACTTCGATGGGAAGAACTACCAGATGTGGTAGAGACGGATGGTTGCGTTCCTCCGTGGAAAGGGTCAGATCCTTTGGGACGTTACGGTGAACACAGCTTATGTTCATCCGATTAACTTCCTTGCTCCAGGATCGAGGGATATGTTCGACGCCAACAACAAGGCGGTCGACTACTTGTTTCGTGCTCTGTGTCAGTCCGAATTCGATCGGGTTCAGACAGAGGACTTAGCTTGTAGGATTTGGGAGCAGTTGAAGGATGCTCATGCTGGGAATGCTCAGGTTCAGGCTCGGATGTACGCGACTTACCGGAGAGAGTACGAGAACTTCACTCATCTCCCCGGCGAGTCCGTTGATGCCCTTTTCCAGTGGTTTACGGTTGTGGTGAACAACATGAGAGCTAATGTGGCCGTGCTCCCATACGATGATCATGATAGAGCCGTGAAGCTCTTGCACTCGCTAGATCGTACAGTATGGGACTGAAGGGTCGAGGCTATTCTTGAGTCTGAGAAGTATGACACTTTGACGGTGAACAAGCTGTTCTCGAAGCTCAAGTCGGCTGAGGTGGACCATGGTATGACAGCCAAGCTTGAGGGCCCGACTGATTCTCATAGTCTGGCCCTCATCGGTGGTTCAAGTGCAAAGTCTAACGCTAACCCATCCACCAGGATGTACTCTTTGTCCTCCTTGATGTCTTTGCCAGATGAGGTGTTCGACGTGCTTGGAGAGGACGAGCTGGCGTTGCTGACCAGGAGGTTTGAGAGGATGCACGAGAACCGAGTGAACACAAGGAGGAACACGAGGACATGCTTCCAGTGCGGCAAGCTAGGACACTTCGTCGCCGACTGTCCGGAGAAGGTGGAGAACAAGGACGGCTACAAGAACCGGTCGAGGACGGACGACAAGTACTAATCGAGGCGCGATCACAAGCACAAGCACAAGAACAAGCACAAGGACGAGCGACGATCAAGGAAGAAGGACGGCCGAGGCAAGGCCCAAGCAATGGTCGAAGTGAGCGACGTCGACTCCAGCTCCGCCTACTCTTCTTTGAGCTCGAGTAGCAGTGAAGATGAAGGTGATCGGCGCAAGAACAAGAAGTCATCCAAGAACCTGAGCGGGCTGAGCTGCTTTGCGAGAGATGGCTTCTACGGCATGGCACATAGCTCCGGTAGCAAGAAGAGTCACCAGAGTGACTCTCCGAGGATGAGGTACGTGACGAGCTTCCCTTCTTGCGTAAGGAGAATGAACGGCTTGGCATGTTGCTTGATAATCGTGATGATATGCTTAGAGAGGCAAAGAAGATGAGGAAAGAGCTTAAGGCCTCACTAGAAGATGCTAGGAACAGAGTAGCTGAGTTAGAAACCCAGAACCTTGATGCTAAGCTTGAGATAGATTCGCTTAAGGCTTCACCTGTGGTTTCTGATGAGATTGATTGTTGTGATTGCTCTATGTACGTAGCTGATCTTACTGCTCTTAAGGATAAGCATGCCTCTACTTGTGATGAACTAGATGTGCTTAGGGTTGAAATGGCTGAGCTTAAGTCTAGACCTGCTTTGCTAGGTGCTTGCACTTCTTGCCCTGTTTTGCATGGAAAGATTGATGAGATGTATGCTTACACTGTTTCGCTTGAGGCTAAGTTGAAAGAACCTATTCCCACTTCTTGCTTTGCTTGTGAATTGCATGCTTTGAAGAATCTGGAACTTGCACATTATGTGGATCGCTTGCAGGATGAGAATGATGAGTTGAGGAAAATGATGGGTTGGTTGTCGGGTCATGAACCACAGCTTAGGATGATGATAGAGGCATACAAGCGCTATGATGGGCAAGCGCTTGGGTCCGATAAGATTGGAGAGTGCAGTGGTGAGGGAGGAGAGAAGATTGGTGATATCCAAGCTCCACCAAAAACCTTCCACAAAAATGCCTATGCTCCTAAGCCCAACCCACTGAGAAATAAACTTGACACAACTCCAGATCCTCCCATATTTCCTCGCCCCACAAATGATTTCCAAAAACCCATCAAGTTCAAGAGTGACTTGGGGAATGAGTTCGTTGGGAAAAAGGGTGAGAAGCCGAGTGAGGAGAAACCAAGTGAGTAGCCCCAACCCAAGCCTAAACCTAAGCTCATACAGTTTCGTTGTGACTATTGTGGGAGAGATGGTCACAAGGGTGAGTTTTGGTTCAAGAGGAAGCGTGAGGAGAGAATGGCTAAGGAGTGGGCTAACAAGGACCGGTACCGCCCTTCAAATGGTGTACCTGAGCCTCGTGTGCAAATGCCCAGGGCCAAGGCTATTGTGAGGACGGTTCCGGCTTGGGGAGATCGAAAGGTGGCAGGTGGTGCTGCTGGTCGAGCACCACCGGTCAGATCGGTCAGGGTGACCGGTCAGACCGGTGCTGGTCTGGGCAGACAGCGGTTTGGTTTCCGTGCTCGTGAGGATGCTCGGTTCAGTTCTGGAGGTCGTGGTTCTAGTGGTTGGTATGGTGAGGTCAGTGGTGGTTAGTTTGCTAGACGTTCTCCACCTTGTGCTCAATATGATGGTGGGAGGAGTGGTAGCTTTGAGATGGAGAGGAGGAACGGTCCACAGTCTTCCTTTTGTGGTTTTCGTTCTCCTCCAGCTAGACAGGGGTGGTTCCCTAGTGGTGGTTCCCGTGGTGGTTTTCGTGGTGGTAGCTTTGATAGGAGTGATGATTTGGTTTGTGCTAACCCCACTTTGGAGCAAATGGCTCGGCACTGGTTTTACTCTTTTGGTACTAACCCCAGTGCTGAGTCGTTTGTTCACTCACGTGCTCGCTTTTGAATTTCAGGTGGGAGACTTGAGGAACGTTTGGTTGATTGACTCTGGTTGCTCGAGGCATATGACTGGGGACAAGGGGTGGTTCTCAAGTCTCGTCCCGGTGGTGTCCAAGACATACATCACCATTGGGGACAATGGGCGAGGGCGTGTGCTTTCAGAAGGTGAGATTAAGGTAAGTGACAAGGTCACTCTCAGGCGTGTTGCTCTTGTCCAATCGCTCGGGTTCAATTTGCTTTCCGTGTCCCAGTTGTTGGATGAGGGTTTTGAGGTGTTGTTTCGGCCTAGTGGTTCTCGGATTTTGGATTCTCAAGGGGACCTAGTTTGCATGGTCGTTCCCGAGGGTGAAGTGTTTCGAGTGAATTTCTCTCAGTCTTCTGGTGTGGCTCGTTGCTTTTTGGCTGGTTCTTCGAGTGAGTTGTGGAAGTGGCATAGGAAGTTGGGTCACTTGAGCTTTGACCTTTTGTCTCCCTTGAGTAAACTCAATTTGGTCCGAGGATTGCCACGGTTGAGGTTTGAGAAAGAGTTGGTTTGTGCGCCGTGTAGGCATGCCAAGATGGTAGCCTCTTCTCACCCGCCCCTCACCGATGTGATGACAGAGCGTCCATGCGAGTTGCTCCATATGGACCTTGTTGGCCCAGCTCGTGTGCGATCTTCGTGTGGGAAGTGGTATGTCCTAGTTGTGGTGGACGACTACTCTCGGTATGCTTGGGTCTTCTTTTTGGAGGAGAAGGGGGAGACGTTTGGTTTTGTTCGAGATCTTGTCTTGAGGCTGAGGAACGAGAGGCACGGAGATGCCATACGAGCAATCCGCAGTGACAATGGCTCGGAATTTAGAAACTCTCATTTCGAAACCTTTTGCCATGACTTGGGTCTTGAACACCAGTTCTCTAGTCCGTATACGCCCCCCCAGAATGGCATGGTGGAAAGGAAAAACAGAACCTTGTGTGAGATGGCTCGGACGATGCTCGACGAGCATAGGACTCCGAGGAGGTTCTGGGCTGAGGCGGTCAATACCGCGTGCTATGTGTCGAACAGGATTTACCTTAGGGTACACAAGAAGAAAACATGCTACGAGTTGATGCACGGTAGAACTCCCAAGGTGAGTCACTTTCATGTCTTTGGTTGTAAATGCTTCATTCTTAAGAAAGGGAAGAAGTTGGACAAGTTCGAGGCTAGGTCAGTCGATGGTATTTTCTTTGGTTATGCATCTCATTCTAGAGCATTTCGTGTGCTCAATCTTGAAACTAACCAAATCATGGAGACTTGTGAGGTAACCTTCGACGAGACACAGCCACGTAGTCAGCTTGTTTTTGAGTGTGCAGGTGACGATGAACTTGGCGAGGAGATCTTTCAGGAGGAGGAGCATGAACATGGAGATGATGAAGATGGCGGTGTGGTGCCCGCGGCTGAACGTGTACCTACTACTTCGACTACGATCGAGAACGGGCCCCCTCCCACACCAACGACGACAAACCCAGATCAAGGCGAAGCTGCTGTTGAGGGGGAGGTAGCATCAAGGCGAGAACCTCCCCGGCGAGTTCAAGTGGATCACCCAGCTTCGAGGATCATCGGCGACATCAATGAACGTACTACACGGTCGAGGGTTCGAAACAATTCTCACTTCGCTCGTGCTGCTTTTGTTGCTACTTTTGAGCCCAAAGACATTGGACACGCGCTATCTGATCATAATTGGGTTAATTCGATGCATGAGGAGTTGGAAAATTTTGAGAGGAACCAAGTTTGGGAGTTGGTGGATCCTCCACCAGGATGTAAGCCGATTGGGACAAAATGGGTGTGGAAAAACAAAGAGGGAGAGAAATGAGAGGTGGTGAGAAACAAGTCGAGGTTGGTGGCGCAAGGGTACAGTCAGAAAGAGGGGATGGACTACGAGGAGACCTTTGCTCCTGTAGCTCGTTTGGAGGTGATTAGGATCCTTCTAGCCTTTTCCGTGGCTAAAGGGTTCAAATTGTACCAAATGGACGTGAAGAGTGCTTTCCTGAATGGTGTTTTGGAGGAAGTAGTGTACGTGAGGCAACCACCGGGGTTTGAGAGTGAGAAGTACCCCCACCGGGTGTACAAGTTGAGGAAGGCGCTGTATGGGTTCTAGCAGGCGCCTAGAGCTTGGTACGGTAGGTTGAAGGGGTTCCTGTTTGAGAGAGGGTTTGAGATGGGGAAGGTCGATCAGACCTTGTTTCTCCTCAGGCAGGGCAAAGAGATCCTGATTGTGCAGATATACGTGGATGATATTGTCTTTGGTGGCTCATCTAACTCTTTGGTTGCAAGGTTTGCAGAAGACATGAGCAGGGAATTTGAGATGAGCATGATGGGTGAGTTGAAGTTCTTCCTCGGTCTCCAGATCAAGCAATCCAAGGAAGGAACATTTGTGCACCAAGCAAAGTACACCAAAGACATTGTGAGGAAGTTCAAGATGGAGGACTCCAAGGCCATGGCGACGCCTATGAGTACGACAACAGCTCTTGATGCGGACGAGGAAGGTGAGCACGTGGACCAGAAGGAGTACCGAAGCATGATCGGGTCACTCCTGTACTTGACGGCAACGAGGCCGGACATCCAATTCTCGGTATGTCTGTGCGCTCGTTTTCAAGCGTCTCCGAGGACTTCGCATCGGCAAGCAGTCAAGCGCATATTCAGGTATTTGCGACATACTCCCGACTTCGGCCTTTGGTACTCCGCGTCTTCTTCTTTGGCTCTTCATGGATTTTCGGACGCGGATTTTGCCGGGTGTCGGTTGGATAGGAAGTCCACTTCTGGGACTTGCCAGTTTTTGCGTTCCTCTTTGGTGTCTTGGTCTTCCCGCAAACAATCGAGTGTTGCTCAATCCACTACCGAGGCAGAGTATGTGACCGCAGCTAGTTGTTGCTCTCAGCTCCTTTGGATCACATACACCATGAGCGACTTTGGTGAGGAGTATACCCACGTCCCACTTCAATGTGACAGCACCAGTGCCATAAGTGTTGCAAAGAACCCAGTGCTCCATTCCAAAACCAAGCACATAGAAGTGAGGTATCATTTCCTGAGAGACAATGTAGAGAAAGGGAAAATCGTTTTGATCCATGTACCCACACATGACCAGCTAGCCGATATTTTCACCAAACCCCTAGATCAAGCAACTTTCACTCATTTGCGGGGGGAGCTTGGTGTTTGTTTGATTTCTTGAGTTGGTGTGTGGGAGCTCCTTTGTAACATATGTATAGCTTTCCTTTGTGCATTTCTTGCATTTGGCATGGCATATGTAACATGATGTATAGTCATCTTTGTATCTTAGGTTGCTTGCATTTTGTATCATATGCATTGTGTAGGAAAAGCTTCTCCTATATACATGGTTCACCATGGTATGATATATATGTCTTTGTGAGCTAGTTTGGTAAGCTATGGTTAGTTTGGCTTAGCTCTTGATGATCTTGATTTATATCCATGGTTGATGGCTATGTTTTTGAAAAATGTCACATGTATGCTCTTTTGTGAGTAAATGCCTTTATATGATCTTGACATATTTTAGTGGCTTTGCTATGCTTAATTTGTGGTTGGATAGCTTATTTTGATCATATGGGGCCAAAGGCTCATTTGCCATCATGAATGTTTAGCCCCCATGCTTTATCTTGTGGAGGGGCATAAGTTCCTTTTTGTCGCAAAGACATTTCATGTACCAAATATAAATCTGAAAATGAAATGTAAATTGCTTGGAAAATGTGCTCCCATGTCATATGTGCTTAATTTAATTTGCTTTGGGTGCTAAACCATTGCATGATGCCTACCAATGAGAAGTCTCATATATAGAAGTAAGCACCTGGCTCGGTGGCTTTGACATGACATGAGGTGCTTGTGGGTGTTTATGATGGTCTTATGATTAGAATGGTTGTCCTAGCATGAAGTTTGTTTGGCTTTGCCATTTTGACATGTTTTGCTCATGTTTAGGACTTTGCTCATGAGAGGGAAATTTTTCGCAAAAATGCTCAATTCTATCTTAGCTTCGCCCAATGGTTGTGAAACTTGGTGATCTTGTAGTTGATGTCATTACGAAGCTATAGAGTATCTAACTTGCTTATTTGGACATGTGTAGCATCCTATGTTGAATTTTGTCTATTTGAGAAGTTCTAGGTTGCATTTTTTGCATCTTTGGCTTGATTCATGCATTGTCAACAAGGGGGAGAAGTTTGAGCATGTTTTGGCTTGCTGCATGCATTTAGAAGGTTTCCAAGTGGTTTCGAGCTAGTTTTGAGCTCGTGCAGTTCTCAGTTTTTCCCAGGTGGTCATCGGCCTGACCGGTGGAATGCATCGGTCTGACCGGTGTGAGTGTCAGGTGTTGGGCGATCTAGTCCACCGGTCTGATTGGTGAGGTGGACCGGTCTGACCGGTCAGAGCAAGGCTGAGGCAGCTGCTCTGTTTCGTGAATTGGTTTGCATGCATTCGTCCAGGGGGAGTTGCATGGGTTCAGGGGGAGCTTGCATGTGTGCAGGGGGAGCTCTTTGTGGTTTTTGAGCTTTGGTTTGGTGGTTTGTGCTCTTTGCTTGAGCACATTTTTGTCTCGGTTGTGTCGAGCCGTTGCCCTTGCCTAAGGGGACCGAGACTTGTCTTCTTCAAGTGATCTTGCTCTTTGCCTTTCCTTTGGCTTTCGATCGCTTGTTGGAGTTCCTTTTAGTCATTTCTTTTCTTTTCCTTTTCTCTTTGGTTACCAAAACATGTGTGTTGTCAATGCACTCATCAAGGGGGAGATTGAGAGCCTGTGTGGTTCGAGGACCGGTGGTGGGTCGCTTCCTGGTGTGATGAGTGATTGACAACGTGGTGTTGCAGGTGCAGGTTGCGGCTTGACTAGTGTTGGTGCAGGTGAAGAACAACCGCGAAAGGTCGTTGCCGGTGAGGCCTCCAGGTGTGGAGAAGACAAGTAGGCTTGGTTCAAGGGACCCGGTGGCCAGCGGGGTCAAGTGCGGGCCGCATGGTGGCAACAACGGCAAGATGAAGTCGTGGACGGTTTCTTGGTTGAGCCTCAAAACCAAGGTCGAGCCGGGACTACGTGGGAGCCGAGTCATGAGTGGTGATTGGCGGAGGCTACACCGAGTTCGCGGGGTTTCCAGTGGTTCACCAGAAAACCATTGGGTTCCTTGGTGGATCCACAAAGCCAAGACCGAAGACGGAGCTGCAGCAGCATCGGACCGGTCTGACCGGTGGGTACCGGTCTGACCGGTGAGGAGCACCGGTCTGACCGGTGTGCGACGACGCAGTCTGGAGACTTCGAAGCAGAGGACACGCGTCGGGATCGCATGGCTTGCGTCGAGGCTACGCGGGGTGCGGTCGCCGGGCATCCGTCCGATGGTGCGATGACGAAGATTCCCAAAGTGCCCCTCGGGGGTGTGTATCCTAGTATTAAGCCTTAGGGGTAGTTTCGTCTTTCAGCTAGCCTCCATATAAACTAAGTGGTGAGAGGATGGCAGCCATCTCTTGGAACCCTAGCTCATTTTGTTTTGTTATTTTCCTCTTCCATTTTTCCTTTGGAATTTCTAGGACTAGCTTGAGAGCTTCATGGTGAGATCTTGTGAGAGGGAAGGATGATTTGGAGGCAAGCTAGACCTTGTATGAACCTTCATGTTATGTATAGATGATTCGGCGTGGTTCCTCAAGGCTTAGTTGTGTCTCTCCCGTTTCTCCTTTTTGGTGATTTTCGGATCCTTTTCTTGGCGATTTCTTGTGGCGGATTCGAGGCCTTTCTCTTTGGGATTTGGTGGGGGATGTATGCTTGAACCCTTCGTGGTTCTTTTCCCTTTGATTCCCCTCCCAAATCAATGAGCAAAGGGGCTCGATTTTGGGGTTTTCTCCTCTCTAGGGTTAGAGGCGTTCTTGGTGGGATTTCTTCGATTCCTCTTGTTCTAGCAAGTTTTGGTGGACCAAATCTTGGCTATGGAGTGCCCATGAGGTGTTCCTACTATCCCCAAAGTCTTGTGCGAATCCGTGGAGCGAATCGGGAGATCGGGAGTTGGATTTGGGGGAGTTGACCCGCGGGTTGTTGTTCATCTTGAGAGCTCAGGTCACACCGGTCTGACCGGTGACTCTCACCGGCCTGACCGGTGCCGACCCACAGTTGGGTTTTGCTCGGGTGAATGTGTTGGTGAGTTCCCTATTGTCTTGTGTAGCTGCTGTTTCGAGTTTTGTTCGGTTTGGAGCTCGGAAGGTCAGGTTTGTGGATTTGGGGCTTCCTGGTTTGGACCGGTCTGACCGGCGTACTACACCGACCTGACCGGTGTAGGAGCTTTCTATGGAAGTTCTCAGGTTCTGTCAGGGCGCTCCAGCAGGGACCGGTCTGACCGGTGTGTGCAACCGGTCTGACTGGTGCAGTCCAGTAGCTGCTCGAGTTGGTTTTTCCGCTGCGTTCTCGGGTAGGCTTTGGTGGTTGTTGGTTCCTAGGACCAGTAGCACTCCAGTGGCTGCGTGGTCTTGGCCAACTTGGGTAGTTGAGCCGGAGACGTGTTTTGGAAGCCGTGTTCGTCTTGTTGGAGTTTCCATCTCCATCGAGAAGAATTTTTTATCGGCTCCCATTCACTCCCCCCCTCTCTGGTCGCCAGTTCGGTCCTTCATACCTGACCAAGATTAGTTTCAAAGATGAACCATTCAAGGATATGACTATCAAACTAAATACAAATCCCCAAGAAGGACCACAAGAGCTAAAGCATCACATTGTTCTTCCAGGTAAAAGAGTAAACGTGGGAGTCGAGGACAGAACAGACAAATCGGATGACTATGATCAGTTCGATGGCATGCCTCCATTCGTTGTCGAAATTGACCCAAACATATCGCTTGGAAATGAAGAGACACCGTACTTACGTCACGACCATGACCAAGGAACTTTCGTCGAGAAAAGGAACTTCAATGTTGTACTATAATGATTAATGTTCAAATCATTTGTGTAATGTTGTATGAGTGTATTCCTTTATGTATTTGAACTAAAACTTGTTAAAGGCTTTCAGATGCCCTGTGGGAAGTAACCACAAAGTTTGAGATTTTTCTGAATTAGTTGAGCATTTTTTCAGTTTAATTGAATTTCCATGCAATATCGCCCGGTAATTAAACGTTGAGCTGAGTCCACCACTAAAAAGATATGGAATGGTGCCAAATTTTGCCACATGGTCTCTTATGTCTTAGGAGACAAATATTGTCGAGTCCGATGTATAATTATTGTTTTTAAAATTTACATGAAGTGAAATTAGCATTTTTATCACTAAAAATTGGGAAAAGGTAGATATAAACTGAAAAGTAGAAGTAATTATTTCAACTATTAAATTAATTTTTATATAGGAAAGTGAAGGTTGTTAATTCTTAACGCAAAATAATTTTGCATTGTTCAAATATTAAACTTACCATTTTTAAAAAATGTTACAAAGAGAAAGAATGAGAAAATGAGGAGGGAAAATGGGAAAAAAAATCAATGTCCCACGCAAAATAGCCCTTTAGTCTCGGTTCGTGTAAAAAACCGAGACAAAATGAGGGCCTTTTGTCTCGGGTGGTAAGACCACCCGGGACTAAAGAGAGAAATTTTCCCTTTTGGTGGGTCCCGTGCGAAATTACCCTTTAGTCTCGGGTGGTGTTACCAACCATGACAAAAGGCCCCCTTTTGTCACGGTTGGTTACACGACTCGCAACTAAAGGGGGGTGTATATATAAGAACAGCGACCCTCCCCCTCCAACACTTGGCCACTTTTTTCGTCCCCAATCCGCCGCCATCGTCGTGTCCTCTTCCTCCTCCGCGGCCGTCATCCTCCCCGACCGCCGCATCCCGCGTCCTCCCCCGTCCTCGGCCCCCCGGGATACGCCGCCGCCGTCAGCCTCCCGGAATCCGCCATCCACCAACCCGACCCTTCTCTGCCGATGCCGTCGGCCCCCGCCCCGCCCGTCCGCCGCCGTCGGCCCCCGGAACGCGGCGGCATCCTCCCTGACCGCTGCATCCCGCGGCCTCCCCCGGCCTCCGGGGCTCCTCCGCGTGTCGGCCTCCTCCCCATCCTCCTCCTCCGCGCCGTCCTCCCCGGCCTCCGGGGCTCCGCCGCGCGCCGCCTTGCCGCCCGGCCGGCCAGCCCGTCGCCTCCGCGCGCGCGTCAACATCGTCTATCCCACTCCTCCGCCGCCTCATCCTGCTGTGCTCTGCCTTCATCCTCATGGTCGTCATCCACAACGCCGGTAGGGGCGCGGCCTTCCCCCCGGCCACCAGTCTACCCCGGCCCTGCCCCAAATTTGGGGGTTTGGGGACTTGTTGACGCAAACAAATAAATTGTTTGCGTCAACAATTTTTTAATTTGAATTGAGGATTTATTTAATTATAAAATTGTACTAAATATGTGTATAATAATTCTAATTAAATATGTCTCTCCCAAGCATCACCGACCGCCGTCTCTCCCCGGCTCCCCGCTGCCTACCTCGACGCACCCAGGATCCCGCCGCCATCTCTCCCCGGCTCCTCGCTGACTCCGGTAGGCGCCACTACCGATAAAATCGTGGTTATTTTAGAAATTGATAGAAATTAATATGAATTATTGTAGAAAATTCATGTCTATTCATAGAAATTTAGTGTTTATTCTTATTTATTCTAGAAATAGATAGAAATTATTGTATATTCTCATAAATTCGTTTCGATTCATAGAAAATTAGTGTTTATTCTTATTTACTCTAGAAATAGATAGAAGTTATTGCATATTCTAAGAAATTCGTGTCTATTCATAGAAAATTAGTGTTTATTCGAGAAATAGATAGAAGTTATTGTATATTCTCAGGAATTCGTGTCTATTCATAGAAAATTAGTGTTTATTCTTGTTTATTATAGAAATAGATAGAAATTATTGTATATTCTCATAAATTTGTGCCGATTCATAGAAAATTAGTGTTTATTCCAGAAATAGATTGAAATTATTGTATATTCTCATAAATTCGTCAGATAGCCCAATCTTGAGCACTGCCCGAAGTACCGCTGGATCCCGTCATTAGCCCTTCCGCTCGCAAAAGCAGTTGTGCTTCTACAGAGGTCGCACCTGAGGACCGGAGCGTCTGAGGACCGGTGGATGGTCGCTCCTCAGTGTGATCAGTGATTGACAACGTGGTGTGGACTGACTCTTGGTTGAGTATTGCAGGTGCAGGTTGCGGCTTGGTTTGCGTTGGTGCAGGTGAAGAGCAGGCGCGAAAGTTCTTTGCCTTGCGAGGCCTCCGAGGAGTGGAGAGACAAGTAGGCTCGGCTCGAGGGACCCGGTGGCCAGCGGGGTCAAGTGCGGGCCGCATGGTGGCAAGAAAAGCAAGACGAAGTCGTCGACCGGAGCCGGTGTAGGGTAGCGGCTCACGACCGGAGTCTGCACGCGGGGTTTGTGGCGGTTCACCACAAAACTGTTGGGTTACATGGTTGAGCCACAAAACCAAGACCGGAGGCTCGGCGGGCAGAGATGGGATCCAGGCGCGCCGAGAAGCTTCGATGTCGGCGAACACGTGGCGGGATTGCAGGGCTTGCGTCGGGAGGATGCGGACTGCGGCAAAGGCGTGGTCGTGCGATGAAGAGGAGTGCTACTTGACCATATTACCCCTGAGGGGTTTGTATCTCAGTTTAAGTGCTAGGGGTAGCTTGGTCATTTGCCCAACCCAGAGGAACTCATATATATAGCTCTAGGGTTTCTGGGCAAACCATCCATCTGGACTGCTTCCCATTTCTCTGCTCCATAGGCTTAGATTTTCTTCACCGTTTTGTAGAGAATCTGACCTCTGAGTGTATGGAAGCTTTCATGGTTGCGTAGATTTCCTTCTTGTAGCTCGTGTGATTTTCATGTCTTTTTTGGGCTATTTTCGTTGGATTTTCGTGCGCGGCTTGTTCCTCCAATTCTGAGGTGTTTGGGTTCGGATTTCTTTGTGGAGATCATGGATAGATGCCTTGTGCATCTTTGTGCTTGATCTTGACCCCTCAAACTCCGGATTTGGCCTTGGATTTGAGGATTTCCAGTGGTTCCCTTGCTTTTTGGTAGAGCTCGATTGCGATTCGATTCCCGGCGATTTAGTGTGTTTGAGGCCTCAAGTTTTTGGGCATAGCATCCCCTAGGGATGCTTCACATCTTCCCCAAATCTTGTCTCAATCCATTCAGCCGTTTGGGAGATCCATGGATGGGTAGGAGGAGTTGACTCCTCAAGTTCGCGTTTTTCTGGGTCTGTCCGTGCAGGACGGACTGTCCGTGTGGTCCACATGGACTGTCCGTGAGGAGCCCAGTTCATCGGTGTTCGTCACGAGTTCGTCTAGTTCTTGAGCGCTCGTG
The DNA here is from genome assembly GCA_036936925.1 of Cenchrus fungigraminus. Lineage (NCBI taxonomy): Eukaryota > Viridiplantae > Streptophyta > Magnoliopsida > Poales > Poaceae > Cenchrus > Cenchrus fungigraminus. The sequence goes on from CM072770.1 coordinate 95,730,903, forward strand.
TTTCGATCCGTGGAGCCGGTTGGTTTTTGTTGAGGGTGTTTGCGGACAGTCCGCCAGAGGAGGTCGGACAGTTCGTCTGGCTCAGACTGTCCGAACTGGAGTGTCGGACGGTCCGTGAGGAAGGGGTGTGTCTCTGGAGGTTCTGTCTGATAATACGGACGGTCCGTGGTGTCCATACAGACAGTCCGTGATGAGGGGTCGGACAGTCCGCCGGTCCAGTTCGGACGGTCCGTCCCTGACTGGCAGATCAGCCTATGTCCTTTGCTTCTTGAGTTGTCCTTCTGCTTTGGGTTGTGTTTGAACTTGTTCCTAGGGTTGGTAGGTCCGGTGTGACTACGCGACCTTGGCAAGCTCGTGTGGGAATCCTTGGTTGTTGATTTGGGGCATAGGCTGAGTTCATCCTTCGGGAAGAATTTTTATCGGCTCCCATTCACTCCCCCCCTCTCTGGTCGCCTAATCAGTCCTTCAATTGGTATCAGAGCCGGTTATGGATCTTCGTGATTCTAACCAGTCTAACATCCAAAGATGGCGTACCAGGAACGAGGTTCGGGTCCTTCACACTTTGATTGTAAGAACTACCAGATGTGGCAGAGGCGGATGGCAGCTTTCCTCCGCGGCAAGAGTCAGATCCTTTGGGATGTTACGGTGAACACAGCTTATGCTCATCCGATTAACTTCCTAGCTCCTGGATCGAGGGATATGCACGACGCCAACAACAAGGCGGTCGACTACTTGTTTCGTGCTCTGTGTCAATCCGAATTCGATCGGGTTCAGACAGAGGACTTGGCGTGTAGGATTTGGGAGCAGCTGAAGAATGCTCACGCTGGGAACGCTCAGGTTCAGGCTCGGTTGTTTACGACCTACCGGAGAGAGCACGAGAACTTCACTCATCTCCCCGGTGAGTCCATAGACACCATGTTCCAGCGGTTCACTGTGATTGTGAACAACATGAGGGCTAATGTGGCCGCGCTCCCGTACGATGATCATGACAGGGCTGTGAAGCTCCTGCATTCTCTGGATCGTACCGTGTGGAGTGAGAAGGTCGAGGCCATTCTTGAGTCAGAGAAGTATGAGACCCTCACGGTGGACGAGCTGTTTTCCAAGCTCAAGTCATCCGAGGTGGACCGTGGGGAGCGAGCAAGGATCGAGAACCCGACTGATCCTCATAGTCTGGCTCTTGTTTCTGGACCAAGAACTAACGCTAACCTGTCTTCAAGACAGTTTTCTTTGTCTTCTCTTGTGTCCATGCCAGATGAGGAGTTCGATGTGCTGGGCGAGGAAGATCTCGCGTTGCTGAGCAGGCGGTTCGAGCGCATGTACACGAACCGGAAGAACGCTCGGAGGAGCTCAAGCATGTGCTACCGGTGCGGGAAGCACGGGCACTTTATTGCTGAGTGCCCGGAAGCCATGGTGGTCAAGCCCGAGCACAAGCACCGTTCGAGGACCGACCACAAGTACCGCTCGAGGGACAACCACAAGGGCAAGAACAAGTCCGAGTGGAGGCCGAGGAAGAGTGATGGTTACAAGAAGAAGGAGCGTGCGATGGTTGCAGAGCAAGCGACATTGACTCAAGCTCCTGCTACTCTTCATCGAGCTCAAGTGATGAAGAAGAGAACCGGCACAAGGGCAAGCGGTCAAGCAAGAACATCAACGGCTTGTGCTTCGCCGCCCAAGGCTTTTGCAGCATGGCACACAGCTCCACAAGCAAGAAGAGCAACAAGGATGACTCGGACTCCGACTCCGAGGATGAGGTGGGAGGCATGGAGGGCTTTTGGTTGATCGACTCCGGTTGTTCTCGACACATGACCGGAGATCGAAGGTGGTTCTCCAGCCTCACCTCGGTGATGACCAAAGAGTACATCACTTTTGGGGATAATGGGAAAGGTAGAGTGCTTTCAGTGGGCACGGTGAAGGTGAGTGAGTCTATGACTCTTAGGCGTGTTGCTCTTGTCAAGTCTTTGGGGTTTAATCTTCTTTCGGTTTCCTAGCTTCTTGATGAGGGTTTTGAAGTCCGTTTCAAAACGGGCTCTTCTCATGTTTTGGATTCTCGAGGTGATCTTGTGTGCACGATCATCCCCGAGGGTCAGATTTTCAGAGCCGATTTATCTCAGTGTGTCGGCTCTTCTCGTTGTTTGGTTGCTGGTGTTTCGGCGGAGCTTTGGAAATGGCATAGAAGACTAGGTCACTTGAGTTTTGACTTGTTGTCACGCTTGAGTGGGCTAGGTTTGGTCCGAGGATTGCCTAAGTTGAAGTACCAAAAGGATTTGGTATGTGCTCCGTGTAGGCATGGTAAGATGGTCGCCGCCTCTCACCCACCTCTGACATCAGTTATGACAGAGAGGCCATGCGAGCTGTTCCATATGGACTTGGTTGGTCCAGCTCGTGTGTGCTCGGCGGGTGGGAAATGGTATGTCCTTGTGATTGTGGACGACTATTCTCACTATGCTTGGGTCTTCTTTTGGGCTGACAAGGGGGAGACATTTGGTTTTGTTCGGGATCTAATCTTGAGGTTGAAGAATGAGAGAAATGGAGATGCTGTTCAAGCTATCCGTAGCGACAATGGCACTGAATTTAAAAACTCTCATTTCAAAACATTTTGCCGTGATTTGGGTCTCGAACATCAGTTTTCTTCTCCCTATAAGGCTTGTCAGAATGGTGTAGTTGAGAGGAAAAATCGTTCCCTTTGTGAGATGGCTCGAACGATGCTCGACGAGCATAGGACTCCGAGGAGATATTGGGCTGAGGCGGTGAATACCGCTTGCCATGTTGGGAACCGGATTTTTCTCAAGGCTTTCTTGAACAAGACGTGCTATGAGCTCATGCACGGGCGAGCACCTAGAGTGAGCCATTTCAGGGCTTTTGGTTGTCGATGCTTTATTCTCAAGAAGGGCAAGCTTGATAAGTTTGAGTCGAGGTCCTCCGATGGAATTTTCTTGGGTTATGCTAGTCATTCTCGAGCATTTCGTGTGCTCAACCTTGATACTAACCTAGTCATGGAAACTTGCGAGGTCACCTTCGACGAGACCCAGCCATGCAGTTCGTCTGTCTTTGAGTGTGCAGGTGACGACGAAGTTGGCAAGAAGATCTTTGAGGACGAGGAGGATGATGCTGGAGAGGATGATGGTGATGATGGTGAAGCTCCAGCCGAGCATGTACCCTCTACTTGCACCACGACCACTACGGTGCAGGATGGCCCATCCCCTACACCGACTACGATCCAGCAAGATCAAGTGGAAGCTGCAGCTGAGGGGGAGGTTGTCTCCAGACGAGAGGCACCGAGGCGCGTTCAAGTTGATCATCCTCCCTCAAGAATCATCGGCGACATCAACGAACGTACGACACGGTCAAGGTCCAGGAATGTTTCTCACTTTGCTCATTCGGCTTTTGTTGCTACCTTTGAGCCGAAAGACATTGGACACACCCTCTCTGATCCTAATTTGGTGAACACAATGCATGAGGAGTTAGAGAACTTTGAGAGAAACCAAGTTTGGGAGTTGGTAGAGCCACCACCACATTGCAAACCTATCGAGACAAAATGGGTGTGGAAGAACAAAGAGGGTGAGAATGGTGAGGTGGTGAGAAACAAATCGAGGTTGGTTGCTCAGGGCTATAGTCAGAAGAAGGGGATAGACTATGAGGAGACATTTTCTCCTGTAGCCCGTTTGGAGGCGATTAGGATCTTTCTAGCCTTTTCCATGGCTAAAGGGTTCAAATTGTACCAAATGGATGTGAAGAGTGCCTTCTTAAATGTGTTTTTGGAGGAGGAAGTTTATGTGAAGCAACCACCGGGCTTTGAGAGTGCTGAGTTTCCCCACCGGGTGTATAGGCTGACGAAGGCGTTGTATGGGTTGAAACAAGCTCCCCGTGCTTGGTATGGCCGTTTGAGGGGGTTCTTGTTCAGCAAGGGGTTTGAGATGGGCAAGGTAGATAAGACTCTTTTTCTCCTCAGGCAGGGCGATGATATCCTAATTGTTCAGGTGTACGTGGATGATATTGTCTTTGGCGGCTCGTCTCACTCTTTGGTTGCAAGGTTTGCAGAGGACATGAGCAAAGAATTCGAGATGTCTATGATGGGAGAATTGCAGTTCTTTCTCGGGCTTCAAATCAAGCAGGCGAAGGAAGAAACCTTTGTGCATCAAGCCAAGTACACGAAGGACATCCTCAAGAAGTTCAAGATGGATGACTCGAAGCCCCTGTCGACATCGATGAGTACGACTACAGCGCTGGATGCGGATGAGGATGGAGAGCCCGTGGACCAGAAGGAGTACCGGAGCATGATCGGCTCCCTCTTGTAGTTGACGGCGACGAGGCTGGACATCTAGTTTTCTGTGTGTCTGTGCGCTCATTTTCAGGCGTCGCTGAGGACTTCACATCGGTAGGCCATCAAGCGGATCTTCAGGTATCTTCAATACACTCCTGAGTTCGGTCTTTGGTACTCGGCGTCCTCTTCCCTTTCGCTTCTTGGTTTTTCGGATGCCGACTTTGTGGGGTGTCGTGTCGATCGGAAATCGACTTGGGTACTTGCCAGTTTCTGGGTTCCTCGCTTGTTTCTTGGTCATCTCGCAAGCAGTCAAGTGTAGCTCAGTCTACCACAGAAGCCGAGTATGTCGCTGCCGCTTGTTGTTGCTCCCAGCTGCTTTGGATCACGTACACTTTGAGTGACTTTGGTGAGGAGTGTTCCCATGTACCTCTCATGTGTGACAGCACCAGTGCCATAAGTGTAGCCCAAAATCCTGTGCTTCACTCAAGAACCAAACACATAGAAGTGTGCTACCACTTCCTGAGAGACAATGTTGAGAAGGGAAACATAAACCTCATCCATGTCCCAACCGAAAAACAGCTCGCCGATATCCTGACAAAGCCTTTGGACCAAGCTACATTTGCACGTTTGCGGGGTGAGCTTGGTGTGGTTTTTCCTTTTTGAGCTTCGGTTGGGGGATCTCATGTACATATGCATGTTGCATGTTCATTTCTGTATCATATCATGCTTGCATCTTTGTATCATAGATTGCATTTGTATCATATACTTTAGAGATGTGCTTCTCCTATATACATTGTTCACCATGATGTGCTATATATGATCTTGTGAGCTAGTTTGGTATGCTATGGTTAGTTTGGCTTAGCTCTGGATGATCTTGGTTTATGCCCATGGTTGCTAGCTATGCTTTTGAAAAATGCTACATGTATGCTCTCTTGTGAGTAAATGCTTTTATATGATCTTGACATGTTTTTGTGGCATTGCTATGCTTAATTTGTGGTTGGATAGCTTATTTTGATCATATGGGGCCAAAGGCTCAATTGTCATCATGAATGTTTATCCTGTGGAGGGGCATAAGTTCCTTTTTGTCGCAAAGACATTTCATGTACCAATATGAATCTGAAAATGAAATGTAAATTGCTTGGAAAATGTGCTCCCATGTCAAATGTGCTTAATTTTTATAGCTTTGGGTGCTAAATCGTTGCATGATGCCTACCAATGATAAGTCTCATACATAGAAGTAGGCACATGGCTCGGTGGCTTTGACATGACATGAGATGCTTGAGGGTGTTTATGATGATCTTATGATTAGAATGGTTGTCCTAGGATGAAGTTTGTGTGGCTCTGCCATTTTGACATGTTTTGCTCATGTTTAGGACTTTGCTCATAAGAGAGTGATTTTTCGCAAAAATTGCTAAATTCTATCTTAGCTTTGCTCAATGGTTGTGAAACTTGGTGATCTTGTAGCTGATGCTCATACGAAGCTATAGAGTATCTCACTTGCTCATTTGGACATGTGCAGCATCTTGTGTTGAATTTTGTTTATCTGAGAAGCGCTAGATTTCATTTTGGCTTGATTCATGCATTACCAACAAGGGGAAGGAAAGTACCCAATTCATGCATCCAGGGGGAGTTTTGCATCAAGGGGGAAGAAATATTGGGAGAATGCATTGGTTCAGGGGGAGCTTGCATTCATGTGTTTTGGAGCTCTTTGCGCCTAATTTTAGTTGTGCTCTTTTGCCGATGGTGTCGAGCCCTTTTGCCTCACCTTGAGGAGTCGGCAATTTTGGAGCATTTTGTCTCGGTTGTGTTGAGCCGTTGCTCTTGCCTTAGGGGATCGAGACTTTCTCTCTCAAGTGATCTTCTTTGGCTTTTGTTCGGCTTTTGATCACTTGTTTGAGTTCTTTGTTCATTTTTCTTCTTTCTTTTTTTTCTCTGAATTGGTTACTATGTGTGTTGTCAATGCACTCATCAAGGGGGAGATTGAGGACCGGAGCGTCCGAGGACCGGTGGATGGTCGCTCCTCAATGTGATGAGTGATTGACAACGTGGAGTGGTCTGACTCTTGGCCGAGTATTGCAGGTGCAGGTTGCGGCTTGATTTGCATTGGTGCAGGTGAAGAGCAGGCGCGAAAGGTCTTTGCCTTGCCGGGCCTCCGAGGAGTGGAGAGATAAGTAGGCTCGACTCGAGGGACCTGGTGGCCAGCGGGGTCAAGTGCGGGCCGCATGGTGGCAAGAAAAGCAAGACGAAGTCGTCGACCGGAGCCGGTGCAGGGTAGCGGCTCACAACCGGAGTCTGCATGCGGGGTTTGCGACGGTTCACCACAAAACCTCCGGGTTACTTGGTTGAGCCACAAAACCAAGACCGGAGGCTCAGCGGGCGGAGACGGGATCCGGGCGCGCCGAGAAGCTTCGATGCTGGCGGACACGTGGCGGGATCGCAGGCTTACGTCGGGAGGACGCGGACTGCGGCAAAGGCGTGGCCGTGCGATGAAGAGGAGTGCTACTTGACCATATTGCCCCTGAGGGGTTTGTATCTCAGTTTAAGTGCTAGGGGTAGCTTGGTCATTTGCCCAACCCAGAGGAACTCATATATATAGCTCTAGGGTTTCTGGGCAAACCATCCATCTGGACTGCTTCCCATTTCTCTGCTCCATAGGTTAGATTTTCTTCACCATTTTGTAGAGAATCTGACCTCCGAGTGTATGGAAGCTTTCATGGTTGCGTCGATTTCGTTCTTGTAGCTCGTGTGATTTTCGTGTCTTTTTCGGGCTATTTTCATTGGATTTTCGTGTGGCTTGTTCCTCCGATTCTGAGGTGCTTGGGTTCGGATTTCTTTGTGGGGATCATGGATAGATGCCTTGTGCATCTTTGTGTTTGATCTTGACCCCTCAAACTCCGGATTTGGCCTTGGATTTGAGGATTTCCGGTGGTTCCCTTGCTTTTTGGTAGAGCTCGGTTGCGATTCAATTCCCGGCGATTTAGTGTGTTTGAGGCCTCAAGTTTTTGGTCATAGCATCCCCTAGGGATGCTTCACATCTTCCCCAAATCTTGTCTCAATCCATTCAGCCGTTTGGGAGATCCACGGATGGGTAGGAGGAGTTGACTCCTCGAGTTCGCGTTTTTCTGGGTCTGTCCGTGCAGGACGGACTGTCCGTGTGGTCCACACAGACTGTTCATGAGGAGCCCAGTTCGTCGGTGTTCGTCATGAGTTCGTCCAGTTCTTGAGCGCTCGTGTTTCGATCCGTGGAGTCGGTTGGTTTTTGTTGGAGGGTGTTTGCAGACAGTCTGCCAGAGGAGGTCGGACAATCCGTCTGGCTCGGTCTGTCCGAACTGGAGTGTCAGACGGTCCGTGAGGAAGGGATGCGTCTCTGGAGGTTCTGTCTGATAATACGGATAGTCCGTGGTGTCCATACGGACAGTCCGTGAGGAGGGGTCGGACAGTCCGCCGGTCCAGTTCGGACGGTCCGTCCCAGACTGGCAGATCAGCCTAAGTCCTTTGCTTCTTGAGTTGTGCTTCCGCTTTGGGTTGTGTTTGAACATGTTCCTAGGGTTGGTAGGTCCGTTGTGACTACGCGACCTTGGCAAGCTCGTGTGGGAATCCTTGGTTGTTGATTTGGGGCCTAGGCTGAGTTCATCCTTCGGGAAGAATTTTTATCGGCTCCCATTCACTCCACCCCCCCCCCTCTCTGGTCGCCTAATCGGTCCTTCAGCAGCAGGTGCTTGCATAGAGGTCACAGCAGGTGCTTGCACAGAGGGCCTTGAAGAGCCGAGGGCAATCGAAGGAGTTTCAGTGGATGACAACCAACAATACCCTGTGGATTTTCTCTGTCGGTGCACCCCATGTGAGCTACACAAGCCATTTGGCAGCATCACGATGCAAGTATATATAAATATAATTATTACATGCAATTAGCTCAACTTTTAATGCATCACTTAAAAATGTAATAAATCCATTATTTCTCTACATATATAGGTGGCGTACGGAAGTGCTTTTGCGCATTTTCCTGGACAGAGTAGCCACGGCATGCTGATTCCACCTGGCTACGCCTCGGTTGCTGTGGAGGAGATTTGTCAGCCACAATTTGAAGATCTAGAGCTAGACATCCCAGGAGGTGACGGGGAAAGGACACTCAAGGATGCGGTTCACGGTATCATATTGTGGCCCAAATGTTACATTATAATCCCCCAGACGGAGGGATCAATCCCTCCTACAGATCCGCCGCAGCCACGACCATCGTCATCTCTGAGGCCGTCCTCACGACCTTCAATATCACCTCGCTCACCGTCTACACAAGAACCATTATTCAATTCCGGAGGTGCGAGCTCCAGCCACGATAATGACATCCATCCCGAATCACCTCCAAAAAAGCAGAAAAAACCAATGGTGGAAAAGCAAGTGCCATCAAAAGCAGAAAAACCACCAAAGCACCGTAGAAAAAACCGCCTAGCCACCAAAGCACATCAGAAAAACTGCGAAAGCATCACAGAAAAAACCACCAAGCCACGAAAGAACAACCGAAAAAACCGCCAGAGCACAGTGTTTCAATGCAGTGCTACCACCAAAGCAGAAAAAACCACCAAGCCACGAGAGCACAACCAAAAAAACCGTTGAAGCACAGTCTTCGAACCCAGTGCAACCACCAAAGCTGAAAAAAACCCCAACGATAAAGAAAATGGTTGAGCTCATCAGCAAAAGGAAGCTAGCATGGGAGATGACAGAAGAAGAAGGAAAAACAACGATCGGTACCCAACATGTCCATGAATTTTCAACAATCTGAATACAAACAATAACGGAGGGAGCTCGAGAAGACCAAACATGTAGATCTGGGCAAACTTGGGTTTTTCAAACTAATGAGCGAAAACAGCAAGAAAATGATACCCATAATGGCATCGACATCATATAAAGAAGATACTCGTGCAAAGAAGCTTGAGTAGAAAACAGATGCGTCGATGAGCAAACAGACTTACGTTGCCTCCGGCCTCAATGCAGATGAACGAGCTCTAGCAGAAATGCCTACACAAGAATTAGTGCAGGTCCTTGATTTCATGGAACAATCAGGGATGCCTATAAGTGTTGCACTCGACCATGAAGAACCACCTCGGGATCCAAGTTTCGTACATAGATGGTCCTTTCAGCTAGGAAAACCTCTTATCCGGAAAGAACTGGTACATAAGCTCTCACCTATGATGTACAAATTTCATGAGTGGTACATGCGGCAATCAGCAAAAGGTGTAGATACCATAGGTATACTTGTTAAACCGGAAGATTTTGCCAGTGAAGGCAACAAGGTGGTCTGGCTGGAATTCAAAGATATTTATGAAGTCTACCATCTAGACGCCATGAATACCGATCTTATCGTCGCTTGGTGTCTGTAAGTGGCGTATTTTTTATGTTTATTAATAAATTTATTACGTATGTGGATCTACTAATTAACTTTGTATGTCATTTTTGGTAGCCTGCAAAAATAGGAGATGCAAAAAAAGAATATTGCCAACATAATTGGTATCATGGACCCATCAAAAGTTAACCAGTTTGAGGTCAAGCATCAACCAGACACAACAATCGCGACAATCTATAGGACCTTGTCTAAGTTTCATGACAAGGATCTCATACTACTACCTTACAGCTGCAAGTATGTGCGATTGCCATCTAATTGTCCTTGACCATGTATATACAATTTCCAATGGATTCTTATGATAATTCAAGTCGACAATAGCAGCGTCATGGTGTGGGATTCATTGAGAAAAAACCCCGCAGGTTACCAAGACCTTCAAGATCTGTTTCAAGAGTAATAATTCTATCTAAGACGTTCTCTTTAATGCAATATATATAGATTGCTTTTACTAACACACTATCTTTCATTAATTTTCCTCAGAGCTTGGGAAAAATTCATTGCAGAGAAAGAAGGTCAATTTAAACCAACAATTACATTCTATACTAATTATCCGGTACGTAATCCAAATAACAACTTCAGATTGAGAAAATTTAAATTGTATCACACTTATATTTCATAACATTTTCTCCTATCCACTTACAGATGGATATGGTTAAGGACGAGGTCATTCAGAAGGATCGTCTTTTGGCGATTCAATAAAGTCTCATTAGATTCCTCTTGGATGAGGTGGTTAATCTAGCAGGAAAACATTATTATGATGGATTAAAAAATTATTGCGATGCACCTCCACTGGGAGTAGAGACTAGAAATTTGAAGTGAACGATATTTTGATGTATAAACATTATTTATTTTGATGTATAATATTGTGTGTAAGTCTTATGCATAAGACTAAATATCTATTTTGATGTGTATATTTCTAAGTTTATATATGTAGATATATAAGTTTATATATAAGTCTAAGTGCGTATATGGTATATATATAGACAGGTATACATAGACATTAAGTGCAAATACGTATACGTACATATACGGGTTAGACAACAATTAGAATTGTAGGGCCCCGGATTTTCGGTAAGGAAAACCCGAATCCCTGTACCTTTACGATAGTCCCTGGATCAGTGGCTATCGCGTACAGAACGCATCACAGAAGGTAAAACAAAGCCATACATCGCATCACACAAATATTAGTACATAATTTATTACATGTCCATCATGGAGTACAACATTACAAGCCTCTTGGCTGAATCAGAGTGAAAATTCTACACAGCGGTAGCTAGCATCTCAGAAGGGTCTCCATCTTCTAATCTTCTCGCCCACAGGCATCCTTGAGCGAAGCGACGCATCCCTCAGTCGTACCATCCGTCGGCGTTGTTGTCGTAGTCAGACTCGTACCCTGCACACCCAAAGTCTATCCACAAGGAGTGGGATAGGTCCACGTCACCAACTGTATGCAGCTTTAAGTGGCCTAACTTCTAAAGGGTAAGAAAAGAGACAAGGTAGAAGCTCGGGTTTCCTATGCAGCAGCAGCAAAGTAACAACAAGATATCTCCATCAAGATCCCAACCCAAGACTCTCAACACAGCTCGGAAACACCTGGTACCCCAGGGCCCCGTCTCCACATCCTATCTCCATCTAGGGTCGATGCGAGAACTTCCTCTCCTCGCACCTCAATGATTGCAATCGGATACGCGAGGTAGAGGGAGCCACTCTCCTCTCCCCGACTGCAACCACGGCTCACCTCACTCTCAACTACAGGGGGAAGGTAGAAATCCCAAAACATGAGAACCAACAATCCACTGGGCTCGTCCATGACCGAGGACGCGGCTATAGCTATAGATCGAACAACTCTGCAGAGCGTGTACACCTGTACCCAACCCGAAATGGCACCCGGTCAGTGTACGGCCGACCGAGCCCATCCTACCGTGCGAACTCTCGGTAGTTACAGTCCCATCCTGCATCCGGCCCTCAAAACAATCCCCTTCGCAAAGGGAATTGCACCGGAACTGTGAAATGCCCCCGTGTGGCCACACGGGAGACACACTGAGAGAAGGTGGTCTCACTCCCACCCCTCCCCCACTGATACCCTCTATCCTGCTGGCAGGTATGGGTCCGCACTTGCCGAGCTCAACTCGGCCCTAACCCCACGCTCGGCGAGGTGGTGTGTTCGTAAAGTCCCGTGAAGCGGTTGGCCCACTCGGTTTCAGACCGGGGCGAGCTCATGTCCTCCAAGCGTAAGTAAAACCCCAAAACCTGTGCTCCAAAAACCGTAAAAGTTGGGAATACACTGAGGAGTGCACCCCCATCCCTGATCCCAGATCGGTTGTTTCGAGCTCACCCCCGCCAAAGTACCCAAAACGCCTTCTCCTGCCGGTTTTTACCCCACGCACACCAAGAACCACTATTCCCATCCCAACACATGCATCGCGAAGCTTAGCATATATACACGCTTATATATATAGTAGTAGTAGGGCAATCAAGGACAGGGTAATTAAAGAAGGCAGTGCAAGGTTCATCATCATGCATGTAAAGTAAAGCGCTAGCATACTACATAGCAATGCCTAATAGGTATTCAGAATCAGTCGATCGTGAACACCTGCGTGCGAGTAGTCGTCGGCGACGTAGTCGTCGGTGTAGTCGATCTCCGAGCCCAGCTCCCCGGCTCCAGCTGCTCCTATTAACACGTAAAAAAAATAAAGACGGGTCCTATTGCAATTAACTCCAAATGAACAGCGATTAAGAGCCAAAAGAGAGCAAACACTAGTCCTACACAGAGTTTAAGATTTTAGAAGACTTTCGGAAAAGGTTTTACATTTTTCGGAGTTAAAATGGATTTACTACGATTTTCCAAAGATAAAATAGGTTTCTGAAAATAAAATACGCATTCACACTAATATTAACTATAAGCTATCTACTGGCTAGCTCTAAAGGGCTCTAAGCTAACTATAGGCGGGCTGAAAGCCAGCTCCAGCGGCTCACGTGGCTGCCACCAAGGCGGCTTAAAGCCAGCCCAAGCCCATGTGGCATCCCACATAGCTGCAGGTGTGGCTACCGCAAAAGATCCCAGGCAGATCTGCTGCGGCTGGGAGAGGTGCAGGCGAAGGTGTGGCTTGCGTGCGGTTGGACGGAAGCACGGGATCCGGCAGATCCGGTGCGGTTAGAGCCCGGTGCAGGCGAGCGTGCGGCAGAGATAGGGTTGGCCGGCCACACGGGATCCGGCGGATCGCATGCGGCAAGGTCGACGTGTGGGCCGGTGTGTGGAGCTAAACCCCAGTGGGTTTTTGGCCAGCCCGGAACGTGTTCGACGAAAAGCTCCAAAGGAGCGGCGGTCGGGAAGGGGCTCGCCGATGGCGAGGTTGGACGATGGCTCGACCACACGTGACACGGCGCGGCTCAGGTAAACCTACGGATCCATCTGGGCAAAGAAAAGGGTGGCCTTGGCTGGGATCTCGGCACGGCGGCGACAAGTTCGGGTTCAGCGCGGTGGGCGGACCAGAGCTCCGCGGCGGCGAGGTGCTACCCGGCGCGGCGGGCGGAAACAGGGGAGCACGGCGGCGTGGTTAGGGTGGTTAGTGCCGGCGAGGTTGCACGTGAGCACGTACGCATGAGCGTCCGCGTGCTCGAGGTCGAACCGGCGCTCGCGCACCCAGGCAGAAATAACTCCCCCGGCGGCGAGGGCTCGGCTCACGACGGACAAAGCGCCGGCGAGGCGGCGGAGCGAGACATGCACATGCGAGCGCCAGCATGCGAACCGGGCAACCACGGATCGCTCAACGTGTGCAAGGGGGGTGGCATGGATTGCACGTGCGTGCGTGCGGCTGTGAGACAGGTTCCCGGCCGGGCACGGCGGCGTGGTGGGAGCAGAGCTCCTGGCAACGAAGAACGGGTCGGCGGCGCTGGTCTGCGCGCAGGCGCCAGCATTCTTGATCGCGTGCAGGCGTGTGCTTGCATGGGTACGTGTGTGAGCACGTGAGTGCACGTGCACACACTGGGCTCCTGAGCGACGAGCAACGGCCGTGGAGCGGCGACTCGGCGTGCTTGCTCAGCGAACGCTGGTGGACTGGTCACGGCGGCGGCTCGAGGGTGACACGCAGGGGAACACCCCAGGCGAATAGAAGAGCGAGGCCGCGAAAAAGGGGTCGAGGCGGCCAGAAGGCCCGACCTTGTGTGCATCCGCACGACGTGTACACGTGTGCCGGCGCGTTGGGGTGCGCGACGGCGGCGCGGTGTCACGGTGTGCACGACGGTGAACAAGACAAGGGGAAGGACCAGGTGGTGGTGCGCGCGCGGCGTTGAAGGCAGCAGCACCTGCAAAAGCGACCGGCGTGGCTAGAAGGCCAGCTCACAGGCGACGGCGGGTCGCGCGGCGGCGCGGCGCGGGCAACGGCATACACGCGAGCGCACAAGGCTCGGTCCAGCCTCGGCTCGAAGGCCGGGTCCACAGCGAGAAGGGGTTGGCAAGGCTCACCTCTGGTCCAAGAAAGCGGCGGCAAGATGGTGGCGAAGAAGGTGCGGCAGAGCAGAGGAAGCAAAACGGGGGTGGCTCGACTTGAAGCAGGAGAAGTAGAGCAGCACGGCGTCGCCTTCAGCAGGTCTGGTTCCTGCTCCGCGGCGGCGGTGACTCGACCACGGGCGGCTCTGTCTTCGCGGCGGTCGGCTCCTCCACGAACGGCCTTCCCCGCCTCGTTCTCCTCCTCTCCTCTTCTTCTCTGGTTCTGGTGGAGGCGGTGGACTTGGATGGGGAAAATCCCCCAAACGGCGGCCAGGACAGGGAGGCCGGGCGGATGGGATTTATAGGGCGGCGCGGATTAGGGTTTGGAGGTATGGAGGAACGGCGGGGATCCACGGCTTCCATGCCACGGCCACACGGCACACATCCGGGGGTGCGGGCGAGCTCAGTGCGGGGGCGCGCCGGTCGCTCTCACACGGCATGCGGCCATCAGCAGGAAGGGGAAAAGGAAATAGGGGAAGGGCACCGACAGTCGGGACCCACATGGCAGTGTCAGCAGTGGCGTGGTAGGTGGGAGACAGGCCGGCGGACTGAAAGGCTAGGTGGGCCGCGAGAGATCAGCGGCAAAGGTGGGCCGGCGATGAGTGTTGAAGGGGCTCCAGTGAACTTTAACAACTAGGTTAAGGCCCAAGCTGCAAAGGGGTGCTTTCCTATTTTCCTTAAACCTTATAGCAACACAATTCAAATTTGAATTTAGGATTCAAATTTGAATCACACTCAAGAAAAAAATCCAAATAAAATCCAATAAGCTCCAAAGTTCTCACACTAGCATTTTATAATTCCTAAATTTATTATTTAGCTCAAAATAAATCTAAGAATTTAGGGAAGGATCAAAGAAGACAACCTTTTGTTTTAATTAAGCTCTCAATTCCATTCAAAAATTTTGAAATCCACATTTTTGCTTTGCTAACATTCCGGGGAAAATTCCGGGATGTTACAGAACTCCCCCCCTCACAAGAATCTCGTCCCCGAGATTAAGAGCGGACTCCCGGTTTTCGAAGAGATGTGAGAACAAAAGAAACCAGTTGCTCCAGCATCAGAAAGAGTTAAAGCTGGTGTAACACAACTTAAAACTCACCGATCGCGCCGGCAGAAGCGTCGGTAGCCTTTCCTTCCTTCAGGTGGGTAAGCCTTCCACATCTCGCAGACTGCTGAGGAGCAGACTGAGGAGGTCTTCCTCCTGGGGTCGGTGCTTTGGCGGGCGTAGCAACGGTCTTCTTGTCGTGGCACTCGAAGGACTTGTGCCCGGGCTTGCCACAGGCGAAGCAAGTCAGAGCGAAGCCTCTAGTGGTAGGTCTTGGGGTGTTCTGCTGTGCGCGGTTGTATCCTCCATACTGCTGCTGGTGGTTGAAACTCCCTCCTCCTGAGTAGTGGCTACTGCCCCCTCCGAAGTTGCTTCCATGCTGGTTATGTCCCGGGCGGAAGCTCCCTCTCATCATGCTACTTGGTCCATCCCTCGGCCTCTGGAACGACCGGTCAAAGTGATCCCGATCTCCCATCCTATTCCTGTCCTTCATGCGGTCTTCGTGACCCTTCCTTTCATCCTCCAGTGCGATAGCTCAGTTCACCAGGTGGCGTAGGGACTTGTGCTGACTTCCCTTCAGTCCCTGGCAAAGACTGTGGTGAAGGCCTCGCATGAACCAGAATTGCTTCTTGTCATCAGTGTTGGTGTCATCGGGAGCATAGCGCATCATTTTCATGAAATGCTCCTCCACCCTCATTGCACCCTGGCTCATGGTGCAAAACTCTTGAGCCTTCTGGATCATCAGCTCGCTGGGCAGGTACTGCTCGCGGAAAGCCTCGCAGAACTCCAGCCAAGTGATGAAGGCTGGGTTCGGGTGGCTGGCGGAGTAGTTGTCCCACCAAGACTTGGCAGAACCCTCCAACTGGTGCACAGCGATGGTGACGCACTCCTTGTCGGTGTAGGTGGTGAGGTCGAGCTTGGTCTCGGTCACCCTCAGTCAGTCGTCAGCGTCGAGCGGCTCATCCGAGTAGCCGAAGGTGGGGGCCTTCAGGCGGATGAACCTCTCGATCTTCTTCGTGAGGTCCTCGTCTGGCGGGGCATTGCGGTTCCCACTGTTGCCTCGGTGCTCCATGGCTTCCGCCATCCTCTGCATCAGCTGAGTCTGCAGTGCCATCATGTCCACCAGGTTGGGTGGTGGCGGTGGTGGATGCTCGGGCTCAAGCTGGTCTTGCTCAGGCTTGGGCTCAGCTTCCTCCTCGTCTCCAGCTTCAGGGCCCTCGGGCGGCGGTGGCGGTGGTGGCGCACCGGCACCCCGACCTCGAGCTCCCCGAGCTCCTCCACGAATGGGCAGGCGGCCACGGCCATGGGCAGGTGCACGTCCGCGTCCACGAGCGGCGGCACGGCCACGGCCCTATGGGGCTTCCTCTACCTCGGCAGCTTCTTCAAAGCGTGCCAGCATATCGTACGGACATCCCTGGGCCCACTACTCAGGTGGGTACCCAGACTCCGTGGGCCCCAGGACTACTCGACTTGGGTTGCACGGCACCGGATGCCGTGGAGCACAAGGCATACGGAGGACTAGTACTCGGTTAGGAAGCTAGACATGTCCGGATCCATGTAGAGTACTCCTAGCCGTGTACGACTAGTACTATCCCTCTCAAACCGACTTGTAACCATGCCTCTCGGACTACATAAGGCGAGGCAGGGACCCCTATCTCTTCATCTGCATCATCTTGTAAACACACCCAATCAATCCAGAGCTACGCAGCATACAGGACGTAGGGTATTACACACCTCGTGTCCCGAACCTGTCTAAATTGTGTGCCACGTGTCTCTCCTTTGAGTTCCCGATCTCGGCGAGGCCACAAACATCTACCTCAGGTACTCCCCTTGGTAGGTTGCCGGGTTAAAACACCGACAGCTGGCGCGCCAGGTAGGGGATCTCGCCGAAGATCTCATGGCGAACTCGACGGCTTCAATCGTCATCAGGCCAACCGCCGCTTCCAACCGCGGCGACACCTTCGTCTTCGGGTCCTGGGTCTGTACCGCTGACAGCGCCGGATCATTCCAGCGCTACCTCACCATGACCCCGGACCCGGAGACCGGACTCGTGACACTTCCCGAAGTCGTCACGGGACAACTCGTCGAAAAATTCGACGAATTTTCACTCTACAATCAAGCCGCTGACTTCGAGATTGGATCCGCCTCCAACTCGAATTCGACGTCAACCTGGATCAAACCACGCGAGCTGGCTCCCGAGCCATCGCATGAATCGATCCTCCCCCACGAGCACTTCCCATACGGCCTCCGCAACGCAACTGTAGCTTACGTGGATGCGCTCGCCCCACGTCGGGTCGGCAAGGAGATTGTCTCCGAGTACTCCTCGGACTCCAGTGCCGTCCCCGACTACAACTCAGACTCCTCCTATGATTTCGACTTCGGTTCAGATCCGATCGAATCCGAGTCCTAGCTCAACACGACCGAGGAGCCGCTGTCAGGTCCTGCTGCTGGCTTGGTCATTACATCTACTCCCGCCGGCAGATTCGTCTACTGGCCCGACCGCAAGCCCGAAGACCTGATTGATGACAACTCACACTGCGTCGCCTACCTCGAGACACTCCCCTTCCAGGAGGGGACACCGCTGACTCCAAACGAGGAGGAGCACACGCCAACGGAGGTGGCGACTACCGACTCCAGACTCTGCACACCTGACCGCCAGGTGTTCATGGCAACCGGGGAAGCTGGAACCTCAGAGAACCGAGTTGATCGGTACCTCGAAGACATCTCAGAGGACGAAGATTCAGCCAACGCACCCGCGGATGAGACAATTGATGCCAAGAACGCTCAGCGCGAATGCAACAGAAAGTGAGCAGACCGACACCGACGGCTCTGCGAAGCTCTCCCTATCTGGAACCTCAACGACGCCTTGGATCAAGTCGCCAACCGGGTGCACACTACCCCTGAGCAGTGCCTCATGTCTATCACCATGATAGCACGAACAGCTCAGGGGCACCGTGCAGGCGAACTCATCGCCAAGCTCGCTGAGGACGCCTACTTCATGCGGGTCAACAATAGAACCGCCGGAGCCGGGAACCACGAAGCCACTAGTCGCAGCCGCACCCCAGCAGAAGTCGGACGCAACCGCGTCCGTGGCGAACACCAGCCAACCCCCAACCACTCCAGAGCCTCTGCAGGAGGACCTTCGCATGGCGGCAATAGCGGTGGGGGGCGGCGGCGGTGGCGGCGGTGGCAGTAGCGGTAGTTCCTCCCATGGTGGCGGTAGAACAGCTGGTGGCGGCGGTGATCGTGGAGGCCGAGACCACGCGAACAGCCACACCACCGGCAATGCACACGGCGGCTACGACGCCCGCCACAGGATCGACGAGATCCGCCGTGCCAAGAAGACTACCGAAGTCAGCGACAGCGACGGCTTCCCCGCCTACTCTGCACGACTTCTCGATCTGCTTCTTCCCAAGAAATTCAAACCTCTTGGGATCACCAAGTACGACGCGAAGCAAGACCCAGTTCAGTGGCTCAGGTGCTATGCCCTGGCCATCGAAAATGCTGGTGGCGACAATGACACAAAGTGCCTCTACTTCCCCTTCTGCCTGGACCAGGCTCCACTCACATGGCTCGAGTCGCTTGACAAGAACTCGATCGACCAGTGGGACCAGCTGAAGGCCCAGTTCACCAGCAACTTCGCGGGCGCCATGGGATGCTCAGGTACTCGCATGGACCTGGCAATGGTCAAACAGGAGCAAGGCGAGACGCTCCGCCAGTACATGCGCCGCTTTTTCGATAAGCGTGCGACCGTAGTCGACGTCACTGACAAAGAAGTCATCGACCTCTTCCAAGACGGTCTTTACCACCGTCGCACCTTCGAAGACTTCGGTCGCCGTCACCCAAGTTCCATCACCAAGCTCAAAGACATGATCACCTCATGGGCCGATGAAGAGGACAAGGCGAACGCCAAGTACGACTCCATTCGCGGTAAGAGCAAAAACAACACGGGCGGCAACAACAACAACAAGGATCAAGGAAATCGCAACAACAATAACTACTCGGGTCCTAACCGCAAGCGCAAGCCAGACAACACTGTCGCGGCCATACAGCGCCCTGCGAAGGATAGCTCCAAAAAGACCTCTGGCGGCTTCAGAGACTTGCTCAAAGAGAAGTGCCCGTGGCATCTGGATGGCAATCACACAACCGACCAGTGCTACCAACTCCGGCGAGCACTCAAGGATGTTCCCGAGCCATGGCCTCCTCACGACAAGAAGGGCAAGAAGAAAGTTGACGAAGGCAACGGCGACTTCCAAGAACCTGACAAGACGGTGAATGTCCTCTTCGGCGGACTACCCACCAGACGATCGCAGAAGCTCACCCTACGGGAAGTCTTGAACATTGAACCAGCGGTCCCGACACCTTTACGGTAGTCGGAGGTACCCATCACCTTTCCCCGCGCGGATCAATGGACAAGCTTCTCTGAGCCAGGACGTTTCCCACTTGTCCTGAAACCAGTAGTCACGGGCTCCAGACTCAACATAGTACTCATCGACGGCGGGAGCGGACTTAACGTCCTCTTTACCAAGACCTTGAAGAAGATGAAGCTCGACATCACTGACATGCTCACCAAGAGCGCGTCACCTTTCTACGGCATCGTCCCAGGCAACGTGGCTATACCACTCGGCTTAGTGGTTCTGCCAGTTACCTTTGGGGAGACAAGGGAGAATTACCGCACCGAGTACATCCAGTTCGAGGTTGCGGACTTCGAAACCTCCTACCATGCCATTCTCGGCAGACCAGCAATCGCCAAGTTCATGGCGGTCCCTCACTACACCTACTTGGTACTCAAAATGCCAAGTCCTGCCGGAGTACTCACGCTGCAAGGGGACTTGAAGATCTCTTACGACTGCGACACCGAAGCCGTGGAACTCGCAGCAACCAATCAAGTACCCAACGCAATGATGGAAATCTTTGCTGCCTCCAAGAAACTCGCGCCAACTGAACTCGAGATACCTGAGAAGACCGACACCTCAAACAAGCCTCAGCCAACAGAGGAAGTACAGGTGAAGGCCATCGACCTCGGGACCGGTGACAGCAGCAAGACTACCATGATCGGCGCGGGGCTCGACCCCAAATAGGAAGACGCACTCATCAGCTTCCTCCGGGCTAACCGAGACATCTTCGCGTGGAAGCCAGCGGATATGCCAGGTGTGCCCAGGAGGCTGATCGAGCATTCACTCAACATCGATCCGAAAGCTACCCCCAAGCGACAACATCTCCGTCGTTTTGCTGACGACCGACGGGACGCCATCAAGAAGGAACTCGCCCAACTACTTGCGGTCGGCTTCATCCGAGAAGTTTTCCATCCTGAGTGGCTCGCCAACCCCGTCCTCGTCCGCAAGAAGAACACGAATGAGTGGAGGATGTGCGTCGACTACACCGACCTCAACAAGCACTACCCCAAGGACCCTTTCGGGTTGCCGCGGATTGATCAAGTCATCGACTCCACGGCGGGCTGCGACCTGCTCTGCTTCCTCAACTGCTACTCCGGGTACCACCAGATCGCTATCAAGGAAGAAGACCAGGAGAAGACCGTGTTCATCACCCCGTTCGGCGCCTACTGCTACACGACGATGTTGTTCGGGTTGAAGAACGCTGGCGCTACCTATCAACGAGCTATCCAGGCCTGCTTCAAGAAGCAGCTCAACAAGAACATCGAAGCCTATGTGGATGACGTGGTCGTCAAGACCAGAAACTCCGACACGCTCATCGCCGATCTTGAAGAGACTTTCGCATCCCTACGAGAGTACCAATGGAAGCTCAACCCCAATAAGTGCGTCTTCGGCATACCCTCTGGGAAACTACTCGGCTTCATCATCAGCCATCGTGGCATCGAAGCCAATCCCGAGAAGATCTCCGCCATCACCGACATGAAAGCTCCAACTTGCATCAAGGATGTCCAGAAGCTGACTGGGTGCATGGCAGCCCTGAATAGATTCATCTCGAAGCTCGAAGAACGGGGACTACCCTTCTTCAAACTACTCAAGCACCAAGAGAAGTTCGTGTGGACCGTGGAGGCTGATCAAGCTCTGATGCAGCTCAAAGATTTTCTGTCCAAGCCACCGGTTCTCACGGCTCCTCGCAAACAGGAGCAGCTACTGCTCTACTTCGCTGCGACTACTCACGTGGTCAGTACTGCCATCGTTGTCGAGTGGCAGGAAGAAGGCCACACCTACCCAGTCCAGCGACCAGTCTACTTCATCAGTGAGGTCCTGTCTGAGTCCGAGGCACGGTATCAGCCCGTCCAGAAGCTACTCTACGCAGTACTCATCACCTCGCGGAAGCTACGACACTACTTCCAGGAGTACTCGATCATCATCATCACTGACTACCCGCTCGGTGATATACTCCATAATCAAGATGCTACTGGAAGAATCTCCAAATGGGCGGTCGAGCTTGGCGCCCTCAACATCGACTTCAAGCCACGCACTGCTATCAAGTCCCAAGCACTAGTCGACTTCATGGCAGAGTGGCGGGAGAATCAGCTACCAACTCCAACAGAGCGACCAGAGCATTGGGTGATGTACTTCGATGGTTCACTCAAGCTCGAGGGCGTGGGTGCAGGGGTGCTCCTGATTTCTCCAAAGGGCGAACAACTCAAGTACGTCCTGCAGATCTTCTAGAAGGTCTCAAACAATGAAGCCGAGTATGAAGCCCTGCTGCACGGGCTCCGCCTCGCAATTTCACTGGGCATCAAGCGACTACTAGTCTACGGCGACTCCGCAGTAGTCATCAACCAAGTCAACAAATCTTGGGACCGCAACAAGGAGAACATGGACGCCTACTGTCTGGAAGTCCGCAAGCTCGAGAACAAATTCTATGGTCTCGAGTTCCACCACGTCGTCCGCGACAACAACGTTGCAGCGGACGTCCTGTCGAAGCTTGGTTCTACTCGCACTCAAGTACCTGTCGGAGTCTTTATCTACGAGCTTCACGCACCATCCATACCAGAGCCGACGCCAACGATCACTGACTCTGGGCCAGCACAGCCCAGCCATGAGGTCATGATGATAGACGTGGACTGGAGACAACCCTTCATCGACTACATCCGCGAGCAAAAGGTTCCCTCCGACAAGAACAAGGCCGAACAACTCGTCCGCCAAGCCAAGACCTACGTACTAGTCAGAGACAAGCTCTACAGGCGGGGTGCCACTTCTGGAGTACTCATGAAGTGCATACCTCGGGATGAAGGCAAGGACATCTTGGAGGAGATCCACAGGGGCGTCTGCGGCAACCACGCGTCTTCTCGCACGCTGGTGAGCAAAGCCTTCCAACGAGCCTTCTACTGGCCCACAGCTCTGGCTGACGCTGAAGAACTCGTCAGAAGGTGCCAAGGGTGCGAATTCTTCACCAAGCAGCAACACGTGCCGGCCTACAAGCTAGTCACCATACCACCAACCTGGCCCTTCGCTTGCTGGGGGCTCGACATGATTGGGCCTCTGCCAACTGCGCCAGGAGGACTCAACAGAGTCTTGGTGGCCATCGACCAGTTCACCAAGTGGATCGAAGTCAAGCCGGTTACCTGCCCAAAGGCCGACAGAGTACTCGACTTCTTGGATGAACTCGTGCATCGCTACGGGCTACCCCATCGCATCATCACAGACCTGGGTTCCACCTTCAACAACCATCAGTTCTGGGAGTATTGCGAGAACAGCGGGATCGACATCCGATATGTCTCCGTCGCCCACCCGCGCGCTAACGGCCAGGTGGAGCGCGCAAACGGGATGGTACTCGATGCCCTCAAGAAGCGATTGCACGATGCAGCTAACACCAAAGGAGGCAAGTGGATCAAGGAACTACCCAATGCACTCTGGGGGCTTCATACTCAACCTACCAAGCCAACAGGGCAGTCGCCCTACTTCCTGGTCTACGGCTCCGATGCTATTCTACCCGCCGACGTGATGTGGGAATCCTCGGTAGTAGAACAATACGACAAAGGCATCTCAGAAGACAGCCGACGGGTTGACATCGACAGCGTCGAAGAAACCCGCTGTGCCGCCCTCGTCCAGTCAGCAAGGTACCTAGAGGGTATCCGACGCTACCATGATCGCAACATCAAGGAACGCTCCTTCAACGTAGGTGATCTAGTCCTCCGTCATATCCAGAACACGGATGGACTACACAAGCTCAGCTCGCCATGGGAAGGTCCCTTCTCAATCTCTAAGGTGACCGGACCAGGCTCTTACCGTCTTCAAACACTTGAAGGCGACGACATCAGCAACTCGTGGAACGTCGACCAGCTATGTCGCTTCTACACCTAGTCACTGGACTACTTATCTACGGGTCCAGCCTATACGGCTACTCACGGACTCTTCGCTGTAAGCGGCCTCTCGGTCCTGGCACTAGTCTACGGACTACTTCTATCCAGGATCCAGCGTCAACAGCTACTAACGGATCCTGAGCCGCACATAGCAGAAGGACTTTGGCGGCGGTCTATGGACCATGTACTCTCCAGATTCAGCCTATACGGCTACTAACGGGTCTCCAGCTATAAGCGGCCCAAGGGCCCTAGCAATCATTTAGCCGTATGCGGCCTACGGGTCCTGGTGACTACCCATTTGTAACGGCCCTGGCCATCCAGGTGTACTTATTCATCAGTAATAAAGTTTGGTTCTACTCAACTTATTTACTGTGCCTTCTAACTAGGCAGATCCCACTGAGTACCACTACTCATTACCTCATCCACGGCTTGGTACTCCGCACACTTCGCTGCAAGTGGCGGCTACGAGTACTCATTTACAACACAAGCAGTGGACAAACTTCATTCATATTTCAAACAAGTCTCTGACTACTTTGTTTGTCTTACATCAACTACTCTAAGCTACCTCTACAGGTACACCTACTGGAGATTCAGCTTCTCTGTGACTTGCTCCGCGATGGGTGCCATCTCCTCTAGAAGGGTCTTGTACTGCTCATCCGTGCAGTTCGCCGCAAGACCTCCCGCTACCGCATCTACTGGTGCCTTCGGGAAGTACGACTTCATGAAGGAGAGCACCTGGTTCGGTATCAATTTCGCCAAATGCTTGACGTACGTCGCCAGGCGCCCGGGGGCTTCTTTCAGCCTGTCTACCAAAGGCGCTATCTTGGGCCCGCCCGGATGTGGTACCAGCAACCTTGCTATGGGCAGCACGGCTTCTTCCAGCTCTTTCAGTTGCGCCCGCAGCTTCTCGCAGTCCTCATTAAGCTTCTGCAGAGATTTATAACAGTTTACAAGGTCACAATCTGAGGCTTCACAGAGCTCCATGTGCTTGATACGCTCATGGCACAACATTGTGTACTCGTACTCAAGTACCTCTCTCTTATCGGTCTCCCGGTAAACAATGTTCTTGAGGTCTGTCTCCGAAGCCTTCAGTTGGTCAACCTTTGCCTCAAGATCTGCAGAAAAGTCGTTACAACATCAGATTACTCACAACTCTACAATAAGTACTCAGTGGTCACAGCGGGAGGCATACCTTTGTTCTTCTGGCGCAGCGACTTGTTCTTCTTGATCAAGTCGTCTCTCTTCGCTTCCATCTCTTGTACCTCGTTGTGGTACTGGGCAAAGGCGCCATCAAGCTTGGACTGGAGCAGTGCTGTGTGTTTCTTCGACTTGTCCAACTCTTTCTCCAGGGTCTCAGCTCGGATCACCGTGTCGCCATACCCCTTCAAGAGTTCAGTCTTCTGGCGGGATCTCTCCACCAGGCCCTGCGTAAGACACAATGGCCGGTCAGTAATCAGTACTCAATAAGGCAAGACTACTCAGGGTACTCACAACGTACCTTCACCCATTGCTCTGTGCGGCGCCACGACTCCATGCTCAGAGATACGACAGTCGGGTCAATCAGATCATCATCTAACAACTCGAGACCTCCGCAGCTCGAGGTCCCAGTCTCCGGCATGGGCGCCGAGCGGAGCGGCGCCGCGTCTTCTATCATCACCTCGCAGACGATGACCTCAGACCCCGCTTCAGGTTGGGAGTCAACCCGTGTCTCCGTGCTTGGCCCGTGGGCTGTCGAAGTCGCTGCTGCGGGGGCTGTTGGAGTCGTTGGCCCGGGGGCTGCTGCTGCCGCCGGCTCGACAACTAGCTCTATAGCCGTCGCCTCAGCAGTAGCCGTCTCCATGGCTACTGCCACAGGGATTGCCGCTCCATCACCTTGAGTCCCTGTTAAGATTTCGCTCAATTGTCAACAACAGCTACGGCTATTCTCTACAATAAGTACTCGTGATGACAAGATGAGTACCTTCCACTAGGGTCGCTTCTTCAAGCCTCGACCCTGTCGCGACGTCAGCCTGTGGCGGTGGTGTGGGTTCTCGTACCTCCACCGAGCGGTCTCCACCATCGGCAGGAGTGCTAGTCTCCCCATCCCACGACAAGTCCGTGGATTTCCTGCATCATGACGTTTTCAATTAGCAAGACGAGCCTAACAGCTACAAAGCTATTCAAGAGTTCCAGAAACTTACAAAGTCGACCGCACCACAGTGACGGTCGGGGCACCCAGTAGCCTGGCGATATCTACAATGCCAGGCTCATCGGTGGCTCCTGCCTCTACAGGAGGCTCCTCTACTCTCTCCTCCGGCTGCTCAACGGCCGCGGCCGTAGCTGGAGGAGGGCCCTGTGCTTTTTCAACCGACAGCTGCGGCTACATAGTGCCGGATTGCTCAGGTGACCCTTCTGGCACGATGCCTTCAGTAGCCGGAGGTGGGCTAGTGCTTCTCTCAGCCGTCGCCTCCACGGTCTCCCAGACATCTCCCTCGCCTTGGACTACAGGATCAGCGGAGGGGATTTCCTACAACAATACAAGTCATGCAGTTAGCAACAGACTACTCATCGTCAGTACTTGACTATTCTAGTCGAGGTACTTACCTCTTGCCTGGTAGCCTCCGACAACTTCAACTTCTTCACAGCGCATTTACGCGCCATGTTGCGGGGCTTCCTGGGCGGCACCGGCAGGCTTGCCTCCAGGCTTGACGGCTTCTCGATCACCGGAATGTGCGGCATTCCAGCTCGGCTGAACCTCGAGCGGAGCTGGAACCGCTGCTGTAGAGTCTCCTCATCCTCGTCGTCGGAGGTGTCTTCAATGACGATGGCATTGTCGCCTTCACGAACTTCACGGCGTTCCTTCGCCTTGGATTCCGCCTTCCCCTGCGTTTGTTTCTCAAGCCGCGGGGGGAGGGCGGGATGGAGATGTACTTCTTCACATCGTCCTGCAACACCAAGCAAGCATAAGTACGACTACACCAAACAAATAAGTACTCGGGAGCTCTAGCCACGACTACGGACCTGATTTGGCGGCCGTGCCGCGGAGTACTCTGGCACTGGGCATGGCGTGTACGGGGGCATATCCTTGAAGATTCTGCCCAGTCTCTCGATGATGACATCATCTTCAATCTCTTCGCCAGGCATCCGGGACGTATCTTCATCACCAGTGTACTGATAGCCGAGGGTATCCCGCGCCATCAGTGACTGTACCCTCCTCTTCATAAAGCTGAAGGCCACGTGCTCGGCCCTCAGTCCGGCCTCTCTCAAGGCCTTAATCTTCTTCAGCAATGGAGGTAGCTGAAGACCTTCTTGCATGGTGATCTCCGTGTTCCACCATGGCGCGTGCTTCGGTTGACGACCGCTGGGCTTCGGCAGCTCAGGGTGGTGGTTACTGATGTAGAACCACTTCGCCTTCCAATCCTGGTTGGAGTCGATCAGCTTGTACGGCAAGTACTGCCTGGCAGCATCTTCACGCATCTGTACCCCGGCTCCTCCGACTACTCGCGGGTCATCTGTACTCGACTGCGGCTTCACCCGGAAGAACTTTCGGAACAAGATCCAGTGGGGTTTGATCCCCACAAACGCCTCGCAGAAGTGTACAAAGATGGAGACGTGGAAGATACCATTGGAGTTGAGGTTGAGGTACTCGATGCCGTAGTACCGAAGCATCCCCTTGAAGAAGTCGCTGGCCGGTAGCGCGAGTCCACGCTCCACGAACCGCACGAACATCGGAATCTCGTCCGGGTTCTTCTCCATCGGGTACGGGTCGCCAGTGGCGGTGCGCCACAGATCCATTTCCTTCTCGCGAAGGAATCCGCTGTTGACCAGGGCAAGGAGGTCCTCGGTCTTCAGTTTTGCCTTCTTCCACTCCTTTGCCGGATTGGGGCGAGGGGAGGGGGGCGACGACGACGACGACTGGCCAGCATCCCCGGCCTCATCACGGCCCCTCTTCTTCGACGCGCCGGTCTTCGTGCTCTTCGCTGGGGACCCCTTCATCCTTCGAGTCACGAGCGTCTTCACTCGCATTCGCTCGGGGGCTGCGGAGGCGGGCGGACTACGATGGCGGAGCAGAAGTAGATCTAATCTACTTAGCGGCGGCGGCGGCGGCAGGGACGTAGGAGGGGCAGTCACTCAGATCTAATCTGTGAGGAATGCAACCGCTGGAAGTGTAAAATCCCTAAGGGGTTCACTGGTTATTTATAAGCCATCGGGCGGTTAAGTTCCGAGTGGGCGGATAAGCGCCAGGCGGGTGACTCAGCGGCGGCCGACTGACCCTTCATACTCCAGTACTCGATGCTCTCAGTCTCGGGGGCTCGACTACATCCAACCGACTCAGTGGGCTACATCAGATCAAGATCTCACTCAGGACACATTCTACAGTCAAGATGACCCTTCAATTTGAGAGAAAGTACTCGACTCAAGGCTCGGGGGCTCCGTGCCACGTGTCCTTCGGTTTTTTCTCCGGATTTTTCGGGATAAGATTGGCAGAACTTCAGATTGACCCTCAGCTTGAATCTACGATTCGACCTAAGGCTCGGGGGCTACATTCCATATGGAATGTGATTCTCTGAATTGCATTTTCTATATGGTTTCTCATCAAGACAACACGGGTACTATTGAAGACCTTCAAGAGAAGCACTCGGGGACGCTTGAGGACTACTCGAGAAGACTTCAAGACTACTCAAGGATCAGCTGGAGTACCTTCCAGCCTCGGGATGATTCAAGCATTCTTGAGGACTCTCGGCTTGTGGAACTCGGGGACGCCCAAGGACTACTCGCCAAGGCCGTCAAGATTACTCAAAAACATCCTACTCGACTACAAAGTACTCGGGGGCTTGTCGTACGGACATCCCTGGGCCCAATACTCAGGTGGGTACCAGGACCGACTACTCCGTGGGCCCCTGGGACTACTCGACTTGGGCTGCACGGCACCGGATGGCGTGGAGCACAAGGCATACGGAGGACCAGTACTCGGTTAGGAAGCTAGACATGTCCGGATCCATGTAGAGTACTCCTAGCCGTGTACGACTAGTACTATCCCTCTCAAACCGACTTGTAACCTTGCCTCCCGGACTATATAAGGCGAGGCAGGGACCCCTATCTCTTCATCTGCATCATCTTGTAAACACACCCAATCAATCCAGAGCTACGCAGCATACAGGATGTAGGGTATTACGCACCTCGCGGCCCGAACCTGTCTAAATTGTGTGCCACGTGTCTCTCCTTTGAGTTCCCGATCTCGGCGAGGCCACAAAAATCTACCTTGGGTACTCCCCTTGGTAGGTTGCCGGGTTAAAACACCGACACAGCAGGCGACCTGACCTTCGGATCGACATCCTTCTGGAAAACACGACCAGGGAAGGAAAAACTTTAGACAACGTCACTCACCAACCAATTGAGTCACACACAAGCATGAAAATATTACTAATTACATAGCCTATCACTCAATGAGAAGATGCATTAAGACACAATTAACTCCATTAAGAGCCAAACACTCAGCAAACATGATAGATACACATATAAGCTCCCTCGAGGCTGACTCGGGCCTTAGAGGTAGCCAGCACATCAACGATCTAATTTATCGTTACGAGATCTCCAAGAGGTTGTGCCTAACAGGGTGTTTCAACACTTCTCCACTTCATCGTGCCTCAGACAAGTTCTCGACCAAAAGGTCGTGTCCCCGTAAGGAAAGTTGAGTCCCGCAGGTAAGAAAGAAGGTTTTAAAAAGGGAAGAGCTTTTACAAAATAGTTCAAGGAGTTTATATAAAGCATGGAAACGTAGAGAATCCTTATTTACTAACGACCACTTCTAGGGATATGTGCTACGATCAAGTACGGCTCTGATACCACCTGTAGGGCCCCGGATTTTCGGTAAGGAAAACCCGAATCCATGTACCTTTGCGGTAGTCCCTGGATCAGTGGCTATCGCGTACAGAACGCATCACAGAAGGTAAAACAAAGCCATACATCGCATCACACAAATATTAGTAGATAATTTATTACATGTCCATTATGGAGTACAACATTACAAGCCTCTTGGCTGAATCAGAGTGAAAATTCTACGCAGCGGTAGCTAGCATCTCAAAAGGGTCTCCATCTTTTAATCTTCTCGCCCACAGGCATCCTTGAGTGAAGCGACACATCCCTCAGTCATACCATCCGTCGGCGTTGTTGTCATAGTCGGACTCATACCCTGCACACCCAAAGTCTATCCCCAAGGAGTGGGATAGGTCCACGTCACCAACTGTATGCAGTTTTAAGTGGCCTAACTTCTAAAGGGTAAGAAAAGAGACAAGGTAGAAGCTCGGGTTTCCTATACAGCAGCAGCAAAGTAACAACAAGATATCTCCATCAAGATCCCAACCCAAGGCTCTCAACACAGCTCGGAAACACATGGTACCCCAGGGCCCCGTCTCCACATCCTATCTCCATCTAGGGTCGATGCGAGAACTTCCTCTCCTCGCACCTCAATGATTGCAATCAGATCCGCGAGGTAGAGGGAGTCACTCTCCTCTCCCCGACTGCAACCACGGCTCACCTCACTCTCAACTACAGGGGGAAGGTAGAAATCCCAAAACATGAGAATCAACAATCCACTGGGCTCGTCCATGACCGAGGACGCGGCTATAGCTATAGCTCGAACAACTCTGCAGAGCGTGTACACCTGTACCCAACCCGGAATGGCACTCGGTCGGTGTACGGCTGACCGAGCCCATCCTACCGTGCGAACTCTCGGTAGTTACGGTCCCATCCTGCATCCGGCCCTCAAAATGATCCCCTTCGCAAAGGGAATTGCACCGGAACTGTGAAATGCCCCCGTGTGGTCACACGGGAGATGCACTGAGAGAAGGTGGTCTCACTCCCACCCCTCCCCCACTGATACCCTCTATCCTGCTGGCAGGTATGGGTCCGCACTTGCCGAGCTCAACTCGGCCCTAACCCCACGCTCGGCGAGGTGGTGTGTACGTAAAGTCCCGTGGAGCAGTTGACCCACTCGGTTTCAGACCGGGGCGAGCTCATGTCCTCCAAGTGTAAGTAAAACCCCAACACCTGTGCTCCAAAAACCATAAAAGTTGGGAATACACTGAGGTGTGCACCCCATCCCCGATCCCAGATCGGTTGTTTCGAGCTCACCCCCGCCAAAGTACCAAAAACGCCTTCTCCTGCCGGTTTTTACCCCACGCACGCCAAGAACCACTATTCCCATCCCAACACATGCATCGCAAAGCTCAGCGTATATACATGCTTATATATATACTAGTAGTAGGGCAATCAAGGACAGGGTAATTAAAGAAGGCAGTGCAAGGTTCATCATCATGCATGTAAAGTAAAGCGCTAGCATACTACATAGCAATGCCTAATAGGTATTCAAAATCAGTCGGGCGTGAACACCTGCGTGCGAGTAGTCGTCGGCAACGTAGTCGTCGGTGTAGTCAATCTCCGAGCCCAGCTCCCCGGCTCCAGCTGCTCCTATTAACGTGTAAATAAAAATAAAGACAGATCCTATTGCAATTAACTCCAAATGAACAGCGATTAAGAGCCAAAAGAGAGCAAACACTAGTCCTACACGGAGTTTAAGATTTTAGAAGACTTTCGGAAAAGGTTTTACATTTTTCGGAGTTAAAATGGATTTACTACAATTTTCCAAAAATAAAATAGATTTCTGAAAATAAAATACGCATTCACACTAATATTAAATATAAGATATCTACCGGCGTGTGGAGCTAAACCCCACTGGGTTTTTGGCCAGCCCGGAACGTGTTCGACGAAAAGCTCCAAAGGAGCGGCGGTCGGGAAGCGGCTCGCCGGCGGCGAGGTTGGACGGTGGCTCGACCACACGCGACACGGCGCAGCTCAGGTAAACGTAGGGATCCATCTGGGCAAAGAAAAGGGTGGCCTTGGCCGGGATCTCGGCACAGCGGCGACAAGTCCGGGTTCAGCGCGGCGGGTGGACCAGAGCTCCACGGCGGCGAGGTGCTGCCCGGCGCGGCGGGCGGAAACAGGGGAGCACAGTGGCGCGGCTGGGGTGGTCACTGTCGGTGAGGTTGCACGCGAGCACGTACGCGTGAGCGTCCGCGTGCTCGAGGTCGAATCGGCGCTTGCGCACCCATGCGGAAATAACTCCCCCGGCGGCCAGGGCTCGGCTCACGGCGGACAAAGCGCCGGCGAGGCGGCGGACCTAAACGTGCGCGTGCGAGCGCCGGCATGCGAACCGGGCAACCACAGCTCGCTCGACGTGTGCAAGCGGGGTGGCACGGGTTGCACGCGCGTGCGTGCGGCCGTGAGATAGGGTCCCGGCCGGGCACGGCGGCATGGTGGGAGCAGAGCTCCTGGCGGCGAAGAACGGGTCGGCGGTGCTGGTCTGCGCGCGGGCGCCGGCGTTCTTGATCACATGCAGGCGTGTGCTTGCATAGGTACACATGTGAGCGCGTGAGTACGCGTGCACGCACTGGGCTCCTGAGCGACGAGCAACGGCCGTGGAGCGGCAACTCGGCGTGCTTGCTCGGCGAACGCCGGTGGACTGGTCACAGCGGCGGCTCGACGGTGACACGCAGGGGAACACCCCAGGTGAACAGAAGAGCGAGGCCGCGAAAAAGGGGTCGAGGCGGCCAGAAGGCCCGACCTTGTGTGCATCCGCACGACGTGTACGCGTGTGCCGGCGCGTTGGGGTGCGCGACGGCGGCGCGGTGTCATAGCGTGCATGACGGCGAACAAGACAAGGGGAAGGACCAGGCGGTGGTGCGCACACGGCATTGAAGGCAGCGGCACCTGCAAAAGCGACCGGCGTGGCTCGAAGGCCAGCTCACAGGCGACGGCGGGTCGCGCGGCGGCGTGGCACGGGCAATGGCATACACGCGAGCGCACAAGGCTCGGTCCAGCCTCGGCTCGAAGGCCGGGTCCACAGCGAGAGGGGGGTTGGCAAGGCTCACCTCTGGTCCAAGAAAGCGGCGGCAAGACGGCGGCGAAGAAGGTGCGGCAGAGCAGAGGAAGCAGAACGGGGGTGGCTCGACTTGAAGCAGGGGAAGCAGAGCAGCACGGCGTCGCCTTCAGCAGGTCCAGTTCCTGCTTCGCGGTGGCGGTGACTCGACCACGGGCGGCTCCATCTTCGCGGCGGTCGGCTCCTCCACGAACGGCCTTCCCCGCCTCCTTCTCCTCCTCTCCTCTTCTTCTCTAGTTCTGGTGGAGGCGGCGGACTTGGATGGGGAAAATCCCCCAAACGGCGGCCAGGACAGGGAGGTCGGTCGGATGGGATTTATAGGGCGGCGCGGATTAGGGTTTGGAGGTATGGAGGAACGGCGGGGATCCTCGGCTTCCACGCCACGGCCACGCGGCACACATCCGGGGGCGCGGGCGAGCTTGGTGCGGGGGTGCGCCGGTCGCTCTCGCACGGCATGCGGCCGTCAGCAGGAAGGGGAAAAGGAAACAGGGGAAGGGCGCCGACAGGCGGGACCCACATGGCAGCGTCAGCGGTGGCGTGGTAGGTGGGAGACAGGCCGGCGGGCTGAAAGGCCAGGTGGGCCGCGAGAGATCAGGGGCAAAGGTGGGCTGGCGACGAGTGTTGATGGGGCTCCGGTGAACTTTAACAACTGGGTTAAGGCCCAAGCTGCAAAGGGGTGCTTTCCTATTTTCCTTAAACCTTATAGCAACACAATTCAAATTTGAATTTAGGATTCAAATTTGAATCACACTCAAGAAAAAAATCCAAATAAAATCCAATAAGCTCCAAAGTTCTCACACTAGCATTTTATAATTCCTAAATTTAGTATTTAGCTCAAAATAAATCTAAGAATTTAGGGAAGGATCAAAGAAGACAACCTTATGTTTTAATTAAGCACTCAATTCCATTCAAAAATTTTGAAATCCACATTTTTGCTTTGCTAACATCCCAGGGAAAATTTCAGGATGTCACAAGAATATACTCTCAAATCGAAAACAACAAAAAAAAGAGATGACACCCTTTAGTCACGGTTGGTATTACCAACTGAGACTAAAGGGGGTGGGCGCAGGTGCTGGCGTGCCCCCCCCCCCTTAAGTCTCGATTTGTAATACGAACCGGGACTAAAGGACTCCTTTAGTCCAGGTTCATTCACCCGAGACTAAGGGGGGCTTTATCTCTCATCATTAGTCCCGGTTGGACATGAGAGACCTAAGGCCTCTACCAACCGGGACTAAAGCCCCACTCCCTACCAGTGGTCTTTGCTCAAGCATCCCACCACGCACTCCAGCGCTTAACCTCTTACTTGCCCTTCACACTTACAACCGGTCCATCAAGCCAAGTCTTCTTTATCTTCTCCACCTAGTCACATGACTTCATGTCATGTCTCATATGCAATGAGCTACTTCATCACATAATTATCTGTGGACAAATCACCTGTGTATTTCACTTAAACACATATTAGTCCACTTAGGTTGTCACTCCATTATCAAAACCAAACAAGGACCTTCTCTCTCTCTCTGAAGGTCCAGGGGCAGCGCAGGCGGGATGTGGGCGGAGCGGCGGGCGGTTTTATGAATTTGGGTTTCGCGGGATGGGGTTAGGGTTTGGGCATTGCTAGGTTTGGGATTCCAATGATTGTCGGACCTAGAAGAGGAGGGGGTGGGGGCGCCGGAGGACCGACGATGGTGGCGGTGTGGCCGGCGGCGGAGGTGAAGCTGCGCTAGGCCGATGCCGGCGGTGGGGGCGAGTATCCCCATGGGATTAGGAAGGGCGGGAGAGCGGGTGGGGACGGTCAGTGGGTGGACAGCACGACAGTGCTGTAGCCGCCGGTCAAGGTGGTGGAAGTGGCGGCGGGGTTGGTGGCTTGCTGTGACAACCCACCCAGGAAAATACCGTACTATCGCCTAAACCAATCCACTTTGGTCATTAAGCAATAATACAGTATCATCCTGTCGTTAGTTGCCGGGTTAACGCCCGGTAAATCACTTGGATATCAACAAAGGATCGAACATATGCATTAAAACTCACGCGAAGGCGAGTCCAGAGTACACTACACCAATTTAAAACCAAACTGCCCCGAAGGGGTTTAAGTATTACAAACCATTGTTCATGACAATAATTAAAGGTTCAGAGTTTGAAAACAGCGGAGATAAATTAAACTAGCGCAACGGAAAACATCACAGGAGGTCGTCCGTGATGCCATCACTCATCGTCATCCACCCATTCCAGCTCCCAGCCGGGTGGAATCTCACCAGGCCAAGCAACACCTGCAACCACATTATCAAAGCAAGGCTGAGTATACTAATACTCAGCAAGACTTAACCGTCAGGTGACAACTACATCACCAAACTCTAGACATGAGAGGCTTTTTGGTCAGGGGAGTTCTTTTGCTGAAAAGCGACAAAGAGTACGTCCTTACTTTCAATATTTTAGCACAAATTCTAGTTGATTACCATTTCTAAGTGAGCCAACTAAGTCAACCAAGAGTTGTACAAACAATTAATTCAAGCAGTAATATTCACAAAGTTCCATCATTAAGGGATATCATGGCCAGTTGATTAAGCAGTCTCGGATAACGGTGAGAGGCCGACAATCGATTGATTTATAACCTTGCAAGGTGGACCTAAACACACGGAGGGTGCATACCCCAAGAACTACAACAAAAACGAAACGGGGTATACACCGACCAGACGGTTCCCATCTTTCTCCGGATCGGGATCAGACCTACAGTCCTCGGTACAGGGCTTACTGGAACGTCACGCCGGATCGCCCAGATTCGCACAGGTACCCCACTGTTGCAGGCAGGGGGACACACAAGGTGTCCTAAGGGTAGTAGGGAAAAGTTCCCTTGCCGTGTCCATCAGGTACTAGGTTTACCGGTCCCATTCCCGGCAAGTGCTTAGTACGTTCAAAAGCTTAGCCTACGAAAGCCACTGGACCGGAGCCCAAATCCCATGCTCTTACCACATGAGCAATCCATTTATAAAGATCTTATGATTCCAACATAAGAACCTATTCTCGCGAGTGACGAACATCACTCGACTTGTACCGGTCCTATAGCATAGCAGCTATCGACCTAGTATACTAGTATAAGAACATAGGTACCTAGGGATCATGCATCTAGGGTTTCAAGTCAACTCCTGAAACGTAAATGCACAATCATAGCAAAGGTAATTGCAAAATTTTCAAAAGAAGGGTTAATGATCCGGGGCTTGCCTTCGCTGGCAAGGTTGGCCTTGGGCCCTTCTGGACTTTGGTCCAGGTCTTGCTCTACAGCGACGTAGTACACGTCTCCGTCAGCTCCTTCGTCTCCTCCTTCCGGCACAGACGTACGGCTACCGTCGGGAAGATCTACACGGGATGCAATGCAAGATTTAATTGACGGTTTTCAATTTGATTAATTACCAAACAACAAATGACAACCATAGGGTGCATGGTTGACCACATTCACCTTGACAAACACACATTTGGTTTAAACTTTCTATTAAAGTAATTTCCTGTGGTGCTTTATTATTTATTCTTTTTGATAGTGATTGTGTACATATTTATGTAAATCAATAATTTAAATTTCACCAAACAGCCAGGGTGTGTCACTTAGCTTCATAGCATGATTCACATCACACACACAAGGTCATTAAGTGTGATTTGGTGATTTTCCAATTCAATTTAATATTAAGCTTTAAAAGGCTACCATAACTTTTATTCACAAAACAACTTAATAAAATTCAGTGGGGTGTGTTATGAAGCATTACAAACCTACACAAAGCCACTGCACACACATGTACACTTATGAGAGCTCTGAAATTAATATACCGAAAATAATAAACTCTAGCCATTCCAAACATGATAAATACATACAAAAATAAATACACATCAAATTGATTCCAACTTTCTCACACATGGCCTCTGGTCCAAATCTAAGCTAGGAATGTAACATATACACCTAGAACTACTATAGATCTTGAGTTATGCATTTACAAAGACAATTAAGCATATTTCAAGAATAAATATTTCTGACAAACACAAAATTGTGATTAATTCACCAGAGGTGCATTTTGGCATAAAAAGATAACATGAAGAAGTTGGGCACAAAAAATCTAATTATTTTTAGCTACAAAAAATCATTTAGACAGATTCTGCAGAACTAGAAAACAAATCATAATAAAAGATTTACAACATAACTTTGTGCAATTTTTTAATACAGGAGCTAGGCATGACATAACACACATCATATCCAAAATTCAGATACATAGCACATGTATATTTTGAGATACAACAGCTCTAGGTTTTTCACATTTCTATTTTGCATGCAAAAAATTATCAGGAAACAACCTAGACAAGTTTAACAAAAGTTGTAGTGCTCTTCACCAGGAGTCTAGCAAAATTGGGTTTGCATTTTTCCGATTTTTCTACGATTTTCTAGGGATTTTACAAGATTCAGCAAAAGTCCTTTACTATTGAAGTTTCCCTTTTTCAGCTAAGCCCCTGGACAGATTGAAAAGTTCACAGATATGCCCTTAGATGACAGAAAAGCCCCTAGAAAGATTGAGACTCTTGCAATGCGACCCTTGGCCATGGGGAGGCGGCGGCTCCGGCCAAATCCCGGCGAGCCGGCGGCGCTCCCGGCCGGGGAAGGGTGCAGGGAGGTGTGTATGCTCACCCTAGGCCGATTTGTGCTCGAAGTTGGAGCGGTGGGGCAACCGGTGGCGGCGCACGGCGATGCCAGGCGGCGGCGGCCGCGGTGGCCTCTGCTCCGGCGAGAGGGGTGCACGGGCTTGCCAACAAGCGGGCGCTAGGGCTCGAGTGTGAGGCAGGGAAGGTGCTAGGGGTGTCGGCCGGCGACGAAAGGGCTCGGGGACGGGAGCTTGTTTAGGCGGCGGCCATGGCGGGCGGCACGGGCATGGCGCGCGCGAGGGGGGGCGTGCGGCCTTTAAATAGGGGCGCGGCTTGCCGGTGACGACGGGGTGACGGCGAAGATGCCGCCGTGGTACGGCGGGGACCTCGGTCGGCGCGCGTACGGGGAGGGGCACGGGACGGACCGGCGGACCGTGCGGTGCGCTCCCGGCCGTGGTACGGCGCGGACGTCGGGCGACGCGTGGCGCGGGGAAGACTTCAAGACGTCGCGGGGCGCGGGTCGGCCTGGGGAAGGCGCGGCCTTGGACGACGCGCGGACCTCGGGATGCGCGGCGGCACGGACGCCGAGGCGGCCGGCGCGCGGGCGCGGCGCGCTGGCGCGGCGCCGAGCGGGCGCGCGATGTTGCGGCGCGGCGCAGCTGGCTCGAACCCGTTTCAACCTAGGCGACTTCGAGCTCATTTTTCTCTCAAAAATTGAACTGACGTGTACCAAGGAGTAAAAAGCAAAGTTGTAGATCTCACTACCCTCTACAACTTTTACAAAGGCTCTATGGTGTTTTGATCAACCTTTTGAGCATGAACTACAGGCAAAGTTGCTGGTTTTCATGGCACCGATGAATAAAGAGAGCTGCAGTTGACCAAGTTTTTCACCCTTTTCCACTCAAAATTTGAAATGCCATCCAACATGAAAGTTGTGTCCCTCGAAAAACTAGACAACTTTTATATTGGGAGGTTTTGAAGTGTTTAGGTGAAATTTGGAGAACGCGGCAAAAGTTCTAGAAGGACAAGGAGTGACAAGGGTTTCGACTAGGGTTTTAGCTAGTGTTTGACCAAGCTTTGACCACAAAAGTGTGTTGACTTAATTAGGAGAGTCATTAACACTAACTAATGGTATTTAAACACCTGAGGTGTTACAGCCTACCCCCCTTAAAAGGAATCTCGTCCCGAGATTCGGAAATTAAAGACAAAGGTAGGGGTAAGGTTCTTACTGTTTCGCGATTGAAGAAAACCCGGATACTTGGTGTTGAGGAAGTGCTCGGTCTCCCAAGTAGCTTCTTCTTCAGTATGGTGACTCCATTGTATCTTGTACATCTTCACGGTATGTCTCCTGGTCTTTCTTTCCTTTTGATCTAGCACTCTCAACGGATGCTCGACAACTGAAAAATCTGGCTCGATCCAAGCATTTGCTTCCGTGATTACCTCTGTCTCGGGTACCTTTACGCCTTTCTTCAATTGTGTCACATGAAACACATTGTGCACAGCCGAGAATCGATCCGGAAGTCGGATGCGATAAGCGACTGGTCCACATACCTCGATGATCTCATATGGGCCAATATAGCGTGGGGCTAATTTCCCTTTGACGCCAAATCTCTGTACACCTTTGGTCGGTGAAACCTTGAGGTATACGTAATCACCCACTTCATAGTGTCGGGGTGCTGTCCCTTTGTCATGGTAACTCTTTTGTCTCATTTGAGCTAACTTCAAGTTTTCTCTGATCACTTTTACCTTCTCTTCTGCGTCTTTGACTAAATCTGGGCCAAAGAGCGTTCGCTCCCCGGCTTCTGACCAATTTAAAGGAGTTCGGCATCTTCGTCCATAAAGAGCTTCAAATGGTGCCATCTTCAAACTCGCTTGATAACTATTGTTATAAGAGAATTCGGCCAAGGATAGACACTTGTCCCAACTCTTGTCGAAATGCATGATGCTCGCTCTCAGCATGTCTTCCACAATTTGATTGACTCGCTCGGTCTGACCATCGGTGTGAGGATGATAACTTGAACTACGAATCAATTTGGTTCCCAAAGATTCATGTAATTGTTCCCAGAAACGAGCCACAAATTGAGTACCTCGATCAGAAACAATGGTCTTGGGAATCCCGTGCAGGCGCACGATTTGGTCGACATAGAGTTCTGCATAATCTTGGACGGAGTAAGTGGTGTGTACTGCGATGAAATGAGCAGTCTTGGTCAGTCGGTCCACTATAACCCAGATAGAATCCTTCTTTCTGGCAGTAAGGGGTAAACCCACAATAAAATCCATACTTATGTCATCCCACTTCCATAAAGGTATGGTCAACGGTTGAAGTACACCGGCTGATTTCAAGTGGCTGGCTTTGACTCGATGGCAAGTATCACATTCTGCCACATATTTAGCTATGTCTACCTTCATGTTTGACCACCAAAAGTTCTTCCTCAAATCTTGATACATTTTGGTGCTTCCGGGATGAATGGAGAATTTGGAGAGATGAGCTTCGTCGAAAATTTCCTTTCGAAGTTCCGGATCAGCAGGAACTACAAGACGTTGCTCAAACCACACTACATCTTTTGAATCCTTATGGAAACAACTATATTTGGGGTCCTCTTCAGCTAATTTCTGTTTTATTAGCTGGACGCCTTCATCATTGAGTTGAGCCAAAACGATTCTGTCATATAGATTGGACTCAGCAGAAATAGCATTCAAATTCCCTTGCTCTACAATTTCCAATCGAAGCTTCCTCAAGTCTTCACATAAAGTCTCACTATACGATTCCACAGTTAAGCAGTTGCAGTGAACCTTACGGCTAAGAGCATCTGCAACAACATTGGCTTTTCCGGGATGATAGTGTACTTCTAGATCATAGTCCTTTATCAATTCCAACCATCTTCTCTGTCTCATATTCAATTCTGATTGGGTGAAGATATACTTAAGACTCTTGTGATCGGTGAAGATATTACAGCGGTTTCCCATAAGATAATGCCTCCAAATCTTGAGAGCATGAACAACCGCTGCTAACTCAAGATCGTGGGTCGGGTAGTTCACTTCATGGGGTCGAAGCGATCGTGAGGCGTAGGCAATGACTCGATTCTCTTGCATAAGAACACAACCGAGACCAGTGCCCGAAGCATCACAAAAGACTTCAAACGGTTTGGAATTATCTGGCTGCACTAGCACTGGGGCTGTGGTCAAATGTTGCCTCAATGTGTGGAAAGCTTTTTCACAATCTTCGCTCCACACAAACTTGACTCCCTTCTTTAATAGTTCAGTCATAGGCTTAGCGATCCTGGAAAAATCCGGAATGAAACGACGATAATAGCTGCTAAACCCAGAAAACTGCGGATTTGATGTACGGTCTTGGGTGGTTTCCAGTCCATAACCTCTTGTACTTTGCTAGGATCCACAGATATGCCATCCTTGGAAATAGTGTGCCCCAAAAATTTCACACTATCCAACCAAAATTCACATTTGGAGAACTTTGCATAAAGCTTGTGATCTCGCAAACGTTGTAAAACAATTCGAAGATGTTCTGCATGTTCTTCTTCATTCTTGGAATAGATTAAGATATCATCAATGAATACTACTACAAACTTGTCCAGTTCCGTCATGAATACGGAATTCATAAGATACATGAAATAAGCAGGTGCATTGGTAAGACCAAAGGACATCACCAGATACTCATAAAGACCGTATCGGGTGGAGAAAGCTGTTTTGGGAATATCACATGGCCTGATCTTTATTTGATGATAACCTGATCGAAGATCAATCTTGGAGAAAACCTTGGCTCCAGCCAACTGATCGAAAAGAACATCGATGCGGGGTAATGGATACTTATTCTTGATTGTTACCGCATTGAGAGGTCGATAATCCACACATAACCTCAAGCTACCATCTTTCTTCTTCACAAATAAAGCTGGGCAACCCCAAGGTGAAGAACTTGGGCGAATATAACCTTTATCTAGCAACTCTTGAAGTTGTGTCTTCAATTCTGCCAATTCCTTGGGTGGCATGCGGTAAGGTCTTTTGGAGATAGGGGCTGTGCCAGGCTGAAGTTCGATGACAAACTCGACATC
This sequence comes from Cenchrus fungigraminus, assembly GCA_036936925.1. Classification (NCBI taxonomy): domain Eukaryota; kingdom Viridiplantae; phylum Streptophyta; class Magnoliopsida; order Poales; family Poaceae; genus Cenchrus; species Cenchrus fungigraminus. The sequence continues at coordinate 95,771,951 of CM072770.1, forward strand.
TCTGTCGGGTGGCATACCCGGCAATTCATCGGGGAAAACATCCGCAAACTCTCGAACCACTGGAATTTCTTCCAGCTGAGAAGTGATTGCCACATATGAACAAGGATTCACACCATCTCTGAAAGGTAGGTATAGAGTCGTGGCTCCAACAATTGGTGAGTTGATCTCTACCATTCTCTCGGAAATATCCAAAATAATTTTGTGTCGGTTCATCCAGTCCATCCCTAGAATAACATCAATACCTTCCAAATCTAGGGTGATAAGATCTGAATGAATCGTCTTGCTACCCATCACCAATGGTACCTTTCTAGTTATACGATTGGAAACAACTTCACCCCCTGGTGTGGTTATCTTGTAGGTCTTATTAATGGAGTAGGCTTCAAGCTCTAATCTTTCTCGTGTCTTCCCATTAAGAAAACTATTAGTGGCACCAGAATCAAACAAAACTTTTATCGGCTTGTCCCGGATAGAGAACGTGCCCATCATTACTGGTGCTCCTTCTATAATATTAGCCTCAGATGTGAAATTGAGCTTCCCTTTCTGGAATTGGATCTTCTGTTTCTTGCCTTGTTTGTTGGGCTTAGGACCTAGTCCCTGATTTGACTGTTTTGGCTTGCTCTGTTTGCGGGTCGGGCATTTCCTAGCAAAAAGTTTTGGGTCACCACACTTGACACAACGACGTCCACTGCTCGCAGGTGGAGGTGTAGGTCTGGTAAGTGGCGGGGTCAGTCGTTGGGGGTTAGGGAAATTGAAAGTCTCTTGAGATCGATCCTGGGACTGCTTCGTCCATCTTCCCGAATGTAAAGCTTGCTGAAAATCCGGTGGAGTCTTCTGTACCATGTGAAACTTGCGAAGCTGCGCATTATTGGGCATGGAGTTAGCCTTCCTTTTCCTTTCGGCTTGGGCCCTCTTCATGGCATCTTCTTGTGAGATAGCTTTATTCACTAGCATGTGGTAGCTGTCAAATTGTACCAGATTCAGCCATCCAGACAATTCACTATTCAGGCCTTCGCGAAAAAGCTCCATCTTCTTCATGTCTGTATCCACATGATATCCTCCATACTGGCAGAGGTTATTAAACTTCTGCGCATATTGGTACACCGTGTCTGACCCTTGCTTGAGAGCCAATAACTCTCGCATTTTCCTGTCTGTAAGTGCTTTAGGAATGTGATGGTCTCTGAAAGCCTTTTTGAATTCTTCCCACGTGATTTCATACTCAGGCTGTTGCATAGATTTGTAGTGTTCCCACCACATTAAGGCAGAACCACGAAGCTGCAATGTCGCGAATTTAGCCTTGCGTCCTTCTGAACATGGCAAGGTAAACACCGCGAACATGGCTTCAATGGCCCGAATCCAAGCATCAGCATCCAGGGGTTCTTCCGCTTCGGTGAACTGCGGTGGATTCATCTCTAGAAAGTGCTTGTATTCAGTCACTTGACTTTGGGCGTCATTTCGATTCCCATGGGGCTGCTGCTGCGATTGCTGCTGCAGGTATAAAAGAATCTGGCGCATCATCTCGGTTTGAGTAGCCACTGATGTCGGGTCCGGTGGTGGTGGCGGCTGGTTGCGGCCACTGGAATCACCGAAACCATTCGGAGTGCTGCGGGTCGAGCCCACCATCTGAAAAATTTGAGCTTTCATTAGTCACACATTCGTAAGCTTGTTCAACAAGTAGAACATGTACGACAAAAGCTCAAATTGACCAAATAGTCAGACTCGAGACAGCCGCACTGCATCGAAATGACAATTTCAAACTTCCAAAACCAAGGTTCCCCAGAATTTTCAAAATTTTCTGACAACTTGGTAAGTTCATGAAACAAGGATTTTGGTACTCAAGGGTTAAGCTAGATGGTTTAGGAACAGGGTGCAAAGGTGCAAGATACGGAGTGACGTGTTCCGGAAAAGATGGCAAGACTTAGGTTTACTACCTGAGCATAACTTGAGATCTGAAAGCTTATGATCAAGAAAAGATTTCTCAGAAGACACTTGGATAGATATGGAGCACTTGGGTATAGATCACCTATACGGAGACTCTGCAAAACGGGTCTGAGAAAAGGTCACGACAACAGGGTCAACTAGACGGTCCAACAACAACACTTTAGATTGATTTAAAGATTGTTATTGTTGTTATTATTATCATTACTTAAGGAGAACAACACATGTGATCTTTTTATCATTGAGCAAGTTTTTAACATGATGCAAGAACGACCTATTCGTCCTCAATAAGCAATTAAGCCAAAAGTCGAAGTTAGTGCCGGTGGCAAGGCAACAATTACGTCTCTCCCTATAATAACTAGTCGAGACTATCGGTACTCACTTAGCGACTTACGAAACGTGGTTAGTGTACCTGCAGAAGATCACAGAACACAACGAACCTTTCATGCCAGCACTCATGAAAGCGTCCACATACATTACCGTTCACTATAGAAACGGCACCCATGCGTTTATCGCTGCATGGACAGCGTCCAACCTCAGATACGCTCCTTTTGAATGAAGCGGATCCTTGCCTCGCATATTCACAATGCGGAACGTCCACGTATGGCAAAACGTGGCGAGACACAGACGCGACGTGGGTTCCCATTAGAATAGGTCCCATCCATCCCTCACAAGACTTTCCTGTGGCACCACCACGTATGGCAAAACGTGATGAACTAGTATGGTTGTACAGAAAGTAAGTTCTGACAGAAATAAAATGTGCTGGAAGTTAGCAAAATAAACCATAGATTTATAAGCCACCTGAAAGAATCCCAAAAATTCCCTCTAGGGCCTCTCGGTCTAGATTATCCTTAACGATCCAACGTATTTTGCAAACACAACCATTCTTGGCAAGTTTTATTCAAAAACCAGTGATTAAGGTTGTTAATTAAACTCTGGTGCATATAATCGCTCTGATACCAGCTGTGACAACCCGCCCAGGAAAATACCGTACTATCGCCTAAACCAATCCACTTTGGTCATTAAGCAATAATACAGTATCATCCTGTCGTTAGTTGCCGGGTTAACGCCCGGTAAATCACTTGGATATCAACAAAGGATCGAACATATGCATTAAAACTCACGCGAAGGCGAGTCCAGAGTACACTATACCAATTTAAAACCAAACTGCCCCGAAGGGGTTTAAGTATTACAAACCATTGTTCATGACAATAATTAAAGGTTCAGAGTTTGAAAACAGCGGAGATAAATTAAACTAGCGCAACGGAAAACATCACAGGAGGCCGTCCGTGATGCCATCACTCATCGTCATCCACCCATTCCAGCTCCCAGCCGGGTGGAATCTCACCAGGCCAAGCAACACCTGCAACCACATTATTAAAGCAAGGCTGAGTATACTAATACTCAGCAAGACTTAACCGTCGGGTGACAACTACATCACCAAACTCTAGACATGAGAGGCTTTTTGGTCGGGGGAGTTCTTTTGCTGAAAAGCGACAAAGAGTACGTCCTTACTTTCAATATTTTAGCACAAATTCTAGTTGATTACCATTTCTAAGTGAGCCAACTAAGTCAACCAAGAGTTGTACAAACAATTAATTCAAGCAGTAATATTCACAAAGTTCCATCATTAAGGGATATCATGGCCAGTTGATTAAGCAGTCTCGGATAACGGTGAGAGGCCGACAATCGATTGATTTATAACCTTGCAAGGTGGACCTAAACACACGGAGGGTGCATACCCCAAGAACTACAACAAAAACGAAACGGGGTATACACCGACCAGACGGTTCCCATCTTTCTCCGGATCGGGATCAGACCTACAGTCCTCGGTACAGGGCTTACTGGAACGTCACGCCGGATCGCCCAGATTCGCACAGGTACCCCACTGTTGCAGGCAGGGGGACACACAAGGTGTCCTAAGGGTAGTAGGGAAAAGTTCCCTTGCCGTGTCCATCAGGTACTAGGTTTACCGGTCCCATTCCCGGCAAGTGCTTAGTACGTTCAAAAGCTTAGCCTACGAAAGCCACTGGACCGGAGCCCAAGTCCCATGCTCTTACCACATGAGCAATCCATTTATAAAGATCTTATGATTCCAACATAAGAACCTATTCTCGCGAGTGACGAACATCACTCGACTTGTACCGGTCCTATAGCATAGCAGCTATCGACCTAGTATACTAGTATAAGAACATAGGTACCTAGGGATCATGCATCTAGGGTTTCAAGTCAACTCCTGAAACGTAAATGCACAATCATAGCAAAGGTAATTGCAAAATTTTCAAAAGAAGGGTTAATGATCTGGGGCTTGCCTTCGCTGGCAAGGTTGGCCTTGGGCCCTTCTGGACTTTGGTCCAGGTCTTGCTCTACAGCGACGTAGTACACGTCTCCGTCAGCTCCTTCGTCTCCTCCTTCCGGCACAGACGTACGGCTACCGTCGGGAAGATCTACACGGGATGCGATGCAAGATTTAATTGACGGTTTTCAATTTGATTAATTACCAAACAACAAATGACAACCATGGGGTGCATGGTTGACCACATTCACCTTGACAAACACACATTTGGTTTAAACTTTCTATTAAAGTAATTTCCTGTGGTGCTTTATTATTTATTCTTTTTGATAGTGATTGTGTACATATTTATGTAAATCAATAATTTAAATTTCACCAAACAGCCAGGGTGTGTCACTTAGCTTCATAGCATGATTCACATCACACACACAAGGTCATTAAGTGTGATTTGGTGATTTTCCGATTCAATTTAATATTAAGCTTTAAAAGGCTACCATAGCTTTTATTCACAAAACAACTTAATAAAATTCAGTGGGGTGTGTTATGAAGCATTACAAACCTACACAAAGCCACTGCACACACATGTACACTTATGAGAGCTCTGAAATTAATATACCGAAAATAATAAACTCTAGCCATTCCAAACATGATAAATACATACAAAAATAAATACACATCAAATTGATTCCAACTTTCTCACACATGGCCTCTGGTCCAAATCTAAGCTAGGCATGCAACATATACACCTAGAACTACTATAGATCTTGAGTTATGCATTTACAAAGACAATTAAGCATATTTCAAGAATAAATATTTCTGACAAACACAAAATTGTGATTAATTCACCAAAGCTGAATTTAGGCATAAAAAGACATCATGCAGAAGTTGGGCACAAAAAATCTAATTATTTTTAGCTACAAAAATCATTTAGACAGATTCTGCAGAAATAGAAAACAAATCATAATAAAAGATTTACAACATAACTTTGTGCAATTTTTGGTACAGGATCTAGGCATGACATAACACACATCATATCCAAAATTCAGATACAGAGCACATGTAGATTTTGAGATACAACAGATCTAGGTTTTTCACATTTCTATTTTGCATGCAAAAAATTATCAGGAAACAACCTAGACAAGTTTAACAAAAGTTGTAGTGCTCTTCACCAGGAGTCTAGCAAAATTGGGTTTTCATTTTTCCGATTTTTCTACGATTTTCTAGGGATTTTACAAGATTCAGCAAAAGTCCTTTACTATTGAAGTTTCCCTTTTTCAGCTAAGCCCCTGGACAGATTGAAAAGTTCACAGATATGCCCTTAGATGACAGAAAAGCCCCTAGAAAGATTGAGACTCTTGCAATGCGACCCTTGGCCATGGGGAGGCGGCGGCTCCGGCCAAATCCCGGCGAGCCGGCGGCGCTCCCGGCCGGGGAAGGGTGCAGGGAGGTGTGTATGCTCACCCTAGGCCGATTTGTGCTCGAAGTTGGAGCGGTGGGGCAACCGGCGGCGGCGCACGGCGATGCCAGGCGGCGGCGGCCGCGGTGGCCTCTGCTCCGGCGAGAGGGGTGCACGGGCTTGCCAACAAGCGGGCGCTAGGGCTCGAGTGTGAGGCAGGGAAGGTGCTAGGGGTGTCGGCCGGCGACGAAAGGGCTCGGGGACGGGAGCTTGTTTAGGCGGCGGCCATGGCGGGCGGCACGGGCATGGCGCGCGCGAGGGGAGGGCGTGCGGCCTTTAAATAGGGGCGCGGCTTGCCGGTGACGACGGGGTGATGGCGAAGATGCCGCCGTGGTACGGCGGGGACCTCGGTCGGCGCGCGTACGGGGAGGGGCACGGGACGGACCGGCGGACCGTGCGGCGCGCTCCCGGCCGTGGTACGGCGCGGACGTCGGGCGACGCGTGGCGCGGGGAAGACTTCAAGACGTCGCGGGGCGCGGGTCGGCCTGGGGAAGGCGCGGCCTTGGACGACGCGCGGACCTCGGGATGCGCGGCGGCACGGACGTCGCGGCGGCCGGCGCGCAGGTGCGGCGCGCGGGCGCGGCGCCGAGCGGGCGCGCGACGTCGCGGCGCGGCGCGGCTGGCTCGAACCCGTTTCAACCTAGGCGACTTCGAGCTCATTTTTCTCTCAAAAATTGAACTGAAGTGTACCAAGGAGTAAAAAGCAAAGTTGTAGATCTCACTACCCTCTACAACTTTTACAAAGGCTCTATGGTGTTTTGATCAACCTTTTGAGCATGAACTGCAGGCAAAGTTGCTGGTTTTCATGGCACCGATGAATAAAGAGAGCTGCAGTTGACCAAGTTTTTCACCCTTTTCCACTCAAAATTTGAAATGCCATCCAACATGAAAGTTGTGTCCCTCGAAAAACTGGACAACTTTTATATTGGGAGGTTTTGAAGTGTTTAGGTGAAATTTGGAGAACGCGGCAAAAGTTCTAGAAGGACAAGGAGTGACAAGGGTTTCGACTAGGGTTTTAGCTAGTGTTTGACCAAGCTTTGACCACAAAAGTGTGTTGACTTAATTAGGAGAGTCATTAACACTAACTAATGGTATTTAAACACCTGAGGTGTTGCACTTGCCAAGGAAGAAGAGGGTCGCCAACGAAGGAAAGTTCGTGTCGTGAGTGAAGAAAGAGGTGTGGGGGTGGGGGTGGAGGTGTGGGGTGGGGGCAGCCAGCGGCACTGGAAGCTAAATTACAACCGGCTGTAATTTAGCATCGTCCAATATTATAGGTAGAGATAGAGATGCATAGTAAACTTACACCATTATTTTAGTGTTTAAGCAGAATATGTCACACATTACTTGCTACTGAAACATGTCAGGTCTTGCATTAGCAAACGTTCAGATCGCTTGTATAAAGAACTGGAATGATAGCTGCTTAGTATTTTTTTTCCAGAAAAGCCTTTTCACAAGCATAAACTCAATGCGTTTAATTGAAGACTAATACTAGTTACTGTTCTATTTTTTTTCTCTCGGTACTGAGGAAGCTACGCTCTCTACCATAAAATAAAATAAAGAATCCCAAGATGAAACAACTTAATATCATAAGACAACAATTTTCAGAGCTCCAAATGCAGCATGTAATTTTAGGATCATAGCTTATTGAGTAAAGAGATCCATACTCATTTCAGTGAAGTATAGATGTATCGTCAAACAAAACTATGTAATACAAGCCATACATGTTAGAGCAACTCCAACAGAGCCCCTACTCAAAAAGTAGTGCTTAGAGCGAAAAAAAAAACGAAGTTCAGCAGGCCCCTTACTCGGGCACCAACTCTAGGGGCACTCAAATTCCCCCCTCCAACCCCAACTCCCATGGGTGGAGAGAGAAGCCCCCTACTTTGCCGTTGTCGGTTTCAGCCGCGCATGTAGGAGGAAGTTGCCCGCCGCTGCGAACTGAAGCTGTGCGCCGCCGCCTTGAACTCGGCCGCCCTGGGGTCCCTGTGCCGCCTTGAACTCCGCCGCCCCGAGTCCCTCGTCTTCGCCGCTCGAGGCTCCCGCTGGCAGAGGCCCAGACCATGGCCGAAACCGGCTCGAAGGTGGGGGACTCGCGCCGTCGTGGCCGCCCCGAGCTCGAGCACGGGCGGATCCCGCATCTCCGCCATGAGATTGGCGAGCACCGGCTCCGCACCCCTACAACACCGGTGAGTGGAGGAACGGGGCCGTCGACCGTCGCTCTATTCGCGAGATCCAACTGGTGGAGGTCGAGCACCCCCGCGCCGGGCCGGAGCTCGAGATCCCGCGCGTCGTTGCCCCCGCGCCGGGCCGGAGCTCGAGCTCCCGAGCACCGCCACCCCCCGCGCGAGGCCGGAGCTCGAGCTCCCGCGCGCTGCCGCCGCCGCGCCGGGCCGGAGCTCGAGCTGTCGCGCTGGGCCAGTGTAGGGATGGCGATGGGAGTGGAGCCTGGAGGGATGCTGGAGATAGAAGAGGTGAGGAAGAAATAGATCACCCAATGACAAGTAGGTGTCAGACGAGAATATATAGGGGCTTTAGAGTTGGGGCTGTTGTTGGAGTTGAGTCTAAAATTAGAGCCTAGAAAGTTGGAGGCAGCCCTAAATAGGGGTCATTGCTGGAGTTTGCTCTTAAACCAAGCAATTTACACTTTAGAGCTTCAAAAGATGGATACGACCCTTTTGCCGTCCGCAGCAATCACTCGACGCCATCTCAGTTTCTGCTGCTGTGTCCGTTCTCCCGTACGTAACCTCGTGCGAGCGAGGCGTCACAGCATATCGCTTGTCTACCGATTCGACGGGACGGATTATCAGATCAACCATTTTGACATCCGACGCCCATGACTTGTTGGCAACGCGGCCAATTATTTGCTCGGGAAGCGTCCGCGCGTTTCGTCAGGAAGAGAAAACAAGAAAACTTGGCCACGTCGACATGAAAACAAGAATGTTCATGCCTGAACATGCTAACTTAGCACTTACTGTCGCGCAACCAATTTGACAAGAAAATTGACCTATTTGTCTACTGCGTGCTTTCTGTTCTGAATAAGAGTTTCATCAAAAGCCCACATGATTTTCGAAATGTTGTCACTCTGCATGTCATTAATGAATTGTAAAGTTCCAAGGCAAGCCTAGATAAAATCTGCACATGAAAATTTCATGATGAAAAAACTTGGCAAGCCTATGTAGCTCCATTCTCTAGCTCATAGGAAGCAAATCAGTTGCAACGCATATTAATCTTGTCAATCCTATTGTCCAGCCCCTGACGAATACTATCTATGATGCAAAGGAACACTTTTCCCCTAAGAACCAAAACGGGAGCTTACATGGCTTAGACTGTCTCCAGCAGATTGTGCAAACGCCGCTGCATCTGCAAAATGGGGCAGCGAGGCCACTGTTACGGCTCCAGCAGAGTCTGCAGCGGTCGCTGCAAAATGCAGGCGCCCCTCCCCGTCGCCCATTCCCAACCGCTGCCCCCGCTGGACCCACCCACCCCCCTCTTCCCTCCTCCTTCCCGAGCCTGCTCGAGCTCCACCCCGCAGCGCGGCAGATCGAGGCCGGTGGATGGACCTGCTCGAGCTCCTCCGACGCCGACGCCGACGCCTGCTCGAGCTCCACCCCGCCGCCGCGCTACTCCACCCGCGCGCCGCGCCACTCCGCCCGCGCCTCGCCATCGAGGTTGAGCCGGAGGCGGACGATCCGGAGCCGGCGGTGACGCCCCCTTCTTCCCTCCTCCTTCCTGAGCCGAAGGCGGAGGATCCGGATCCGGAACCGAAGGCGACGCCCCCTTCTTCCCTCCTCCTTCCCCGAGCTCCTCCTCCAGGGTGCGCGCGGCCAACTGCCGCGAGCGATGCGCGAGGGGAAGCGTGAGACCGCTGCAGGCCCCCCTCCTTTGCGCGACGAGAATGTCTGGATACGGAAGATTTTTGCAGATGCGCACCCTCCTGGAGACAGTCTTACAGGTTCTTTATCCTTAGGTGCTCCTGTAGATGCCTCCACTATGTTCTGCCCGCATATTAAAACTAGAGGTCCAGTGAGCTGGTCAAGTATTTCCTCTATCTTTTCAACAAATTCTCCACGATTTGATTTTGGAAGTGCCCTAGACAGCCACTGGGAGCTGTCTGGAAAGTAAACGATGGCTGGTTGTAGAGATGGCTGTACCTAATTTGGTAAACATGACATTATAGGTAAGTTTATTAAGCAAATAATAACTTCATAACACTTTGTGAATCTTGTCGATCGTACAACATACTGAGTGGTGAATCTATGTAATCAGATGCATGTACACAGGAGAAAGGAATATATCAAGATAATACAAGTTATATGCAAACAATTATTTGCAGACAAAATACCTCACAAAGTGCTTCAATTACAATATGCCAATCTTCTGCCTGAGTATCATGGTCATGTTCGATATCCTGAGCTATAAGTACAAAAAGGAACCAATGCTAAATTGCAGACATGTCCAAACTGAATATAGCAATACTGTCAACCCAGTAAACTGCTGGTTTAGCAGTTTGCTCTTTGTTTGCTTCATCTTTGTTACCATCAGCCACCTTCACAGGAGGGTCAAATACAACAGCCACTTGATCACCATTGATCTCATACACCTCTCCATGCTGTCAATTTGATAAAGTTCTGCAATTATAATACATAGAAGAATGTTCAATTATAAAGGATTAGGACTTACGAATGTTGAGAGATAATAATGCAACCCCATTGGCAAAGGCTCAGAGCATGCAATGTAAGGAAATACAACCAGCAACCAAATCAATGTTCACCTCCTTATAACAGAATAATTGTAGAGTGTAACTGGGTATGTGCCCCATCTAGACCAACAGGCCTTATCCAAAGCACAGAAGTACAGAACATTGGTAACACATAAAACAAAGGCCAACTTATTTTTGTGAAATGGCATATTACTCAAAGCACTACAGAAGAACTTAGCCTACCAAATGCACTGAGAAGGCTCCAAAAGGAAATAGCTACTTGTATAATATGATCAAAGGCATCAATGCAAAATTAGCCCATAACAAAGCACAATGTACCCCATATTGGAGGTAAATAGTTACATAGTTTACAGCCAGCTTGGTATAAACACTCAGTACTGAAAGGAAAATAATGAAGTTACCCTTTTGAAGAGATCTCTTATCTTCTGCGGAAGACTCAGCAGTGCTGGAGGATTCTGCTGCTGAAGAACTGTCCTGTACACCAACAACTCTCTGCAAGCACAAGGCAGAAAGAAGACAAACCAAGAGATTTAAAAAAATCAAGAAACAGCAGCTCAACAAGGATTAACATTTGTAGTTTGAAAAAATAAAAGAAAACAGCATCACATGTGGCTAGTTTAAATAAGATTGAATGCAACACAGTACTACTGATGTTAGTTTTTACAAGTATCCTGTTGGTAGTCTAGAGGTCTCTCACTCAGACATTAAATAAATTGTGTAGATACATGGTATAGGTAAAGGTAAAGTAAAACACTATATTTGCTAAATAGAACGAAAAGAACAAGATACATTGACACAAGACATAGGTAACAATTCTCAGTGCCATTATTTTCTATGGTTTCGCAGCTTGGTAGAAGCAGATACCTTGGCAAATTCCTCAAAAGTGCATGGAACTAGCTTCTTTCAGTCTGCCACAGATTTAATAGAATCGTCCTCATCACTTTCACCAGATTCCTCATCACCTTCACCATCCACCTCAGATTCTGAACCTTCATTCTCACCAGATCAATATCCAGGAGCTCATGCCATGTTTAGTAAGCTGGCACATGACTAGTCTGCCAGCATTTACCAGTAATCTCTGCATGAACACTGTCCATCTTCAAACCGGTGGAATCTTGCTCTGTCCCGGATGATTATCACCCGGCCATAGGCTTTAGAGATAAGTTTCGCCACCACATGACAGTCTCCACATATTCGGAGATTTTTTATCACTCGAATAGTCTCCCCAGGTGGTGTAGAAATTAACCCAAATGCAATTGCCAGCTTTTCACTATGGTAGCACAAAGCATACTGCTTCTCCTCCTCCCCAATGTCATGTAGCACATTGCTCGTTTCTGGCTCATATCCCAGTTCACTAATTCTCGACACAATGTCATCTAGTGCTCTATATATCTCCCTCCATCTGAGGTGCTCTTTGTCACCATTAATAAACTTATGCATTACACCATCTATTTCTGTGTAGCTGAAGCCAGGAACTTTCCTCACATCATTGCTTCTCATGGTGTCACGAACTCGACCAACATCTGTCCACCGGGCCTTGGATGCATATACATTGGAGAGAAGCACATAGTCACCATCAACGTTAGAACCAAGCTCAGCAAGCTTCGTGGCAGCCAACTCTGCTAGCTCCACATTTCCATGCATCTTAGCCGCACCGAGCATTGTCTGCCAGAGGACAATATCTGCTGGAAATGGCATGTGCAGAATCATGTCATGAGCCTCATCAAGGCGCCCTGCACGACCGAGAAGATCCACAATGGTGCCATAGTGCTTCATATTGGGAGGAACCCGCATGGAATCGAAAACCCTGTGCCCATCATCAACAAGCCCAGCATGGTTGCACCCTACCAACACAGCAAGGTAAGTTACTTCATCTGGCTCAATCCATGCTGGCATTTCATCAAACAACTTCAATGCATCTGCCCCGTGCCCATGCGTGGAAAGTGCATGAATTGTAGCATTGTAGGACACAAGTGTTCGGTCTTCTAGCTTGATGGAATGGAACACTTCGAGAGCCCGGCCCAATGATCCACACTTGGAGTACATGTCAATAAGCGCATTGGAGACACGAACATTGTGCTCAGCACCTATTTTACGAGCAAACTCGTGCACACCTAATCCATCCTGTAATGCTCCGAGCTGTGCACATGCAGAAAGCGCGGCGACAATGGTCACCTCATTTGGCTCCTCCCTTGGCAGCAACTCCCGAAAGCTCCCTGCCAGCCTGTGGAACAGCACCAACGCGAGGTTCGGCTCTGTCCCCTGCGCCAAACCCGCAAGCAGCGCGTTCCATGTGGCCACATCCCGGACGGGCATTTCATCGAACACCTTGCGCGCGGACGGGAGGTCGCCACACTTGGCGTAAGAGTCCAGCAGCGTGGTCATCAGGCGGACGTCGGCGGCCACACCAAGGCGGACGAGGATCGCGTGGAGCTGGAGCGTGGCGAGCGCATCGCAGCACCGGGCGGCGGCCTTGAGCGCGAAGGAGAGGGAGAGCGCGTCGAGGCGGGGCCTCTGCGGCGCGGGCGCGGGGAGGAGGCGGCCGGCGAGGAGGAGGAGAGAGCGCGCGGGCTGCGGGGACGCCGCGAGGCCCCGGAGCGCGGCGTTGAGGTCGTTGGTGGCCGGGACGGGGAGCGACCGGAAGAGGAGGAGCGCGTAGGGCAGCGCGGCGTCGTGCGGCGAGAGCGCGAGGCGGTCGAGGAAGCGCGCGCGGAGGGGCGGGTGGGAGCGGAGGTGGCCCGAGGTGAGGAGGCGCGCGTGGAACTGCTTGTGGTGGGAGAGTGTGACCAGGCGCGGGAGGAGGGACTCCAGCTGCTGCGCCGCCGCCGCGGCCGTGGACGGCAGCGCTGGCAGCCCGAAGCCGCCAGTCCCCACCGCTGCCGCCTCTGCGCTGCCGACGCCCTCCTTGGAGCTGTAGAACCAGCATAGCCGCTGGTTCTCACCGAACGACCGCGGTGGCGCGCCAAGCCTCCGCGCCAGGGCGGCACCGTCTCCGCTGGAGGCCGCCGCGGGGTTGGCGGCGGGCTCGCGCCAGGGCGGCGGGCGTAGGAGGCAGTGCAGCCGCATCGCGCGATGCATCGCGGGGCGGGGCGAGAGATCCGCGGCCGCGAGCGGGCTAGGCCTCGGATACGCGCATGCGGTGATGCGGCGGCTGGTGGTTTGGGAACTCTGGGCTGAGCCGTGACCGGCGGCGGCGCAATCGCAAATTCGCAATGGCGGGGAGATGCGTCTGGCGCGGTGCGCGTGACTGGCTGGCGGCTGCTGCGACGGAGGCCGAGACGACGCGGGGGTTCCTATATGCCTACCGGAAGTTGCGTAGGAGTTCAAACTATAAAGCCCACTAAGACCCATTTAAATCTAGGTGTGCAGCAAATCATTCCCTCCATTCCGTTCCGTTCCGTTACATTACAATGACGTATGGCGCGCGAGCATTAAAAGAAATAGACGTTTTTTTTTTGAAAGTAAAAGAAATAGACGTTGGTAAAAAGGAGAGTAGCTGGACGCGGAAAGATATTTTTGACTATTATTATTTTTCTGGTAACCGGATTTTTTTGACTTTTTTGACTTTTTTACACTTATTGGTACTTAATTGACTTTCATTTGAATTGTTTTGACTTTTTCGACTTTTTTACACGTATCGGTACTTAACTAACTTTCATTTGAATTTTTTGCTGGGTATGTGTTTGTAAGTGGGATAACTACGGGTGGGAACTTCAAAGTTGAAGTTTAAACTTTGAAGTTGGAAGTAAAACTTAAACTTATCTTATGAAGTTTAGGTTTATAATATATAATATTTACATGTTTATTCAAGAAAACACATGTCAAAAGAAAAATGTTGAAGTGATTGGAGCATGTAAGACTGACTCCAGCAACATATCGCATCCCCATCTGCAGAATCCCGGTTTGAGAGAAGGGGAGAGAAGCAAACAGTTGCTCGCAGTCCAGCAGTGTGCGCATCCCCTTGCGGATCGGTCTCCGGCAGTTGGCTCGCGCGCGCCCTGGATTCCGCCGCGCCGAGAGGGCCGCCTCGCTCCCTCCCCATCCGCGCGGCGCGGCCCCGCCGGCGGGTCTCCACGGCGCGGAGACGGAGCTCCTGGAGCTCACTTGCACGCTTCAGCTCGCGCGCGCTCCAGCCGGCGAGCCTTACGACGGGATCTTCGGCGGCCGCTCTCCCGGTCTCCTCCACTCCCTCGCGTGCCCGCACGGGATCTTCAGCGGCCTCCCTCCATCGGGCGCCACTGCTTCCCCACGTCGGTAGATCTCGGGCCGTGACGCTCGCCTCGCCGGGGGGAGGAGGCTGCGACTCGCCGGGAGAGCAACTGGGCGCCGCCGCGCGGCCCTGGAGGTCGCGCGCGTCGCTCCCTGGAGGCCACGCCGTCGCTCCCTGGAGGCCGCACTGCTCCGAATCGAGGGCCGAAGGCGGGAGGAGAGGTAGGCCGCGGCCAGCGTGGGGATGCCGTGTGGGTCGGAGAGGCGACGGCGGCCTGCGGGAGTAGAGGAGGCGACGGTGGTGGTCGCGGGGTCGCCGCCGAAGTGGGAAGCAGATCCGGCGGCCGGCCTTCAAATTCGGACCTGCCGATGGGGGAGGGAGGCCGCCGGCGGCCGTCGGAGGTGGTGGAGGAGACAGGGGCGGCGGGCAGGGCCGCGGGGAGGAGGAGACGGGGGCGGAGCCTGGAGGAGGAGACGGGGGCGGAGCGGGGCGCGGGGGGTTGCAGGAGACGGTTGGGACGGGAGGAGTTGAGGAAATGAGAGAGAAACCCCAGGAATGGGGTTGCCCGAGCGGCCGACCGCAAAATCCGCGTGCGGTTGCGGCACCCGCTGGAGGCGAAACAGTGCACGTTCCTTCCTCAAAATGAGGATGCGGTGAGGGATAGAGGTACCGCTGGAGATAGTCTAAGAAGCGCATATTGTACATGCAGATATCATTGATAGATCATAATCCTTTACAGATGGACCGAAAAGCTTTCCAACGGGAGAAGAATCATTCACATATCAATGTCTTCATATACAAAACTCTTTTCTTGTACACTGGAGCAGCTGATAATAATAAACATAGGGTAACCTTTAGAAGTGTTGAGATGTTGAATTATGTTTCCATACTCTCCAATAATTTATTTGACTTGAACAAATATTTATTTTCTTACAACAACTTTTACTTTACAAAATTTAACATTTTTCGCTCAACAATTTCACAACAATTTCAAAATATTTCTCTTCTACATCAACTTTTATGCAAGTATACCAACATTTTCTAATCCAATGTTCAACATTTCTGCCTTACAACAACTACTTCAAATAATACAATATTTTTTGTCAACAATTTCACAACAAATTAAATTATTTATGTTCTAAATCAACTTTTATGTACAGATAATAACAATTTTTAAACATGTGTCCAACATGTTTTATTTTTCACGATCGTGAACATTATAGTTTAATTAAATGAAGCCAACATTTCTCAACACTTATCACATTATCTCGATCAGTTATCATTTCTCAATATTTATCATTTGTTAACAATTAGCATTTCTCAGCATTTATACAACAATTTTTAACCTAATGTACAACATTTTTTTGCTTTTCATAACCATGAACATTTATAGTTTAACTAAACAAAGTCCAAGATTTCTAAACATTTATCATATTTCTAATATATTAGACAAATATGTAATTTATTACCACAACCTTTACTTAAAATAATTCCACAATTTTTTGTCAATAATTTCATAACTATTTTAAAATAGTTCTATTCTAAATAAACTTTTATATAAGGATACCAACATTTTCTAATCCAATGTTCAACATTTTTGTTCTTTATAACCAACAATTCTCAATATTTTCTTCTTAGATTCAAACATTTCTATTCTAATTCAACTTTCATGTTGTGAAAGAAAGAATGTTGTCAACATTTTTATCAACATTACGTGAAACTAACCAATATTTTTCTGTAAGTGATTCAATAATTATTTCATCCACAAAAACTTCTACATATTGCCCAATATTCTATATGCATAAATTAACAATTTTTGGTCGATAATTTCACAACTATTTAAAATTATTTCTATTCTAAATCAACTTTTCTATACGGATATCAAAAACTTTTAACCTAATGTCCAACATATTTGTTCTTCAGAAATATTTATTTTCTTACAACAACCTTTACTTGAAAAGTTCAACATTTTTCGCTCAACAATTTTACAACAACTTCAAAACATTTCTATTCTACATCAACTTTTATGCAAGGATACTAATATTTTCTCATCCAATGTTCAACATTTCCGTCTTACACCAAAAACTATTTCAAATAATTCAACATTTTTTGTCAGTAATTTCACAGCAAATTAAATCGTTTATGTTCTAAATCAACTTTTATATACATATACTAACAATTCTTAATCCAGTGTCCAACATTTTTGTTTTTCGCAATCGCGAACATTTATAGTTTAATTAAATCAAGCCAACATTTCTCAACACTTATCACATTTTCTCGATCATTTATCATTTCTCAATATTTATCATTTATCAACAATTACCATTTCTTAACATTTATACAACAATAACAACAATTTTTAACCCCATTTTCAAGATTTTCTTCATAATCATGAACATTTATAGTTTAACTAAATAAAGCCCAACAATTCTTAACATTTACCATATTTATAATATATTAGAAAAATATAAAATTTATTACAACAACTTTTACTTAAAATAATTCAACATTTTCTTGTCAATGATTTCACAACAATTTTAAAATATTTCTGTTCTAAATCAACTTTTAAATAAGGATACCAACATTTCCTAATACAATATTCAACATTTTTTTTCTTCATAACCAACATTTCCCAACATTTTCTTCTTAGGTTGAAACATTACTATTCTAATTCAACTTTTATGTTGTGAAAGAAAGAATATTGTCAATATTTTTATCAATATTACGTGAAATATTTTTATCAAAAAACTGCAGAGAGGTGGTGATGCAGAAGATGAAAGAGCTGGTGGACAACCCTGTGCTGAACGAAGGTCGGGAGGAGATGGGGGGGCTGAGGCAAGGACAAGAGGTGAAGACGAAGCTAAAAGGCCCGGTGCAAGCAAGTAGAGTGAGCCAAAGAACAAGAGGGGTAGAGCCGGTCGCTACAAACGCCACAATACAACTTCAGGACACAACCTCAGGTAACTCATCTTTCCATAATCTTAATCTTGTCAATACTGAAAATATTTTTCTGGAAAACATTGCTGCTAATTGTGGTATTAGGCTGGGAGATAATGATATGTCTGTAGCAAACAATATTTCTCTGATAAAAGCAAAAGACGCAGCCCAATTGGCATTGTGGAAAGCAAAGGACAGAGCAAAGGAATCTGGGAGTAGGGGAGTGGATGATAAACAAAGTGAAGGCCCCCTGATAGTAGAGGTAGATATAAACATGAACTGCGAAGAGAATACATACAAAAGAAAGGAGGGACTGACAAACTCCAGACCCTCTAGAGAGAGAGGGGCGGGGCATAAAGAAGCTGAACAAGAATGAAAATCCTCTTTTGGAATATAAGGGGATTGGGGGCAGCTGGAAGAAGGAGACAGCTTGTAGAGTTATGCCAAAAGCAAGAGATACAGATCTTGTGTTTACAGGAAACTATCAAGGATGCGTATACCAGAAGAGATCTGGAAGGCATGGGTAGAGGTATGGACTACTTTTGGACCTGGCAACCCCCGAAGGGAAGATCAGGAGGGTTGTTGATGGGTGCGCCCAAGGATTTGGTAGAGATATGTGAAGAAGACGCTAGAGAATTTTACCAAAGCATGGTGATGATGAATGTGGATGATAAATTCAAGTGGGAACTGATAAATATTTATGGGCCTGTGCGGGATGACAGGAAAATTTCTTTCTTACAAGAGGTTTTGACAAAAAATGAAATCAATTTCCACTCCTTTTGTTATTGGAGGAGACTTCAATCTAGTCAGAAGAGTGGAAGATAAGTCCTCAGGCAACGTAGAGCTAAGATATATGAATGCCTTTAATGACATGATAGAGGAAGCGGAGTTGATGGAGATACACAGAGGAGGGAGTAGGTACACCTGGACTAATAAACAGACTTCTCCGATACAGAGTGTGCTAGACAGAGTCTTTGTCAATAACTCCTGGGAGGATAAATATCCATTGGTTAGGGTGCAGGCAGAGATGAGAATAGGATCTGACCACAGTCCTTTGTTGCTGGATACTAGCAGTAGGAGGGAGACAAAAATTAGGTACTTCAGGTTTGAGCCGATGTGGGTAACCCAAGAAGGTTGTAAAGAGTGGGTGACAAACAAGTGGCCAATGAGATACAAATCAAATTGTTTGGACCATTGGTGTGTGATTTCGGGAAAGCTGAGACAAGCTATGAAAGGCTGGGGTATCAATTTTGAGAGTGAGATGAAGAAACAAAAATTGTCACTGATGACAGATATCAAAGATTGATGGGGAGGTCGAGCTTAGAAATTTGGATGAGGTTGAATGGAGAGAAAGATACAGATTAGAGGGTGAGTTACAAAAGATATATGCAGCTGAGGAAATGTATTGGCAGAAAAGGGGGGGTGAAAAGTGGATCTTGAAGGGAGATTCTAACACTGCATACTTCCATAAGTGTGACAATGGGAGGAAGAGGAAGATGAATATTCAACAATTGGAAGAGGGTGATAGGGTGATCAGCAACAAGGAGGACTTGGCTGCACATATCAAGGAGTTTTACATGAAGTTGTTTGGGGAAAGTGAGGCCCTGAACCTGGGACTCGAGGATGAGTTATGGGAGGAGGATGAGAGAATAAGTGCAGAAGAAGCCGAGCGGCTGACACGGCCTTTTACTCTGGAAGAGCTAGATGTTGTAGTTAAAGAAATAAAAAACAATACAGCCCCAGGGCCGGATGGATGGTCTATAGAATTCTTTAAAGAGTTTTGGACATTGATCAGGATGGATGTGAAGGATATGCTAGATGAACTCCATACAGGCAAGCTAAACTTGAGAAGACTTAACTATGGTGTTATTGTGCTGATCCCAAAACTGAAACAACCCAACAATATTAAACATTTTCGTCCCATCTGTCTGCTGAATGTGATATACAAGATAATAACCAAGGTCCTGACTCGGAGACTTACAGAGGTGGCGGGGAGGATAATTAGTAAAAATCAGACGGCTTTTATCCCAGGGAGGAATATTATGGATGGGGTGGTTATCCTACAAGAAGTTCTGCATGAGCTGCGAACGAAGAAGGAAAAGGGAGTCATTTTGAAGTTGGACTTTGAAAAAGCCTACGATAGAGTTAGTTGGAAATTTCTGGAAGCGGTTGGGTTGGTTGGATGATGCATGCTGTGAAGGGGGGGGGAGTTTGTGTATTAACGGCGAAAGAACAGATTATTTTAGGAGCTTTAGGGGGCTGAGGCAAGGCGACCCATTATCACCTCTGCTGTTCAATATTGTGGGCGACTCATTCTCAACTATTCTGCATAGAGCTAGTTCAAAGGGGGAATTGTCAGGTTTGGTGCCACATCTGGTAGAGGGAGGACTCACACACCTACAATATGCAGATGACACGGTGATATTCCTGCAAATGAGCCCTGAAAACTTATTGAACATAAAAGCTATTCTGTTTTGTTACGAGGCACTATCGGGGATGAAAATCAACTATGACAAGAGTGAGATCTTCGCAATTGGGGTTGGAGAGGACATACAGAAAAACATAGCGGAAGTCTTTGGGTGCAAAGTGGGGAGATTTCCCATGACTTACCTGGGGATACAGCAGAAAAAGCGAGGAGAAGGTTGGGCACATGGAACTGTGATACAATGTCCTCGGGGGGTAAAGCTACTCTACTAGAATCATGTCTCTCAAGTACCCCCATGTACACTATGGGGATGTATCAGTTGTATGAGGGGAACTATCAAGAGCTAGACACTATTAGATCGAGATTCTACTGGCAAGGAACTAATAAGAAGAGGAAATACCACATGGTGAAATGGGAAACGTTGGCCAGACTAAAAGATTTTGGTGGGTTAGGCTTCATGGATGTTAGAGCTATGAACAAATGTTTGCTTGGAAAATGGATCAGTAGACTGGAAAGTGAGGAAGATAGTATTTGTATCAAGCTGTTGCGGAAGAAATACCTGGGAGATAAAAGTATTTTCCAAATTAAAAAAAAGAGTGGGGCTCTCGATTTTGGAGGGGGTTCTAGATGTAAGACAATGGTTTGAATGGGGGAGAACTATGACAGTGAAGAGCGGTAGACAAACAAGATTCTGGAAGGATACATGGCATGGCAGCTGCCCCCTGAAAAATGAATTTCACCACATCTATAAATATTGTAGGAACCCAGATATCTCGGTGGAAGAAGTACTTGGCGATGGGGGATGCCAAATTGAGTTCACAAGATCTTTTAGTGAAAGAGAGATGGGCGAGTGGTACAGACTAATGGAGACGATGGGGGTGTAGAGTTAGTGCAAGGAAGGGATGTGATGATCTGGGCGTTGGAGAAATCAGCAAAATACACGACGAGATCCTTGTACAGAGAGCTTACTTTTAGTGGGATGAAGGATTACTGGATGATGAAAGTCTGGAAGAGCAGAATCCCTTTAAAAGTCAAAATCTTCATGTGGATGACGTCTAGAGATAGGATACAGTCCGCAATACAGTTGAAAAAACGTAGGTGGAAAGGCCCTGCGGAATGTAAATTGTGTGGAGAGCTAGAATTTGCAGAACATATCTTATTTCAATGCCCAGTCGCTGTCTTCCTGTGGGCTACGTTAAGCAAGGCCCTTGGATGGCGGTGGATGCCGACGTCTCAACAAACTTTAGAAGAGTTAGTGATGAAAAATGTGGGATGCAAATCAAATACCCTTTTTGTTTGTGCAGGTGTGATGTGGGTGTTGTGGAAAACACACAATGACATGGTGTTCAACAACAAGATCATGAAGACACCGGTGGAGCTGCCACACAAAACGGTTGCCTTGCTGAAACATTGGCAACCCCTGGTGAAAAGCAAAGACGTGCAAGAGGTGGAAGATGTGAGGGAGAAGATAAGCCAAGTTGCTGCTCTTGCCTGATGGGGCCGCTTGAAGAGAAGCATGCTAGTGTCCTAGGACCTTTAATCTGTCATCTTTAAAATGTTGTTTCTTTTTCCTGTGGCCTGTAATGTTTAAACTTCTCTTACTTTCTGCTGGTCGAACAGTTGATCTTTTGCTAGTAGGGCTTGGTTTGATCCGGTAGAGTTAGTTTTGTGCTGGTAGATAGTTTGTGTCTTCTAGGCTGGGCTCAACCCCAGTGTACTCGGTCAATGTATGCCGCCCTTTAGGCTTTAAATATAAAGCTGGGCGAAATGCCTTTCATCGAAAAAAACATTACGTGAAACTAACCAATACTTTTCTTTAAATGATTCAATAATTTTTTCATCCACAAAAACTTCTACACATTACCCAATATTCTATATGCATAAATCAACATTATTTTTGTCTATAATTTCACAACTATTTTTAAATGTTTCTATTCTAAATCAACTTTTATATACAGATATCAACATTTTTTAACCTAATGTGCAACATTTTTGTTCTTCAAAAATATTTATTTTCTTATAACAACCATTACTTGAAAAATTCAGCATTTTTCACTCAACAATTTCACAACAACTTCAAAATATTTCTATTCTACATCAACTTTATGCAAGGATACCAATATTTCCTAATCCAATGTTCAACATTTCCGTCTTACACCATACTTCAAGTAATTCAACATTTTTGTCAACAATTTCAAAACAAATTAAATTGTTTATGTTCTAAATCAACTTTTATATACATATAATAACAATTTTCAACCGAGTGTCCAACATTTATATTTTTCGCAATCGTGAACATTTATAGTTTAAATAAATCAAGCCAACATTTCACAACACTTATCACATTTTCTCGATCATTTATCATTTCTCAATATTTATCATTTGTCAACAATTACCATTTCTCAACATTTATACAACAATAACAACAATTTTTAACCCAATGTCCAACATTTCATAACCATGAACATTTATAGTTTAAATAAATAAAGCCCAATAATTCTGAACATTTATCATATTTATAATATATTAGACCAATATGTAATTTATTACAACAACATTTACTTAAAATAATTCAACATTTTTTGTCAATAGTTTCACAACAATTTTAAAATATTTCTATTCTAAATCAACTTTTATATAAGGATACCAACATTTTAATAGAGAAATGTGTAGAACAATGTTGGATTGAACTGAGAACATTTAATTATATTGATAGAAAACTTGACACATATCTTGGATGGATATAAAAAAGTTGTAATTATTTGAAAAATGTTGGAGTAAGTAAAAAATGTTGGTCAAACAATTTTTCAACACATAGTTTACGATACAAATGTTTGAAATATGTAAATGAAATATAGGTCTACCAAGCAAATTGTTAGTAAATTAGAAATGTTAAGTTAAAATTGCTGATTAAATTCAATAAAATGGTGTAGATTGCATAAATTGAAGAAAAATCATTACTTAAATGTTAAATTAGAAAGAAAATTTTGGCAATCATTACTAAAAGTTGGGTTCAAAATTTTAAATGTTGAATTTTAAAATATGGTCTTCAATAAATGATGAATGATATAAAGAAAATATTTAGTCTATCGAGCAAAATATTGAAGAATGTCAAATAAATTGTCGATCAGTATCGGGAAAAATGTTAGTGTGAAATGTTGGATAATATTGTGAAAAATATTAAGCAATCATCACCAAATGTTGATTTAGGAATAAAAATTGTTGTGGAATTGGTGACCACAAATGATGTTGAATTATTCGAAGGAATTGTTGGTGTATGAAGATAAAGATGAGTTTATGTCAAATAAATTATTAGAGAGTATGGAAACATAAAATAATGTTGATTGATGAAAAAAGAATATTGGGCAATATGTAGAATGATGGTGAATGGCAAAAATTATTAAATCCTTTTTTGTTACTTTCAAGAAATGTTGCTCTTCTTCCGCTTGGCCCCTGATGATTTGTAAGCAAATAAAATTTTACACTATTCAGTATTGTTTTCAGTCCCAACACATAATATTTTGAATGGCAAAACTCAGCATTTAGTTATAATTATGTGCTTTCAACATTTCAAATGACTTGACTCAAAAAATTTTGCAACCCCGTTCAACAATTTGAAAAAATTTATTCAACATTTATGTGAAAAGTGTTGAATAATATATAACTATTAATCAACATTAAAAAAAATTAATTCCAACATTTCTTTAAGCCTAGTTCAACATTTTGAAAGGCTATTATGTCATTTTTATGTAAACGTTGAAGCAAATATGTATTTATAATTAGTTGCTAATGCAAATTATTTCTATTCACTGTATTTAAATTGTTGGGTATATTATAAAATTGTTAGAATAACAGACAAAGAAGTTGATAATTGTAACTATAAAATGTTAGAAGATAGGAATGTTGGAAACATTCAACATAAAAGGTGAACATATTTTTTATAGTTGTTGAAATACATTTACATGTAATTGTAACAAAATGTTGAAATCCGAGCACTTCAACATATTGCTGCGAAAATCGTTGGACATCATATCTAGTGGTAACTATTGAAGTCGGAAATAAGAAACGTTGGAAACATTGATCATAAAAAGGTGAACATGTAGTTAGAATTGTTGAAGACATTTACTAGTTATGTAAGTGCAATAAAATGTCAATTCGGAACAGTTCAACATATTCACATGAAATTGTTAAACCTTCATTTATAGTGGTAAGCAAAAACAATTGTTGGAAACAATCATAATAAAAGGTGAAAATGTTATTAGAATTGTTGAAATATTTACTAGTCATGTAATGGTAACAAAATGTTGAAATCAAAACAGTTCAACATATTAGTGTCAAAACTGTAGGAACTTCATATCTAGTGGAAACTAAAAAAATGTTGAAAAATCATCATTAAAGGTAAACATGTTCTTAGAATTGTTAAATACATTTACATATAATGTGATAAAATGTTGAAATCAAAACAATTCAATATATTATTGTGAAAACTGTGGGCCTTTGTATATAGTATTGGAAATCAGAAATGTTGAAAACATTCATCATAAAAGGTGAAGATGTAGTTAAAATTGTTGAAAACATTTACTAGTAACATAATTGTCCTCCAAAGTAAGTCAAAAAAATATTGGTGTATGTGATAAAATGTTGATCACCCCAAACAAAATTGTCCCAGAGTGTAAATATTATCAAGCATTAATAAATTTTTTAGTTATAACTAATGCTAGTGTATGTGATATGTTCATCACTATGAAGGAAAATACTTATGTGTCCATAAAAAGAGTTGGTCAACATCAATAAAATGTTGGTGAGTGTCATTTATTTATAATTATGTGCTTTCAACATTCGAATGACTAGAGTAATTTTTTTAAAAAAATCTACTCAACAATTTGAGAAAAGAACTCATTCAACATTTATGTAAAAAATGTTGAATAGTATATAACTTTACTCAACATTTCAAAAAATTAACTACAGCATTTCTTCAAACCTAGTTCAACATTTTGAAAGGCTATTCCAACATTTTTCATGTAAATGTTGAAGCAACATTTATTTTTAATTAGTTGTTGCTAAGAATTCGCAGATGAACAGAAATGTTGTGCGTAAAAGTGTGCCCCCCCCAAATTATCATTTTCGTGAATCTAGGTCTTCTAATAACTAACAACTCAACTGAGAATCATTATGCGTACAAGTGAAAAGGCTATCATGTACTAGAAGTCCTTAATGTGTTTATGGATTGAGCGTTGTTAAATGTCATTTTACGCGACATTAATGATACGACACACCAATTTTAACGCAGGTTCATGGAGTTGACAACATATAAGACTAGTTTGAAATCAAATCAGTGAAAAAGGAAGAAGGGTACTCTTCAACAACAGAAAATTGACCATTGAACTAATCAATATGCATCACACCAACAAACACTCACTAAGTCTAATAAAAATGAATATGCAGACAGGAAATAGAGCAGTATGGCATACCAATATCTAAGAGGTTACTGTCAATAGCCAGGCATTCCTGCACAGGCATCAGGGCAGAGTGTCAGGAAATGGCATGGTTTCTCATATGCGCACCTGTACCTCATCAAGATCTCATCTTCTAAGTATTTCACTCCATATTTCTAATCGATGCTCATATACACGTAAACACATGTAACAACCAATACGATTCAGAAAACATACTTTTTCCAGACAAATTTCATCAATACCAGGAGCCATATTAAGGCAGACATATGCAGTGCAAAATTGAGACTCGACAATTCAATTCGAGCAACATTGATCAGAAGGCAACCATATCGTGCTACGTATAGAAGCGCAGCCCAATTGCCACTCACACAGCACATCACGACATCTCACTATGCTCTGAGGTTTTTAAGATTACTTATAAACACAGTGTGGTGACAAGCGCGCGAGCGCTGCCGAAGGCTCCTCAGCAGTCTCGTCATCGACAACATCGCAGTTGTGGAGTCAGAGGCAGGAGGTCAGAATTAGGCGTAGGAGCCCATAACACTGATGTTGGAGGGGAGCAAGATGCATGCGCTGATCGAGTGCCCGCCGACACCACAGGAGCCGGCGTGAGCGCCGGAGGCGACGCCGCAGTCGCCAAGATATAGAGAATGGGCCATTCAGAATGATGCTCAAATGCCTCGATGGAGGAGAGAGATCAGACACCAACTTGCACGAAAAAATTGAAGACGGCGAAACCCTATTGCCGCTTCCATGACGAACCAAGCGAAGAGAGCCCCCGTGCTCCAACCCCCGTAGTCGCCAACGGAGAAACCCTGTTGTCTCCTTCTCGTCGACCCGAGAGTAGAGAGAAGGCAACGGATCGGGGCTAGTTGGCGTGGTCGCCTCCTCGATGCTGCGGGTGGAGGAAGACGAGGCGAAGAGGAATAGAATGAAACGGAACGGAAGAAAAAAAGTCTAAGCTCCCAGACTAGAGGATCGGACGGCACCTGATAGCTGCACCAATCTCAAACATCAGAAGTTTACATCGCTTATTGCCTTCCGGAAGATATATAGGATTCCCGAGACGACGCCCCGATCAAAAATACTTGCAGCCCGGCCGGCATAAGTTGCAAGGCCCATAAGCCTATGCACACAGGGGCACGACTACGTGATCTTATATCATCGACGGCCCATGAACACATCAGCGGCCGCCATCGCTTTTCGCGAATTTATATATATATATATATTTATTTATTTATCATTTTGCAAATTTATACGACCGTTTCGAAATTTATCAAAAATAAACATCAACCGCCGTAAGCCACGACGGAAAAGGCCTACTGCCGTGGCCCACGGCGGCCGCACCTCTTACCGCCGTGGGCCACGGCGGTTAGGTGACCGCCAACGGTCGGGTGCAGCGTGTGGGTCCCGCGGCACCTTACCGTCGTGGGCCACGGCGGTAAGAGGTGCGGCCGCCGTGGGCCACGGCGGTAGGTCCTTGCCGCCGTGGCGGACGACGGCAGCCGCGCCTATATAAAGGGCGACGGCGGCCGCCGTCCCCACGTTGCCGGCGGCGCCCATTCTCCCTTCTGCCACCGTTTCTGAGGTATTTTTTCTTTTTTTTAATTAATTTAATTAGTGTAATTTGTGTAGAAAATTAGATTTAGATTTAGAAAATTAGTTTTTAGATTAGAAAATTTAGAAATTAGTTAATTTAATTAGTTTAGATTTAGAAAATTAGTTTTTAGATTAGAAAATTTAGAAATTAGTTAATTCAATTAGTTTAGATATAGAAAATTAGTTTTTTAGTTTAGAAAATATAGAAAATTAGTTTATCAGTTCTAGAAATTATTTTAGCATGTGTAGAAATTGTCTAAATTACTTTAATATGTTTAGAAAATATAGAAAATTAGTTTATCTGTTGTAGAAATTGTAGAAATTACTTTAGCATGTGTAGAAATTCTAGAAAATTAGTTTATCTGTCGTGGAAATTGTTGAATTTACTTTAATTTGTTTAGAAAATCTAGAAAATTAATTTATCTCGTTTAGAAAATGTAGAAAATTAGTTTATCTGTTTTAGAAATTGTAGAAAATACTTTAATTCGTTTAGAAATTCAAGAAAATTAATTTATCTGTTCTAGATATTGTAGAAATTATCGAAATTACTTTAGTTTGTTTAGAAAATATAGAAAATTAGTTTATCTGTTCTAGAAATTGTAGAAATTACTTTAGCATGTTTAGAAATTCTAGAAAGCTAATTCATCTCCTTTAGAAAATGTAGAAAATTAGTTTATCAGTTCTAGAAATTATTTTAGCATGTGTAGAAATTATCGAAATTACTTTAATATGTTTAGAAAATATAGAAAATTAGTTTATCTGTTGTAGAAATTGTAGAAATTACTTTAGTATGTGTAGAAATTCTAGAAAATTAGTTTATCTACCGTGGAAATTGTTGAATTTACTTTAATTTGTTTAGAAAATCTAGAAAATTAATTTATCTCATTTAGAAAATGTAGAAAATGAGTTTATCTATTTTAGAAATTGTAGAAAATACTTTAATTCGTTTAGAAATTCAAGAAAATTAATTTATCTGTTCTAGATATTGTAGAAATTATCGAAATTATTTTAGTTTATTTAGAAAATATAGAAAATTAGTTTATCTATTCTAGAAATTGTAGAAATTACTTTAGCATGTTTAGAAATTCTAGAAAATTAATTCATCTCCTTTAGAAAATGTATTAAATTAGTTTATCTATTTTAGAAATTGTAGAAAATTACTTATCTGATTTTTTTAATTGTATATTTAATTTTTGTATGCAGCTGCAGCTATGGATCAGGCTCAGTACCACGCTCAGGCTAAGGCCGAGGCTCAGTCTCAGGCTCAGGCCCAGGCTCAGGCTCAGGCTCAGGCTCAGGCTGAGGCTCAGGCTCAGGCTGCTCGTGCTGAGGTTGAGGCGTACGTGACGCCTGAGTTGTTGGACAGGGAGATCGACCGCAGGCACCGCTTGTTCCTGTCCACCGTCCTCGGAGAGGATGTTGGACACGTGCGTTTCCGCACTACGCACACGTTGCTGTCGATCCACGACCTTTGGGTTCCCAAGTACGTGAACTGATGCTATGTTATTGTTTGTACCTTCATTTATCCTTTTGTTGTAACTAATAAATTACCTTATTTGTTTCAGGCTACGCGCTGTAGGACTCCTGCCTGTAGCGTGGTTAGTCAGGGGGACAGCCAGCGCGACGCGATTCCTCAGAAGGATCGCATGACACGCTTCCAGTACGACTTCTCCCTCCTCAGCGCGCTTCTGGACCACTGGAGGCCGGAGACCCACACGTTCCACTTCACCGTCGGCGAGATAACAGTGACTCTTCAGGACACGTCCCTGTTGATGGGTCTTCCTTGTGAGGGCGAGCTGCTAGGGACTGCGGACATCTCCGTTGAGTGGCGTACAGAGTTCCTCGCTCGGTTCGCGAATGTTCCTCGGAACGATCGCGCCCCCGCCCCGTACCAGGAGTTCGCCAACGCTCACGGGCCCACCTTGACTTGGTTGCAGCAGTTTAGCGTACGTAACTTTACCTCATATTTCTCTTCGTTTTTGAAGATATGGAGACAATGTAACTAACGTTTGATTTTGTTTGTGCAGGCTGATTACCTAACAGATGACGCCGAGCAGGAGACAGTCGACAGGTTCTTCGAGGTGTACCTGTTATGGCTGTTTGGCTTCGTGTTGTTCTGCAGTTCGCAGGGTGACGCGGTGGCGAGGTACCTGATCCCCCACACTCGTAGGATCGCCGACGCGCCCTTGCACACCATGCCCCAGATCAGTTTGGGCAACTCTGTTCTTGCGGGCGCGTACAGGGGCCTGTGCTCGGGGGTGATGAAGGGTCATTCGGCGGAGCCGATCCTTCTCGGCTGTCCTCTCCTTCTTCAGCTCTGGTGCCACGAGCGGTTTGCGATTGGTCGACCAGTCGTCCCCCTCTACGCGTACGACCCCCTGCCAGAGGGCCACGACCCACGCGACCGTTTAACCATGGGCTCGTTGTGGTGCCTCCGGACGGTAATTTCTGACCTTTCACTTTCAATTTGTCTTTCCATTTTGTCTAGTTTGTTCAATCCACATTTAGGGTTCACATTTGGTTTGTATGCAGGCCTCGTACGCCCACGACCAGACGAAGAGGGCGTACAAGGACTTCGTCGGTCAGTTCGACGCTCTCACGGACGCGGACGTCAGGTGGACACCCTACTCAGAGGAGGCTGTCGCGACTCGCGCACCACAGGGGCTCTCGTCTTTGTGCTTCCGAGACCAGCACTACTGGATGACGAGGACGCCGTTGCTGTTCGACATGTACGTGGAGGAGTACGCCGTCCACAGGGTGCTGAGGCAGTTCGGCCGCTACCAGGAGTGGCCTGTGCCTGTGGTGCACACTGTTCCTAGCGCCCACCATTGGTGAGTTCTCGTTAATTTTTAAATTTAATTCAGCGTTCAAAGATTTCAGCCGCTGACAAATATGTTTAATTCGTCGTAGGTGGTCTCGGAGGGGAGTTGCGGGGCGTGTTTCCTGGGTTCAGAAGGTGCAGCTGTACGTGGACGGTTGGGCTACCGCGCCGCAGAATGTCGTCACGGAGGACCGGCCCCACGACGACACGGCGTGGGAGGCGTACATCCAGTGGTACACCCCGAGGACTTGGTCGCGTGTGTGTACGTCCCACCACAGCCACCAGCGTCGGTTCCGGACACGGCGAGGGCGCTCGTTTCTAGTGTCGCGTACCCAGTGCGACGGGATCAGCACTACGACGCGGCGGTGAGTTTGAAAATTCACTGCCTTTTCCTTATGGTACTTTACATTCTAGCATTTACTAATAATTTCTTTTGCAATTCGACGTGATTGCGGACCTTTCACGTATTGTAGAGGAGTCGAAGGCGAGGCTGAACCTCATGTCACACCAGGAGATCGAGGAGACGTTCCACAGGATGGGTGCCATCACCACGAGGTTCCTTGCTGCGGTCAACTACCGCGGCAACCCGGCTCTACCACTGTTTCCACGGTACCCCCAGTCGTCCTCCAGCTCCGCCTCGACTGGTCGTTCCCACACGGCACCGTCATCCTCGTCACGGCCACCCTACCAGGCGGCTTTCTACCCAGCGCGCCCTCCGGTGCATCCTCCCTTGAGGATGTCTCCTCTAGGGGGCCCTCTAGGGGGCCCTTCTCTCAGAGGTCCTGCACCAGCACTAGGAGGACCAGCACCAGCACCAGCACCACGAGGACCTACACTAGGACCAGCACCAGTACCAGCAGCAGCAGCACGAGCAGCAGCACCGGTTCCTTCCTCGTCCACTGCCGCTGTTCTTCCGTCAGGTAATGACCACAACTCTATGTCGAACCATATACAAATACTAGATTGTATTAATTAGGATACGTGATTTAATAAAACTATTTGTTCCAGTTTACGTCGGCAGCGGCGGCACTCCTGACTCCACCCTAGGGGACCAGGTCGGAGGGTCCGGGTCCGGCTTCGACGACTTGGCCTTCGACTTCGACTTCTTGCAGGGTTTGCAGTCGCAGGACGAGCTCGGAGGGTCGCAGCTTGGAGGCGCGCCACCCACGTGGACTCAGGAGGGAGCAGGGACGCAGCCAGGTGGCTCGCAGCTGCCAGGAGCGAGCGGTGGGGCGCAGCCAGGAGGCTCGCAGCTGCCAGGAGCGAGCGGTGGGGCGCAGTCAGGAGGCTCGCAGCTTCGCGAGCGGTGGGGCGCAGTCAGGAGGCTCGCAGGTGCCAGCCGCGAGCGGTGGGGCGCAGCCGTCTCCAGGAGGGCTGCCAGGGTCGTCCCACGAGGTTGCAGGGTCGGCGGCGGTGATGGCGACACCGCAGCCGACTGCTGATGCTAGGCGTCGGCAGATCCACCCACGTGACCCGTTGACGTACCCTCGCGAGCAGACGCACGCCGCAGTCCGAGCTGATAGGCTGCTCAAGAAGACCAGGCGATGCTAGATTAGGTCGCATATTGTTTGTACAAGAGCACTGTTATATGTGATCATGACTATTTTTTAGTATGTCACTTTGCTTTTCTTTATTACCACCTAGTTTTCTTTGTCATAAAGTTAAAAAACAAAAAATAAATGGTTAAGTTAAAAAAAACAACCTGCCGAAAAGCAATCGCGACGGTACGGTAGGCAGTAGGTTCGAGATCGAGTATTATTGAAGTCGAAAAGCAACCGCCGTGGAGGTTCCCCTTAATTTTCCTTGTTTAATTTTCTACTACATTTAATAAAGTTCTATCAAAAAATTAAAATGATCCAGCCGCCGTGGCCCACGGCGGTTGGCCCCAACCGCCGTGGAGATTCCCATACCGCCGTGGACGGCCACCAATCGTCGTGGGCCACGGCGGTTGGGTTCTAAACGCCGTGGCCCACAGCGGCCGCCGTGGCCCACGACAGTTGATGTTTATTTTTGATAAATTTCGAAACGGTCGTATAAATTTGCAAAATGATTAAAAATATATATATATAAAAATTCGCTTCTCGCCCCAGCCTCGCCCTCATGTCTTCTTTGGCGACTCCCGTTGCCGGCGATCCTCCCCTTCCCTCTGCGCGCTAACCCGACGGCCTTCTCGCCCCGCCGCGTGCACCTCGCCAGCCGACAGTGCCCGTGCCGCCGCGTCGTCCACCCACCATCTGTTTCCACCTTCCTCTTCTTCCTCCTCCGCACCCCCGCCGCCAACCATCACCCACCGGCCATCGGATATCCTTCTCTGCCGGTCGGTGGCGCTCCCGCGTAGCCTTACCGCCGCCGTCAGCCAACACGCCACCTCTACCGCCCCGGGCCCTCCCTCCACAGCCGAAGGTCATGGGAAACCAACCACGGCAACCTAAAGCCTCGAACCCCTAATTTTAGGGTTAATTGGTTTCGTGCTATTATAAATATCGTGTTTTTAAGAATGTCATTACTATTCAACTAACCGCACTAGTGTCATTCAATTTCCCAGTTGTTTGAAAGATGCCATTATGTACGGGAAATGCCGTATCGGGCCCACTTGCAGCGTACTGGAGGCTCTGTATTTTCGTATGGACAAGACTGCCCCTTGCTTTCCTCTCTCTCATTCCACTGACGTGTGGGACCCACACGTCAGGGTTGTCTAAAATCTCCCGTTCATCTGCATGATGCCAGTGGGGGCAAGCGGCCAAGGGTGCCCCTCGCCGGTCCCCTGTCATCGTACGTCTCCTCGGGTGGCAAGCCGTCGCGCGCTCTTCGGTGTGGGATCACTGACAGCCGGTAGGGAGCCTCACCTTGAGCCGTCGGATCTACGGTAGCACAAGAGGATGTCGACGACCGCGCCCACCGCCGAGCTGTGCACGCAGTCGAACCCGCCCATCTCCAGCACATGTGCTACCACGGCCCGCACCACGGCCCGCCCGAACTCGTCCCCGGTGCCGCCGCTCCCTAGACCTGAGCATTTTTTGGGCCGGGCCGGGTTCAGGCCGGGTCGAAAAAAACCCAGTTATTTTGGGCCGAAGAAATCCTGCCCATGACCGTCCCTCAATTTTCGGCCCGGGCTCGGGCGGGCTGCCCGCGCATTTTATAGTAAAATAGCTAAAAACAATATTTCGGACCGGGCTCGGGCCAAGATTTTTTTCTCGGACTGCAAGATCTATGCCCACGCCCGTCCAGTAAGGTCTGTGGGCCGGGCCAGGCCGGGCCGTGCTAAAATGCTCAGGTATACCGCTCCCGCCGCATCCGCTAGTCATATCTCCGCTTCTCCCCTGCGCCCTTCCCAACCACTCATACCGCCAAGCACCTCGCCGACGAGGTCTCTCATATCCGGTCGGCCGCTAGGGTTCAGATCCCGCCGGCCGCGCCACCGCCGAGCTCGAATCCATTGGTCCGCGAGGTCTCTCATATCCGGCCGGCCGCTAGGGTTCAGATCCCGCCGGCCGCGCCACCGCCGGGCCCGAATCGATTGGTCCACGTTCAGCACCACATCGAATTAGAGCTCCGAATGCCTGGTTCAAATTCGACACGAGCGCGCCGCTGGCGAGCTCCTCCTAGCTTGTGCGCCACCGCGGGCTGTTTGGGCGGCATGGGTGGCTATGCTTGGGGCGGCGACGGGTGTTGAGAGGAAGAAGACGGACGAATGGAAGGAGGTTGAAGATGAGGGCAAAAGGACATTTCTCTCTCCTTCAGTCCAATAGGTCTGCAAGTGGGTCCGATATGGTGTTTCGCGTACATAATGACATCATTCAAATAAGTGAAAATTTGTAGTTGCACTGACGCGGTTAGTTGAATAGTAATAACATTTTTCGAAAACATGATATTTATAATGGCACAGAACCAATTAATCTCTAATTCTAACCCTAACATCGGGGAGCTTCACCACCACCCTCAGTCGCGGGGCAGAGGAGGAAGAAGGACCAGACAAGTCGAGCCCGCGCCGCGATGTGTGTCGCGACGTGCGCACACGTCTTCCACCTGGCTGATGCGTCCAGGTATTTGTTGCTCCGCGGCCCAAACGGTCAGGATTATAATGGCAGGAGCGTTGAAGGTATGGTTAGGTTACCCGTCCGAACAATCTGTTTTTTTTCTGAATTCTCTTTTAATCTTGTAAAGTTCTAAACGTGGTTGCCTAGCACATAATGTGCATGCTGTCTCCTACGTATCGTAGGAACACGGCAATAAAATTAGAAAACAATCCGCATACAGTTGAAAAGTTTGTTCAAACTACTTTTTTAAGAAAAAAAAGTCTAATTTTCAACCTCTTACTATAACAAAAATCTGATTTTCAACCTGCAATTAGAAAAAAGGCCATCCAACTATAAAAACAGGCAAATTTAGCCCTTTCGGTGGTTGTGACGGTAGTTTTGCATTTTCTAGAAATTTCAATTCTTTTTAATTTGGTCAAAATCCATAACTAATTCATTTCAAATCCAAAGAAGAAGTTGATACGAAAAGTTTTCTAAAAATGTAGACTATTTGTTGGTACTCTATTTAGTGTTATTTACATAATATTTGTTGTTATTCCTACTATTTTATTACTTGTAATAAAACACAAGGAATGTGAAACTAAGTTTCAAATCTATACTATAAAGAACGAGTTCTTTTGAAAACTTTTCTACCCAATTCGGGAACGTCTTACCCTTCACGCTGCATCTTGCGCGCCACCGTGTGGCCTCCGTGAAGGACCGGAATGGCAAACCAGAGAGGGGGAGTGAATGGGAGCCGATAAAAATTCTTCTCGAAGGAGATGTCTTCTCCAACAAGATGAACACGACTGATCCAACACTTCTCAGACTCGAACTACCCAAGTTTGTCAAAGTCACGTAGCCACTGGAGTGCTACTGACCCTAGGAACAAACAACACTCCCGATCAAAACAACCACACACAACGCGCAGCGGAAAACTGCACAGCTTGGTACCAGTGCTACACCGGTCAGACCGATGGTGCACGCCGGTAAGACCGGTGGCACCGGTTAGACCGGTGGGACGAGTCGTCAGACCGGTGGCTGCAGCAATCTGCACAGAAATGTTCCAGGAAGCCTCAGTGACTCCTCTAGGCCCTAGAACAAAAACCACCTTGAAAACACGAACCCTAGGAAAACTGGAAGCCTCACAAAACCTATCAACCCAACTCCAAACCTGCCAAGAACTGACCAGAAGCACCACAGCACAAAGCTTTACACGTTCAGCCGTTCACTCGAGGCAAATCCCACAGGACACTTGCACCGGTCAGACCGGTGAAGGGCACCAGTGAGACCGATCAAGCCTGGGCAGCTCGGAATGAACAGCGAGTCGCGGGTCAACCCTTCCAAACAACCTCCTCGATCTCCCGATTCACTTCACGGATTTGCACGAGACTTTGGGGATACTAGGAGTACCTCATGGGCATCCGTTAGCTACGATTTGGTCCCCCAAAACTCAACAAATTAAGATGAATTGAAGGATTTCCACCAAGAACACCACTTCCCCGAACCCAAGAAAAAACCCCAAATCGTGCACCTTTTCCCACGGATTTGAGAGATGGATTACAAGGAAAAGAACCACGAAGGGCTCAAGCATACATCCCCATCCAAAACCGCAAAGAAAAGGCCTCAAATCCACCAAACGAAAATCACCAAGAAAAGGCTCTGAAAATCACCAAAAAAGGAAAACGGGAGAGACAACAAAAGGCCTTGAGGAATCACGTCAAACCTTCTATACATACCAAGAAAGATTCATACAAGGTCTAGCTTGCCTCCCGATCATCCATTCCTCTCTAAAGATCTCACTGTGAAGCTCTCAAGCTAATCCTATAGAAAATCCTAAGAAAAATAGGAAGGAAAATAGAAAAACAAATGAGTTAGGGTTCCAAGATATGGCTGTCATCCTCTCACCACTTGGGTTATATGGAGGCAACCGAAAAACGAAACTACCCCTATTACATAATACTAAGATACACGCCCCCGAAGGGCACTTTGGGAAATCTTCGTCGTAGCATCATCAGACGGATGCCCGGCGACCGCACCTTGCTTAGCCTCGACGCAAGCCTTGCGATCCCGATGCGTGTCCTCCGCTTCGAAGGCTTCGGAAGCCGTCCACAGAGCACACCGGTCAGACCGGTGCTCCCCACCTGTCAGACCGGTCCGACCCACCAGTCAGACCGGCCTAGTGTTGTAGCCGTGCACACTTCGGTCTTCAGCATTGGCTTTGTGGCTCAGCCAAGTAACCCAGTGGTTTTGTGGTGAACCACTGGAAACCCCGCGGACTTGGTGTGGCCTCCCGCCAATCTCCACTCATGACTTGGCTCGACCTTGGTTTTGAGGCTCAACCAAGAACCTGTACACGACTTCGTATTGCTGTTCTTGCCACCATGCGTCTTGCACTTGATCCCGCTGGCCACCGGGTCCCTCGAACCAAGCCTACTTGTCTGCTCCACACCTAGAGGCCTACGGGCATAGACCTTTCGCACTTGTTCTTCACCTGCACCAACACCAATCAAGCTGCAGCCTGCACCTGCAATACTTAGCCAAGAGTCAGTCCACACAACGTTGTCAA
The DNA here is from genome assembly GCA_036936925.1 of Cenchrus fungigraminus. Classification (NCBI taxonomy): domain Eukaryota; kingdom Viridiplantae; phylum Streptophyta; class Magnoliopsida; order Poales; family Poaceae; genus Cenchrus; species Cenchrus fungigraminus. The sequence goes on from CM072770.1 coordinate 95,808,388, forward strand.
TCACTCATCACACCAGGAAGCGACCATCCACCGGTCCTCGAACCACACAGGCTCTCACTCCGCGGCGCCACGGCCCCATCCCGCGCTTGGTCAAGACCTAGGCCAACGCCCTCCCCGGAGGGCTACTTTCAGACGTTGCTCTGCAACGCGCCGCGCTTCGTGCGCACTGTCACCAACCACGACCTCCTCCACATCCAGTGGGATGTGCCGCTGCGCCAGCAACCGCACGCGTTTGCGCTCGTCGCCATGCTCGCCATGGTCCGCAACAGCACGCTGTTAGCCAGGAAGTTCCCCAGGGACGACCCCGTGCTCAACGCCATTGACGAACACCTACTCGGCAGGCTGTCGTGCGCCGCCCCGCCGGCGATGGTGCTGCCGGTAGTGGCACCGTGGCGGCGGCGCGGTGACGCCGGTAATGGCACTGTGGCAGTGACGATGACGACGACGACAGCGCAACGGTTCGTGTCGGGAAGGTGGTGCGGCGGCGACACGAGCTGCGAGGGCGTGGACAAAGACTGGGTGCTCAGGCCGGACCCCGGGCCGAGAGGTTCTAAGGGCTCATGGACAGGATCGTCAAATCCGAGGCCTTCCACAACAGGCAGTGCAAGTAGTGATACTTTTTTTTGAGAATTACACAGTACAACGCAGACGCTCACAACACGCACGCACACCCACCCCTATGAATACACGTACGCAAACCCTAACACGCACGCACACTCACCCCTATGAATACACGTACGCAAACCCTACCCCTATGAGCATCTCCGAAGGACTGAGTACCGGCAGATCTGGAGATTCCCGAAGTCACCATTAGCGCCTCATCGTCGACGGGAACGTCGCTTACTACTTAACGCATAACGCCGATAAATCCTGGAAAATCCAAGAAAAGGTGCAAGCACCATAATTTGAACCCTGGTGGGTAGAGTCCCACTGGACCGTCCTACCATTGGACTACAAGCCCAATCGCAAGTAGTAGTGATACTTTGTGTTTCGTTGCAGGCTCATCTTCTCGATAGCTCACCTTCTGTGTACGGACAAGCACCAAAAGATTGGAACATGTAGTAGAGATCATCATAGCTCACCTTTGATTACATAGTAATACAAACATAAACTTTCATGAATGATATCCCATGCCTGCCCGTATGTTTTATTGCAACTTTGAGCAGAAAGGAGCTTCAGCAGCAGGGAGCATGGCTCCTCAAATTCATACAGGCTCAGAACATAGCCATCTGCTACCCCTAGCATCTACTGAATGCAACTCTGAAAAATATAAGTTCAGCTGATTTTCGCATCAACTCCCGAGTCAGACCTGGTGGCAGCTCATAGCCACCACCAGCACTAGTCATCAGATGCTATGATCAGTCATCAGATGCTATCAGGTGCTATCATCAGGAGGCACCAGTTATACAGCTCTGTCTCACCTGAATATCAACGAAACTTTTTTAAAAAAATGCAGTGATGCCAAACTAGCACACTGCTCACTGAAACCCCCTGAAGGTTTTCACAACACACGAAAGAAAAGGTTCCTCTGTTTATGGATTCAGTTTGTGCCTGTTTCTCGAACAACCTGAAAGCCTTCATGGTGATGCTGAATGCTCCTGCTACAGCCCCCCCTGCTGATGAGTGATGTCTATTTGATTTGATCAGCTAAAAGCTTCAGCTCAAATAACAGGGGAACAAGTCTGCAGAGCTGATCTCCCCAGTGAAGAATGCATAAACATGCAGCAGCACAAAGATATTTGAGTCAAAAAAATTCTCCCAGAGCTAATCCAAAGTCTTACCAAAGACAACACTACTCCGAGCATGGCCAATACTGTAATTTCATAAACAGGTATCCAGACACACCTTTACCAGAATGACACAAAAAAGAATGACTTTTTTCTTGAACGACGAAGGAGAACTGCTTGTTATTTCATAAGGTAAAAAAAAGAATTAACCAAGATATATAGTATGGTGGTATATGGGTAAGTCAGTTATCCTTCAGCTAGAACGCGATGAATTGTGAGTTGTGACTGATGGATTTCATTTTTTTGATTGATGCCCATGCAGTGAGTTGAGGATAATTGGCTGAACCTGTTGAGGTTCAATAGTATATAAGAATCACCACCTATCAGTGCAAGGAGAAGCTAGGCAACTGATAAGCACCTTGATTAGGTAGAAATCGACAAGTGATCATATACATTAATACATTCTTGAAAGATTTTTATCTGGATCTGAAGGGCAGTGGCGAGTAGGAGGGAGAGGGATGTAAAGAGTTTCCCGGTGGTGCTGATGCACAAGGGGGTGAACAACCCGTTGTTGTTGCTTCTGTCTGGAAGACTACCAGAGGATACAAGAGCACATGATCCAGATTTTACCACTACCAATGATGTAAGTCGTTCGTAGGTAGAGATTGGCGTGGGATATTGTAGAGATGTACTTAGCCAAGGAAGCATAGTGTTCTGCAATAAGATTTTTAAATCTCAGTTTTAGTACTTATTTCATGAGTTTTGAATCAATGTATAGATAAAAATATTTGTACTTTGCAAACAATGAGAAAATGAAGGTATTAGGACATTTTCATAACATCACTAATCTATTTTAGAAAAATTGAAATTGCAATTTTAAAGGGCCGGAGGGAGTCTCATATTTTAGGAGTTAGAGACATGAAGATAAGGTTTTTCCACTACGTCAAAACCTCAAATAGGTCACGCAACATTGGTAACAGACCTATAAAGTCCGTTAAAAAAATATTAAAAGTAACGAATGTCATTAAAGTCTATTACCAATAAATTTACGCCTGTTACCTATAAAACCTGCGGACTGCAACCCAATCTTATTGGCGACGCATATTAATTAAAGCCCGTCACCAATGTCATCCAGTACCGAGCTTTAACAACAACTGTTACTCAAACCCAGCTTTGGACCCGAAAAAATCATCCAAACAAACTAGTTAACTCCGCCTCGCGTCCGCTCCCCACCCCCTCGTGTCCGCTCCCCCGCACTGACGCCGCCTCACATCTCTCTCTCGTCTCTCCCGTCTCCTCTCCTCTCCCTCTCTCTCTGTCTCCTCTGCTCCCTCTACCTCTCCTATCCTCCCTCTCAATCTCCCACCAGACCCGCCGGTCGCTGCCGCATCACCCCGTTGCCGCCACCGCCGCCGCCGCACACCGCTGCCATGCCTCACTCCCTCCCTCCCACCACGTGCTCCTCTCCAACCCTAGGTGGAGGGCTCAAGGCGAGATCCAGATCTGGGTGCGCCGGGGACGAGTTTCTCCACTCGTGCGCCGTCGTCGGGTACGAGGTCCTCCACTCGTGCGCCGTCGCCGTGGACGAGATCCGCAGGTATGTTTTTGGCGGTCCCTCCTCGCGAATCGATTCTCATGACTAAGCAGTTTGGGGAGGCCGCACGCCGCCAATCTCGCGCGGGGGAGTTTGTCGGCGCCACGTAGGAGGTGAGCAATACTTGATGCATTGGGGAAGAGAAGCAAAAAGGCTTTCGATTTGTGGGGAAGTTTCGATCTTTGACCCCCAAAATGTTGTTTTGGGGGTAATTGATAATCGTTTTCTTGATTCGTGGCTGTGATTTGATGCTTGCCGCAGGAGGTGAACGAGATGTGGGCGGGGCTTCTATACTACTGGAGGGCTCGATTTTCTGCTGGATGTGAGTTGTGCTCGTATTGGATTGATGAGGTAGGGATTGGGGCGTATCTATCAGAAGGTTGGGGCTTGTTTGGCAACCATAGTTGCTGTGCGCATTTCCTGTTTGATGTTTTGCCTCAGAGAGCCTGGAAGATAAATTCATAGTTCCATTTCCCTTTAAATGAAGGGAAAAAATCCGAATAGTAGTTCTTGTGTTATTGCCTGTTACCTTGTGGTACAGAGGCATCAGGATGGCATTCTTCTCGTAGGCAAGCATATGGCTTTCATTCCTCTAGCCTGTTAGCTCTAGTTCTGTTTCTTCTTGCCTGAATGTGACACTGAGCATGTAGTTAGCTGCTAGTTTTTTCCTCAATTAGACACTGAGTATGCAGTCAGCTGCTAGTTTATTTTTGGCCAGATTGTGACACTGAGTATGTTGTCAGCTGCTATTTTTTTGCCTGAATGTGAACAGATCATAGTGCATATTCTGAATGTGAACATATCATAGTCCATTAATCACTGACAATTTTATATTCCCCTGTTACAGAAAATGCAAGTACTGCAGGAGGATGATACAATTGTTGACTGGAGGCAGCATTTTTTTGAGCAGGTTACTTGTTTGCAAATCTGAATTAGAAAATTGCATGCTATTTCATTTTCTAAATGCATACTGCTGTTGCTGACTATCACAGCTGTCCTAAAACGTTGTGAACATAGCCATCAGGAGTGTTGCCTGCATGTATTCCCCTGCATAACTGAACACTAGCATCTGTTTGTTTACATAGAAATGGAAAACATTATTCATGGCCCTGAATGCCAATATGCCAAGTACTCCCTCTGTTCTCTTTTTTACATGTGCAATGTACTCCCTCTGTTCCAAGTTGTAAGTCATTTTGGCTTTCTAGGTACATAGTTTTTCCTATGCATCAGTTTATATATAGTACAATGAGGCATTACAAGAAGCTTACACTGAGGCATTACAACATCGATTCCCTTTGTTAGTGGTTGCTGATAACTTTTTTGTTATGTTTAGGTGAAGATCACATGGAGTATCATTTCTTATTTGCTCTTGATGTTATACACAGATGTATCTAATAGCGAAGGGAACGACAGCAGACAGATCACGTGCTGCAGGTAATTATGAACTCAGTCCTTCAACTAGTAGCAGCTTTTTTCCTTCATGTTAGATTTTTTATTATCATTTCCGGCATTCATGTTGCCATATGGCTACTGTGTCCTAACCATCTGCGTAACCTTGCTTAGTGTGATTATCTTGTGGATGCCATCATTGATTTGTTCCATATTGTCCTGCCCTTTGTTATAATTTGGGTGAAATCCAACAAAATCAAATAATTTGCTTTGCTTTGTTTTTGACTAAAAATGGCCAAGAAAGGGTGAAGTCCAGTAAGTCATGAGCACTATATTGGAAGAGCACTATGTTTTTCTTTTGATTAATGTTTTCCTTGATTCCTAGCACTATGCACCAGATAGCTATTATAAGAGAGAAGTCTAGCATTGGATCCCATTATGTTTGGTTAAAGTGCACTAGGATTGATTTCCTCAACATATCTATGTATGAAAATTTTGTGGGCTATCTTAGATTAGAGGAGGCACTATGTCATAGCATGTAAATTGATATTGTTGACTTAATTGTTGTGCTCTTATAGCTACTGGATTTTCCATATCAAGTCCTCTATTTTAGGCAATTGTTGCATACTTGCATGTCACAGTTTGAAGTACTTCTGGACTAGCTCATCTATGCTGACTCTTGGGCAATTATGATTATTAGTGCAAATTTTGCTTATATGACTTCTCTTTAATTCTATTGCACGTTTGCTAACAAGTCTCATCAGTCATGCTTGTATTTTGTGTAGAAGGCCAACAGAGCTGCTTGCTGATGTTTTTTTGTGCTCTTGTTTATTTACTTGTTCCTAACTGAGATCATATGAACAGATGTACTATGTTGTATGAGCCTAGATGTATGAACAGATGTATCTGTGTGTAAAGTTGAGATTTGATTGTAAATGTGTGTATGTAAATAAAGGAAAAAATAGCATTTGCAAATTCTTTTTTTTTGTTTTTTAATTCCACATTACGGGCATTACCATAATGCCCGTTCCCAATGACTTGTATTGGTAACGGGTGTTATTGAGACCTGTTACCTATGTCTGGTTATTGGTAACGGGCATTACCATAATGCCCCTTACTGGTGGCAGTTATCGGTAACGGGCAAAATGCTTTTGCCCGTTACCGATGATGGATTATTTGTAACGCTTGATCGGTAACGGGTGTTTTGCCCGTTACCATAGCAATCTATGCCCGTTACCAAATTGTGTTTTTCACGTAGTGTTCCTTTCTTCTTTGTGGAAAAGGTATCTCAACCGTATTATTGTTGGTTAGGCTCATCTTCTAGCTTAGGAACACACAAGTAGAGTAGGCAAAAACATACTCGTACAGTTACCCTAGCTCAGCTATGGTAGGTGATGTGTATACATTGTAACAAGGTATTGATGGCGACTTTGTCAATTTTGAGAAATTGCCAATAAGGTCAGTCTCAGTGCAGAGTTTCATTACATAGTTATCTAGATTGTGAACTAGGTAATTATGTCACAGGAGTTTTATGGTGATGACACTCCTCTCACGTATGATGAAACTCTCCCTTGTCTCTCCTCATAAATATCTTATCACATAAGCAAAATTAATGATGTGGCTTGATAATTAATGTCCATGAAACTCCCATGGAGACTAGCCTAAGTGTTTTGGAGGTACACATAGAAGTAGAGCTGTGCACGTGCATATGTAATGCAAGATGTGTGTGCTTATGTGTGAGCGTCTACGCGTGATTTGGAAAAAAAGAACAACATTGATATTTTTCTACGCGTGATTTGAGAAAAACATCGTTATTTTTAAAGACGGCACTTGGATCCAGTGGCTAAAGTTTAGTCATTTTTATATGGAATCTTGAGATGTATTAATTATGATCAAGTTTTGTTTTGTTGCTCATAGTATTGAAAAGTACTGGGTAGTACCTTATATTAAGGGTTTTCCACTAACTAATTTAATAACTAAATTAGTTCTCACCAAATTAATACTTTCTAGTATTACTCTATTACTACTTCCTAGTACTTCTATCGTAAATTTTTCATAAGCTAATTATAAATCTAATTACACAGATGGAGGCTAATATGTGAAGATGAATCTATTAAATCTAATTAACTCATCATAAGTATATGTTTACTATACGACATTATCAAATTATGAACCAATTATGTTTAATAGATTTAACTCACAAATTAGTCTCTGTTTATAAATAATTTATATAATAATTATTATTTTTATAACTACTTATTTGCATCAAATCAACGCTGAAATGTTATTTTTTTAAACAAGCAACCTGAAATGTACCTTTCTTCCCTCTCCTCCACTCAATTTTCTCTCCTCCCGTAGTCCCATCCTCCGCCGGACCTCAGCCGCAGCCGAATCTTCCCGCCGGCGCGGCTCCTCCCCGAAATCCGGCCAAATCCGCGGTCGTGGTTGCAATGGAAGCCCACAGGGAGAGCCCGGAGCCCGCCCCGGAGACGGCATCAGCTGCATCCGCGGCCACGGCCGCGTCGGTGCTCGGCGACGACGACCTCCTCTGCGAGATCCTTCTCCGACTCGGCCTCCCCACATCCCTCGTCCGCGCCGCCGCCGTCTCCAGGCGTTGGCTCCGGTGTGCCTCCGACCCCGCCTTCCTACGCCGCTTCCGCGCGCGGCACCCGCCCCGCCTCCTCGGCTTCTACGTCAACACCGGCGACGCGCAGCGCCTGCGCTTTGTACCGCTGGCGCGGGATCCTGAGCTCGCCGCCGTCATCCGCCGTGGGAGCTTCGATCTGGGCGAAGAAGCCGGATCTGTGCGGGACTGCCGGAACGGCCGCGTCCTCGTCTTCGTTGGCCGCAAATACGTCGTGTGCAGCCCGCTGCACCCTGAACGGGGCAATGACAACCTCTCAGAGCCCCCGTTCCCGCCCGATGCTTACACTCTTCTTTATTACTTGAATGATTTCTTGTTCTATGAGAACACTGATGACACTCATGACAGCGTATCGTGCACTTCGGTGACGGTGATGTGCAATGAGCGGCAAGCATGGGTTCACCTGTCCGACTTGCAAGCCGGAGTCTGGGGTGAAGGACGCTACTCAGGCATGATAGATCTACCAGTACCAGGAACATTGAGGGGATGCGGGCACCATGAGTTGTTTTCCAATGGCAAACTCTACATGATGTGTCTGCCACATCACATTGTTGGGATCGATTTGCCCTCTATGAGCTCTTTCTGTATTGAACTCCCAGATGCAGTGCAGTACGAGTATCTGGAAAACATTGGGCTGTCCTGTGCTGAGGGCTCAGGATTTTTCCTCATCCACTTAAAGGGATTTCAGATTTCAGTTTGGCTGTACAGAACAGATCGCAGCAGTACTGGCACTTGGAAACTAATTGATACGATTTGTTTGCAGCATGCATTTGGTCACCTTGCAGAGCTCACATGGGATTTGCTACCTGATGTTATTCATGTGGCTGCAGTCGGGGACAATGCTGACTTTGTGCTCTTGCGGATAGATCATAAACTCTACTTCATGCATATTTCAAGCAGAACAGTGGAGATGGTATATGAGGCGAGTCCAGCCCATGGTTCCTTGTATGGGGTCTATCCATTTATGATGCCTTGGCCTCCCTCCTTCCCAGCACTGAATGGTGGACATGATCATGATCAGTGATCCTGCAGGTTTGTCTTCAGTGAACGGGATAGGATTCTTTTCCAGCCAAGGCCTATGTGTTTATGATGTATTTCTGTTGTCCTTATGTAGTTTTAGATGGATGAAGAATTATATGTTACATTTCCTGTCTTCATCTAATTAAGATGGCATTGACAGTTGGTGCCCTGTTATTCTAGTAAGTTTTAATCAGACTGCTTTTTTCCCTGTTCCACAGCCAGCTTTGTTGTACAATGTACCACAACTTTTGACACTAATAGTTTATAGTTTATATTTGGGTCTTATAGCTGGTACACTGATAATTTATTTGGGTTTTGAATTCAATATGTTCACATTTGAGTACTTGAATGGTTTGGTCAAATGAAATCGTTGTCAGTGTCATAGGTCCACTAGGTTAATGCATCAGTAGTTGCAATTTATTAGGCCACAATATATAAAGGAACGATTCAAATTCACAATATAATTTTCCATTTTATTGCAGTAATCAAAAGAATACACATGTGCCCCTTTTTGCACCAGAATTCTGTTATATGATGCCTACATAGCAAAATGAGGAAACTGAAGGAATAAAATATTTTGCATTGCTATCTTTCTGCCATTGATTTATAAGATGCTCTACATTGTAATCCTGCTGTCTACATCTATTAAAAAACTGTCGAGTACCTGAGATTTGTCATAAAGTAAATGAAACTAAAATGGTAAAGAGTAAAATACACCGGGGGTCCATCTACTTGTAAGGAGGTGTCACTTAGGTCCATCAACTCTCAAAATGCATTTCTGGGTCTTTGAACTTATAGAGTCATTCACCGCAGGTCCATAACTGTCCAGATATACTTGTACTGGTGACATGACCTTATGCCTTGGCTCAAGAAGCATCTTCTAGCTGAGGCATTTCAATTAGTAGGTTACAAATGGACGACACATATACTTAGACATTCCTTGGGTTGAATAACGGTAGCCTCCTTGCGTGTACGACAGGAGTAGGCTGTTGTCGTTTAGCTCCGGAAATATCAAGCACGTGTCACTCATAAGCTGCTTGATGAAATACCTCAATTAGGATGTGCTTCTTCTAGCAATTCATCATGTCATGTCACCAGTACAAGCATATGTGGACAGTTATGGATCTGCGGTGAACGACTCAACAAGTTTATGGACCTAAAAATGCATTTTCAAAGTTGATGGACCTAAGTGACACCTTCTTACAAGTTGATGGACCTTCGGTGCATTTTACTCAATGGTAAAGCTAATTACTGTAATTCCCGGATTCACTTGTGATGCCTTGGCCTCCAGGAATTGAATGATGATCATGATCAGTGATCCTACAAGGTTTTTCTCAAGTGAATGGGGTGGGATCATTTCAAGCTATGGGTTCATGATGTCCTTGTGTTCCTGTCCTGATGTGATTTAGATGGATGAAAAATGTTATATGTGATTATCTGAAAAATGTTCATGTCCTGAAAAATGTTGTTTAGCATTGGCAGGCAGTGCCCTATGTGCTAAAAAAGTTTTGGCTATTCTTTTTCTGCTCCACAGCCACCTTTATATATGTATTAACTGATCCCTTGTGCCTGTGCTTTTAAATAGTCGACTATGGCCTCACCTCTAGCTCCGCTATAACTGTTTTAGATGTTTTTTAGGGCAAATCTTTCCGAGTCATTACAATCTTTGTCGGTTATCTCCATAAGCCAATGAGGGAGAAAAGCCAATGGTCCGAAAACCAGACCAAGAGAGGAGAAGGGAGGCTTCCACAGGCATGCATGCACATGTACGCGCAGCCTCGGTACCCTCCCTATGAACAAAAGAAACATGAAAAGCAGTAAACAAACCACTGAGCTCTCTGATTTCATGCCAAATTCAGGAGATAGCACAACGAATCCCATTATCTGAACGACTGAGATTCACCACCTGCATGCTGTCCACCTCCAGTATGACCTTCGTTGCGCCATGTTCAGTTGCCAGCACAACTCCATCCCTTGCCGCCAAAGCTTCTGCCATAAGCACATCTGCGATGTTGGTATAGGCTATAGATGTCCAAAAAGCCCGACAGCCCGCTCGAAAGCACATTTTTTTTTGACCCGGCACGAACCTGGCTCGGTTCGTACATCGTGTCGGGCGTGGGCCGTCACCCCGGCATGTCGGGCGGCCCGGCCGGGCACACAGTTGAAAGGGTAGCCCGACAGCGGCCCGTCGGCCCCCAAAACACAAGCCAACCCCCATCCTCTCTCGGTCTATCCTTCTCTCATTTCGCCCCGCGACTCCTCCGTTCCCAAACCTTCTCTCAATCTCTCCCCGTGACCCCATTCATACGGCTCGGCAGTTCTGGGGCCACCGCCTGCCCTGCTCCGCAGCGGAGCCTGCTCGACGCGGTGGCAGCCGCCCCTCCCGACGGAGGACTGCCCTGCGGCAGATCTGCGACATGCGGGCACCGCCACGGCCGGCGCCGCCCCTGCCCTACGGCAGATCCGCAGGCACCGCCACAGCCGACGCCGCCCCTACCCCGCGGTGGATCCGCGAGCACCGCCTCAGCCAGCGCCGCCCCTGCCCCGCGGCGGATGCCGACACTGCCGGCATCGCCCGGTGGAGTTGGCGCACCCGGTGCCGTCCCTGTACCACCTCTACTTCCCCAACGTGGCCGACACCTCTCTGCCCCGCGGCCACGCTTCCTCCTCCGACCCTCCCCACCGCCTCCCCAGCTTCTAGCGTAGCGTCGTCGCTGCCCCGGCTCCCCTCCTCCAGGGAGGAGCGGATCAAAGGCCGACTCAAGCCCGACCGACGCTCCGGGCCAGCTAGGCCGCCTGGCACGAAAAATGGCCTATGGGCCCGTGCCTGGGCCGTTGACGCAGCCCGCGGGTGTGAACGGCCCGACACAAAGTTTACCATGCCTTACCGGGCCGGGCCGGGTGGCCCGTTTGGACATCTATAGTATAGGCTTGAGCCATTGCTGCCAAGACCTCCCCCTTGGGAGTTCCTCAGCACTGCACCACTACCACCAGACGCTTTCACCACAAAATATGAAGCATCTGTATTAACCTTTAGCCAATCTTCCTGTGGTCGCCTCCACCGCTTGCGAGGCATCAGTAGGCTTGCCTCCTGGGTTGCGGTCGAGCATATCATGTCCTCCAGCATCTTAGAAACATGCCTCACAGCTGCCTGCCCTCGGGTTCCATTTCTCCTTACCGTGTTTTCTTGCATTCCTTCCTGACCAAAGAGACCAAATACCACAAATAACCAGGGCAGCCTCTGCTGTTGTGAGACTATCTGGACCAAGAAGATCCAATGTCCATGTACTTGGGTTCATAACTGGTATCTTGATGCCAACAATTTCTTTGGCTGACTGCCAAAAGCTCCTCGCCATAGATCATTCAAAGGCCACATGAAACAAAGATTCAGCTTCTGCTCCACACGCTTCACAGAAGTCCTCCCTTTCCACATGTCTTCTTTTTAGTTCCTTTTTGGTGGGAAGGAAATTATTGACTGCACGCCACCAGAAGATGCGGATTTTTGGAGGAATCTTTAATTTCCACAACTTCTTCCGTATAGCATCAGCAGTAGACGGCCCAGATTCATTTCCTGCACTTGCTTCCTCTTGTCTCTGCTCAGCTTTCAAGAGACGGTATGCACAACGAACTGAATAGAGGCTGGTCCTTTCGTAGTTCCATGCAAAAGTGTCCTCCCCCATCCGTGTACCAGGATTTTTTGAGAATTTCCTCTACATCCCAAATAACAAAGGACTCCTGAATCAACTCCTCATTCCACCTCCTGGAACCATGGAGAAAGAGCTCATCCACCTATTCAATATTGACATCTTCCTGACGTAGCAATGGTTTCAGTTTCATTGCCCATAGGATCCAATTGTCTTGCCAAATATTGATAGAATTTCTAGGGCCAACTATTTTAATCAGCCCCCATCGGAGAATGTCCCTCCCATGCAACATCGCACGCCATTTCTCCGATGCTTTCTTCTACCTAGTAGCCGATAGAAAATCTCCATGAGGATAGTATTTCCCTTTGATCACTCTTGTGCATAGGGAATCAGGACGAGTAAGGAGACACCATCCTTTCTTCCCGAGCACTGCCTTGTTAAACAACGGCAAGTCACGAAAACCCATGCCCCCCTCTCCTTTCCGGGCCGTCAGCTTAGACCAACGTTTCCAATGGATCTTGTGGCTATCAACGGAGTTGCCCCACCAATAATTTGACATATACGTTTTTATCTTCTTGCATACAGGGACTGACAGCTTAAAACAACTCATCGGGTACCGTAGGAACTGCTTGAGCATTTGCCTTTAGGAGCACTTCATGGCCTGCACAACTCATGTTGTTCTCTCCCCAGCCATGAACAAAACTCCTGATCCTCTCTGCAGAACAATCAAAAGTCCCATTTGAAACTTTTCCAACTGCAGTCGGCAAGCCCAAGTATCGTTCTCCCAATGTTCAGTTTGAATTTCCAGAGATGAACAAACAGTTTGCTTCATGTCTTGATCACAATTATCACTGAAGAAAATAGCAGATTTTGCTTTGTTTACAAGCTGGCCAGACCCTCTATTATACTGATCAAGGATAATGGCCAACCTGTCTGCACCTCTCTTATTTGCTTGCAAAAAATGAAGCTATCATCTGCAAACAATAAATGTGAGATTTATGGTGCATGTATTCCCACACGAATTTCTTTTGCTAGGTATTGTGGCCCACAATTTTGCAGCATACATGTGAGGCCTTCAACACAAAGAAAAAACAAGATACGGAGAGATTGGATCTCCCTGTCTAATTCCCATTGTTGGATTAAAGGTAGGTGAAAACATACCATTTACTCGCACCGAGAAAGAGACTGAAGTTGCACATTTCATGACCAGATCCCGCCATCTGTCAGATAAACCAAGAGCTCCCATGATCGAATGCAGATAGCTCCATGCAGATAGCCTTTGCCATATCTAGTTTCACGGCACACGCCCCATTTTTTTTCCTTTCTTCCGTCGCAGGTAGTGGATACATTCATACAGAACAAGAATGTTATCCGTGATTAATCTGCCTAGCACAAAAGCACTCTTCCTCTGACATAATGTCATCCAGAATCAACCTCATTCTATTTGTCATCGTCTTAGAGCACGGCTTGTAAAGGACATCGCAAAGGGATATAGTCGAAACTGGGTTAGTTCCTGAGGATTTGCAACTTTAGGAATCAGAAGCAAAACAGTCTTGTTTACAGAATCATTCATCTTGTCACCATTCAGAAAACCCAGAACAGTTGCAGTCACATACTCCTTCACCAAAGCCCAGTGTTTTTGGAAAAACCCAACAGTAAAGCCATCTAGCCTGGGGCTTTGTTTGGACTCATCGGAAAAAGAGCATGTTCAACCTCCTTTGGTGAAAATGGTCTGTCCAGCGCCTCATTTGTCAGATCTGTTACCTTCTTGGGGATATACTTACAGACCAAGTCCGGTTCTAGTTCCTCTTGTGCAGAGAAAAGGCCATGGTAGAAATCGCAAGCCACAACCTCGAGCTGATCTTGATCTAGAATTAGTTCACCATAAGTATTTTTCAGGCATCTTATTTTGTTTGTCTGTGCTCTCACTTTGGCCTTAACCTGAAAAAAACTTGTATTTCTATCACCCTCTCGCAGCCATTCAACGCGAGATCGCTGTTTTTCCATCCTTTCTTCCCTCGCCAACACCTTAGACAGTTTCTGCATCAGCTCCTTCTCTCGTGTCGTAGGGCCACGGTACAAGGTACTTCCTCACCTGTTCGAGTTCCAGTCTCAATGAACAAATCTTCTTTTTTACAAAGCCAAACACACACTACTAGAGAATCGGACATTTGTCCCTGAGCTGATTTTTCATTTGTACCGAGTATTTTTGCCCCCGGTACAAATGAGGGCATTTGTACCGAGCGGAGTCACCATCCAGTATAAATGTGGGCACATTTGTATCGGCCTGTGTCTTGGCCCAGTACAAATGTGCAACAATTATAATTCTTTCTTATCCCCCTACCCGAGCCCCCCTCCCCACTCTTCTTCTTCAACTCCTCTCTCCAACTCGAGCCCCCCCCCCCCCCCCGCCGCCGGCCGCCCCTAGCCCCGGTAGGGCCTCGCAGGCTTCTGAGGAGAAGAAGGAGGAGGAAGGGAAAGAGGGGGGAGAAGGAAGAGGAGAGGGAGGACACCGAGGCTGTAGTCGCGCCAGTCCCCTGCCGTAGCCACTGCCGCTCCTGATCCCCTGTCTAGGGACGGAGGATTAGGAGGAGCACCCCTTGCCGCAGCCGCATCCGACGTTGTTGCTGCACCCGTGGTGAGTGGTTTGAGAACCTCCCGGCGATTTCAGTTATTTAGTTACAAATTTGTGATCAATTAGTGATGTTAGATGAAATGTGTGTTGAGCTTATGATGAATTAGTGATGTTAGATCAAATTTGTGATGAGCTAATAATGAATTAGGGATGTTAGATCGACTTTGTGATGAATTAGTGACGAGAAAATTCTTGTGTGGCCCATCAATCATGAAGATTTTATTCTAGTTACACATCAATCTTATTTTGCAGGAGAAGAGGCTCTCGGAGCTGAATCCGAGCACCAACTTATGGCGTCTTTCCACCGTAAAACACTTGTTATCTTTGATGAGGAAGAGGTCAATTTCAATGATGCACGTGTTCTAGGCGTCACCGTACTTATGAAGAGCCAATCTCCACACACCGAGAATGAGATCAATCGCACGAAGGTGCAGGAAGCATTACATAAGCAGACGTGTGTGCTGATTCCGCTAGACCATATCTACCAGTACCTTTGTGATTATGTGGTGGTAACCTCATCATTCGACATGACCAGTACGATCTTGACTAGTAACACCCTTGAAATTGAGGAACATCGCCTTGCAATCTTACCACTGACGCCTGGGTATGGTTCCATTGAAGTACTCCTTGATCCCATAGTACCCGTCTACGAGATACCGTATACAACCCCAAAAACTACAGAAAATTACCAATCACTGAGTATTGTCATACATGGACTGCCACCAGTCTTTTTGAACCAGACCCATCTAATACCTAGAATATTCAGGAACATATGTGAAGTTCGCGACATCCGAACGAATAAAATAGATCTCATATTCGGCATGTTAACATATGCACGCCCATCAGCTATACCTAGGCAAGCAGAAGTAGGCATCAGCAGAAAAGTGCCAAGCAGTGGCTTCCTGAACAAATGGTCAATTTGGATTGATGTAGAACCAGCTGCACCGAGTGATCTACAGACACTCCATGCCAACGGTAACTGCAATTACAATAGAACCTTGCTCCGATAATGTTACATTGTTCCCTCTAACAATTGTCACTCTTATTGTAGAAACCCACGGCAAACGGCTCCGCTACACAATGTATCCGCAACAAAAGGGTGGCGAGGGTGCGGGGCCTTTTGGACCAGGAGGTGCACTTGGACTAGGTCAACATCAAGCAGGTATGCTACAACCTATACATCGCCCCCTAACTACAAACTTGAGCACCTAGACAGTCCAAAAACTGCACTACCTAATGTGGATCCTCATGCATATTAGGTTACTTTGTTGAAGCACCCGTCAATTCATCAAATGATGGTTCGATTGAAACTCTTAAGGAAATGGGATCAGGTTCAGGTTTCACCGAAGTAGCGAAGACACCATGAGATGAAGGTTCCGCTGAGATAACATCGAGTCCCATTAGACCCTTAAGCCCCGATGAGATAAACTCGGGGACATCACCTCTAAACACCGAAGGGTACATTTAGTTGAACTTCAATCATTATGTATACAATTATCGAATTAATTAAAACAATATTCCAGCCATCTCTTTGCTAACACATCTCCTTTGCAGCTAAATCTAGATGGCGTTCATTCCGACTACGCCTGTGCTTCCGATTCGTGCAACTCTTGTTGTGAATCGTCGGGCATGTCACCGACATTCCCCCAGCTGTTCCCACCTCCATATTAGTGAGCTTTTTCTGAACTATGTGAATTTGTTTCAGACTTAAAAATGCTTTTGGATGATCTGTGGACTTGTCGATGAACTTCATGGACTTGTCGGTGAACTTCGTGGACTTGTGGATGCACTAGTGGGCTTGTGGATGTCGAACTTGTGAATTTATCTATATCAACTGCCTGTGATGGTTATTGTCATATATATTTGATGCATGTGATGATTATTATGAAATATATATGATGCCTGTGAGGATTATTATGCCTATGATGCCTGTGATTTTAGGAGACTTGTACAAGTTTCAAACAAATTTTAACATTTATATGCAAGATTTCAAATTTTTTGATTTTATTCGGCATCCACTGTCCTGGCGGGCGCATTGAGCCTCACTGCTGGCGGGCATCTTAACCTGCCTGCAAGGATAGTGCGCCATAACAAAAGGGCAGGGGAGGCTAAAATTTACATTCATAGGATCAGCTATGTACAAAACCTGTGCAACACGCTCGACGAGTACCCATGGGTCATCTTTGTAACCTACATTGGCAAGGTTTACAAGTGTCAACCCATTGTATACTATTCACTAGTCAATTTTTGTAACTATATCTTAATAAAAATAGTAAATATATCAATTTTTGTACCTTCATTAAATATAAAATAATAATTTTATGTAGAAATATACACAAGCAAGACCAAATCATGATTATTACCATATTAATGACACTGGATGTTCTAGTTAAGGAGAATTTTGCATAAAAAATAAATTTATTTTTCGTTGTTACAACGAAGGAAAAATAAATGCCCATTAGAAGATATTACTAGTTAATGATAATAAAGTTGCCATTTTGATTTTTAAATGTATTATTCCATAGTATATATGTAAAGTAAGAATACTAAGTTTGTCTGCTATTTTATGCATTGTCTACGATTTATAATAAATAAACTACCAATTTATGATATTTAAAGCAAATTAAAAGGAAAAGGGAGGGAAACAAAATGAAAAGCACATTTGTACCGAGCCAGGTATGGCCCCAGTACAAATGTGCTTTTCGTTATGACGCGAAACGAAAAACATATTTGGGCATTTGTATCGGGTGGTAGTGAGCCCCGATACAAATGAGGGCATTTATACCGGGGCCACTTATGCCCCGGTACAAATGTGAGGGATATATAGCCCGTCCCCTTCTCCTTCCCTGCATCATAGGGGGACTTAGCCTTTCCACTGGCCGCCACCACCTCGTCGTCGCCACCGCTGATCCGCCGTCCCCGCCGCCGATCTGCGCCGTCCCCGTCATCTCCGCGTCCTCACTGCCTCCGCGCCGTCCCCGCCGTCTGCCTCCGCGCCTGCCACCTCCCCCCTGTCCTCCTCCGCGCCGTCCGCCTCCCCGCCGCTGATCCGCGCCGTCCCCGCCCTCTCCCCGTCCGTGTCGTCTCCGCTGTCCGCCTCCGCACCAGCCGACCACCTCCCCGACGTCTGTCTCCGCGCCGTCCGGCCGCCTCCGCGCCGTCCGCCTCCCCACCAACCGCCTCCATGTTGTCCGTCTCGCCGCCGACCACCTCCGCACCGTCCGGCTCGCCGCTGTGCGGCTCCTCATCGTCCACCTCCGCGCGGTCACCGTCGACGTCATCTCCGCCATCATCCCCACTGGCCACTTCGACACCGACCACTACCTCCGCGCCGTCCTGACGCCTCCTCAACACCAGTGCCGGCGTCCCCTCCACCGCCGCCGCTGCCCGACGCCTCCGCTGCGCGTCGACCGCCGCGCTGTGGGAACGAGTCCCTGCTGACGTCAGCCCGCGGTCGGGCTAACGACAACATTTTTTATTTTGTTATTAATTTAGATTTAGTTTAAATTTAGTTAGATTTAGATTAAGAGTAGAATTTAAATTTAGATTTAGTTTTAGAATTTGAATTTAGATTTAGTTCAGATTTAGATTTAGTTTGCAGTTTGATTTAGATGTAAATTAAGATTAGAATTTGAATTTAGATTTAGATTTAAATTTAGATTGAGATTTCTGACTTACTCAATTCGCTAGATTACATTCCTGACTCGATAGATTCACTAGATTCCTGACTTGCTCGATTCGCTAGACTCGCTCGACATTCGACTTGCTAGACTTGATCGACTCACTAGACTCCCGACTCGCTAGTCTCACTCGACTCGCTCGACTCCCGACTCGCTAGTCTCACTCGACTAGCTAGACTCCCGCTTGACTCGCTCATCTCCCGCTCGACTCCCGCCTCACACCTGACGCTAGTTTCTTCATAAAAAAATTAGTTTCTTCATATGAAAATTAGTTTCTTCATTACAAAATAATTATGATTTATTCTTGTCATATTGTTTTAGTGACAATGGATCCAATAGCGGAGGAGCAACCGAAGAAGAATTGTTAATGGACATAATTGCTAACAACAATGGTTCGAACAATCCGGCAAATGAACAAGATCAGCGGGAGGCTGACAGCCACCTCAACATGTCTAGTGATGGCATCGATGGGGAAGAGCAACCAATTGCCTGAGAAAAGTAATGATGGGCAACAACCAGAGGTATAATTAGTAGAGACTAGTACCACGTCACACTTTAAGTTTAATTACTAATTAATTGGAGCAATCAATTAATATTTCTTATATTTCCAGGAACCATCATCGAGCAGCAAAAAGCCTTGTGGGAAACACGGTCCAAAGGTGAATCTAGAGGGCCGTTTTATCATCACAGAAGTTTCTGACGAAGGCATGACATTAGCTCCACATGAAAATGTCGTCAAGTTGACAAACCACATTGGGGCTCTTGTTAGGGATAACATCCCAATAAGCTTTCAGTATTGGAATGGAGCTGAAGCTGCAGCTGAACTTCAAAATGAAGATGAAGAGGAACATAAGAATGCACATCAATATGTGGTCCCGGACACAAAGAAGAACATGATTAGGACCAAGGTGGAATCACACTTCTCATTTCCAGAATGTACAAATCTGGCAAATGTGCAGACTTGGGCCATGCATAAGGGTGCAATAGCCTTTCAGTCATACAAGAAGCGGCTGAACAAAGACTACATCAAGAAGGGACTTACACCTGATTTCATAAAGAAGGGAAATGCAAAGTTACGAGATCACTGGGATTCATTTGTGCAGTACAAGCAAACGCAAGCAGCCGCCAAGATGATTGCAACCAACACAATCAATGCATCTAAAAAGAAAGAATTTCGTAAGCTTGGGTCTGGAGGTTACAAGGTGGCATTGCCCAAATGGGACAAGATGGAACAAGATGTAATTACACGTGGACTCTTACCGACAACTCTAGATTGACCCAAACGAGCGAGGAGTTATTATTATGCACATGGTGGTACGCTCAATCCTGAAGATGGAACATTAGTACCGGGCAACCAAATAAAAGAGATAGCGGCAAGGCTTGTTGAGTTGATCCGCATGGCTGCGGAAGGAACATTTGTGCCTAATCGAGAGAAAGACGAGCTTAGTGCTACAATAGACACTCGAGAACACGGTGGACGTTGCCGAGGCAAAGGTGCAGTTCCATGGAAACTCGCACGACGTGAGAACATTGACTCCTATAGAAGCAAGATATCCTGGACTTGCTCGAGGATGAGCAAGGTTTAAGCATGGGGGAATTCTTGGCGGTCAAATATGACACCCCTAGAGCACTCGTTACACATTGGTTTCGACTTTGATTTGGAACTAACCCGCCACTAGGCATACTAATGATGTAACAAGTTCATCTGTGCATGTGCTTTTGGAAATGTTATGTTTATGTAGGAAATCATGCACTTAATGGATAAGTTTGCATCAAGTTTGGAAGGTGCCATGCAAGAGGATCAAGGAGCTCCTTTCGTATGCGAATACAAGATGAACTTACTTCCAAAGGTGGCAAGGACCAAGATGCAATGACAAGATATTCCCGAGGACCAAGATAGAAGACCAGAGTTCATGCGACAAGATCCCCTATCTTAATCGCGGGGATAATGACGTCCAAAGCCCACATGCAAAGGAGCAGAAGGTCCAATCGATGAGAGAAGCATGCGAGAGGAAGATGGGCTCGAACCGGGCCAGAAAGGGCCTAGGCTGGCCGACCCATGTCGACCGACCTACCCTGTTTTTGCATCAGTTCAGCCTCCCCTTTGGACTAGGGTTTCTCGGTCTATTTATAGCTCCTACCCCAAAGAGCCACCGCATCAGAGAGCCGCTGAATTGAGGGACACACACCAAAGGAAGCCGACGGCCGCCGTGAGTCCTCGACGTTGCCTAGGAGGTGGCTTAGGCTAGACCCTAGCCACCATGGTTGGCCCTGCGTGGTGAAGCCATGGTGGAGTTCTGGAGCCATGCCTTGGATTCATCAAAGCATATGTACTTTTGACGGTGATATCAATCTAATCTTGTCTCTACTTTTGATCTACTATGATGCATGCTTTATCCTCCATATGTGTAGCTAGCATATGTTCTTAGTGGGAATATATTTAATCAATGGTTAGTCTATGTATTGCGGATACATCGTAGTAGTGCACAGGAAGCCGGTGGTTGATCACCCTCGTGTGGTGACAGCATGCGAGAGGGGAAAGGCCGAACGAACATGTAATGTTGAGTTTGATCTTTGGCGAGTATTGTGAGAGTTGTTGCGCGGCCACCAAGAGGAGGAGGTTCGAGTAAAGAGCACTTGGTGGGCATTTGAGGTAAAGCTTTGGGGAACCTTAGGCGTGTCGTCTACACGCACCTTGCAATGTCATTCACAGAAAGTACTAGGGATATCTCTTTATCATGGTACGAGTACTAGATTAGTTTATCATTTTGGACAGAGTTGCAACTAGGAGACGGTGGGTGAAGAGGGGAGAAACTAGGGGTAATCATCTTAGCCCCTAAACCCCCAAAATCACAAAGGCTAATGATGGGCTGCATCCGTGAAGGCCCAACATCGGCAGCCGACAAGCTAGGCCCAGCTTCCCTTTCTTAAGGACAGCGGCCTGACGCCATCTGCAGAGCCACCTCCGACTTAGGCGGTCGTCCGGGCTACCTCGACGGGCGGCTCTGCCTCGCAGGACCTAAGGTTCCTTCCGCTGCAATCCCTTGGTAGGCCCCCTAGGGGGAGGGCTGCAACGTGGCGCAAGCTGCCCCGCGCCGCCCGGGACGTGCAGGAGCAGCAAGGCGGGCAGATCTACACTGTCAGACGGTCAGGCCATCATGAGATTTTCCCCGGTGTGGGAAGCGGACTGCCCCGCCGTCCCATCACCTGGATAATGAACAGTGGCAAAGGACACACGAATCCTTCGCCTGCAAGACATCAAACAACGAGAACCGACCCAGTGGATATCAGAGGGAAGGTCGAGGCTTGCACGAGAAACCCCGACCTAACCAGACCGGCGCGGTCATGGGTCGGGAGAAACCACCTTGGACCGGGAGCCGCGGCTACGCCACCCTACAGAGGCTACCACGGCTAGCACAGCGTACGACGCCAACGGGAGACGAAGGCCCACGACATAACACTGTTCCAGCACTGTTGCGACACTGTAGTAGGACGCTGTTTTACCATCTTAACCCTTGTACACCAGCCCTCCTTGAACTATAAAAGGGGAGGCTGGCACCATAAACAGGGGTCGAACACAACGCACACGATGAACAAGACCAACAGAAAGCACAACACGCCACCGATCGAGCACCCACAGCTCGCAACCACATCCAGAGACTTGGGACACTCTCCCTCTCTCGACCTAAGCTTGTACCCCCTACTACAAGCCCCTGTGGGCATATAGAACATCTATTCGAACTGGACGTAGGGCATCCCCACGGTGCCTGAACCAGTATAACCCCGGTGTCTCTAAGACCAACCATCCGGATTAGACGCACGAACATACCAAAATTTACTTGCCGGCGGTATCAAACCCCGACAGTTGGCACACCAAATAGGGGCACTTCGTGTGTCACGACGCCAACAAGGGTCCGGATGGCCCATTCCGACGAACAGCCGGTGCGCACCACCGTGCTGCGTTTCGGCTCCCTGGACTTCATCTTCGATGGTCCAATCGAGTCGCCGGCTGGGGCCGTGTTCTCACGGTCCCAGCCCGACGCACCCGCGTCTCCCCAGGTCCAGCCGCCTAAGGAGCCGCGGGCGGCGAAGTCTGCCGCCGACCAGGTTTGGGACCTGGTCGGCCGTAACATGGCGGTCGCCCTAGGGCCTAACCCGTCCCAGGAGCTTTTCTGCTTCGCGGCGTTCGCCACCTCCATGCTTGTGTTCGGTTTGCAGGAGGAGGAGACGCTGTCCTGGGATGAGTTCAAGCTCTGCTACGACTCCGTGTACCCCGAGGGGCAGACGTGGCTCCCCTGCGGCGGGGCAACTGCTCCCGTCGCCACGGGAGACGCACGCCCGGTCCCCTTGGAGGCATCCCAGGCAAGCTACGATGAGGTCGAGAGCGCGCCTCCCAGCAAGAAGGCGCCGACGCCCCACGACCCGTGACGTGAGTGCTTCGTCCTCTAGCAGCAGGCCGACGCGGTCCACTCCACCAACTCCGATGAGAGCTCCGCGGAAGGTGAGCCCACTTCGCCTGACGCCTCCGATAGCGAGGAATCCCCGCAGGACGAGGGTGACCGCGAGCGGCAGCGTGCTCGCCTCGACGAGCTCGACGAGGCTCAGAAGGCTCTCGAAGAAGAGCAGGCAAGGCTCCACCACGCACTCGGCGTGGATGCCGCGACAATGCCCGCGCGCGAACGTGCACAAGAGGTACGCCGCTGCATCATCGACGACGTTCACGGGACTCCTGTTGCCAAACAGGCCTCCCAGAACCTCGCCGCAGCGGCCGTGCTCCTCCGGGCCGGCCCCGAGCCGACGACCTCAGAAAGAAAAGAAGCTCCGTCAGCACCTCCAGACGCTCCTCGACGCGGCCGCCGAGCAGCAGGCGGAAAGTTTGGCGTCCCGACGGCGCGAGGCGTGGGCTCCGACCCAGGAGCGCTCGATTCACTGCGGGTCCTCACGCCCGTCAGGACAACCGGGCCGCGCGGAGAGCGTGCACTCGCCCGCCGGCCACAGGGTCGAGTCCGACCACAGAGCCCGGGGTGCATCCTCGGCACGCTGAAGGACAATGACCATAGGCGGGTCGGACGGCGAACGCCGACCGCGTAGGGAGTACAATCGGAGGCACGGGGGCCGCTACGACAGCAGTGAGGACCGGAGCCGGAGCCCGACGCCTGACCCCCGAGGTCCGCGGGTCTTCGGTGCCAACGTTTTCGCCGCAGCCCCACCAGCTCGGTATCTTGCTTCGACCACCATCACGAAGTACGATGGAGAAACCAACCCGAGCGTTTGGCTCGAGGACTACCGCCTCGCCTGCCACAACGGCGGGGCGACCAGCGATTTGTTCATCATTAAGAGCATCTCGCTGTACCTTGCCGATTCGGCACGTACCTGGCTCGAGCACCTCCCCCGGGGGAGGATCAACAGCTGGGCACAGCTCCGAGATGCCTTCATAGGGCACTTCCAGGGCACCTACGCCCGACCCGGCAACGCCTGCGAGCTTCGCCATTGCCGGCAAAAGAAGGGCGAGAGTCTCTGTGACTACATACGCCGCTTCTCCAAGCGCTGTGCCGAGCTCCCCGACACGGCCGACAACCAGGTCATCACAGCCTTCCAGGATGGTACCACGTGCGAGACCCTTGTCCACCGGATAGGGCGAGTCAAGCCGAAAACCATCCGAAAGCTCCTCGACCTGGCCACCGATCACGCCGTTGGGGAGGAAGATGTCGCTTTTAGCAAGAGGAAGCCTGAGGAGGAATGGGGCGAGGCTCCGTTCACCCAGCTGGAGAAGAAGAAGAAGAAAGAGCGCAAGCTCCGCAGCAACAACCTGGTGGCCCAAGCCAAAGGCTGGTCCCCCGAGGCACCTTGTCCCTACCACGAGGGTCCGGTCAAGCACGCCATGAAGGATTGCAACCTCATGAAGAGATACCTCAGCGGGAAGAACAAGCCGCAGGACGTGGCCAACGCCGGCGCCGCCAAGAACGTCGAGCACGACGAATTCCCCAGGGAAGATGGCTTCGTCATGATGATCTTCGGTGGGACGCCTGCTCGCCCTCTGAGGCGCTGAAGGACCGATTAGGCGAACCAGAGAGGGGGGGAGTGAATGGGAGCCGATAAAAATTCTTCTCGAAGGAGATGAGAACTCCAACAAGACGAACACGGCTTCCAACTCACGTCTCCGACCCAACTACCCAAGTTGGCCAAGACCACGCAGCCACTGGAGTGCTACTGGTCCTAGGAACCAACACTCAACCTTCCGAGCCAAAATTCACCAAACCACACAGCGGAAACTTGCACGGCTTGCTGCCTGTGCTACACCGGTCAGACCGATGGCCTGTGCCGGTCAGACCGGTGACACCGGTCAGACCGGTTGACAGAGCCGGTCAGGCCGGTGGCTACAGCAGCCGCACAGCAAACGTTCCAGGAAGCCTCAGTGACTCCTCTAGGCCCTAGAACAAAAACCACCACGAAACACAACCTGTGAAGAAGAAGAACCCCTCACAAAACCTAGCAAAACAACTCCAAACACGCCAAGAACGGATCAGCAGGACCACGGGACAAAACCACACGGACAAGGCTATTCCCCGAGACAAAAACCCACCAAGGGCTAGCATCGGTCAGACCGGTCAATAGCACCGGTCAGGCCGGTCGTGCCTGGGCAGCTCGGGATGAACAGCGCCCGCGAGTCAACTCCTCCAAATCCAACTCCCGATCTCCCAATTCGCTCCACGGTTTTGCACAAGACTTTGGGGATAGTAGGAACACCTCATGGGTACTCCATAGCCAAGATTTGGTCCACCAAAACTTGTCAAATCAAGAGGAATCGAAGAAATCCCATCAAGAACACCTCTAACCCTAGAGCCACGAAAACCCTAAAATCGAGCCCCTTTGCTCACGGATTTGGAAGGGGAATCAAAGGGAAAAGAACCACGAAGGGTTCATGCATACATCCCCCACCAAATCCCAAAGAGAAAGGCCTCGAAATCGCTCCAAGAAAATCGCCAAGAAAGGGCTCCGAAAATCACCAAAAAGGAGAAACGGGAAAGACACATCCAAGCCTTGAGGAACCACGCCGAATCATCTATACATACCAAAGAGGTTCATACAAGGTCTAGCTTGCCGCCCGATCATCCTTCCCTCTCACAAGATCTCACCATGAAGCTCTCAAGCTAGTCCTACGAAAATCCTAAGAAAATAGGAAGGAAAATAGGAAAACCAAATGAGCTAGGGTTCCAAGAGATGGCTGCCATCCTCTCACCACTTGGGTTATATGGAGGCAACCGAAAGACGAAAATACCCTTACTAGCTAACTAGGGATACATGCCCCTCGAGGGCGAAATTGGAAGTATTTGTCTTCGCACCATCGGACGGATGCCCAGCGACCGCAAACTTGCTTAGCCTCGACGCAAGCCTTGCGATCCCGACGCGTGTCCTCCGCTTCGAAGATTCCGGACTGCGTCGTCGCACACCGGTCAGACCGGTGCTCCTCACCGGTCAGACCGGTACCCACCGGTCAGACCGGTCAGACCCACCGGTCAGACCGGTCTGGAGCTGCTGCACCTCCGTCTTCGGTTCTTCGGTCTTGGCTTTGTGGATCAACCAAGGAACCTAGTGATTTTCTGGTGAACCACCGGAAACCCCGTGAACTCGGTGTAGCCTCCGCCAGTCACCACTCATGACTCGGCTCCCACGTAGTCCCGGCTCGACCTTGGTTTTGAGGCTCAACCAAGAAACCGTCCATGACTTCATCTTGCCGTTCTTGCCACCATGCGGCCCGCACTTGACCCCGCTGGCCACCGGGTCCCTCGAACCAAGCCTACTTGTCTTCTCCACCCCTGGAGGCCTCACCGGCAACGACCTTTCACGCTTGTTCTTCAACTGCACCTGCACCAGTCAAGCCGCAACCTGCATCTGCAATACTTAGCCAAGAATCAGTCCACACCACGTTGTCAATCACTCATCACACCAGGAAGCGACCATCCACCGGTCCTCGAACCACACCTGGCTCTCAATCTCCCCCTTGATGAGTGCATTGACAACACATACGTTTTGGTAACCAAGAGAAAAGGAAAAGAAAAGAAACGACTAAAAGGAACTCCAACAAGCGATCGAAAGCCAAAGAAAAGGCAAAGAGCAAGATCACTTGAAGAAGACAAGTCTCGGACCCCTTAGGCAAGGGCAACGGCTCGACACATCCGAGACAAAACATGCTCAAGCAAAGAGCACAAACCATCAAACCAAAGCTCGAAAACCACAAAGAGCTCCCCCTGCACACATGCAAGCTCCCCCTGAACCAATGCAACTCCCCCTGGACAAATGCATGCGAACCACTTCACGAAACAGAGCAGCTGCACCAGCTCAGCTCTGACCGGTCAGACCGGTCGACACCACCGGTCAGACCGGTGCGCAACATATGAACAGGACCAGTACTCTGACCGGTCAGACCGGTGACCTCAACCGGTCAGACCGGTGCACAACAGAGCCCAAAAATGGCTCGAAACCACCTGAAAACCTTCCAAATGCATTCAGTAGGCCAAAACATGCTCAAACTTCTCCCCCTTGTTGACAATGCATGAATCAAGCCAAAAATGCAAAAAATGCAACCTAGAGCTTCTCAAATAGACAAAATCCAACATAGGATGCTACACATGTCCAAACGAGCAAGTTAGATACTCTATAGCTTCGTAATGACATAAACGTCATGATCACCAAGTTTCACAACCATTGGGCGAAGCTAAGATAGAATTTAGCAATTTTGCGAAAAATCACCCTCTCATGAGCAAAGTCCTAAACATGAGCAAAACATGTCAAAATGGCAAAGTCACACAAACTTCATGCTAGGACAACCATTCTAAGCATAAGGCCATCATAAACACCCACAAGCACCTCATGTCATGTCAAAGCCATCGAGCCATGTGCCTACTTCTATATATGAGACTTCTCATTGGTAGGCATCATGCAACGATTTAGCACCCAAAGTAAATTAAAATTAGCACATATGACATGGGAGCACATTTTTCAAGCAACTTACATTTCATTTTTCAGATTTATAATTGGTACATGAAATGTCTTTGCGACAAAAAGGAACTTATGCCCCTCCACAAGATGAAGCATGGGGGCTAAACATTCATGATGGCAAATGAGCCTTTGGCCTCATATGATCAAAATAAGCTATCCAACCACAAATTAAGCATAGCCAAGCCACAAAAACATGTCAAGATCATGTAAAGGCATTTACTCACAAGAGAGCATATATATGAAATTTTTCAAAAACATAGCCATCAACCATGGATATAAACCAAGATTATCAAGAGCTAAGCCAAACTAACCATAGCTTACCAAATTAGCTCACAAAGACATATATGTCATTCCATGGTGAACAATGTATATAGGAGAAGCCTTTCCTAAACAATGCATATGATACAAAATGCATGCAACCTAAGATACAAAGATGCCTATACATCATGTTACATATGCCATGCCAAATGCAAGAAATGCACAAAGGAAAGCTATACATATGCTACAAAGGAGCTCCCACACGCCAACTCAAGAATTCAAACAAACACCAAGCTCCCCCCGCAAACGAGTGAAAGTTGCTTGATCTAGGGGTTTGGTGAAAATATCGGCTAGTTGGTCATGTGTGGGTACATGGATCAAAGCTATCTTCCCTTTCTCTACGTTGTCTCTCAGAAAATGATACCTCACTTCTATGTGCTTGGTTTTGGAATGGAGCACTGGGTTCTTTGCAACGCTTATGGCACTGGTGCTATCACATTGAAGTGGGACATGGGTATACTCCTCACCAAAGTCACTCATGGTGTATGTGATCCAAAGGAGCTGAGAGCAACAACTAGCTGCGGCCACATACTCTGCCTCGGTACTAGATTGAGCAACACTCGACTGTTTGCGGGAAGACCAAGATACCAAAGAAGAACCCAAGAACTGGCAAGTCCCAGAAGTGGACTTCCTATCCAACCGACACCCGGCAAAGTCCGCGTCTGAAAATCCATGAAGCGCCAAAGAAGAAGACGCAGAGTACCAAAGGCCGAAGTCAGGAGTGTGTCGCAAATACCTGAAAATGCGCTTGACTGCTTGCCGATGCGAAGTCCTCGGAGACGCTTGAAAACGAGCGCACAGACACACCGAGAATTGGATGTCCGGCCTCGTCGCCGTCAAGTAGAGGAGTGACCCGATCATGCTCCGGTACTCCTTCTGGTCCACGTGTTCACCTTCCTCGTCCGCATCAAGAGCTGTAGTCGTACTCATAGGTGTTGCCATAGCCTTGGAGTCCTCCATCTTGAACTTCCTCACAATGTCCTTGGTGTACTTAGCTTGGTGCACAAATGTTCCTTCCTTTGATTGCTTGATTTGTAGCCCAAGGAAGAACTGCAACTCGCCCATCATGCTCATCTCAAATTCCCTGCTCATGTCTTCTGCAAACCTTGCAACAAGAGAGTTAGACGAGCCACCAAAGATAATATCATCCACGTATACCTGCACAATTAGGATATCTCTGCCCTGCCTGAGGAGAAACAAGGTCTGGTCGACCTTCCCCATCTCAAACCCTCTCTCAAACAGGAACCCCCTCAACCTACCATACCAAGCTCTAGGCGCCTGCTTCAACCCATACAGCGCCTTCCTCAACTTGTACACCCGGTGAGGGTACTTCTCACTCTCAAACCCCGGTGGTTGCCTCACAAACACCTCTTCCTCCAACACACCATTCAGAAAAGCACTCTTCACATCCATCTGGTACAACTTGAACCCTTTAGGCACGGAAAAGGCTAGAAGGATCCTGATCGCCTCCAAACGAGCTACAGGAGCGAAAGTCTCCTCGTAGTCGATCCCCTCTTTCTGACTGTACCCCTGAGCAACAAGTCTCGACTTGTTCCTCACCACTTCTCCTTTCTCTCCCTCTTTATTTTTCCACACCCATTTTGTCCCAATCGGCTTACACCCTGGGGGAGGGTCAACTAACACCCAAACTTGGTTCCTCTCAAAATTCTCCAACTCCTCATGCATCGAGTTAACCCAATTATGATCAGATAACGCGTGTCCAATGTCTTTGGGCTCAAAGGTGGCAACAAAAGCAGCATGAGCGAAATGAGAATTGTTCCGAACCCTCGACCGTGTAGTACGTTCATTCATGTCGCCGATGATTCTCGAAGCTGGGTGATCCACTTGCACTCGCCGGGGAGGTTCTCGCCTTGATGCTACCTCCCCC
Organism: Cenchrus fungigraminus; assembly: GCA_036936925.1. Taxonomy (NCBI): domain Eukaryota; kingdom Viridiplantae; phylum Streptophyta; class Magnoliopsida; order Poales; family Poaceae; genus Cenchrus; species Cenchrus fungigraminus. Next base: position 95,837,927 of record CM072770.1, read on the forward strand.
TCAACAGCAGCTTCACCTTGATCTGGGTTTGTCGTTGTAGGTGTGGGAGATGGTCCATTCTCGATCGTCGTCGAAGTAGTAGGTACATGTTCAGCCGCGGGCATCACACTACCATCTTCATCATCTCCATGTTCATGCTCCTCCTCCTGAAAGATCTCCTCGCCAAGTTCGTCGTCACCTGCACACTCAAAAACAAGCTGACTACGTGGTTGTGTCTCGTCGAAGGTTACCTCGCAAGTCTCCACGATTTGGTTAGTTTCAAGATTGAGCACACGAAATGCTCTAGAATGAGATGCATAACCAAAGAAAATGCCATCGACAGACCTAGCCTCGAACTTGTCCAACTTCTTCCCTTTCTTCAGAATGAAGCATTTACAACCAAAGACATGGAAGTGACTCACCTTGGGTGTGCGACCGTGCATCAACTCGTAACAGGTTTTCTTCTTGTGAACCCTGAGGTAGATCCTGTTCGACACATGGCACGCGGTATTGACCGCCTCAGCCCAGAACCTTCTCGGAGTCCTATGCTCGTCGAGCATCGTCCGAGCCATCTCGCACAAGGTCTTGTTTTTCCTTTCCACCACGCCATTCTGGGGAGGCGTATACGGACTCGAAAACTGATGTTCAAGACCCAAGTCATGGCAAAAGGTTTCGAAGCAAGAGTTTTTGAATTCCGAGCCATTGTCACTGCGGATCGCTCGTATGGCATCTCCGTGCCTCTCGTTTCTTAACCTCAAGACAAGATCTCGAACAAAACCAAACGTCTCTCCCTTCTCCTCAAGAAAGAACACCCACGCATACCGAGAGTAGTCGTCCACCACAACAAGGACATACCACTTCCCACCCGCAGATCGCACACGAGCTGGGCCAACAAGGTCCATATGGAGCAGCTCGCATGGACGCTCAGTCATCACATCGGTGAGAGGCGGGTGAGAAGAGGCTACCATCTTGGCATGCCTACACGGCGCACAAACCAACTCTTTCTCAAACCTCAACCGTGGCAATCCTCGGACCAAATTGAGTTTACTCAAGCGAGACAAAAGGTCAAAGCTCAAGTGACCCAACTTCCTATGCCACTTCCACAACTCACTCGAAGAACCAGCCAAGAAGCAACGCTCCACACCAGAAGACTGAGAAAAATCAGCTCGGAACACCTGACCCTCGGGAACGACCATGCAAACAAGATCCCCCCGAGAATCTAAAATCTGAGAACCACCAGGCCGAAACAACACCTCAAAACCCTCATCCAACAACTGGGACACAGAAAGCAAATTGTATCCAAGCGATTGAACAAGAGCAACACGCCTGAGAGTGATCTTGTCACTTACCTTAATCTCACCTTCTGACAGCACACGCCCTCGCCCATTGTCCCCAAAGGTGATGTACTTCTTTGTCACCACCAGGACGAGACTTGAGAACCACCCCTTGTCTCCGGTCATATGCCTCGAGCAACCGGAGTCAATCAACCAAATGTTCTTCAAGTCTCCCACCTGAAATTCAAAAGCGAGCACGTGAGTGAACAAACGACTCAGCACTGGGGTTAGTACCAAAAGAGTAAAACCAGTGCCGAGCCATTTGCTCCAAAGTGGGGTTAGCACAAACCAAATCATCACGCCTATCAAAGCTACCACCACGAACACCACCATGGTAACCACCACGAGGGAACCAACCCTCTCTAGCTGGAGGAGGACGAAAACCACGAAAGGGAAACCGTGGATCGTTCCTCCTCTCCATCTCAAAGCTACGACTCTTCCCACCCTCGTATTGAGCACGAGGTGGAGAACGCCTAGCAAACTAACCACCTGCAAACTTTCCAGACCAACCACCAGAACCACGACCTCCAGAACCAAACCGAGCATCCTCACGAGCACGAAACCCGACTCGCTGTCTGCCCAGACCTGCACCGGTCTGACCGGTGTAGTACACCGGTCTGACCGGTGTAGCTCGGCCAGCAGCAGCACCTGCAGCCTTCCGGTCTCCCCAAGCCGGAACCGTCCTCACAATCACCTTGGCCCTGGGCATCAGCATACGAGGCTCAGGTACACCATTAGAGGGGTGGTACCTGTCCTTGTTAGCCCACTCTCTAGCCATTCTCTCCTCACGCTTCCTCTTGAAGCAAAACTCATCCTTGTGACCATCTCTCCCACAATACCCACAATGGAACTTTATGGGCTGTGGCTTAGGCTTAGGCTTGGGTTGGGGCTGCCTACTCGGCTTCTCACCCTTCTTCTCTCCTTCCTCACCTCCCTTTGGGCTCACAAACTTCACCGGTTTCTGAAAATCATTTGTTGGGTGAGGGAATATGGGTGGATCTGGAGTAGTGTCAAGTTTGTTTCTGAGATGGTTAGGCTTGGGCTCAAACTTGTTCTTGTGTCTGTTTGGTGGTGGGATAGGAATCTCTCCAACTCTCTCAACTCCCTCACCACAGTTCTCTCCAAGCTTGTCAGCCCCAAGTGCCTGACCATCATAGCGTTTGAAAGCCGCTATCATGATACCAAGCTGAGGCTCCTGACCCGACAACCAGCTCATACATTTTCTCAGCTCATCATTCTCATCCTGCAAGCGATCAACATAATGTGCAAGCTCCAAATTCTTAACCGCATGCAATTCACAAGTAGAGCAAGAAGTGGGAATAGGCTCTTTCAACTTAGCCTCAAGCGAAACAGTGTAAGCATGCAACTCATCAATCTTTCCATGCAAAACAGGGCAAGAAGTGCAAGCACCTAGCAAAGCAGGTCTAGACTTAAGCTCAGCCACTTCAACCCTAAGCATATCTAGTTCATCACAAGTAGAAGCATGCTTATCCTTAAGAGCAGTAAGATCAGCTAGGTACACAGAGCAATCACAGCAATCAATCTCATCAGAAACCACAGGAGAAGCCTTAAGCGAATCAATCTCAAGCTTAGCATCTAGGTTCTGGGTTTCTAGCTCAGCCACACGGTTCCTAGCATCTTCTAGTGAGGCCCTAAGTTCTTTCCTCATCTTCTTGGCCTCTCTAAGCATGTGATCGCGGTTATCAAGCAAGTCAACCAACTCATCATTCTCCTTGTGCAAAGAAGAGAGCTCATCACATACCTCATCCTCGGAGTCAGAGTCCGAGTCACTCTGGTGACTCTTCTTGCTGCCGGAGCTACGGGCCATGCCGCAGAAGCCATCTCCCGCGAAGCAGCTCAACCCGCTCAAGTTCCTGGATGACTTCTTGTTCTTGCGCCGATCACCTTCATCTTCACTGCTACTCGAGCTCGAGGAAGAGTAGGCGGAGCTGGAGTCGACGTCGCTCGCTCCGACCATTGCTCGGGCCTTCCTGCCGCGGCCATCCGTCTTCCTCGACCGTCGCTCGTCCTTGTGCTTGTTCTTGTGCTTGTGATCGCGCCTCGATCGGTACTTGCCATCCTTGCTCGATCGGTGCCTGTAGCCGTCCTTGTAACCGTCCTTGTTCTCCGTCTTCTCCGGGCAGTCGGCGACGAAGTGTCCTGGCTTGCCGCACTGAAAGCACGTCCGTGCTGTCCTCCTCGTGTTCACCCGGTTCTCGTGCAGCCTCTCGAACCGCCTGGTCAGCAACGCCAGCTCGTCCTCTCCAAGCACGTCGAACTCCTCATCTGGCAAAGACATCAAAGAAGACAGAGAGTACATCCTGGAGGATGCGTTAGCGTTAGACTTAGCTCCTTTGCCACTAACGAGAGCGAGACTATGAGAATCAGTCGGGCTCTCGATCTTGGCTGTCATACCACGGTCCAACTCAGCCGACTTGAGCTTCGAGAACAGCTCGTTCACCGTCAAGGTGTCATACTTCTCGGACTCAACAATAGCCTCAAACTTCCCGTCCCATACGGTACGATCCAGCGAGTGCAAGAGCTTCACGGCTCTATCATGATCATTGTATGGGAGGACGTCCACATTGGCTCTCATGTTGTTCACAACGACCGTAAATCGCTGGAAAAGGGCATCGACGGACTCACCGGGGAGATGAGTGAAGTTCTCGTACTCTCTCTGGTAAGTCGCGTACATCCGAGCCTGAACCTGAGCATTCCCAGCATGAGCATCCTTCAACTGCTCCCAAATCCTACAAGCTAAGTCCTCTGTCTGAACCCGATCGAATTCAGGCTGACACAGAGCACGAAACAAGTAGTCGACAGCCTTGTTGTTGGCTTCGAACATATCCCTCGATCCTGGAGCAAGGAAGTTCATCGGATGAACATAAGCTGTGTTCACCGTGACATCCCAAAGGATCTGACCCTTTCCGCGGAGGAACGCCGCCATCCGCCTTTGCCACATCTGGTAGTTCTTCCCATCGAAGTGCGGAGGACCCGAACCCCATTCCTGGTACGCCATCTTTGGATCTTGGACTGGTAAGAGTCAATAAAGACCCGAACCGGCTCTGATACCAATTGAAGGACCGATTACGCGAACCAGAGAGGGGGGGAGTGAATGGGAGCCGATAAAAATTCTTCTCGAAGGAGATGAGAACTCCAACAAGACGAACACGGCTTCCAACTCACGTCTCCGACCCAACTACCCAAGTTGGCCAAGACCACGCAGCCACTGGAGTGCTACTGGTCCTAGGAACCAACACTCAACCTTCCGAGCCAAAATTCACCAAACCACACAGCGGAAACTTGCACGGCTTGCTGCCTGTGCTACACCGGTCAGACCGATGGCCTGTGCCGGTCAGACCGGTGACACCGGTCAGACCGGTTGACAGAGCCGGTCAGGCCGGTGGCTACAGCAGCCGCACAGCAAACGTTCCAGGAAGCCTCAGTGACTCCTCTAGGCCCTAGAACAAAAACCACCACAAAACACAACCTGTGAAGAAGAAGAACCCCTCACAAAACCTAGCAAAACAACTCCATACACGCAAAGAACTGATCAGCAGGACCACGGGACAAAACCACACGGACAAGGCTATTCCCCGAGACAAAAACCCACCAAGGGCTAGCACCGGTCAGACCGGTCAATAGCACCGGTCAGACCGGTCGTGCCTGGGCAGCTCGGGATGAACAGCGCCCGTGAGTCAACTCCTCGAAATCCAACTCCCGATCTCCCGATTCGCTCCACGGTTTTGCACAAGACTTTGGGGATAGTAGGAACACCTCATGGGTACTCCATAGCCAAGATTTGGTCCACCAAAACTTGTCAAATCAAGAGGAATCGAAGAAATCCCACCAAGAACACCTCTAACCCTAGAGCCACGAAAACCCTAAAATCGAGCCCCTTTGCTCACGGATTTGGAAGGGGAATCAAAGGGAAAAGAACCACGAAGGGTTCATGCATACATCCCCCACCAAATCCCAAAGAGAAAGGCCTCGAAATCGCTCCAAGAAAATCGCCAAGAAAGGGCTCCGAAAATCACCAAAAAGGAGAAACAGGAAAGACACATCCAAGCCTTGAGGAACCACGCCGAATCATCTATACATACCAAAGAGGTTCATACAAGGTCTAGCTTGCCGCCCGATCATCCTTCCCTCTCACAAGATCTCACCATGAAGCTCTCAAGCTAGTCCTACGAAAATCCTAAGAAAATAGGAAGGAAAATAGGAAAACCAAATGAGCTAGGGTTCCAAGAGATGGCTGCCATCCTCTCACCACTTGGGTTATATGGAGGCAACCGAAAGACGAAAATACCCTTACTAGCTAACTAGGGATACATGCCCCTCGAGGGCGAAATTGGAAGTCTTTGTCTTCGCACCATCGGACGGATGCCCAGCGACCGCAAACTTGCTTAGCCTCGACGCAAGCCTTGCGATCCCGACGCGTGTCCTCCGCTTCGAAGATTCCGGACTGCGTCGTCGCACACCGGTCAGACCGGTGCTCCTCACCGGTCAGACCGGTACCCACCGGTCAGACCGGTCAGACCCACCGGTTAGACCGGTCTAGAGCTGCTGCACCTCCGTCTTCGGTTCTTCGGTCTTGGCTTTGTGGATCAACCAAGGAACCCAGTGATTTTCTGGCGAACCACCGGAAACCCCGCGAACTCGGTGTAGCCTCCGCCAATCACCACTCATGACTCGGCTCCCACGTAGTCCCGGCTCGACCTTGGTTTTGAGGCTCAACCAAGAAACCGTCCATGACTTCATCTTGCCGTTCTTGCCACCATGCGGCCCGCACTTGACCCCGCTGGCCACCGGGTCCCTCGAACCAAGCCTACTTGTCTTCTCCACCCCTGGAGGCCTCACCGGCAACGACCTTTCACGCTTGTTCTTTACCTGCACCTGCACCAGTCAAGCCGCAACCTGCATCTGCAATACTTAGCCAAGAATCAGTCCACACCACGTTGTCAATCACTCATCACACCAGGAAGCGACCATCCACCGGTCCTCGAACCACACCTGGCTCTCAGGCGCGAGCATAAGCGCATCCTACAGGAGATCTACCGCACCGAGCCGTCCGTGCCGTCATACCTCCGGTGGTCCGAGACGGCCGTCACGTACGACCGGGCGGACCACCCCGACCACATTCCACAACCGGGGGCTTACCCCCTCGTGGTAGCACTGCTCTTCAGGACCAAGTGGGTGCATAAGGTGCTCATGGACAGAGGCAGCGGGCTCAACATTGTCTACATGTCCACCCTCGACAGCATGGGGATCCAGCGATGTCAGCTCCGCCCGTCGTCGGCCCCATTTCACAGAGCCGTACCCAGGATGGAAGCAGTTCATCAGCCAACAGGTACAAGCGCCCAATTCGGAAGAACCCACATCGAAGCGCCAGCTTACCGGTCAGCTCCTGGTCGCGATCGGTGGCAACCGCCAGCAGCTACCTCCGCTGGGTGATGGCGACACCAAGCTGGTCACGCAAGGAGGCGTTCTGCTCCCGGGCAGCTTCCAGGGCACGAGCAGAGTCCGCCGCGGCAGCGGTCAGCTCAGCCACCCGCATCTGCAGCTCGGCTTGCTTTCAAGCCGCCTCATGAGCGAAGGCATCAGAGGTGGTACGTGCGTCCTCCGCCTGACGCTGGGCTTCGGTCAGCCTCGTCGCGGTCGCCGCCCTTTCCTCCTCGACGGTCACCAACCGCTCCGTCGACGACGAGCGAAGTGACACGAGCTCTACCTCTTTCTGTCCCACCTCCGCCTGAAGAGCTCCGATTGCTCCCCAGACCTCGGCCTGCTGGCAGATGAACTGGGACCTAGCGTCACTGCGCGCCACGAACCCCTGTCCAAGAAGCAACACAAAAAAGAGCAACATTGAGAAAAGTCAAGTGGGGTCAAGCGAGAGGAAGGACGCGAGGCAAGAGACACACCATGGCAGCAGCGGCCACCTCCTCAGCCGAGGCCGCCTGGCGACGGATCGTGCGTCTAAGCCGCTCGGTCGAGGCATGCTCCTCTTCGTCATCAATGATGAGCAGCACACGGCCCGGGTCATCACGGGCGGCAACCTGCAGCCTGCGGCGGACGGCCCCACCACCGGAAAACAGGCACCAATGCCCCTCGGAGCTCATCCGGCACGCCAGTGCCAGACCCAGGGCGAGAGGACGACGCACCGGTGGGAGAAGAGACAGAGAGCGGCACGAACGCCGCGTCCTCCGTGTCCTCTCCCCCGATCGGCAGGTCACCCTCCTCCTGGCAGGAAACCCCGGCGTCGAGCCCCTCGCTCTAGGCTTCAGAGGTCGGGAGGACCCCCGCGGCAGGCGTAGCCACAATCAGGTCCTCCGGTGCGGATGTCGCGGGGTCCGCCTGAGCAGTGGCCACGCGCAGAGCAACCTCGGGGCGCTCGGGCCCCCCGATGGTAGCGATGCCCGCCGCCGCCGCGTGGTCGCCAGCCGCGGTGCTCGAGATCTGCAGTCGCAGCTCCGCCTCAAACGCCGCTAACATCTCTGCCAATGGTGGGGTGCCGGACGTCGTAACGCCAAGCTGGCGGAAGCCGTCGCTGGAGCTGTCGCTCTTCTACGACGCCTCCCTGGCCCCCTGACCGGCAGAGCTTTTCTCCTCCGGTGGCGACATGGGAGGAGCCTCGGGAGCCGCCGGCGGCGCTGCTGCCGCCGACGGCGGCACGACAACCTTCCGCACCACGCGACAGAGACACTTCTCCGGCGCCGGCACGAGCGTCCGTCTGCTGGGGAGCGTCTTGGGAAGACAGAAAGCTCAAAGCCAGAGTCTTTAAGCAAATCATGCGTCAGGGAAGAGATCGAAGCTCACCTCGACGCAAGGACCCCAGCCTTCTTAGCCTCCGATGACGGCGGCCAGTATGAAGACCGCTTGCCACACGACACGGCGGAGCGGTCGCTCCGAGGAGAAATTGCCTCCTCATCCCGTCGCCGCTCAGACGCACCCCCTGCGGCCGCGGATGGGAGGGACAGCGAGGAGCACACCTCCTCGGCTAGCGACGTCGACGTAGGAGGCCGATGCGTCAGGCGCTCCCGTGAGGACGACCGCGGCGCGGGGTTGGCCGAGCCACAACTCCTCTCCTCTCGGGACGGCTCGCTGCGGCCGGCCGCCGCTCCACGGTCAGCTCGGCCAAGCCGTTCTGACAGTGAGTCGCGGGCGCGGTCCCTGTGGTGGTCGCATCGGGAGGAAGGGTGTGGCGTCCTTTCACGGGCACAATCTCCCACCCGGTGCACCTCAGAAGGCCCCTGAGTGACGGCTCCGGCCACCGTCGGCCGCGGAGGGGCCCCCGAGGTCGACGACGAGCAGCCCTCGGTCGGCTCCCCCGCCCAGAGTGCCGCGGCCACAACAGCCTCCTCCTCCTCCTCATCGTTCTCGTCAGAGGAACCGGGCGGAGGCTCATGGTCCTCGTCAGAGGAAACATCCTCATCCCCGGCTCGCCTTCGCCTCGCCCGGGCGTCGTTCCGGTTGCGCTTGGCGATCTCCGCCACTTTCCACACCTCATGGGGTCCTTCCGCCTCTTGAGCCTGGCCGCAGCGATGCGGTTCCACGCTCTCTCCTCCGGCAGCAGGGCACGAGCCACCGTCACAGGCCGGCGTCCAGCCTACAAAAACGGCACGTCAGCGAGAGAGGGGAAAGAGGATGAAGCAGGATTGAACGGAGAAATCAGAGGCAAACTCACCAAGACCACCGTGCCCGCGTCCGGGAGCATGGGAAGCAAGTCGGCCGGCGGCCACTCGGGGCCACCGGGGACGGCTTGCCGTACCCACCTCCGGACCTCACCCACCGAGGGTAGGGGATCGGCGGTCATGGTCCCCGTGAACAGGGCCTATTCGGCAGTCATCTCGAACAAGCGAAGGGGGCACCGCCGCAACGGCACGATCCCCCTCGTCAGGTAGCCGCCAATCACGGCCGCAAGATCGACGCCGTGCCCCTCCAGCGCCTTGAGCGCCTCAAGACACCCGGAGAGCAGCTTCTGGTGGTCCTTCTACGGAGGCCCGTCCGACCAGGCCTCCGGGGTCACATCGTAGTAGCCGCCGGTATACGCCACAACGAGCACTCAGGGTCGTTCTTCAGGTAGAACCACTCCGAGTGCCAACCGCTGTTCGAGCTGGTGAGGGGGCCAGCCAGGTACTCGGATGACCTGTTCCGTTTCAGTAGGAGGGCGGCGCACCCGATCGTCGCCGGCCTCCCCTCATCCTTCAGGCAGACGAACCTGAAGAAATAGTAGGAGAGGTGCCAATGCGCCTCCACCCCAAGGTAGCCCTCGCACAGCGCCTCGAACGCCGCCAGGTGTTGGATGCCGTTGGGGTTGAGGTGTTGGAGCTCGAGGCCATAGGTCCGTAGGACGGCGCGGATGAACCGCCCCACCGGCACCGAAAACCCGCGCTCGTGGAAGGCGACGAATGAGACTACATACCCTAGCGGGGGCTGTGGGAAGTCCTCAAGCTTGGGCTTGATCCACTCCCGCGCATCGGTCAGGCGCGGGAGCAGCCCCGCGTTGGCGAGACTGGTCAACGTCGCGAGGGAAACGGTGGAGCGTTGCCAGTTCGACATCGCCGCGCGCGGAGCAGACCGGAGACGACGGCGGATGACTTGAATCTGCTAACCAGGCGGCGCGCTGGGTCGGAAGGCGTGAGCGCGGGAAGAAGGGGATGAAAGGAAAGAGTAAGATCGCAATCAACCCCTGCCTTCCCGACTTAAATGGGGGAACGCGGGCCGGTTGGGGGCAATTCACTACTCGGGCCCACTCGGGAGGAGCAGAGTAGCGTCCCGCCCAAGCTCTCTCTCTCTCTCTCTTGTACGCGAATCCTGCCAGGCCTGACAACCCGGAAAAAGCGACCTCCGCCCTAGACGGCGTTCGGCATGCCGACGACCGGGGCTGGCTGACAAGACAACACAGGGGATCACGTCAGAAAAGAGGATTCCCTCGACCTAACGCAATGCGCCCGACCTACCATCACGGTAAAAGCGGTAAAAAGATGCCCCCAGCTCCGAGCTAAGGCGCGGCCGTGTGTCCCGACCTAAGCACGCGCCTGGGCTGGGCAGTGGGACGGGTAGATTCGTACAACAAGACATCACCAAACAGGACTGGAGTGGGTCATTGCAGCCATCCGTCACCTGCACGAGCAAAACAAGACGACAAGACAGGTACCAACTAGAAGGCTCACGGCCAAGTTTCATCACACAAGAAAAAAGAGAAAAGATACAGGAGGGAGGTGCCGATCACGAAGGATTAGCACCCGCCCCGAGGCACACGCCTCACTCCGCCGGAGGGTCGGCCTGGCCAGGGGAGCTGCCCCCTCGGAGCCACCCTCCGACTCACTGGACTCGTCCAGGATGGCCGCACCCCAGGTCACCGCGGCAGGCCCCCGGATCTCGAGGAGGGCGTCGATGTCCACCGACGGGAGGATGGCGTCGGCGTTGGCATTGAAGTACAAGGTTGACTCCTGGCGCCTCCGCGGCCTCGTCCCCCACGGGAACCCCACGAGGATCTGGTCGATGGACCGGTCTAGGTCCTGAAGGTTCGCGGTGGCGAGACCATACGTTGCCCCCTGGTGCACCCCGCGGCAACCACCGTACGAACGCGGTTAGGGAGCGTGCGAAGCCGGTCATGCAGCAGCGTCGGCTCCAACCGCATCGCCGTCACGACAACGCTGGCGGTGTCGTGGAGGTGGCCATAGACGACACGTAGGTCGGCGAGCTCCCGCTGCGCCTGCTCCGCCTCCACGGCGTGCAGATGTGTGATCTCCTCCTGACCTGCACAACGCCGGAAAAGGGTGTGACCAACCGCAGCAGTAATGCAATGAAAAGAGAAGGGGGACGGGACCAAGCGGCTCATCGGCCACCTCGGTGAGCGTGTTCGCCTTGGCGTCCTGCGCCACCTTTAGCACCCGCTCGACCCCCTCGAAGGCGGCCCTGAAAGCGGTGGTGGCCTGCTGCGCCAGGTCCAGCTCGCTCTCCAACAACATGATGCGCTGCCGCACACCATCTAGCTGAGCCTGGAGGCCGGCGGCAGGGTTGGCCCAAAGGTGGGCACCGTCGACGACAGCCGCCGGAGGTGCGGCCGGCACGGACGGGCCCGTGCCCGAACCAGGAGCCAGCAGGGCCGGAGGGACCACGGCACCAGCCGCGCCACGAGCCTCGAGCCAACGTGCCACCAGCGCATCGCCGCCCGCGGCCTCCTCCGGCACAGTCCTACAGAGCGAGGGTGGTGCTCTCACTGACGAGTCAAGGGAGCCCTCCGCCGAGCGCTTCTCACCGGCCATCTGAGTGTTGGGGTTTTGGGAGAACGAGGTCTCTAGCAGGGATGAGGAGCGAGGAAGCAAAGAGGCAGCGTGAGCGGGAGGAAGAAGAAGACGAGAGGTGCGTTCGCTCCGAGGCTTCCCCGGGGTTTTGTAGCCGTGCGGCGCCCCGTGCGCAGCGGTTACCCGGAGGCGAGGAGGCGCTCTCTTTCGCTCTTCACCTTCTCTCTCCCACTCCCTCTCTCTGCTCTTCAACTCCCCATCACTCTGCCAGTCTCGAGGCACGACGCCCACGAACCTTGGGGAACCCCAAGGGTTTTCCCCCGACTTAAAGGATGAAGGCAAACCGTCCGGCGGGATTCAAAACAGGCGTCAACATTAAAAGGACAAGGGAACAATTACATTAATGCGAAGCCCTAATATCTGAGGTACAAGAAGGCGGCCCATCAGACCGTGAACAAGTATCATAACATAAAACACCGCCAGCGTGGTGGTGTTGCGTTTCCCGGCAAGTCAGAGTTGGAGGAGCACCTCGTTGGACTCCCGCTAACATGTGACGCGGCCGGAGATTCCCTGCGGGGACCAGGGAGGCGGCCGACGCCTCCACCGCGACTACCAAGACCCAGGAAGAAGACCAAGTTCCTGAGGCCGCCCCCAAACAAGCTGCCGACGAAGCATCGCCCCTCAGGGAGCAGCCTCATCAGAGAAGCTTGTTCAGGGGCGACTTGGTGTCCTGCTGCTCCGATAGCACTCAGGGAAGCGACCCCGGGTGGTCCATGGCATGCAGCAGGGAGCGGCAGTGGTGACGCGGGCGCAGAGCAGCGGCTCACCTCGGTGCCCCCTCCCCTAGAGCTCGACCCCCATGTCGCCGCGGGGGCTCGAGGCGCAGGGCAGGACAGGGCTACCAAGAGCATGCCTCCCCGTTCGCTGAACTCCCACCAACATCAGAAGGCCTGAAGGACGGCACTACACTCAGGAGGACAAACCCCCCACGACGGGAGCAGTGGCTGTTTCCTTCCCCTCTCCATGTTGAAACCATGGAGTCCCACCGGGACAAAGTGGAGCTCTATTTATAGGGCAGCGCCAGCCCAACCACGTGAGGGGCGCGGTGGCCACAGTGTAGCTTACAAAACAAGCTAAAATGGCCACCCACCCCGCCAGGCAGTGTATTGAAGGCCCGCTGAGCCTCGCCATCACATCGGCAGAGCCCAGCCACAGTGTCCCGTGACGCCGGGTCAAATCCACCGTCTGGCCACGTCGACCTCAAAAGGCAAGCCGGTACTCGCAACAACTAAAATAAACACCTCGTGGTAGAGCCCCTGGCTCTACCTCGGGCTTGGGGGCTACACCCGGCGGGTGCGCTCGCGCGCCCCCACCGAAGTGAAGAACAGAAGAAGAAGCTCGACATCTCTGATCCTAAGGGAGAAATCCACGTTTTCCCCCTTAGGCTAGGGGCTACTAAAGAGAGGAGAAACTAGGGGTAATCATCTTAGCCCCTAAACCCCCAAAATCACAAAGGTTAATGATGGGCTGCATCCGTGAAGGCCCAACATCGGCAGCCGACAAGCTAGGCCCAGCTTCCCTTTCTCAAGGACAGCGGCCTGACGCCATCTGCAGAGCCACCTCCGACTTAGGCGGTCGTCCGGGCTACCTCGACGGGCAGCTCCGCCTCGCACGACCTAAGGTTCCTTCCGCTGCAATCCCTTGGCAGGGGCCCCCAGGGGAGGGCTGCAACGTGGCGCAAGCTGCCCCACGCCGCCCGGGACGTGCAGGAGCAGCAAGGCGGGCAGATCTGCACTGTCAGACGGTCAGGCCATCATGAGATTTTCCCCGGTGTGGGAAGTGGACTGCCCCGCCATCCCATCACCTAGATAATGAATAGTGGCAAAGGACACACGAATCCTTCACCTGCAAGACATCGAACAACGAGACCCGACCCAGCGGATATCAGAGGGAAGGTCGAGGCTTGCACGAGAAGCCCCGACCTAACCAGACCGGCGCGGTCATGGGTCGGGAGAAGCCACCTTGGACCGGGAGCTGCAGCTACGCCACCCTACGGAGGCTACCATGGCTAGCACAGCGTACGGCACCAACGTGAGACGAAGGCCCACGGTGTAACACTGTTCCAGCACTGTTGCGACACTGTAGCATGACGCTGTTTTACCATCTTAACCCTTGTACACCAGCCCTCCTTGAACTATAAAAGGGGAGCCTGGCACCATAAACAGGTGTCGAACACAACGGACAAGACGAACAAGACCAACAGAAAGCACAACACGCCACCGATCGAGCACCCACAGCTCGCAACCATATCCAGAGACTTGGGACACTCTCCCTCTCTCGACCTAAGCTTGTACCCCCTACTACAAGCCCCTGCGGGCATATAGAACATCTATTCGAACTGGACGTAGGGCATCCCCACGGTGCCTGAACCAGTATAACCCCGGTGTCTCTAAGCCCAACCATCCAGATCAGACGCACGAACATACCAAAATTTACTTGCCGGCGATATCAAACCCTGACAGTGGGCTCGTGCTACATTTGGTCGTGTTACCTTATGGCTACCAAATGTGATCCATATATCCATACAATGTTTGTATGTTAACCCCTTTATGCAATCTATGCTACATGTTAGGTTAGGTTCGATAGATTAGATGGAAAACCTTAGTCGGTTCGCTTCTGATCAACGGATTGATAAACCTTGGGGGGATACTCTAAGGGAAGAGCTATAATGATCTGTGCGCTTGCGGTTCGAACTTGACGCGCTTTTGAGCCGTCAACAGTCATCGTACAGAAGCACGGTCACATTGGCTCCTATGTTGTTTACAATCATGGTGAATCGCTGAAACATGTTGTCAATTGACTCACCGGGCAGATGAGTGAAATTCTCGTACTCCATCTGGTAAGTCGCGAACAAGTGAGCCTTCACCTGATTGTTCCCAGCATGGGCAATCTTGAGCTTCTCCCAAATCGTACAAGATAGCTCCTCTCGGAACACTCGATCGAATTCGAATGCACAAAGAGCACGAAACAAGTAGTCGACCGCCTTGTTGTTAGCGTTGAACATATCCCTCGATCCTGGGGCAAGGACATTTGCGGGGTGGACATAGGAAGTGTCTTTCGTCACATCCCAAAGCAACTGCCCTTTGCCACAAAGAAATGCAGCCATCTGGGTCTGCCACATATGGTAGTTCTTCCCATCGAAGTGCAGAGGACCCGAACACCTTTCTTGGTATGCCATCTTTGGATCTTAGACTGGTTAGAATCACGAAGATCCATAACCAGCTTTGATACCAATTGAAGGACTGATTAGGCGACCAAAGAGGGGGAGGGGGAGTGAATGGGAGCTGATAAAAATTTCTCCAAAGAAAAACCGGCTAAGTCCCAAAATCACAACCAAGGATTCCCACACGAACTTGCCAAGGTCACGTAGTCACAACAGACCTACCAACCCTAGGAACAAGTCCAAACTCAAAGCAAAGTGGAAGCACAACTAAAGGAACCCAACACCGATTCTGCCTGGCGAGGACGGACAGTCCGACAGGCTGCCACGGACGATCCATACTGGTACGCGGACATTCCGACCGCCTAATACAGACAATCCATATTTTGAGACAGAAACATCCGGGGACGAACTTCACATCGCGGACAGTCCGAACTGGACCCACGGACAATCCGCACCTCACCTACAGACAGTCAGCCAAACTTCCTCGAACAGAAAACACGCGGCTCTACCGATCGACCGTCCCGTGCTCACAAACAACGATAAAACGCGACGAACAGAGCACCTCACGGACAGTTCGCGAGGTAGAGATGGATTGTCCGTCTGCATGACCAGAAGCTGGGCGGACCTAGCTGTGAGCAAAACTCAAACTTTCCTACGCCGGATCTCCCAAACAGCTAGATGTATTGAGCCCAAATTTTAAGTAGATGAGAAGCGTCTCTAGGAGATGCTATGCCTAAAATCATGGAGCACCAAACCAACCAAAACGACGGGAATCGCCAATCTCACAAGCACAAGACAAAACCTAAAGCTCCACCAAAAACTCACGAATCGAAGGCCAATCCCGGAGTTTGAGGGGTCAAGGTCATCCACAAAGAGGCACAAGGCACTCACCCATGATCCCCTCAAAGAAATCCGGAGAGAAATGCCCTCAAATCGACAAATCAAGCAACAAACGAAAATCTCCCAAAATAGCTCCGAAAATAACACGAAAATCACAAAAAAGCTAGGAGAGGGCAATCATCACAACACGGAATTCTTCCATACATCCAGAGGCCAGATTCTATATAAAAGCATGAAAAATCTAACCTATGGAGCAAAGGAATTGAAAAGCAATCCAGACGGATGAGTTGCCATCCAACCCTAGAGCTATATATATGAAGTCTCTCCAGTGGAGGCAAATGACTACGCTACCCCTACAACTTAAAAAAAGATATATACCCCTCAGGGGAAATATGGTCAAGACTTGGATACTCTCATCGAGCGCCCATACCTTTGCCGTAGTCCGTGTCCTCCCGATGCAAGCCCCGCGATCCCGCCGCATGTCCCCCGCCTCGAAGCTTCCCGGCGCGCCCGGATCCCGTCTTCGCTCACCGAGCCTTCGGTCTTGGCTTTGTGGAGCAACCAAGGAACCCGACGGTTTTGTGGTGAACCACTGCAAACCCCGCGGACTCGGTGTAGCCTCCACGCCAAGCTCCTCTTGACTTGACCACCACGTCGTCCCGGCTCGGTGTTGGTTTTGTGGAGTAAACCAACCAAACCTTGCATGTAGACTCCAGTTGTGACCACTACCCTGCACCGACTCCATATTCACGACTTCGCCTTGCTTTTCTTTCCACCATGCGACCCACACTTGACCCCGTTCGGCCACCGGGTCCATCGAGCCATGCCTACTTGTGTCTCCACTCCTCAGAGGCCCCGCAAGGCTAAGACCTTTCACGTCTGCTCTTCACCTGCACCAACGCAAATCAAGCCACAATCTGCACTTGCAATACTCGGCTAAGAGTCAGTCCACACCACGTTGTCAATCACTCATCACTAAGGAGCGACCATCCACCGGTCCACACCTTTTACCAATGCAACCAAGTCCGCCTTAATGCTAGCAATTTCAGCATACTAAGAATCAAATTTATACTCTAGAGGTGCACATGCCCTTGCTGAATTTTCATTAATTTGGCTAGAGTTATAAGAAACATTTGGAGCAAATCACGATTATTAGCATTTGCATGTGGTGTTGAAAAATTAGATGCAACCTCAACTTGAGTGGCATGTTGTGCAACATATGATGGTTGAGAACAACTGGCCGAATAGCTAAGATTAGCATGTCCAATTTTCTCACTCTCTTCTTTTATGTGGAGTTCTTGTGCCATAGCTCCTAGAAGCACTGTAGCAAGTGAATGAAACTCTATGCCTTTCAGCCTATTTCTAAGTGATGATTTTAAACCTCTAAAAGCAAGATTAGCTATATCTGAATCAGACATAGATAAATTAAAGCATTGATTCTTTGTCTCTTTGGATCGTTCTAAGTATTTAAAAACTGATTAATTTCTACCTTGCTGAATATTATAGAGATTGGTGGCACATGATATTTGAGAATAGCTGCCTCAATAACTAGATTAACATAGCCAACTTTCTCATTCACCAGCAAGTTTTGTGGCATAATCACATATCGTGAATTTCTAGCCGATGAAAAAAATAGATGAAACACCTTGTTGAATATTAGTAAGACTACTAGTATACGGTGTTCCATAATAATTGGCCAAACTCACCATGTTAGTTCAGCCTTTTTGATACATGTTAACCGACTCTTGAACTTGTTGCACAGCCGGTGTGTGAGATAATGTTGTATGTTTCTAGTATCATTAAAACTCAAAGTGTGCATATTATTTGGCAATGGCTTTTGCATATTTCATTCAGAATTATAATTTGCATAACTAAAACCATTTGAACAGGTACTAACCGATGCAACATGCCTACTAGCATCATATCTAGCAACATCAACATGAGAATTTGTGATACTTGCAAAATAATTATTAATATTAGACATAGGTGTGTATTTGCAAATTGTACCTTGGGCTCACTGTAGCTGAACTGATGTGAAGTATATGAATAGCCCACCATAATAGGTCTTGATGCTTCTGATCTTGAAATAGATAAATCCAGATTTCCTTGAGAATCGAAGCAATCAATGACCAAAACCTTGCATCTCTTTTTAATAGTCAATATGTAGTAGTAAGCAAGACACAATGCAAACGGCTTGAGCAGCTTGATGCAATGTTATAATTATAGATGCAATTAGTCCTAAAAGACCAGATTCAACTATAGTTGGCGAATCAAAATTGTAGATCAATTTGGTAAAAGGCTAGGGATTGATAGAACAGTTTGAGCAACCAGATCTTCTTCTCAGCGGAGTCGCCAAAATATGTTGACGTTTTTCTGGTCAACACACAAGAGCACATGCTGGTCGTGAGTAGATCGAAGAGCAAAGTCGTTATCATGACCGGTCAGACCGGTCAAGCGTGCCGGCCAGACCGGTGTCGTAGGGCTGAAGCGATCATTCGGGAGGATAACTACCACGCTTGCGTGATGGAGGACGACTAGGTCTACGAGCAAACCAGCAAAGAGATAACCAACACGCTTATGTGGCAAAGAACGACTAGTTTACAAGCAAACTAGGAAAGATCGTCGAAGCTCTCACCCAGGAGGGACCCGTCAGGGTATGGACGTCGCCGGCATGCCCTAGGTCGGCCAGTAGTCCCCAGGACACCATTTTGGCCATGGAGATCAATGGATGAACAACATTAGGGGTTTGGAAAAGGTGTTGAAAGGATAAAAAGTAGAAGTAGTAGATTGATTCAATTGTGATGTCCTCAATCGGCCGTGACCCTTCGTAAATATAAGGTGGGGAGGTCTTGCCCTAGTAAGAGTCGAAGCCTATACAAACCCCGTGTCAAAATACAACTCCTAACTCAGATTCTACAGACCAAACCTGTCTAACCGCCCGTGTGACCCGCCTGACAAGTCTGCGCGGGGTGGAGGTCTTCCAGAAACCATATCTTCCTAATCTGGACTCCAATTTAGAAGTTCTACATATATATATCTTGATCTACTTGACGAGAGCTATCCAATAGTGAAGTCCAAATAACCTTTTGAGCAACTTGATCAGGTCGGTCTGACCGGGTTGAACTGGGTCACAGGTGTGACCGGTTCCTCGAACCATGCCAAATTTGCGTGTCAACAAATTCCATTTATTATGGGCGTTTGAGTTCTGGTGTTTTGGCAAGCGTAAATAATTTTTGAAAAAATTGGAGCTAGAGAATCTTTACACAATTTTTTCTTGTGCAATGAACAAAAACTAGCCTGGCCGAAAGCACAGCGACTGGTCACCTCTATCCTGCCATTCCATCATGAACAGTATCATTGTTGGTGGTCATCAGGTCAAGTCTTCTTTTGTTTTCCTTTTTCCAGACCCACACCCACCACCACTTTCTCTTGGCTCTTCCCTTACATCTGGCAGCTATCCTGAAGCTCTGCAGCTGAACAGGCGAAGCAGCAGGTAGAGAAGAGAAGCAGCTCCATGGGAAACACCCTCGGCCTCGGCGCCGGCCTTGGCCTCGGCCTCTGCTTTGGCGCTGCGGCTCTGGCGCAGGTTAGAATCCGCATCCGTGCTGATCCAGAAATTTAATTTACAAACTCTTTTAGATATCTTCGAAGCATCGAAAGCTATGATTTGTTCTAAAGTAGTAGGATCCATGCGAGCAAGGTCATCCTCTGACAGATCGTGTAGACAGCCTATTGTGCGCATACCTGACTTAGGCTAGCAAAATGAGGAATCTCAGACTGACGATTTTTTGTTTTTGTTTTTGAAAAAAAGGTAAAGTAGTTTTTTTTTCGAAAGAAACTGATGAAGGTCCTCCTGCTGGATCAATGTGTTTTTACTGAGACAGCGAGAGTAGAGCAGTTCGTGCAGCTTTTTCACACGAATGCTATGTTTTCGGTATCCTGTGAGTGATTGGGCATTTTCTATAGGCTGTTGGTCAAAACGCCGAACAATTCAAGAGGGGCAGGGAGGCACATGCCGACAGAGTGTTCACTCCTCAGCATCAATACAAGTGAGATGCTGCTCTTTGTTCTTTCGTCAGGTTTCTAGCCCATTGATTCTGGTTTACTGTCTCCATGGCCTGACTCATTTTGCTCTGTCAGTGTTCACGGCGCAGAAGAGGACATCGACGAGTCTTCTGCCGAGCGGCTGTGCGATGCGATGAGCTACGCCAAGGCCAAGGCCAACACGATGATGATCCAGGTCCCAGTGTTAGGAACAGCGAAGAAATTCTGGCGATTATCTGACAAAGCGACTAGGATTAGCAGAAAACTTGCACTAATACTGAGCGGGCAACACTCAGATGGCAAGTATCTCACCGCACCTTTGCAGTTGTCCAATGTCCGGATCGGTAACAATGGGAGTGTCAAGCTGAGAGGGGTCAGTTTCACTGATAGAGGCTTCAGTATTGAGCGTGTGAGAGATGACTACAAGTACCTGGCCAAGGTCCTGATTGAGTTGATTAAATACTCGGGTGGGGATATCAACAATTTGCCTCCGGACTACATGGACTTCCTCGTGCTCATGTTGAGGGGAAACGTTACAGTGGGAGATGAATTCCTGATTGTAAACAATGTTGCGCTGCTACCAATGGAAAACCGGTAATTTAAAAATTCTCCTCATTTTCACCGTCTTTAATTTGTTGCCACAGGCTCATTTTGTTACTTGTGTTCTCACTTCACAGCACTGAGGTCTTCCTGATGCTACACGATAGAATTGTCAATTATCTTCACCGTGAAGACCTAGCAAAGAAGAAGAGGATGCTCTCTAAGCTCCCCTACAAGAACGACTGGTTGGATACTGCCAGGGCAAATGCAAGAATCAACCAGTGGGTTGAAAATGTTCAAAACAAGTACAAATGGACTCCACTTGATCTACTGCGCCTCAACAGAAATATAAGATGCCACCCGCATCAGTACGACAATGACGACATTGAAGAAACTCTGTATTGCGAATGGCCCGAGCTGCTTATGGTCATGGAAAAGATGTTACACTTGGAAGGTGAGCTCATTGCCACTAACATCCAAAACAAGTTCGGCTAATCAGTCCTACTGCAAAACAGACGTTTTATGCGTTTCCTGCAGATATTAAGCTACTGTTCTTCGATCTTCGTTGTGAAAGTTTCTTGTGATGGATTGATGGTTTGTGTAATAGGCTAGTTACTTGCTTTCTTCAATTCAAACAATTTGAAGGTAATGCTGGACATGGATTGTAAAACTATGCTGTAAAATGTTACCTTAAACTCTAAAATTGACTATGCTGTAAAAATGACTTGTCATTGAGTTGGATTCATCCTTTAATCTCTGCTTCTTTAAACAATGCTTGGATTCCATCAGTAAGGGATATTGCAAATGCTAGCATACTATTCAATAGCATTTAGAGATATTAAGGCCCTTAAGATACATTATGGAAATTTCATGATCTCCTTTGCCTCAAATTTCGCAACATCTTTGCCAGTGATGAGACGTATATAGGTCATTAGGCACCAGGAAAGTTTGGACAGAACCTCACATCACCATGAAAAGCAAAAGTTAAAGGTAGGGGACCTCTTCTAGAAAGCTTGTCCACTTGATAGGTTTTCTAATAATTCGTACAAATGGGGCACCTAATGATAGCAAGTAGTTTAATTTCTTTAATCCCTCTTGGAGTTCAATAGGTTTAAGGCCTATATATAATAATAAACCAAACAAAATGTGCCCTCATTGTCAAGGTTGTGCATACTTATCCATCCACGCTTCAATATGTATTTTCTTTTGCGGCTTCTGAAGATGCAATGTACTTGGCTTTTGTTGTCAAATAGGTGACCCTCTCTTGCTTGAAACTCTTCTAGTTCACGCCTCACCATTAAGGCAAGGAACATATATTGACTGGGATTTGATACAATCTTTGCTAGTCTAGAGCCACCTCTATAG
Source organism: Cenchrus fungigraminus (assembly GCA_036936925.1). NCBI lineage: Eukaryota > Viridiplantae > Streptophyta > Magnoliopsida > Poales > Poaceae > Cenchrus > Cenchrus fungigraminus. Next base: position 95,859,499 of record CM072770.1, read on the forward strand.
ATTAGGAAACAAACTACAAGAAATGTTATGATAGGCGATATTTCATTTATGTCAAAAAACCTATAAAATTCATCATGTTTTGTAGTATGTGATTAAAGTGTGAAGAAAATCCGTTCTTCAGCTATCATTCTTCATATACGGTGTTTTGTGATGATAACAAGTATTTTCATCATAAAATTCCTTTCTTGGCCACTGATTCACAAAGGTTGTTTCTCATCACTATGGCTATGAGAGCTAGAAAATGTCATAAACCATAAGGTGGTCTAAACAAGGCTCATGTAGTGAGCAATCGGGCAAAACCTGAATGCGTTACAGCTGACCCATGACAGCCATTATCCAACCCATTTCATTTTGTCTCAAGTCTATTTTTTCGGACGTGGCTCAATTTCATTTACGATAATGCTACTAGCAACATCCGATCATCAAACTAAAAATATCGGACGCTCAATTCACGTGGTCGGCCCCCACACCATACGTATCTCGCTACTCGCTTCTTCCTTCTGCTTTTTTTTCCAGAGGCTGCTTTACTGCCCCGCACGTTACCCCCTCTATCTTCGATTCCTGTGCCTTCCACAGCTCCCACCGGCGGTGCTTATCTCTGACTCACCATGGGCGGCCGATCTCTCTCTCGACTGCAGATCACCGGTGGCAGGACGTGGAGCTCCGTCGAGGTGCGAATGAATTGTGCTCCGTCGGCGCGTCGTCGCGGGATGCTGCTCCGTCGAGGTGCGGTTGGGCGTGGTCCACGAGCTCCCCGTGGGCGACCTCCCTAGCGGGACCTCCCCGGCGGGCTCGCCACTGGAGGATCTCCGCGGAGCCAAGCGCTGGAGGTCGCGGCTGAGCGCGGGGGGGGGGGGGGGGGGCAACGCTCTCTACGGCGAGCCCGCACCGGCCGCCACTTCCTCGTGCCCAGACTTAAGCCACGCCGCCCGTGGTGGAGCGCTGGTGGAGGACCTCCCGCGTGCGCCTCCAGGGAGCCCGTCGCTGCGCTTGGCCCGCTCTCCGTCAACCTCCTCACGCTCTGGCTGTTGTTCCCCCGTGGCGAGGGCGAGCCACTCCGGCCGCTACCCCCCACCCACCCCACGACGAGGACGAGCCGCACCGATCGCGCAGCTCTCCCGCGGCCCAGGGTGGGTGAGCTGCGCCGGTCGCCGCATGCCCCCGCGTCCATGGGAGGGCGAGGCGCACTAGCCGCTGCTCCGCGATGAGTGCAAGCTCGCTGGCGCAGTCAAGCACGGAAGCTCGGCGGCGGCATGGGTCGCCGCTTCCCGCGGCGATGGGCGGGCGAGCTCCCCCGGCGGCTCGTCGTCTCCCTTTCCACCTAGTTCCTCTCCTCTCCCATGACGCGGATCCGGTGGCGAAGCACACGAATCCAGGTGCAGCAGCGACGGATCGAGCTGGAGCTCCAGCGCAACAACCGGGGAGGGCGAACCTCCTGCTGCCCAGCGCCGCTTCCCGCCACGGCCCAGAGGGCGCGGCCGGGCGCGCCCTCCACGGCCAGGGATACGCCCGAACCCGCGGGAGCTCGCCGACGGTGCTCGCTTCCTGCGGCTGGGCTCCGGATCTGCCGCCGGTTGTTTCGCAATGTTTCGGTTGTGTTTTCCCATATTGCATGAAGCGTTCTGAGATGTTTCATCTGGTGCTATCTGATGTTACACGAAGTGATTTGAAATGTTTCATCCAGTGCTATTCGATGTTGTATGAAGTGATTTGAGATGTTTCACTATTGTTTTGGTGATGTTGCAACATTTGTTTTTCGTGTTTCATCTACTACTTTTAACGTGTTGCGACATATGCATCTTAATGTTTCACTGTGTTTTAGCAAATGTTGCGAATGTTAAGTTTCGATGTTGCAGACATGTGATGTTGGGTGTTGTGTCAAGGAGGAGGAGAGATGAGGGCTCCTGATGTTGGATGTTGCACGCAACACAAGTTGCAACATGGATCGCTTGGGTATTGTGCCAGGGAAGAGGGAGGAGGGCCCCTGATGTTGGATGTTGCATGCAACATGGCCCTGCACTTTTTTTTGATGTTATAAAAGTTTATTTCGAATGTTGCAAAGACTCATTTTCTATGTTGCGAACATATTTTTTGATATTGCGATGGACCACTGTAGCGTCCGATGGGAAACGTTTCCATCGGACGTCCGGGCGCTAGCACATCCATTTCATTTATCTCAGGTCTATTTTGCTTAGGTCTGATCATGGGTCGGGTCGTGTCGGGTTCGGATCGGGTCCGGTTGCCGGGTCAAAAATCTTGGCCCGCACCCGACCCACTACATCAATTGGGTCGGGTTTGGCTTTTTTAGTTGTAATTTTCAGGTTAGGTCGGGTTTTTTCTTAGTTCTGGTGAAAATTTTGGTCTGTGCCCGACCCGCCGCATGATCGGGTCAGGTTTTTCGAGCGGGTTGGGTCGGGTTTACCGGGTCGGGCGGCCCATGATCAGATCTAATTTGCTGTCCAGATAGGAGATGCAGATTAGAGGCCCACAAAGGCTCATTATCCCGATCCTCTTCTTCTACACTGAGGAGCCCCGCGAGCCGCCACCTCCGCCCTGCCTCTGTTGCCACAACCGGTGGCTGCTGCGCCCTCCACCCACCATCCGGCCCTGTCGTCCACCTCACCCTTCTTAACCTCTTAGCCTTCCTTGTCCCCCGCCGTCAGCCACCACCCACTGATTCTCCAGCATTGCCCGGTCGACCGACACTCCCACGCCGCCGCACTGCCTTACCTCCGCGCCACCCTCGCATCCCTCCTCTTCTATGACCGCCGGCTATTGGAAACTCCATCCCAACAACCTCAGATCCTAACTTTAACCGTGCCGCTGCCTCCACCACCACCCTACCCGGCGACGACCTTGCTACCAGCTGCTGATGAGGAGGTCGAGATTGTGCGGCTCTCATTGGCTGCACACATAAAGCTACCGGAAGCCAGAATTGTTGCTTTTTACTTGCCATTCACATTACAATCCAATTATTCTCTGGCCTAATTCTCTTTTACTTGTCAATTGACATTCAAATTACAATTCATCAATTATCCGGAGGGAGAAGAAGGCCAGCATGGGCTTGGTTGGGCACTTGGGCTGCAGCCTTGGGAGGCTCACTTTGAAAAAAGGGTGCAGACGTGCAGTTGGGCAGTTTGATTGTTTGCCAACTTGCTGATTTCCGGGCCTTTAGGGCAGTCCCAATGATAGAAATCACTGTAGTTTCTATAGTATAGGATTTCGCACCAAGAAATTAAACTACTTCTTCCCAATGCAAAATTTTCTACCAAGCTTCAGACCAAATATTGACCAATCATCTACATTATTCCTCTGTCTAGTCTCTGGATCTTCTGTGCTTTCTTCCCCACAGGTCAATCCCCTCCAGGCAGAGTTCCAGGGGAGGTCGTGGACGCGACGAGCTCATGCCCGTCACCCATGCAAATTATATTGCCAAAACACCTCCTACCATAGAGAAATCACGAATACTTACTTAGAGATAAGTAAGCATCCGTCGAGGTTTGTGGACTGTCTTTCTTTGAGTGGAGTGGGCTTGGGTACATATTGAATTTGTGTTCTTTGGGCCCACATTGCCTCTTATTCACTCCTAGGTCTCTGCATACAAATATTCACCTAAGTTTGTGGAAATGGTTAGCATTAAACTCCTAAGTCTATGTTGGTGGTGGTTTCCTTTAGTTTTATAGATAAAGTTGATGGTAAATATTCGAGGGTCCGAGGGAGAGGGTGGCGTGCGATATGTAGAGAGAGGTGGACGTGTGCAAGGGGAGAGAGGGGTGGGCATGGGACTGTGGAGAGATGGACGCGAGGTGAGTTAATTGTATTGTAATCTTTTGTTTGGATTCATGGTTGCCTTCATAGTTGTGCAATGTTACAAACCAGTGGTGGTAATTTGAGCACCGGTTTTAGTCACCAACCGTCGGTGAAAGGTACCTCCTTCTAAACCAGCTGTTATAGTCTAGCACCACTGCCCACACAAAACCAACTCTAATGGGCAGGGTGTGGTAGCAAATTTTGTAGTAGTGACAACCCATGCCATATTTGAAAGCATTATATTGCTAGATTAATTTTGGGAAAAAGTCTGCTTCACCCCCCAACCTATGAGGACTGGAACACATCACCCCCAACTTATGAAAATAGATTTTTTACCCACAGGACAAATCACCCCCTGAAGCAGTTTTGAAAAATCATAGTAAATCATAGAAAAATCATAAAATGGAAAATCCAATTGTGTTGGATTCTAAATGAGTACATCTACATAATGAACATATAATACGGTATGTTTAGTACATTTTTTTTACAGTTATGGAGAAAAGCATAGATCTAAAGTTACAACAAAAAATATGTACTAAAGCATTCCATATTGTATGTTCACTGCGTAGAACTACTAATTTGAAGTCCAACACAATTTGATTTTTCATTTTATGATTTTTCTGTGATTTACTATGATTTTTCAAAACTACTTCAGGGGGTGATTTGTCATGTTTTAGAAAGTTCAGGGGCTAAAAAAATCCATTTTCATAGGTTGAGGGGTGATGTGTTCCACCCTTCATAGGTTTGGGGGTGAAGTAGACTTTTTCCATTAATTTCGATAATATTAATACCTAGCAGGAGCTGAAGATCCTTTCTTCCGATTCTTTTCAACTCGCCGAGTACTTCTTCCACCAATGGCAATGCCACTGTACACCTAGAGTTATCAGCTTCTTTGCCTTGGCCTTAGACGCTTGCCCAGAAATCCCACTCCGATTAGGTTGCATTGTTCAGCTTTTGGTTTTAGCAGTTCTACTTATTTATTCTAAGCGTTTTGAATTCATAATCAGCATAACATATAAATAAATGAGACCAATAGTGGTCAAAACTAACAAGTTAGTAATTTCTAGATACGCTGTTACTTTTATCATACTGCTATATGCTGTTCTCCCTCTGTCCCATTATAATTTATCTAGACTATATATGGTACGGTGTGCATGGGTTTTGAACTAGAATGGAGATAAATGCAATTATCTAGGTCTAGGAGCTACCCTGACAGATCCACCGTACCCACTCAACTATATATAAAAAGTGGATGCTGGATTGTTTAGATTAAGGAAATAAATCCAGTCTCAGCAACTAAGAGTATGATAGCTTACAACCGATCAAGCATCACTACCACACAGCACTTATGCTGCTCCTAGCTTACAGCTAAAAGATTCGGGAGTTCTACGTACTAAGATAACTGAAACAAAAGACAAGCTGAAAAGGCAGCCTCTACTCCAGCGTAAGGTTTTAAATATCCGGCTATAGCTGCGCTATAACCAGCTATAGCCTTTTTTTTAGCCGGATAAAGTTATTTGGGTTTATGTACACTTTAGCATCTATAACACGCTATAGATGTTTTAGAGGTCATAGCTAAATACCCTTAGTCGGAGATTTAAAACCTTGCTGCAGCGTCTCAGCCAAGGATTCTCCTACACATGTTCTGTTGACGCTTTTCTGATCAACACACACAAGCGCTAGATCGCGCGGAACGTTGAAACGCTGAACTCGCCGAGCTCCTGCCTGGACCGGTCCGACCAGTCAGGGGCACCGGTCTGACCGGTGGCTGTAGAGGCACGGTGAAAGCCTAAGATCGCCGCCTCAGGAGGGATCCCGTCGGAGGTGGCGCGCCTAGGGTTGCTCTGAGGTCGGCAAGGCCACTCAGAACGTCCCTGATCGTCGTCGAGACAAACAAGGAAAGCACGAGGTTGGAAAAGTTAGGGTTTGAGAGATAAAAGTTGTAAAAAGTAATGATCGATTGGGTGATGAGCCTCAACCGGCCGTGGCCCTTTATATTTATAGGGTGGGGAGGTCTTGCCCCGCAAGGAAACCCTTTACAAGTCGAAATTCGCTAGGATTCCTCAATTCTACTCGGACTCGGGGTCCACCGGTCAGACCGATCAGGCCCACCGGTCAGACCGGTGTGGCCGTTGCCAGATCGGCTACAGGGACCCGATCGGTCAGACCGCCCAAGGACACCGGTCTGACTGGTGGCGTCAGCCTGATCGGCTATGTGCCAATTTTGGGTGCGAACATATGCCCCCCAGTTTTTTAGTAAAGCTTGCTGACTAAAAAATAATGCTAAGGTCGATGTGACACTTCACCAGCCATTTTTTTTGGTCTAAGGGCGATTTTTTATTGTAAATCGGTCATATCCTATCAAGCGTCTTGCCAAACACTTGGATGAAACTTCTTCAAGTATCTCCCGTTGAGAGCCCTCGGAAGCCGCTGTCCTTGCAAAGTTTCCACCATATAAGAGTTTCCAGAACACACCTTGACAATCCTGTACGGACCTTCCCAACTTGGAGACCACTTGCCGAACTTGTTACTTTTAGATTCAATATGTAAAATCGTCTTCTGAACCAGATCACCTACCTGAAAAGATTTGGCTTTTACCTTCTTGTTGTATGCTATAGCAACTCGCCTTTTGTCCTTTTCAATTTCCTTCAAAGCCTCCAAACGCTTGTCGGTCACCTCTTCAATATTTTCCATCATCAAAGCATAATATGTCTCAACATCAAGATTATTTTGCTTTGCAAGTCTATATGCGCCTAGATTCACCTCTACAGGCAAAACTGCCTCTTGACCATACACAAGCTCAAAAGGAGTAACTTTAGTAGCACCATGTCTAGAAATACGATGAGCCCATAAAGTTTCAGATAATACCTCATGTCATATTCTAGGATTGTCCTCTATCTTCTTCTTGATGAGCTTCACCAAAGTTTTGTTGCTAGACTCGGCTTGACCATTGGCTTGAGCATAATATGGAGATGAATTGAGTAATTTAATACCATAAGAATCAACAAACTCACGCATCTCTTTGGATATGAACGAAGTCCCTTGATCCGTAGTCAAAGTCTGCGGAATGCCAAATCTATGTATAATATGCCTAGTAATAAACTCAATCACCTCTCTATGTGTCATATTCTTCAAAGGAATAGCTTTTCAGTCCACTTGGTAAAGTAATCAGTAGCCACAATCACAAAACAATGTCCCTTTGACGAAGGAGGGTGAATCTTGCCAATAAAATCCACTCTCCATCCTCTAAAAGGCCAAGGCTTGATAATTGGATGCATCAACGCAGCAGGCACCATCTGAACATCTCCATGTTTTTGACACTCTTCACAACCTTTGTAGTACCGAAAACAATCAGCTATCATGGCAGGCTAATAAAAGCAAGCTCGCCTGAGGAGCCACTTCATCTTGGGAGCCGATTGATGAGTACCACAAATACCTTCATGAACCTCTACCATAGCCAACCTAGCTTGATCAGGACCCAAGCATTTTAAAAGCAAATCATCTGCGGTCCGACGATATAATTCACCATTATCAAGAACAAACTTAAGAGCCTATCGTCGGACTTTTCTATCAACTGAACTGCTAGGATTTTGTAAATAATCAACCAGAGGCTTCCTCCAATTCTCCACTTCATTTTTGTCACGAAAAACCGAAGAGGATCTTTTACCAGGGGACCGGTCAGACCGGTCGCGGACAACGGTCAGACCGGTGGCGTCAGCCGACCCGGAACCAGGGGACCGGTCAGACCGGTCAGTGACAACGGTCAGACCGGTGTCACCGGTTAGACCGGTCGGCTGCGTCGGCCTGACCGGTACCTCCAGAGCAAAGCACTCGGCTGTAAGCAACGGTTTGTGTTCTTGAAAATTTCTTTTTTGAACATTATAACCAGATGCTTGCTGAGCCAGAGCGTTAGCTCTAGGATTTTCTTCTTGTGGCACATGATAGATAACAAATTCATCCATACAAGATATGATATCTAAACATTTATCAAGATAAGCATTTAAAAAGCCATTTAGACATTGACATACCTTGGAAACTTGCTGCACCACTAATAAAGAATCTCCATATGCTTCCACATGTTTTACTCCCATGTCATGCAAAATTTCCAATCCAAATAGGAGAGCCTCATACTCGGTTTGGTTATTAGTACAATCATGATCCAATCGGTTAAGAGCTTCAAAAACAGCCCCACTTGGTGAAATAATGACAACTCCAACACCACAACCATCTTTGCAAACCGATCCATCAAAATGCAACTTCCATGGTGTAAAAGTAGCATAACCGACATTTAAATTAAGTTGCTTATCTACTCTATGTCCAACAATAAAGTCGGCAACAATTTGATCTTTCATTGAACTTAATGGCTCACAATGTAAATCATATTCTACTAAAGCATAAGCCCATTTGCCGACTCTACCACTTAAGATTGGTTTATGCAACATGTATTTAATTATGTCGGTTTGACATGCTACTATGCAAGTACTTGGTAATAAATAATGCCTCAACTTGGTACAAGTATGATATAGCGATAAACACAACTTTTCAATAAAAGTGTACCTTGTTTCGGCATCCAACAATCTTCTACTCTCATATGCAACAATGTACTCCTTACCTTCGGTCTCTTGAGTCAAAACACCTCTAATGACATCCTTCTCAGCCGCTACATAAAACTTGAAAGGAATACCACTCTTGGGTACTTGAAGAACGGGTGGCGAAGTCAAATAGCTCTTAATTTCATCAAATGCCTCTTGTTGCTTTATCCCCCAAGTGAAGTCAACATCATTTTTCAACCGAAGTAAAGCAGTAAAAGCATTCACCTTCCCGAACAAGTTACAAATGAACCACCTCAAGTAATTTACCTTGCCCAAGAATTTTTGCAAATCCTTTTTACAAGTAGGTGCTTTAACATTCTGGATTGCCTCAATCTTTTTAGGATCTATCTCTATGCCTTTCTCATGTACAATGAAGCCTAAAAACTTCCCAGCCGATACACCAAAAGCACATTTGAGTGGGTTCATCTTTAATTTGTACCGATGCATTTTTTCAAATGCAAGTCTTAAATCAGCTAAATGAGAGTCATCTCCAGCCGATTTGACAACAATGTCGTCGATATAAACCTCTACTATGATGCCAAGCAAATCATGAAAGATTAAATTCATAGCCCTTTGATAAGTAGCACCCGCATTTTTTAATCCAAAGGTCATAACAACCCATTCAAATAAGCCAACAAAACCCGAACAAATGAAAGCCATTTTGGATATATCCTCTTCGGCCATAAAGATTTGATTGTAACCAGCATTACCATCAAGAAAGCTAAGAATTCTATGTCTGGATGCAGCATTAACAAGAAAATCGGCTATAGGCATAGGATATTCATCTTTACGAGTAGCTCTATTAAGATCTCTAAAATCAATGCAAACACGAAGCTTTTTTGTTCCTTTTTTCTCAACAGGCACAATATTAGAGATCCAATCAGCATAATGACAAGGCCTAATAAACTTTGCATCAAGTAACCGATTGACTTCCTCTTTCACTCGGTCATAAATATCAGGATTAAAGTTTCTACGAGGTTGTTTATAAGGCCTAAAACCAGGTTTAATAGGTAAACGATGCTCAACTAAATCACGACTTAAACCAGGCATTTCATTGTAATTCCATGCAAAGCAATCAACATACTCCTTCAACAACTTTATTAAATCAGATTTAAACAAAGGATCAATATTGTTGTTTACAAATGTCGGCCTAGGTATAGTGCCATCACCAATATCCACCTCCTCTAAAGGATCAGCCGACGTAAACCCTTGTCCTAACTTGCTCAAATCATCAAAGTCTTCGATAACTTCACACATATCGTTCTTATGCGCCCGATAGTGCTCTCGCCTTTGTTACAACCACTCTAGATTTGCATCCATCAAATCAAAAGAGAGGTCCTAGCTTGATCAACGACCGGCTTCATGACAACAGTAGCAAAGCCATCTTTGGTAGAATCAATAAGCCTTAAATTAGATAAATCTAGACCAGTTATGCACTTAAGATTCTCATGATTATCCATGGTAGAACTATCAGCCACTGCAACACAAGCCGACGTATCACCATGAACAATCTCTACCTCGTCGCCTACCCATTGGATTAAAAATTGATGCAAAATAGAAGGCACACATTGATTTGCATGAATCCAATCACGACCAAGGATTAGGCTGAAGTTACCTTGTGTCTCAGCGACGAAGAATGTCGTAGCCAACGTCTTGCTCCCAACGGTGAGCTCCATAGAGACGACGCCTTTAGCTCCCATCGGCTCGCCTCCTCCCACACCGCTGACGGTCATGTTGGTCTTGATTAGCTCATCATCTGAACCTCCCAGCTTCTTGAACAAAGAATATGGCATCAAGTTGACGATCGCTCCTCCGTCCACCAGCATCCGAGAGATAGGCTTCCCATTGATGTGACCCTTCATGTACAAAGCCTTCAGATGATTTTCAGTAGCTTTAGGTTTCTGGAAAATAGCTTCCTTTGGCCCAAAGTCGAGATGCGCAACGTCTTCCTCCGAGAGCACATATCCATCCATAGACATATGGATCACGTTGATATCCAAATTCATGCGCTCAGGTGAAGAACTGTAATCAATAACCTCCTCATCGTCTTCTGGTGTAGTTTCTGATGTGGACTTGTCATCACAAACCATAGGAGCCGAAGAAGAGAAACAGGGCGGCGTCTCTAGGTCAACGGTCTGACTGACGCCGGCCACCGGTCTGACCGGTGTGACCGACTCCTCCACCGGTCTGACCGGTGCTGGCTGGGAGTTGGTCTTGGCTCTCCACTCTTTTCCTTGAGGTACCATAGGCCTGTACTAGTTGAAAGCTTCGTCCCTTTGCTTCTCTAGCTCCTTCTCCCTCTTCTCTTGAAATCTCAGGCGTTGAAGCTTCCTCCTTTGTGTGCGAGTCAAACCGGGAGGACACCACCTTGGCAAGAAGTACTTGGAGTTGGAACCACTCCCACTGACCTCATGGTCATTAGCAGCAGGAAACACCCCTGGAGTTGATGTCACAACCTTATTGTTTTGAACAATCGGTCTTTTGCCATCTTCTCCAATATGAACATCCATTGATCCAATCTGAATAATGTCTTGATTTGTAGTCCTCTCTGGATCAATATCCATCTTTTGCACCTCCTCCTTTTGCTTCGGCCTATAAACTTGCTTCATGGGATGCGACACAGCCTGTCTGACTGCACCGGTCTGACCGGTGCTAGCGACCGGTCTGACCGGTCGGGCCTGGTGACCCTGACCAGAACGGCGAGGAGCCAATCAGTCTTGGATAGGCCTGGAGATTCTGTCCAAAACTGATCTTGGTCCTCCCCATCCAGGATGAAAGGCTTGCTGATACGGTACCCACATTACTCCATTGTCATCATAAATCGGACATGGTGCATTTGAACTTGATGACGCCCAAGGTGGAGTAAAGCGTTGCCCTTCCTGTGAAGATTCACCCTTGAGTCTTGTAGTAGCCCTTGGAGGTGAAGACGACCCTCCTTGGTGTGTAGGTGACCTCATCCTTTTTTTAACGGCCGATCACTTGTAACGGCCTTTTGCTTGGAATACTTGTCAAATAGCTTGTCGAAAGTGACCTTTGGCTTAGGACCACTCCCCTGATTCTTTGCTACATTAAGCTTCCAGTTTCCAATCTCCGGACGGCTTGGTTTGATCATCCTCGGATGACCCAGGAGCGCACCAGCCTGACCGGTCTGGCCAGAGACGGCTCAGACGGTCGTTGATCGGTGGGTGTGGATGACCCTTGCCCCCGTGTCCAGAGGAACTCACAGTAACCTTGAAAGTCTCTTTACCATCAGGAGTCTTTTCATACTCAACTTTACGAACCAGCTCTTTTCCTCTCAAATCGGGCTTAGCCTCCGCGATTACCACGTTCTTGCCCTTAGTTGCTTCAGCTTGATGCAGCCGAACCAGTACCTTAGGCTGCTGTAAATCCATGGTGTTGATCGGAAAAGGAGTCTTATCCACTTGCATCTCATGAAAAGTCAAACAACCTTCGTTTATGGCCGATTGAACCTGTCGACGAAACACATTGCAATCATTAGTGGCATGAGAAAATGAATTATGAAACTTGCAATATGCACGCCTTTTCAATTCATCAAGTGGAGGAATAGTATGAGTTAATTTGATATTTCCAGATTTAAGCAATTCATCAAATATACGATCACATTTGGAAACATCAAAAGTAAATTTAATTTCTTCTTGCTGACCTTTACTAGCCGGCTTAAGAGATGAGCAAGAATAAGCTTTTTCTGTAGAGGGCCAAATAAATTCAGTAGCATAAACTTCTTTATCACTATCGTTCGAACTATCAGAATCATAATCAATAATATGCACATTAGAACGACGCGACTTAAAGTTATCCTTCTCTTTATTCATTCGGTTTTCAACAACTAAAGCTCTTCCTTGAACTTGTGCAACCGAAAGAAAATCAGTACCCTCTATTTTATCTCTAATAGATGACCTTAAACCTTTTAGACAAATGTCTGCAAGGTCCATATCAGTGATTGACAAATTAAAGCAACGGTTCTTAGTTTCTTTAAACCTTTTAATGTAGGCAGAGACAGTCTCATCTCTTCATAGCCTAACCGATGTTAAATCTGTCAATTTTAATTGCATGCTCCCACTATAAAAGTGATCTTGAAATTTACGTTCTAACATATCCCAAGATATAATAGAATCAGGATCAAGCGAAGAAAACCAAGCAAAAGCGGTGCCAGTTAATGATAATGAAAATAAGCGTACTTTTAAAGCATTATAAACACCAGCTTCGCCTAGTTGTGCAGTGTATTGACTAATATGTTCCCATGTGGTTCGATCATCATCACCACTAAATTTAATTAAATCGGGCACACGCCAACCACGTGGGAGAGGAAATCTATCAAACTCGGGATCGTATGGCTTTTGATACAAATTAGTATTACCAATATCAACACCAAGTTTGGTTTTTACCACATTAGCCAAATCTTCCTTAAATTTATTAAATTCCGCCCAATTAGGATTATTTGGTTGTGGTGGTTGAGGATTCTCCAAATTCATCTTATTTAAATAGGGAGCTATCTTAGCTTGAGCTAGCCTGTAACTTTCAAACACATCGTCCGGAATAATGTTTTTGAGGCCGATGTGTTCACTGTCGTACTATAATGAGGTCCAGTATTACTAATTGTATTAGAAAAAGCAGGAACCATTTGATTTGGCACGACAGAAATTGGCAAAGGCTGATCGGGCACCATCTCCATTGCACCGGTCTGACCAGTACCTAGCACCAGTTCAACCGGTGTAGCCATGTTTGGCCTGTGCGGTTGAAACTGTGGGTACTGACCAGATGCAGGGTTTGGTGCCATACCATATGCATAATTTGCATTATTAACAGGAAAAGGTGCTAAGCTAGGGTAGGACCCATGAGGATTAGCTTTAGGAGTACTACTATTAGTTTCATTATTATTAAAGCCTAAACTCCTATCTTTTTCAAGATCCTCTAAACGTTCTAAATGAGCAATATATAAGGCAAGCAATTCATCACTTTCCACTGTAACTTTCATAGGAGAAGGTTCCAGCGGGGGTTTCTTACTTACAGTGGGAATTACCTCAACGTTGTTGCCGTTTAGCTTGATCGCCGACAGCTCGAACTCTTTCAATCTTGCCACCTTGCCGGATCGATCCTTCTTGACACCAGCTAGGAATTGTACTTGCACGTACTCTTGTAGCACCTTGAACTTCTGTTGCTCCTCTGGAGGGAGATCTTCCAGCGACGCGGTGACAATGTTGTTCATGTCGAGATCACACCGAGCACCCATCTAGCTGAGGTTAGATTGAACGGTTTTAGCAACCTGATCTTTCTTCCCCAGCAGAGTCGCCAAAAGTATGTTGACGCTTTTCTGGTCAACACACACGAGCGCTAGATCACGCGGAACGTCGAAACGTTGAACTCGCCGAGCTCCTGCCCGGACCGGTCTGACTGGTCAGGGGCACCGGTCTGACCGGTGGCTGCAGAGGCACGGTGAAAGCCTAAGATCGCCGCCTCGGGAGGGACCCCGTCGGAGGTGGCGCGCCTAGGGTTGCTCTGAGGTCGGCAAGGCCACTCAGAACGTCCCTGATCGTCGTCGAGACAAACAAGGAAAGCACGAGGTTGGAAAAGTTAGGGTTTGAGAGATAAAAGTTGTAAAAAGTAATGATCAATTGGGTGATGAGCCTCAACTGGCTGTAGCCCTTTATATTTATAGGGTGGGGAGGTCTTGCCCCGCAAGGAAACCCTTTACAAGTCGAAATTCGCTAGGATTCCTCAATTCTACTCGGACTCAGGGTCCACCGGTCAGACCGGTGTGGCCGTTGCCAGATCGGCTACAGGGACCCGACCGGTCAGACCGCCCAGGGACACTGGTCTGACCGGTGGCGTCAGCCTGATCGGCTATGTGCCAATTTTGGGTGCGAACATGTTCCATCCTGCCTTGCTAAAGATTTCCAAACTCGAGACCTCCACACTTCTGCAAACTGAGGTTAAATTCACTGGTAGGGAGAGGGGCTTTAGTCCCGGTTGGTAAAGGGAATAGGTCTCTCAAGTCCAACCGGGACTAATGATGAGAGACAAAAGGCCCCACCTTTAGTCCCGGGTGAACCAACTTGGACTAAAGGGGTCCTTTAGTCCCAGTTCATATTACGATCCGAGACTAAAGGGGGGGGGCACGCCAGCGCCTGCGCACACCCTCTTTAGTCTCGGTTGGTAATACCAACCGTGACTAAAGGGTCTCGTCTCTATTTTTTTGTTGTTTTCGATTTGAGCGTATATTCTAATTGTTGTTTACCCGTATATGTACATATACGTATTTCCACTTAACATCTATGTATACCTGTCTATATATATATATACCATATACGCACTTAGACTTATATATAAACTTATATATCTACATATATAAACTTAGAAATATACACATCAAAATAGATAGTATTTATACATCAAAATATCGTTCACTTCAAATTTCTAGTCTCTATTGGATTTTTTAGATCCATCATAATGATGTTTTCCTGCTGGATTAACCACCTCCTCCAAGAGGAATCCCAAGAGACTTTCTTGAATCGCCGAAAGACGATCCTTCTGAATGACCTCGTCCTTAACCATATCCATTTGTAATGTGCAAATATGTTAATATATTACACCCAACAATTAAATATAGAAGTGGTTAGGAAATGATGTATTATTAATAGGTTTATTTAATTAACTTACATTATAATTTCCGGAGTTTGCACTTGCCAAACATCGTATGTGCTCATAGACATAGTATCCACATAAATTATTTCCTTGTTCCTGTCTCAAACACTAAAGTGGATAGGAGAAAATGTTATGAAATATAAGTGTGATAAAATTTAAATTTTCTCAATCTGAAGTTGTTATTTGGATTATGTACCTGATAATCAGTATAGAATGTAATTGTTGGGTCAAATTGACCTTCTTTCTCTGCAATGAATTTTTCCCAACCTCTGAGGAAAATTAATGAAAGATAATGAAAGATAATGTGTTAGTAAAAGCAATATATATATATATATTTCATTAAAAAAACGTCTTAGATAGAATTATTAGTCTTGAAACAGATTTTGAAGGTCTTGGTAACCTGCGGGGTTTTTTCTCAATGAATCCCACACCATGACGCTGCTATTGTCGACTTGAATGACCATAAGAATCCAGTGGAAACTGTATATACATGGTCATAATACTCATACAAATTAGAACTAAATAGAATTAGCAAGGACAATTAGATGGCAATCGCACATACTTGCAGCTGTAAGGTAGTAGTATGAGATCCTTGTCATGAAACTTAGACAAGGTCCTATAGATTGTCGCGATTGTTGTGTCTGGTTGATGCTAGACCTCAAAATTGTTGACTTTTGATGGGTCCATGAAACCAATTCTGTTGGCAATATTCTTTTTTTGCATCTCTTGTTTTTGCAGGCTACCAAAAATGAAATTCAAAGTTAATTAGTAGATCCACATACGTAATAAATTTATTAATAAACATAAAAAATACGACACTTACAGACACCAAGCGACGATAAGATCGGTATTCAGGGCATCTAGATGGTAAACTTCATAAATATCTTTGAAGTCCAGCCAACCCACCTTGTTGCCTTCACTGGCAAAATCTTCCGGTCTAGCAAGTATACCTATGGTATCTACGCCTTTCGCTGATTGCCGCATGTACCACTCATGAAATTTGTACATCTTAGGTGAGAGCTTAAGTACCAGTTCTGTCCGGATAAGAGGTTTTCCTAGCTGAAAGGGCCACCTATACTCGAAACTTGGATCCCGGGGTGGTTCTTCATGGCCGAGTGCAACACTTATAGGCAACCCTGATTGTTCCATGAAATCAAGGACCTGCACTACTTGTTGTGTAGGCATTTCTGCTAGAGCTTGTTCCTGTACATTGAGGCCGGAGGCAACGTAAGTCTGTTTGCTCATCGACGCATCTGTTTTCTGCTCCAGCTTCTTTGCATGAGTATCTTCTTTAGACGACGTCGACGCCATTATGGGCATCATTTTCTTGCTGTTTTCACTCATTAGTTTGAAAAACCCAAGTTTCCCTGATCTACTTTTTTGGTCTTCTGGAGCTCCCTCCGTTGCTGTTTTGTATTCAGATTGTTGAAAAATTCATGCACATGTTGGGCACCGATCGTCGTTTTTCCTTCTTCTTCCGTCGTCTCCCATGCTAGCTTCCTTTTGCTGATGGGCTCAACCATTTTCTTTATCGTTGGTGGTTTTTTCTTCTTTGGTGGTTGCACTGGGTTGGAAGACTGTGCTCCAGGGGGTTTTTCGGTTGTGCTCTCGTGGCTTGGTGGTTTTTTCTGCTTTGGTGGTTGCACTGGGTTGGAAGACTGTGCTCCGGCGGTTTTTTCGGTTGTGCTTTCGTGGCTAGGTGGTTTTTTCTGTGGTGGTTTCGTAGTTTTTTTCTGATGTGCTTTGGTGGCTTGTCGGTTTTTTCTGTGGTGGTTTGGTGTTTTTTTCTGCTTTTGATGGCGCTTGCTTTGCCGCCATTGGTTTTTTCTGCTTTTTTAGAGGTGATTCGGGAATGATGTCATTATCGTGGCTGGAGCTCGCACCTCCAGAATTGAATAATGGTTCTTGTGTAGACGGTGAGCGAGGTGATATTGAAGGTCGTGAGGACGGCCTCGGAGATGACGATGGTCGCGGCTGCGGGGGATCTGTAGGAGGGATTGATCCCTTCGTCTGGGGGATTATAATGTAACATTTGGGCCACAATATGATACCGTGAACCGCATCCTTGAGTGTCCTTTCCCCGTCACCTCCTGGGATGTCTAGCTCTAGATCTTCAAATTGTGGCTAACAAATCTCCTCCACAGCAACCGAGGCGTAGCCGGGTGGAATCAGCATGTCGTGGCTAGTCTGTCCACGAAAATGCGCAAAAGCACTTCCGTACACCACCTATATATGTAGAGAAATAAGGAATTTATTACATTTTCTAAGTGATGCATCAAAAGTTGAGCTAATTGCATGTAATAATTATATTTATATATACCTGCATTGTGATGTTGCTGAATGACTTGTGCAGCTCACGTGGGTTGCACCGACAGAGAAAATCCACAGGGTATTGTTAGTTGTCATCCACTGGAACTCCTTCGATTGCCCTCGGCTCTTCAGGGCCCTCTATGCAAGCACCTGGTGCGACCTCTATGCAAGCACCTCCTGCAACCTCGGTAGAAGCACAACTACTTTTGCGAGCGGAAGGGCTAATGACGGGATCCAACGGTACTTCGGGCAGTGCTCCAGATTGGGCTATCTGAGATATCGTTACGGCCACTCGCCATTCAATCTCTGCTTGCATCTTTTATTCATGTTGTTTAAGTCTTTGCTCCATCATTTGGCACCAATGCTCCTCTTCACGCTCTCTTCTTCTTTTGCGACTTTTATAGCTGTCGAGGTTTCCCTTGAAAGCATACTTCCACGGCACCACCCTGTAGCCCCTGCAACGTCCTGGGTGTTCTAGATTCCCGAGCACCATTGTGAGCTCATCCATTTCTCTGTCAACCTTAAATCTACCAGCTCTGATATCTTCTATTTTTTTCATTATCTCAAGTGCCTTCTCTCGTAACGTGGGTGGGAATTCAAGGGTACCATCATCCGGGTTCAATCTGCCTCTATGCGCATAATACCAATTCTTCGATCGATCGGGCCAGTGAAAGACCACTGATATGATACCTTTGGCGACAAGGTATTGTTCCATCTTCCGCCACTTGGGAATTTTTACCGCGTAACCACCTCGACCAAGACGATGGTTGTACTCCCCTTTCTTACTGGCACTTTTCTTCCCTTGTGCACTTTTTGGGCAAACATTTCTGTTTTCTTGTATTCAACAAAGGACTTCCAGTGATCATTTATCTCAGGATATTCATCCCAATTTGGAGTTCAGTTGTTCTTGATAAAATCTCTAGTCAACTTCTTCTTGAAATTCTGAAATTGAGTTGCCATCTTCGCTAGAGTCCAACCCTTAACAAGGTTTGCGTCGACGCCTTCAGGAAGTGTGAAGTGTTTTAGCACATCATTCCACAGCTAGTCTTTTACTGAGTCCGGAACCACGTATGGATTACTTGGTTTTCCCTTCCATTCTCTATACTTGATGGGCATGTTGTCCCTTACAATGGCCCCGCATTGAGACACGAACTTGTCTTTGATTTTTTTGGAGCACAAGGCTGGCCAAGCTTTGACACCTCCGTGATACGATACATCACATCACCGACGATTAGTTGTGTACAACCTCTCTTAGCCTTTTTCGTCATCGATCCAGAAGCCTACAAGTACCATGCATATTCGTTATTTATTTATGTAAGAAATGGGGTTATCGAATTAATACTAATGAACTTAATGCATGATATGTATATCTCGTTGGAACCTTCTGCGTTAGCATCCTCAAGGTCCTCATTATTTTCTGAGTCGACGGCTATGTCGTCCTCGTTATTTGCAAAGTCAACGGTGGCGACGCCTCCTTCACCGATCATATTTATGTTGAGGAACCTGTCTGCCTGGCTACACCCTCGTCCGTGTAGGTTGCAACGGTATTTGCACCACGAGCAATAATGTCCTCCATAATCCTTTCATCATTGTCACTATTATCCATCTAGAATAAACAGTAATTTTCTATGAATCGACACGAATTTATGAGAATATACAATAATTTCTATCTATTTCTAGAATCAACAAGAATAAACAGTAATTTTCTATGAATCGACACGAATTTATGAGAATATACAATAATTTCTATCTATTTCTAGAATCAACAAGAATAAACACTAATTTTCTATGAATCGACACGAATTTATGAGAATATACAATAATTTCTATCTATTTCTAGAATCAACAAGAATAAACATGAATTTATGAGAATATACAATAATTTCTATCTATTTCTAAAATAAACAAGAATAAACACTAATTTTCTATGAATCGACACGAATTTATGAGAATATACAATAATTTCTATCTATTTCTAGAATCAACAAGAATAAACACTAATTTTCTTGTTTATCGACACGAATTTATGAGAATATACAATAGTTTCTATCTATTTCTAGAATAAACAAGAATAAGGCTACTAATTTTCTACAATAATTCATATTAATTTCTATCAATTTCTAAAATAACCACGATTTTATCGGTAGTGTCGCCTACCGGAGTCGGCGAGGAGCCGGGGCGAGACGGCGGCGGGATCCTGGGTGCGTCGAGGGAGGCAGCAGGGAGCCGGGGAGAGATGGCGGTCGGTGATGCTGGGGATAGACATATTTAATTAGAATTATTATACACATATTTAGTACAATTTTATACTTAAATTTAAATCTTCAATTCAAATTAAAAAAATTGCTGACGCAAACAATTCATTTGTTTGCGTCAGCAAGTCCCAAAACTCCCAAAATTTGGGGCAGGCCGCCGGTGTAGGCTGGCGGCCGGGGGGGGGAAGGCCGCGCCCCTACCGGTGTTGGGGATGACGACCGTGAGGCTGAAGGCAGAGCGCAGCAGGATGAGGCGACGGAGGAGTGGGACAGACGATGTTGATGCGCAGGCGGAGGCGACGACGGGCCGGCCGGCCGGGCGGCAAGGCGGCGCGCGGCGGCGGCGGAGCCCCAGAGGCCGGGGAGAACGGTGCGGAGGAGGAGGATGGGGAGGAGGCCGATGCATGGAGGAGCCCCGGAGGCCGGGGCAGGCCGCGGGATGCGGCGGTCGGGGAGGAAGCTGCCGCGTTCCGGGGGGCGACGGCAGCGGACCGGCGTGGCGGGGGCCGACGGCGTCGGCGGAGAAGGGCCGGGTCGGTAGACGGCGGATTCCAGCAGGCTGACGGCGGCGGCGAATTCCGAGGGGCCGAGGACGGGGGACGACGCGGAATGCGGCGGTCGAGGAGGATGACGGCGGCGGAGGAGGAGGACACGACGATAGCGGCAGATCGGGGACGAAAAAAGTGGCTAAGTGCTAGAGGGGGAGGGTCGCTGTTTTATATATACACCTCCCCTTTAGTCCCGGGTCGTGTAACCAACCGTGACAAAAGGGGGGTGATTTCGCGCGGGAGCCCCCAGAAGGGAAAATTTCCCTCTTTAGTCCCGGGTGGTGTTACCACCCGAGACAAAAGGCCCCCCTTTTGTCTCGGGTCGTAATACCACCCGGGACTAAAGGGCTATTTTGCGCGGGACTTTGATTTTTTTCCCATTTTCCCTCCTCATTTTCTCATTCTTTCTCTTTGCAACATTTTAAAAAAATGGTAAGTTTAATATTTGAACCATGCAAAATTATTTTGCGTTAAGAATTAACAACCTTCACTTTCCTATATAAAAATTAATTTAATAGTTGAAATAATTACTTCTTCTTTTCCGTTTATATCTACCTAAGACATAAGAGACCATGTGGCAAAATTTGGCACCATTCCATATCTTTTTAGTGGTGGAAATTCAATTAAACTGAAAAAATGCTCAACTAATTCAGAAAAATCTCAAACTTTGTGGTTACTTCCCACAGGGCATCTGAAAGGCTTTAACAAATTTTAGTTCAAATACATAAAGGAATACACTCGTACAACATTACACAAATGATTTGAACATTAATCATTATAGTACAGCATTGAAGTTCCTTTTCTTGACGAAAGTTCCTTGGTCATGGTCGTGACGTAAGTACGGTGTCTCTTCATTTCCAAGCGATATGCTTGGGTCAACTTCGACAGCGAATGGAGGCATGCCATCGAACTGATCATAGTCATCCGATTTGTCTGTTCTGTCCTCGACTCCCACGATTACTCTTTTACCTGGAAGAACAATGTGTCGCTTTGGCTCTTGTGGTCCTTCTTAGGGATTTGTATTCTTCGGTTTGCTAGTCATATCCTTGACATAGAAAACTTGATGCACATTTTTGGCAAGGACGAATGGTTCATCTTTGAAACCAATCTTGGTCAGGTCCACTATTGTCATTCCATATTGATCTTTCCTTATGCCACCTCCAGTTAGTTTTACCCATTGAGGACCTGTGTGGTTCGAGGACCGGTGGATGGTCGCTTCCTAGTGTGATGAGTGATTGACAACGTTGTGTGGACTGATTCTTGGCTAAGTATTGTAGGTGCAGGTTGCGACTTGACTGGTGTTGGTGCAGGTGAAGAACAAGCGCGAAAGGTCGTTGCCGGTGAGGCCTCCAGGTGTGGAGAAGACAAGTAGGCTTGGTTCGAGGGACCCAGTGGTCAGCGGGGTCAAGTGCGGGCCGCATGGTGGCAAGAACGGCAATATGAAGTCTTGGACGGTTCCTTGGTTGAGCCTCAAAGCTAAGATCGAGCCGGGACTTTGTGGGGGCCAAGTCTTGAGTGGAGATTGGCGGAGGCCACACCGAGTTCACGGGGTTTCCAGTGGTTCACCAGAAAACCACTGGGTTCCTTGGTTGATCCACAAAGCCAAGACCGAAGACGGAGGTGCAGTAGCACTGGACCGGTCTGACCGGTTGGTCTAACCGGTCTTACCGGTGGAGGACACCGGTCTGACCGGTGTGCGATAACACAGTCCGGAGACTTCGAAGCGGAGGACACGCGTCAGGATCGCAAGGTGTGCGTCGAGGCTACGCCAGGTGCGGTCACCGGGCATCCGTCTGATGGTGCGACAACGAAGTTTCCCAAAAGGCCCTTCGGGGGCGTGTATCCTAGTTTAATGTAATAGGGGTAGTTTCGTCTTTCGGTTGCCTCTATATAACCCAAGTGGTGAGAGGATGGCAGCCATCCCTTGGAACCCTAGCTCATTTCCCTTTGCTATTTTCCTTCCTATTTTCCTTAGGATTTTCTAGGACTAGCTTGAGAGCTTCATGGTGAGATCTTGAGAGAGGGATGGATGATTGGGAGGCAAGCTAGACCTTGTATGAACCTTCATGGTATGTATAGATGATTCGGCGTGGTTCCTCAAGGCTTGATTGTGTCTCTCCCGTTTTCCCTTTTTGGTGATTTTCGGAGCCTTTTCTTGGTGATTTTCTTGTGGCGGTTTGAGACCTTTCTCTTTGGGATTTGGTGGGGGATGTATGCATGAACCTCTCGTGGTTATTTTCCCTTTGATTCCTGTTGACAGTGCAAAACCATGTTGAAGTTCACCGCAAGCATACGGGTGACTTGGTGCCTTTTTCACCAAGGAGGGTCCTCCCTAGATTTGTCAATCCAAGGATCGGAATCAAACTCCTAAGGCTATCCATCTAATCTAATGATCTAACCTATCATGAAGCATTGATTGCATAAAGGTAACATACAAACACGAAGGGATGTATGGATCTCATCCACCTAGCCATAAAGGTAAACCCCAAAGGGTAACCCTAACCTATCGTCTTCTTGTTGCCGTTCCGGCCAAGGTGACAAACAAATCTAAACCTATACTATGATAAGGAGTACACTCGATATGGAGTAACCCGATATGGAGTGGTCCGATACACGTTCATTCGCCGCTTTCTCCTCCACCGTACTGTCACTACGCAAGGATATTCATCACCAAACGACAACCTCGGTCCGTGCACTACAACGATGTATCCGCAAGAGATAGACTAACCACCACGATTAGACCTATTCCTACTAAAATCATATGCTAGCTACACATATGGATAAAACACTCATAGATGTAGATCAAAGTAGGACAAGATATGATTACATCACCATCGAATGTTGAAGGTACAAATGACTTGACGAATTCAAGTCGTGGCTCCGGAACTCCACCATGGCTTCACCACGCAGGGCCAACCATGGCGGCTAGGGCATGGCCTAGGCCATCTCCTAGGCAACTCGAGGACTTGCGGCGGCCGTCGGCTTCCTCCCGGTGCTTCTCCTTCGTGTCGGCGGCTCTCTGATGAATGGATGGATGTGGCGGCCGACGGAGGCAGAGGCAATTTATCGAGGAGCACCTAGGTCAAAGGGGGGCACGAACCGAGCCCGAAATGGGCTGGGCCGACCGGCCTGGGCCCGTTTTGGGCCTGACCTTCCTCCACGTTGCTTCTGCGCTTCCTGGAATTTATGCCGAACTTCTTGTGGGCCCTTGACGTCGTTTTCCCGAGGTTTGGATAAGGGTACTTGGCGTGCGAACTCCCGCATTTTCTGTTTAGGTCCTCGGAGCTTCACAGCTTCATGCTTTGGTCCTTAGGTCGTTTGGAGTCATGTTCATCACATGTCTTGACTTGTGTCGGGCTTCATGATCTTCTTCTAAAGTGCTTGATGAACTTATCCCGAAAGTCTCCTCTTTAACGATGATTTCCTGTGTAAACAATAAACTCCAAAACCCACATGCAAGTGTGAACTTGTTACATCATTAGTATGCCTAGTGGCGGGTTAGTTATAATTCAAAGCTCAAACCAAAGTGTAACAAGTGCTCTTGGTTGACGGAAAACGACCGTCAACATACCCCCATGCTTAAACCTTGCTCGTCCTCGAGTAAGCCTTTAATGGACGTCAGTATTGCCTTTCAATGTTCATACCTTGCACTTGATCATACATGAGAAAACATAATGCTCTCCAAGTTTATATTTGTTAAAGTTCCATAATGTAGCTAGCTTCCATCTCTATGGAGGGTAGATATCATTTAAGCTCTTTCCACAAGTAATTAATCTTGCTCTCAAATTTTAAACAAATCTCAGAAATTTTGAAAATAAAGAGCGGGATGAAGAAAAATTGCTTTACCAAGATCAATAATAAACCTCCTTGCATCTTGCTCATGAACTCTCATCTCATCTTGTCTCTCAAGCCTACTTGTTCTACTCCTTTCCTCTCTCAAATATTTGGTGGAAGGCTTTATATGGAGCTATGGGAAAGTTTAGTCCTACCAAGATATTATAGTTGAGATATTATCAAAACAAGACAAGCTTCTCATGGACTTACCAAGACTCGTCAAAAAGGTCATTGGAAAATAATATTCCGCGGAGGGGGAAGAGAAAACACACACTTTTTAGATAGGTGGACATGTGCAAATGGCAAAGGGTGATCCCGAGGCACAAGCGAAGTCCTCGTTATCGGATTGCACATGGTTGGAAAGATGAGTATGAGTCTTGATCTTGAAATCCTTTTGAAATTTCCAAATGTAGCTAGAGAACCGGGGAGCTTTATTATATATATTTTTTCTTTTCTTCCTTTTCTCATCATACTTTTCCTTCTTTATATATATATATTTTTTCTTTCATCACTTTTTTCTCTTTTTTTCTCTTTTTTTTACTCCCCTTGAACTCTAGACTACACTAGTACTTCCTTGGCAAACCCCCCATGCTTAGACGTTGCTCGTCCCGGAGCAAAGAGGTGATGATTGTGCCAAGGTAAGTGCTGAAATTCTTCTATTTTCTTGAAGAGAGATACTTGAAACCTTCTAGGGATCCTTTTATGGAGGTCTCCCAAAATCTTGCTTCACTTGACGGCACCTTCCTTGTAATCTTCTTCAAAATATTCATCCATACTCAAAGTTTTGGGTTGTGGTCAAGGAGGTATACACAAAAAGATATTTTTGGGTTTGTGGGTGGATATCTGGCGAGGTTTCCGAAATTTCCGATGTGGAAACTCACAATGCACGGATAGAAAAGGCTAGCATAAAGATAGATACGCAAAAACGGAATGACCAACTTCTTAGTCTTGAGCCAGAGAAATCAAGCCTTGAATTAATGCACCCAAAAATAAATCTTGTATACTAAGGTTTTTGCACTCAATGAATATAAGGCTTTGGATAGGTTGAGCAAAATGCAAGTGGTATCAAAGACAATGTTAGCATATCTTTTAAGAACAAAAATAAATGATCTTTGATTCATTCAAAAGTTGAGAGCAATGAAAAATACTATGGGTCTCAAGTCATCATAACCTCCACAAAAGATTAGGCTAGCATTAATTTAATTTTCAGATCATATTTAAAGAGAGCACTAGCTTAATCATATACAAACCAAGCACAAGAATGAGTAAGGTGGCAACGATCATCATATATCCATACAAGATATCATCGTGGTGAGCACAAGGTAACGGTGATTATTATTGAAAACAAAAACAAACCTAGGTTGTACTCCTAGTAGCCATGTTATTCTAAAGAGAGATATACGAAGGTTGTATCTAAGGTTGTGGAAAGCACATACATATATGCAGACATATAGAAAGACAAGAACAAAAGAGGGTTGAAGAATTGTTACCGTCCTTTGATGCTTGAAGTGTAGCGCGGCCTCCCCCATGCTTAAGCATTGTTCTTGACATGGAAGAAGAAAATTAGCATCCCGTGGCAACCGTGATCTTTGTTCTCCATGCGGTCTTCTTATGTCCACCAAGTCCTCCCCCATGCTTAGCATGTTGCTAGGCATGGAAGATGATGAATCATCATGTATTTATTGAAGTCCTACCGCCATATCATTGTACTCTTCTCTTTTGTTGCCTTGATCTTCCTCCAACGTCCACCCTTTGTCACAAGCCTTAGTCCCAATCGTTTCTCAATTCGTCATCACCTCCTTCCATGTTGTCCTTTATCACTGCTTCAACTTCCACGAATTTTTCTTCAACTTACAGAACAGAAAATGTACTGAACCATTGCTCCATTGTAAAGGTCTTGAAATTATCTTTTCAACGAGTGGTCATTCACCCCAATCGGACTCTGAACAAGAGAGTTACGCCCTTTTTACTCCATCAATGCAAACTGTCCCGGGCTGATTTCAGAACGTGTGACGCCCAAAGATTTGGTTGTAACTCCTTGCACGGGCCTCCTAAAATGTTGAATCTTGATGCGTTGGAAAGAAAACTTAGTGGAGCTCCTGAATATCTAAATTTTCCTCTTTTGTACATCTCTGAACATGTGCTTAATTTTGATGAGGACAGCGGTGTTTCTTCTGGGATTTTGGAGGTGTTGGCGATCTTATTTTCATCTTTCATCGCTAACTCATGGGAGCGATTCGTCATGCCTACAAAACAACTCTAAAGCACAAAGTACCCCCGAGGTGACGGTCGGGAATACTCACTCTATGCTAACAAACCAAAGTCATCCCCTAAGATCTTAACTTGTGGCATAGTTAATCTAGTGAAAGAAAAATTAAAACCTAATGGGTGTACGTGTGTGCAAGTGTGTATGCAAATGAAAGGATGATATAAAAACAAAGACAATGTTTACACCAAATCCTAAGCTCCATGCTTACAAAGTGGTTGCCAAACTTCTCCCTCGCCATAAAGATTTATTAACCAAGGTCAAAACACCATGCTTATCTTGAGATTATTAATTCCTTATAGCGCAAGAAAAGTAGGGCGCATTGCAAAGTTTTCAAACCAACCAATGTAATAAGATAGCAAGGTATATAAAACTGAATGATGGTGGTCCCCAATCATGTCTAAACACCATGTTTACACAGGATTGCAAAAAATAGGAACGCATGTCGACAAGCATTAACATAGATATGAAAGCATTCATCATAAAGTTTCACAAAAAGACCAAGCAAACATAAAGGTGATGATGACAATGAGCTGGATGCAAAATGCAAATGCAAAAAGTTAGCACAAACAAACATTAGCAAGATTTGAAAAACACTTTCGATGCGGTCTACAATAAGCAAAGGACAAAGCTTGATCTCACACTTCATACGAAGTAATCATTGTCAACAAGGAAGTCACCCATCGAAAAGAATCAATCAACCAAACTAACAAGGTTTAAGGGTAGGTTATGGGTATCCTATATTTTGGCTCAAACAAGGATTTTGAAGAGAGGAAGTCAAGTATAGAAATTCTAACTAAGGTGGTGCTACGAGTCTTTAAAAAAACAAACCTATGGTTTTAGGATGGCTAAAGGTGTGAAAGGTTTTCCTAAGGATTTTATGGGGAGGCTAGTCAAAGTTTTTAGTTAGAAAAGAGGATAGGGATAGACTTGTCAAATCTGGATGGTGACGGCAAACAGTTAACACAAGCAATCCTACCTCTATTAGCTATGGTTTTGGTGGGGGCTATGAGAAGGCTTAGGTTGGTTGGACAAAAAGTTAGATTAACACAAGATGCAATGCAATATAACATGGATAAACAAAACAACATGATATGGTGGTTGTCTAAAACAAAAACAAAAGTTAGCCTAAATTAACTAGCCACAAGGTTAGAATTAAAGGATGGTGCTAACTTCATATTTCTCTCTAAAAAGACACAAAAGAAAAAATGACTCTAAACACTAATAGGCACACAAAAAGGGTCTACAACCTTTCCAAGATCAAATAACAAAGTGCTCCCTCAATAGCAATTAAATCAAACAACATGGTGTTGTGGTATTTATTAGAGCATTGGTACAATGTTACTTGATGGTTCAGTTTAAGATCACAATGTAGACGGTCATAATATTTATATATAAACATAAAATGGGTTGCCTCCCGCAAAGCGCTTCATTTAAAGTCATAGAGCTCGACTTTCTTACGTACCTCCTCGTGGTCGTGAAGCCATGGTCCTTCATGTAAGATATGAAGATGTCCATGCAGCTTTGATCCACTCTCCATGCTTGACACGATCATTTTGCTTGATGAGAGGCTTGCCCGATCATCTCTTGCATCATCATCCCCTCCTTTTCCTTTGTTCTTCGTCGCTGCCTCTCCTTTCATGAATTTCACTCTCTGTCCAGATCAGATTATGTAGCAAATAGTAACTTTCATGCGTGGCGCATGAAATTATCTTTCCATCAAGTCTTTGTTGACCCCCAACGGACTCCGAACGAGTGAGTTACGCCCGTTTTACTCCAACGCTGCAATCTGTCCAAAGATTTCAGACTGCGCAGCGCCTAATGTTTTCGCCATATCTCCTTGTACGGGTCTTCAAATTCGTCGATCTCGGAGGCGTTGGAATTGGCACTTGATGGAGCTTCTGATTTTAAAATTTCTCCTTCTTCTACATATCTGATCAGGTGCACAAAACTGATAAAAACAGCGACGTCATCTTCGAGGTTCGGGGAAGGCGATGGACGGGCTTGCAATTCCTTTGGGGCATGGCTTCTCTCCTCTTTATTAAGGTTTAATGACCTGCATGGTTAGTGAAACTCGGGTTTTCTCCTGACACACGCTCCTTTAAGGTCAGAGCTTGACCAAGCACAAAGCAAGTCTAGGATTTGCAAAACGTATTGAAAACATGTGCAACCATAACCACAATGTAAAAGTTAGATGAACAAAATGTGATTAAAGGTTGCATAAGTTTCTTGCTCAGTGCTAAGGCTCTCATTAGGCATGGGTTCATTAGGCATGCAAATTAACAAAGTTAAAGCACAACATAGCCTCTTTATCATACTCAAGAAATTCTAGCCTATCATGATCATCAAAAGTGCAAGGCATAGAATGAAAAGATACTATTGGACATGAAAATGAATATCTCAAAAGAAACTTATCATATCCAAAAGTACCTTGAGAGTTTAATGTGCACCTTAGCCTTCGAGCTTTTCATTGTGAGTGGTCCTTCGGAGTTGAAAACGAACGATCCTTGATGATCGGAGGTGGCTCGCATAGACTTCTTCAATCTCTCCCTTCGTGCCACATGTCATCAAGGTCACTATATGTAGGATCACTCCTCTTCATTTGTGGGCTCACACATCTCTTAAGTGTCTTCATGTAACTCTATGAGCCTTCGTGTGAGAGCCCAAAGTGTCCGCGCCATTGGATGTTGTCTTTTGTGTGTAATCCTTCATGGTCTTCTCCAAACAACTCCTTGCGTCGGATTGTCGCCAACTTGTGTCTTTATGTGCCAATGCTCCCGGGGTCTTTGTTTTGTTCCAAGCCTCTGAATTTCTTCATGTGTGGTCTAGTGGAAGCATTGCCCAAACTTCTCTTCGTTGTTGTCGTCCTCATCTCCACTCTCTTGTTCTCATCACGATGCTGCTGCCTCTTCCTCATGGATTTCCCCCTGTATACATAACAGAACATATACCAAAATATAATTCTATTGAAAAATTTATAAAATTACCTTTCCAACGGGTACTCATCCATCTTAATCGGAGTCCATATGAGGGAGTTATGGCTGTTTCACTTCAGCTTTGCTTGCTGTCCAGAAATTTCAGGACGTGCAACCATCGGTGATTCGGCCATATCCGCTTGTAGGAACCTCCGATTGACTTGATTCTTGACTCGTTGGAAGCGTAACCTCGTGGGGCTTCTAAATATCAAAAGATATTCTATTGTTCTTCCCATGAGGCTGTGCAAAACTTGATGCGAACAGAAACTTTGAAGATGTTGACAAGCTTGATCTTGTGATCTTGGGGGCACCGTGATTGCTTCCAATACCTATTGCTTGAACAAACGATTCTCCACAAAACATTAGTCTTAAAATTTTAATTGACACATTGACTTACCTTGTTCACATGCTCTTGTGTAGGGTGTGGGCTCGATAGCGGATGATGGGCCACTAACAAAAGTTAGCACCTACCACTAAAGAGTGAATCTTCATGTTGCGTTCGTCTTGTCGGAGCGGATGGTGGACTTCTCGAAGTCCAAGTTTTGTGCCTAGCTTTTCACCTACTTTCAAGGACACAAACAATAAAGCAAGCGTATATGCAATGATAAAAATTAGGGTTAGTAAAATAGAAAGGTAGATCACCCTAGGGTTCGAGTTGCCGATCCCCGGCAACGGTGCCAGAAAAAGGGCCTTGTTGACGGTGCAAAATCGTGTTGAAGTTCACCGCAAGCATACGGGTGACTTGGTGCCTTTTTCACCAAGGAGGGTCCTCCCTAGATTTGTCAATCCAAGGATCGGAAGCAAACTCCTAAGGCTATCCATCTAATCTAATGATCTAACCTATCATGAAGCGTTGATTGCATAAAGGTAACATACAAACACGAAGGGATGTATGGATCTCATCCACCTAGCCATAAAGGTAAACACCAAAGGGTAACCCTAGCCTATCGTCTTCTTGTTGCCGTTCCGACCAAGGTGACAAACCAATCTAAACCTATACTATGATAAGGAGTACACTCGATATGGAGTAACCTGATATGGAGTGGTCCGATACACATTCATTCGCCGCTTTCTCCTCCACCGTACTGTCACTACGCAAGGATATTCATCACTGAACGACAACCTTGGTCCGTGTACTACAACGATGTATCCGCAAGAGATAGACTAACCACCACGATTAGATATATTCCCACTAAAATCATATGCTAGCTACACATATGGATAAAACACTCATCGATGTAGATCAAAGTAGGACAAGATATGATTACATCCCCATCGAATGTTGAAGGTACAAATGACTTGACGAATTCAAGTCGTGGCTCCGGAACTCCACCATGGCTTCACAATGCAGGGCCAACCATGGCGGCTAGGGCATGGCCTAGGCCATCTCCTAGGCAACTCAAGGACTTGCGGCGGCCGTCGGCTTCCTCCCGGTGCTTCTCCTTCGTGTCGGCGGCTCTCTGATGAATGGATGGATGTGGCGGCCGACGGAGGCAGAGGCAATTTATCGAGGAGCACCTAGGTCAAAGGGGGGCACGAACCGAGCCCGAAATGGGCTGGGCCGACCGGCCTGGGCCCGTTTTCGGCCCGGCCTTCCTCCACGTTGCTTCTCGCGCTTCCTGGAATTTATGCCGAACTTCTTGTGGGCCCTTGACGTCGTTTTCCCGAGGTTTCGATAAGGGTACTTGGCGTGCGAACTCCCGCATTTTCTGTTTAGGTCCTCGAAGCTTCACAGCTTCATGCTTTGGTCCTTGGGTCGTTTGGAGTCATGTTCATCACGTGTCTTGACTTGTGTTGGGCTTCATGATCTTCTTCTAAAGTGCTTGATGAACTTATCCCGAAAGTCTCCTCTTTAACGATGATTTCCTGCGTAAACAATAAACTCCAAAACCCACATGCAAGTGTGAACTTGTTACATCATTAGTATGCCTAGTGGCGGGTTAGTTATAATTCAAAGCTCAAACCAAAGTGTAACAAGTGCTCTTGGTTGACGGAAATCGACCGTCAACAATTCCCCTCCCAAATCCGTGAGCAAAGGGGCTCGATTTTGGGGTTTTCTCCTCTCTAGGGTTAGAGGTGTTCTTGGCGGAATTTTTTCAATTCCTCTTGATTTAGCAAGTTTTGGTGGACGAAATCGTGGCTATGGAATGCCCATGAGGTACTCCTACTATCCCCAAAGTCTTGTGCGAATCTGTGGAGCGAATCGGGAGATTGGGATTTGGATTTGGAGCAGTTGACCCGCGGGTTGCTGTTCATCCCGAGAGCCCAGGTCTTGACCGGTCTGACCGGTGCCTTCCACCGGTCTGACCGGTACCGACCCTTTGTTGGGTTTTGCTCGGGTGAACATCTTGGTTAGTTCCCTGGCTTCTTGTGTTGCTGCTGTTTCGAGTTTGGGCAGTTTTGGAGCTCGGAAGGTCGGTTTTGCAGATTTGGGGTTTCCTGGCTTAGACCGATCTGACCAGCATGCTACACCGGCCTGACCGGTGTAGGCGCCTTCTGTGGAAATCCTCAAGTTCTACTCGGGTGATCCGGCTCAGGGTCCAGGGTGACCCGGTGTGTCTCTGGTGGAGTTCGGGTGTTCCGGCGGCTCAGTCCGGAAGATCTGGGCAGGACCGGTCTGACCGGTGCAGGTGACCGGTCTGACCGGTGTGGTCAGTAGCTGCTTGAGTTGCTTGTTCCGCTGCGTTCTCGAGTAGGTTTCCATGGTTGTTGGTTCCTAGGACCAGTAGCACTCCAGTGGCTGCATGGTCTTGGCCAACTTGGGTAGTTGAGTCGGAGACGTGTTTTGGTTAGCCTTGTTCGTCTTGTTGGAGTAGCCATCTCCTTCGAGAAGAATTTTTATCGGCTCCCATTCACTCCCCCCCTCTCTGGTCGCCAGTTCGGTCCTTCAAGTGGTATCAAAGCCGGTTCGGGTCTTCATTGACTCTAACCAGTCTAAGATCCAAAGATGGCGTACCAGGAACGGGGTTCGGGTCCTCCGCACTTCGATGGAAAAAACTACCAGATGTGGCATAGGCAGATGGCAGCGTTCCTCCGCGGAAAGGGTCAGATCCTTTGGGACGTTACGGTGAACACAGCTTATATTCATCCGATTAACTTCCTAGCTCCTGGATTGAGGGACATGCACGACGCCAACAACAAGGCGGTCGACTACTTGTTTCGTGCTCTGTGTCAATCCGAATTCGATCGGGTTCAGACAGAGGACCTACCTTGTAGGATTTGGGAGGAGCTGAAAGATGCTCATGCTGGAAATGCTCAGGTTCAGGCACGGATGTATGCAACTTATCAGAGAGGGTACGAGAACTTCACTCATCTCCCTGGTGAGTCAATTGATGCCTTGTTCCAGCGGTTTACGGTTGTGGTGAACAACATGAGAGCCAATGTGGCCGCACTCCCGTACAATGATCATGACAGACCCGTGAAGCTCTTGCACTCGCTGGATCGTACAATATGGGATGGAAAGGTCGAGGCTATTCTTGAGTCAGAGAAGTATGACACCCTGACGGTGAACGAGCTGTTCTCGAAGCTCCAGTCAGCTGAGGTGGATCATGGTGTGACAGCCCATCTCGAGAGCCCGACTGACTCCCATAGTCTTGCTCTCGTCGGTGGCTCAGGTGCTGAGTCTAACGCTAACCCATCCTCCAGGATGTTCTCTTTGTCCTCTTTAATGTCTTTGCCAGATGAGGAGTTTGACGTGCTTGGAGAGGACGAGCTGGCGCTGCTGACCAGGCGGTTCGAGAGGCTGCACGAGAACCGGGTGAACACAAGGAGGACGACACGGACATGCTTCCAGTGTGGCAAGTCAGGACACTTCATCGCCGACTGTCCGGAGAAGATGGAGAACAAGGACGGCTACAAGCACCGATCGAGGACGGACAACAAGCACCGATCGAGGCACGATCACAAGCACAAGCATCGGAACAAGGACGAGCGTGGATCGAGGAAGAAGGGTGGCCATGGCAAGAAGGCCCGAGCGATGGTCGGAGCGAGCGACGTCGACTCCAGCTCCGCCTACTCTTCCTCGAGCTCCAGTAGCAGCGAAGATGAAGGTGATCAGCGCAAGAGCAAGAAGTCATCCAAGAACTTGAGCGGGCTGAGCTACTTCACGAGAGATGGCTTCTGCGGCATGGCACGTAGCTCCGGCAGCAAGAAGAGTCACGAGAGCGACTCGGACTCCGACTCCTAGGATGAGGTACGTGACGAGCTTCCCTTCTTGTGTGAGGAGAATGAGCGGCTTGGCAAGTTGCTTGATAATCGTGATGACATGCTTTGAGAGGCAAAGAAGATGAGGAAAGAGCTGAGGGCCTCACTAGAAGATGCTAGGAACTGAGTAGCTGAACTAGAAACACAAAACCTTGATGCTAAGCTTGAGATAGATTCGCTTAAGGCTTCACCTGTTGTTTCTGATGAGGTTAATTGTGGTGATTGCTCTGTTTTCCTAGCTGATCTTACTGCTCTTAAGGAAAAGCATGCCTCCAAGTGTGAGGAACTAGATGTGCTTAGGGTTGAAGTGGCTAAGCTTAAGTCTAGACCTACTTTGCTAGGTGCTTGCACTTCTTGCCCTGTTTTGCATGGAAAGATTGATGAGATGCATGCTTACATCATTCCCACTTCTTGCTCTACCTATGAATTGCATGCTGTAAAGAATCTGGAACTTGCACATTATGTTGATCGCTTGCAGGATGAGAACGATGACTTGAGGAAAATGATGGGTTGGTTGTTGGGTCATGAACCACAGCTTAGGATGATGATAGAGGCATACAAGCGCTATGATGGGCAAGCGCTTGGGTCGGATAAGATTAGAGAGTGTAGTGGTGAGGGAGGAGAGAAAATAGGTGATATCCAAGCTCCACCTAAAACCTTCCACAAAAATGCCTATGCACCTAAGCCAAACCCACTGAGAAACAAACTTGACACAACCCTAGATCCACCCATATTTCCTCACCCAACAAATGATTTCCAAAAACCCATCAAGTTCAAGAGTGACTTGGGGAATGAGTTCGTTGGGAAGAAGGGAGAGAAACCGGGCGAGGTGAAACCAAAAGAGAAACTAAGTGAGCAGCCCCAACCCAAGCCTAAACCACAGACCATAAAGTTCCATTGTGGGTATTGTGGTAGAGATAGTCACAAGGATGAGTTTTGCTTCAAAAGGAAGCGTGAGGAGAGGTTGGCTAAGGAGTGGGCTAACAAGGACAAGTACCACCCCTCTAATGGTGTACTTGAGCCTCGTATGCAGATGCCCAGGGCCAAGGCGATTGTGAGGATGGTTCCGGCTTGGGGAGATCGAAGAATGGTTGGTGGTGCTGCTGGCAGTGCGCCACCGGTCAGACCGGTCAGGGGGACCGGTCAGACTGGTGCTGGTCTGGGCACTGGCAAGTTTGGTTTTCGTGGTCGTGATGATGCTCGGTTTAGTTCCTTTGGTCGTGGTACAGATGGATGGCATGATGAGTCTGGTGGTGTTCAGTTTGCTAGACGTTCTCCGCCTCGTGCTCAATACGATGGTGGGAGGAGTCGTAGCTTTGAGTTGGAGAGGAGCAACGGTCCACGGTCTTCCTTTCATGGCTTTCGTTCTCCTCCAGCGAGATAGGGGTGGTTCCCTCGTGGTGGTATTCGTGGTGGTTCTCGTGGTGGTAGCTTCGGTAGGCGAGATGCTTTGGATTGTGCTAACCCCACTTTGGAGCTAATGGCTCGGCACTGGTTTTACTCTTTTGGTACTAACCCCAGTGCTGAGTCATTTGTTCGCTCACGTGCTCATTTTTGAATTTCAGGTGGAAGACTTGAGGAACGTTTGGTTGATTGACTCCGGTTGCTCGAGGCATATGACTGGAGACAAGGGGTGGTTCTCAAGTCTCGTCCTGGTGGTGTCCAAAACATACATCACCTTTGGGGACAATGGGTGAGGGCGTGTGCTTTCAAAAGGTGAGATAAGGATAAGTGACAAAGTCACTCTCAGGCGTGTTGCTCTTGTTCAATCGCTCGGATTCAATTTGCTTTCTGTTTCCCAGCTTTTGGATGAGGGTTTTGAGGTGTTGTTTCGGCCTGGTGGTTCTTGGATTTTGGATTCTCGAGGGGACCTAGTTTGCATGGTCGTTCCCGAGGGTCAAGTTTTCCGAGCAGATTTTTCTCAGTCTTCTTGTGTGGCTCGTTGCTTTTTGGCTGGTTCTTCGAGTGAGCTGTGGAAGTGGCATAGGAAATTTGGTCACTTGAGCTTTGACCTTTTGTCTCGCTTAAGTAAACTCAATTTGGTCCGAGGATTGCCCCGGTTGAGGTTTGAAAAAGAGTTGGTTTGTGCACCGTGTAGGCATGCCAAGATGGTAGCCTCTTCCCATCCGCCCCTCACCGATGTGATGACGGAGCGTCCATGCGAGCTGCTCCATATGGACCTTGTTGGCCCAACTCGTGTGCGATCTGTGGGTGGGAAGTGGTATGTCCTAGTTGTGGTGGACGACTACTCTCGGTATGCGTGGGTCTTCTTTTTGGAGGAGAAGGGGGAGACGTTTGGTTTTGTTCAAGATCTTGTCTTGAGGTTGAAGAACGAGAGGCACGGAGATGCCATACGAGCGATCCGCAGTGACAATGGCTTGGAATTTAAAAACTCTCGTTTCGAAACCTTTTGCCATGACTTGGGTCTTGAACACTAGTTTTCGAGTCCGTATACACCCCCCAGAATGGCGTGGTGGAAAGGAAGAACAGAACCTTGTGCGAGATGGCTCGGACCATGCTCGATGAGCATAGGACTCCGAGAAGGTTCTGGGCTGAAGCGGTCAATACCGCGTGCTATGTCTCGAACAGGATTTTCCTTCGAGCATTCAAGAAGAAGACGTCTATGAGATGATGCACGGTCGCACTCCCAAGGTAAGTCATTTCCATGTGTTTGGATGCAAGTGCTTTATTTTGAAAAAGGCAAGAGTTTGGATAAGTTTGAGGCTAGGTCAGTTGATGGTATTTTCTTTGGTTATGCTACTCACTCTAGAGCGTTTCGTGTGCTCAACCTGGAAACTAACCAAATCGTGGAGACTTGCAAGGTTACCTTCGACGAGACACAACCACGTAGCTCTCTTGTCTTTGATTGTGCAGGTGATGATGAGCTTGGTGGGGAGATCTTTCAGGAGGAGGAGCATGAACATGGTGATGATGAAGATGGCGGTGTGGTGCCCGCGGCTGAGCATGTACCTACTACCTCGACTACGATCGAGAACGGGCCCTCTCCTACACCTACAATGACAACCCCAGATCAAGGAGAAGCTGCTGTTGAGGGGGAGGTAGCTTCAAGGCAAGAACCTCCCCGACGAGTTCAAGTGGATCACCCAGCTTCGAGGATCATCGGGGACATCAACGAACGCACTACTCGGTCGAGGGTTCGAAACAATTCTCACTTTGCTCATGCTGCTTTCGTTGCTACTTTTGAGCCCAAAGACATTGGACACGCCTTATCTGATTCCAATTGGGTCAACGCAATGCATGAGGAGTTGGAGAACTTTGAGAGGAACCAAGTTTGGGAGTTGGTAGATCCTCCACCAGGTTATAAGCCTATCGGGACAAAATGGGTGTGGAAAAATAAAGAGGGTGAGAATGGAGAAGTGGTGAGAAACAAGTCAAGGTTGGTGGCACAAGGGTATAGTCAGAAGGAGGGGATCGACTACGAGGAGACCTTTGCTCCCGTAGCCCGTTTGGAGGCGATTAGGATCCTTCTAGCCTTTTCCGTGGCTAAAGGGTTCAAATTGTACCAAATGGATGTGAAGAGTGCCTTCCTGAATGGTGTGTTGGAAGAAGAGGTGTATGTGAAGCAACCACCAGGGTTTGAGAGTGAGAAGTACCCCCACCGGGTGTACAAGTTGAGAAAGGCGCTCTATGGGTTGAAACAGGCGCCTAGGGCTTGGTATAGCAGGTTGAGGGGGTTTCTGTTTGCTAAAGGCTTTGAGATGGGGAAGGTAGATCAGATCTTGTTTCTCCTCAGGCAGGGCGTTGATATTCTGATTGTTCAGGTATACGTGGATGATATTATCTTTGGTGGCTCATCTCACTCTTTAGTTGCAAGGTTTGCAGAAGACATGAGTAGGGAATTCGAGATGAGCATGACGGGTGAGTTGCAGTTCTTCCTCGGCCTCCAGATCAAGCAGTCGAAGGAAGGAACATTTGTGCACCAAGCAAAGTACACCAAAGACATTGTGAGGAAGTTCAAGATGGAGGACTCCAAGGCCATGGCGACGCCTATGAGTACGACTACAGCCCTTGATGCGGACGAGGAAGGTGAACATGTGGACCAGAAGGAGTACCGAAGCATGATCGGGTCACTCCTGTACTTGACGGCGACGAGGCCGGACATCCAATTCTCGATATGTCTGTGCGCTCGTTTTCAAGTGTCTCCGAGGACTTCGCATCAGCAAGCAGTCAAGCACATATTCAGGTATTTGCGACACACTCCCGACTTCGGCCTTTGGTACTCCGCGTCTTCTTCTTTAGCTCTTCATTGATTTTCAGACACGGATTTTGCCGGGTGTCGGTTGGATAGGAAGTCCACTTCTGGGACTTGCCAGTTCTTGGGTTCTTCTTTGGTGTCTTGGTCTTCCCACAAACAGTCGAGTGTTGCTCAATCCACTACCGAGGCAGAGTATGTAGCCGCTGCTAGTTGTTGCTCTCAGCTCCTTTGGATCACATACACCATTAGCGACTTTGGTGAGGAGTATACCCATGTCCCACTTCAATGTGACAGCACCAGTGCCATAAGTGTTGCAAAGAACCCAGTGCTCCATTCCAAAACTAAGCACATAGAAGTGAGGTATCATTTCCTGAGAGACAATGTGGAGAGAGGGAAAATCACTTTGATCCATGTACCCACACATGACCAACTAGCCGATATCTTCACCAAGCCCCTAGATCAAGCAACTTTCACTCGTTTGCGGGGGGAACTTGGTGTTTGTTCGATTTCTTGAGTTGGGTGTGGGAGTTCTTTTGTAGCATATGTATAGCTTTCCTTTGTGCATGTTTGCATTTGCATTGCATTTTGTAACATGATGTATATGCATCTTTGTGTCTTATGTTGCATGCATTTGTATCATATGCATTTTGGTAGGAAAAGCTTCTCCTATATACATTGTTCACCATGATGTACTATATATGATCTTGTGAGCTAGTTTGGTATACTATGGTTAGTTTAGCTTAGCTCTTGATGATCTTGGTTTATGCCCATGGTTGCTAGATATGTTTTTGAAAATTGCCATATGTATGCTCTCTTGTGAGTAAATGCCTTTATATGATCTTGACATGTTTTTGTGGCCTGGCTATGCTTAATTTGTGATTGGATAGCTTATTTTGATCATATGGGGCCAAAGGCTCATTTGTCATCATGAATGTTTAGCCCACTTGCTTTATCTTGTGGAGGGGCATAAGTTCCTTTTTGTCGCAAAGACATTTCATGTACCAAATGCAAATCTGAAAATGAAATGTAAATTGCTTGGAAAATGTGCTCCCATGTCACTTGTGCTTATTTCATATAGCTTTGGGTGCTAAACCGTTGCATAATGACTACCAATGAGAAGTCTCATATATAGAAGTAGGCACATGGCTCGGTGGCTTTGACATGACATGAGGTGCTTGAGGGTGTTTATGATGATCTTATGATTAGAATGGTTGTCCTAGCATGAAGTTTGTGTGGCTTTGTCATTTTGACATGTTTTGCTCATGTTTAGGACTTTGCTCATGAGAGGGTGATTTTTCGCAAAATTGCTCAATTCTATCTTAGCTTCGTCCAATGGTTGTGAAACTTGGTTATCATGAAGTTGATGTTCATACGAAGCTATAGAGTATCTAACTTGCTTATTTGGATGTGTGTAGCATCTTGTGATGAATTTTGTCTATTTGAGAAGCTCTAGGTTGCGTTTTTTTTCGATTTTTGGCTTGATTCCTGCATTGGCAACAAGGGGGAGAAGTTTGAGCATGTTTTGGCCTACTGAATGCATTTAGAGGGTTTTCGAGTGGTTTCGAGCCAGTTTTGGGCTCTTGCAGTTCCCAGATGGTCATCGGCCTGACCGGTGATGGGCACCGGTCTGACCGGTGTAAGTGTCAGGATCTGGGCGGATCTGAGGCACCAGTCTGACCGGTCAGAGCAAGGCTGGTACAGCTGCTCTGTTTTTGCGAAGTGGTTTGCATGCATTCGTCCAGGAGAAGTTGCATTGGTTCAGGGGGAGCTCTTTGTGGTTTTCGAGTTTTGGTTTGGTGGTGTTTGCTCTTTGCTTGAGCTTTGTTTTTGTCTCGGATGTGTCGAGCCGTTGCCCTTGCCTAAGGGGACCGAGACTTGTCTTCTTCAAGTGATCCTGCTCTTTGCCTTTCCTTTGGCTTTCGATCGCTTGTTGGAGTTTCTTTTAGTCGTTTCTTTTCTTTTCCTTTTCTCTTTGGTTACTCAAACGTGTGTGTTGTCAATGCACTCATCAAGGGGGAGATTGAGGACCTCTGTGGTTCGAGGACCGGTGGATGGTCGATTCCTGGTGTGATGAGTGATTGACAACATTGTGTGGACTGATTCTTGGCTAAGTATTGCAGGTGCAGGTTGCGGCTTGACTGGTGTTGGTGCAGGTGAAGAACAAGCGCGAAAGGTCGTTGCCAGTGAGGCCTCCAGGTGTGAAGAAGACAAGTAGGCTTGGTTCGAGGGACCCGGTGGCCAGCGGGGTCAAGTGCGGGCCGCATGGTGGCAAGAACGGCAAGATGAAGTCATGGACGGTTCCTTGGTTGAGCCTCAAAGCCAAGATCGAGCCGGGACTTCGTGGGGGCCAAGTCATGAGTGGAGATTGGCGGAGGCCACACCGAGTTTGCGGGGTTTCCAGTGGTTCACCAGAAAACCACTGGGTTCCTTGGTTGATCCACAAAGCCAAGACCAAAGACGGAGGTGCAGCAGCACTGGACCGGTCTGACCGGTGGGTACCGGTCTGACCGGTGGAGGACACCGATCTGACCGGTGTGCGACGACGCAGTCCGGAGACTTCGAAGCGGAGGACACACGTCGGGATCGCAAGGTGTGCGTCGAGGCTACGCCAGGTGCGGTCGCCGGGCATCCGTCTGATGGTGCGACAACAAAGTTTCCCAAAAGGCTCTTCGGGGGCGTGTATCCTAGTTTAATGTAATAGGGGTAGTTTCGTCTTTCGGTTGCCTCCATATAACCCAAGTGGTGAGAGGATGGCAGCCATCCCTTGGAACCCTAGCTCATTTCCCTTAGCTATTCCCCTTCCTATTTTCCTTAGGATTTTCTAGGACTAGCTTGAGAGCCTCATGGTGAGATCTTGAGAGAGGGATGGATGATTGAGAGGCAAGCTAGACCTTGTATGAACCTTCATGGTATGTATAGATGATTCGGCGTGGTTCCTCAAGGCTTGATTGTGTCTCTCCCGTTTTCCCTTTTTGGTGATTTTCGGAGCCTTTTCTTAGTGATTTTCTTGTGGCGGTTTTGAGACCTTTCTCTTTGGGATTTGGTGGGGGATGTATGCATGAACCCCTCGTGGTTCTTTTCCCTTTGATTCCCCACCCAAATCCATGAGCAAAGGGGCTCGATTTTGGGGTTTTCTCCTCTCTAGGGTTAGAGGTGGTCTTGGCGGAATTTCTTCAATTCCTCTTGATTTAGCAAGTTTTGGTGGACCAAATCGTGGCTATGGAATGCCCATGAGGTACTCCTACTATCCCCAAAGTCTTGTGCGAATCCGTGGAGCGAATCGGGAGATCGGGATTTGGATTTGGAGGAGTTGACCCACGGGTTGCTGTTCATCCCGAGAGCCCAGGTCTTGACCAGTCTGACCGGTGCCTTCCACTGGTCTGACCGGTGCCGACCCTTTGTTGGGTTTTGCTCAGGTGAACGTCTTGGTTAGTTCCCTGGCTTCTTGTGTTGCTGCTGTTTCGAGTTTGGACAGTTTTGGAGCTCAGAAGGTCGGTTTTGCGGATTTGGGGTTTCCTGGCTTAGACCGGTCTGACCGGCGTGCTACACCGGCCTGACCGGTGTAGGAGCCTTCTGTGGAAATCCTCAAGTTCTGCTCGGGTGTCACACCCGTTTTTCCGAAGAAAACCGAATGCATCTCATATGTGTGCCAGGATCAAAATTTCACACATATGATAGACAAATGAGTGTAATATCACAAGACATTGCTCAAAACGTACAGAAAAGGTTTATTAACTTTTATTACACTCACGAGGGTAGACACGAAGGTCTTTACACTAACAACGATAACTATGATGATGCGACTCGATCTTCATCTTCCACAGGCATCTGACTGGTGGATCGCATGCCTCAGAACTCCTCGTAGCCATTGAAGTACTCCACTCCGGGGTTCTCCTCTGAACAGCGTAAGCAAGGATGAGTACACTTATGGTTGGTACTCATCAAGGCCACAGAAATAACCGGAAAGCAATATTAAATCCATCTTTAAGTTCATTAATCATGTGAGGGTCCAGGCTGCTCTTGACCGTGAGAACGGCTGATCGATCAGTTTTACACTCTGCAGAGGTTGTACACTTTCACCACAGTTCGCGTAAAAGTTCCGACGAACTTTGAACCCAACCATGCATGTGCTGATCAGGCACAATACCACACTTCCGAGGTGTGATTGCATAGGGACACTACGAAGCCTTTACAAAGATATGCAAAAGAACCAACAACCCACGACAGTTACAGCTCAGGGCGGACCATAACCCTCCCTAGTGGTCAGCACCTTAGCAAAGGCTGCTACCCCAAGAGGACCGGGCTATACCCCAGCAACCCGGAGCCCCCTGTGTTCCTTTCGGATAAGGTCACCAGTACAATCGCACACCTAATTAATTGGCTAAGCCAGAGCCATATGGACTGTGGTTGCACTGTTTTCCTCGGTGGTCCTCCATGTTCCGATTAATTTATAGTATTCTTGATTAAAGCATAGGTAGAAGGGTGGTTAGGGTCACTTGCCTTTTTCCAACCACAAGTTACTTTCCTCTTCTTCAAACTTCTGCACTTGTTCTTCCTTGAACGGCGTGTTGTCTACGATCATGCAAGAAAACATGCAATAAATAAATCAATGCATCAAATATTATCAAAAGACTAAAACAAGCTTCTAAAACTAACATGCTTGTTGGGGTGATCGCGTGGACACCAAGAACGCTTAAAACGGAGCTAAGACGGAAACGATGTGGCTTAAACAAGGTTCAGGGGCTAGATTGTGAAGAAAACTATCTTCCAGGGGCTTATCTGGAAGAAACCAGGGACCTAAACTTAATTATTCATATAAACCAAAGGTCTATAGCACAAAAGAACCCTACTAGGCTGGCTGATGCAAAAACTATGAAGTTTAAGGGCTTAAACGAAGAAAACTGGACTTATATGTGAAGATCTTTATAGGTGGAAGGACCGGCATGTGATACAAGGAAACTACAAGGACTCTTTTGCAAAAAGGGCGGCGGGGACCTGGGTTGACCATTACTTAGAGCTTTGACCTGGCGGCTTGAGCTAATCTGGGCCGTAGATCTGGCGACGGACGGCTGCAAGCTGCGGGTGGCGGTGGACTCGCCGGAGTCCGGCGGCGCGCGGCGGCGGTCGGTGGCTCGCTCGCCGGAGTTGCTCGATCTCGAGCATCCGTGCGCCAAACTCGACGGGACAAAGATCAAAACGAAGCTAGAGAGGGGAAACTCACCCAGGGGCTTGGGACAGCGACCGGAGCGGCGGAGAAGGAGATCGACGACGGCGGCGCTCCGACGAGCGGCGGAGCCTCGGGCAGCGACGCTGCGCAAGCAAGTAGAGGACGGGAGGAGGTGCGGGGAAATGCGGGGCTCGGGGCGGCTTTTATAGGGCGGAGAGGGAAGAGGAGGGGGCGGCTAAGGCGGTGGGGGAGGGATTCTGGCAGTGGCCGCCATGAATGGTGGTGGAGCCGGTGGAGCGGCGGTTTCGGAAGGGGAAGAGGTGAGGTGGCGGTGTGAGGGAGTCAGCGCATTGAATCCCGCGCTCGTGGAAGGGAAGAGGGGAGTGGGGGAGGCCGAAGAGGTAGTGGCGCGGCCGGCCATGGCGGAGATGGGGGCGGCCGGAGGTAGGTGGTGAAGCTGACAGGTGGGCCCCATCCGTCGGTGACTGAGAGAGGGAGGGAGGGGCAATTGGGCCGGCGGAAGGGACTAAAAGAAGAGATGTGGCCGAGTTGGGCTAGAAGAAAAGGGAGGAAGGGAGATAAGAGGGGTTGCTTTAGGACTTTTGAACTTTTGTTTTAAAAACCACACAACAACAACAAACAAAACAAATGCAAAGGCATGAATGCACCAAACACTTGGTGAATTCTGAATTTAAATGTTGTTTAATTTAATTAAAGGCAAATTTATTTATTCAAATTTATTTAATCCTTAGAAAATAAAAACTAAACCATGTTTCTAACATTATTTTATTGTGATGGAATTTTCGGGTGTTACATCGGGTGACCCGGCTCAGGGTCCAGGGTGACCCGGTGTGTCTCTGGTGGAGTTCGGGTGTTCCGGCGGCTCAGTCCGGAAGATCTGGGCAGGACCGGTCTGACCGGTGTGGTCAGTAGCTGCTTGAGTTGCTTGTTCCACTGCGTTCTCGAGTAGGTTTCCATGGTTGTTGGTTCCTAGGACCAGTAGCACTCCAGTGGCTGTGTGGTCTTGGCCAACTTGGGTACTTGAGTCGGAGACGTGTTTTGGTTAGCCGTGTTCGTCTTGTTGGAGTAGCTATCTCCTTCAAGAAGAATTTTTATCGGCTCCTATTCACTCCTCCCTCTCTGGTCGCTAGTTCGGTCCTTCAACCATTGGCAAAGAAACAGAGGGATGTTAAGCGCCCCATACTCAAGCTCCCATATCTCTTCTATGACACCATAATAGGAGTTCTTGTTATCATTGCTGTCCATGGCGTCTATACGGACACCACTATTTTGGTGTGTGGTTTTCCGATCTTGGTCTCTTGTGTAAAAAGTATAACCATTTATATCGTAAGCTTGGAATTTCACAATTATGCTAGAAGGTCCCCTACCTAACAAAGCGAGTTGTGGGTGAATCGTGGAATCACCAATAACTTGTTCACTCAACCATGAGGGAAAATTTTCCAAGTGATGGCGTATAACCCATGCTTCGGGTTTGGTTGGATTTTGAGAAGAAATAATCTGCTTGTGTTCCTCTATATACGGAGTAACCAAGGTTGATTGTTGCAGAACAGCTAGGTGTGCTTTATTGAACAAATCAGTATCATTGCTCAAACATGCTTTCCTTCCAATGGTGCCCTTTCCTAGTAGCCTCCCCTCGTGTCGTGATACTGGAACCCCAATCGAGTCAATTGACTCGACAAAGTCAACACAAAACTCAACGACCTCCTCAGTTACATATCCTTTGGCGATGCTTCCTTCCGGACGTGCGCGGTTAAGAACATATTTCTTGAGGACTGACATGAACCTCTCAAAAGGCCACATGTTGTGCAGGAATATTGGACTAAGAATAGTAATATCTTTCACAAGGTGCACCAGGAGGTGAGTCATAATATTGAAGAATGAAGGTGGAAATGCCAACTCAAAGCTGACAAGACATTGCACAACATC
Source organism: Cenchrus fungigraminus (assembly GCA_036936925.1). Classification (NCBI taxonomy): domain Eukaryota; kingdom Viridiplantae; phylum Streptophyta; class Magnoliopsida; order Poales; family Poaceae; genus Cenchrus; species Cenchrus fungigraminus. The sequence goes on from CM072770.1 coordinate 95,904,285, forward strand.
ATTCTGTAGCTTCACTAGATTCCTTGGATCGATTGCCTTCTGTGAAATTGCATTGAGAAATGCACAAAGCTTTACGAGCGCTAATCGTACTTTCTCTGGTAGAACACCCCTCAATGCAACTGGAAGTAACTGTGTCATCAACATGTGGCAGTCGTGGGCCTTTAGATTTCTGAACTTCTTATCTTTCATATTTATGATCCCTTTTATATTCGACGAGTAGCCAGATGGAACCTTCATACTGTTTAGGCAATCAAACATGATGTCCTTCTCTTCCTTGCTCAGGGTGTAACTAGCAGGACTTAAGTAATCTTGTTCTTCCTCCTCAACCTCTTCAGGGTCTGCTTCTTCATCAACCTCTTTCGGAGGTGCTTCATTCCTATGGATATCTTTCAGGTCCCGTCGTGCTTCCAATGTATCCTTAGAGTTACCTTTAAAACCCAAGAAGCCTAGCACATTCAAACAAAGATTCTTCGTCAAGTGCATCACGTCAATTGCGTTTCGGACCTCAAGAATTTCCCAATAAGGTAACTCCCAAAATATAGATTTCTTCTTCCACATTGGTGCACGCCCGTTAGCATCATGTGCAACAGGTTCACTACTATCACCCTTTCCAAAGACTACCCTTAGATCCTTTACCATCTCAAATATCTCCTCATCTTTAAAATGGGGGGCCTTTGTACGATGATCAGCCTTTCCTTTCCAATGCATACCTTTGTTCCTTAAGGGATGCTTCTCAGGAAGAAAGCGATGGTGACCCATATACACAACCTTCTTACAATTTTTCAGATGAATACCGTCTGTTTTATGTAAACAATGGGTGCAGGCCCGATATCTCTTGTTTGAGTGCCCTGATAGGTTACTTAAAGCAGGCCAATCGTTGATGGTAATGAACAACAATGCTCGAGGTTGAAGTTCTCTTGCTTATCCTCATCCCACACATGTACACCTTCTTTCTTCCATAGCAGTAATAGTTCATCGACCAATGGTCTTAGATACACATCAATGTCGTTGCCAGGTTGTTTTGGACCTTGGATTAGCACCGGTATCATAATGAACTTTCACTTCATGCACATCCAACCAGGAAGGTTGAACATGCATAGGGTCACAGGCCAAGTGCTATGACCACTGCTAAACTCACCAAATGGATTGAAACCATCTGTGCTTAAACCAAATCTTATGTTTCTTGCTTCCCCAGCAAAATCTTTGTATTTTCTATCAATCTTTCTCCATTGAGACCCATCCGCCGGATGTCTCAGCATGTGGTCTTGCTTACGATCCTTTTTGTGCCATGTCATCAACTTAGCATGTTGTTTGTTCCTAAACAAATGCTTCAAACGTGGTATTATAGGAAAATACCACATAACCTTCGCCGGTACTTTCGTCGTCTTGGGAGGTGTCCCCTCGAGAGCACCAGGATCATCATCTCTCCGAATCTTATAACATAGCGCTTTGCACATAGGACAAGCTTCCAAATTCTCATGTTCGCCTCGATATAGGATGCAATCATTAGGGCAGGCATGGATCTTCCGAACCTCCAACCCCAGAGGGCACACAGTCTGTTTCGCTTCATATGTTGTCGACGGCAATTCATTGTTCTCGGGAAGCTTGTCCTTCATAATTTTTAGCATCCCCTCAAATGCTTTATCAGATACACCATATTTTGCCTTCCATTGCAACATTTCAAGTGTAGTACGAAGCTTTTTGTGACCCTGTTTGCAATCTGGGTACAATAGTTTTCTGTGATCTTCTATCATATGCTGCAACTTTGCCTTTTCATTATCATTTTCGCAGTCCCTTTGTGCATCTTTTAGAACCTGACCAAGATCATCAACATGGCCGTCTTCCGGTATCTCTTCTTCGTCAGCATCTTCCATTAAATTATCCGCAAAAGCTTGCCCCGCGGCCCAATCATCATCCTCCTCTTCTTCGTTGTCTTCCATCACAATCCCTCTTTCACCGTGCCTGGTCCAGAGCACATAGTTCGCCATGAATCCGTTTTTAATCAAGTGGAGGTGAAGAGTCCCCTAGTCAGAGTAGTCTTTGTCGTTTCTGCACACAGAGCTGGACAACACATGAATCCCTTTGGGTTCTTGTTGGCTTTGGCCACTTCGAGAAAAGCATGCATGCCAGCAATGTACTCCCGGGATCGTCTGTCGGCGTTCATCCATTGCCGGTTCATCTGCATCATATTAAGTCCAAAAATTATTTCCTTTAAATCAGAATAACAAAGACAAAGATGAAGAAGGGTGAGTTTTGATGATGTATTCCGTTATGAACTGGATGATGAGAACTGGAGGCCTACCTACATTCTTCCTGAATATGTTGATCATTTCAACACAATACGTGAATTCATAAATGTGTTTGAAGCAGAGGTTCAAAAGCTAGAAGTTGACTAGTTTCAGCTTGGGACTTGTACTCATTTCTATTGATGTCGTGCCTTGTAATAGCCATCAGGTGACCTCTGTATGTATGTCATTGTACCACAACCGCGACAATCATTGGATCCTATGTGAACATACATCTGGTCATTTCTTGTGATACAATGACATACAGAGGTCACCTGATGGCTATTTTTTATCTCCATCATTAATGACCATATTTTTTATAAACTAACTTCTAAAAAATTAGCTAAATGTAAAATTATAATTAGTTATATGTATCATTATATCAAAAAGTAAACAAAGACAAAGATGAAGAAGGGTGAGTTTGATGATGTATTCCGTTATGAACTGGATGATGAGAATGGAGGCCTACCTACATTCTTCCTGAACATGTTGATCATCTCAACACAATACGTGAATTCATAAATGTGTTTGAAGCAGAGGTTCAAAAGCTAGAAGCTGACTAGTTTCAGCTTGGGACTTGTACTCATTGCTATTGATGTCGTGCCTTGTAATAGCCATCAGGTGACCTCATCTGTATGTATGTCATTATACCACAACCACGACAATCATTGGATCCTATGTGAACTACATACATCTGGCCATTTCTTGTGATACAATGACATACAGAGGTCACCTGATGGCTATTTTTTATCTCCATTATTAATGACCATATTTTTTATAAACTAACTTCTAAAAAATTAGCTAAATATAAAATTATAATTAGTTCTATGTATCATTATATCAAAAAGTAAAATTCAATTTTCTCTACATCAATTTAAAAGATAACAAGAGAATGCTAGTGTTTAGCCAACCACTTTTTTCTAAATCTAAAGTATATAAATAACCTCATCTCTTATTAGCTCCTCCCACCTAGGATTTAAGATTTCTATTTTCTCCATCTCTAAAATATAAAAAAAATTTAATCACAACAAATGATGGGAGGAAGAAGAATCAAACCTTGGCAACACTTTAGAGGAGAGAAATCTTCACAAATAGATGAAGAAAAAATTCAGCAGTACCTCTCTAAGGTTGAGGCGCCATGGAGGAGGAGCTTGAGCTCTAGGTGGAGAATGGCTCGGGAAAGAGAAGGAGGAAGAAGAAGCTGGATTTATAGGGCGCGGGCTTTTAGTCCCGGGTAGAATTACCAACCGAGACTAAAGGGAACCCTTTAGTCTCGGTTGGTAACTCCACCCGAGACTAAAGCATCAACACCGGGTGGAGTTACCAACTAAGACTAGAGGGGCACCCTTTAGTCTCAGTTGGTAACTCCACCCGGTGCTAAGAGTGAAGAGTATCTTAGCCCCCTAAGTGGGTTTTGGTGATTTAATGACACACGATTAAGTGGCTAATGATTTATCTAGTGTATGAGCAGGAATTAAAATTGTATTGTGGCATCATGTGTTATTCATCGACATGCAAAAAGGAAGTGATGCTACAAAGGGTTCCTATGAAGGCTTATTTATTTTATATTTTGAATTTGAGTCCTAGGAACGCCGTACTATAAAGAGGGACAGGAAATGTATCTTCCAAAAGTCGAACAGGTGCTCTAGTTGTCAAAACAAAACCTATGAGAGACACCTTTGCACCAACACGTTCACGGGGTTACCTTTTTGGGTACTGACCTTGGAAGGTCGGAATCTCCGGGGTTTTCCCGGAGTCTCCGGACTTCCCGGAGTTTCCGGGGTTTTCCCGGATATTCCAGGTCTTAGAGCTGTAACGACTCTTTTCTGTGTGAGGGGTATAAAAGCCCCCTCCACCCTTTCCTCTCTCTCTCTCTTGCCCATTTCGACCTGCAAGCTTCAGAACTCATTCACTCACCCTCTTTACTCCCCTTGGCCTTGGTTTGGTGAGATTTGTTGGGGACTTAAGGAGGGATTGAAAGCAAGAGCTTGGAGAGTGCTAGTGAGCTGATTTCCCATCTCTAGAGCACCTCGTTCTTCGCTTGGTTGGCACATTTCGTGTTGGTTACTCTTGGAGCTTTGAGCTCCTAGCCGGCTAGGCATTGCCTTCGAGCATCTAAAGGTTTGTGGCTGCCCAAGGAAGTTTGTATCACCCCGAAATTGAGTAAGTAACTCTAGCTCGATCTTTGTGGTCGCTAGAGGGAGGAAAGTGACCTAGGTGCAAAGGTCCACCCTTTGTGGGTTCCTCAACAGAGACGTAGACCTCAAGGTGTGAGGTTGAACTCCGGTAACAAATCCTTGTGTCTCTTTTGTGATTGTTGCTCTTGTTGTATGCTTGTACATCTCTTGAGCTCATTTCTAGGGTTTGGTGCCGATCTACTCCGTGGTGAGTTTCCTGCAGGTTCTAGGTGGAGAAACAGGCTTGTCTCATCCCAATGTATAACCTATTTTCATAGATCTATGTTTGAGCAAGTTTGATTTCAGTTGATTTGAATCCTCTCTCGTAGGCCCGGATAATCCGGACATTTTCCCGGATTCTCCGGATTTCCCGGAGTATCCAGAAAAATATCTGAAAACTCCGGACCTGGTCTAACAGTTGCTTGAAAAAGTTTGTAAATTTCAGGTTCAACTATTCACCCCCCCTCTAGTCGACATCTTGATCCTTTCAATTGGTATCAGAGACAGGTTCTTCGAATTTGAAGCTTAACCGCTTGGAGTCAAGAAGATGTCAGATCCAAATGCTCAACCTCCACCTCTCCCCGAAGGAGGAGACATCACCAACAATGTTGGTGGTACACCTCCCGTTCTACCTCAAGGAGGTGGTGCCGGTGGAGCAAGCACAAGCCATCAAGCACAGGGAGATGGTGCGGAGTCCTCCGATAGTGAGGATGAAGAGTTTGATGATGCAAGGTCAACTCGCTCCGCTCGATGCCCGTCATCATCAAGGGATTACACTAGAACCTCTTTCGATTACTCTCGTTTATCTTTTAACCATCCATCGGGTTCTAGCCACATTGGGAAGATACCCTAATTTGATGGAACCGGCTATTCCAAGTGGAAGAACTCGATGAAAGAGTATTTGATGGCGGTAAATCCCGCACTTTGGACTATTGTGAACAGGGGTATTACATTTCCTAGTGGTGATGCAACGCTGACTCAAGATCAAGCCAATGAGATACAAAGAAACTATCAAGCCATACGCATCATCAAGAGTTCACTCACGTCCAAAGAGTATGACAAGGTGGATGGGTTGAAGTCCGCCAAGGAAGTGTGGGACACATTGTTCATCAACCATGAAGGAACAAAGCAAGTGAGAGAAGGAAGAATCCGTGCCTTAGAAAGTGAGCTCAACCGCTTTGTTATCAAGGAAGATGAATCTCCACAAGACATGTACAACCGCTTGAACAAGATCATCAATAAGATCAAGTCCCTTGGAAGCACAAGATGGGGAAGAAGAGAAGTGGTTGATAAGATCCTCTCCGCGTACATGGCAAGGGATGTGCAACTCCCAACACTTATAAGAGAAAAGAGAGGCTTCAACAAGTTCACTCTGGCGGATGTGATTGGAAGAATTGAAGAACATCTTATCACCATCAAGGAGTCAAAGCTTTCACAAGAGATGTCCAAGATGCATGAACAACTTGAGAAGAACAAGGGGGTAGCCCTCAAGGCATCTAGCAAGGAGAAGAAGTCAAGCTCATCAACCTCCAAGACCGTGGCCAAGGAAGATAGTGATGAAGATAGTGATGAGAACATGACTCCCGAACAAATGGCACTCTTCATTAGAAAGTTCAACAAAGTGATCAAGAAGAGTGGCTTCTTCAACAAGAACAAAGACAAAGACAAGATCAAGACCAAGAGGACTTCCAAGAGGCCATGCTTTGGGTGTGGCAAGGAGGGTCACTTCATTGCGGAGTGCCCCAACATCAAAGTGAGAAGAAGGGACACCAACAAGAATGACAAGAACAAGAAGAAGGAAGTTGGTGAAGCACACTTGGGTGATGAGTGGGATTCAAATGAAGATAGCTCCGACTCCGATGATGAAGTGGGACTTGCCACTATATCCATTGGGCAACCAATCAACAAGTCACCACTCTTTGGAGATCTCACCGATGATGAAGATGACTTCACCCACACATGCCTCATGGCTAGGGGCTCTAAGGTAGACACTCCCACCCCGCCCCTAGATGATGATAGTGAAAGTGATCTTGAATTTGAAAAAATGATAAATGGCTTTGGTAAAAAGGCAACTAAGAAAATCATGTTTCTAATGAAAGAAATAGAGAGTAGAGATGGGACTCTAGAGGTGCAAGAAGAACTCTTTAGACTTGAGCAAGAGAAAACCATTGCCCTTGAGAATGACCTTGTAATTGAAAAGAAGGGTTTCAAGGTGCAAGAGGACTTGCTTAAGGAAAAGGAGCTAGAAGTTCTTAGCCTCAAGAAATCCCAAGCTAAAAAGGAGTTGATAGTAGATGAATTAACTAGGGAATCTTTCCTAGCTAAGGATGTTTGCAATAGACTTGAGAGTGAAAAGCTTGAACTTCAAAAGAGCTTTGAAAGCTTAAGGACTAGTCACATAGCACTTGAAGTTCAACATGACAATCTCAAGAATAGTGCTACAACAACCTCTAATGATGCTAACTCTAACTCTAAAGCTTCAACAAGCAATGGTTGTTCTCGGTGCTATAAAATTGATATAAATGCTTGTGTTACTAATATTGCCGAGATGAATGCTATGAAGAAAGAAATTGCTAGGTTGTCAAACTCCCTCATTGATGAGAAAAAGAAAGAACCAAAGAGTGGTGAGTTTGAGAACCACACCAAAGGCTTTGGGTCAAGCTACATGAAGAAGTTTGGCTTTGCGGATGGGAAGGGTCTAGGTAAGCAAGAACAAGGCACAAAGGACCCCATCCCATTCATCAAGAACTACCACACTCTAGGTGTGGAAACAAGGAATGTGGTGCACGGCATGAAGCAATTGGGTGCCAAGAACTATGACAATCAAGTCAAGTACAACACTCCCATCAAGTTCAAAGGCACTCAAGACACAACACATGCACCACAAGCAAAGGCAAAGGCTATTCCAATCAAGTCAAACAAGAAGCCCAAGCCACATGCCTCACAAGACAACTTCTATGCCGATTATGTGTTGACTTGGGACCACAAGGGTAAGGTGGTTGCCAAGTATGTGGGACCCCGCACAAAAGGAACCATGGTCAAAAGGAATGTGTGGGTGCCCAAGGTTCTTGTGACTAACGCCCTAGGACCCAAACCTACTTGGGTACCTAAAACAAAAGCATAATTTGTTTTGTAGGCATACTCCTCCGGTGGATCCAAATGGGTGATTGATAGTGGATGCACAAATCATATGACCGGAGAGAAGAAGATGTTTACCTCTTGCGACATGATTAAAAATCCTACGGAAAGAATTGAGGAACGGTTGTTGGTCTTGGTAAAATTGCTATCTCAATCAATCATTCAATTTCCGATGTTTATTTGGTTGAATCTTTGGACTACAATTTGTTGTCCGTTTCACAACTTTGTGAGATGGGCTACAATTGTTTGTTCACCAATGAGGGTGTGACCGTCTTTAGAAGGGGCGATGACTCCATTGCCTTTAAGGGTGAACTCAAGGGAAGGCTTTACTTAGTGGATTTCACATCGGATAAAGCCCAACTTGATACATGCTTATTGGCAAAGTCTAGCTTGAGTTGGCTTTGGCATCGCCGGCTAGCTCACATTGGGATGAATAATCTCAATAAGCTTCTAAAGGGGGAACACATCCTAGGACTAACAAACGTTCATTTTGAGAAAAATAGAATTTGTAGTGCTTGTCAAGCTGGAAAGCAAGTTGGTGCTGCTCACCCCATCAAGAACATGCTTACCACTACAAGGCCATTGGAACTACTTCACATGGATATCTTTGGTCCCGTGGCTTATGTTAGCATTAGGGGGAACAAGTATGGCTTTGTCATTGTTGATGACTACTCTCGATACACTTGGGTTTTCTTTATGAAAGACAAGAGCAAGGTTCATGAAATATTCAAGAAATTTGCCACAAGAGCCCAAAATGAGTTTGAAGTGAAGATCAAGAGAGTAAGAAGTGACAATGGCACCGAGTTCAAGAACACCAACATTGAAGAGTATCTTGATGGAGAAGGCATTGGTCATGAGCTCTCCGTCCCATACACTCCACAACAAAATGGGATAGTGGAGAGGAAGAATAGAACTCTCATTGAAGCCGCAAGAACCATGCTTGATGAGTACAAGACTTCGGATAGTTTTTGGGCGGAAGCAATCAACACGGCTTGTCATGCTATCAACCGATTGTATCTTCACAAGCTTCGACACAAGACCGCCTATGAACTACTTACCGGTAAAAAGCCTAACGTGTCTTACTTTAGAGTTTTTGGTTGTAAGTGCTTCATTCTTAACAAGAAGCCCAAAAGCTCTAAGTTTGCACCTAAAGTTGATGAAGGTATTTTTCTTGGTTACGCCTCAAACGCTCATGGCTATCGTGTCCTCAACAAAATCACCGGTTGTGTTGATGTCACGTGTGACGTGACGTTTGATGAATCTAATGGCTCTCAAGTGGAGCAAGTTGATGAATTGTGTGTAGGCAAGGAAGTACCTGCTGGAAAGGCTATAAAGAAGATGGCCATTGGAGAAGTCAAGCCTCAGGAAGAAGATAATGAGGACTGCGAGATCATAGAAGAATCACCAAGTGCAACTCCCGCTGCGAACCCCAGAGAGTCCGGAGAAAAACCCGGAGGTTCCGGGATTCCCGGAAACTCCGGACCCTCTGCTGGTGACTCTCAAGGCAGTCAAGAAAATGAGGATTTGATTCAACAAGAAGCCTCTGACCCACATCCAAGAGTTCGTCAAAGTGTTCAAAGAGATCATCCCATCGACAACATTCTTGGAAGCATTCGTAGAGGGGTAACAACTCGTTCAAGATTAGCAAATTTTTGTGAACATTACTCGTTTGTTTCCATGTTGGAACCTCTTAGGGTCGAAGAAGCACTTGAGTATGCTGATTGGGTAATGGCCATGCAAGAAGAACTCAACAACTTCACTCGGAATGAAGTATGGTCCTTGGTGGAACGCCCCAAGCAAAATGTGATAGGTACAAAATGGGTATTCCGCAACAAACAAGATGAGAATGGCGTGGTGACCAAGAACAAAGCAAGGTTGGTGGCAAAGGGATACACTCAAGTAGAAGGCTTGGACTTCGGGGAGACCTATGCACCGGTGGCAAGGCTTGAAGCAATCCGTATACTCTTAGCCTTTGCCACACATCACAACTTCAAGTTACATCAAATGGATGTCAAGAGTGCTTTCTTGAATGGCCCAATCTCCAAAGAAGTCTATGTTGAGCAACCACCAGGCTTTGAAGATCTTCAATTTCCCAACCACGTCTACAAGCTCCATAAGGCACTCTATGGGCTCAAGCAAGCCCCACGAGCATGGTATGAACGCCTTAAGGAATTTCTCTTAAAGAAAGACTTTGAAATAGGCAAAGCCGATCCTACTCTCTTCACTCGTAAACAAGGAAATGATTTATTTGTATGCCAAATATATGTCGATGACATTATATTTGGTTCTACTAACCAAATTTGGGTTGATGAGTTTAGTAGGATTATGACCAAAAGATTTGAGATGTTTGTTGGTATTTCTTAACCTCACCACTATGGCGCCGGGTTAGCGTGAGCGTATAAGAAACACCCGGGTACACTAACGAGTGCGAACGAATCCGCAAGCGCACAGATACACCGTTGTAGCACTTCACCTTAGGAGTATTCCCAAGGGTATCGAATCCAAGGAACGATGTGTACTACCTCCTAGCCTAGCTATGGTCCAAGGACACAACTCTGTAGAGTTGAGATGGAGATGGAAAGGATCCTGCTGATAGTGGGTAGAGTTGAGAATAGTCTCTCGGTCGTTTCAGACACTGGACCCTCCTGGCTATAACAGTCGGTTCACGGCAAAGGGTTGCCTACACCTGTATCCGGACGTGGGGGATTCCGTAAGGGTCCAACGGCTGTCACTACCGCGGCCTACCCCAAGACAAACCGTGGGATACAGGGCAATCGAAGGATAACCCGTTGTCTAGACACCACGTCTACACCACCGGTTACTACTATAGCACGGCTACGTCTGCTAGCCCATAGCAACACTATAGCACTCTGTACGAAGATGGAGCGACGAACGCACGAGGGAGAGACCAGGACTCACTCAGGTAACCGCTATCTATACAAGGATCATGGAAGGACTTTGGTCTAAACTAGAATGCAGGAGCATCCACTTTACTCTAATTGGACTAGCAGGCATACACACGGAATTAGCAACTTATGAACTACACTAGAAGATCAAAGGCTAAGCTCATGAAGAACACAAGCCTCTAAATCATGAACAAGTGAAGAACACAAGAACTATTCACCTATGCATGAATACTACTTTAGTCTAAATAGGAAATGCAGAAATACTCACTTTATTCTAAATGAAGAACGAAGCATCCACAGAGATACAAATCCCTCTCTCACTCTCCTACTCTCTAATCTACCAAGGAGAGGCCTCTCCTTTGAAGGGAAGCTCTCATCCTTGGATGGAGTGGTGTGTCTCATTTCTTACCCCCTCCCCTCATATTTATAGGCCAAGAGGAGCTCCCTAGGCTGCCTTGGGCGCCACCAAGGGACCAATGAGGTGGTGACACGTGGCGCAGAGGAGTGAGGGCCAAGTTGGTGAATCTTCCATGAGAAGGAGCTGCAGGCTTTCGGGCGGATCTTCGGGCATGCACCTGGCACCGACTTTGGCTCGTCACGACAAGCCGACACGAGGAAGGGTGGCGCGAGAGGCCTCCATATGGGTTCGGCCGAACTGGGGATCGGCCGATCCCCGGGCAACTCCGTTCGCGCCAGTTTTCGTCCAAGTGACTGCCAGGTGGGTCCCAAGGTCGGTTTGGGGGTGTTTGCGGTGTTTCTAGCTCGTTTCCGTGGGGAAGTGGGCCCTTGGATCCGTGTACTAGCTCCTAATTGGTCGAAGGTGTGCTTCTTTGGATCGATGAGGTGTCATGGCCACGTAGGCGCCTGTGTGGCAGCACGTCGCCACGTGGCATGGTGTGGGTCCCATCGGGCCCACATGATGTCCTGTGCATATCTCTCTCATCCGGGCTCTGATGTATGCAAATGATATATCCGTTTCGATCGTCTTGATGAGCCCATCACAATGGTGCAGTCCAAATTGGCATTTGGGAATATTTATGATGATGCCATATTCATGCCATTAATGCACTTGCTCTCAGCTATATCATTTCATGTGTATTTTGGCCTGTCCTGCATCAAAAGCTAGAAACACCAACACTTGTGGAAATTGTCAGTATAAAGCCCTATCCTAGTGTTGATGATCACTTTCCATTTATTTTATGCAGGAGTTAAGGCATGAAAGTGGTACTTAACAGCCGTCAACAATGTCCATGATGGGAGAGTTGAAGTTCTTTCTTGGATTTCAAATTAAGCAACTCAACGAAGGCACCTTCATAAGTCAAACCAAGTACACTAATGATATGCTCAAGAAGTTTGATATGAACAATGCCAAGCCCATCAAAACACCTATGCCATCTAATGGACATCTTGATCTAAATGAAGAAGGTAAAAGCATCGACCAAAAGGTATATCGCTCCATGATTGGATCTCTACTCTACCTTTGTGCATCTAGGCCCGATATTATACTTAGTGTGTGCATGTGTGCAAGGTTTCAAGCTAATCCTAAGGAGTGTCATCTAATGGCCGTTAAGAGAATCTTTAGATACTTGGTTCATACTCCTACCCTTGGTTTGTGGTATCCTAAGGGCTCCACTTTCGATCTACTTGGCTACTCCGATTCGGACTATGCCGGTTGCAAAGTAGATAGGAAGAGTGCATCCGGGACTTGCCAATTCCTTGGAAGGTCCTTGGTGTCTTGGAGCTCCAAGAAACAAAACTCCGTTGCCCTTTCCACCGCCGAGGCCGAGTATGTTGCAGCCGGCGCTTGTTGTGCTCAACTACTTTGGATGAGGCTTACTTTGAGAGACTTTGGTTGTAAGTTTAGCAAGGTGCCACTCTTGTGTGACAATGAGAGTGCCATCAAGCTAGCTCACAACCCCGTAAACCACTCAAGAACAAAGCACATAGACATAAGACACCATTTCTTGAGAGACCACGAAGCCAAAGGAGACATCGCTTTAAGTCATGTGAGCACCGATAAACAACTAGCCGATATCTTCACAAAGCCTCTTGATGAACTAAGGTTTTGTGCTTTGAGGAGTGAGCTAAATATCTTGGATTCTCGTAACTTGGCTTGAGATCATGCACATATTTGAGTGACCTAGAATAGGCTTTTGAAAAAGGAAAAGATTTGCAAAAACTTGTGTTCTTTTGTTTTGAAATATTTGGATTTTATTTTAGTACAACACTTGGACTATTGTTCTCATTGCTTGATTGTGGCTAGTCTCAAGTGTTGATACTACTCAGGCTCACATATATTACATGTATAGTCATCCAAATCTATCCCAAATCAAATTCTTTGCAAATCTTCTCGCTAGGTCTCAGGGGGAGTGGAAACTCCGGACTTTTCCCAGAAAGTCTGGGTTTCCCGGAGACTCCGGGTTCTGCCCGGATACTCCGGACCTTTAGGGTATAAATACCCTTTTCACCGCGGTTATTTCCTCCTTTCCATCTTTTACCGCGTTGACTGGGCTCCACCCTCTCCCGTCGCTTTCCTCCCCTCTCCCCCGGTCGCCCTTAGGCGATTTCCACTCCCCACCAGCCAAATCTCGTGAGATTGAGGGATAGAAGGCTCCAAGGGGTGGAGAACAAGGATCTACAACGGTTTTGAAGATTTGAAGCTTCTCCTCTCTCTCCCCAAGGTATCCCATGAGGACCTACCCCGATCTATCTCCCTACTCGTTTCCTTTTGGTATCCTCTTAGGGAATAGTTGGAGTAGGCTCTATAGACTCTAGATCTGTAATATCTCTAAGTTTCCATGGTTGATTTGTGCGGCATTGCAATTTAGGGTTTCGGTTGTGAAACCCGGAAACTCCGGAAAATTCAAGCCCGGAATCTCCGGACTTTTTCCCGGAGTCTCCGGGGTTCACACTGAAACCACAAGTTGCAGTGCTTTGCATCTCATCCATTTCTTTTCTCTCATTTCCATATCCTTCTATATCTTCAGATCATGAGGGTCAAGGTCAGGCGTGACACGGATGAACCCGCCACTCAAAGGAGGACCAAGGCAAGGCATGACCCCGCCACTCTAAGGGTTGTGCAAGAAACCTTAGGACAAGAGTCCTCTCAGCGCAGTGCCAGGCCAAGAAGAGGAGATCCCCCTCCATCCTATGCTGAGGGCAGTGATGAGGAGGAAGAGATTGAGGAGGAAGAAGGGACCGCGAGTGATGATGATGAGGTTGAGGATGACACCTATGAGCAGCCCCCCGAGCCACCTCGCCGCCATGGAAAGGGGCATGCAAAAGAAAAACCTCGCTACAAGCCCCATCCCAAGAAGAGCCACCAAGCCCCATACATCTAACAAAGCAAACTGGCCGTGCGTGCACCTCCCAAGCACAAGCAAGGCATTGCAGCCCATATCTGCCCTAAAACACCCCCAAGACTCATTCCTACTCTCCCACAAAATGTCCGGGTGGTGTCAACACCAATCAATCTTAGAGAGCCCGGATCGGTTCTTGGATTTGCCGAGCACATGTTTCGGGACTACTCCAAGAATGCTCTCACAGTTAGGGAGCAAAGAGAAGAAAATGTGTATCTTTATCTCAAAGGTGAAGGGCTAGAGGCAAGGTTTTGGTGCGATTTCCATAGGGACTTCTACCAAACCGTCATAAGGAATCCTAAGTTGGTTGCTAAGAATGCCATGCCGATTGTGAAGATGAGGTACATTGATTGGAAGTACTATGAGGACCTCAACAATACCGTGTTCAACTCGGTGATTGAAAAGTGCAAGGAGGTGGGCTTGTATGACATCATGGGGTTTCGCTATAATTGGAACAAGGAGATCCTAGCTCAATTCCATTGCTCTTACTTCTACAATCCCTATGACAACACCATCACTTGGACTACTCAAGGCAACAAGTGCACCATTGACTACATGACATTCTCTAGGTTGTTGGGACTTGGCTCAAAGGATGAAGACCGCACTCCCATTCACAATGAGAACAAATACAAGCCAAGGGACCTCACCTACATGTTCCCAAGTCGTGCCTTAGCCACTAAGGGAAAAGCGGATCAACTCCTTCCCTACTACTACTATCTCAATCAATTCTTCCGAACCACCATTGATCCTAAGCAAGGAGATGCCACAGCTCTAAGGTACTGTGCTCCAAATCTCCTCAATAGGATGGCACCGGATGAGGAAGGATTTTGCATCTTTGACTTTATGTGGAATGAGTTGAGGAGGGCTATGAATGATCCCATGAAGTATCTACCCTATGCTCCTTATCTCATGTACATGATTGAGAAAGTCACAAATGTCCGCTATCCCAAAGATGTGGTCCATGAGCCTTTTCGTCACCTCCGTGATCGAGCCAAGAAAGCTCCCAAGCCGTCCAAAGCTCCTAAGTATGTTGGCTCCTCTAGTGCAGCTCCTCGCCATGATGATTCTCCAGTTGCTCCCTCTCCACCTAGGCCTCCCCATCGACACCGTGGCTCCATGATCAAGAGGGTTCTCAAAAGCATTTTCAGCATATGCAAGAACATAGCTACGGAGACCAATGAGAACCGCCGGGACATCATTGAGATCAAGTCTCATCTTGGCCTCCCCACCGATCCCTACCATGAGCTTCCCACTTTTGATGACCCATTCGCGGAGTGGGACGCCCAAGATGAAGAAGAGACGTAAGAAGAAGAGGAGGAAGAGGAGGACAACAACAACAACAATGAAGAGGAGGACAATGAGGAGGACGATGAGGACTCCGAGTGATCCAGCTGCTACCTCACTTCCTTTTTGGTGCTTGATGCCAAAGGGGGAGTGAAACCTTTATCTATCTATATGTGGAACTTATGAATTTGAATTTGGAACAATGGCTTGTAATAACTTTAAATTCGTATGCATGTAAGACTATGTGAGCTTGAGACTTATGGTTGTGTGCTTGTGGTTGGTTTCTCAGTTTCTACATTCTAAGGATGCTATATGTTAGATTGAAAATTTATTGATGGCTGTTATTTTCACTGGTGATCTGAAATCTCAGAGAGTCCGGACTTTTTCCCGGAGTTTCTGGATTTTCCGAAGATTCCGGGTCTAGCCCGGATACTCCGGACTTCTCAGCACCAGATTTCTTTTGCATCCTTTTGAGTGCATGATCTGTCATATGCATTTCACCTATTATTTGTTGCACATCACAAGCACCCCACTGGTGTAATACTCACATGATCTTTCTCTTTGTACAAAATTTGGTCCTAAAACGACCATTGATATTCAAAATCAATATGCACATATTAAGGGGGAGTATTACACTTTGTCTTTTAATATTCATTGATTATCTCTTGTAAGACTTAAATGTATTGTCATCAATCACCAAAAAGGGGGAGATTGAAGAGTATCTTAGCCCCCTAAGTGGGTTTTGGTGATTTAATGACACACGATTAAGTGGCTAATGATTTATGTAGTGTATGAGCAGGAATTAAAATTGTACTGTGGCATCATGTGTTATTCATCGACATGCAAAAAGGAAGTGATGCTACAAAGGGTTCCTATGAAGGCTTATTTATTTTATATTTTGAATTTGAGTCCTAGGAACGCCGTACTATAAAGAGGGACAAGAAATGTATCTTCCAAAAGTCGAACAGGTGCTCTAGTTGTCAAAACAAAACCTATGAGAGACACCTTTGCACCAACACGTTCATGGGGTTACCTTTTTGGGTGCTGACCTTGGAAGGCCGGAATCTTCAGGGTTTTCCCGGAGTCTCCAGACTTCCCGGAGTTTCCGGGGTTTTCCCGGATATTCCGGGTCTTAGAGCTGTAACGGCTCTTTTCTGTGTGAGGGGGTATAAAAGCCCCCTCCACCCTTTCCTCTCTCTCTCTCTTGCCCATTTCGACCTGCAAGCTTCAGAACTCATTCACTCACCCTCTTTACTCCCCTTGGCCTTGGTTTGGTGAGATTTGTTGGGGACTTAAGGAGGGATTGAAAGCAAGAGCTTGGAGAGTGCTAGTGAGCTGACTTCCCATCTCTAGAGCACCTCGTTCTTCGCTTGGTTGGCACATTTCGTGTTTGTTACTCTTGGAGCTTTGAGCTCCTAGCCGGCTAGGCGTTGCCTTGGAGCATCCAAAGGTTTGTGGCTGCCTAAGGAAGTTTGTATCACCCCGAAATTGAGTAAGTAACTCTAGCTCGATCTTTGTGGTCGCTAGAGGGAGGAAAGTGACCTAGGTGTAAAGGTCCACCCTTTGTGGGTTCCTCAACGGAGACGTAGACCTCAAGGTGTGAGGTTGAACTCCGGTAACAAATCCTTGTGTCTCTTTTGTGATTGTTGCTCTTGTTGTATGCTTGTACATCTCTTGAGCTCATTTCTAGGGTTTGGTGCCGATCTACTCCGCGGTGAGTTTGCTGCAGGTTCTAGGTGGAGAAACAGGCTTGTCTCATCCCAGTGCATAACCTATTTTCATAGATCTATGTTTGAGCAAGTTTGATTTCAGTTGATTTGAATCCTCCCTCGTAGGCCCGGACAATCAGGACATTTTCCCGGATTCTCCGGATTTCCCGGAGTATCCGGAAAAATATCCGGAAACTCCGGACCTGGTCTAACAGTTGCTTGAAAAAGTTTGTAAATTTCAGGTTCGACTATTCACCCCCCGCCCCCTCTAGTCGACATCTTGATCCTTTCAAAAAGCCCGCGTCGATCATTGCTGGAACGAGACGTTGGGAGCCAGCCCTTTTGTCACGGTTGGTTATACCAACCGGGACTAAAAGGGGGTGCCTCCCGCAAGCATTTCAGGCCACGTCGACGAAAGGCCTTTAGTCCCGGCTCCAAAGTTGAACCGGGACTAAAGGCCCGTACCAAAGCCTCGCTCTCTACCAGTGATTGCTTCTCTCCTACTTTTTAGACAGGAGTGTCCATCTCTCGATCCAGTATGTCCCTCTGAAGATGACTTGCAAGGAAGAATTAGGTTTCGATCTTTGAAAGACCACATCATTATTCCTACTTAGCCATAGAGCCCAGCACATAGCCGCAGCGCCAATTAAAACTTGATTTCTCAGTTTAAAGGGGAAACTTTTAAGCCAAGAACCAAAGAGATGAGCCATGCTAGTAGGCGGTTTGAAACCAAATGCTAGATATAGCTACTTCTTACTGCTGCTCTTCTTCTTGAAAGCTCTCCAAACCTACCCCAAGGGAAGAGGGTGAGATATAGCAGACTTTGAAAGTTTATTATCTCCTATGTTTTATTATCTCCATGCGAGGGATTGTTTTGCACAGGCTCTGGAGTATTACTCCCAGGTTGCAAAATGAGATGCTCTTTCTTTTATCGCTTGACCATAACGACTGAGGTATGTGATCCCAGGTCACTGGAACGCGCTGATTCTTAACAAGTTCGAGTTAAATGCCTTGAGCAAAATTTCAACTGAGGTTTTTGCATGGTATTCCTGTTCCGCTTCTGTAGTAGTTTTCAGATCAACTGAATCATTAGGGATATATATATTTGGAGTCCATTCACCAGGTATACAATTACTTTTGTAGTGGCGTTCTCTTTTTCTGTGAGGGTTTAATGGAACAAGATGAAACATTAAAGGTTTACGCGTGGGTTGGACATAATATCTCATCAATTTGGTGCATGCCTTTTCACATTTCACCAAGCTCTGTTCATCCACTGAACTCAGATTACAGCCACGTACTGCTCTCCAAATATCATGTACAATTCTGATTCGGAAGATGCGGCATATGATTGGCACAAATTGCTTAAACATCATCACAAGATATCAGCAAATTAAACATTTTATTTGCATGGTTAGTCAACCGTAGTGTCCTTGTTCTTAATAAGTTTGACCTGAGCTAGCTTCTTGAACTCAATTTCATAATTTTTGTTTATGAACTCATTTTAATGGAGTGGAGGGATCATTCAAATTATTAGATATTTTGTATCAATAAGTGTTCTCTCCTGAATTATTAATTTGAGGTTTTAAGGGCCAAATATTTGGGTTTTGGACTTAGATCACTACTTGATCATGGCAGGTTAGAATGAGTGTTCATCTCAGAAACGAGGCATATAATTTTCTTCCCATCAAAAGAACAATAGTATAATGGTGGTGACATGTAGCTTAGGTGAGTTTATGCGAAGACTGGAAGACGTCATGAAAGTCTCTTGCTCGACATGGGGCTTTGTGATATGATTCTGCATGCGTTGAGGTTACTGGAAAAAAACTTACAGGTTGCATCCACTAACGTGTGAATTAGTAAAAGCCCTGGGTACATAAAATCTGCTTGGAACCTAGAGTAGTATATGAAATGCACAGAACTTTTACCTTAACAGCTAATTAACAGTATATATGAAATGCTGTGATAGATCAGATACATAGAGCATATCGATGTTAATATGATAAAATATGATGTATTATCATGCTACCTTAATATAGAGATATATAGGGGGAAACCACGTCTAGACGAAACTCCTGGCACAAAGCATGGTGAGATTACTCCGCATGCAAGAGCCTAGCTAGAGGGGATCTCCCAATTAAACAAAAGTGTTTAATATATATATATATGAATCTAAATGGAGTGAAGTTGTACTAATTTTGTGTTAGAAACAAAAAATTCAAGGTGGAATGGCAATCACCCTAGGTCAAAACCACAAAAACATATAGACAACGAACATCACTTCTCTAGCTATTGCATTATTTTCTGGGTACCTTTTCTCATGTAAAACATCTCCTATTCTTTCTAAGTGTTATGCATATAAAATTTTCAAGTATTGTGGCCCTTGCATTCTCTTATACCCAAAAAAACATGCCCCCCATCCACAGCATAGTCTAGCAGACCTCACTAGCTAGCCATGCAAAACTCCTCCCAAACATGCTTGGAGGTAGCCGCAACTTGCCCTCATTTCCATAATGATAATGAAAAGTTCCCTACCGGTAGCACTATAAGGTAGTAGACCCAAGATAGTATATGGTTGGACTTAGGGGGGAGGGGGGTATTGCTCATATTGGATCCTACTCATTACATTTATTGTTCAAGTGACATATAAATAATAATTGAAATGGTTGTTTAGGCAATGACTAAGAATTATGGGATGCATGACAAATGATGTTTTTGTTCATTAATATTAGAATTTAGTGTTAATATGTATCAAATATCTTCGTTATACCTATTTATTTGTATTTCTATCTTACTTTTACTATGAAATGTAATGGCTAACTAAGAACTTTAAATTTTTGTATGTAATCTTGGCACTAATATTCATGAATGCTCTAAACTACCCTAGCTGATTATCATTTTTTGAATTTTACTTTCAGACATAGAGTGCTATCATCTGCAATCCGTTACACCAACATTAATCCACTACCATAATGCTAGATGCTATTTATTACATTGGTTTTAAGCTTCCTCACTAGTCATCCATTGACTTGTCGGCATGTGGCACTCTTACCGCTTGTCCACAAGCTTGTCAGGCTCCAATGTCCTGAACCACCCAAACCCAAACCTCGATCTGATTCCGATCCCTCGCCTGAGAAGCTTTCTGACACCAGAGATGGACCCGAATTTGTTGGATCCAAGAGGTGAAATAGAAGGTTCACGTTGAGGTGCATATACGAAGTTAGCTTAGATAACATATAATAACATTCATCATAAATAATCCCTACTATGTTCGACTGTTTGAGTATTGTGGGCTCTACATGCGTGTCAAACGAATCGCTAGATCTCTAGCCACTTTCTTCCACACCACATACTCTTTCCATTATTGCTTAGCAGCTCATCTATCGCTCCTTGCCACACCGGCCTCCTCTGTGTCTGGCATCGTTAAGTTTGTGTGTTTATGGCGTCTTTCGTAGGCTTCGGTCATCTTAGGTCGATTATTTTGCGTGGAGTTTGTGTGGTTTAGGACCTATCATGATTCTTGTGACTCTCATGCACTTTGTGGTTTCTTCTAAATCAGCTTCATTGTAATTATTCTTTTATCTTAATAAAAAATAGGCTATGCACACCTTGGTAGAGCTAAAGTGTTGCCTGATCTACTGTGCTGCCGGCACCTCCCTCTCGCGACTGCAGCTCGGTCATTTGACATGGCTGTCTGCTTGCCGGCCACAGCCTAGGGATTTTTTTTTTTGAACCAACACAACCTAGCTAGGGATATTAGGAATGGGCGGCGTGGTACTTTCCCGGAATCACCCACACCATAAGCGCGTGGAGTGTCTTTGCCAACGTCAGCAATCTAGGACTAGCCCTAATAAGATAGGTCTCCACACACAGGCCCTATCTACTTGTGCCCTTTCCCCAAAATCTCACGGAAAACCAATTCACTCTACTCTCGCCGCCGCCGCCGTCCCGATGGAGCCGAAGAGCAAGGGCACGAAGCTCATCTCCCCGCCGGAGGCCGCGGCCGTCGCATCTGCTGCTTTGATCGCCATGGTGTTCGACAACGGCGACATCCTCCGCGAGATCTTTCTCCGCCTGGGCCTCCCCACCTCCCTCGTCCGCGCCGCCGCCGTCTGCAAGGAGTGGTACAAGATCGCCTCCGCCCCGGACTTTCTCCGCAGGTTCCGCTCCCTCCACCCGCTCCCCCTCCTCAGCTTCTACGACAGCGCTCTCATGCGCTTCGTGCCGCGCCCACACCCGCCGGAGCTCGCCGCCGCCGTCCGCCGCTGCAGCAGCGTCCAGGTCCACCTCGGCGGCCGCAGTGTGTGGCACATCTTCAACAGCCGCAACGGCTGCCTCCTTCTTTCGTTCATGGGCATGGACATCGAACAAGCATACACCGTGTGCAGCTCGCTGCACCCTGAGAGAGGCCTGGTGGCGCTTCCAGATCCGCCCTGCTCGATCCCCGACTATGATAGCGATGAAGATGTCGTCGACGATGATAGTGATGACGACAGAGACTATGGTCCCTATGGTTATTATGTGCAGACTGAAGATCACGGTATGCTGCTCCCGGAGGACGGTGGCGATGCCCTCTCTTGCATTTCGGTGTCCTTGAAGTACAGTGAGAAAGGAATCTGGGCACACGTAACTGAATTGGAAGCTGGAGCTTGGAGCGAGGGTCGCAATTCTGAGCCCATTCCAAGAAAGGATCTGCCGGAACTCTTTGTGGATTGCCGCAGGTTCGGCATCCTTGCAAATGGCAAGGTCTACACTCTACAGGTTGTGTATGAGAAACCACATTCTCGTGATAGATTTACCTTCTACAAGCATGTTCTTTCTCAAGCTTCCGAAAGGAGTGGTGTATGATGATGGTGCTGCAAACCTGGGTTTGTCCCGTGCCGAGGGTTCGGGAATTTTTCTCATCCAAACCAAGGGCCTTAAGCTTTTTGTATGGATCAACAGAATGGACCGCAGCGGAGGTGGTGATTGGGAGCTTGTTGACACAGTCTGTGTTCATCAGGCCTTTCGTGACCTTGCAGATCCTACCTGGCTTTCACTTTCACTGGCAGGGGATTTTTTCCTCTATGTGAATGATGTCGGAGATAATGCAGAGTATGTCTTCCTTGAGAGAGAGCAACAGATCTACTACATGCATATTTCAAGCAGGACTGTGGAGAAGGTGTATGATGAGGAAACACAGAATGAGGGATGCCCATTTGATGTCGCTCCCATCATGATGCCATGGCCTCCCACCTTCCCCAAGCTGGAAGATTGACATGACCAATATGGGTCAACCCACAACAAGGTCTGTCTTCAGTGAACTCTATACTTCATTTCTAGTTGTGGTGTTATGCGAGGTGTCTCCTGTTTCTCAAATCTTGTGATGGTGATGGATATCTTCTGTTTCGCATGCAAATGTTGTAATGGTGATGGTCTATTTTCAGTCTCTCAAATGTTGTATTGGTGACGGTTTATCTTTGGATTCTCAAATGTTGTAATAATGGTCGTGGATCAAGGATCATATGTAAGGTTAATTACTTGTCTCCATGGTTGAATATTGGCCTATGGTTTTATCTCCTAAGAGTTAAGAAGCAAATTATATAATTTATGTGGTCGGTCTGCTGGAAGGTGCTTGTTCTTAACATGTTTGAGCTGAATGTTTTGAAGATAATTCCAGGTGTACAGTTTGTGTAGTATTTGTTTTCCATTTTTTTTTTTGAACTGGCTTTATTGGAGTACTAATGCAAGTATTAGATGTTTGCATGTTACTATATCCATTTTTAGGCTCATACACCAAACTTTGTGTATGCATAAACTAATATGTTTGTCACTTGAGAGTTGGCACACATCAATACATCATTTCATCACAAGTTTCATTTGGTTCCTCTAGCTGGTACTACCCTGGTGACCTATATTAGGGATTTAGGGCCGAGCTAGATCAAGTCTCTGATAGTTTGCAATTGCTTCTCCCTGTTCTAGAATATGTTGAAATGTTTCCCTTGTTTTTTTTAAAAGGATGTTCACTCATAATTTCCCTACTTTAGCTAGATCATAAGTTTTTATTTGTATGCAAACTGGGCTGATTGTGCTCAACAGGTTTGAGCTGATTGTTCTGATCTAAGTTTACATGTTTAGGTTGTGTAATGTTCTTTCCATTTTTAACTGGTGAACTTGTTTTATTGGAGTAGGTCTATTAAATTTTATTATTAGATGTCTGCATGAACAGTTTTTATCTTCTGAAATAATATTTCATGTTTTAAGGGTCGAGTGCTTGAAGTTTGAGCATTGACAATTATGTGCTCATCATGACAGATTCAAGTCACTTTTTTGTTTTTAGTTGATTTTTTTACCCTTCAATGATGGAAAATCATACTTGTCAGCATGGATTTGACAAAATTCAGTGAGTTTCATTCACTCAAATTTTTTGTCATTCCATCTATTCGAAAATCATTTTTGTCAGCATACTTCTTTGGGAAGCCTTGCATATTTAAAAATGGAGCCTGAAATTCAGATTCTACAGCGGACTATATATACCCACCAGGGTATTATGAATTGAAGAATATGATAAAAATTAGATATATATGATGCTAGATGAGCTTAGACTAACTCCAACAGCGAGGGGCAAAAGCAATTTTGCCTCCTACTCGCTACTGTGCGCGCCGGGAATGCCCTCCAACAGACGAGGCATCGCGCGATGCAAACTGCCTGCGGAGGAGAGAGGGGATGCAAAATTGCATCGCCTGTCTCCTCGAAGGCATCCGCGCGGGGGAGAAGGAGGAGGCGGCGCGCACGTCGGAAGGAGGCCGCTCGCGTGCGGAAGAGGAGGTGGAGGAGGCGCAGGACGGAGGCGGATCAGACCCGGAGCGCTCGTCGCCATAGGAGGTGGGGGGAGGACTCGAGGCCGGGCGAGGAGCCGGCGGCTGTGTCTCCCTCCCGCACCCGTCGCTCCTCTGCCGCCTCCGAGCCGCCATGGCCTCCGCGCCGCCGCGGCCCCCTGCTCCTGCGAAGGTCGAATTGGTGCCTGCGGAGTCGAATCGGTGTCAGCTTAGCTTGAATCGACCCCTGCTCGGTCATCGGTGGGGTCAGGCCTGCTAGCGGCATACGGCCCGCACGACGACGACCCCTTCCTCTTCCTCGCCCCTTTCTCTTCCTTTCCGGCGGATCCCGGGTGCGGCCAAGCGAGGTGGGCGGAGTTGCTGTGATAGAGGAGGGAAGAGCAGCTTGGGCGCCAGTCGGGAGGAGAGAATCAGAGCCGCACCGCCGCGCCCCTCCACCACCTCCGCGCCGCCGCGCCCCTCCACCGCCCCCGAGCCGCCATGGCCTCCGTGCCGCACCCCTCCACCGCCTCCGCAGAGGGAGTAGGGGAGGCGCCGCCGCTGGCCGCTGCCCGACGGAAGAGGTGCAGGGGAGAGGCCGCGCACCCGACGACATCTCGCCGGTCGTCCCTGCTCGCCCCGTGGCTGTGGTAAATGCGATTGCAAATGCTACTTCTGTTGGAGGAGGTGGGATGCGAAGGGAGGGGAAAATACTGTAGATGCGAGGCAAAGGTGCATTTGCCTTCCAAATTTGCATATTGTTGTTGGACTCAGTCTTAGAAAATTGCCTCTGCAAACTCGTTGTATTCAGAAGTGCACTCTTTTTGTGTATTTATACCCTTGGTATTACAGGATAGGGGTATTCAGCACTAGAGTTGTTCATATTGATTGGTAGTTCCTTTCTGGTGACAGAAGAATTGCACTGATTGTTTATTCTGCTGTGGAATACGTACTGATGGTTGAGCTAGGTAGCAGAGATTTGTGGCTCAGAAATATAACGGATGCCTTTTTTTTAGGTAGAAACGAGCTTCATTAATTAGATGGAGCATAATTGTTACAATCATCATTGAACATGTTTATGCCACTCCCCTATATATGGTTTGATCTCGCGAAACCTGTCTCGCACAAGAATGAGCAAACCCTATTACACTACTGATAAACATGAACAAAGGTAAACTCATCGAAGCTCCCAGTCTCCTACTGAGATTCTGATAGTCCAAAGGGTCAAACTAACCGCAGATCGCTGCTCCTCTAGCTTTTTCATAGCTTAATCAGATTCAAGCAATCTGGTTTCCAAACAGATCTTTCGGACCCCTAATTGTTGTGCCAAGAGAATGTCATCTCTGCAAGTCTGCATGCCACAAACCGGGCAGACCGGTGGCTCCAACTGGACAGACCGGTGTGATCAAGTTACTGAAAAGGCAATTTGGACTTCACCATTAGATAGGTCCCGTCGAGCAGATCAAGATTCATATGTGTGGAACGTCCAATTTGGAATCCGGATGAGGCAGATATGACTTTTGCAAGATCTGCACATCGGGTGGACCGGTCTGACCGGTGCCCCTGTGTCCGAGTTAAATCAAGGGGTCCTAATAGATTAGGCTTGTAAAAGGATTTTCTTGCGGGGCAAGACCTCCCCACCCTATAAATATAAAGGCCCACGCCCGATTGAAGATCCAATCAATCAAATCAATCTGCTTTTATCTTTTTACCTTTTCTTTTTGCCCTAAACTTTTCCAATCTATTACTTGTTGTTCCTCCTTCGTCTCTATGTCGATTGAGGGCATTCTAGGTGGCCTGTCGGCCCTAGGACAACCCTGCGTGTGCCGCTCCGACGGGATCCTGCCTGAGCGACGTTCGAAGGTTCTTCGCCGGTTCAATCCGGCGGCACCGGTCTGACCGGCGGCGTCGAAGGCGCTGCAACGAGCTCCTCCGTACGCCGCGTGGTCGTGTGTTGGCCATAGACTCGCCCCAACACGGCCATCATGATCACATATTATTGTCCCTGTTGCCCCAGAGGTTATCATTCTCATAAAAGGCACCATCAGTATTGCACTTGCACCATCCCCTCCAGCGGTTGAATCCACTTTTCAGTCTCTTTAGCTTGCTGTTTCTTCTCCCGGCATAGCAAGTGCCACAAGTTAAAGGCTGTGTCATTTTCCCATTTTACACTTTGTCGTAGTGAAGGTGGTGTTTCTCCATGGCTCCATGCTTGTTAATCGTCATCCAAAGTGATCACATCCGATCCCACACAAAATCACTCCTACATCTCTCTTGGAACAGATATCAGGCTGAATCAGCTCCCTTGCCCAGGTGTTATCATGAAGCCTAGGCAATTTGAGTATTTGGCACCAATAATATATAGTTCTTGCGTTGTTCCAAAATTCCCTCGCCACCGTGCAGTCCACAAGCACATGTTGTTGAGCTCCGCAAACTTCACAGTTAGCAATCTGTTCAATGTACCTCCAATGCAGAATATCTCTAGCTGGTAGAAACTCATGCAATAATATCCACAAGAAGATTTAATTTGAACCTTAGGGGAAACTGCTATCTTCCATATGGCCTTCCAATGCCTATGGTGGAAATTGATACATCAATATACTTCATTAATGCTGTACCTCATCAGTGAGTGCTTTTCTGTTAATTTGTAAAAAGAGAAACATTGCATGAATGGGAAAACATCTTATTTGAGGTTTTTTACGGTACACAATACAACCTGTACGACCGGTTGAAAAAAGACTCGTATGTAATAGAAAAAGACCTATATGTAAGGATCCGACGGTTGAGATTAATTCTATACAACTGATTTTTTTAGCTGTCGTACGGTAGTATTCATAGGTCGTATAGGTAGTATAAGGGTATTATCGAAAATGTAAAATGCTATTGTTGTAATATAGGAAATGAAATATATGAAATGTGTTAGATAGTATAAGGGGGCAGCGGGGAATTTTTTTTCCAAATAATATATATCTACCATATTACCATTTTACCTCTAGAGAAAAATCGATAATACGACCGTGCGACCGTTGGGTCGTATTGTGTACCGTAAAAACCTCTCTTATTTTGGAGAAAAGTGCTGTGAAATTTCTAATTCAAAATTCTTGTAATGAGAGACTGCTACCAGCCCACCTCTGTAGCCTATAATAATGTATATAGTCGTCTCAAAGTTTAAACATGCACATCACGGTTAAATCACAAATATGTGCAACGACTTTAAGTGAATAGTTCATCAGGGGAGCAAATAATAATTAATATGATTCGCAGATAATCACACATATGTGCACAGTGCTTCTTTGGTCATCCTTCGATATACCTTTTGGAGTGTGTCATTTTTGCCGAGAGCCGGGCTTTTGACTCATGGCAAAGAAGCTAGTTGCCGTGAGCCAGAATCTTGGCTCTCGGCAAATCTTCTGGCGCTCGGCAGCCTCTCGGTTTCCGGTAGTGCTTCAGGCCAAATATGTTCTGTTCGAGACATGTTGCCTCTAGGATTTATAAGCAAGTCATTCTCTACTTGTACTCAACCTTGCCTAGGCAAACAGGATTCATAAGCATGTCCCTCCATCCATATGTATATGCTTGTAATAATCAGATAATCCTAACAAGGCAAACAGTTTGATCACATGCCTTGGAGCAGCTATATATTGTTCTTCCAAGGCAAATAATTGTTGTGACGTGCATCAAATCAGTTTCTCTAAAGAAAATGATTCGATCCATTCAATTCAATTCCAAGCAATGTCCCAACCTGACTAAATATAGGCCAGCATCAGGAAGCAAATGTACAGTTCAGTTCATAGAAACATGGACAGTTTAATTGAAACATTAGCTGGTTATTTCCTGTTAAATTTTTCAATCGAAGGTAAGAATAATGGATCTCTCGCTTGCCAACAATACATGTGGACATACTGAATACAATAAGTTAAGAATAACCGTACCATTTGACAATCTTTTAGTAAACAATGTGGTGACTGAAATACTGAATACAATAATACAAGCTGTTTCTTGTAAGTCAAAAAAAAAGCATCATGTTTGCAGTTCGCCCTATTGACCAATCTCCACAATTGTATCTCCATGATCGATACCCCCCTTGATTGTGTGGTCTAGTACTTTTGCGTGGGTGTTTTTGACAATGGCCTCACAGGCAATGTCGTCTCTCACAACTCACAAACATGTGTACTGTCTCTCATTACCATTACTTCAAACAAGAACTTTTGCAGCCCTTCCCTCCAAAACAATACGTGTTCCCATGTATGCGATGTTTCTTTTTCACTAATTGGCAAGCAAAAACTCATTCACTATGGGAAAAATCGAAGTTTGTCGTGAGCCCAGCTTCAATGAGCTTTTTCTCGAGCTCACGGAAAAATACCATTTTGCCGACGACTACGGCAAAAGCTCATGGCAAAAAGCGGGCTCACGGCAAAATTCAACTTTGTTGTGAGCTTAGAGGCCGGCTTACTACAAAATAGGACTTTGTCGTGAGCCTGGAGGTCGGCTCACAGCAAAATTAGATTTTACTGTGTGCTGTTTTCAGCTGACGGCAAACATTCCATTTTGCCGGCAAGAAATCATCTTCCCAAATCAAAATATTTTTATAACTTTTTCATACAAATACGGATGAAGAAAAACTTTATATCACAATTGTACATCTAGAAAAGATCTACAATTTTTAGTAAGGAAGTATTTCAAAATTTTCAATTTGAATATGTGTTTTCTTTTTTCAATTGAATATAGAAGGGACACTTGTGAAGCAACCCATAGCTATATTTATCTTCTATACTCTAAACTTTTTCTACTCCACATAGAACATATGGCTCTTAATGTTCAAATTTGGTACATTTTTGTATTTGTTTTCTATATATAACTAATTAATTGCATTTTAAGCATTTTTTTGAGTCAAGCCAAATTTGAACTACAAGTGATTCAAATTATAGAAAAAATAAGTGGAAAAATGATATTCATGTTACTTATCTAAATTTCAGACCTTAGCCATAAAATGAAAAGAAATTTCCAACATCTTGTTTGGGAAACACGATTGATATCGCTGACACACGCCCATTTGATTTTAAAATTCTACAAAACAAATGAAGTCCAAAAGTCATGATATTTGTAAATATTTCATTATATCATACTTGGAGCATGTGGTAAAAAATTGAGTGGGTTTCGCAAATTTTATCATGCACGATGCTTACAACATGTGAATTTTGACTTCATAACTTTTTTCACTCACGGCAAATTGGAATTTGACTTCATAACTTCTTTCACTCTCCACATACAACATGTGATACTCTATGTTAAAATTTGGTATTTTTTGAATTTGTTTGTTATAATTAATTAATTAAATTCATTTGATGCAAGATTTGAAAAATAAAACCTTTGTCATGGGCCGTAAAATGGGCTCACAAACAAAGTCGAATTGGGCCAACTGGCCCATTTACCCGCCAGCCCACTACCTAACAAACTCTACATATATAAATCCACCCCCTCTCTCCTCCCTCAACCAGCCGCAGCTGCCCCTCCTCCCTCTTCCGTCTTCCCCGCTGCAGTCGCCCCCTCCGATACACCGCCGCCTCTTCCTCCCTCCCCACCGATACTCTCCTCCTTCGCCCCTCACCGCAGGACGGCGGCCACCTCTCCCCCCCTATTGCGGCTCCTCTCCTCGCCCCTCCGCACTCGCTTCACTAAAATAGATTGACTGGTGAGGAGCGGCATCGGGGCGAAGAGCGGCGGGCGCGACCAGCAAGTGCGTCGGTGGGCGCGACCTCCTCCCCTATGGCGCAGCGGCCACGACCTCCTATCCTTCAGCGCAGCGGCCTCCTCTTCCTTCGGCGCGACGGCCTCGACCTCCTCTCCTCTGTGGCTCCTCTCCTCAAATCTGGCGGCAGGTGGTCCTGGTGATGCTCCTCCTCCTCTCCTCAGATCTAGTGGCGGGTGACGCTCTTCTATCTCTCTCTTTCAGATCCGGCGACGGAGCAGAGGCAGTGACGGGCGGAGGTGGTGGCGGACTGGTGGCCCGGTGGTGGCATCGGCCTTGACATCCCTATGGTGGCGCATCAGCCTCGACCTCCCTCCCCGATGCACAACCTCGGCCTCCCGCCCGCGCGCAGCTTTGACATCAAGCTTCCTCCCGGTGCGGCGGTGATGGCCTGGTGGTGGAGGAGGAGGAGGAGGAGGTCGTGGAGTTGCGGCGGCGTGGCGACGACGGAGCTAGGAAACAGTGGCGGGTGGCGACGGTGGGTGGCAGCCGATAGCCACAGCGACCAGCCGGTGGGCCTGCGGTGTGACCGTGGAATTTTTTAGGTTTTTTTATTTTTTCAAAACTCTTTGCCGAGACCAGGAGTACACACGATACACCTTTGCCTTGAGCTCCATGGGTCGGCTCTCGGCAAAGAGCTGTGACGAGGGCCTGGATTAGGGCCCCTTAAGTGGCAAGATAATCACTCTGGAGATGGAGTCTTCTGACACTATTAATAGCGTCAAGGCTAAGATCCAGGACAGGGAGGGATGCAGATCTTCGTGAAGACCTTCACAGACAAGACACCTCATCTCCGACCAGTCTCCACCCCGCACAAGGAGTCTCCGCCTCGCACGAGGAGGCTCCGCCTCGCACGAGGAGTTCCCGTCCCGCACGAGGAGTCTCCGCCTCGCATGAGGAGTCTCCGTCTCGCACGACAAGTCTCCGCCTCGCACGAGGAGTTCCCGCTTCGCCTCCGACAACCTGCTCGCTCGAGGAGTTTCCATCTCCAACCACTCGTTCGCACGAGTAGTTTCCGCCTCCGACTAAGGTGGGGCCCACACGTGGAGGTCGGAGCGCGGGATCTGGGGCCCCACACGAACGTGGCGCTGCCCCGACACTCGAGCTCCCTCGCAACGACACGCAAGGCTCCGGTTCTCCACGCCATGCAAACACCCCAGCTGGCGGCACGCGCGGGCGGCCGGCTCTGACAGGAGCCGTAATGCTGCACTGTTCGTCTGCGCAGCCTCCAACGGGCCGTCCCATCCAACCTCTGCGGCACGCTACTCCCGTCAGGACAGGCACTCGATTACTCTCAAACAGGCGGCGCCTATCTACATTTAGGCCGTAACGTGGCAGACCTCATGCACACTCAAAGGCGTTGAGTCACCCGCGAAAGAGCTCGGAGAAGGCGCCAAGTACCCGGAATAAACAGTGCCTCCCGGACACGCGACGACCGCAAGCTCCACCACAGCTCAGCGCCCTTCAATGCCTCGTGGCAGACATCGACGGGGGAAAAGACCTCCCAACTCCATAGCGCTGTAGCACATATTTGTATTCCCCTTTTGCCCCTCACCCTTTGCGTCTATAAAAGGGGGATGAGGGCAACCGTCATAGGGGCTGACGAACCGATCATTCAATACCCCACAGGGACTTGGGCTCGACACCCTCTCCCGACCAGTTTGTAACCCCTACTACAGACATTCCTGGCATAAGAACACAACAGCTCAACACTAGACGTAGGGTATTACTCCTCGGAGGCCCGAACCAGTATAAACCCATGTGTCTCCTGTACTAACCATCCGGGTCCGACACACGATCCGATACAAATTTACTGCCGGTGGTAGAGAACCCCGACAAGCTGTTTGCCGTGAGCGCTTTGCCAAGAGCGCTTTGCCAAGAGCGGCTCACGGCAAACACTTTGCCGAGAGGATGTCGGCCTTTGTCGTGAGTATCGGGCTCATGGCATTCTTGCGGTCTTGCCGTTTCCCGTAGTGATTGGTGAGGCTTGGCTGCATCAATGAATTATCTTTATTTATCATATTCCATCGTAGCATCAGATTGATTTCTGATACAACAAATCTCTCCCACGTACATCAGCTATCAGCAAAATTACAAACTGCACAGCACAATCAGAAATTGGACCAGATTACCTTCTCTGGACACCGGAAGAAACATCAGCCCAAGGGAATAATAGAATGCTACAGCAATAACATCCTCTGCACTATACAATATGTATTAGATTCTTAAATTTGTTAGCAGCATATAATTATTTTATCATATTTTTAAATTTAAAATACCCATGATGTACTTCTATTATCTATACTATAATTGTAGAACAGTACTACTTGGAATATGATTTTTCGTGGTCCACTTTTACATTTGTTAGAACTTTAATAAACCTTTGCTGAACAATCAAAACATTTAAATGCATAGAAGCTCATCTTAACATAGCGCTCTGTAATTAAAAACAATAATAGTGACTTTAACCTCCCATGACAAAGTTATTGTCAATGTTCAAACGTCAAGTATTCAACTTTTAAAACATGAATTATTACTTAAGGAGACAATACTTATTCGTGCACCCATCTGATATTATAACTTAATGTGCATTAGAAATTAGGAGTTCAATAGGCCAATGGAAAAACATTACACAAGATGTACATCTGAAATTTTGTTCAAAACATTTAGCTGAAACTTGTTAATAACAAGCACTTTTGAGCTGACTGGCCACACATAATTTTTATTAAAATAGAGCATGAAAATTATGAGTTAATATATCCTGTTTTGAAACACAAGAAAACATTTATGCACTTTCTAGGCTGTCGCCACATTTGAGATCGCAAAACTGGAATATAACTTCAGTGAGAAGCAACAGAAAACAACTTTTCTGACATGATCAATCCAATGTTTGATTGACTGCCTGAAAATTTGAAAAAAAAACTGTCCAACATTTGGACATGGCCAAATAGGGACCTCATAAGGCGAGGCAATAATGCACAAGAGGTAGATGTTAGCCAAATTATATGAGAGGTGCTAGGGGAAATCATATAGGGTGGATTATACATAGAATCAGCAATTTACAATTGTGGAAGCATTAGTAGCATTTTGATTCCCTAATCACTCTTAATTATTATTTTTATGGTTCTTTCTCACTTCTCTTTTGATACTTTCTTTTTCTCTTTCCTTTTCTTCTTGTTGGTGACGTATGTCCAATTTTACTACTACTGCACATATATATTTCCAATGATTTTATACTTGATGGAATATTAGTGACTTAATATTCTTTTATATGGTTAGATGAAATAATAGAAACATTCTTTAATAAACTTGCCCTTTCAATCTCAAAAAATAATGAAAAAATTGGAAACAAAACAAGTCAAGTCCCTTATCAGCTCAAAAGCATGCTTAGACCTCGTGTGGAACTTCTCATGTTTTTTAATTTCATGATGATTTTTTATCATGTCTTTAATTCATACATGTTTATAAATAGGAAAACATGATTAAATAAAAGTAATAAACTTCGGATAATGTCTTCCCCATTGCATTACTTGGTGGTTATTATCTTGGATTTCTCATCTAAACAATATTTTACAGGGCGAAAGGGCAAAAATCTCAATGCTGCTTTATTTGCCAGGGTCGTCTTTTGTTGCAATTGAATTGACCCTTCCAAGCACATATGTTGTACGACCAACAAAATTGTCAGCATCGATTGTAATGTTCATCTTCTTCCGTACCACATGCTTCTATGTCTCTGGCATCCGCTTGGTCTCCCATGTTGGCATGTTGGATGTTGCTAGCACCACACCCTTGTGCCGTCCGTGGCTCTGCCGGCAGCACGAAGGTGGTCTCATTTATTT
Source organism: Cenchrus fungigraminus (assembly GCA_036936925.1). NCBI lineage: Eukaryota > Viridiplantae > Streptophyta > Magnoliopsida > Poales > Poaceae > Cenchrus > Cenchrus fungigraminus. The sequence continues at coordinate 95,937,525 of CM072770.1, forward strand.
TTTCTTCATGCAGATGATATAGATCAACCAATTTGATGAGAGTATATTCCCTTATAATTTGTCATTAGTTATGAAAGTCCACCTCAAGAAGCAAAATAAACTGTTCCAAAAAAGAAGCAAAATAAACTGGAAAACCAGTTCCACACACACACACAAAACCCAGGACAACATTCTTCCCCATCATCATCAGTCCATATTAATTACTTATCACATTCCGAATAATCTGACATGCTATCCGTATTTTGATGCTCTACTTTTCTGTTGCAACGTTGTCAGCAATACTAGAAATAAATATCGATATACTATGACACATGCAAGTACCAGTGTTTACACCCGGTACTAATGGGTCGTGTCGTCCGTTATCTCCCGTCTGACCCTTTTTCTCTTTCGTTTTCTTTTCTTCCTTTCTCAATCATTTTTCTTTTCTCATCATCTCAATCAAAATCTAGAATGCAAATCACACACACACTCATATATACATCTCACAATCACATACATCTCAGATTTTACCGATCAAAATTCATAAAAATACAAGAACACATCTCAGATTATACTAGATCAAAAATCAAATGACAAGAACCCCAGGAAGATGTATGTTGGTCGTAATCAAATCACAAGAATACCGAGAAGAAGAAGTATGCCTGGCTAGTCGCGCCTGACCGCGCCGCCTGGTCGAGGCCACGCCTGGCCATGCCGCCCGCCCGGGCCACGCCACTCGCCTGGCTGCGCTGCTTGCTCGGGCCCCTGGCCGCGCCGCCCGCCCGCCCTCCAGGCAGGGGCCGTGCCACCCGCCGTGCGGAGGCTGGCCATGTGCACATGCCCAGCTGCGCCCGTGCCTCCAATCGCTGGCGCCTCCGCCCTCCCATGGCTCTGCTGCCGACCGGTGCCCCTGCAGATCTAGAAGACACACACACACACGCATAGAGAGAGAGAGAGGTGAGAAGATGAGAAGAAAGAGAGAGAGAGAGTCTGGGAGGTGGTGGGAGGCCGGGACTTAATGCCTCCACGTGTGGGCAGCGTGGTTTAGATTTAGTACCGGGGTGGCAGGTGGCCTAATACTAATGGACATCTATTGGTACCAGGTTTTAACCCCACCCGGTACTAAAAGGGGGGCATAACATTAGTACCAGGTCGTGCGAACACCCGGTACTAATGGTAGGGTATTAGTACCGGGTGTTCTCTACACTAAGTACTAATGAGGCATCACGGGAGCGCTCAGGGAACTAGATGTTGGACACACTACCATTGCACCTATTAGTACCGGGGGCCAAAATAACAGTACTAATGGAAATTGAGGCCCATGGCCAATACTCGGTTCCCCAGTAGTGTACAAGCTTCGGTGGGACCTTAATCCTTAAGACAAAAGATTGTTCACAAACCATATTTTGAAGTACACATTGGTGGGCTCCAAACCACTTAGAGAGCAATATCATAGCATGTATAATATAGCCAATTATTCTTGTGCAATAGTGGTAAATGTTACGAATCAAAGGTCACTAGATATTTCTTTTCGAAGAACATTAGTTGGGAATAAATTAATTGTCTGGTACAACCTAGTAGCTAAAATAGCCAACTACCAGCTTTCACAAGGTAGAGATATTTTCACTTGGGATCTACATTGACATGGATGTTTTTTAGTTTGATCTATGCATGTGTATTTGAAAAACCAAGGTGTGTTGTTCAATAATAAATTTCTATGGAAGATAAAGATTCTCCTAAAGATAAAGATTTTCCTTTGGCACTTGCAATGAGGTGTCGTTCTAGCAAAGGATAATTTAACTAAGAGGAACTAGACTCGGAGTTTGATTTTGGTGATTAATGACAACATGATCAATGGAACTAACCATATTGTTGAGCATGTCTTTGCAGACATTCCTAGGTCCCATGGATGTAAAAATACCATACGCCAAAATGAGAAGATAGTATATTTTTCAAGGGTCAAAACCGAGAAAGAAAAAGAAAAAGAAAAGACACCGCCGGATGAACCGACGGTACCTAGAAGACGGCCTCGGTGCAATGGCCGGATGAAGTGGTACACTGCATGAAGACTTAAGTTAACTTGAAGAGCATCGGAAGAACCGATAGTCCTAATTCTAGTTGCACCGGATGATTGTAAGCAATGAAGCAATAGAAGTCGGTAGCACCGGATGAACCGACGGTCCATTGGTGGGCACCGTCGGTCTATCCGATGATCAGAGAAATCAAGACAGAGAGCAGCGGGTTGCACAGGCTTCAGCACCGGATGAACCGATGGTCAAAGAGATCAAAGCAGCGGTTCATCCGACGGCCTGGAAGAAGCTAGCTAAGAGTAAGGTTTTTGACGAGGATCCCTTCAGCACCGGATGAACCGACGGTCAGAGAAAGGAGGTGTCGGTGCAAGCATCAGAATAATTGTGTCAGAGAATCTCAATGGCTAAGTGACGTGGAGGGGCACCGGATGAACCGACGGTGACCATCGGTTCATCCGACGCTATATTTTCAATGGACGTTAGCCAACGGCTCTTTTGATGACTTGGGCTATTTATACCCCTCCACTCACCCATTTGAGGTTGCTGGATTGTGTGGAAGTGCAGAGGAGTGCTAGGCTTAGCTTAGAGCTGAGTGAGTGCAAGGTGTGCCAGCCTTGTGAGGTGATTCTTGAGTTAATCAAGTTGTACAAGGTGCGTCGGAAGCCTTGGGGCCTAAGTGGCTCACCGGCAATCGTCTTCGACCCTCCGGCTTAGTGTGGAGCAGCGAGCACACTTTGTGCGGGGGACGTGGATAGCCCCTTCCTTGGTGGAGAAGCTCCTTAGTGGAGGCGGCATCTGTTGACACATTTTATCTTATATATTTATAAGTCAACCAAACATAAGAAATGGGCATAATCGATAATACCAACGTAGAATAGGGTGTCACTAACAGTTTTCCTGGAGTTTTGGAGAATTCTATGTCTTGCAGGGACTAATCAGAAAAACAGGAAAAGGAACAAGTCTAGAAGGCTCCGGAACACTCCCGAACCCAACGTGACTTAGCACACAAGAAAGAAGCATATAGAAGGGACGAGAAGACACCACGCGAAGGCGGAGCCCGAGAGGGGCCCACCATAGGCCGGTCGGTCCTGTGGTGGGGCCGGTCGGCCCCTCACCGTCGCCACATCAACCCTACTTCTGGAACCTTCCTCCACCACCTATGAGAATCAATCTAAACCGTATATTGAGGTCGGTTTGATCCTACGGTGATGTGACACCTCCTTCGGACTATATAAGCAGACCCCAGACCCCCTATATCAAAACATCATTGAATCCCATACATCGCATCTTCAGATCAAGTCATCAAGTCAAGATCCCACACCCTAGAAACACCATATAGCGTAAGTAGCTAACTAGTCTAGATCTAGGAGGAGGCAAGGTGTCTACTTGGCTCCCGATCGTCTAGAAGCTGGTCGAGATACAGATCTAGCTTCGCTCTTGTAAGTTCTTCATTGTAAGTTCTTCTACAATTGTTATAACATTTGATCCATATCATTGCTTATATTCGACATTATGTGGTTTAGTGTTTATTATGATTACATGTCTAGCATAGTAGATTTGTTCTTATATTCATGCATGGATTCGTATAGCACTCATCTAGATCTTCTGTTAACATGGGTGAGTGGTAGAGATGGTGTAAGCGTGGTGCTTATACTATATTTACCTGCGAGTGCACCCTACATGCCGGGTCGTGTGGTAGATCGTGGTGGTGACAGCACCATTGAGTCCTTTGTAGTCCATCCCCTGTATGTAGGACTAGTGCAAGCTTAGCTTTTGCGGTTATGTCAGGTTTCGCTCTTGATCTTTGAGAGCCAGGTGTAGTTCGAGGACCGGTGGATGGTCGCTCCCTGGTGTGATGAGTGATTGACAACGTGGTGTGGACTGATTCTTGGCTAAGTATTGCAGGTGCAGGTTGCGGCTTGACTGGTGCAGGTGCAGGTGAAGAACAAGCGCGAAAGGTCATTGCCGGTGAGGCCTCCAGGTGTGGAGAAGACAAGTAGGCTTGGTTCGAGGGACCCGGTGGCCAGCGGGGTCAAGTGCGGGCCGCATGGTGGCAAGAACAGCGGGATGATGTCATGGACGGTTTCTTGGTTGAGCCTCAAAACCAAGGTCGAGCTGGAACTACGTGGGAGCCGAGTCATGAGTGGTGATTGGGGAGGCTACACCGAGTTCGCGGGGTTTGCAGTTGTTCACCAGAAAACCACTGGGTTACTCGGTTGAGCCACAAAACCGAGGTCGAAGACTCGACGAGGAGGTGCGGCCACCCAAGCCGGTTCAACCGCCCAGGAGGGGCGGTCTGACCGCCTGGGCCGGTCTAACTGCCCAGGGGGGGCGGTCTGACTGCCCGGGTCGCTGCCGCCGAGAAGCTTCGAAGCAGAGGACACGCGTCGGGATCGCAAGGCTTGCGTCGAGGCTAAGCAAGGTTGCGGTCGCTGGGCATCCGTCCGATGGAGAAAATCTGAAGACTTCCAAATTCGCCCTTGAGGGGCATGTATCCCTAGTTATCTAGTAAGGGTAGTTTAGTCTTTTGGGTGCCTCCATATAAACACTTGAGGGGATGGATGGCAGCCAACTCTTGGAACCCTAGCTCATTTGTTTTCTCATTTTCGTTCTTATTTTCCTCTAGTTTCCTAGGACTAGCTTGAGAGCTTCATGTGAGATCTAGAGAGAGGGATGGATGTATGGGTGGCAAGCTAGACCTTGTATGAACCTTCATGGTATGTATAGATGATTCGGCGTGGTTCCTCAAGGTCTTGTGTTGCCTTTCCCGTTCTCCTTTTTGGTGATTTTCGGAGCTCTTTCTTGTGATTTTCTTGGCGGAGTTTTGAGGGCGATTTCTTGCGGGATTCTTGTTGGGTGTCACATATGAGGACCTTGTGCCTCTTTGGCTGGTGACTTTGCCCCAAGAACCCCCTTGAATCGACCTCGATTTGGTGGTTTTTCGAGTTGCTCGAGTTCTTGACCTAGAGGGCCTAAATCCGCGATTCCCTTTGATTGTGAGCGTTTCGGTTCGATTCCTTTGAGGGAGAGGTTGCCCAGGAGGTAACCCAGCTATCCCCGAAGTTTCACCGCAATCCGTGGGGTGAATCGGGAGATCGGGCGATGGGAAGTTGAGGGTTGACCCGCGGCCAGATTTTCTGGGTAGGGCGGTCTAACCGCCATAGGGGGGCGGTCTAACCGCCCTGGGTCTTCCAGGTGAAGGTTTGGATTTTCCCAGGTTTTCCTCTGTGAGTTTGTTCGCCTTGATCAGAGGAGTCTTCTGGTGAAATCTTGGGTCGTTTCGATGCTGTTTGCTAGGAGTTCTTGCCTTGAGTTCGTTGCTGGGTACAGGAGGTTAGACCGCCCGTGGTAGCCGATCTAACCGCCCCTAGGCCCCTGGGTGAAGTTTTGGTTTTCGCCAAGATTTCTTGGTAGCTAGCTTAGCCTTGACCAGAGATTTCTGTTGGTGAAACCATGGTGTGTTTTGGTGCTCGGAAGAGGGGTTTCGGAGGATTTTCCGGTTACCAGGTGGAGGCGGTCTAACCGCCCCCCCATACCCGGTCTGACCGCCCCCTCTAGACAGCCGGCTCCCGAATCGTTTCCGCTGCCGTGTGCGTGTAGGAGTTGAGGCTGCTGGTAATGTTTGTTCCTAGGACCAGTAGCACTTCAGTGGCTACGTGGTTTTGGCAAACGGAAGGTTGCGTGCGGAGCGTGTGATTTTGGGTGTTCGACCGAGTTCATCTTGTTTGGGCAGTCATCCCATTCGAGAAGAATTTTTATCGGCTCCCATTCACTCCCCCCCCCCCTCTGCTCACCTAATCGGTCCATCAAGTGGTATCAGAGCCAGTTCGGGTCTTCATTTACTCTTACCAGTCTAAGATCCAAAGATGGTGTACCAGGAATGGGGTTCGGGTCCTCCGCACTTCGATGGGAAGAACTACCAGATGTGGCAGAGGCGGATGGCAGCATTCCTCCGCGGAAAGGGTCAGATCCTTTGGGACGTCACGGTGAACACAGCTTATGTTCATCCGATGAACTTCCTTGCTCCAGGATCGAGGGATATGTTCGAAGCCAACAACAAGGCTGTCGACTACTTGTTTCGTGCTCTGTGTCAGCCTGAATTCGATCGGGTTCAGACAGAGGACTTAGCTTGTAGGATTTGGGAGTAGTTGAAGGATGCTCATGCTGGGAATGCTCAGGTTCAGGCTCGGATGTACGCGACTTACCGGAGAGAGTACGAGAACTTCACTCATCTCCCTGGCGAGTCCGTCGATGCCCTTTTCTAGCGGTTTACGGTCGTTGTGAACAACATGAGAGCCAATGTGGATGTGCTCCCATACGATGATCATGATAGAGCCGTGAAGCTCTTGCACTCGTTGGATCGTACCATATGGGATGGGAAGTTTGAGGCTATTGTTGAGTCCGAGAAGTATGACACCTTGACGGTGAACGAGCTGTTCTCGAAGCTCAAGTCGGCTGAGTTGGACCGTGGTATGACAGCCAAGATCGAGAGCCCGACTGATTCTCATAGTCTCGCTCTCGTTGGTGGCAAAGGAGCTAAGTCTAACGCTAACGCATCCTCCAGGATGTACTCTCTGTCTTCTTTGATGTCTTTGCCAGACGAGGAGTTCGACGTGCTTGGAGAGGACGAGCTGGCGTTGCTGACCAGGCGGTTCGAGAGGCTGCACGAGAACCGGGTGAACACGAGGAGGACAGCACGAACGTGCTTTCAGTGCGGCAAGCCAGGACACTTCGTCGCCGACTGCCCGGAGAAGACGGAGAACAAGGACGGCTACAAGGACGGCTACAGGCACCGGTCGAGCAAGGACGGCAAGTACCGATCGAGGCGCGATCACAAGCACAAGAACAAGCATAAGGACGAGCGACGATCGAGGAAGAAGGACGGTCGCGGCAGGAAGGCCCGAGCGATGGTCGGAGCGAGCGACGTCGACTCCAGCTCCGCCTACTCTTCCTCGAGCTCGAGTAGCAGTGAAGATGAAGGTGATCGGCGCAAGAACAAGAACTCATCCAGGAACTTGAGCGGGTTGAGCTGCTTCGCGGGAGATGGCTTCTGCGGCATGGCTCGTAGCTCCGGCAGCAAGAAGAGTCATCAGAGTGACTCGGACTCCGACTCCGAGGACGAGGTATGTGATGAGCTCTCCTCTTTGCGCAAAGAGAATGATGAGTTGGTTGACTTGCTTGATAATCGTGATCACATGCTTAGAGAGGCCAAGAAGATGAGGAAAGAGCTTAGGGCCTCACTAGAAGATGCTAGGAACCATGTGGCTGAGCTAGAAACCCAGAACCTAGATGCTAAGCTTGAGATTGATTCGCTTAAGGCTTCTCCTGTGGTTTCTGATGAGATTGATTGCTCTGATTGCTCTATGTACCTAGCTGATCTTACTGCTCTTAAGGATAAGCATGCTTCTACTTGTGATGAACTAGATATGCTTAGGGTTGAAGTGGCTGAGCTTAAGTCTAGACCTGCTTTGCTAGGTGCTTGCACTTCTTGCCCTGTTTTGCATAGAAAGATTGATGAGATGCATGCTTACACTGTTTCGCTTGAGGCTAAGTTGAAAGAGCCTATTCCCACTTCTTGCTCTACTTGTGAATTGCATGCGGTTAAGAATTTGGAGCTTGCACATTATGTTGATCGCTTGCAGGATGAGAATGATGAGCTGAGAAAATGTATGAGCTGGTTGTCGGGTCAGGAGCCTCAGCTTGGTATCATGATAGCAGCTTTCAAACGCTATGATGGTCAGGCACTTGGGGCTGACAAGCTTGGAGAGAACAGTGGTGAGGGAGTTGAGAGAGTTGGAGAGATTCCTATCCCACCACCAAACAGATACAAGAACAAGTTTGAGCCCAAGCCTAACCATCTCAGAAACAAACTTGACACTACTCCAGATCCACCCATATTCCCTCACCCAACAAATGATTTCTAAACACCGGTGAAGTTTGTGAGCCCAAAGGGAGGTGAGGAAGGAGAGAAGAAGGGTGAGAAACCGAGTGAGCAGCCCCATCCCAAGCCTAAGCCTAAGCCCATAAAGTTTTATTGTGATTATTGTGGAAGAGATGGTCACAAGGGTGAGTTTTGCTTCAAGAGGAAGCGTGAGGAGAGAATGGCGAAGGAGTGGGCTAACAAGGATAGGTACAACCCTTCCCATGGTGTACCTAAGCCTCGTATGCCACTGCCCAGGGGTAAGGCTGTGGTGAGAAGTGTTCCGGCATGGGGAGATACGAGTTCCCGCAGCCGAGGTGGTTTCCTGGAGAGGGCGGTCAGACCGGCCTGGAGGGGTGGTCAGACCGGCCCTGCCCAGAGGGGGGCGGTTAGACCGGCCTGGCTAGGCGGTCAGACCGGCCCCTCCCAGAATTCTGGGCGGGTTGGTTTTCGAGGCGGCGATTCGAGTGGTTTCAGTTCTGGAGGTCGTGGTTCTGGTGGTTGGCATGGTGAGTCTGCCGGTGGTCAGTTTGCTAGACGTTCTCCCCCTCGTGCTCAATACGGGGATGGGAGGAGTCGTAGCTTTGAGATGGAGAGGAGGAACGGTCCACGGTCTTCCTTTCGTGGTTTTCGTCCTCCTCCAGCTAGAGAGGGTTGGTTCCCTCGTAGTGGTTACCGTGGTGGTGTTCGTGGAGGTAGCTTTGATAGGAGAGATGCTTTGGATTGTGCTAACCCCACTTTGGAGCAAATGGCTCGGCACTGGTTTTACTCTTTTGGTACTAACCCCAGTGCTGAGTCATTTGTTCACTCACGTGCTCGCTTTTGAATTTCAGGTGGGAGACTTGAGGAATGTTTGGTTGATTGACTCCGGTTGCTCGAGGCATATGACCGCAGACAAGGGGTGGTTCTCAAGTCTCGTCCCGGTGGTGTCCAAGACATACATCACCTTTGGGGACAATGGGCGAGGGCGTGTACTATCAGAAGGTGAGATCAAGGTAAGTGACAAGGTCACTCTCAGGCGTGTTGCTCTTGTTCAATCGCTGGGGTTCAATTTGCTTTCTGTGTCCCAGTTATTGGATGAGGGTTTTGAGGTGTTGTTTCGGCCTGGTGGTTCTTGGATTTTAGATTCTCGAGGGGACCTTGTTTGCATGGTCGTTCCCGAGGGTCAGGTGTTTCGAGCTGATTTCTCTCAGTCTTCTGGTGTGGAGCGTTGCTTTTTGGCTGGTTCTTCGAGTGAGTTGTGGAAGTGGCATAGGAAGTTGGGTCACTTGAGCTTTGACCTTTTGTCTCGCTTGAGTAAACTCAATTTGGTCCGAGGATTGCCACGGTTGAAGTTTGAGAAAGAGTTGGTTTGTGCGCCGTGTAGGCATGCCAAGATGGTAGCCTCTTCTCACCCGCCTCTCACCGATGTGATGACTGAGCGTCCATGCGAGCTGCTTCATATGGACCTTGTTGGCCCAGCTCGTGTGCGATCTGCGGGTGGGAAGTGGTATGTCCTTGTTGTGGTGGACGACTACTCTCGGTATGCGTGGGTGTTCTTTCTTGAGGAGAAAGGGGAGACGTTTGGTTTTGTTCGAGATCTTGTCTTGAGGTTAAGAAACGAGAGGCACGGAGATGCTATACGAGCGATCCGCAGTGACAATGGCTCGGAATTCAAAAACTCTCACTTCGAAACCTTTTGCCATGACTTGGGTCTTGAACATCAGTTTTCGAGTTCGTATACGCCTCCCCAGAATGGCGTGGTGGAAAGGAAAAATAGGACCTTGTGCGAGATGGCTCGGACGATGCTCGACGAGCATAGGACTCCGAGAAGGTTCTGGGCTGAGGCGGTCAATACCGTGTGCTATGTGTCGAACAGGATCTACCTCAGGGTTCACAAGAAGAAAACCTGTTACGAGTTGATGCACGGTCGCACACCCAAGGTTGCATTCCCATGTTGCATTCCCAAGGTTGCTCTTTGTTGCATTCCCATGTTGCATTGCTGCATTGGTTCAGGGGGAGTGTGCTTTGGCTCAGGGGGAGCTTGCATGTGTGCAGGGGGAGCTCTTTGTGTTGTTCGAGCTTTGGATTGGTGGTTTGTGCTCTTTGCTTGAGCATGGTTTTGTCTCGGATGTGTCGAGCCGTTGCCCTTGCCTAAGGGGTCCGAGACTTGTTCTTCTTCAAGTGATCTTGCTCTTTGCCTTTCCTTTGGCTTTCGATCGCTTGTTGGAGTTTCTTTTAGTCGTTTCTTTTCCTTTTCTTTTCTCTTGGTTACCAAAACGTGTGTGTTGTCAATGCACTCATCAATGGGGAGATTGAGAGCCAGGTGTGGTTCGAGGACCGGTGGATGGTCGCTCCCTGGTGTGATGAGTGATTGACAACGTGGTGTGGACTGATTCTTGGCTAAGTATTGCAGGTGCAGGTTGCGGCTTGACTGGTGCAGGTGAAGAACAAGCGCGAAAGGTCATTGCCGGTGAGGCCTCCAGGTGTGGAGAAGACAAGTAGGCTTGGTTTGAGGGGCCCGGTGGCTAGCGGGGTCAAGTGCGGGCCGCTTGGTGGCAAGAACAGCGGGATGAAGTCATGGACGGTTTCTTGGTTGAGCCTCAAAACCAAGGTCGAGCCGGGACTACGTGGGAGCCGAGTCATGAGTGGTGATTGGCAGAGGCTACACCGAGTTCGCGGGGTTTGCAGTGGTTCACCAGAAAACCACTGGGTTACTCGGTTGAGCCACAAAACCGAGGCCGAAGACTCGACGAGGAGGTGCGGCCACCCAGGCCGGTTCAACCGCCCAGGAGGGGCGGTCAGACCGCCTGGGCCGGTCTAACCGCCCAGGGGGGGCGGTTTGACCGCCCGGGTCGCTGCCGCCGAGAAGCTTCGAAGCGGAGGACACGCGTCGGGATCGCAAGGCTTGCGTCGAGGCTAAGCAAGGTTGCGGTCGCTGGGCATCCGTCCGATGGAGAAAATCTGAAGACTTCCAAATTCGCCCTTGAGGGGCATGTATCCCTAGTTATCTAGTAAGGGTAGTTTAGTCTTTTGGGTGCCTCCATATAAACACTTGAGGGGATGGCAGCCAACTCTTGGAACCCTAGCTCATTTGTTTTCTCATTTTCGTTCTTATTTTCCTCTAGTTTCCTAGGACTAGCTTGAGAGCTTCATGTGAGATCTAGAGAGAGGGATGGATGTATGGGTGGCAAGCTAGACCTTGTATGAACCTTCATGGTATGTATAGATGATTCGGCGTGGTTCCTCAAGGTCTTGTGTTGCCTTTCCCGTTCTCCTTTTTGGTGATTTTCGGAGCTCTTTCTTGTGATTTTCTTGGCGGAGTTTTGAGGGCGATTTCTTGCGGGATTCTTGTTGGGTGTCACATATGAGGACCTTGTGCCTCTTTGGCTGGTGACTTTGCCCCAAGAACCCCCTTGAATCGACCTCGATTTGGTGGTTTTTCGAGTTGCTCGAGTTCTTGACCTAGAGGGCCTAAATCCGCGATTCCCTTTGATTGTGAGCGTTTCGGTTCGATTCCTTTGAGGGAGAGGTTGCCCAGGAGGTAACCCAGCTATCCCCGAAGTTTCACCGCAATCCGTGGGGTGAATCGGGAGATCGGGCGATGGGAAGTTGAGGGTTGACCCGCGGCCAGATTTTCTGGGTAGGGCGGTCTAACCGCCATAGGGGGGCGGTCTAACCGCCCTGGGTCTTCCAGGTGAAGGTTTGGATTTTCCCAGGTTTTCCTCTGTGAGTTTGTTCGCCTTGATCAGAGGAGTCTTCTGGTGAAATCTTGGGTCGTTTCGATGCTGTTTGCTAGGAGTTCTTGCCTTGAGTTCGTTGCTGGGTACAGGAGGTTAGACCGCCCGTGGTAGCCGGTCTAACCGCCCCTAGGCCCCTGGGTGAAGTTTTGGTTTTCGCCAAGATTTCCTGGTAGCTAGCTTAGCCTTGACCAGAGATTTCTATTGGTGAAACCATGGTGTGTTTTGGTGCTCGGAAGAGGGGTTTCGGAGGATTTTCCGGTTACCAGGTGGAGGCGGTCTAACCGCCCCCCCATACCCGGTCTGACCGCCCCCTCTAGTCAGCCGGCTCCCGAATCGTTTCCGCTGCCGTGTGCGTGTAGGAGTTGAGGCTGCTGGTAATGTTTGTTCCTAGGACCAGTAGCACTTCAGTGGCTACGTGGTTTTAGCAAACAGAAGGTTGCGTGCGGAGCGTGTGATTTTGGGTGTTCGACCGAGTTCATCTTGTTTGGGCAGTCATCCCATTCGAGAAGAATTTTTATCGGCTCCCATTCACTCCCCCCCCTCTCTGGTCGCCTAATCGGTCCATCAATCTTCCGTAGTAAGTCTTCCCCATGCATAGGTATGATAGCTTTTCCGCCATGATTGTTAGATGTATTGCACTAATCATAATATGCTTTGACTCGTAGTTTAGAGTTACTAAGGAGTATCCTTACTAACTAGACTATAGGAATACGCTTCCTTGCCTATATTGGGACATTCTAGTGGTTCACCATGATTATGACTTGATCAATGTTATCATTATTATTATCTTTATGTGACCTGCACCTGTTTATAGTAAATTGATATATTTGGCACTTTACATTACACCACTGAGAGATATGCATATGCTTGTTATTAAAGATAAAAGACTTCTTTCCCTATGGTAGAATATAAATACGATACCTGGTTTACTCCTGGTTAAAATACATTACACCACTAAGAGATATGCATATCAAGAGATCCAAGGCATTAGTACGAGTACCAATCCATGCATTTTAGTGGCATTACTGTCAGGGATGACAACCTAGATCGAGTAGTGCTATGATATGTAGCGGATTTATCTTTGACCATATCGTGGGTGAGATTAACTCCACCCATGCTAATGATATTCGAGCAACATCCGATATACTGATAGTACCAGCATTCTCTGGCGCCGTCTTCAGGGTCGAGATTTATTCACTCTTGATAGATGCACTATGAAATGTCAACAAGCATTTTTGGCGTCGTTGCCGGAGAAAGATAGTCTAAAGCCCAAAAACATAAATATATCATGCATGCATCTCTCACACGTAATGTATAAGAACCCAAATTATCATTGCTTAAACAGGCTTACCCTTGTTCTTTCCACTTTTGTTTATTTGATTTCAGGGTGATGTATGAATAAGAATCTTCTGGACAACTTCGTTTCAGATCCAGAACAAATCCTAAGGAAGGCAAGGTCAAAGCTCAAGCCTAAGCTTATGGCCTTTGCCTTGGAAGATTCAACCATTATGCGAAGCTTAACACCCACGTTCGAAGTAATGGCGAACAAGACCCTCCGCGAGTACTCTGCAGCGACCACAGCCAACATACGTACTGGGCCGGCTGTCGATGTGGGAGACAGAGCTTTTGAGCTCAAGCATGCACTGATCAACATGGTACAAGCTAGCCAGTTTTGTGGAAAAGCTCATGAAGATGCCAACACACACCTCCAACACTTCTTGGAGATATGTGGCACCTTCACGATCAAAGATGTGCCAAGTGATGCAATCCTACTTCGCTTGTTCCCATTCTCACTCGTGGGACGAGCGAAACAATGGTTCTACTCCAACAAAGACAAACTCACAACTTGGGCACTATGTTCTATTGCCTTTCTAGCAAAGCTCTTCCCTATAGGCAAAACCAATGCCTTATGGGGGAAATCTCAAGTTTCCAGCAGCAACACGATGAATCTGTTTCTGAAGCGTGGGAGCGCTTCCAAGACTACATTTCAGAATGCCCGCACCACGGAATGGAGAACTGGTTGCTCATGCAGACCTTCTATCACGGGCTCACCAACAACACCCGTGAGACGATGGATGCTGCAGCTGGAGGTGCTTTCCTATCCCTTACACTTACCCAAGCCACTAACCTCGTGGAAAAGATGGCATTCAATCAAGCTTGGAACGAGGAACGTCAACCCCGCAAGAGAGAAAGAGGAATGCACCAGCTCAAGGAGGTAGACATGCTGTCTGCCAAGATGGACTTAATAATGAAGAGGCTTGAAGACAAAGCCCCTGAGAAGAAGGAAGTCATGCAACTCTTTGATTCTCGCATGACCTGTGAAGAGTGTGGAAACACTGGACACTGAGGCAGTCAATGTCCCGAGCTGGAGGAGTACATGAACTACATCAACAACAACCAATATCGTCCCTCGCAGAATCAAGGATGGACCCAGCAGAGGCCCAACTATCCAGTAACTATTCAGGTAATTATCAAAGTAATAACTCTTATAATAATTTCCCGCCTTTAAGAGAGTTAGTCCAAAACCAGGGTAGACTTATGGATAATCTGTCTAAGAAGTTAGCTTCCAATGATAAAATGTTAGAAACTATTAGTAATAAAATGGAAAGCTTTTCTTCTACCATTAAGAACCAGCATAGCTTTAATAAAATGATAGAATCTCAGATATCTCAGCTAGCATCATCTGTCCCTACAACTAACCCAGGTAAGATTCCGGGCCAGCCGGAAGAATTAGAATCTGCAAACCTTGTCGATATCTATAATGCAGGTTTCTACTCCAAGAAGAAAGAAGAAGGCCCAAGGTGGACTGACTGGGACATGCCCGCCAAGAAAGGAGATCCAGGGAGGCCCGTCGTCACCATCAGCATTGGCGCCTACACTTTCGAGAATACACTATGTGACTTTGGGTCTAGCGTCAACATAATGCCTAGGGTAATATATGAGAAAATTTATGGTTCACCTTTATTGTGCACAACCATGTGCTTGCAGCTTGCAGACCAGTCACTATGCTACCCTGAGGGCATCCTAGATGACATATGTCTGAGGGTAGGAAGCTCCTACGTAGCTACCGACTTCGTTGTTGTCGAGACTGGGGGAAGTGAGAACGCCCCGATCATTTTGGAACGTCCTTTCCTTGCCATAGTCAAAGCCATCATTTACGTCGACACCGCGAAGATCGTCTTCAACATCAACGGGAAGAGGGAAAAATTCAGTTTCAAGAACAAGATCCTAAGAGATCCTGCACACCCCTAATATACTTACCCTCAAGAATACAAGCCAGCTATTGAGAAGAAGAGGAGAAACAAAAGCAGGAACAAAAAGAATAATCAACCTCGACCACACGTGGAGGGAGTCTTGATGATCAACCCAATCAAATCAGAACACGAGAACCTTCTCCCTTCACCACTGCTGCCGAAGCTCGACGACCCTAGAATGCCATCAATCCACTGCTCCATCAATCAATGGAACTTCCAGCGAGCTGTCTGCGACACGGGATCGGGCATCAACTTAGTGTCAAAGGTAACTTATGAATTAATATACGGTGACCTGCCTTTGTATTCCACCTACATAACACTGCAGATGGCGGACCAATCACACCGACTCCCAGACGGAATTGCGCGAGACGTACCCGTCAAGATAAAAGATCACTATGTCCTAACTGACTTTGTAGTCATAGACACGGGGGCTGAAGAGCAAGATCCTCCCATAGTACTTGGGAGACCGTTCCTGAACACCACAAGAGCGATCATCTACATCAGGACGGGCGAGATCCACTTCCAGTTCAGAACTGAGAAGATACGCTGCTACTTTAATGTGACAACCCGCCCAGGAAAATACCGTACTATCGCCTAAACCAATCCACTTTGGTCATTAAGCAATAATAAAGTATCATCCTGTCGTTAGTTGCCGGGTTAACGCCCGGTAAAATCACTTACATAGCAACAAGGATCGACATATATGCATTAAAACTCACGCGAAGGCGAGTCCAGAGTACAACCCATAATTAACATCCAATTCTACCCCGAAGGGTTTAATTATTACAAACCAAAGTCTTTGTCCTGATAACGAAGTTCAGAGTTTTGAAAATAGCGGAATTAAACTAAACGACGCGAGGAACATCACGGGAGGCCTGCCATGATGCCTTCATTCATCGTCTTCCACCCACTCCAGCTCCCAGCCAGGCGGGATCTCTCCAGGCCACACATCAGCAAAAGCACTACCTGGAAACAACATATATAGCAAGGCTGAGTATACTAATACTCAGCAAGACTTACCCGTCGGTGACAACTACATCACCAACTCTAGACATGAAAGGCTTTTTGGCCCCTGGGGTTTCTTTTGCTGAAAAGCAACAAAGAGTATGTCCTTACTTTCAAGATTTTAGCCAAGTTCCAGTTGATTATTCCTTTCTAAATTAGCAAGCTATTGCAAGCATAAGTTGTGCAAACAATTAATCAAGCATACATATTCATCAACTTCCATCATTAGGGATCTCATGGCCAGGAGGATAAGTAGTCTCAGATAACGGTGAGAGGCCGACAATCGATTGATTTAAACCTTGCAAGGTAGACCTAAACACACGGTAGGGTGCCCCCGAGAGGACAACCACCAGGCGGTTCCCAAAAATCCTCGGTTCGGGATAAAAGGCAACAGTCTTTGGTACTGGCTATCTGGCATACCCCGCGAGGCACCCAGAATCACACGAGCACCACCGGTAGCTAGCCGGGAGACGCATACCAAGATTAGTAACGGTAAAATCCCTTACCGCCTCATTAAGGTACTAGGCTTACCGTACCCATTTCCGACAAGTGTTTAGTACGTTCAAACACTTAACCCACGAAAGCCATTGGACCGGAGCCCACATCCCATGCTCTTACCACATGAGCAATCCATTTATAAAGATCTTATGATTCCAACATAAGAACCTATTCTCGCGAGTGACAAGTATCACTCGACTTGGAACGGTCCTATAGCATAGCAGCTATCGACCTATCATACTAGTAAAGGACATAGGTACCTAGGGATCATGCATCTAGGGTTTCATTCTAACTCCTAAACGTAAATGCACAAACATCCATAGATAGTTGCATAAATTTCCAAAAACACTTGGGTTAATGCACCGGGGCTTGCCTTCGTCAGCAAAGTTAGCCTGAGGGTCCTCGGTGTCCTCGCTCACTTCCACGCACTGCAGCTCCGCGTCAGCTCCTCCTTCCTCGGCTTCCGGCATGAGAGCGTAGTTACCGTCAGGGAGTTCTACACGATATGCAATGCAGGGTTCAGGTGGAGTGAGGAATCATTTTATCCAACTCTTGTTGGCCATATTCACCTAGATAAACATTTAATTACTAATTCTTTTTCATTAAGGTTATTATATATATATATATATGAAAGCTTATTATTCTTTTAATCTCTTTAATAGTGATTGTGTGCACATCTATGCAATTAATTTCATTCAAATTCACAAAACAGCAAGGGTGAAACCATAAACCCTAATTAAGCTAGGCAACCAATTACTGGAATTACAAGATTTCAAAGATTAATTTTTCCTAATGAAATTCTAATAAGGAGCTCATATGCACCCTAACTTTTAATTGCACAAATCAATCATAAAAACAAGGACAAAGGTTCTAGCTGGCCCTAAAAATTATAAACATGCCACTGAGCCAACTTCAAGTTTAAAAGAGCTACAATTTAAATATACCTAACAATAGCATTTCCTAGTTATAAAAATTATGAGAAAAGCATAATTAAATAAATAACGATCTCCTGCACCCTAACTTTTTACCACAGCTACTCTGGCCCTAACTAAGCTCAAGAAACCAGCAAGTTCATCCCAAAAGCATTTGAAACTTGAACTATGCATTTAAATGTAAATCTAAGAATAAATCAAGATCACATATTTCTAACAGAGATAAATTCATGATAAACTCAGAAAAGTTGTATCTAGGTATAACATGAACATAGCCACAAGTTCAGCACAAACATCATTTTACATTTTGCCACAAAAATTAATAAGACAGAAATGGCATAAATACAAAGTAATTTATATAAAAAGATCTACACAGTAACTTTAAGCAAATTTTTTCCCAGACCCTACAAATGATATAAATAGCAACATATACAAAGTTCAGCTCCATAGCTCTTTTATATTTTGAACTACAACAAAATGAGGTCAAACTGAATTTGAATTTTAATTCAAAATCCTTAAGTCAAAACTATGGTCATGCTTTGTAAAAGTTGTAAGTATAGACTCACTGAAACCAACAAAATTGGTTTTGCATTTTTCTGATTTTTCTACGATTTTCTAGGATTTTCCTAAGTCACTGGACTAATCTGCTAGAAAACTAAGATTCTAATCCTTGCAACTAAGTCCCTGGGTTCACAACTATGCCCTCGCGAATTACATCCGTGCCCTTGCCGGCGGAGGGGAGCTCGCCGGCGGCGAACGGCGGCCGGAGGAGGGCAACATGTAGCACGGGTGCTCGATTGAGCTTACCAGAGAGTGATTGGCGGTGGTGGCTCGGTTTGAGACGGCTCCGGCGAGCGGCGGCGGCGAGACCGCGGCGGCGCTTCCGCCTCGGCTCAGATTCCGGCGAGAGGAGGAGGAATGCACGAGAACAAATGGTCGTGGAAGCTCTACTGGCACCTAAGGGAGCGGCTCGAGGTGTTGGCTGGCGGCGGGAGTCGGCGGAGAGGGGTGCTCACCGGGGCGGCGGCAATGGCGGGTCGGCGGACGTGCGTGTGTGCGGGGCGGTCGGGGAGTTGCTTTTATAGGCGGGCGAGCGAGACCGTGGGGCACCGGACTTGGTCTTGAAGGTGCGCGTGCGGGAGGAACGACCCGGGGACGGCGGAGCCGTGTTGGCTGCCGGCCGGCCGACCGAGGCGCGGCGGGGCTCGGCAGCGACGTGTTGGGCATGTCCTCCGCGTGCGAGACGGTCGGGGGCGGGGGGCGCGTGATGATGATGTCCCCGTCCTCGCCGGACTGTGACCGGTGGGGACCCGGCCGTCGAGGCTCGACGGCGACGCGCCGGCTGCCGCGTGGCGGCGCGGGCACGACGCGCTCGGCGCGGGAGCGCGGTCCAAGGCGCCGGTTCAAAGACTTGCCCCTGTTTGGCTGCTCCAAACTTTAAATTTCAAACACAAACTCAAGAACCTATAGGTAGGACTTCTGTAGATGGTTCAAAGCTCTACACAACAGGCCCTAACCGAGCTCCAATTGATCTCGAATTGATGGAGAAAATCCGATGCCAATCTGAAGAAAATCTCGGCCCTGGTGAACAGTGACAGACAGCGTTGACTTGAGTTTTTGAGCCATTTTCCTTCGAATTTCAAATGCCAACCTGAAGATGAAATGTGTCCCTCCCAATTCTACACAACTTTCATATTGGTAGAATTTTGAGTGTTTAGACAAAATTTGGAGAACGCGTACAAAGTTCTAGAATGACATAATGGCATCAAGGGTTTTGTCCCCCTTAACTAGGGTTTTGACCCATGGAACTTGTATTGGCTTGCCTAAGGTGCTCAAGGGGGTGTGTTGGGGAGGTTTTCAAAGTGATGGCCCAGGTTGACCATGATTTGACCACAGTCAACTGTGTTGACCAGTACTTAAGGTTAATTAAAAACCTGGGACGTCACAGCCTACCCCCCTTAAACGGAATCTCGTCCCGAGATTCGATTCAAGAAAAACAAAGTAGGTAGAAGAACTTACGATTTCGAGATTGCAGAAAACCCGGGTACTTGGTGTTGAGATATTCCTCAGTCTCCCAAGTGGCTTCTTCTTCCGTATGATGACTCCATTGGATCTTGTACATCTTCACGGTGTGCCTTCGGGTCTTTCTCTCCTTTCGGTCTAACACCCTCATAGGATGCTCGATGAGCGAGAAATCCGGCTCAATCCAAGCATTTGCTTCTGTGATCACTTCGGTTTCAGGCACAGGCACGCCTTTCTTTAATTGGGTCACATGAAACACATTGTGGACTGCGGAGAACCGCTCCGGGAGTCGGATGCGATACGCCACGGGCCCACATACTTCAATGACTTCATAAGGTCTGATATAGCGTGGAGCTAATTTTCCTTTAACACTGAACCGTTGCACACCTTTGGTTGGTGATACCTTTAGATAAACGTAATCACCAACTTCATACTGGCGGGGTGCCGTGCCTTTATCGTGATAACTCTTTTGTCTCATTTGAGCTAACTTCAAGTTCTCCCTGATTACTTGCACCTTTGCTTCAGCGTCTTTGACCAAGTCGGGACCAAAGAGTGTTCTCTCTCCGGCCTCTGACCAATTCAAAGGAGTACGACATCTCCGCCCATACAGAGCGTCAAACGGTGCCATCTTCAAACTAGCCTGATAACTGTTGTTGTACGAGAACTCTGCCAAGGACAGACACTTGTCCCAACTCTTATCAAAATGCAAAATGCTTGCCCGGAGCATGTCTTCTACAATTTGATTGACCCTTTCCGTCTGACCATCGGTCTGCGGATGATAGCTGGAACTACAGATCAATTTGGTTCCTAAACATTCATGCAATTGCTCCCAGAAACGAGCTACAAACTGAGTTCCTCGATCAGAAATTATGGTCTTCGGAATTCCATGCAAGCGGACTATTTGGTCCATATAAATCTCTGCATAGTTTTGCACTGAGTAAGTGGTGTGAACTGCAATGAAGTGAGTAGTTTTGGTGAGTCTGTCCACGATAACCCAGATAGAGTCTTTCTTTCTAGCAGTCAGGGGTAAACCCACAATAAAATCCATACTTATGTCATCCCATTTCCACATAGGTATCGACAAAGGTTGGAGTACACCTGCCGATTTCAAATGACTTGCTTTCATTCTATGGCAAGTATCACATTCTGACACATACTTTGCTATGTCGACTTTCATATTGGACCACCAGAAATTCTCCTTCAAATCTTGACACATTTTGGTACTTCCGGGGTGAGTAGAGAATTTGGAAAGATGAGCTTCATCGAAGATTTCCTTCTTAAGATCCGGGTCGGCAGGAATCACAAGACGCTTCCCGAACCATACCACATCTTGTGCATCCTTCTGGAAACAAGTGTACTTGGAATCTCCTTCTGCTAACTTCTGCTTTATTTGCTGCACTCCCTCATCATCGCGTTGAGCAGTGACAATCCTATCATAAAGATTAGACTCTGCCACTATAGCATAGAGATGCCCTTGTTCCACGACTTCCAATTGAAGCTTCCTCATGTCTTCACATAAAGCGTCACTATACGGTTCCACCTCTACGTGATTGCAGTGAACTTTGCGGCTAAGAGCATCCGCAACCACATTGGCTTTACCGGGGTGATAGTACATTTCTAGATCATAATCTTTAATCAACTCGAGCCATCTTCTTTGTCTCATATTCAGGTCTGATTGGGTGAAGATATATTTGAGGCTTTTGTGATCGGTGAAGATGTTGCAACGATTACCCATTAGATAGTGTCTCCAAATCTTGAGGGTGTGAACAACCGCTGCTAACTCTAGATCATGGGTGGGATAATTGATCTCATGGGGTCGAAGTGCACGTGAGGCATAGGCAATGACTCGGCCTTCTTGCATAAGCACGCAGCCGAGGCCAGTGCCTGACGCATCACAGAAAACTTCAAAAGGTTTGGAATTATCCGGTTGTACTAGCACTGGGGCGGAAGTTAAGTGTTGTCTTAACGTGTGAAAGGCTTTCTCACAGGCTTCACTCCACACAAACTTTACCCCTTTCTTGAGCAGTTCGGTCATAGGTTTGGCAATCCTGGAGAAGTCCGGAATGAATCGGCGATAATAACCCGCCAGACCTAGAAAACTGCGAATTTGGTGTACGGACTTGGGTGGTTTCCAGTCCATCACCTCCTGCACCTTGCTGGGATCTACGGATATTCCCTCTTTGGAAATAGTGTGACCTAAGAACTTCACACTATCCAGCCAGAATTCGTATTTGGAGAACTTAGCATAAAGCTTGTGATCTCGCAAGCGCTGCAGAACAATTCGAAGGTGCTCGGCATGTTCTTTTTCGTTTTTGGAATAGATCAGAATGTCATCGATAAAGACCACTACGAATTTGTCGAGCTCCGTCATGAATACGGAGTTCATGAGATACATGAAGTAGGCTGGGGCATTTGTGAGACCGAAGGACATACCAAGAACTCGTAGAGACCATAACGAGTGGAGAAGGCAGTTTTGGGAATGTCACATGGTCGAATTTTGATTTGATGGTAACCAGAACGAAGATCGATCTTGGAGAAAACTTTGGCTCCAGCCAACTGATCAAAAAGAACATCGATTCGGGGAAGAGGATATTTGTTCTTGATGGTTACCGCATTGAGAGGTCTGTAGTCAACACATAACCTCAAGCTACCATCTTTCTTCTTGACAAAGAGTGCGGGGCAACCCCAAGGAGAAGAACTTGGGCGGATGTAGCCCTTGTCTAACAATTCCTGGAGTTGATTTTTCAGTTCAGCTAGCTCTTTGGGAGGCATACGATAGGGTCGTTTGGAAATGGGTGCAGTGCCCGGTTGAAGTTCAATTACAAACTCAACATCCCGGTCTGGTGGCATGCCAGGCAACTCATCGGGAAAGACATCGGGATACTCACAAACTACTGGAATTTCATCAAGGTGAGAAGTAATGGTCACACAGGCGCAAGGGTCTGCACTGTCCTTGAAAGGTAGGTACAAGGTAGTGTGCTCGATGGTAGGTGAATTGATTGCTACAACTCTACCCGAGATATCTAGAACCACCTTATGTCGGGTCATCCAGTCCATACCCAAGATAACATCCATACCCTCTAAACTTATGGCTATAAGGTGTGTCGAAAAGGTTTTACTACCCAATCCCAAAAGTACTCCCCAGATCAAGGTATTAGAAGAGATTTTCCCACCCGGAGTGACAATTTTGTAAGACGAATTGGTGTGAGAACCCATCAAACTCAATTTGCTTACTAGCTTTTCACTTATGAAACTGTGGGTAGCTCCAGAATCGAACAATATCTTAACGGGGGTGTCATTGATAGAGAATGTACCCGTAAGCACGGAGGCTCCTTCTGGAATATCACTCATGGTGGTGAAGTTCAGCTTGCCTTGGCGGACTTGCACCATCGGCTTCTTAGCTGGGTTGACCGGCTTGGCCCCTGAACCTTGATTCTGCTGATTAGGCTTACTCTGCCTCGGCTTTGGGCATTCACTTATATAATGCCCGGGCTGTCCACAATTGTAACAACGGCGTTCACCGGTGTTACGTGGAGGTGCATTAGGCTTGGGAGCCTGCTGCTGAGTGTTGCGGAACTGAAAGTTCCCTGAAGGCTTGCTCTGTGAAGGCTTCATCGTCCAGCGTCCAGTTGAAGATTGCTGGGACGAGTGAGGAACATTCTTCTTCACAAAGCGAAACTTTTTGTTAGTCCCGCTGCTCGAAGTAAAACCAGCCTGCCTCTTTTTGTCTCTCTGGGCCTTTTTCATAGCATCCTCTTGGGATATAGCCTTGTTCACCAGCTCGTGGAAGTTGTTGGGCTCAATCAAGTTCAGCCGTTCGTACAACTCACCATCCAGGCCATCACGGAACCTCTCCATCTTCTTTGCATCGGTATCCACATGATGCCCACCATACTGGCAAAGGCTATTGAACTTCTGTGCATAGTGATACACAGTGTCACTGCCCTGCCTGAGAGCCAATAGTTCCCTCATCTTCCGATCCATTAGTCCCTTAGGAATGTGATGGTTTCTGAAAGCTTGCATGAACTCATTCCAAGTGACCGCATGCCCCTGCTGCATGGTCTTGAAATGATCCCACCACATTAAGACTTCACCCCGCAGTTGCAGAGCTGCGAAGTTGGCCTTGCTTTCCTCTGAGCATGGCAGCACAAAAGCAGAGAACTTGGCCTCAATGGCCTTGATCCACGCCTCAGCTTCAGGGTCGAGATTTATTCACTCTTGATAGATGCACTATGAAATGTCAACAAGAATTTTTGGCGTCGTTGCCAGGGAAAGATAATCTAAAGCCCAAAAACATAAATATATCATGCATGCATCTCTCACACGTAATGTATAAGAACCCAAATTATCATTACTTAAACAGGCTTACCCTTGTTCTTTCCACTTTTGTTTATTTGATTTCAGGGTGATGTGTGAATAAGAATCTTCCAGACAACTTCGTTTCAGATCCAGAACAAATCCTAAGGAAGGCAAGGTCAAAGCTCAAGCCTAAGCTTACGACCTTTGCCTTGGAAGATTCAACCATTATGCGAAGCTTAACACCCACGTTCGAAGTAATGGCGAACAAGACCCTCCGCGAGTACTCTGCACCGACCACGGCCAACATACGTACTGGGCCGGCTGTCGATGTGGGAGACAGAGCTTTTGAGCTCAAGCATGCACTGATCAACATGGTACAAGCTAGCCAGTTTTGTGAAAAGCTCATGAAGATGCCAACACACACCTCCAACACTTCTTGGAGATATGTGGCACCTTCACGATCAAAGATGTGCCAAGTGATGCAATCCTACTTCGCTTGTTCCCATTCTCACTCGTGGGACGAGCGAAACAATGGTTCTACTCCAACAAAGACAAACTCACAACTTGGGCACTATGTTCTATTGCCTTTCTGGCAAAGCTCTTCCCTATAGGCAAAACCAATGCCTTATGGGGGAAATCTCAAGTTTCCAGCAGCAACACGATGAATCTGTTTCTGAAGCATGGGAGCGCTTCCAAGACTACATTTCAGAATGCTCGCACCACGGAATGGAGAACTGGTTGCTCATGCAGACCTTCTATCACGGGCTCACCAACAACACCCGTGAGACGATGGATGCTGCAGCTGGAGGTGCTTTCCTATCCCTTACACTTACCCAAGCCACTAACCTCGTGGAAAAGATGGCATTCAATCAAGCTTGGAACGAGGAACGTCAACCCCGCAAGAGAGAAAGAGGAATGCACCAGCTCAAGGAGGTAGACATGTTGTCTGCCAAGATGGACTTAATAATGAAGAGGCTTGAAGACAAAGCCCCTGAGAAGAAGGAAGTCATGCAACTCTTTGATTCTCGCATGACCTGTGAAGAGTGTGGAAACACTGGACACTGAGGCAGTCAATGTCCCGAGCTGGAGGAGTACATGAACTACATCAACAACAACCAATATCGTCCCCCGCAGAATCAAGGATGGACCCAGCAGAGGCCCAACTACCCAGTAACTATTCAGGTAATTATCAAAGTAATAACTCTTATAATAATTTCCCGCCTTTAAGAGAGTTAGTCCAAAACCAGGGTAGACTTATGGATAATCTGTCTAAGAAGTTAGCTTCCAATGATAAAATGTTAGAAACTATTAGTAATAAAATGGAAAGCTTTTCTTCTACCATTAAGAACCAGCATAGCTTTAATAAAATGATAGAATCTCAGATATCTCAGCTGGCATCATCTGTCCCTACAACTAACCCAGGTAAGATTCCGGGCTAGCCGGAAGAATTAGAATCTGCAAACCTTGTCGATATCTATAATGCAGGTTTCTACTCCAAGAAGAAAGAAGAAGGCCCAAGGTGGACTGACTGGGACATGCCCGCCAAGAAAGGAGATCCAGGGAGGCCCGTCGTCACCATCAGCATTGGCGCCTACACTTTCGAGAATACGCTATGTGACTTTGGGTCTAGCGTCAACATAATGCCTAGGGTAATATATGAGAAAATTTGTGGTTCACCTTTATTGTGCACAACCATGTGCTTGCAGCTTGCAGACCAGTCACTATGCTACCCTGAGGGCATCCTAGATGACATATGTCTGAGGGTAGGAAGCTCCTACGTAGCTACCGACTTCGTTGTTGTCGAGACTGGGGGAAGTGAGAACGCCCCGATCATTTTGGAACGTCCTTTCCTTGCCATAGTCAAAGCCATCATTTACGTCGACACCGCGAAGATCGTCTTCAACATCAACGGGAAGAGGGAAAAATTTAGTTTCAAGAACAAGATCCTAAGAGATCCTGCACACTCCTAATATACTTACCCTCAAGAATACAAGCCAGCTATTGAGAAGAAGAGGAGAAACAAAAGCAGGAACAAAAAGAATAATCAACCTCGACCACACGTGGAGGGAGTCTTGATGATCAACCCAATCAAATCAGAACACGAGAACCTTCTCCCTTCACCACTGCTGCCGAAGCTCGACGACCCTAGAATGCCATCAATCCACTGCTCCATCAATCAATGGAACTTCCAGCGAGCTGTCTGCGACACGGGATCGGGCATCAACTTAATGTCAAAGGTAACTTATGAATTAATATACGGTGACCTGCCTTTGTATTCCACCTACATAACGCTGCAGATGGCGGACCAATCACACCGACTCCCAGACGGAATTGCGCGAGACGTACCCGTCAAGATAAAAGATCACTATGTCCTAACTGACTTTGTAGTCATAGACACGGGGGCTGAAGAGCAAGATCCTCCCATAGTACTTGGGAGACCGTTCCTGAACACCACAAGAGCGATCATCTACATCAGGACGGGCGAGATCCACTTCCAGTTCAGAACTGAGAAGATACGCTGCTACTTTAATAGCTATTCTGACTTTGGGCAGCCCAAGAGGAACAAGACACGGAGACGCCTTCAGAAATTGCAACATAAGTCGAACACGAAGCTGGTGGACATTAAGAACATCGAAGAAGATATTAAAGAGAAATCCACTCAGCTCCTACCAGCCAAGAACTCTGGGCCTACCACTCCAGAGAGGTCTCCCCCAAAGAAACAAGTTTGGAGGAAGAAAGAAGAAACACCTACCAAAGAGGACGACGAAAGCACACCTTAGGAGACCCTACCACTACCCGGGTTACCAACCGAACAATCAACTCCTTCATCGGCTACTTCATCTACACCACTCGTCGAGATCATTGAAGGTACCATACCAGACACAACATTTCGACGAGGTGTCAGCACACCATGGGAGTAAGTACTCGAAACTCTCGCCGAGTGGTAACTCAGTTATTTATCTACATATTTATTTTTTCTGCACCGCATATTTTAATTAGCATATTTACTTTCCTATACCTGCATTAGAAAAGATCACAAAAATATGTTTGTTGCATTTGCATCGGTTTCCTAAAGCCCCATGTAAGTACTCCTTACCGTGGCGGCACAAAAATAAAATAAAATAAATATATGGCATTCATATGTTTTTGCATTAGCATCCCTTCTGCATAAAAAAATTTTTTCACAAAAAAATATGTGGGCACATGAAGGTCCACACTTTTCAGAAAAAACCGAAAAAGAAGTGAGCACATGAAGGCTCACAACATAATCCTAGAATTTGTTCCTTCGGGTATATGCGAAATTATATTTGCAGGGAGAACATTTAAGAACCCGAAGATGAACAAGTTCCAAGGACAAATCAAGGACTACTTCAAGATCCAGCTTGGGGGAGAGCACCCCCGGTTATCACGATAAGTATCACTACTTTTCAATATTTAGTTTTTTATAAATATGTTTGCTTAAGTTAATGAGTCTTAATTAAAAGTCAGTGTGTTAGAGTCTGAATAAATGCTAGAGTCTGCTAGTTGGCTTTTTGCTTTAAATAATGATCTTGATGATATATGCTGGGAGATGATGAATAGTTGTTCTGCCATAATTCCTCTTAAAGTATTTAGTTTCCAGACTTAGATTCTCCTAAAGCTTTAAATGCTTTTTTTTGCTCTGAACCCAAAACCTGTGGGAAGCATATGCTTAATCTAAGTCTAGGCATTGAAGGATAAAGATGCATGAAAAGTTGAGCTGCTATTTATCATATTCCAAGAGATACTTGATTCCTGGTTTTACTTTTTGAAAGTCATAAAAGGTTTACATGATGAGGTCCTGTATTCATGACCCTTGAGAGCTTGTAATACACATCAAGATCATCCCACTCCACCAAATACGCTACTTCTAACATGGAAGTACGCATCCTCCATACTCCATCAAGCCACAAGCCATTTTACAAAAATAACTCATGCAATTCTTGGATATGTCTCTCTCAATGTTTTTTGTCAAAATAGATTTTGTGGCTACATTCGAAAAAAAAGAAGAAAGAGAGAGAGAGAGAGAAAAAGTGAGACGAGAGAGGGAGAGAAAAGGACAAGTGTCATACTAGGCGAGAAGGGCCTACCTCCCTGAATAAATTTAGAGATGAATAATGAACACAAGTTCGAGGGCGAGCAGGGCCCACATCTCTAAGGAGAGAGAAAAATGGACAAAAGTCCGGAGCGAGTAGAGCCCACCTCTCCAAGAATGGATAGCCCAGATCTTGAATGTTTTTAGAGAGATATAGTCCAAGAGCTTGAGAAGAGAAAAAGAAAAGATACTAGAAAAAGGCTAAAGGCTTACCACCTTTCACCCTCATCCATCCACCACTATCATCCCACCATACATATCTTACCACGTGTGACTCCACTACTTATATTGTAGCGAACATGGCCCCATTTGCCATTTGTTCGAGTTGATTTTGGTGATTCATGCTAACACAAGTATGGGACTAACCACATTGTCTAGCATGTCCTTGTAGGCATTCTTAGGTCCCATGGATATTACCACAAGTTAACATACCATGCCCAAGTTAACATACCATGCCCAAGTTAACATGTCATACCACAAGTTAACATACCATGCCCAAGTTAACATGTCATACCACAAGTTAACATACCATGCACATGTTAAGTTACTCATAGCAAAAATGAGGACTTAGTATATATTTTGAGGCTATAAGTGATGGCATGTTAAGTATGTTAAGTTGAAGCAATGACAAGTTGAAGACGCGAAGAAAAGGAAGAAAAAAGACACCGTCGGATGAACCGACGGTACCTTGGAACAAGCGTCGGTGTATGCGTCAGAGTACTTGGTACACTGCGAAGAAGCCTAAAGTGAACTGGCACCGTCGGATGAACCGACGGTCCATATTCTACATGCGTCGGATGATTGGCAGAAGCACAGCAGCAGAAGACAGAAGCGTCGGATGAACCGACGGTCCATTGGAGGGAACCGTCGGTCTATCCGGTGATCAAGTTTGAACAAGACAGAGACGCGCCAAGACTAGAGCAGTAGCACCGGATGAACCGATGGTGGAGCAGCGGTTCATCCGACGGTCTCGAAGAAGCACACAGAAAGGTTTTGGTCGCGAGGTCTTCAGTACCGGATGAACCGACAGTGTGTCGGTGTATAGCGTCGGATGAATTGTGTCAATGGTCATGTGCGGTGGAGGGCAACGGCTAGTAGCACCGGATGAACCGACGCCTGGAAAAAGCATAGCGTCGGATCATCCGACGGTACTACTTTCAGCAGCTTTTAGCCAACCGCTAGTTTGATGCCTTGGGCTATTTATACCTCCTCCACTCACCCATTTGAGGATGCTGGATTGTGTGGAAGTGCAGAGGAGTGCAAGACACCTAGAAGATCATATCCAATCCATCCAAGTGCTAAATTGCTCATCCATAGGCTTGCACATGCTTTGTGTGTGTGCTTAGTGCTAGGCTTAGCTTAGAGCTGAGTGAGTGCAAGGTTGTGCCGACCTTGTGAGGTGATTCTTGAGTGAATCAAGTTGTACAAGGTGCGCCGGAAGCCTTGGGGCCTAAGTGGCTCACCGACAATCGTCTTTGACCCTCCGGCTTGGTGTGGAGTGGTGAGGACACTTTGTGCGGGGGACGTGGAGACCCCCTTCCTCAGTGGAGGCGGCATCAAGGTGACCAAGGTTGCTTGGCGAGTGCCTAAGTGGCGAGCCTTTGTGGCGAGTCAAGTAGGGATGAAATCGGTCGGAAACGATCGAAAATATGCATTATCATTTCCTATCATATTTTTTTACTCGGAAATGATACGGAAACGATACGCTCGAAAACGATACCGATAACGAAAAATCGATACATCAGAAACGAAACCATCGGATCGAAAATATGTCGATATCGATCGATAATGGTACCTCAAATCAAAAACACCGAAACCATGAATGCACATATATGCAACATGTTCACAACCAAATGAGTGACCAACAGTCCAACATGAATATTACTACACCATATGCCCATACTATAACCACCTATGACTCACAACTACTAAATTTTGCAGCCAACAAGTTTCTGTCACAGCAGCCAACCTACCGGCTAGGCTGCTGGCGATGGTCGTGTCCGCGAGTTGGGGACTACGAGTGGAGACTGAAGTTATATACGTAGGGTTGTGTTATTAGGCCATGTTGGGCCTCGGTGTTACCTAGGCTTATGGGCCATCCGATGACAACTCGGAATTCCGACGGAATTTTCCAAGCAAAAACGGTCGATACATGTATTCGGCGGAACAAAGCCACTATCATTTCCGTTTCCATTTCCACCAACGTTTTCCTATTTCAATACCATTTCCGGCTCCTACCATTTCCATTTCATTGTTTCTCATATTTTTCGGAAATGAAGCTCGGTCGATCGGGAATTTCCGTAACTGTTTTCACCCCTAGAGTCAAGTGGTGCTCTTGGGAGAGACTTGGTGACCGGGAAGCAATACTCTTGTGTGAGTGCTTCAACAACGTGGACTAGGGGTGGCTTAGTGCCTACCGATACCACGGGATAAATCACGTGTCACGTTTCCGCATTACTCTCTTGCAATCCTTATTTGCCTTTACTTTCCTAGAATAGTATCATGCTAGGATTGGCTATAGGTTGCAAAACTTGTTTTGTGATGAGGGTTTCACACTAGATCAACATTAGATTGCACATCTAGATAGATTTGATCTAGTTTACTTTATGCTAAGGAAGCCATAGGTTAAGTTTTTAAGTTGCCTAATTCACCCCCTCCCCCTCTTAGGCTACGAGCATCCGATTCCTTACATATACCATTTACTTGAGAGGGTCATACACAGGATGTCTGAGTTTTATTTGAAAATATTGCAAAACCCCAGGATGATAGTTGATCAAAGAACTTGAAACATAGTGCTTGACTTGATTGTTCTGTCTTTTAGTTGCTTACGATTTATGAAAAGGCTACGCACCATGGTTAAGGGTAAGAGAGAGCAATCTTGTTGAGAGGAGAATTTATTTTGAAAACCACAGTACTTCTGAGGCGTGAAAGCATAGTAGCAACTCCTGATCCTACTATAGCATAGCTTTGCTAGGGACTTGCAAAGGGTAAGCTTGGGGGAGTTTGTTGACACATTTTATCTTATATATTTATAAGTCAACCAAACATAAGAAAAGGGCATAATCGATAATACCAACGTAGAATAGGGTGTCACTAACAGTTTTCCAGGAGTTTTGGAGAATTCTATGTCTTGCAGGGACTAATCAGAAAAACAGGAAAAGGAACAAGTCTAGAAGGCTCCGGAACACTCCCGAACCCAACGTGACTTAGTATACAGGAAAGAAGCATCTAGAAGGGACGAGAAGACACCATGCGAAGGCGGAGTGTTGACGGTGAATTTCTGTCAACCTAGCCATGAGTTTACCTTCAATGTTGGTATTGATTTAATATCCAAACTAACGATCCTAACCTTCGTCATATATCAAGTTCGCACTCGCATGTGGTATTTGGAGTTTGTTGTTTACGCAGGGATTAAGCACCTAAATGAGGACTTCTGGGTAGAGTTCATCGAGCACTTTGCGAGAAGGTCATGAAGCCCGGTACAAGTCAAGACACGAGGTGAACATGACTCCAAGAGGCCCAAGGACCAATCCGTGAAGGCAGAAAACTCCGAGGACCTGGACAGAAAATGCTGAAGCTTGCACGACAAGACGCCCTATCCAAACCACAGAGAAACTGACGTCAAGGACCCACATGCAGTTGGGAGAAAGTTCTAGAAGACACGAGAAGCTCGCCCACGAAGAACGGGGCCAAACCGGGCCAAAAAGGCCCTGGGCTGACCGGCCTGGCCCGTTTTCAGCCCAGTTCGGGCTCCCCTTTGACCTAGACGACCCTCGGGCTATTTATAGTCCCCCTGCCAAGAGCCACGGATCAATTCATTCGTCATCCGCCGCCGAGGAGCAGAGAAGAGAGGGACACCATTCCGGAGAGGAGAGGGTCGAGATGGTTGACTAGGGTTTCCCTAGCCGACGTGGGAACCTTGCATGGAAGACCACGTCGGAGTTCCCGGAGCTAGGATCAAGATCAAGGTAGGATCCCGGTGGTGATCTTGTCCATGTATTATACTCTCATGTTGAATTTGCAAGATTGAATCTGATTTCTAGTGATCAAGTGCTTTCACTACGACTTTGTCTTCGCTTGGGTTTTCTTATTCTCCAATCTATTCCGCGGATAGATTGCATAGGATGTTCTTGTAGTCATGGTGGCTAGAGGTGCATACCTAACCTACCGAGCGTTTTCATCTTGTCCTTTGGACTCGCCCTAGGCTAACCCGCACGAATAGGAGTGCGTTGTGACAGAACGGTGGCTCCAAAAGGCGGGCATCTTCGGAGTTGGAACGGAAGCCACGACTTAAAGAAGCTTTTAATGAGATTCATTTGCCTTATTCTCACTAGTAGAAATGTTAATATCTATGATGATTTGGTAGTGACGTTTCATTTATTCGTCATGGAAGTGGTATCTACCGTGACGAATTTTGTAACTTCGTCACAGATAACGAGTGACGGTGCCAAACCACTCAAAATAATGACGAAACTCAGAGGATGGTCACTGAACAACGAACCTGTTTCGTCACAGATGAATCATTCCAGTTCTACCTGTGAGGAACCAATGACGAATTCAAATGGACGTCACGG
Organism: Cenchrus fungigraminus; assembly: GCA_036936925.1. Classification (NCBI taxonomy): domain Eukaryota; kingdom Viridiplantae; phylum Streptophyta; class Magnoliopsida; order Poales; family Poaceae; genus Cenchrus; species Cenchrus fungigraminus. The sequence continues at coordinate 95,969,874 of CM072770.1, forward strand.
AACAACAACGTTATCGTCACAAAACTACTTGAAAAAGAATAACACGGAGTGGCCCCAGTCGCAGGCCCACGTGGCTGTCCACGTCAACGTGGACCCCACCACAGCGGTCCCACCGGGCAGTGGTACCACTGCCACGTGGCAACGTGGGCCCACCGCCCCTGGTCCCACTGGTCAGATTCGGTGGGCACCGCACGACCACGAGGCTGTCCACGTCAACGTGGACCCCACCACAGCGGTCCCACAGCGCAGTGTACCCCCCACTGCCATGTGGCAACGTGGACCCACCACCCTGAACCCCACCACTGCGGTCCCACCGCGCATTGTACCCTGCTGCCACGTGGCAACGTGGGCCCAGTCGCACGCCCACGTGGCTGTCCACGTCAACGTGGACCCCCCAGAGCAGTCCCACAGCGCAGTGTACCCCATAGCCACGTCGCTACGTGGGCCGGCCTTTTTAGCACTGCACTCGGAGAGGACACGGGCCGGCCTTTCTTACCACTGCACATGGCCCAGCTGCGCACGGCCCAGGTTTTTAATCAGCAAAAAATAGTGCCCTCGTCAGGTTTCAAACCGGAGACCGGACGCAACCTGAGTTGAGCTCTTACCACTGCACCACTCAACGACATCTGTTGAAGGAGTACATACTTGTTTATTTAACAAAAGACCCGATCCAATCTCTAGATTGGTTCTCCCCTCTCTTTCTCTTGCTACCTCCGGGGTTTAGTAGATTAGATGTGTTTTATGGTTCTTCCATAGATTAGATGCAAAACCCCCTTTCAAGATCAAAGTGTTTTCCGCTTATTAGATTGGATCTTGCGTTACACATTGTTCCACGGATTCGATACCTTGGGTTCACACTTAAGGGAAGAAGGGTCCCTTGACTACGACGGAGGACTTGTCCGCTTGCAAGTCCAAACGAACTTTGATACAACTATTAACCGTCAACACGGAGCCCGAGAGGGGCCCACCACAGGCCGGTCGATCCTGTGGTGGGGCCGGTCGGCCCCCCACCGTCGCCACATCAGCCCTGCTTCTGGAACCTTCCTCCACCGCCTATGAGAATCAATCTAAACCGTATATTAAGGTCGGTTTGATCCTACGGTGATGTGACACCTCCTTCGGACTATATAAGCAGAACCCAGACCCCCTAGGTCAAAACATCATTGAATCCCATACATCGCATCTTCAGATCAAGTCATCAAGTCAAGATCCCACACCCTAGAAACATCATATAGCGTAAGTAGCTAACTAGTCTAGATCTAGGAGGAGGCTGGCTCCCGATCGTCTAGAAGCTGGTCGAGATACAGATCTAGCTTCGCTCTTGTAAGTTCTTCTACAATTGTTATAAAGACATTTGATCCATATCATTGCTTATATTCAACATTATGTGGTTTAGTGTTTATTATGATTACATGTCTAGCATAGTAGATCTGTTCTTATATTCATGCATGGATTCGTATAGCACTCATCTAGATCTTCTGTTAACACGGGTGAGTGGTAGAGATGGTGTAAGCGTGGTGCTTATAATGTATTTACCTGCGAGTGCACCCTACATGCCGGGTCGTGTGGTAGATCGTGGTGGTGACAGCACCATTGAGTCCTTTGTAGTCCATCCCCCGTATGTAGGACTAGTGGAAGCTTAGCTTCTGCGGTTATGTCAGGTTTTGCTCTTGATCTTCCGTAGTAAGTCTTCCCCATGCATAGGTATGATAGCTTTTCCGCCATGATTGTTAGATGTATTGCACTAATCATAGTATGCTTTGACCCGTAGTTTAGAGTTACTAAGGAGTATCCTTACTAACTAGACTATAGGAATATGCTTCCTTGCCTATATTGGGACATTCTAGTGGTTCACCATGATTATGACTTGATCAATGTTATCATTATTATTATCTTTATGTGACCTGCACCTATTTATAGTAAATTGATATATTTGGCACTTTACATTACACCACTGAGAGATATGCATATGCTTGTTATTAAAGATAAAAGACTTCTTTCCCTGTGGTAGAATATAAATACGATACCTGGTTTACTCCTGGTTAAAATGCTACAATGGTATTTCTTATCTGTGCGCTTGCGGATATCCACATATATATTTTTATCAAGAGATCCAAGGCATTAGTACGAGTACCAATCCATGCATTTTAGTGGCATTACTGTCAGGGATGAGATTAGTGCTATGATATGTAGCGGATTTATCTTTGACCATATCGTGGGTGAGATTAACTCCACCCATGGTAATGATATTCGAGCAACATCCGATATACTGATAGTACCAGCATTCTCTGGCACCGTCTTCAAGGTCGGGATTTATTCCACTCTTGATAGATGCGCTATGAAATGTCAACAGCATCAAGGTGAGCAAGGGAGCTTGGCGAGTGCCTAAGTGGCGAGCCTTTGTGGCGAGTCAAGTGGTACTCTTGGGAGAGACTTGGTGACCGGGAACCAATACTCTTGTGTGAGTGCTTCAACAACATGGACTAGGGGTGGCTTAGTGCCTACCGATACCACGGGATAAATCGTGTGTCAAGAGTTTGCTTCCTCTCATCCTTCTTTACGTTTCTGCATTACTCTGTTGCATTCCTTGTTTGCATTTACCTTCCTAGAGTAGTATCATGCTAGGATTGGCTATAGGTTGCAAAACTTGTTTCGGGATGAGGGTTTACACTAGATCAACCTTACATTATTGCACATCTAGAAAGAATTGATCTAGTTTACTTCATGCAAGTAGTGGAAGCCATATGTTAAGTTTTTAAGAAGCCTAATTCACCCCCTCCCCCTCTTAGGCTACGAGCATCTGATTCCTTACACAACCGGGACTAATTCATTGAGACGAATGGCCTTCCTATTTAGTCCCCGGTCCAGGAACCGACACTAAAGGGACCTTCAGTCTTGGTTGGTATTACAAGAAATAAATCATAAAACAAATCTTAATAACAAGAAATGAAGGGAAGATGCAGAACCAAACCTTAGCAGAGGAGTAAAATCACCATAAATTGATGGACAGAAAAATTCGGCAGCACCTCCCTAAGCTTGAGGCGACGCCATGGAGGAGGAGCTCGAACTCTGTTGAATGGCTCAGGCAGGGGAGGAACAAGGGGATTTTATAGGCGGGGCGTTTTGTCCCGGTTTGTATAACCACCGGAGGCTAAAACTAGCCCTTTAGTGCTAGGTGGTAATACCAACCAGAACTAAAGGCTCGCGCAATGGATTGTGGCGGCCAAAGTAGTCGTTGCACTGTGGGACTAAAGGGGTGATGCATTTTGCGCCCCGTCGATCCAGGGCCTTCTCGGCTCCAAAGGATGGTTCTCGACCAGTGCATGTGGACGACATATACTGCCTCTTTTCTTATACGGCACGCTTGATCATGTAATAAGAAATGCAGTGGTAGAGGTAGGGGTATATTTGCAAGGGTAAATCGGTCTTCTTTCAACATTTTTAACACCGTTACATGCTATTCGGAGAGTAGGTGTAAACTGAAACTTCATTTTCAAAAAACCAGGGGTAAAAACACAAAGTGGAAGAAAGTGGAGGTAAAATCACAATTGACATTCAAAGTAGAGGTAAGAACGCAATAGCCCCTTTCTAGATACATTCATTTTCTTATGTATCTACTAGACATAATATATATCTAGGTGCATGTAATAAAAGGAATGTATTTAGAAATAAAGCCAAAACGACAAATAATTTGAGACGGAGAGTAGCTATTAACATACACGTAGTCGCCTGCAACTGTCAGTTGCAATACTATCTTTTATAAAGATTGACATCATTCAATTAATTGATCATATAATTTTTTTCTCCAAAATCATGTACGTTCTATGCTGTCTCGGGACGGTGAATGCTGGAAAATTTAAGGGCAAATTACTAGAGTTACTTGGCACTCTAAATACAGATTTCACCATGGAATCCAAGGGTGTGTTTGGTTGGGCTGTAGCTGTGGAAAAGGTTGTTGTGAGCTGTGGCTGTGGAAATAGCTGTTGTGAGGTGTGAGCTGTGGCTGTCAAAAAGTCGTTTGGTGAAACAACTATGGCTTTTTGAAAATTGACGAGCGGACCCTGTGTCATTCATAGAGACTCTCATTGTACTCTCTCCCTCTCTCACTGACAAGTGGACCCCGCTCTTCAGTCTCTTCTTCTTCTTCCTATCACAAGCCAAGCGTGAGGGAGCAGCAACGGCCTGGGGCTCGATGGCCTTCTTCTTCCTCCGGTGACGCCGCCGGGACCGAGGTCGGGACAGGGGCCGCACCCGCGCTGCCCGCAGCCCACGAAATCACCTCATCCACGCCACCGCAGCAGGCTTGCAGCCGCATAGCCACCCACCTGAGGGCCTGCGACCGCGACGGACTCATCTTGACGGCGGCTTATGCGCAGCGGAGCTCACCTTGGGGGCAATGGTTGGCCTCGTCGACCCCTCCACCCCAGCCAGGACTCCTGCTCCTGTCTCCCTCCTGCAAGACCGAAGGTGCGCGCTGTCGCCGCCTCCGCTTCGGGCTCGTCGGAGCCGAGCAGGAGCACGAGCTACAGGCACGCCTGAGATGGAAGAGGAGCGTCGCCGCCACTCCGGCGGACACAAGTTGTGCTGCTAGATCGATTTGCGCTGTCGCTGCCCTACTTTGTCGTTGTCTCGATCTACCTGGAGGAGCTTACCCACGGCAGAGCTCGCGGCAGCGAATATCACCCGTCCACGGGGCAGCCGCCGGCAAGGGGGCTGTCAGCGGAACCATGCGACATGGGGTGTCGCGATGGGAGACCTCATGCGAGAGAGAGGAAGGAGGAAGGGGTGACGGAGAAATAGAATCGAACCGGTACGCAACTTATCTGCGGTATGGTGGGTAAATTCGTGGAAGTTTGCTCTCACAGCCAAGAAAAGCAGGGGGAAGCAATTGTAGGATTTGAGAAGGGGAAAAGTTGATTTTGGCTGTAGCTTTTGTTGGCAGCCAAGCCCTTTGGTTGGGCTTCTGACTTTTTTGAAAAGCCACAGGCAATAAAAGTCCAACCAAAGGGACCCTAAGTCTATTAATTACTCTCTTATTTGTAGCTTTTTGATGATGTGGCGCTGTATTTATTGAAGAAAGAGAAGGAAATCATAGAGCACTCCTAATGTTAGAAACTATCATACTCCCTCCGTCCATAAAAAGTGCAATTCGAGTTTTTTTATGACAGATTAGTGGTGGCGCAAAAAAACTCTAGTACCCTATTTTTTAGCCACGTGCAGTAAGTTTTGACATGCAGATCAGATCTGATTACACTATTTGTGAGATTTTTTTCAAATGTTAGAATTGCATTCTTCACGGGACAAAGGGAGTAGTTTCTATACTTTAAGACATCATGTCAAGAATTATCTTCCACAATGCAATTTTATATCCTAGTATCCCATGATCCACTTGTCTCTCTCACAGACGGTCTTGGTTCACGTGAAGACTTAGTTTTTTAGTTAGACTTGGTTTCTTATATTTGCACTTTTTTCTTCGATAAATACAGTGCTGCATCAACAAAAAGCTATAAATGGAAGGGTAATTAATGGACTTAGACTTCATGGTAAAGTCTGCGTTGGGAGTGTCCTAAGAAACCAAGTCTAACTAAGGGCAGTCCCAACCCATAGTATCCTCAGATGATGTCTACTCTCTCTGTTCCAAAAAGAATGTCATTCTAGAAATTTTAGGACAGATTATTAAGGAGGTGAAATGACCTCAATTGCCCCTATTTATTTGCCATATTATGTCCTAATTGATTGTTGCATGTCTACATGCACATGCACACATGCCAAATTAAGTAAAACGTCATTCTTTTTTAGACAAATTTTGAATCCTAAAACGTCTCTTTTTGGGACGGAGAAGGTAAGTAGCCACGTCACAGTGACACTGCATCACAAACTCACTCACCCAACGCCTAGCTTCTTTGCACAAAATCCAATACAAAAATTCAATTATTATCTTTCCATCATCTCCCATCTTCTATAGTTCTATGGCTCTTTCTGTCTTCTCCGTCTGACCGAACCGGCGGCAGCGATGGTGCCATGGCCGGGCCGCGGCGGCGAGTCGGTGGGCAGCAAACTTTAATGCGGCGGCTGGGGTGCGCAACGGCTCGCCGTCCGGCGGGTCGGAGGCTACGCGCGGGTGGCTGGGGCACGCACAGGCATCCAACCAAATCCAGAACTCGGATTTCCATCTCTGTCAACTCCGGCCGAATCCACCCGCAGCAGCCATAGCTCTCGTCTTTTCCAAATCTAATCACCAAGCAAGCAATCCCAAGTGAATACTTTCTGTTAGAGACTCCTCAAAACCAATATGAAGATTAGCACTTGCAGCTTTGCAAGTCGTCCCTACAATTGCAGCTTTGGAGCATCGATGGCCACCGGAGGTGCCGTCACCGGCCGGGCAGGCTCATGCTCACCTGCATGCGCGGCAGCGCGGTTCACGTCGCCCGAAGGCTGGCACGAGCAGCAGCAGCAATGGGGCCCGACGAGCGGCATGGAACCACGACAGGCCGCGGTGAGGGTGCGGGTGGCGGCGACGACGTTGAGGTCCGACCATCTCCGGCGCTTTTCTTTTGGGTCCTGCCAGAACGTGCGGAGAAGAAGGTACTTGCTGCTCAGCGCGGAACCCGCGATGCCTTGGAGCGCGGGTCGACATCGTGTCCCATCATCCCATGCACGACACCGTTTCCTTTTTTTTCTTCTCTTCCCTCGTTAATTTGGGTGACAAATCAGCTTTTTTTCCTATGTGGCAGCCTATTTAATGCTATGGACACTATCTGACCTGGAGGGTTGAGACTGCCCTAAGAAGTCAAGTTTTCACGGAAATCAAGACCGATTGTGAAAGAGAGAAGTAGGTCATAGGATACTAAAATAGAAAATTGCACTGTGTATGTAAGATATTTTCTTGACACGATGATCTAGAGTATAGAAACTATGATAGTTTCTAGCATGAGTGCCCTAGTGTTTGCTAACCTATAAATTAAGTAGGAATTGTGAATAACTGTTCTCAGCAATAGGTGATGAAGAGAAGACACCCTAATCATCTACGGAGTACTTGCCTTGCTTAGTTCCACTACTTGATGAGGGCATGGAGCGGAGATGGTGTTGAACCTTGGACAACCCTTTTTTTCCAAAAAAAAAACTGAATTAATTTGAAGTGTTGGTCTTTTAGATTCCTCATCATGACAGCAATTCGAATGGTAATCGTAACATGGTTGAATAATCACTACTGAAACTTGATAGACATACTGAACATGAGGCGTGTCTTGATTGTTTTTTTTTTTTTGCGGTGTTTTGTCATATTGCTGTGGTTATTAAGCAAACTAAAAAATATGGTTTGATTTCGGCATGCCCAAACATTGAACTGTGGGTTAAAATATTTGTGAGGGACGTGCTCACCCCAACGCTGGTTGGTTCTAAGTTCTAACCTTTGTTTTGATTTCGGCATGCCCAAACATTGAACTGTGGGTTAAAATATTTGTGAGGGACGTGCTCACCCCAACGCTGTTTGGTTCTAAGTTCTAACCTTTGTTTTTCGCAACGTAACAGCAGAGGCCTATGTTATACGAGTACGGGTACGGGTATCCGATACAATACGTATCGGATTACACACTTTGTCAAAAGAAAACTCACTAAAATGGTGTATCTGAGTATCCGTATCCGCGTATCTGACGAGTATCGGATACGGATACATCACCCCCTTGGAGTATCCGTGTAACATAGGCAGAGGCATCGTCACGACTCATTATGGACAAATTAACCTCCGTTCTTTTCGCTGCAATGTTTTGGTTTGTATTGAAGAGATTCTTGAATTTTCTAAGTGGAGCATGCACAGAACATCACAAAGAATGCACGCTCATCGAATGTTAACAAGTTAAATCATGAACACACTCTGGAAAAAAATACTCATATTTGCCACCGATTTTTAAAAAAAAGAAATATATTTTATATTTTTAATTTCAAACACACTACAAGATGCAGACCGTCATAAACACGGGTGCGTTACCCATAAATCACTAATCTTAATCACATCCGTCAGATTTCATCTAGTTAATTTTGCAGCTCAAAATCCCTAATGCCATCGATCAGTGCAGTCCGTCGATGCGTCCATCATAGCTTGCGACGTCGTCTTGGGACAGAACGTGAATCCTCAAAACCGTGTGGATGCGGCACGCTGTGAGGCTCTTGGGTCCGGCAAGGCACTGCGGCTCCACCATAGGCCGCGGCACCCCGAGGTTTGCGGCCACGGTCCTCAGGCCGACGTTGCGCAGGTCGCCGCGGCCGCAGTTCTCCGCCATGTACTTGGCGTCGAACACCCTCCCGCCGAGGAGCTCCCTCACCCTCGCCATGAACTCCTGCCTCGTCGCCGGCAGCGGCTGCCCGTCGCCCAGCATCTTCACGAGGTACGCCAGGTCGTAGGCGCCGCCGAACGCCACCCAGGTCAGCTCGTTCCCCCTAGACGCCGACAGGATCGTGGCGAGCTTCTCCTTGAACGCCGCCGAGCTCACGCCGCACTCGCGCGCCCGTTCGAAGTCGATCCCCTGCGACCTCAGGAACTCGACGGATTGGGGAGCGTGGCGGTGGCTGCCGACGTCGAAGTCGGAAAAGTTAAACTCCCATGCGCGCTCGGTGAGGTGGCCGGTGGCGTAGTCGACGACGACGGGGAGGTTCCCGTGCTCGTCGCAGAGCGTGATGCCGAGCTGCACGATGGGCAGCTCGTCGACGTTATCCTTCATGAAAGCGTACCGCTCGTCGGCGGTGAGCTCGGAGTCGCGCGTGCCGGCGGGCGGGCGGTGGACGGTTCCTGGGTACTCCGTGTCAACGGTGACGTAGGAGTAGTGGTCGAGCAGGGCGGTGATCTGGTCCAGCTCGGCGTCGGAGTTGACCGCCGTGACAGATTGCAGCTGGACTGACGGAAGCATGAACGGCGAAGGGTGGCGGACGGCGGCGGCGAAGTGGGGCGCCGGGAACCGCGGCAGAGGTCCAGCGAACGGTACCATGCTGGCGTACGGCGCCGGCAGCGGGTACAGGAGAGCATGGGCAGCGCGCCGGCGTACGGCGCCGGCAGAGAGTAGTAGGGCATGGGCGGCGCGCCGGCGCGCCAAGGACGCGGAGGCCCGCGCGGGAACATGGCTGGGGTGGCGGCGTTCTCTGAGATCACCAGCAGCTTCTTGGTTCTAGCGCGCTGTCGATTGATGGGGATCGTGGCAGATCAATCGAGTTGCTTGTGTTGTGCGAACGATCGAGGAGTTGATGGAGGAGGCGGTACCGCGATACCTGCATGTCGATTTATATCGGGCGGATAAGGCAGAGGAGGCGCGTTCGTGCAATCCGTCCGACTCGGTTGCGGCCTGGAGTTCGAGACTACCTCTGTTGTGTAGTCTCTAGTCTGTTGACGTAGGCTGACACGAAGTTCGACTCCGTTGCGACCACGGTAGGGCTGCACAGGCCGAGCTTTATAGGACTCCTGCACCGTAATTTTTTTCCCATGACTAGTGGAAGTGCACGTGTTGTCGCACGTGATATAAAAAATGGATGCAGCTGTCTGTAATATAGTCCTTCTGTGCAGCCTATACTTTTTTGGCAACAATTAAAGAACCTAAACCGAAACGGCTAAACCTGTCCCCCTTTCCCTTTTTAATTATTCCATTGGTTAGTGAAACTTCCAGCGGAACGGGCGGGAAAAGGCGCGTCGAAGACATGCATGATGCATTTCTACCAAGTGCGGTCCCATATTAATCTTTATTTATAGGCAAAAATATCTTAGAACCTAGGCTCCAGGTGTCAGCGTGTTCCGCCGACGAATTGCAATGAAAAACAGGAGGCAAAAAAAATCGAGAAGAAATGGGATCCAGACGAAAAGCTCCATACAGTTTAGATCGACACAAAAAGGTGCATGTACACAGATCGACAAAATCAGTCACAAATTTGCTTGTGAAAAAAATCAAAGATTGACAAGAGATTTTGAAACGACAAAAAACATCAACACTTATCACAGCTTTATGATACACAAATTTGCTTGCGATATCAAACCCCATGAGATTTAGATCCAAGCATTAACAAAAAACTACATAATAAATCCTCCTAAATTTCCCAATTGCAACAAACAGACGGGGCACAAACCACATTTTTGGGTGTTTTTTCCACGCATGATTTGAATGGCTAGTTTTTTCTCCATGCATGATTTGAATGATCTGCATCCATCATCTGCTATATGATTTTCTGTGCTGTTACCACCACCTGCGTTCGCTGCCGATTGAAAAAATGTAAGATTGAGTTAGTACAAAAAACAAATGGTGAGTGGTGAGAAAATAAAGTACTGCTTGTTTTTTAGAGCATGGAGAGAAATTGCTAGATTATTGTACCATCATGCCTTCATCTTGTTATATTTTTTCCTGTTAAACTAAATTAAGTTGCTTGTCATTAGATACAGTCATTATGGATTTGAACAAGCTGCTGCCGGACTCAATTACTGTACCAACATGCCTTCATCTTGTTATATTTTTCCTGTTAAACTAAATTAAGTTGGTTGTCATTAGATACAGTCATTATGGATTTGAACAAGCTGCTGCCAGACTTTGACTTTGATTTGTCATTGTATATGGGGGAGAGATCTGGGAAAAAGCAGAGGCATAGTGTGTGGCTGAATCATGTATTTATTTTTGAGTAAAAAAAAGAAGGTTAGGTTGCTGAGTTGCTTTTTGTAATCAGTTAAATTGATGGTTGTTTGATGCTAAATTTAGTATTGGATAATGTTAAGTTGCTACTCAAAAACACGTGTTTAATTTTGAAGCTTGTTAAAAAAAATTTGGTACACATGTTGCTATATGCAACTATTTCATACATAAATAAATGTTGGGAGCAGTATGCTGCTTGGTATTGCAGATATATAGATGCTTACTTTTTTCAGACATATTGCTATATATGTTTCCGTATCTGGTTGACTGAGTTGCCTTTTGCAACCAGCTAATATGGTGGGTTAAATGCTTATAACTTGAGTACTAGAAAATATTAAGTTGCTGTTTAAGGAAGATGGTATGCGTACCTCATACCAAGCCCAATTTATTCTTCCAATCTACATCAGTTTGTATCAAGTTCAGACTTCATGGCCCCTTTTTGGCAAGCCCAGGACTCTGCTGTCAGCGAGATTCGGCCCCTTCCAGGCAACACAAGTTGCATTGTTAGTTTCAGCATCAAAACAGTCTCTGATGAGCAAGGTTGCAAAAAAGTTTGGGTATGGTATGACATATCTGAAGCAACCCACCTAATTTGACAGTTTGAACCATATTTAGTCAGTCTTTTGACATATGTTTGTAGAGCTTGACAAGCCTAGAACATGATGCCCTGTTTCTCAGGCCCTGAACAACAGAGATGAAACAAAAAATTAAATTAGCTACATAAATTATCTTGTTCTATAGTAATTTGAATGCATAATACTGCAAGGCAATCAAAATGATAAATGAAGAAATCACAACTAAGCATTGCCTAACGGAGTACAATATTTTCCCTACACATAAACATAATATTGATTGTTGTTTGCTCCTAATGAGTATTGAAAATGTTAAGTTACTGGTAAAGTGCATATTTAATTTTGAAGCTTGTTAAAATGCTTCTGGTATACAAATTGTTATATGTGAGTGTTTAATACACAAATATATATTGGCGTAGCATAAACATGAAAAAGCATGAGCTTGGTATGCATATTGCCATATAAGTTTTTTTCTCTAGTTGATTGAGTTGCTGTTCAAAGGCGCAGAGGCGCAGCACCACAGAAATTGGTGGATCCAATGCAGCATGATGATGGATGACAGCGCCGTTTGCATGTTTTTTTTACTAGTGGGAGCAAGGTACAGGCCAAAACAATGGACAACAGCAAGGTGCAAAGCAATATCACTAGCATAGACCATAGATACATCATTTAGAGCATTATAGATCATTTCAGAAACTAGAACTATGTTATAGGCACTGGATAAATTACTGTAATTCTGTAACAAGCAGGAGCAGTGAAGCAAAGCAAATGTATGCTAAAACCTAGGAGTGGCAGTATTGCATTGCTATGACAATAACCATACTTCAGATCCAAAATTGCCCAAATCAGATCAATCGAGGAGAAATCAAGCAGAGAGAGGATGGAAGAGAAATCAATTCCATGCACATCACGGAAGAATCACCTAATGGTAGGATGCTTGAAGGGTGGATTGTCGTGGCGACGCTGGAAGGCCATATGCGATGCGGCTGGAAGCCTAGAAGGGAGCACCTAGGCTGGCTGCCGACGATGGAGTCTCGCTCCCCTCGCATCTGCCGGTGACCTGAGGAGGAATCTAGACGCCCGGCGGTGACCTAAGGAATCGAGGTGCTCGGCGGCAACCCGAGGCCGCTGCTCCGTCAAGGAAGGCCACCTACCTCACCGGCACCCGGATCCCCGCCACGCTCCCTCGTCGGGATCCCTCCGCCGCGCGCCCTCGCCGGGGTTCCGCGGCCGCGCACGATAGCCCAGGAGCCCTCCGTCGTGCGCCATGGCGAGCCCCTCGGGGGGGGGGGCGAGTGGAGGAGGAAGAAACAAGATAAGATCGTGGGCCCCACCGTATGATATGTTGAGCGGCTGGCTGTAACTAGAAATGAGAGTGCAGCCGCCTGGAATAAAGTATAGCATATTTTGTTATCTAACATAATTTAACACTTTACCAGGCAACCCTTTACTAACCAGCTGAATAGAAATAATAAATATTTTTATTGAGATATCATCTTACACACCTTATATGAATCTATGACAATCATGCAGTAATTAAACTATGGTGGTTCGTGCTTTATTATTGGCCGTGTCGGACGAAACCACATTGGAGTCCTCATTGATTGTGTTGCACTAACATGTCGACCCTTGACCGGATAGTTGTCCCTCTTGACTGCCATATCTATTTGACCCTTCGTGGAGAATGTGGCAACATCGTAGTCCATCATGTTAGCCACATAGACGCTGCTGAGCTTGGTACCGCTCCATGTGCCATGGAAAGGGTAGTTTAGACCAACAAACAGTGATGTGCCAAGATCAGTGGCATGGATGCGGCTCCACGTCTGCCGCATATCATCAAATTTGAATAAGAACATTTCATCAACATCCTCAAACCTGTCAAGTTCACTCTTAAGAACCCTGTAGTATGGATGCTTCAAGGTTCCTCCGTTACCTTGTACGCAAATTAGTATTAGCTCATCTGCAGGGGTCTTGGCTAGGTAGAAAACACGACTATCAGAGTTAAAAAAATACTCCTCAACAAATGGGATATCTGTTGAAGTAATTATAACTGGATTGTCGCCTTGATCACCCATGTGCCATGAAAAAACAAAACCTTCAGTGTCTACAGCTACCACCCTGCCCTTGTGGATAATGGCGTCCATATATAGATATGTAAAATAGTTGTGGGGAGACTGATAGGCAAGAAAGGTCCACGTGGGACTACTTCTGGACGTGTAAGCTAACACATCACGATCAAATAAAGCAATTGCTAAGTGTCCTCCCTCGACAGACGGTGTTTGGCATAGCACAACTCGAAGGAGATTACCGACAGTATATCCACAAACCACTTCATGTTTGGTGTATTCGTCATGCTTGAACTTGTGGTACAAGTCGAACAATGGCAATGGAACCATTTGTCCAGTCACAAGGTTCACCAATTCCAACGACCACACTTTATCAGATATTACGAGCCAATCGTCCTTTCCACCTACCCACACCTTGTCCTTGAGGTAATTGCTGTGCACAAGGAACGACGTTCCTTCCGAAACATCGTGCATACTGAATGAGCCATCTCCAAGAGATTCAGTCATCCTCCTGCGATTGCTGTCAGCTCTAGATGTCACCAACATAGGCATGCATGTTGTTTACAGGGACAACGTAGATTCAATAACGTGTGCATCCATAAATTATTCATGGCGTATATAATTTTTGGAAGAAACTCGAATAGCAAGATACATTCTATATTAAGCATTAATACCTGATGTGAGGCGCTTGTTGTTGAGCTTGAAGCTCACTTTAGACCATTCTTGGCATGTTGACATGAAGTTCTGAATATCGAGCAGGTCGAGGCGGTTGATAACGTGGCTCCATGCATCAGCGTCGAGGTTGAACCATTGGACACCTCTTGTTTTAGCTGATTTTTGTTTAGGAGACGCCATTCACACTTGTAGACTGGATCCTTACCTGAGAGAAAAACGCACAAGATTCTATTTCAATCCTTGACATAAAAGCTTTTAATGGTGCTCTATTTCAATTTATATTTATTTAACATGCATTTAAAATACAAGTTTCTCAACAGATGTAACAACATCGAGGATGTTCCTGATGTGCATGATGATGCAGGAGATGAACCAGGAAATGGACCGGGAAAAATTGCCATGTCTCCAATAATTATTGACTCATCTGATGATGAGTGATTAGTATTTATATGCAGTGTTTTTTTTTTGAATTCCCTATATGTAATGCTTGGATTAAATATTTCAATACATGGCGTTTCTTATTATCTTGGCGTTTCTCATTAAAAATGCATATAGAAAACGGGTGATCATTAGGTGATATAAAACAACTCTATCAAACTAATCAAGCTGCACTCCACAACTGCATACATTGTCATACTCATCAATTACATGCTCCATACGGTTGCCATTTATCATGTATTCGTACACATCTGCTAGGGAACGTGGGACACAAACATGTATTAAATTAGCATCTAGTGCCTTGATTTCATCGGCGCGAACAGCAACAGCAGTTTTGTAACCATCATGAGCCATGACGTCCCTACGCAATTGAGCTCTAATATCTGCATAATAAGTGACAAGTCATCACAAGTTTTATAAATTGTCCTATTCATATATTATCTATTCATCTATTCAAATAATAAAAATCCCTTGCAACACCTTCGAGACTGGAAATCCATGGGTAACTCCCATTAGTAACCAGTGTGATTGCTGTATTCTCGCACTCTTCAAACGAACCTGCGAAATATCAAATTTCAGTTAGAATTTTCAACCAACAATCATGTTTTGCAATGAGGATTACACTTGATATGTATTAAGTACCTCTATCTCGATTTACACGAACTCTCCTTGCAATAATAAAATCATTGTTAAGCTCAGCACCAATAAGTTGTCCACTAGTCATCTGATCGTAGTCCATAATTATGCGTAGAAATCCAATGCGACTGAAGACACAAACATATCTTTCGATGTATTAAATTACACAAAATGAAGTAACTGTGATTACACGCAATACCAAACTGACCTCGGATCTTTCAAGCATATCTCTGATGTGCAGTAAGGCAGAACAAAGGAGCATCTTGGTGTCACCGGGCCAACAGAAGCTATTACGGCAAACAAACTTACCTCGGAACCATGTTCCATTGCAAGGGCTTCACCCAAAGTCAAGAAACCGGTAGATGCAACTATCGTGGTCATCCCCAGATTTGCCTCCATCTCAATTCCTATCTTGATGTGCACGGTGTATTAAGTCGCAGAACCCTCTATGTATATTACACAATGATGAAAGATGCGTACCTATATATATAGTGGATACATTATATATATATATATATATATATATATATATATATATATATATATATATATATATATATATATATATATATATATATATATATATATATATATATATAGGACGAGTTTTATCTACTCCCGGGTGTAGTTAGTCTCATACTTGTATCTCAAAAATTAGAAGGTATCTTTGCATACTTGAGGTTTCTAAAAAAAGTATGTACACATACTTGATTTTTAAAAGTGGTATGTGGACATACTATTTTTTTATGTGTAACGAAACATAAAGTTAGTGAACATACTCATGTTTCAATCTAGGAAATAACATACATCACAAGGTGCAAAAAATTATGAGTTCCACTGAAATTATTTCATGGTCATCACTTTGATAAATCTTATTTTAGGTATGTGAACATACTCCAAGTGATAAATGCGTATGTACACATACACAAAGTGATTTTTTGAACGTGGGAGTAACTACACCCGGGAGTAGAATGGATTCATCCTATATGTATGTATGTATGTATGTATGTATGTATGTATGTATGTATGTATGTATGTATGTATGTATGTATGTATGTATGTATGTATGTATGTATGTATGTATGTATGTATGTATGTATGTATGTATGTATGTATGTATGTATGTATGTATGTATGTATGTATGTATGTATGTATGTATGTATGTATGTATGTATGTATGTATGTATAGGGAAAATCCCTTCTACTCCCGCCTTCTAATTAGCCTTGTTACCGGGTTCCCATACGGATCCAATAACCACGAGCAACCCTTCCCCTCCGTATCTATACGTAGGGCTGGCCGACGTATCCGGATGGCCGGCGATACACCTCTGATTTTCTCAGCCACCATTTTTATCGCTGCATTATCCACCGTGATAGTTATCCCTGTGCTAATTTCACGTGATTGGTTTTCAAATTCAATCCATCGGCGACATCTCTTGACGGCGGTGGCTTCCTGCTGCCAGGGACTCGACGCGTGCTTCTCCTGCCGGCGGGGGCGAGTTGCCTTGTTGCAGCTGGCGGTGGCTTCCTACTCGTCTTCCTGCTGCCAGGGTCTCGACGCGTGCTTCTCCTGCCGGCGGGGGCGAGTTGCCTTGTTGCAGCCACTCCATTCGGCCGGCCTCGTCGACGGTGACCAGGTATGATCACATACTCTTCTGCTTCCTTGACGTGTTGTCCATGGTGGCAGGCTGCCGACGATCTGTTCACACAATCTACCGTCCGGCAATTCCACGTTCAGCAGGTATCCTCTCTTTACGATTCATCGTTGCATGCTTTTTATTCTGAAGTATCTGCTTCATGCCTTGCTTTCTTTTTTCTTTCACAGATGGGAAAGCCAGCTAAACCCAACCGTGCTGCAGGCAGCTCAGGCACCAAAGCGGCATTTGTTAAGGCTCTGTATCATGTTCGCAGCAAAAAAGGAATTCAACATCCTCAAGCTTCGGGGTCCAAACAGAGGAGTGCACAGAGGCTCAGTGGTAGCAAGGCAAGAAAATCAAAGAAAGGCACTATATATATATAGTGTTTTGCTATAATGCACCTGGGTGCATTCTGTATAGAGAATGCACCCACCCTGATTATAATTGATTTTTGCTCAGTTGCAACTGGACTTACTCTGGTTGCAATTGGTTCGCGTCAGGCTGCAATTGAGTGGTCTAGTTCCAATTAGTTTGTATCTAGTTGCAACGGTTGCAACAGGCCAGATGTGTTGTAATTAGTTCCGCTGAGTTGCAATTAGCATAGTGTCATGGTTCTAATTGATCTAGTCTCACTGTTGCAATTGGTTTACACGCAGTGAACGCCTAGTTGCAACTAGTTGGGTCCGATGCAATTGGTCCGCATCCAATTGCAATTGGTCCATCTAGTTGCAATTAGTGCAGTCGCACATTCCTAACTGCGGGAGTCTGTACATTTGTTGTGCAAAATGCTTTTCCGTCAAGTTGTAATTGGTATGGTGTTATAGTTGCAATTGCTCTAGTCAATCTGTTGCAATTAGTCGAAACTGTGGAGTCTGTGCATTTACTGTACAGATTGCACCTTATTGCATTTTAACCTCACCCTATGTGTGTATATATATATATATATATATATATATATGACTACTACTCCGTGACCGGCCACAGAATAGCTAATTCTGTGGCCGGGTCCAACGAGCGAACCACCCGACGCTGACACACCCAAAGCCCCCGGCGGTCCACCCAACCCAACCATCTCCACGTCCTCCTTCTGGCTCGGCTGAACGTACGCCTGCTCGTACACGGCTCGGCTCAGTCAACCATCCCTAGCGCAGCTGCGCAGGCAATCCACAGAGCCGCACTTTCCAAAACACGGCCCGCCGTCGCCGGTCCGAAATTGCGCCGCTCCACTGCAAAAAAACTCATCTCCTCGCGCCTTCGTATCCAGTCGCCGATTCGCGTCACAACGGCGATGCCTCCTGGTGGCTAATTTATACGGGAAACACAACTCTACTGCACTGGATCCTGGAAGCGGCGCAGCCCCAGGCCTCCATATCTCATATCTGGGTGCATGGTACGGTGGCTCTACGGTGCTTCGCGACTACCTCTTTCGTCGCAACAGTCGCGGCGCGCGGGGTGGAGCTGGAGCTCCGCGTCCGACGTGAGGTGCGGCTCGAGCGATGGTTCCCAGCCCCGTCGAGAGCTTCCAAGACTGGCCCACTACCGCGCAGCTGTCCCCCATGGATCTCGGTGTCCTGATCTCGGTGCGTGCGAGGATTTGATGCTGGATAATCCATCCAGCTCGTCAGGCCCTGTGTGTGGACAGGAAGACATGCCGTGAGTACCAGGATCTTCACTGCGGATGCAAGTCGTCCAGTCCAGGCACCGCGACCTGCTAATCGTATGCATGTTGTATGTGTGTGTTTTTTTTCATTTACCAAGGGTGAAAGTTAACGCACGCTTCGTGTTTGCGTAAATGCCCCAGCCAAGGAGAAACCCATTACCTGCAGCGGGTTCGTTCGTTTCTCTATTCAGGTCTGCTACAGGAGGAGAAAGGGTTCAAAAGTGGAAATCCTTTTGTATCAAATAATCTGATTAGCGACCTGTACTTATGTGATCTCACAGAAAGGCTCTTGATCTTGCTTGTGTCTAAGATGGTGCCAGTCTATTTTTTTACTCTCTGCTTTTTTCTATTTCTGTTGCGGAGCCTATAATTCTTTTTTTTTGAAGTATTAAGACAACTCTATAAATTTCTCATATTATTTACTGCAAAACTGGTATGTATGATGCTATTATGGTAAATACCATTGTGGTAAATCAGCGACGCTATTCTAGTAATACTTTGTGGTAAATTGTAAAAAATGATGGTATTCTTGTAAATCCTTTTGCGGTAAATCGTAGATGTTATACTGTGGTAAATACTTTATTGGTAAATCTATGATGATATTCGTTTAATATTTTGTGGTAATTTGTTTCATCTTGTAGTATTTTGGCTCATTGGAACCGCTTGATGATAATTGTTTCAGGTATATCCCCCTCGTTAGTATAGTAAATGGTACCTCGGAATAGTAAAATGCCTAATTGTGGTAACTCTCATTCCGTCCTAATGTACTATGGTAATCGTATTTGCTACCGTAGGTGTGCATAGACAAAATAATAAACTATGGGTTATTCTCGTAAGTTGTAATAACTAGTAACTATTTACCATGAATTTGCATGCACGTGTGGACAGTATAAAATAATCCATGCACCCCATGCGTGCCTATAAAACTGAATAGGACATGCAAGTTTTGTTTATAGTGGTAAATGCAACATTAATCAGGGACCATGATTACCAAAGCCCGGCGCCCCAGCTAGCACCTAGCAGGCATCGCGTGGGCTCGCGCTTGGCTCACGCATGGCTCGATGGCTTCCTGCCGGCTCCTGCGCGTTAGCGTAATTAACGGGAGGGGAGCTCCACAGATTAAAGATGGGCAAACGGGTGGGTAAATGCGGACCGTGCCTCATGGTTGATGTAGTCGGTTGGTCTGACTACGATAGGTAATGTATATTTAGCAGCCTGACCGTTGAATAATATTTAACATCCTCACGGCGTGCTGCCCCCTCCGTTATCTTGACTACTAATCACTAAAAAGTAAAATGCTTCCAATATTTACCCCTGTAGCAATTAATTGCATGGACCAATAATTATGCATGCATGCACACATATTAACCGAATACTTGGGACCATTTTAATTGACGTTATTAAGCCAATAATTAGAAGTTTGGAAATCTGCACCTATAAATATGTAGTTGTAGTCCATTGTTCCACGTCAATCATATCTATGTGCAGGTCAAACATATATTGTTTGATGGCAGGAATTGAACACGTATATTCCTCGTTCGCTGCCTTTCCGTTCCCTAATTCAGGAGGATTAATTACCTTATATTAAACTCGGCTCCGTCAAAACCACCGGTGGTAGAAGGGTGATGCGGACGGCTAGTCATTCCAGGTCCAGCACGGCGCGTTGATCCTTGGCGGTTGGAGCGAGATCCTTTGTCCCTGTCCTCGAGCTTGCTGGTATGGCGACCACAACAACTCCCATGATGGCGACCTCGGCTACCTATCCATCTTCCACAACAAGCTAATCTGCCACGATGCCTCCTGCTGAACAATCTTCGGTTGCCCCAGATCTAGTCCTACACATTACTGTGGCTCCTCCAAGTTCCTGCAAGTCAAACTCCATGTATGGGCCCCCAAATCCCGATCCAAATTAGTTTGCTTTGATTTTCAATCACGAACTCTAATTTGTTGGTCTTGGTAGCAGCTATCTTCGATTAGAGATGCTCTGTTGAGGCTGTCAAGGAGATTCAGGCTGATGATCAGATAGACAATGGCGACTGGTGATTCTATCCACGGGACGGAGCATAGCAGTCCACCTCCGCGGTCGGTATGGTTGTATCAGAGGTTTTGGAGAAAATAATTTTGCAGGATTATTAAATTTGCTGCTCATAAGAAGGATTTATTTCTCCTGATGATGCAGATGGGGGAGGGCAACGCCGAGAAGGATGATAGCATAATAGCGGCATAGAAAATTACCTCCTTATTCATATGACTATGAACTTCTACGGGAAAAAAAATAAATACATTGAAAATTACTTTATGGCGAAACCACTCGTTTTGATGTCCGGATACTCCTTTCATATGCCTATGTAGTACATGTTTAATATTGCTTGTTGCTATGAAAATTTACTCCATATGGGCAAACAAAGAGAATATAAAATTATTCCTTAGCTTGCAAAATAATTGTTTAACATGATTAATTACTCTGTTTTCTTGGTTGATTTCTTCCATGAAACAATAAAATGCATCATCGACGCAGTCTCGTCTCTTGTTTCTAAGGTAACCTTGCTCGTATCACATGTTTAATTATTACATGGTTCTATAAAAAATCACTCCATATGAACAAACAAAGAAAATATAAAATTACTCCTTTGCTGGCAAATTACTTGTTTATCCTTACTAATTACTATCTTTTTGGTTGATTTTTCCATGAACCAATAATACATCGTCGCTGCAGTTTGGTCTCTTGTTTCTAATGGACTTTAGGTAACCAAAATACAATGTTCCACGAGGGATACATGCTTGAGCTGATGACAGGAACAACAGTTGAATAAGGGCAATACATGTAATTTCTTATTAGATTTGAAAGCTGCTTTAAAATTGAAAAAAAAATACTCCTTTTATCACTATCAATTGGAAAGTCCTTCTGATGTAAATTAGAAAAATACTCCTGAGGTAGATTAAATACTACTCTTGTCAATACTTCATTTGATCAATTGCAAAATACTCCTTACAAGTGAACAACATTTTCTTCGAAAATTTTGCCAAAAGACAAACATGCGCTACACATATCTCAAACAAACATGCATGGATGCGTATATTTCTCCCATAAATCTGGTCATCATGCATCCACAAATCCGAAGTGTGCCATCATGTCGTATACAAAGTATTTACTGCTCGATGAACAAATTTTGTCAGATTGATTTGAATCACAGAAGCTAAAAATCGATGGTACCACACTACGCAAAGCGAATAAGCAGTGAATGGAATCAATTGCTTATCAAACGACGGTGATTGTCAGATGCAACCATGCCCACTCATCATCAACGTTAAGCCCCACCTATCACTCGACATCGCTAAATCATGCAAGTACTCCTTTTTATCAAATGGAAAACAAGTGAAAATACTCCTGATACTTAGAAAAAATACTACTATTTTTATTAGAAAAATACTCCTATTTTTAGCACAAAATAGTACTTTTTTATGCTAAATTACTACTTTCAATGGATACAAACTTAAATGACTATTACTCCATCATCTGCAAATTACTTCTTTTTTATTGATATCAATATAGCACCCTGCAACCAATGCAAGTTTCAACTTGCATGATCAAGCGTTCCTAAAAAAAGTTTCAACTTGCATGCATGCATTCCACGGCACATCTCTCTCCCCCGAAACATACGCATGATACTTCTCTCCAAATTAGCAGCACATGCAAAATACTAAATGCTCCTTGAAACCCCCCTGTCTAATTTGGATGCTCGTGATTACAGCATTACATGCAAGAATGCAAGATTCGCTATGGGAGAGATCAAAACGTAGTCATGCCACCATTGACGAACAGACCTACGTCGCTCGCTGGCCAGACTGTCGTAGCATGAGTGACATCCCACAAAAAAATTACGCGATTGCACTGCGTCCATCTCCTCATTGTCAAAGACACTAGAGAAAGACGATGCTGTAATAGCCACGATAACAACGATTCCCAAGTTGGTGGATTCCATGGACCTCATGGCCATGGGCAGAAGAGAGAATAAATTTGCATGCGCTCTATCGTCATAAATTGGATCCAATCAGCACAAAAAATAGGTTGCAGACCGGATGGGCATTCGATTTTTACTACAAGTTATGGAAACGGAGAACGCGGTGGGGAGCTCGGAATTCGCGGTGGAGCCAGTGCTCGAGGCGGCAGCAGCCGATGCGCCGGAGGCGGGGACGAGGGGCAGGGCGGCCTCGACGAGGGGATGCGAATGCCTCTAAGGATTCGATGTCCATATATGGCTGCCGCCTTGAGATGACCATGGATGGCGGATGAGCTTCGCTAACCTGCGGTGGTGAGTCCATGCCGTGGCTCGCTCGACGCCGAGACGACGACCGCGGATGCCGTTGAGCGCGGTGGCATTCCGGCCATCACCGGCATGTCAAAAACTGATGCGGAAGGGCACTAGGGATCCGTTTTACTACTCAAGATTGAAAAAGAGTAACTTGGTGCTGAACTGGGCTCGCCGGAGCTTCAACGCCGTGAGAACGGCACGCGGTAAATAATATTCACCACACAGCGTGGTGAATATCCCTGTCCGATATATATATATATATATATATATATATATATATATATGAGTGGATTTGGTGTCACGGAGGGTAGCTGCACACGATCTATCCACCGTCCATCCGGATGCTGTTTTGCTTGAGCTGCACATTTGTTAAGGAGACAAAACACTGCGTTGTACAGTAACTATGTGAAGAGCCGGTACATGTCCAGTCACGTCTCATGCGGGTGCGGACCCCGGTTACATACCAGTTGACCGTACTCGGCCTTGTCAGGCACCACTACAACTCCCCCAGAAAAAAAATGGTGGACCTGGTGCAAACAGGAAATCACGGTGGGTGATTCTTGACCGTCCCCAAAATAACTAGCTAACTAGGATCATGTTCGTACGTTGCTACGGACATAAAAAAAATTTAATATCACTTCGATACAAGATACGCACTGACCAACTAAATATTGGACAAAAACATCATTATATCTACATAAAAAACAGTAAAACAAATATATCTTGCTCCCTTACCTTAGAATCAGGTTTGCATCTTAACCATAGTACCTTGCCCCCTCTACCTTAGAATCAGGTTTGCATCTCAAGTCCAGATCTCTCATTCGCTAATGAAGGAGTTCAAAAAACGGCTCTGGTATTATAGACTATGACAAGTGACAACTATCAAGCTTCTCTTTCTAATTACCACCAAACAAAAATGAATCTGAATGACCGGCACAGTAAAAGTTCTATTGCCTGAATTAAAAAGTTAAGTTCCTATAAATGGCAACAATTTTATCCAAAACAAAAATTTATATATAGATAATTGAGACATGTTTGTGTATCTGTTATAAAGAGAACAAATATATCAAAGATTTATGTTTTGAGATCACATCAGAAAAGTGGAAGGAAATAACAATGTAGAAGGAAATAAACCAGGGACAACTCCTCCAATTGTTGCATGTGATTTGATTATTTTATCAAACCAGCAACCTAGAAGAAAGAAGTGGCACCTTATCAGTACTTAACATTCATGGCCGAAGCAATATCATTAAGGACATTGAACTGAAACATAAAGGTCTCTCTGCACCAACTTTCAATGCACCAATGTCACAGTCACCATGACATTATGTAGTTATAGTGAAACTACAACCACCTTTCCCATCATATTTTACAACCAGACTATTGCACACCATGATTTGCTAGTCAATTGCAGTTACCATTCAATCTTACTCAGTCGGTACACTAACAGAGTAAAGGTGTGCCTTGTTAATTGCAACTTCAGGTGCCAAATTGAGCACCTTCTCTGCAAGGTTGACTTGCACAAATCATTCATGGTCATGAAACATATTGTGCGAATTGTAAAAAAACATGTGGGCATGACTAAACATCCGTAAAACTAAATAAATGGATTATATTGGCAGGTGGATTAGTCTGTATAGATCAATAAATAATGATGGGCATGACCATCAGATATTACAGTAAAAAAATAATGGAACTGGTAAGCAAAGACAGTTGTGCTCTATCAGAGTCGACTAAGCATGATTCATTCATATATTCAAGAGAAAAATATGCACACTCATCATTCCAACCCTTCTGCAACCCTCCTTGTATT
Source organism: Cenchrus fungigraminus (assembly GCA_036936925.1). Taxonomy (NCBI): domain Eukaryota; kingdom Viridiplantae; phylum Streptophyta; class Magnoliopsida; order Poales; family Poaceae; genus Cenchrus; species Cenchrus fungigraminus. The sequence goes on from CM072770.1 coordinate 95,994,343, forward strand.
CACTTAGTCTCATGTTTTATTGTTCCAATTTTTTGGTAGTCGAAAACTTATATACAAGCAAAAATGCTATGCAAACAACATTCTATGGTACAAATCGCCAAATAAAAAATTTATGTAGTCTATGGTACAAATTTCCGTTGTAATGCTATGACTGCTATGAAAATAATTGAAACTTCAATTCTTAGACCTTTACTCCCAAACAAACTTGTGGGACAGTAGCCTTTCAAAATTTCAAAAGGCAACATGAATTTTCCTACTTTCAGGTCTTAAATTGAATAATGATGGGGTATAAGCAATACATGTGTGAAAGGTATACGCAGTACATGCAAGAAAAATTTTCAGTTAATGCACACACCTGAAACCAGTAAGACTGAATCAAACCAATTTCCTCCTCAAACTTCATGGAGTCTTGTCGAAGTGCTTTTCCTTGTTACCAAGGAGATCTAGAAATAAAAAATTTATCCACAATATTCAGACAAATCTGTCGACAAATCAAGCAAAGGTCAAGTAATCTTCTCCTAGATCTAGCAATCCATATGGCAGTAAAAAAGAAAAGTTGTCTTACCTTGGTTGAGAACAAAACTCTCTAATCAAGAATTTGGCAACTGAATAATGAAATAATAACATTGGTGGGCACATTCAGCACCGCGGGAGGTCGATTAACACAACTGATATGGATCAGACCGCTGCAGAGGGGCCAAAATATATAGACAAATCAAACATAAAGGATGGTGTATTTACAAAAGCCAAAAATTCCAATAGAGATTCACTTCAAAAGCCAAAAACTTCTTGTACAACTGACAATTGCTAGAAGACAGATATACAAATAGACCATCTGATAGAAAGATTATGAAACCAAAATAGTGCATATTCAGACATTCCAGAGGGAAGCACAACATACCAGAGAAAACCAAGTTCTTGTGAGCATAAGCAAAGATGTCTAACAATGGCCAACATGTAGAAGAGATGCATCTGCATAAGCAAAGACAAAAATTTAGAGTCTCCAGATGAATGTCAGCTAGTTATCCTGGATGGACTACCGATAGTGCTCCACATGGAGATAAAGTATCTGCAAAAGGCGCGCAAATAATGAATGAAAACTTATCTCAAGGTGAAGTCATGCAAAGCACAAAGAACAACCAATTCAGTTCTGATCACTATCACAGTTAAGTTATATCAAAAGAAATGTAGATTGCATACCTGTGCAAAAGCTTTCTAATTCATCCACCATCTAAGGCAGGGGCGAAGCCAGACTGGGAGAGCATCAGGATCTTGTGTAAGAGAGGACGGGGTCATGAAGGCTATTGACTGAAGCATACAGTGATTTTCCATTGAAATCTACCAAAATCATCGGGGTCGGCTGACCCCAGTGGCAAGCCTAAGCTCCGCCCCTGATCTAAGGAAATATTTCTTATTCTCTTTTGGTTACCTAAGCTTTGTCAGCTTTACTATTGAATACAAAAAAAAACAATGTTAAATTGGACAGGGAAACTAAATCCAACAGTAACTCAATTTCTTCTCTGCATGTCTTCATAAATGGCAAAGATTCTAATTTCCAGAGAAACCAAGGCGTGGTTATTTTTTAACTCATTCACAGAGCTAAAAATCCACCACATGGCACCCATCCCTTACATGTGTGGCATAAAAGAGAAAATAAGAAGAGATTGGTATCCAATCTAATGACAAGCATAGGCACTTATGAATAATCCACTAACCAGAGAAGGAATCGGGGCAGTACATGTATTGGACGTGTCGACGTGAGGTTTTCCATTGCTGGCATGATAGAAGCAGCCTCATCCTAAAAGAGCCATTATAGACAAACTGGTTAGGTGAAGCAAAATTAGCAAAAAAAAGGCTTTACATCCCTGAACATAAGTTTTCCATTTTTGCTCTTTATAAGTGTAATTTAAGGAACATACCGGGACCTCAAGTGCAGATGTTAAAATTATCTAAACCCTAAAAATAAAAGAAATGGTGGGAAAAGGGAGGGGATACAAATTACCTTCCAGCAACAGTGAGACTCATGTCATAATTAATCTATTAATTAAGTCAGGACACGCCGTTATGATGGAACCAAAATGGTACACTGTACTGTGTCAGTAGTACATAACATGCGAGTTGAGAGCAACAATTATGAAGAGTATTGGTTCCTAGCATAGTAGCAAGGCAATAAAGCAGTCTTCGATGATGTGCTGGATTCATTCGATGAGATTCAAAGCTATCAATGAAATTCAAACAAAAGCATATTTTCTTATAAAAAATATTCAGTACTCAATTAACATGGTAACATATTTTTTCAGATCTTATGAGAATTTAAACCACAAGCAATAAATTGATATTGTACCAATAGGGAAGGATAAATCAAATCCTAGTGATAAATCAAATCCATGTCCACAGAATTCATCCAGCTGCAACGATTGCAACTCGTGAAGGCAGCGGGGACTGGTGTAAACCCGATGGGCTTACCGGCAGCAAGGACGATGTGCTATATCCGGCGTGGACGCGATGATCTACGGCCGCAGGGGACAGTGGATCGCCGGCGGCATGGGACAGTGGATCGCTGGCAACAGGGAACAGTGGAATGGGTGCGGCGGTCGCGTTGGGGGGGGGCCAACGGCGGCGCAGGAGGGAGCCAGATAGGCGAGGGCGGCTTGGTGGGGGACGGCAGCGGCGCGGATCGCGAGGGGGCGCCCTGTATCGACGAAACCGGCGTCGGTGGCGGCACAACGTGGGGATCGTGAGTGGAGACAGACCTGGGAGATACGAATCGCATGGGGCGCCCTGGGCGTTGCGGGGATCCGGAGGGCGGCGTGGTGGACGGCGCTGCGGGATCGACGACGTACGGCGGCGCACAGGAGCGGCGCGGCGGCGCTGTGGATCGACGGCAGCGCCTAGGAGCGGTGCGGCAGCGCTGTGGTGTCGACGACGGCGTGCGGAGAGGCGGCTCGGTGGGGGACGGCGGTGTGCGGAGAGGCAGCTCGGTGGGGGAGGCGGCGTGCAGAAAAAAGGGAGTGCGGACGCCTGCGGGGGGTGGGGGGCGGACGCACGGGGGCGGGGGCGGACGCACGGGAGAGCGGAAAAAAGTACCAACGGATTTTTTTTCTCCACTTCATACTTTTTAGGAGTAGAGATTGGTTCGGCAATTACGATTGCACACTCAAAAATTATCGTGCATAGTTTGAAGCTTTGTATGCATATATGAGTTTGCTGGTATGCCTTTTTTTTGGCTTTGTTGTTCACACGGCTAATAGTGGTTCACATGAACGATCGGCCACATAATGCACTTGTAAACAGTTGCACGGGACCACACTTCTTGGGTATTTTTTTTGTAATTCGTAGAGCAAGTGAATTTCTAGTTTACGTCTGACATTTACGTTTACGGTCATCTAGTTGCTCGAGTTGCTCAAGTCTATGTAAGCTGTTTGTGTTCATTGTGTGGCGCTTGAAATAATAATTGAATCTTAACTTTGGTTGTGCTAATGCTAAAAGTTCCCGTTGGAAATCGTTCAGCAAGTTGTGTGTTCATTGTTCAGCAAGTTGTGTGTTCATTGTAGGGGTGGGAGGTGGGCGGGGCGGTCGGCAGCGGGTAGCCGCCGGCCGGCGGCGGCGGTCGAGGCGGCGGCCTTAGGGTTAGGGTTTCGGGGTTCGGGTTCGGGGGTTCGGGGCCTCCATTGGTCCCCGGACCTAGAAAAGGAGGGGGTCGGGGGAAGGCGGAGGACCGGCGGTGGTGGCGGATCGGCCGGCGGCGGAGGCGAGGCGGCGCGGTAGCGCTGCCGGCCGGGCAGGGATGGATGGCCGGTGGGCCGGAGACCGGCGGCGGGGGTGCGAGGAGAGGTTCGGGTTAGGAAGGGCGGGGTCGCCGGCGGCAGTGGATTGCGAGCGGGCCGCGCGGCGGCGGGGAGCCACCGGCCGGGGTTGGTGGAGGAGGCGGCGGGGTGGTGGCCGGCATGGAGAAGGAGGCGGCAGGGTGGGAGGAAGAAGAAGAAGTTTAGTGAGCCGGTGGTGGGCTGGAAGTCCGCATGCTTATGCATCTTCTGCAACCCATATAGGAATCCCCGCTCGCGCCTGCCGCTTTAATTTCCCGGGTCGCAGCTCGCCGGGGAGCTCGCTCAGATCGCCGCTCCCTCGGGGTCGCTGCTCGCCCGGAGCTTCGCGCGCCCCGCCACTTTCCCGGGGGTGCGCTTGCCGGGGAGCTCTCCACCGCCCCCACCGCGCCTGAGAGTGGCAGCTCGCCGTGGAGCTCGCCCCCGCCTCCGTCCCGCTGACCCGCTGTGATTCGATTTGGATTGTAGATGGAAGAGAGAGAAAGAAGAGAGGGAGCCAGGGCCCAGGGAGGTAGATGCCTGCGATGGTGGGGTGATAATTCGCGTGGGCCCCGCCCATGTGCTGCAGCCTGTGGGAGTCGGGAACAAGCGGTGGAGTTGACCGGTAACAGTGGGAGTCCGGAACAAGCAGCGTGTAGCGTTGCAATTACTTGAATTTACCAACAATAGTTAGGTTTTGTTTAGTTGGCTAAAATTTCCAACCTTTTCTCCACTCTCTCCATCACATCACATTAAATACGCTAAAAGACATGTTCAGAGTATTAAATATAGGTAAAAAAATAATTAATTACACAGTTTGGATGTCTTTTGCGATACGAATCTTTTGAGCCTAATTAGGTCATGGTAGGATAATATTTATCACAAACAAACGAAATGTGCTACAGTATGCTACAGGAGTTCCAGGAGTTAAAAATGCAAATTTTTCACCCAACTAAATAAGACCTTATTTTTGCCAATTCGCTAGCTGCCCCAAGCGGCAGGTGGCTGGGACTGGGACCGCAGAGCATGTACAACTAGTACTACGGCAGGGACGGGATACTAGCGTCATGGTGACGCAAGCGCATGCAGCGAGGGAGAGGCAGGCCGCTAAGCCGCTGTGCAAAATAAATTCTGCGAAAATGTTCAACTACTAAAAAAATGACACGGGAGGATCAAACCAAGGACCAATCGTGTTAAGGGCTGTTTAGTTGGCTAAAAGTAGCAAAAGTGACTGTTTGAACTCCTGTAGCACTCATGTAGCATTTTCATTTGTTTGTGGTAAATATTGTCCAATCATGAACTAACTAGGCTCAAAAGATTCGTCTCGTAATGTACAACAGAACTGTGTGATTAGTTAATTTTTTTATCTACATTTACTGTTCCGAACATATGTCTTTTGGTGTATTTAATGTGATGGAGAGAAAGTTGAAAAAGTAGTAAAATTTTGACAAAATTTTAGCCAATTAAACAAGGACTAAGGCAGCGTTTTGAAGTCCAATGTTTTTCAATCTCACAGGTGTTTCGGCCGAGGAGATTTTTCAACGTAAAATGAATGGGATTTGACGGCTCATGGACGCTGTCAGTCGATTTCATATCAGTGCAGTGCGTGGGTCCATCCTGCATGTAAAAAAAAATCATAGCTGCGTGCGGAGCACCCTGCCTCCCCGACAGCGTTCAGCCGATCTTACGCAGCCGGTACAGATATTAAAGAGATTAAGGGGTTAACCGTTGAAACAGTTTGTCTCGATCGGACGGAGATGCCCGCATGCATTGCTACCCACCGTAGCACCCAGTTATTTTCGATATATATATATATATATATATATATATATATATATATATATATATATATAACCCACAAATCACCTCGTAATCTGCAGACCTGACAAATTTTCTACCCAAAAGTGCATGGTTAATTTCCAAAAGAAAATAGAGATGATTGGGTATGTGTATCTTTTTATTTGGAAGGGAAAACGAAATTGCCGGGGGCTGGTGCAGAAGATCCCACATGATCGGATACTGTCGTCGCCGACGCGTGATCCGAGGGCGATCCTGTCCCCTGCGCCCCCTGTCGCCGATGGACGCGGCAACACGTGGCACCACCTGGTTGGCGCGGAGGAGGATCTGCGGCCCGACAAAGCAAGGGTTGTGACGTGTCGTCCCACGATTGGATCAGGGGAGTTCGCTAATTGACGCTGATACCGGCCTGACGGCAGCGATCCTAGTGCGGATTGACGCTGATTTTGGTGCGAATTCGCTCTGTAATTTGTGCCGACGCTTCATTTTGATGTATCTGCTGCAGCTTCATAAGTTTGCTAACCAATTTTTTTTTTGTTTATTCAAAAAAATCATTAGTGCTTTCACCATCAGACATAGATATAGGATCATCTTTATGAAAAAGGAATTTTACTTTTTATATTCTCCAATCCAAACAGACTGAACAACAATGATTTTATACTTCAATTACAGATGCAATATTTTCATAAAATTGACAGTCAACTCGTCGTATACCCGCATACACAAACAGGAAGCAACACTCCATGACCGGATGAAAACAATAGAATCTAACATAAAGCCTATTATCATGGGTAATATCTGTTAAATTCATGGCATGCAAGAATGTCGTCAATACACCATAATCCGGAGAGGATCCTGCAAGCAAATAAGCTACATGAATATGCTGTGTGATCACAAATATAGTTCTTGGTTCTTAAAAAACATTAAAATATATATAGCTTGATAAGTAACATACCTCATCACTCCAAGACATCCCTATATACAATGTTTTTCGTGCTCTTCCCGGTCGGGTCTATCTGAATGTTTCTTCTAGCAAGAACCCATGCAGTCTCACGTGAAACACCCATGGATAAGGCTACATACAACTGTTCATGTGCAAAAACAGGCGCAGGTAGATAGATACCTACATGTGGAATTGTCTGGCCCTGTGCTTTGTTGATGGTCATGGTGTTGGGTATTTTAGCGTCACACGAATAATTCCGTAAACGCACGGATATCGTTGTAGCTTTCACCTCAGAGTATTCCAAGAGTATCGAATCCAAGGGAACGTGTGTGTACTAACTTCGTACAGTCGGTCCAAGGACACACCCAGATAAGAGGCAAGGATAGAGAGGATTCCTAAAGATAGCACTATAAATGAGATTAAAGGTCGATCTCTAGATAGAACTTGGCTTAGGGTACCGATAGCCCTGACTTAACAGGCGACTTCGGTACGCGGATCTATGTGGAACGAGGTCTGACTATATCCAGCCGCAGAGGATCAACGAGGGCCAGAAGGGCTGTCACCACCTCCTGGACTGCCTCTACCTAACCTTGGGATAAGCCGAACGGATGATAACCGATAGCGTGTCACAACGTCCACGCTGTGGTTACTGTCGTAGCCAACAGACTACGGCACCCTGTACTAATAGAACTACGACCACGGAAGAGAACTGATCTCACTCACTATAGGTACTACTAGCTTATACTAAAGGCATACGAGAGAGCACTCGGTCCTGTACTGTGCTTCCAACGTATATGAACGACTTGCAGCAGACGAACGCACAAACCCAGGATCTAGCACTAGCAGAGGAAAAAGGCTACTCATGCAACCTAGCATAAACTATTAGAAAGGAATCATGAACACACTTTATTCTAATCAGAGCATGCAAGCATTCCACTTTATTCTAATAGACTAGTCATACAAACAGGATACAAACTTGTGCACCCAATCGACTAGATCGAGGAGGCGTGTTCGTGAAGAACACACGCCTCTAAATGATGAACAGGCGAAGAACACAAGAACATATCACATGTGTCGGTGTTCTAACCCGGCAACCTACCAAGAGGAGTACCCGAGGTAGACGTTTGTGGCCTCGCCGAGATCGGGAACTCGAAGGAGAGACACGTGACACACAATTTAGACAGGTTCGAGCCGCGAGGTGCGTAATACCCTACGTCCTGTATGCTGCGTGGCTCTGGATAGATTGGGTGTGTTTACAAGATGATGCTGATGAGAGATAGAGGTCCCTACCTCGCCTTATATAGTCCGGGAGGCAGGGTTACAAGTCGGTTTGAGGGAGAGAGTTCTAGTCGCACACGGCTAGAAGTACTCTACATGGATCCGGATATGCCTAGTTTCCTAGCCGAGTACTAGCCCTCTGGTTGCCTTGTGCTCCACGCCGTCTTGTACCGTGTAGCCCAAGTCGAGTAGTCCTGGGGGCCCACGTAGTAGTCGGTCCTGGTACCCGCCTGAGTAGTGGGCCCAGGGATGTTCATACGATAAGCCCCCGAGTACTTTGTAATCGAGTGGGATGTCTTCGAGTAGTCTTGACGGCCTTGGCGAGTAGTCCTTGAGCGTCCCCGAGTTCCACAAGCCAAAAGTCCTCAAGAATGCTTGAATCATCCCGAGGCTGGCAGGTACTCCAGCTGATCTTTGAGTAGTCTTGAAGTCTTCTCGAGTAGTCCCCAAGCGTCCCCGAGTGCTTCTCTCGAAGGTCTTCAATAGTACTCGCGATGTCTTGATGAAAAACCATATGGAAAATGCGATTCGAACAATCGCATTCCATATGGAATGTAGCCCCCGAGCCTTAGGTCGAATCGTAGATTCAAGCTGAGGGTCAATCTAAAGTCCTGCCAATCTTATCCCGAAAAATTCGGAGAAAAAACCGAAGGACACGTGGCACAGAGCCCCCGAGCCTTGAGTCGAGTACTTCTCTCAAATTGAAGGGTCATCTTGACTGTAGAATGTGTCCGGAGTGGTCTCGTGATCTGGATGAACCCACTGAATCCATTGATCGAAGTCTAGCCCCCGAGTTTGAGAGCTTCGAGTACTGGAAGATGAAGGGGCAGCCTGCTGCGCTGAGTCACCCGCCGAGAATTTAGCCGCCCGCTCGGAACTGAGCCGCCCGGTGGCCTATAAATAACGGGGCAACCCCTTAGGGTTTCTCACTTCTAGCGGTTGCATTCTGAGAATAGATCTGAGTTGCCTCATCCCTTCATTCCTGCTGCCGCCGCCGCCACTAAGTAGATTAGATCTACTTCCGCGCCGCCGCCGTAGTACACCCTCCTCCGCAGCCCCTGAGCGAATGCGATTGAAGACACTCGTGACTGGGAGGATGAAGGCGTCACCGTCGAAGCGCACCAAAACCGGCGCGTCGAAGAAGAGGAGCCATGATGAGGCCGGCGATGACGGGCAATCTTCATCGTCGCCGCCCCCCTCCACTCCGCTAAATCCGTCGAAGGAGTGGAAGAAAGCAAAGCTGAAGACCGAGGACCTCCTTGCCCTGGTCAACAGCGGGTTCCTCCGTGAGAAGGAGATGGATCTGTGGCGCGTCACCACTGGAGATCCGTACCCGATGGAGAAGAATCCGGATGAGATCCCGTTGTTCGCGCGATTCGTGGAGCACGGACTCGCACTGCCTGCGAGCGACTTCTTCAAGGGGATGCTCCGGTACTATGGGATCGAGTACCTCAACCTCAACCCCAATGGTATCTTCCATATCTCCATCTTCATTCATTTTTGCGAGGCGTTTGTGGGAATCAAGCTCCACTAGATCTTGTTCCGGAAGTTCTTCCGGCTGAAGCCGCAACCCAACGGTGATGACCCCCGAGTAGTTGGAGGTGCCGGGGTGCAGATGCCCGAAGATGCCGCCGGGCAATACTTGCCATACAAGCTGATTGACTCCAACCAGGATTGGAAGTCGAAATGGTTCTGCATCAGCAACCACCACCCAGAGCTGCCGAAGCCGAGCGGGTACCAGCCGAAGCATGCGCCATGGTGGAACTCAGAGCCCACCATGCAGGAAGGCCTCTAGCTACCCGCAATGCTGGAGAAGATCAAGGCCTTGAGGAAGGCCGCACTGAGGGCCGAGCATGTGGCCTTCAGTTTCATGAAGAGAAGAGTGCAGCCGCTGATGGCACGAGACCATCTCGGCTACGAGTACACCGGCGACGAAGATTCGTCTCGGATGGCCGGTGAGGAGATCGACGATGATGTGATCATCGAACGGCTGGGGAAGGTCTTCAAAGACATGCCCGCGTTCACGCCATGCCCCGTGCGGGAGTACTCCGCGGCACGCCCGCCGAACGAGGTTAGTAGTTGTGGCCAGAGCCCCCGAGTACTAATTTGACGTGTAGTCGTATTGATGCGTGCGTTGGTGTTGTAGGAGGACCTGAAGAAGTACGTCTCCATTCCGCCACCCCCCCCGCAGCTTGAGAAACAACCTCAGGGGAAGGCGGAGCCGAAGTCGAAAGAGCGCCGAGTAGTCGGCGAGGACGATGATGCTGTCGTCATCGAGGATACTTCCGACGATAAAGACGAGGAGACACTGCAGCAGTGCTTCCAGCTCTGCTCTAGATTTAGCCGAGCTGGGATGCCGCATGTGCCAGTGGTCGAAAAGCCGTCCAGCCTTGAGGTGGACTTGCCGCTCCCGCCGAGGAAGCCCCGCAATGTGGCGCGCAAACGTGCCGTGAAGAAACTGAAGGTGTCTGGAACCACCAGACAAGAGGTGAGCACCGCGACTAGTGTAGTCGAGTATCTCGGCGAGTAGTCTGTTGCTGACGACCTGACTTGTTTTGTTGCAGGACATCCCTTCCCCAGATCCTGCAGCCCGGGGAGAGGAAGAAACTTGGGACACCGTGGGGGCGATGTCTGGGAGAAGCACCTCCCCGCCTCCAGCTGCTGAAGATGTCGTGCCTGAGGAGGCACAAGCCGCGACGGTGGAGAACCAACCACAACCGTCGACTGAAGAAGTTCAGGGCCCTCTTCCTGCTGCGGCTGTGGCCGTTGAGCAGCCGGAAGAGAGAGAACAAGAGCCGCGAGCGGAGGCGGGAACGACTAGCGAGCCCGACTTTGTTGATATCGCTGTGACAGAACTGCCCAAAATAATTTCATATTATCGCCTAAGCCGGTCCACGTGGCCATTAAGCAATAATAAAGAAGTATTTTGTCGCCTCTGCCGGGCCATGCCCGGTGAATCACTTACATCAGGATCGCTGATATGCGCAAAGCCCACACGAAGGCGGGACTAGACTACAAGCTCAACATTACATAAAGTTCACCAAGTTACATTATTACAAACTAGGTTTTCATACATAAAAGTAAAGGCGACTCAGAGTTTAAACAGCGGAAATAAAACTAAACACGGGATACACATGGGAGGCCATCCAAGCATATCACTCAACGTCATCCTGCTCCCACTCAAGTTCCCAACCATCTGGAATAGAACCAGGCCAGATGGGGTTACCTGAAAACCACAAATTAAGCAAGGCTGAGTATACTAATACTCAGCAAGACTTACCCGACAAAAAGAAAGTACAACTAGACATGCAAGGCTTTTTGGATGGTGGGTTTGTTTTGCCAAAAGCGACTAAGAGTTGATCCTTAATTTCGAATTTTAGCTCATATTCTAGTATGTTAACCATTCTAGGTGAGCACCTGTACTAAACAAGCATGTTGCGCAAACAATATAAAACATGCAACAATATTAATCCAACTGTTCCATAAATACATGGGGTAGCCAGTGGTCAAGCCGACTCAGATAACGGCGAGTGACCGACGATCGATCGATTTATATCCTTGCAAGGTAAACCCAAGATACACGGAAGAAAGTAGACCCCAAGAAATCAAATAAAAGCGAATGCGGGGTCTACCCCGACCAGGCGGTTCCCGTCATTCCCCAGATTAGGGACAGACGCTACAGTCCTAAGTACAAGGTTACTGGAACGCCCTCACACGGCACGTCCAGACTCACACTTGCACTACCGGGATCAAACCGGGAGAAGCATCTCAAGAGTAGTAGCGATAAAGTCCCCGCACTGGTTCATTAGGTACTAGGCTTACCGATCTCATTCCCGACAAGCACTTGGTACGTTCAATAGCGTAAACCAGCACAATGCTACTCGGTTGAGACCGAACCCATTGCTCTTACCACATGAGCGAGTCAATTTAACCAACTTATGATTCCAACATAAGTAACCTATATCTCGCGAGCAATGAGTCATTACTCGACTTGTACCGTGTCCTTAAAGCATGTCACTAGCGTCCTAACATACTAGTATAAGAGCATAGGCACCTAAGGATCATGCATCTAGGTTTCAAAACAACTCCTGAAACGTAAATGCACAAAACAAAACATAAATGTGAAAAGTAAAGGTGTGAGTTTATCCCAAAAAGGTTATATGCACTCCGGTGCTTGCCTTCTTCTATGTTAGCAACAGCCTTGGGCTCTTCCGGACTTTGGTCCAGGTCTTGATGAACACCCAACTCGTTCACTTCACCATCTACCGTCCCGTCTCCCTCCTGGGTGAGCGTGTATGTACCGCCCGACAAATCTACACGTATACATGCATATGCATTAGGTTATGGTGAGGGTGGTTAATTAAAAGTCAACTTTGATGGTGACTGTGTACATATTTAAGCAAATTAAATTACACATCCATTGGTCTTAAATTCACCAAACAGTATGAGGGTGTGCTTAAATGATTATAAACAGGAACAAACATGAAAACCTTGATTAAACTTAACTAATAAATATAAACCTATTTATTCAACTCCTAACTAGCCATTCATCCAAAATTTCATATAAAATTAAATAGACATCCATTGGTCTTAAATTTTGGTACATAGCAACATATACCTAAACTAAGCTCACATGCCAAAATTTAGCTCCAGATCACATATAAATTAATTTATATGAAAAAGACAAATTTCATCCTAATTTAACTTAATTAAATCATATTAAAAGATTTACTAATCTTTTTGATCTCCACTTTCTACTACAACTCATACATGTCAAATCTAAGCATCTGACCAAGGCATAGGTGCAGAATCAAATTATTTTTGAAATTTTTAATTTAAACTCCTACACAATATTAAATCCAAAACATATACCAAAGCACTTCCTAAAATCATATCCATCCTACCAGAGGTGCTATTCATCAAGACAAAGCCCTAGGGTGCACTTGTGCTTAAAGAAAAGTTTATTAAAGGGGCTATAAAAAGCATTAAGATTAATCTAGCATAAAGCTTGCATGAATCATAATTGAATATCTACACATCAAACTACTGTCAATTTTGGTCACAAAACTAAACATGCCAAAAAGAACAACATATCCAAAGTTTATGTCCATATCATGAGTATATTTTAAACTACAACAAAAACACTTCAAACTGAGTTTGAATTTTTATTTATACAACCTTTCTAGAAAAGGTAGATCTCTTCACCAGGAAACCAACAAAATTGGATTTACATTTTTCTGATTTTTCTACGATTTTTAATGGATTTTCGAAGTAGCAGCCGAAACCCTAAAGAACCTTATTACAACCAAGTCCATGGATATTACAGATAGGCCCCTAGAACGAAAACTGAGATCGCAATCGAGTCCCTGGCGCCATGGCCGGCGGAGGGAGCTCGATTCCGGCGAGGGAAATGGTCGGGCTTGGCTGGGAAAGGGTGGGATAATAATCCTTGCTCACCTAGGATTCCGTTTTGAGGGTTGGAGGGGTTGGAGGAGGTGCTGGCGGCCGTCCTTGGCGGCGCCATGGGTCTGCCACCGCTGGAACGCCGTGCTCGGCAACCTGCTGCTCGGGAAGCGAAAGAGGGAGGGGAAGAGGCTTGTGGCGTCGCTGGGGGTGTCTACCTTGCCCCTAGGGCAGCTGGCGCGCAGGCCCGGTCCCGAGGCTTTTGAGGCCCAGTTTGAAACTTAAAAAGGGCCCTAAAATAATAAAAGTAATTGCAGCAGGAATTTACAAATGTACTGACATATTTGCATATTCGACTGACTTAATCAAATAAGCATTGCAAGTTATACAGAGATAAATTTTGAACTTGGATTCGTGAAGAACTTGGAGGGTTGGAGGGGAGCAAGGATCTGTTACCTTTCCGGCTGCTGACTACTGCTCACTCGTCGCCTCGTCCTATGGGCCTGACCAGCACCAGCAACATGCATGATCAAACACTACTACCACATATGCATACATGAGGATGTGTTGTGCCCCTCTATTTTTGGGACCTAGATCAACCGCACTGCCTGACCCCCCCTAGGCCGGGCCTGCTAGCGCGGACAGCTGCCGGGCAGCGGTGACGCAGGGGTGTGGAGGCCGGCGCGTGTCCGCCAGGACGTCGTTGCGCGGCGCGTGGCGTGGGCGAGCTGGGGAAGGGGGTTTCTGGCGGTGACGTGGCGTGCAGGAGAGCGGCCGTGACGTGGAGACAGGAGGACCGTCGATCCTCGGCTTGGGTACCAGGTGGCACTGCCTGTGGCAGGCGGACGCAGGCACCGGTCGGCGCTCTGGAGCTCGCCGGCACGCGCGAGAGCAACGATCAGCGCACGTTTGACCGATCAAAACTCCAAAAACTTGAACTGTGCGACAAAAACTCCAAAAACAAAAGTTGTATAGTGAAGTACCAGCTGCAACTTTTGTAAAGGTCGACATATGTTTTGATGAACCATTTGATGGGGAACGCGCGTCGAAGTTTCAGTTTTTCTCGGCCCTGTTTACTGTTCACAGCGACTTCAACTCGATTTTTAGCTAATTTGCACTCAAAATTGGAATGTCCGCCTATTATAAAAAAATGTGTTCCCAGAAACAAGGAAAAACTTTTATATTGGCAGATTTTTGAACTTCTATAGTGAAATTTGGAGAACGCGTAAGAAAACCATTTCAGCACTATGGAGTACTTAGGGGTTTGACCAAGATTTTGGGATTTTGACCAAGGTCCCTTTTGCATAAATGTTCAAAACCATACTAAACATGATTAGAGACTAATTATACTTGATTAACACGATTAATTAGGGTTTTTAGCTTAACTAAACACCTGGGGTGTTACAATCGCCAGCCTGCTGGGCGCCCCGACCACCACCGTAGTGCGGTCAACGCTGTGAGTACACGAAATCCTCGAGTAGTTGTTGTCTGTCAGTTCCGTGTTACTGACTCGGTACTTCATGATGCAGAAAATCCACTGACTTGTCGTGGGATGAGGCGGAGACTAGCGCGCCTGCCGATGGTGAGGACCGCTCGGCGGAGGCACGAGAACCCACGCCGCCACCACAAACCGAGGCTGCAACAAAGCCGGGGCTTGAAGAAGCCACCCTGGTAGAAGGTACGCACCCTGTTGTCGTGAGTACTGATCGTGAAGAATAGTTGTAGCCGCCACATGTTGCTGAGTTGATCTTGACAGGACCACAAGCCGGAGGAGCGGTGATCCCTGAAGCAGTAGCCATTGAGTCGGCTACTGTCGAAACGACGGCTACGGAGCCAGTTGTTGGGCAAGCGGTGACTACAGCCCCCGAGCCAAGGGCAGAGGTACGGGTTGACCCGCAGCCCGAGTCAAGGACTGAAGTCGTCGTTGAGGTGATGGTGAGGACGCAGCACCGCTCCGCTCGGCGCCAATGCCGGAGACTAGAACCTCGAGCCGCGGAGGTCTCGAGTTGCTAGACGATGATCTCATCGACCCGGCCGTCGTGTCTCTGAGCATGGAGTCGTGGCATCGCATGGAGCAGTGGGTTAAGGTACTCTGTCAATACCTTAAGTAGTCTTGCATCATTGAGTACTGAGGACTAATTGAGCTTTGATCTTGCGCAGGGCCTGGTGGAGAGGTCCCGTCAGAAGACCGAACTCTTGAAAGGGTACGGAGATACGGTCATCCGTGCTGAAGCTCTGGAGAAGGAGTTGGATAAATCAAAGAAGCACTCTGCGCTGCTCCAATCCAAGCTTGACAACGCCTTCGCCCAGTACCACAACGAGGTGCAAGACATGCAGGCGAAGAAGGATGACTTGATCAAAAAGAACAAGACGCTGCGCCAAAAGAACAAAGGTAGGTCTTGCACCTCGTTGCCACCTCGGTTGGCGAGTACTCCTCTGCAATTGGAGTCAGGGGTGTCCCCTCCTGGAAGGGAAGTGTCTCGAGGTAGGCGACGCAACGTGAGTTGTCGTCGGTCAGGTCTGCGGGCTTGCAGTCCGGCCAGTAGACGAATCTGCCGGCGGGAGTTGACGTGATGACCAAGCCGGCAGCAGGACCTGACAACGGTTCCTTGGTGGAGTTGAGCTCGGACTCGGGCTCGATCGGATCCGATCCGAAGTCGAACTCGTAGGAGGAGTCCGAGTTGTAGTCGGGGACGGCGCTGGAGTCCGAGGAGTACTCGGAGACGACCTCCTTGCTGGCCTGACGCGGGACAAGCGTGTCCGCGTACGCCGCAGTGGTGTTGCGGAGGCCGTATAGGAAGTGCTCGTGGGGGAGAACCGCTCCACACGATGGCTCAAGAGCCAGCTCGCATGATCCAGGGTGACGTCGAATTCGAGTTGGAGGTGGATCCAATCTCGAAGTCGGCGACTTGGTTGTAGAGCGAAAATTCGTCGAATTTTTCGACGAGTTGACTCGTGACGGCTTCGGGAAGCGTCACGAGTCCGGTCTCCGGGTCCGGGGTCATGGTGAGATAGCGCTGGAACGATCCAGCACTGTCAGCGGTGCAGACCTAGGAGCCGAAAACGAAGGTGTCGCCGCGCTTGAAGGCGGCGGTCAGCTTGATGACGATGGGAGCCGTCGAGTTCGCCATGAGATCTTCGGCGAGATCCCCTACCTGGAGTGCCAGCTGTCGGTGTTTTAACCCGGCAACCTACCAAGGGGAGTACCCGAGGTAGACGTTTGTGGCCTTGCCGAGATCGGGAACTCGGAGGAGAGACACGTGGCACACAATTTAGACAGGTTCGGGCCGCGAGGTGCGTAATACCCTACGTCCTGTATGCTGCGTGGCTCTGGATTGATTGGGTGTGTTTACAAGATGATGCCGATGAGAGATAAAGGTCCCTGCCTCGCCTTATATAGTCCGGGAGGCAGGGTTACAAGTCGGTTTGAGGGAGAGAGTTCTAGTCGCACACGGCTACAAGTACTCTACATGGATCCGGACATGCCTAGTTTCCTAACCGAGTACT
This sequence comes from Cenchrus fungigraminus, assembly GCA_036936925.1. NCBI lineage: Eukaryota > Viridiplantae > Streptophyta > Magnoliopsida > Poales > Poaceae > Cenchrus > Cenchrus fungigraminus. Next base: position 96,011,074 of record CM072770.1, read on the forward strand.
AGCTCTCTGGTTGCCTTGTGCTCCACGCCGTCTTGTACCGTGTAGCCCAAGTCGAGTAGTCCTGGGGGCCCACGCAGTAGTCGGTCCTGGTACCCGCCTGAGTAGCTCTACCTACTTTAGTCTAAATAGAAAATGCAGAAATACTCACTTTACTCTAATTGAAGAACGAGCATCCATAGAGGTACATACCTCTCACTCTCTCCCTAGCTTTGATCTAATCAACTACTCCACACTTACACTCTAGAAGGAGGAGAGGAGAGCCTCTCCTCTCAAGAGAGAAAATGAGAGAGGAGGAGAGGGGTTGTGTGTCCTATTCTCTACCCCCTCCACTTCTATTTATAGGCCAAGGAGAGTAGGAGGAGCCCCCTTGGCTACCATGGGCGCCACCAGTAGGGTGGTGACACGTGGCGAAGAGGAGTGGGGGCCAAGTTGATGTATCTTGCATGAGAAGAAGCTTGAGGCGGCTTCCTTCCTGCGTAAGCTTCTGGGAAGCTACCCATTGCAGCCACACTTATCCATGCGCCCCATGCTGCTGATGTGGCGTGGACCCGCGCCAGGTGTGGGCCCCGCTGGTGGGTCCTGCGTGACGAGGTGTGGGCCCAGGTGACGTCATCTATCCCTTGTTTGTTTATTTCATATCTCGTGCATACGAACTCCGATGTAGGGAAATAATATATCCATTTCGATTGTCTCGACGAGCTCGTCGCAACGGTGCAGTCTAAATTGGCATTTCAGGTTGTTTATGATGACATCCTATATAAGCCATTAGATCAGTTGCTCTCAACTGTACCATTTAGCACGTATTTCGGTGTGCCCTGCAACAAAAGCTAGAAACACCAACACTTGTGGAGATTGTCAGTATAAAGCCCTATCCTAGTGTTGATGCTCACTTTTTATTTATTTTATGCAGGAGTTGACGATGTAAAAATGGTACTTAACAGCCGTCAACACATGGTGAAGCTCAACCGGATCGGAAACTGCTTCCGCTTAAACTTGAAGGGGAGAGAGAGATCTTCTGATGGTGACATTGGTATCCTTGGTATGAAGACCCTCTTTCCAGCATGTTGTCCGTTGACAATCTGAACATCAAGAGAATTTTTCATAAACCCTCTGACGATCAGCCTTGTTCCATTGCAAAGCCCATTGTGTGGGTCCAAGTTACGTAATAGCATGGCAGGATAGTTCTTCTTGACAATCAACTCGTGAGCAGGCAATCCATTCAGTGTTAGGGAATTGAGAAAATCTTGAGGGTAGTTGTTTCGTGGATCATCCTCTACCTCATCAAAACTGTAATACACATGTTTGGTACCTGGGAATCTTTCAATCATAAGTGCATTGACTGCATCAACATGCTCATTCCTACTTGAAAGGATAGCCCGCTCACGCATATATGTTGTCGATGCACAATTTTCAGCCAAGTTGGGGAATACACTGTCAATGAGCGCATCAATAGAAATATCATCTGAATGAGAATCAACCAATATGTCATCCGGTAATCGAACATAGTCTTCCTCGTTTGTTTCCTCAGTACCATTCCCAATTCTCAACAGATATTCTGCGAACCATTTGTCGGACTGTGCTCTCATGTTTTGTGTCAACCTCATGTGACGAACACTTCCCCATATATATGACCTGAGCAATGTAGCATCAGTGATTTGTGCTCGTGTACCACGTGTAACAACAGGCAGTACCTGTCTGAAGTCACCACCAAACAACATGACCTTTCCGCCGAATGGTTGTGTGCATTCCATTATATCCCTCAATGACCTATCGAGCACTTCAACACATTGTCTCTTGGTCATGGCCACCTCATCCCATATTATCAAAGATGCTCTCCTAAGCAATTCAGCAGTACCACTTTGCTTTGTAAAGCCACACATACAACTATCATCCATTTTGATTGGAATTATAAATCTAGAGTGGGCAGTGCGTCCACCAGGCATGATGGATGCAGCTATACCTGAAGTTGCCGTAGCAACAACAATAAGCCCCATAGAACGTATCTTTGCAATGAAAGCTTTGTAAAGATATGTCTTGCCAGTACCACCAGGACCATCGACAAAGAAAACCCGGCCTTTAGCCTTCGTAACGTGGTCCATTATCTTCTCAAAACATGAACTTTGTTCTGCATTAAGAGTACCAATAATAGATAGATGGTCTTCTTCGTAACCGAGCTTCTGCTCCTCGGTTAGTTCCCTGTAGTGGTCTCTTGTGCGTTGCTAGTCTGCAAAAACACACACACACACACACACACACACACACACACATCTATGTTAAAATACAACATGCTATACCCAGGCAACTATATGTAAAAATTACAACATGCAAAGGAATTGTGAAGTTATATTAGTGTTACCTGAAACTATAAGTTTAGGAAGACCGTAATTCTTAAGTTCTTTTCCCATGGACATAAGATGAAAGGATATATCTCGAAGTACCATTTGCTCGACCAAAGCTTTGTTATCATTATCACGACTGAAGTCCTCGGACAATGAATCAAAGTGCTTGTCCTAGAGAAAACGTAGGTTGGCACATTCACAAAAAATCATTATAGTGGCAAAGAGTCTACGAAAAGCAGGAGGAAATCTGACCAATGCACATTCTGATAGACACTCATCCAATGATTTATCAGTATCCAGAAAACCCCTGGCTTCTGCAGCTTCCCTGAATGTGTCATATGTAACACCATGCCAAGTCCGCATATCCTCAAAAGAGGTTGCACCTCTAACATGGTTCAACATAACCCGAAGGAAGTACCTATCACCCTCATTGATATTAACATACACCAATCTTCCAATCTGCAACCTGTTCTTCCGCACTCTAGGTTTCCAAAACTTCCCAGTCTTGTTCCACGTGAAATGTTCAGGAAACTCCTTATACAATAATTTGCGGGCTGTGGGATTTCTTGCATTCATATTGAAGTACTCAGTGAGCATCGACTTTTGAGACTTAGCATGTTCAATAACATCACGAAGGTCATCTGTATCCTTGTATGCGACCATGTGCATACCAGGTAGGTGTACTTGAAGCTGCAAAACAGGTGGCCACATTGAATATAATTTAAAACCAAACAATCTGTAAACTACCTCTATAGTAGTAATAATCCTTGCATCACGGTATTGCTTGATCTCATTGATCACGCTCTGCTCATTACCATTAGCATCCACTGTGAAAGAAGTCCGATCATGTCCCTTATATATATACTTATATAGATACTTGACAGACTTTATGCTGCTACAAATCTCAACATTGATATGGCAGTTATACCTCATCAGCAAAACCGGGTTGTAAGGTACCACCCACCTATTATCCAATTCCTCCCCTCTAACCTTAACTTTCTGTCCATCTTCCCTTCTTCTATAAATCGGGTACGTGTCCTTTCCTTGTTGTGTTTTTTCATAAAACTGGCGAGGATACCGGAAACGGCATTGACCGTCGACCATGCAAGGACAATTCCTGTTAAGAACTCCACAAGGCCCATGAATCATATGCTTGATAACAATCTCATGCAAACGAGGATACTTATTGGGATCTGGAATCTCCGCTGATATATACCTATCATAATCATCCGGGCTTCTTAACTTGCTTTCTGACTCCATAACCAATAAGAAGTGCTCATGGGGTAGTCCTCTCTTCTGGAATTCCGTGACATGTGCGAATGCAGCTACGGTACCAAGGTGACCCTTCTTGATCAAAAACGTGTGGAGATCCAGTAACTTAGCATGGTACACCCTTGCAACAACATCAGGACGATCTTGTGGTGTCTGTCCAGGCAACAACTCGGCTACTATTTCATCCCAATACGGATTGCATGTCATAGTAACAAAAAAATCTGGTTTACCATACCATGCAACCAAAGACATTGCATCCATGAATCTTGACTGAACATCACGATCACTCCCTGAAAAATGTTTACTCAATACAATCCTTTTCCCTGCCTTGGATGCATCAGCTTCGCCGGTGGTAAGAGTGTCAAGTAGCCCCTAGTCACATACAAGATCAAATAAACAAGTAATTAGTTTACTTTAGTCTGCATTGCAAAATTTATGACAATATATATAAGCAAAACTGGTCACCTGATAAAGGTCGGCACGAATCAATGCCGGGTGCTCCTTCTTGGAGTACCAGTCTAGACGCATTGACTCCACCTTGACATACCAATCAACCAACAATTGTTGGAATAGACGACCACCATGGTGCAATACGTTGTAGTGGCCATCACGAATCTGAAGTTTATAACACTTGTATTCCCGAGCACTGACCCAAATACGTGAAGTCCCAGATTCTAACAAACATGCATAAGCATCTTTATTCTTTATCTATTTAAAAAGAGTAAGATAATTTGACACGAAATTGGATTAGTTGCATATACCTAGTCCTTCCACTTCACCATAAACGTCATCCTCAACATCAATAGCATGTTCGCCGCCTACAAATCAACATACAACAACATTTTTTAATAATAATACTATTAAGTAGACCAAGGTAGAAATAATGTTTGACAAACCTTCTGTGTCAGCGAACAACCCTTCCGTATCATCACGATCATCTATAGTTATACTTGAAAAAATATGCAACGCGTGATGATTATGATAATTATATTTTGTATAGTAGTGCATAAAAGCACTTCGTATTTATACCGGGATCCACCGATGTGTCACAATCATCAATTCCAAGCTCTGTATTCCCACCAGCTATATCCATACCAAGGTTAGCAACATAACAAGTTTATAGTGATTAACAAAGGATAGCATATGTAACAACACGACTTCTCATAAAGATGCAATAAGTAATAATGTTAACTGCACAAACTTGTCCTTTTACGCTTGGTGTATTTCCTTTTTGGCTTCGACGGTGGTGGAACTCTATATCTGATCTTTTTGTCCTCCCATCCAATCTCACCACTTGGGAAAAACAGTGGATATGCTAAAGGATCATAACAACCGTAATATGCCCTAATATAGTGTGCTTCATTTTCTTTTCCATATATAACAATGCTGCGGTCCAACCTATGTTGTGGATCAGTTCCATCAACCCAAATAGCAGCAACTTGATCCATTGCAGGTGCATTATACCTCCTCTGATCAACAGAAATACTGGTATTCAGAGCTATGGTGTACTCTTGAATGTTTGCAACAGTTCCTAAACTTGTAAAGACCTTAACATATGGATTATCCTGTCGTAGGACAGACCTTACTGGGAGAATCAAATTTCTATCAAGATTAGGTGACCTTTTAACACGGTGCTCAATACTGTCATCAGTATCATAAAAGTAAAGCTGCATATAACGTGGCCCTTTATCACTTGGTGTGAGTGGATCCAATTTATGATACATTTGGTCGTGTGCCTTGAAACAATACACACCACTTCCTTTCGCAGATGCTAAACGTCGATCAACAGAGACCCCAAAGCTAGTAAAAGAGAAATGTGAGTTGAAATATCGAATGTGTTTTCTGAAGTACCTTGCATCTTTATCCCTTAGGCTTGTAAAGAATCGATGGATTTCAGACGACACTTCTGGAATATATATGTCCACCTTCTCTTTCTTGCAGCAAAATGCATGACCTTCGCAGAATTCACAGTTCTTTACTTTCTTTAAAACATGATGTTTTTTAGGAAGATCATTATAAACTCTATCATAAGGATCATGTCTGGTTGCATCCACGCCTGGCTCCCTATAATAGGCAAACTTAATTTCTGCAAATTAAGAAAAGTAACGTCAAGGATGGTTTCAAATTTGTATTTAACAGAAAATGTTAAACTATCGGTTAGATATTAATAAAACTGACCTCTTTGATAATACACCTGAGCTTCATCATCATCTAACATATCATCACATTCTTGGGCAGGATCCATCTTGTCTAGAACAGATTCTATTGACCGGAAAAACACAAAACATATACTTAATGTAACTTTTTAAAAATGGTTAATTAAAAATTCAGAGCTGAGTCATCTAAAATGTACCTTCAATAAACTGTAGTGCATCATCAGGTTCCCATATAGACGTGCTTGGTTCAGGTTGTTTCCCCTTGACAGAGGCGGAGCCAGAAAATTGAATTTTTGAATGTTAGGGGGGGGCCAAGCTTGTTAAATTTTCAAGAGTGAATTTCAGTGTAGGTCCATCAACTATTTCTGAGTTCTCATCCGGGTCCATTAACTTTTAAAGTGGTCATCTAGGTCCACAATCTATTGAAGAGTAGTCACCTAGGTCCAAACATGTCCACGGAAGCATCTTGTGCCTACGTGGCGATGCCAGCATGGCAACCAATTGCAAAAAGGCCCCCGCAATCTTGCATTTCTCACTCCCCCGTCCTCTTCTTCGTCCTCCTGACCGTCCTCCTCGCCGGCGGCGGCAAGGAGCTGCAGCTGGTCGCGCGTCAAGGTCGTGTCGCACGACGCGAGACAAGGGCGTGCTCCCAGAGTCCAAGACGAAGGTCGCCGTCAAGGTCCTGTCGCACGACGCGAGGCAAGGGATGAAGCAATTCGTTGCCGAGGTCGTCACCATCGGCCGGCTTCGGCACCGCAACGTCGTGCAGCTGCTCGGCTACTGCCGACGGAGAGGCGAGCTCCTCCTGGTGTACAACTACATGCCCAACGGCAGCCTGGACAGGTGGTTGTACGGCCCCGGCAACGGCAACGGCAACGGCGCGCCGCCGTTGAGCTGGGAGCAGAGGCTCCGCGCCGTCAAGGGCGTCGCGTCGGCCCTGCTCTACCTCCACAAGGACGGGGAGCAGGTGGTCGTCCACCGCGACGTCAAGGCTAGCAACGTGCTCCTCGACGGCGAGCTGAACGCCCGGCTCGGCGACTTCGGGCTCGCGCGGCTCTACGAGCGCGGCGCCGGCCCGCAGACCACGCACGCAGTGGGCACCATGGGGTACCTCACGCCAGAGCTCGCGCGCACCCGCCGTGTGACGCCGACCGCCGACGTGTTCGCGTTCGGCACGTTCGTTCTCGAGGTGGCGTGCGGTCGGCGGCCCATCGAGCGCGACGGCGACGGCCGGTTCGTGCTGGTGGACTGGGTGCTGGAGCTCTGGCACATGGGCGTGCTCGCCGACGCCGCGGACCCGCAGCTCCGCGGTGACTACCCTGCGGAGGAGGCCGCGCTGGTGCTGATGCTGGGCCTACTGTGCTCCCACCCGGTGCCCACTGCCCAGCGAGCGGCCGTCGATGCGGTAGGTGGTGCAGTACCTCGACGGCGACGCGCCGCTGCCCGAGCCGCCGCGGTCGTACGAGAGCTTCACCGCGCTGGCCATGACGCAGAACGAGGGCTTCGACTCCTATGCCGCGTCGTCATCGGCCACTGGGACAAGCGTCGGTGCCGTGTCCACCATTGCCGTCGGGACCGAGCTCCCGCCGACCGCCGACCCGTCGCTCCGAGACACCCCCTCCAAATCCAAGCACATGGTTGCCATGCTGGCATCGCCACGTAGGCACAAGATGCTTCCCTGGACATGTTCGGACCTAGATGACTACCCCTTAATAGATTGTGGACCTAGATGACCACTTTAAAAGTTAATGGACCTAGATGAGAACTCAGGAATAGTTGATGGACCTACAATGAAATTCACTCAATTTTCAAATTTTATTCAAATTTCAAAAAATTCAGTGGTAATTTGACATTCATAGGGGGGGCCAGGCCCCTGCCAGCCCCCCTGCCTCCGCCCCTGCCCCTTGATAGAACCCCTTGTGACCGGACCGGAACCCGATTCTGTCAATCCAGACTGCAATGATCCAACAGTGGTTTGTGCCAAACTTTCATTCAGAGATTGTTGTCTGTTTCGGGTAGTAATAGTTTTTGATATTTTCTGCTGCCTCACAGACTCTGATAGAGAAACATATGGTTCCCTGTCTCTTAACCTCTTTTTTCCTACAAAAAATCATTTATTGTCTAAAATGTGGACACCCAAAACAATAAAGTAATTAACAACGGGTGAGAAATGCCTAACCTGCAGTAGAATTCGTAACCACATCCGTAACCACGGATTGCCCGCTATCAATGCAGACCCCTAAGTAACATCAGGACAACACCCAAAATTGGTTAGATGGTCTGCATACCATTACGGTTTGAAAAAAAGCTTGCAAAAAGTAAATACACTCCGTACCAGGTGGTGTAATAAGGACATGGGTTATATTTTGATCAGGAGTAACGTCGGCTAGATTTTTTGATGCACCATCCACCATATTGTATCCTGCTGACCCATTTTAGATGCATTGCTCATAGGAAAACAAAAAATGTTTAAACAGACAGTGAAATCAAACCTGCATGGACAGAAGTGTTCGCAACTGGATGCTTTACAGAACGGGATGTAAATGTAGTGTTCCTACTAAGCCAACCTTCTCCGAGTTCACCAGGTTCATCGTCTAAATCTGTAAGAGAGCTCACAACTACCACACTGATGATCATCAAGTCATCAACAACACAGAAGACAAGATTCATATGATTACCTGGAACGACATTTGGATGTTCAACGCTTAGGGCACGTACAACGCGTCGGTAAGCATCGTCGGTTTGCCCATTTTTTGCAAAAAAAAACCATCCTGCGACACAACAACGCCTGCTGCGTCGTCTCGCCAGACGACGGGGGTGGCCCATTGTCCCAGGCGGGATCGACGACCTCGGCACCGTTGTACGGCCCCGTCGTCCAGAGGCGACGCCGCGGCCAGATCCCGTGCGGGAGATTTCCTCCAGCCACCAGCCCCCACGCTTCATTTCCCCCTCCCCCAATCTCGCACTCTCGCCTGATCCCATCCCGCATGCTCTCCTCGCCGGAGTCGTCGAGATCATGGTTTTTTTTATCGGCCGAAAATCACCGATAATTCCGAAATTTCCCTTATATCCGTAGGGTCCGATAAAATTAGATATCTGTTAAATTTTTCCTGTTTTTCCTACTTTACACAGACGACTCAAATTCAGCCGCGCAATAATCCCGTACTCATAATGTTTTATTCTTAATTTTATCTATGAACAAGTGATGTTTAATAGTCTACGAATAGTTTCAAATCAAATTCTACAAAAAAATTTTAAAATTAATTTGAATTTTTTTGAATTTGGTCCGATATTTCTGATATATCTTGCTTTTCCTCTTTATCTTTGACCCCCGATAAATTTTTATTTCCGAGAATAAAAACTATGGTCGAGATGTCCACGCTAGCCGCTTCTAGGAAGAAGGGATGCACAACTTCGGCGGCGGCGGGTCGTACCCTAGGTCGAGCTGAACCTCGCTGAGGCGAGCCCAGCCTGCGAGCCGTACACCCAAGAGCTGCTGACCAGTGCCCAGGATCGCCACCGTATCTTCCATGAGGAGCTCGTCGTGAAGGCCTTCTTGGAGGCCGAGAAAGCTCACCAAGTCACCATGGTCAGGTCAAATCACAAATTCCAATCTCTAGCTGGAAATTGGTCGTTCCTGGTGGATAACTTTGTGCGTTAGTTACTGAATCTTTTTTCTGCTTTTGTCTGTCATTAGACGCAGGCGAGTGGTGATCTATACTTGCAACATTGTGTGGAGATAGCCGTTCTACTGGCCAAGATTGGTGCGAACCCAGCAGTTGTTTCGGTTGGGCTTCTGCACGGCATTTGTTTTGGTGGGATCGGGAAGTATTGTAATCAAGTTGTTGGCTCAATCAATTGCAATTCTTTGATCTCAATTATGATGATCTACTCCCTATATATATTCAAGTCAATGATTACGTACTGAGTTCATTCAACATGTATGATCTTATAAGCACAATCTTTATGGGAGGCACAAGAGCATGTACGGTATTCATTCCAAGATGCTAAACTATGGCCAATTTGCATTACATATAGTCAACTGATTGACAATGCAAATTTGTCGTATGAATGCTGTCAATTTTACCCTCTGAATGCTGTCATTTTTTTTTCTGAATGTGAACAGAGCCATCAGGAGTGTGCTGTGAACAATCAGTCATGCATTTGGTCACCTAGGAGCCATAAGGACTGAGTTTTTTGGTATCTGAATATGGTCACCTAGGAGCCATGCTGAGTAGTTTTTTCTTTGAACCTGTGAACCTGTTCTGAATTTAGGTGCATTTTATCTTATCTGTGAACATGTGAATGCTACTTGTGCACGGCTGTGAATAGTATCTGAATATGGTACCTGTTGTTTTATCTCTGAATTGTATGCAGCCATTTGGTCACACATGTCGGCATGTGAATGTGAATGTGTACTAGTTCTGCCTGAAGGTTACACTGCATTTTTTAAACCTATGATGTATCTGAACAGATGGTAGTGGTTGATATTGTTCTATCAAATAGTCACACAATGGTATGCACAAATGCACTTGCAGGTGATCTTAAGTTACATGTAAAATATTAAACAGCTTACAGACGGATCGTTGTCTCTGGGTTGTATGGGCTGTCTTTATATCTGTCTGTATGCTACATTTGAGGTTCTGCAGACAGTCTGCCGTCTATGGGCTGTACATGCCCTTAGATTATCTGCATTATTAGATTCTTTCTCCAACTTCTTACGATGATAAGCAGCCCTTCTTCTTGCATTTCTCTCCAACCTCTTTTCCTCGGCTATACTTGCCCGCCTTTCATGATCTTCTGTTTCAATTAAACAACATGAAAGCTTACAAAACAACATCTCATCAGGCTTAAGACAGGTTAGGTTTATATGACTACGTGCAACGGCAGGTGGCTGCTCAACTGTTGGATTGGTAGATTCTCTTTCAACCTTTTTACGTTGATAATCAACCCATTTTTTTGCATTAATCTCCAGCCTTTTTTCCTCGGGCAATTTTGCATATCGTTTTTGCTTCTTGCGTTCGGCATCATCAGCACAGTCAGCTGAAAAAGCAAACGATGGAGAAAGCTATGCATAAAATGAAGATACGATGCATAAAATGAGGCAATTAAACAAAGAACACATACCTTCGGCTCCTCTATTCGCAACACGACCACTTCAGGGCAAAGAACCGTGAGTGTTTGTCACATCTCCAAGCGGCTGTCGACGGTCCATTCAAGAACATGTGATGAGGCAGACGACGGTGGATCCTCAACTGTGGGGAGGGGAGGTCGTGGAGAAGTGGCAAGAACGCAATGAGAGGGGAGGTCATGGAGAAGGGAGGAAGCGAGGAGTAGGGGCAATAACAGAAAGAGAGAGGAGGTCGTGGAGAAGGGAACTCGTGGAAAGGAGAAACACAACAGCTCATGGAAGAAAGGAAACAAATCATGATTAGGAAAGGAGGAAAGCACGCGATGAGGAAAGGAGGAACAAAAGGAGGAAAGCGTGCGATGACCGGTTAAGAAAGGAAACAAATCATGATTAGGAAAGGAGGAAAGCGCGCGATGAGGAAAGGAGGAACAAAAGGAGGAAAGCGCGCGATGACCGGTTAAGGAAGGAAACAAATCGTGATTTTGAGCTGGTGATTAAGGAAGCAAACCGCGTGGGTACGATGGGCGGGTAAGGGGGAGCTCGCGGTGACAAAAAAAGGACGAAACGACGGAAACAATTTCTAACACTCATTTTTTTCGTCCTCGCGGGTTTCTCCTTGCCTTTTTGGGTGGCCCCGGACTGACAGGTGGGGTTCTTGTGAGAGGGTGGGTATGTTTCCTTTGGGTGAGAATTGTTTTCAATTGTTTCATCTTTTATAGTATAGATGAGTGGGTCGACATCGATTCTGACCAAAGGCCTTGTTCCTGCTGATGATGTGACTTGGGCTCAAGCTGATGAAGCCATAGGTGTGCATCTCAAAGTCGCAGGGGTCATAGTTTTCCTAGGATAGTCCGAGGCGATAATTCTTGTCAGACTAGAAGTGCACAACTATCTTACACAAACAAGCATCCGCAGGTCAATGGTTGATGCAATTACGAGAGAAAATGTCCATGACTAGGGCAGTGAGGATGATCAAGATGTGCTCCTTGGTGGTGGACATGATCCCACTTTCTTATCTCCACATGATGAAGAATGAAGGATGATGGAGATGGATCAGAAACAAGGATTGAAGAGGCAGGAGGGACATTCCAATTGGATCCGAATTTAGATGGCTGAAGCTGAGCAATCATAGATTTTGGTGCTTCCTCTTGCCGGAGGTCAATCTCCTCCATGGAGGCTGTTGCAGCCTCGAGCTGCTACTAGGCGCTAGCTAGATCCAGCCCTCCATGGGCTCGATCTAGTCACTCGGCACTCGTGCCCTTCCTCTGTTGTGCCATTGGGTGGGAGGGGTCTCTAGCCACCACCCGTGTCGGTCGCTGTCCACACTGGCCGTCAGCACAAAGCCTCTTCGTGCTTCCACTCCTCGCCCTTTGTGGAGGACACTGGAGCGAAGCCTTCCCTTCGGGTAGTCGTCGTCACTCTCGCCTTCGTGGCCGCCGTGGTCACGTTGCCTTGGAGCGTCCATCCCCGAGCGCGGTTTGGCCACGTCGTGGCTACTTCTGTGGGAAGGTGCCCGCCATTGGTCCCTATTTTGGAGGTGGCCCTATCCTTCCACAATATTTCTCCGACGGCGGTCCAGCAGCAACTTCGGCCGCCCTTCCCACTTCCTCTGACCATCCTCGTTCTTTGGATGCGGCAGTGAGGGATAACTCCTGGCCGACAACCCTAAGAAGTGGGGCTGGCCTATCAGAAGACCAAATGATCCGACAGATGGGCTAGGGCAGCGGGCTAAGGATGTGAAGATAGCTTGGTGTGCAAGTCAAGGCACTCCAGGTGGTGCTAATCAACCTAGAGATCACGAACTCTATTTGTAATCCGACTTAGATTACCTTCCATGTTGTAACCGACTAGGATAGACTTGGATCTACTTGTAACCCAAGGCCACCGAACTATAGAAGGTGGCCGAGGGACACCTTGAAATGGCATCGCATCCAATCCCGAGCAACACATCTCCCTTGTGCATAGCAACTCAACAATACAAACCACTAAACAGGACGTAGGGTTTTACTCTTTAGAGGCCCGAACCTCTATAAAATCCTCATGTCCCTTGTGCTTTGTCGATTCACCATTAGCATTCTTGGATATATAATCCTTTTTATCTACAAATCAATCACTTGGGTAGCCCCTTGTGGACTGTCCGAGCCTCAAAATTTGAGAGGCGGTGCTTTGGTCGCTGGAGGGCTGATGGTGCCTCAGTCTCTAGGCGCCAAAGGTTGTACAGTGAGAGCGTCGCGCCCAATGTATGTGGAGGTGTTGCACCTCTGCACGACCCTGGTCTTTGGTGCCTTTGTCCATGCAATGAAAGTGTTGCCCTCCGCGCGCGGGGGAAGTGCTCCACTTCCACATGATTTGCCACTCACTCTTTTTTTGATGATCTCCGTCTTAGCTCAACTGGATTCTACCTGTGGTAGCTCTACTTCGTCTCCGTCCATCCTCGCTAGGTTCACATCGGTCGCTATTTTTCTTATGCACTCCCTGTCTAGGTATTTTACTCATAAGTGTGTGTTGCAGTGCACTGAATTTGTTATCTTCTTGTTTTCTTGAGGGCGACCATGACCAACATTCGGCGCAAAGTACCAGTCAGTTTTCCAGCTTGTGGTGAGGAGTGTTCAAGTCGAGGTTTATCCTTGCCTATCGCCAACCTCCCTTGTTGTGAATTGATCTTCTTAAGGTGTTTGGCATTTGTATGCAAAGATGGTGTTGTTGGTGGGCAAGATCGTTGCATGGTGGTTCTCCTCGGTGCTTCCCCGACTTTCGTCTCGTGGAGCTTAAACTGACTTGGCCCTTGGTGCCTTCTCTCTTTTCTATTTTTTTATCCGGTATGGTGGGTTTGTGTTGCGATTTGTAATCTTTTGTGGCTTCCTTTTCTTTTTCAGTCGAACTATGTATCATAATCACCATATTTGACAAAAAGAATATATGCCTGATCTTGTAATCTCACTTTGAAAAAATGAAAATGTTTAGGTGGGCTTTCTTAGCCCATATTGACTTAAAAAAAGTTGAGAAATCATGTGGTGATTTATTTAGGACTTTAGGGTGTACTGGCTTTTGATGATCGATGTCTTTTGTTTCATTTAGGCAGTTAGGTTGTTCTATTATGCACTTTCAAACCAAGTAATCAATCATCTCCTCATGTATTCATGACCTCATCTTGGTGTTCTAAACTTACATTTCTCTATCTATTCTCTATTACTACATAGGCAACCGACTGGTCACTGACGGAGCGGCGATGAGTTTCCGAGCGGGTATGAAACCAAAGGCGAAGCCATCTTCAACAAAATGATGGTTGTACACAACTAAAGCATGTATATCTTCTTTGTATTTTATGGTGAAAATTAGTCAACTTAATTGCAAAATTTTGATGCACCCTGGTGCTTGTGCATCATGCAAGCTTAAATGTGTGCAGACCAAGAACTTTTAGAGTGGGCTTACTTAAAGTTTTAACAACTGTGGGCCAGAAATCCTATCTAGGCCTGGGTGACCCACAGGCAGGGCCGAGCTGCAAAAGATTGCAATTCCATCTAATATCCGGGAGTCCTATCCATCTTCCAGTGGGATGAGTATAACCCAATAACAACCCAAAAGTTACAAACCTTTTCTCCTCCTCCACCTCTCACTGGGGAATCCTATACATCTTTCAGAAGGTGGGATGAGGTCGAAACTATAATCCAATAGAAGCCCAATAACAGTCCAAAAGTTATGAATCCTATCTCCTCCACCTCTCGCTCTGCTCCTCTCCAAGCCACCCTTCCATGTTCGCCTACCGCCGCCACCCCGAGAGAACACCCCTGAAGGACCGGATTGGCGACCAGAGGGGGGCCGGTGGGAGGGGGAGTGAATGTGAGCCGATAAAAATTCTTCTCCAAGAATTCAACCTATACCCCAAAATCACTTTCAAAGACCTCTACACGAACTTGCCAAGATCATGTAGTCACAACGGACCTGTTGACCCTCGAAACAAGTCTGGAACACTCCTTGAAAGCAACTTGACCAAAAGCACAAACACTTAGCGGAAGCCAAACCAACACCCCTATCTGCCAGGTCAAAACCGATGCCACCGAATTTCCGAAACTGGTGCCACTGGAGTTCTCAAAGGCAGAGACACATGGCAAAACCGGCGCCACCGGGTTTGAAAACTGGTGCCACCGGATTTTTCCTGGGTCACTTGAGAACCTCAGAAAAATCCAAAATTAGAGCAAACGGACTCAAAACATGAAGAAAACTTAACCCTAGCCTTCTCTACTCCAAAGAAACTTTTCCACAAAAAATCTCCTCAAAAGTCCACCGTTGACCAAACGGTGCCACCGGGTTTCCGAAACCGGTGCCACTGAGTTTTGCCTGGGCAGCTCGGGAAAATCTCTTTTCGAATCGATCTCTTGACTCGCGCAACCTCTGGAGCTGAGATTTGGGGAGGAGTAGATCTACCCCATGAACAAGTGAATCCTAAAAGGACAAGTCCCCAAACCAAGCATCTCGTGCGGAATCGAAGATTTCTTGCAAAGGGTCAAGAACTAGGGTTAGAGAGGAAGAACTCCAAATCCGAGCCAATTCGTGGGGTTTGTGGGCACAAGATCACCAGGAGAAAGGTCACACAAGACCTATGCGTGATCTCCACAAAGAAACCCCCACCAAAACACTCTCAAATCCGACGAACGGAAAATCCACCGAAAAGACCCCGAAAATCCATAAAAAGAAAAAACTAACGGGATTAAAGGATTTGGCACAGGATTAAGATGAAGATCTCACTATGAATCATTTAGTCATATCCGGTTACAAGCCACTCACAAGAATCACTCTCTCCTCTCTTCCTCTCACCAAGAGCACTCCAAGAAGAAGGAGCACACCCACCTAACCAAACAAAAGAGATGGCCGCCCAACCAGCCACTCCTCCCATATATAGAGCCCTCCGGACAAAAGACCGAAGTACCCCTACATTAGGAGTTACAATTCAAGCCCATGCAAGGGTGTTTTGGTCAACACATGATTATCTCCATCGGACGGATGCGCATCGACCGCAAGCCCGCTTCACCTCCACGCAAGTCTTGCGATCATGACACGTGTCCTCCACTTCGAAGCTTCTCGGCGCACTTGAGCCAAACCGGTCAAACCGGTTTCCCAAACCGGTTAGATCGGTTTCAGTCTGTCTGCTGCGCCGGGTCTTCAGTCTTGGATTTGTGGCTCAGCCAAGTAACCCAGGAGTTTTGTGGTGAACCACTGCAAACCCCACGGACTTGGTGCGACCTCCACGCAAATCCCACTCATGACTTGGCCGCCACGGTCATCTCGGCTCAGTCTTGGCTTTGAGGCTCAACCAAGGAACCGTACACGACTTCGTCTTGCTCTTCTTGCCACCATGCGGCCCGCACTTGATCCCGTCGGCCACAATGTCCCTCAAACCAAGCCTACTTGTCTCTCCACACCTGGAGGCCACACCGGCATAGACCTTTCGCGCTTGTTCTTCACCTGCACCAACGCAAATCAAGCCGTAACCTGCACCTGCATTACTAGGCCAAGAGTCAGTCCACACAACGTTGTTAATCACTCATCACTAAGGAGCGACCATCCACCGGTCCTCGGACGCACACAGATCCTCAACCCCTGGCCTTCTCCGACGTGCTTCCCCGACCCCCGGTGCTGCCCTGGCTGCTAGCGCCCTTCCTGAGCCTCCCTTCAATAGGCCTCCGCCCTCCCCTAATGCACCTCTTTCAGCTGGCGCCCCTGCCCTCGGCGCCCTCCCTGCGCCGCCGCCACTAGGGCTGGTCGGCCCGCCCGATTTCCCTGCTCCGCGTGCCCCGTGCGGGCTCCCTGCTCCGCTGCCTGTGCACCGTGCGGCCTCCCAGCGCCACCGTCGGGCACGGTACCACCATGGCCCCTGCGGGACCTCGCCAGCCGCCGCTCGCCGGGGTTGGACAAGAAGAAAAAAATATTGGTTTGATATTTTCCTGAAAACGTTGAAAAATATTGGGAAAACGTTGAAGAAATATTGGTCATTGAAAATGTTGATCCAATATTTTTTGAAAAAATATTAGTCCAACATTTTGTGAAAATGTTGAAAAAACTGCTAGTCCAACATTCCATTAAAAAATGTTGGTCCAATGTTTCCTAAAAATATGTTGAATGTTGGTTCGATATTTTCTGAAGAATGTTGGTCCATCTTTTGTTGAAAAATGTTGATTCAACATTTTCGAAAAAATATCGGTCCAAAAAATGCCGACAAGCATTTGTGAAAAATGTTGGTTTAATATTTTTGAAAAATGTTGGTCAATATTTTTTAATTTGTTAAAAATGTTGAATAAACCCTTATTGGTTGGGCTTTAGTTAAATGGGTTTATATTTGCAATGTTTATCTATCTTCCGATAGATATAGAAGATCCCTCTCTAACTTCAGCCCAAACGAATGAATAAACCTTCATGTTCTTCAAAACCGTGCGAGAGAAAATAACTTCTATTGTTAACATAACTGCCGCCCACCATGCTTGAAGCTCAAACTTTTTTTTTTGAAATGTTGAATCTTATTTGTCAAAATGCTGAATCAGTTTGCCAAAATGTTCAAGTAAGCAATAAAATCTTGAATGTGCAAAATGTTGATCTATATCTTAGAGAAATGATAAATCTGATATTCTTGAATGTTGATTTAACTTTTACAAAATATTAAAACTCCACTAATATTAAAGCATCCAATTATTAACTTCAATTAATTTTATCATGGTTATTGTCTGGATCGACCCTACCCTGCCCAGACTGAGCCCAGCCCATACCCACGTGAAGTTATAACGCTGAGGCTCGGGCGTCCGGACGCACGTCCCTGCCTCCGGACGGGTGACGTGGCTTCTTTTGCTCCACATGAGTCTTATCTCTTCCACGTATTTATCCCATCCCCCTTTCCATCTACTTCACCAGCACTTCTTTCTCCACAGCAAACCCGGCTTGGAATGGCCCTCATCCGAGGAGCTGCTCCATCGGCGCCGGCGGTCAGGGGCGAGGCTCGCCGGCGGCCAGGCGTCGAGCTCCCCCGCGGCTAGAGCTCCCCGCGCTCCGGCTCCTCCCCAAGTGTCGCCACGAATTTAGGATCTCCGCCCGGCATTCGACCGGATCGGTGCGCGCGCCGGGGCAGGTCGGCCCTAGCTCGCGGCAGTCGGCCGACGGCGGCGTGGTCGTGGGGTGCTTCGACGACGCGAAGGTGCGCAAGGACTGGGTGCTGCTGGTGGAGCCGGCGGCCATGGTGACGGAGCCGGATCCGGAGGCGTTCGACCGGCGGTTCGGCCACTGCATCCTGGTGAGCACCGTCGGCCAGGGGCCGACCTCGCCAGCGGCCAGGCGCTGAGCTCATGGAGGCGGCGAGCTCGGAGCTGACGTGGGAGGTGGAAGAAGACTGGGCGGAGGTGGATCTGCTCCACCGCGGGGGAGGGGTGTGCCGTGTTATGACCATGGAGGAAGCGGATTGTTGTTGTATATTGGTGTTGCAACAATATTTTTGGCATGTTGCAACTGGTCGTCTTTGTGATGCAATCGTTTCTCGTTCATATTGCAATCGTTGTGATGTTGAATCCGCGTTCTCGATATGTTGCGAGTGTTCCATGTGAATGTTTCAAAATTAGATCTAAATATTTTTGATGTTGCAAACATTAATTTTCGATGTTGCGGATATTGAGTCTCGATGTTGCAGACACGTGATGTTGGGTGTTGCAAATATTAAATTTTAATGTTGCGGATGTTGAGTTTTGATGTTGCAGACATGTGATATTGGATTTTGTGTCGAGTAGGAGGGGAGGAGAGCTCCTGATGTTCACCGTCATTTTCACAAGTGGGTTTTGTTGGGTTTTGTGTCGCAGGACCCGAGCTCACCGTCATGGTAAATTGCTGCCCTCAACCACGCTCCATGGTGCCGCTGCCATCGCGGATCCCAGTGAGCTGCCAGATCGGGAGGATGAGATCCAAAATGTCCCGGGTGAGCCGTGGGCATTGTATGGACATGGATAGGGCCGGGCCCATGCCTTACCCATAAGAAAATTAATTAGATGCTTTAATATTAATATAGTTTTTATGGGAAGGACTACCAAAGCAAAACTCAATATCATAATGAAACTGATTTGTTAAAATATGGACTTTATTTGACAAGGCCGCCTTCGTGGAACAAGAGAAAATGGGAAAAAGAAGAGGCAAGGGGGCACCGACTGACCGACCTCACCGCCACCGGGGTCCCTCCACCGCGTGCCCTTGCGTTGCCGCCGGCCACCGTCCTCCGTGCCAAGCAAGCGAGCGAGTGAGAGACGCGAGTGGGAGGGCCTACCAGGCCAGGAGTGTGAAAGAGAGACAGAATGGACGTCGCGGTGTGGGGAAGGGATAAAGAGATGAGGGCAACTTCAACCCAACTCTCATATTTGAACCCTTACTCTTCCTTATGAGGATATCTCATCTACATTTGAGGGTTCTATTTTCCTTCCAACTCCAACCCAACTCTCATATGCCCTTTTATGTTACTTCTAACCAATCTTCTTTGTTTATTCACTTCTTCCACGTGGACCCCACCTGTCAGCAAGGATTTTATTTTTAACCCCACCCTTCCCTCACCCCGATCCCACCTCCCTCTCTCGATCCCCTGCTCCCCTCACCGCCCCTCTCTCGCATTACCCCACATCACCGCCGCCCCCACGCATCCCTCCCCGCGCCAGCCTGCCGCAGCTCACTCCCCACACCGGCCTGCCGCAGCTTCCTCATGTCGGTGCGAGGGGCAGCGGCAGCGGGGACGAGGAGGCCGCCACCTGCTCTCCGGAGCCAGCTGCCGTCGGGATCTGTCGAGAGGAGATGTGGGAGAAGGCAAGTGGCACTGGTGGTGGAGAGAAGGGCGGGCGGGTGAGCGGCGCGGCAACGAGCAGAGTAGTGGCCACCGGCGCCACCTCCTCCGCCGCGGAGCAGAGCAGGTGCCCGACCTCCACTGCGGGGCTATGCAGGTGGATGCGCCGACGCCACCAGCCACCGCTACCGCCGCATGCACACAGACAGGAGGAAACCTCCGTGGAGGCGTGGGAGCGGCAGTGGTTGGGCTGCTACCGGATGAGAGCCCGAGTGAGGAGCTCCCACAAGTGGGAGTCGAGGGAAGGAAAATGAGAGGGCCTCATTGCTCGGGGAGAGCATGAGAGACGGGTTGGAGGGTATTTTGTGTTTTTGACCCTCATAGTTGAGGTGGGGGTGCGAAATAGAGGTGGGTTGGAGCTGCCTTAAGGCCTCGTTCGGTTTCTATGGATCCCTTCTTGTGCCTGAACGGAACCTGGCCAGGATCCAGTGGATCCACTCATTCCTGGTCCTCTAGCAATCCTCTATGTATCCATTCCAGCACTCAAAACAATTCTGTTCGTTTGCACCAGGAACAACGTACATGATTTCCCACCTGTTGCTTTGAAGTACTACGTAACAGGTTGGCTGAAGATCAAAACAGAACTGAAGTTTGATAGATACAGTACATATGAAAGCATGTCGTAGTTACAGCCCTGAACAATAACCACACAGGCTACCAAGCATGCAGTAGTTCTGTTCCAAGCATGTAGTAGTTCCACAGTGTAAAGAAAAAGTACCAAGTTTAATTGTGTTCCTGGTTCCTCAAAAAGTACTAAGTTTAATTTACAAGTCAAGTGGTGATCATCTATAGAAACAAACCGCTGGAGAGCCATTGAAACACGCTTCAGTGATTCAATGTAGGCAATGTGTGATGCTGCAAAACGATTGCGCTGCTCTAGTGCCTGATTGATGAAGTCCCTTCTGTCCCGGCACATCTTGACAGCCTCCTCGTCTTCTAACCTGGAAGCAGCACATCCCATCTCTCCACAGCCTTGTAATGTTCAAGAACCATTCATGCTTGTATCATAGCTTCAGAGCTCTGAAAATAAGAAAAGAAACAAACAAATAGAAAGTTTCAGAAAAGTTTCAGCTTCAGGAAACCAGGCATTGCTTTAACCATCACGGTGGAAATTACCTAAAATTGTACAAGGGTCGCTTGTTGGTAGCAAGAACACTGCTATTGAAGCCAATGAATGGGGAGATGATCTGAATGAATCCTACAGTTTGGCAAGTTCCAGAGAGTTCAGAAACAATAATAATGATGCATAATGATTATATACAATCAACTTACTACATGTGCCAACAGGGAGATCAGAAAGATGATCCTTTGCAAATGAAATACCCGCTGCAAAATGCCCTACACTGCACTACACATTTTGTTCGGTAGCAGCCACATTCTTTTTTTCTACAAAAAGAGGACCAAGGAAGCATGAAAGTGAAGAATATCATCCTTGGCCCAGCAAGAGATAAGGGGCCTACCTTCTCCCACTTGCATAACGGTGGTTACAGTAAACGGACTCGACAACTAAACTAAATTCAGTTCAGAATACTGTAAAGATACAGAGCGAGGACAGCTTCTTGAAAACTAGCAGTGCTGGTACAATGCAATACCATGCCACATTTTTTCATGTAGATCAATACAAACAAGGCCATCATTGATGTCTTTAAACTACAAACAAACACAAAAGGTAATAAAAAGATATCATGGAGGTGAAAATGATGGATCAGCTGCTGAAGATTTGAACAGTAAAATGATAGCACGATTATACGTCCGAACACTGTAAAAACTGATGAATCTGGATGAAGCAATCATTTCAGGCATCTAAGTAGTTGGCAAAGTAAAAACGCAGAAACATACGAAACTGCAGGTAAAGCCGGAAGTTCTGGTGATGGTTAGAGAGAGAGAAAGAGAGAGAGAGAGAGAGACTAGGCTCTTGGCAGCACAGAAATTCAGAGAAACAAAACTGCTTCCGTGAAAGGAAGCTGCTACTGCTAATGCATATGAATGGAACCCAATATTCAGTTTCTCCTGCTAGCGTGAGAAGAAAAATGGAGTGGAACGAGAATCTCTACAGAACTCCTGTTACCACTAAAAACTATGATCTTTGAACAAATCGAGCAAGTGCCCATTGTATACCAAGATGTGAAACAAGCGGTGAAACCATTGAACCCCATCAAAAAATGGCAGCGCACGCATGTTCTCACTCTGCAACATCGTTCCATCCTAAAACAAGGAGAACTGAAATCATGGACCAAACACTACCCAGGGATGTGATGCTTCAAACTAATTCCACCAAAGAAAAGAACAATACAAGATGACCTAAAATAATCTTGCCAGCACTGTTGCCAGCAATGTGCCCAGGCACTCATGTCCCTCGAGCGACCACTGCTGCTCTGCCTGTGTCCTTGAGAAATTCGCTAGTTTGAGATTCTTGTGCATCACTCGATGCTTGTTGCACATCTGACACTGTACAGGAGGGCTCCGCAACGCCACGGATCTGGGTGCCGTCGGCAGCTCCCAGACCTGCAGGTGGAGCTCACCCTCACCTCGCGCCGCCACGCCACCATCACCATCGCCTCTCACTGCCTAGCTCACCACACAAGACCAGAGCCCGGATCTGGGTCCATGATAGCCGGACTGAGGGCCACCAGCCGCGCCGCGGGGACCCCGGACCGAGGGCCGGCGACCCTGCCGTGCCGCGTCGGGGGCACGGACAGGGAGCAAGAAACCAAGGGTTGGGGGAGAGAAGTGGGAAGGCATAGGCTTACCGGAGAGAAGGGAACGGTCGCCATCACCGTGTCCGTTGAAGGTGTGCTGTGTCGCCACGTCGTGACCTCGCGGCGCGACGCAAGGCCGCCACCTCGCGCCACCGCTTCGTCGCCTCCCGCGCCACCAGTGTCGCGCCTCCCTGCTGCTCCTCACGTCTCGCCCCGCGCCGCTTAGGGTTCGATCCGGAGGGTCGGACACGGGGAATGGATTTGGCTGTGGGTGCGGGCTTCAGGAACGTTGTCGCATCGGTTTCGTTCCCAATCCAACCCAAACCGAACGTCAATTTTCTCGTGGACCTGGTTTGTAATCAGCCCATGGTGTTCCACCCGGATTCGGCCCAATACAGGGTAGGGGCTAGGATGGTAATGGGAGAGAGATGATGAGCCCCACCGGGTGTGATTGTGCTAAAATCCAGCCTCTGACGGGAAGCCTTTACCTATATTAAAACCTCCAGAGTTCAAAAAGATGCACATATGCCTTGCTCTGTCCGTTTTCTAATCGATTCATTGCTTAATTGCATATAGGCACGTGTTCCTTATAAAAAGATACATGTCAATTTGCAACAAAAAAAAAAGATACATGTCGATCGAAAAGTTACAGCGTTTCTAGGTATGACTTGGCTAGCATGTCGCCGAGCTGGATCTGAGCTTCAGTGGTAAGATGCGTCTTATCGCTCGCAATGGGTAACCCCATGGCGTCGACGTACTTGACATTCGGGACCGTGGCCGTGACCGCCTTCTGAGCTGCCCTCACACGGCCGAGGAACTTGCCGTTGTACTGCACAGTCGCAATCCCGACCTACACACGCGGACACGCCAACGACGGATCGATGCAGCACAAACAGTTAGCTTAAGTGCTTATTGCTTAACCATATCCTGCAGAAATGGTGGCGAAAATACTATGAGAGAGAGTACCTGGATGACAAGGAGATCCGGCCGGCCGAGGTCGCGGCGGACGTCGCGCACGAAGGCCTCCATGCGCCCCTGGTAAAGCTCGGCGTCCTCGCGCTTCATGGTGTCGGCCTCCCCCTGATACCAGAGCATGGCGGCCAGCTCGCCGCCTCCGTTGCAGCCGGCCCTGGCGCGCGTCACCATCCTCTCGTATAGCTCCGTGCCCCGCGTCCAGTTGGCGAGGGGAGTGCCGCCCTGCGCGCAGGAGACGAGCCCCACGGTGGCGCCCTTGCCGGCGGCGAGCACGGCGTGGGCGAAGGGCATGCCGGGCCCGACACCGACGACGTTGCCCACATCGATGCCGGCGTGCAGCGGCTCCCGCGCCTCCTCCCAGCGGAGTGCGGGGGAGAGGCGGAGGATGCGCGGCGAGGGCGCGCACTCGGGCGGCACGTCCCCGTCCCAGACGCCGCTGGTGGCGCCGCCGCGGCCGCTCATGTTGGACTGCCCGCCAGGATGAAGACCAGCGTCCGGCCACCGCCGGCGCGCCCCGCCGCGGCGCCAGCGACGAGGAGGAGCAGGAGGAAGGGTCGTGCTGCTGGCTGGATAGCCATTGACGACACCGCTTCCTCGTGCACCTATTTGGTGGAGGAGAGCGACTGGATATGACTAGTGGACTAGTGGTAGACTGATTGGCATCGTCCGATCGAACCAGACAATTTATGACCAATGTGATGAGGGAAAGATTCTTTCCGATCCGGATGGCATTTCCGCTGAAGCATGTGACATGTTGGACGCCGCATAGATGGTGACAGACAAACTGCACTATGCACTGTCGGGATTAAAAACTAAAGTTTATTAAGAGCAACTCCAGCAGACTGCAAAAAATAGAGATCCAAAATGAACTCTCAACTCCAGTGGAGGCCTCTATTTTTTGGGCCTCTATTTCGTGGACCCCATGTCAGCCTCAACCCCGTCGCTGCCTCGCCCCTACTGCGCCTGCGCGCCGCCGCCGCCGCGCTTAGGGCTATTCATCCAGAGCGACGGCCCGGAGGTGCTGGTGCTAGCAATCTCCGCCGGGAACAGCACGGTGCGTGTCCACGCCACAGCCTGGTCCTTCGCTGCCAGCAACAACAGCGAGGCGAGGGTCAGGGTCCTGCCGGCCAATCTCCGTCCGTACTTGTCGAGGCTTCTCTAGGTGTTCCAGGCCGTGGAGGCTGTCGTCAGGAGGTCGCAGCGCGTGTAGGACACGCGCAGGTCGAGGCCAGCGACGATGGCGGCCGGGGATAGCGCGGTGGCGGGCCCGACGCTGCCTGTCGGTGAGTCCGACTCCTTGCGGTGGAAGTTGTGGTGGCAGCCGCAGGCGGCGCAGCGGAGCGCGTCGATGGAGCCCTCCTCACCCGCGACCATGAACTCGCCGCAGCCGTCCATGCCATGCCCGTCGATGTCGACCGCGTGGCTTTTGAGCCACTCTCTATACCTCTGTGGTCGGCAACGGAGGAAGATGGAGGATGCCGTATTCGTGCGCGAGGCGTGCTGGGACCGGATGCACGAGCTGCTCGCCGAGGAGCTGTCCGGCGGCGACGAGGCAACGGCATTGCGGGAGGAGCGTGAGCCCGCGGCCTGGACCGCGGCGATGGAAAGATGATTCGCGCGGATGGACGCCGAGGCACGACGCCGCGGCCGCGACCGCCAGCTGCCGGTGCGACTGCCACTGAGGCCGCGCGCCCCCCGTCCGCCGTGGGAGCTCTGCCGCCACCGAGGCCGCGCATCCCCCATTCACCGCGCTCCTGACCAGTGAGGACGCGCGCCAGCTCCGGACCCGAACAACGGCTCCAGGAAGAAATCGGCCTTGCTCCACCGCCTGTACCTCCGTCGCCGGCTTCCTGTCCACCGCCGCATTTTCATCCCCTCCTCCCAGCTCGAAGCAGGCGGGAGCACGACCAAGGCAGGGTGACGGAGCTCCGGCCGCTGGCGCTCTTGTTGCCGCACACACAGGCGTTCCACCTCCCGGTGTTGTGCCTGTCGTGCGCGTGCTACGCCATGCCGAACGCCGCGTGCCGCCACAAGAGATGGGCCTCGCCGTGATGGGCGTCGCGCACCACTGCGGGAGACCTGGGCGGTCGTGCCTCTGTGACCCCGCGAGACGCTGGGTCCGCCCGGCTGTTGTGCCACTGCCGCCGTGGGCTTACCCGCGCCGTGAGGGAGGGGAGATACCACCGGGGAGGGAGGGACGCCTCCATGGACGCGGGGCCTAGGGAGGGAGAGAGATCTCAGGACGGCGGTGCAACATGGAGAAGAAGGGCGCCGGAGGAGCACCACCACGGCAGCCATGGCTCGGCGGCGGTGTGCAGAGGGAGGACGGGACGACTGGTTGGGAAAGAAGTGAGGAGAGGAAAAAGAAAGAAAAATAAAAAAAGAAAATGGTGGGACCCACGTTTTGGAGGGGTTTGGAGGGCCTCCAGGAATGGAGGTTGAGAGGGGAAATTTGGAGGGGCATGCAAAATGTAGGCCCATTTGGAGGCTTTGCTGGAGTTGATTTTTTACACCAAACCTTTAAATATTGGAGTAGAGGCCCATATGGAGGCCCTTGCTGGATTTGCTCTAAGGCTTTGTTTACTATTCACCGGCCACATGTGATAATCGGAAACTAATTAAGAATATGAAATGTAAATTAATGACAAAAATTCATTTCATAATCTCATGATAAAATCGCAAGACGAATCTAATGAGTCTAATTATGTAATGATTAGACAATGATGTGCTACAATAAATAATCTCTAATGATGATTTAATTAGGATTAACAGATTTGTCTCACGATTTTCTGTCCATCTATACTATAAGAGTTAAGAAAATTGAAAACAATTATCATCCAAGTTTAAGTCTACTCACCTCTCACAAGAGCCCCACTTGTCAGACGCCCACCCAAATTTGCTTCACCAAATCGCGTGAGGACAAAAAAAACGAGGTGCTAGAAATTGTTTCCACCGAATCCCCTTGTTTTTTTCACCTACCCCATTCTAACCCGCCCGCGTGTGCCCACCCGACCTGCCCCGTCAATCACGACTATTGTTTCCTTTCTTCATTCTTTTTCCAAACGTCACAGGCAATCACGGTTGTTGTTTCCTTTCTTCATTCTTTTCTCAAGGAAAGAGAAATTGATTAGCGTGATTGATGCCATGACTCAAAAGAAAAGAGATATTGGTGTACAAAGTAAAGGAAAATTGATTGGTGTAATTGATGACACATAAAGGAAAGGAAAAAAAAGGAAAGAATTATTGTGTGACTAGATGAACTAAGGAAAGAATTGCTGCGCCATTCATAAATAGTTAGCAAGGAAAGATCAATTAAGGAAAGATTCACCGTGTCATTAGATTAACAACATTCAAATGTAATTAGATGGACGCCATTTATATGTAAATGATGTTATGAGTCCTTAACTATTTCCTTTTGAGATCAATGCCTTCAATCATGCCAATCAATACTCCTTCCCTTTTTTACACCCATGTCCCTATAAAACTCAATTATCTCCACCCCCATTCCCATATCCACGAGCCCTACTGCCACCATCGCCTCCCCGCACCTCCTTCGCCGGCCTCCTCCTTGCGTTGGCTCCCCATGGGTGTCGACCCCTCCTCCCGGCGGTCTCCTGCTCGGTGTGGGCCTCGTCTTCCCTCACTACAAGAAATATGCTGACTAGTGACAAAAAAAGGTCGTTTCTCGTCATAAACCGTGATTAATGACGCCGGTTGTTACGAAAACCTTCTGTCATTAATCGAGCGTCATAAATCACGATTAATGATGAGACCTTATTTCGGGGCATCATGAGTTTAATGACGCATATAAATTCGTAACACTAAGGCGTCATAAGCTACATGTCACGTCGGACCAAAATCTGATGTGGCACGACGTTTTGTGACAAACCGTTTCGTCATTAAGTGAATTCAGCCCATATTTTGTTGGGCCAAGCCCCAAATTCCTTGCCGTCATAGATTGAATTTGGTCCACTTAATGTTAAGCTGAGCCCAATTGTTTCGGCAATCATAAATTGGTTTAAGGCCTTATTAAGGTTGGAATGAGCCCAATAAATGTGGTCGTCATAGATTGTGTTAAACCTTGTTAAGATTGGATGGAGCCCAATATTGTTGACGTCATAGATTGTTTAAGCCCTTATTCTGGTTGGATGGAGCCCAATACTTGTTGTCGTCATAGATACTTTTAGGTCTAATTTTTGTTAGACCGACCCAATAATTGAGGTCGTCGTAAAATATTTTAGGCCCGATTTTAGTATGACTGAGCCCAATAATTGCAGTCGTCATTTGTTTTGGGTCCAGTATTGGTTGGATCGAGTCCAATATTCGATGACGTCATAAATTGATTAAGGCCCAACTGATATTGGACCCAGCCCACCAATCGCTGACGTCATTTTTGATATGGCCCATTTTATTAAAAAATCATTTTTGAATTCGTAAAAAATAATGGGCCGAGGGGGCAAACCCACATTATTTTTCGCCCTGTTATTTTGGGCTGCACTCCAGGTAGCGCTTAATTAAATATAATTCAATCTCATATTATATGCTAATCAATTCGGTAATTGACATCACAGATAATATTTCCATACCACTGATACAAATAAATGTTTCAGATCACACATGACACATTATTATCAATGAACACAGAACAACCACAAGCAGATTGTCAGTAGGAGCTCACAAACCAATATACATGATATCTCCCTGCTCACAAATAAATCTGATCTTGAAATAGAACCCACTAAGATAACAAAGCGCAGTACTCACAAACCAGCACAACTAGTTGGGAGGACACAAGCAGAAGACTAAGAAACACAGTGGCCTTAACCAAGATGCGAGCTTAGCAGTTGACGAAGGAGGGTCTCAATAGTTTCTACTTGTTTCTTCAACCTCTCAATCTCATCAGTCTGCACTTTCATTGCTACATCTGAAGTTTGTGCCTTGATCTTCAAGTCTGTCAAAACTTGGTCCTATTCAACAAAGATTTCACCAAGGTCAGTAGCTTCATCTAGCCCTCCCAACGAAACTTCGGGTCTTGAGCATGTAGCGAAAGCTGGATAATCTCGAGGCATGTAATCAATGAATGGCTTTGACTTCACATTGGAGGGACATGAATTTGATATTTGAACCGCAAGGATTGTCCGCAACGATGAAATCTGATTCTAGTGTATATGCTCATTAGATCCCCAAATCTAGAAATCCCTAGGACGATACGGGAAAATATAGTGGCTCAAACCATAGAAATGACCTTGTCGAGCTGTTTCAACTTCTTGTAGCTGGGAGGTGGCGACAGAACCATCTTCTCGTCGCCTCTAGGATCACCATTCCTGCCACGAGAGTCTTTACGAAGGCAGTGAAGCGTTTCGCCCGCGAATTACTGATTTATATTAAAGATTCACCTTACACAATGATAAGGAAACTATTTCCTATTAAATTGACACAACCAAGAAGTGATGTAGTGGTAAACAACGCAGTCTTGTTCCTATAGGTCTCTAGTTCGAACCCTTATAATGGCAAATTATTTTTGCAACATTTTGTGACCTAGTGAAAATGCTTACATGTGGGACATCCATTTTATGATGACTTGGAACGACAGTAGGAAATAAGCAGTTTCACGATCGTTACTCAGGAAGGTCCTTCTAGTAAAACATCAACAGACTGGACCAGCAAAACATCAACAAAATTAATTCAAAATGGTGAGTGTGCTCGACTCAATTTGAAATAGATAAAACCAAAACGGCATAATAAGATGGCATCTCAAAGCAACTCATCACCACAAAGTTTACACCACCAAGTAGCAAACATCATAAGATGATGAGGTAGAAACATGTTTCTTAAGACATCAATAGACCGTCAATTCTCCCCACATATAGCTCCTTAATATTATGACTGGCCTCCTGCAGCTGTCCATTCACCTTCTGCAGCTCGGCTTCAAACTTCAGTTAAATCGATAAATTGTGAGGGTCGTTTACGTGACCTGAAGAAAACATCAATAACAAGTTTCATAAGATGGCTTGTCATGGTTATTCATCATTAAAAATTATTCCAATAATCGTAACTACCTATTGTTCGATTCCATTTTCATGAACACCTGGACAAGTTCCAGTTGTGTTGGCTTACCCTTCTTCACCTTCTGAAGCTCAGTGGTAGTATCTTTAAGCATCAATTTTTCAGTATCTCCAAACTTCATGTTAGCCTTTCTGCATTCTTCTTTCCATGACCTTGCTTCCTCTTCAGCTTTTGCTATCCTGCGTGTTAGCTTATTCAGAACAATTTTAGTCCTACCATCCCATTCAGGATCAATCCAAACAAACGTCTGACATTGTTTTTCTTCAGGTTGCAGACACCAAAGATATATATGTTCATAAAATTGTTCATTTTCAACACTAATATCAAGAGTACAAGTACTATAAGTCTATTGAAATTTAAACAAGTTATTATTTACCTGACCACAGGTTCCATATCGGCGCCCAAGGCGGTGAAGGTTTCCCTGACAAGGAGAGCATACCCATGCTGACACTTGTTATAAGGATCCACAATGATAAAATCAGCATCAAGAGGCTCTGATGTAACGAAATCAGTGGACCGAGCCACCACCAGATGCTAGTAAAATACAAGAACCTATCAATTCATAAAATGATGCAAATCGAAAACTAATTGAATCTAACACCGATTATCTATAGCAGATCAACTTCAAACACCAATTGCAATTCAAATCTGAGTGTACGATGAAATCTGAATCTATTACATATGGTCATCAATCCTCTAGATCCCCAAATCTAGAAATCCCCATTCCTAGGTCGATAGGGGAAAATATAGTGGCTCAAACCAGAGGACTGACCTTGTCGTCCTATTTCATGAACTCATAGCTAGGAGGTGGCGCATAAACCACACTCTCATCACCACTAGAATCCTCCATTCCTACCACGAGCCGTTGCAGATCCGCGTGTAGCAAAAGTCGAGAGTATTTGCGAAGGCAGTGAAGCGTTTCGCCTGCGAATTACAGATTTATATAAAAGATTCACCTGACACAACCATAAGGAAAGTGTTTCCTACTAAAATAACACAACCAAGAAGTGGTGCAGTGGTAAGCAACACAATCTTATTCCTATAGGTCTCTAGTTCGAACCCTTGCAATAGCAAGTTGTTTTTGCAACATTTCATGACCTGGCCTCCACTGACCTGGCGAAAATGCTTACATGTGGAACCCTGAAAAATTTTATGATGACTTGGAACACTCTAATTTCAAAAGAATGCTTACATGTGGGACCCTACTGAATTTTATGACGACTTGGAACACTCTGTTTTTAAAATAATGCTTACATGTGGGACCAATATTGGTTTATGACGTTTTTTCAGAGCTTATGGCGTCACAAAATAGCATGAAACAGGGAATGCCCGACTATAGTACCAACCGTAATGACGAAAGTTTTTTTTTGTTACTAAATTTGCTCGGAAGTGAAATATTATGACGAGATCAGCCAGGAACGTCATAAATCAATGACACTAAAATGTGGTTGCGTCGCTAGTCAACGATTTTCTTGTAGTGCCTGCCAGCTGGTGGCGAGCTCCCCCGTCAAGATCGAGCACGTGGGTGGCGCGGTCGGCCTCGGGGCGGGCTCCCCTGCTGGATCTGCAGACCCTCATCCCCGCTTTGATGGTGGCGGCGGTGACGCGTCGCCCTTCTCGGCCAGTCTCCTTCAAAGCCGACTCGAAGGTGGCAGCGGTGATGCGACACGGTACGGAGATGACGCGGATGCAATTAAATTTACTTTATTATACTTTTATTTTGCTACATACATACTAATTAAACCTTTTATGTAGTTTTTTTATATCACATGCGTGACGCATGTGCCCTTCCACTAGTCTATATAATCTATGCAATTAGTTTATAATTAGTCTATATCTAATACTTTGTACGGATATTGTCCGTCCGTCCCACTGAAAGAGTTCGACACCCAAAAACATGTATGTACTCATTACTCATCTGTACCGAATTCGTATCTGGATATTCAAAGTTGGATTTCTAAGATCTGAATATGATGAATATCATTATTCGACACATCATGATCTATTCGTATCCGAGAATTTGATCCGAGAAAAAAAAATTTATCTGTATCCGATACTATCTGTTTTCATCGCTACTCCTAATAGGCCTTGTAAATGTGGTTCAATATTTTTTGCCAAACATTTTGGGCAACTAAACAAGGCACCCATTTAATAATTTTATAATAATTTTTTTCTGGCATTTAACTTCTTGTAAAAAGTATAATTTTTCCTCTTAAGACTTAGACGTTGCTTAGTTGCTCCTGCAAAGTTTTTTTCACCTATCACATTGAATGTTTGGACATAGTAAGAAGTATTAAATGTTGACGAAAAAATAACTGCACAGATTCCGATAACTTTGGAAGACAATTTTTTTGGCCTAATGAAATCATAATTTGACAATGTCATGCTACAGTAAACAAGTGCTAATGATGGATGAATTAAGTTTATTAAATTCGTCTCACGATTTTCAGACTGAGTTATGTAATTAGTTTTTTTATTAACTAGCAACTATGACCGTGCGTTGCAACGGGAGAAAATATTGCTCACCTCACCATCGTTCACCCCAACCGCGCCATCATCTTGCCGCCCCCACAGCTCCCCGACCTCGCCGTTGTCCCCGTCTCGCTCGTGCCACCCTAACCTCTTCCACCATCATCCTCGCATCTCAGAATCGTCGTCATCCCTAGCCTCACTGTCACGCTCACGCCACCCTAACCTTGTCCAGCTTCGTCTACCCTAGTCTCGTCATCGTCCGCCTGACCTCACCTACCGGAGTGGTGACGATAATGGATATCAAAGGAGACCAATACGTGGTAAATGGTCAGCAACTAAACGTTTTTCTGGAGCCTGACGTCGTCCACATTCACTACGTTGACGTCTACATCATGGAGGATGAGCCCGAGCGTCAAGCCTAGGACGTAAACAAGATATGCCTTTTGTAAATAGTCCCATTTTTCTTTTTTCTTTTTCGAATTTTTATTCGCGAGTTATAGCTGGACCTACTTGCCACATGGGCTCATATACGCACAATAGGGATCCCGTAAAAATTGGGCCGCGGAGGCCCAAAATCCAAGGGAGGCCAGTCGGCCCAGGTCGGCCAGCCTACTCCCCTTCCACGGCGGTTTTCGTCCGTTTTTCTTTGGGTCGCGTTTTGGGAGTTTCCAAATCCGTGTCGACGAAACTAGGAAATTTTGAATTAGGAAAGATAAGGTTTTAGTTGATCCATTTGGGCTATTTAAAGACGCAAGGTTAGAGGTGGAGTTCGCATTCATTTGCAATCTTGCATCACCACCAAGTCGTGCGCAGCAGCTATGGCGAGCCCAAGGAGCAACGAGGAGAAGGTGGCGGCCAAGGCGATGTCGGAAGGAGGTGTGAAGGTCGGCACACCCCCTGTGCGCCGACCGGCCCTCCCCTCTCTGACGCCGGTTCACGATGATCTTCGGAAGGAAGTTCGACGATACGATTTGAAGCCCCTACCCAAGAAGGAGATAAAAAGAAACGCTAGGATCCGCGTCGGAGGCCGCGTTCCCACCAAGCCGCTCACTAATAACTATCCGGAGGAGGAGAAGGAGCCCACTACACCCGTGTGCCGCTTGGAACGTCTCTTGGGCATGAAGCAGTAGAGCTACAAAGATAAGACCCCCGAGCTGGTGGAGTACGGAGATAGCGACTATGAAGATGATTGTAGCCCAAGCTCGAACACGTCGGAACCACGATGGATCTCGGTCCGACGTGGTGCAACCGCCGAAACATATTTATGACGACAAGTGTTACGAATTTATACGCGTCATTAAATTCATGACGCCGCGAAATAAGGTCTCGTCATTAATCGCGGTTTGTGATGCTCGATTATTGACAGGGTTTTCGTAACAACCGCGTCATAAATTGCGGTTTATGATGAGCCCTTTTTCGTCACTAGTTGGCACATTCCTTGTAGTGTATATACTCTGAACTAACCTAGAGTTTTGATAAGAACCCACAAGCAAGCGGACAAGAACTATGACTTCTAGTCCTCCTTTCTATTCATATGAAGTCCGGTTGTTTTACAACAACTAGCACCTCCTCGCGCCTGATATATTGCACCTCTCCCACTTTCGTCTCTCTTACCCCATACCTTCTTAGCTAGCACATTTTTTTTGGACAAATACCATATATATTATATTAAAGCAGCATTCTTACAACTAGGCCCTTAACAAAGGAGCCAATTACATCAAGGTTCCTAGAGGACACAGATCCAAATTCGCCATCGGAGCGCAAGTCACCGATGGTCGCTCCAGAGGCGTCACGGATGCATGGGGCTAGTGCGGAAGGGCCTCACTAAGCGTAGGCTTGAAGTGGTTGAGGGCGTCGTCAGGGAGAAACGTCGCCGGCGAACCAAGGATGATGTTGAGTCTGTCGCCGACGGGTAGAAGGTCGCTGTCCTCAGAGCCGATGAGTGGCTCGCTACCGAACCGATGACAGAGGATCTTGAGCAGACTTGATGCCGAATGAAGCAGCGCTGTTTGGTAGTGGGTGATGGCGGAGGCGATGAAGGCGGCGTGGAGATCCCAGCGGCAAAAGGTGAAAGCGGAAGAGGGAGGAGCCACTAGAAGCAGATCTCGGCAGCGGAAACATGGGAAGGAGAAGGGGGTGAGATCTGCAAGGGAGGGGAGCAGATTTATTTTATTACCACTAACATGTAGATCGACGACGGCGGTAGCGGGAGGACACCGAGGAGGACCTCGGCGGTGAGAGCACCGGCGACGAAGGTGGCGACCAAAGGCAGGGACAAAGCCATGGAGGCTGCAAGCACAAAGGCACAACTACTAGGTAATATACTACCTCCATTCTTTTTTATATGACGCCGGATAGAACAAATTTGCATTATGGGACGACAAGTATATGAGAACGGAGGTAGTAGGTACAGAACTAGTGGATCTACCAAAACGAGGAGAAGAGGAGTCTTCGAGGTGAAGCGGAGGTTGGGGTTCCGTTAGCTAGCACGTTGGAGTTTCTCTAAATATGTTAAGAGAGATATTTTGATGATATATATATTTGTAAACTCTAAATTTTTGGTACTATCAATCGAATTTTCTCTTAACATTTTTTGAACATACTAGAAATTGTCTCGAATTGTGCATATATTAAGGAAAACAAAACACTTCGACATAAGCAATCAAACAAGAAAAATTATAAAGATGTGGCTAAATTATAATCGGATGTTATCTGGTTCCCTTCCTTTCCTCCCTCCTCCTCCTCCTCCTTTCAAATCCCTCATCTTCTCTACCTCGCCCGTCGCCACCTTTTCCACCACCCCGGTTGACGGTTGCCGTGCCACTCGCCCACCAACCGTCACCGACCCCTCCACCCTACACTTCGTAATCTCATGGGCCGCCATGCCCTATTACCGGTCATCAGTCGAACCGACTGTCCAATCATGCTCGACCGATGATACCATTGCGCCACCTCGCCTCTGCCACTGGCCACACCGTCACCACCGCCGGTCCTCCGATGCCTCTGCGCTTCTTCTTCTATGTCCGGAGTACATTTGAAATCATACCCTTGCAACACCGAACCCTAAACCTAAGCGTGCTGCCACCTCCTCCACCACCCGAACGACGACACCCTCGCTACCGGTCGCTCCGCCCACCTCCCTTCATCATCAAAGAAGAGGAAGCGGGAAAGAAGGACAAGAAACGGGGCACCACCTTACCGCTGTCAGGGTGGCTCCGTCGCACGCTCTCATCGTGGTACCTCCGCCGCATGCCCTTGCCTCACCGCCAGCTGCCGTCCTCCTTGATGAGCAAGTGAGAAAGAGAGACACTAGTGGGAGGCTCGACCAGGAGTGCGAATGGATGTAGGGTGGGGAAGGGAATAAGGTGGGGCCAAGGTGGTGAAGAGAGAGACTTAGTGGACCCACTTGCTGTGATTTTGCAAATAGTCCAGCCGACTTAGAGGAATCAAAATCTGTTTCACCTATTTTATTTTGAAAGTTAAATTCTTTTCTGAGTTGCAAAATTAAGTTCTTCGCAACTAATGGCAGCATGTTGGCACCGCAGTCTGTAGACATCAGCTCTGTTTGGAGACGCTTAACTTAGATTATAAGCAGAATAAGCTAAATAATCCCGCCAAACGTCGCGCTTCTCAACTAGCTTAATCCCACCGCGAACGCAAAAAAAAAAAAAAAAAATCCAGCCCAACACTGCATTTTGATAAGCGGCCCGCACCCGGTGTTTCCTTCGCTTATCCTCCACAGTCGCCCGAGCGTCGGCTCCTCCCCTCCCCACCACCCTCCCACGCCGGCGGTCGAGCGCCGGCTCCTCCCCCTCCCCACCGGCCCTCCCCACGCCGGCGGCCGAGAGCCGGGTCCTCGATGCGACGTCAGCTGTCGTGGTTGTGATCGCAACTGCCCCTCCGGCCTCCCGCTTCCCGCCTGCGATTCCGATCCGCCATCCCGCTCGCGCCCGCGCCGGCCGGTGAGCCTCCGCCCCGTTCCATTTCAATCGAGAGATCCAATTCCTCCCGCATGGCCTCTTTCTTCGCCCCTGACGACCAGACCGACGCCAACTTCGTCGTCGACAACGACAACGCCCCCGCCCCGGCGCCAACCCACGAGGCTGCCTTGGCTCGCGACCCGCCACCTGCCCCTCCACCAGCGGCCGCTACAGCTTGCCGACCGTGGACGGGGCAGCTGCTGCAACTCGTCGTGGTATCGGCTGATGCAGTGCCAGGCGACGAGGAAAAAAATCAGGGATGCCAAACATATTACGTTTTTGGGCAGAGGCTTTTTTGACAGCAGCGTATCAGAAAAGTGAGCTCATAATCTAAGCTGAGTTCAAAAATTCGATCCCAAACAGGGCCATCATTGCTGATTGAGATGCATGTACTGCCATGTGAGTGACACGAGCTCCCGTTGTATTTTCTGCCCTCAAAATAAATGGTCGAAGCAAAGGTATATATTTGCCGTGGTGCATATATTTTTATAGCGGGAAAATAAACAATCCAGAGATAATGCCCCTATCCTAGGCCGGTGCTATGTCACGGATAAAAAAAAGGAAAACGGAAGGGAAAAAAAGCCTCCTCCCCTTCCACGGTTCCACCTCCAGGGCTCCCCATCCCACGTCACGATACCATCGGGCCGCCGCCGCCGCCGTACAAGCCCTACACGTCCTCCTCCCGCCGCAGCGCGGCGCCTCGAACTTCCCTCTCCTCCTCCACCTCCTGCTCCCCCTCCGCTGGATTCGCGTGGCGCAGGCGGAGGATCCAACCGGCGCGATTCGTTTCATCAGTAGGTAAGGGATTGTTCTATAGCAGCAGTCTCCGCTCGCGACATCCCTGTGCTGCTAGAACATGCGGTCAGATCCGTGTCTCGCTTGCTCTGCGCGCAGGTAGCTTGGGATTTGCTTGAGGCCCGGTGGTACTCCGACCCATCCAGTGGTGGATTCGGTTCCTGGAGATCTTGCTGTGGGATGTTCTGCCCGTAGCAGCCTGTTTTCCCACAAAATTTTTGGGGTTCGACGCCGACCCTGCCATGGAATCAGGTGTTTCATCAATCTTTCCCCCTAGTTTGTACATTCTTCATTCAGTGGGAAGAGGTTCTCATGATAGCGAATTACCAATTGGGGTTGCTCTGGTGAACCCTGCTCGTTTCCCCTTCACTTTTGGTGTCCGTTTTTCTGTTGATTAATACTGTTAATACACGATTACATTGAAATCAATCAGCTGAGATTCTTCCATGAGTTTTCTTAGCAACGGGTTTGATGTTAATTTTTTAAATAATTTTCTGACGGTGTTGATTTGCCTAATAACACAAGTTAGAGTTAGTTTTGATGCCCACCTCTGTTTGAATTAGCTATTTAGTTGAGTGAATGAATCAGTAAAGCTGGTGAATCTCCAATGATTATGCTATTCTTACATTTTCATTAATTAGTGGCTCAAAATCTGCAGCATCAATTGGACTGTACTTGTTGATGAACTGGCTATTCTATTGTAGGATTGATTTGTGTTGTTATGCTTGTGTAGTTGGGAAACATTGTTGAGCTGACTAGATGTTGTCTTTTTGGTGGCATCTACATATTTCCTTTATTAGTTGTGCACCTGTAATTGTTGCTTTCATGATTGCTGATGCACGCGCTCTATGATTAACATTTGTTTGTGGTGGCTTCCTTGTGGATTCCGGTCCTGTATCACCTGACAGTGATTGGTTGATTCTTTGATATCCTTTTACAGGCGATACTAAATTTGATGCATCACAGTATGCTTTCTTCGGCAACAATGCCGTGGAGGAGGTTGAGTTAGGTGGATTGGATGACGATGATGGTGATACTGCATTTGCTGAGCATGGTGATGAAGAGTACCCTCTTTATGGGAGGGATAATATTTTGGAGGTAGCATACATGATAGATCTCTTTTATGCTTCACAAATGCCATGCAACTTCTGGGTTTTGATTAATTAAGCATCCTGTTCTTCCTCACTTATAATTTTAGTTTGTGGCATCAGGAGCCTCTGATACAATCAAATTTGTTTTCAGTCAAGGTTGCTATTAGCATGAACAAAATTATATTGCCTTGAAAATTAGGATGTTTGGCATTTGCAATAATAGAATCGTTAACAGTTATAGGATGCATGCAGCTAAATATATGTACATAATCTAGGATTATGATGATGAATGCACTGCACTGGAGCTAGTTCCATTTGCATGTTTAAGCAACTTTTAGCTGTATATTAATTGTCAGGAAGAAAATATTTCAAATTATCATTTAGGCATGTGTTCTCTCTTGTTTTTCTTTTGGATTGTAGAACTTGCATAAAATAAAGGAAAAAGTCCAAATTACTACCCTAAACTGTGAGCAGTGTTCGGATAACCCCCTAAACTACAAAACCAATTATTTAACCCCTCCAGTTTCCAAAACCAGTGCACAATACACCTTTTACCTCTAACCAAAACCAGTTTTGCTTATGTGGCATCGGTTTATTGCCACGTGGGCCTAATGGATCCACGTCGATGGTTCTGTTCCTCCATTCCTCCTCTGGTTCTGTTCCTCCTCCTCTCCCGCTCGCTGCCTTTTGCCTGCAGCCCCTTTTGACTGGCCAGATCGCCCGTGCTCTTCGTCAAAGGCATCTCGAGCCAAAAGACGATGCCCGCCGAGTGAAGCCCACCGGCAGTCCAGCCAAAGCAGACTCCGATCCTGTTGATTGCCATGGACGGAGCACTCGGTCATCTCTCTCAGTAACAGGAATGGACTGATGGGGCAACGATTAAAGTACGAAATCAACACATGCAAACAGAACTCGTTTCATTCAAAAGACATCATGCTGCTCCCATCGGCATCCCCTTCTCCAACCCGAAGCGGCACCCTTCACAGACTGGACCTGGCATTCTTTCCTGGAGCTCGATGTCTGCTCCCTGCAGCTAGAGAGCTCCTCCGTTTGGAGCTTGGGCTCCAACCTTGAATCCTTGATGCCGTTGAACGCTGCTGCAACCCCGCCGCCGTCCATGCAGGATCCCCAGGCCCCGAGCTGCTTCCCGTCGTCCGCTGGAGAAGATCGAAGTCGAGGTCACCTATGCCGATTACGGTGGTCCCGGTCGATTGGATCGCGCCATCACTACTTTTTCGCTCGGTTGACACATGATTCGCGCTTTTGCTGCAGCGAGATGCTTGGTCCCAAACTCGACTGCCGCTCGCGCCGCTACAGCACGTCGGAGCTCGACATGGCCGTTCTCCCGCAGAATGCCACTGCGTGCAACGAGAAGCCGCCATGGGCACCGGTTGTTGAGGCACTGGCATGCAGTTCTGTATTGAACGGAAGAGGATAGCGGGGCTGAGATGAGGAAGAGGAACGAAGGAACAGAACCACTTGTGTGTCCACTAATTGGCCCATGTGGCATTAAATCGCTGGCACATTAGTACTCGATGTAAAACCGTAAACTCTGTAATTTCGTTACTTTGGTAATGAAATTCAGGCATAGCCCTTGGTGGAAAAATATGACTGGCACATAAGTAAAACCAGTTTTGATTAGGGGTGAAAGGTGCATTGTGAACTGGTTTTAATTAGAATCCAAAGGGGTTAAATAAACGGTTTGATAGTTTAGGGGATTATGCGAACTTAGCTCATTTCAGGGTAGCTGGTGGACTGCTGTTTCATTTATAAGATTTCAAGCTGCAAGGCTGCAGTCACATGGAAATATGTCATATACTCATGGTGATCAAACTTTCTTTTGCAGGATGAAGGGGTAGGTTCTTTTACTGACGTTGATGATCTTGCTGGAACATTCTCGAAGGTGTGCCCTCTATTTTAAATCCTTCCATATATATTGTACGTGCATAAGTAAACAACTCTTGAGATTTATTTGACCGAATGATGATGCACTTGATTTTTTCTAAAAGATTTTAGCACATAGATTTAGGTATTTCAGCCATCAAATGAGCTGCCAATTTTTGCTTTTACATGCACCTCAACAATTGTATGCCTAAGTTGCATTTATTTTTGTCACATTTACTCATTTTTTTATTGTTATCGATGATTTTCTGATTTCATGTATTGTTCATTTTCAGCTGACCAGAATTGTCAATGAACCAAAGCAACCAGAAATATTGGGTCATAGGGGATCTGTTTCTAGACAAAGTATGTTTCTGCATCATAGCATTGCCTCTAGATTCTTATGATTCCTCAGTCCATATGCTTCAGTGTTCATTTTCATCTTCTGTGGTATGCTTGGTTCATGTATTATGAAATTGCAAACCTGTGATTCAACTATGAATATGTAGGTAATTTACTGACCCCCCCCCCCTCTCCCCAATACTTGCGCAACACAATAGAGAATCTCCTAATTACTCTGCTAGTTACCTTGATTAGCTTATGTTAGCCGACTCACAAAGTCACTAAAGGCCAGCATTGGCCCATGCATGACTGATTGTTCCGCGGTTCCATGCGCCTGCGCCGTCCGTCCATCTAATCCAACTACGTCCTCTGCTGCTACCTTATTTTGTTTTCAGTTTAGATCAAATACCTGCATATAGCTGCTCCCTTATTTTTTTTCTCAAATAAATATTTTTTAGAATTCTCAAATAAATCTTTGACCTACAGCTGCTTGTGTTAGCTAAGTCGAAGAGGATAAGAACCCTTTAGCCGTATAAGTCAGTCAGTTGATATATCCTAAGGTCAAAAATTAATCAAACCGCCGAGCCAGTTAAAATGAAAGATGAAGAATTAGAACAAAATACACCTGCACTGTCTCAAACTGAACAAGCTCGAATTATTAGAAAAAATTAGGAAAAAAAAAATTCTCTACATGGTATCTCAGCCCCCCCCCCCCCAATCCTGGCTACGGCCCCACATACTGTTGTAGATTTTTGTGATTCCTTGCAACTTTTACAACAGCCTTTGTTATAGCTTGTGGATTGTTGCCTCTGTTTTTTTGGTGCAAATGGCATGCATGTAATTTCAATGCTTTTGCCTTGTTAATCCCTCGACATTTATAAGTGGCACACTTACACAACTATGTTCTCTTTTGTTCCTAGGACAATAAAACCAACCATTTCTGTCCATCACTTTTCTGGTTTCATACCTTAATCCTCCTGCTGAATCAGAATACGCCTTATAAAAAGAAATGGAGGGAGTACTAATCTTTTGTTGCTAGAATGCCGATTTCATTTTACCAGTGAACTGGATAATTTTTGTCCTCTTGTCTGTTTCTAGGCACTAGGCATTCCGCTGCTTCTCTCATTAACATTTAATCTTATGCTGCAATATATAGGTTCTAATGCAGACTGGGCGCAAGAGACTGGCTCTTCATATTGGCCTGCGCAGCCTGTATTGGACACTGATCGCGGGCTGGATAAGAAGAATTGGTGGTCCCAACCACCCCATTCAGTCGACTTCATTGACTCTAGACTGCACAGAACATCCTCATCCCCACACCAAGATGCTCAGTACAATCCTGCTGAGCCTATTCTTGGAGCAAAGCCATCCCCTTTGCACAGAACATCATCATACCCACAACAAGACCCTCAGTACAATAGTACTGAACCAATTCCTGTGCCAAAATCATCATTCATTTCATACCCTCCATCTGGTGCAGCATCTCATTCTTCACCTAGTCAACCACATCATATGAACATGCCATCCCCTCCCACTGCTTTCCAGATGCCTACGTCTGCACAAAATGATCTACCTCTTCCCCAGTTTCACCATGGAGGTACGCCTCCAGGGCCTCCATTCGGTAGGGAGCTGGCTCATATGGGTCCGATGGGTGTGGAAACAAAAAATGTGCAGCAAAATCATGTTCTAAATAGTGGACAAATGCATGGGAACAGTGCCAGGTTTATGCCAGGTTTGATGCAGCATCAATTGCAACGTCCCAATGGACTGATGCCACCTCAAATGCAGCCACCTCGTCAACAACATGGAATGCTGCCAATACAACAGTCTCCACCTCATTTCTCACAACTGCATGCACAGATGCTTGGTCCCCATCATTCCCCACCGCAAAGCATGCAAATGTTTGGTCCTCAGCATCCTCCTTCGCAAGTGATGGGTAGATTTCATGGAAACTTCACTATGCCTGACTTGAGTGATCCAAGAGCAAGATCAATGTTGCAACATGGAAGGCTGGGACAACGATATCCTCACCAAGGTTATGAGGTCAACATTATGAGGATGGATAATGGGTGGCCACGATTTAGATCCAAGTACATGTCAACTGAAGAAATTGAGAACATTGCAAGGATGCAGCAAGCTGCCACACACATCAATGACCCATATATTGACGATTACTACCATCAAGCTTGTTTAGCAAAAAAATCAGCAGGTGCACAACTAAAGCACCACTTCTGTCCAACCTTGATTAGAGATCCATCTTCCCGTGCACGGAGCAAGGATGAACCACATGCATACTTACAGGTTGATGCTCTTGGGAGGCTCCCATTTTCTTCAATCCGCAGGCCTCGTCCGCTTCTTGATGTTGAGCAAGCCTCTGCACCAAGTGAGAACACTGAAAAATCTATGTCAAAGCCTCTTGAACAAGAACCAATGTTGGCTGCTAGGATCACTATTGAAGATGGACTTTGCCTACTACTTGATGTTGATGATATTGATCGTCTGCTGCAATTTAGCCAGCAGCAAGATGGTGGTTTGCAACTGAGAAACAGAAGACAGGCCCTTCTCGAGCAGTTTGCAGAATCACTACAATTAGTTGATCCCCTTGCACCTAATAAGAATGCTTCTCTGTCTTCTTATGATGATTTGGTGTTTCTCCGCATAGTCACGCTTCCGAAGGGCCGGAAACTACTGTCCCGTTATCTTGAACTTGTGACTTCAGGCAGTGAGCTTGCAAGGATAGCTTGCATGGCAGTCTTCCGGCATCTAAGGACCATATTTGGAAATATGCCCAATGAGATCAGTGCAGCTGAGACTATGACTAGACTTGCAAGAGCCATATCCACGTGTGTTGTTCGGATGGAGTTGAGTGATCTCAGTGCTTGCCTTGCAGCTATTGTGTGCTCGTCATTGCAACCACCTCTTCGACCCCTTGGATCCCCAGCAGGTGATTGGGCTTCTGTCATCATAAAGTCTGTACTGGACAGAGCAACAGTTCTGCTCACTGATCAGCATGTGGCTTCTACCTACAGTATGCAGAACAGAGCTCTATGGCAGGCATCATTTGATGCCTTCTTTGGGTTGCTTACACAGTACTGCATGACTAAATTTGATAGTGTGGTTCATACTGCGCAATTGCAACCAGCTGCTGCAGCAGTAATAAGCAGGGAAATGCCAGTAGAGCTTCTGCGTGCCAGCCTCCCCCATACTAACGCGGATCAGCGCAAGCAGTTGCTCAGTTTCGCTCAGCGCTCTGTGCCTGTTGCCACCCATAGTTCTCATGGGTCTGGTAGTGGACCCATGACACCAGATTCTGTCCCGAGCTGAGATGGTCAGGACAAATGGGAGGAAGCATTGAGTTTTTGTCATGGTAAGTAGAGATGGCTGAACTGTGATAATAATATGAATCTCAAAAACAAGAGTAAAGCAGACTGGAGCATCAAGGAACTGATGGTAATACAATATTTTAAATTTAGTTTCACAAGTCACAACATGTCGATGTTTTGCATCTATTACGTGGTTAGCTGTGTTTGGGACAAGATTGCAAAGCTCCTGTGGGTCCGTCTTAAGAAGAAGCCCCAGGCAGTCTGTAGCTGTTACTTGAAGACACTGTTTAATTGCTCTTCAAGGTGGTATTTTTAGCGAGTAGTTGCCTTGTTTTTGCCCCTGTAATTTTGTTGACCTGAAGATGTGGAAGTTGTGATGGCGGCAACACGTTCTTAGAATTTGCTTGTCATTTTTGTTTTTCAGGAACTGCCATGTTCTGAGTTTTGTAAAATGGTAGTAATGTTTTGGACTGCCCTTCCCACTTGAGAGCTTCATTGCAACTTATGTTGCATTTTTCTACGTAAGATGTGCAAGTGGATGAGCTTGCATCCTAGTACTAAATTTTGACCGACTAAAGAAAAACCAGTACTTGACTGCAACATGTCTCATCTGTTTATCTGTTTTCTAGTCAATGTTTATGCTCAGTTCAGTCTTATTATCTCAATGAATTGTACTCCCCCATGTCAAATTGTAGGCTGTTTTGGTATTTTAAGAGAACTTAGAAATGTCAAAATGACCTATTATTTTGGGA
The DNA here is from genome assembly GCA_036936925.1 of Cenchrus fungigraminus. Lineage (NCBI taxonomy): Eukaryota > Viridiplantae > Streptophyta > Magnoliopsida > Poales > Poaceae > Cenchrus > Cenchrus fungigraminus. The sequence goes on from CM072770.1 coordinate 96,055,202, forward strand.
CAAAGAGGGTATGATTTTACTTTAGTACAGATCCGTGAAAATGTATATTTTTTTCTGATAACAAATGGAGGCATTTGTGGGGAATTTTTTTGGCTACTGCAGGTAGGGAGAATTTGTATCTGAATTCGTATGATTGTTTTAAATTTGGATTAAATCTTAGCTTTGTTATAGCAACCTTCTCTGACAGCCGCTTAAAACGCAGACAAAGGAATATCAGTCACACAGTTAACGTTTTGCAATAGTAATTTTCAATACATAATATTTTGATGTTTCCAATCTATATATTTGAAAAGGTATCGATTGTGAACTGTGATAGTTGCAAGCATTTGATTGAATCATGTCTGCATTTCGCAAATAAAGAGGAGCAATGCGAACAATTTTTTTTAAGACGTGCATAACATTGTTTTCATTAAAAAGAAGAGAGAGTCACGTACTCACATATAAGTGACTTTAGGAGAACCCCTAAAGCGCAAAGATACAAGGGACAACAAAAACAACACAACCTAAGGAGAGAACAACACGAACACATGACACATGCGGGCGCACCTACGAACACGAACATACGCACATACACAACAACAGACAAACACGAGGGGGGGGGGGGCAACCCAACCTGGCCACCAGACAACACCAAGCTGCGAGCTGAACCTGCAAAGAGAAGCACACTGCCGCCAAAGATGCCGGGAGAGATGAGAGACAACCGGTGGTAAGGCAACCACGAAGTAACACGACCACGGCGGCAACATCTGCCAAGCAGGGTGGCACAACAACCACCAGCAACTACAACCAAAGCAAGCATTGACCCAACATCAATAAACCTCCGAGTAGAATCACGACGGCAAAGCGTCCTTCAAGTAGAAGAATGGCGGTAAAGCATCCACCTCAACCAAGCACGGCGATAAGCATCCACCTAACGACCACAACCTGGGCGGCGAAGCACCCGTCCAGAGCAAGCACCGACAACACCACGGTGGCAAAGAGCATCCACCTAAGAGCAACCACGAACCGCGGACGGCAAAGCATCCGTCACACAAATGTAGCCCAGGCAACCGAATTGACGGAGGACAAAAAGAAAGCAAGCAAGCTCAGCAGAAACCGTTACCGCCGCGCCAAGATCGACACCTGAGAAGGGGAGGGATCCATACTAGAACTCGCCGAACTTCCAAAACGACACCTTCAAGAAGGGAGTAGCGCAGCTGGCGCCACCATCGTCCGACCAAAATGGTCAAGGTTTTCACCTGGAAAGTTCGCTGGAGGGGAAGGAGGGAGAGAGGGACGCGGGTGACGCCTTCAACAAGGTAATCGGTGCCCGAGGGCGTTGACGTCACTAGCCAGCAAGGGCTTTCGCTAGAAACCCCAGTTCCTCCCCAGACCAACCCAGCGGGGAGAGCCAGGCATGGAGACCGAAGCAAGAAGCCTCAAGGAAGATGATCATGAGGCGAGGGGACTACATGAGCACGGCCCAATCAAGTAAAGAGAGCGCCCCATACTCCAGAAGCGCGAACGTCGAGAGGAAGGAGGGGACGGCGACCGGCGGTAGAGAGCCGACCGATGGCATCGGGGCCGGCGGTGCAGGCAACGACCATGGGTGTGAAGATCCGACAGCGAGAAGGCAGCTCCGGCCAAGGAAGGCACGGATTTGAGCTCCGACGGCCGGCGGCGGACCCAGTAGGGGTGGGACGTCCCCGCCGGATCTCGTGGTCGGCGGCGGGAAGGCGACGACGAAGGGGCGGCGACCAGAGGGGGCAAGGGTGGCTCGGCCGCGCCTAAGTGCGCCGGGAGCAAGACGGGCGCGGGGGGCGCTACGTCCCCGCCGAATCTCGTGGCCGGCGGCGGGGAGACGTTAATGGAGAGGCGGCGACCGGTGGCGGCAGAGGATCCCACACCTCGGGGGCGCGTAGATCCGGACCAAGGGACGGCTGATCCGGCAACCAGACGACGACCGACGGCGACCAACGACACACACGACCTAGGGTTAGGGTTAGCTTCGAGGTTGTAGAGGACAGGGGGGAAGGGACGGGAAGAGAGAGGCAGGAGAGCCGCGCCGCCGCCATCCTTGCAGTTGCACGAACTTCCGGCATGCAGCTTTGGCGGCGGCGAGGGCGGGGTGCGGGTTCCACCCATGTCGCCCCGGGAGGGACAGTGCGCACAAATGTAAACAACAAAAGAGAGCGAGAACAAAATCATTAGTGTTAGTTTTGACAAAAAAAAAGTTACTCGAACTGCTTGGGGGGGGTGGTTTGGAAATCGAGGGTATTTTGTTTGGAAAAAGTGATGGAGATGTGCAGCCTGTTCGCTTGGCTGGTGGTTGATGCTGATTTATTTTGAGAGAAAAGTACTGCTAGCTGGTTGCTGGTGGCTGGTTTGTTCTGAGATAAAAGTGATGCATTGAGTCGTGTGTTGTAAGGTATCACGTGATGGGTTTTCAAGAATGGGCATAACATGTATTTCATTAAGAAGAAGAGGGTTAGAAGCACACAACTTCAGAAGAACCTCTGAAGCGCGGAGAAAAGGAACAACACGACCAAAAACAAAAGAAGCTAACACAACAAGAGCCCAAAGCGTCACCAGCGCACAACCACACGACCCAAGAGGGCTCAACTTGCAAAAAAAAAGTACACCAAGAACACACGCACATCACCGAGCATCTAACAACCCGAAGCCGATGGAGGAAGTGCGACAATGCCCTGCAGAACGATGCCTCCAAGAAGGAAGCGACACCGACCAACGTCGCCATCGTCCGTATACCCGCGAAGGAGCAGACCAAGTTTTCACCTAGCGGAGCCAAATGGATTTGGTGGCCACGACAACACCCCGAACTAGGTGAGCTATGGAAAAGACCACAACCGTTGTCAACACTGACGAGAGCCGGAAGAGCTTTCGCAAAGGCCTCCAAATCCAACTCCTCACAACTACCTCCCAATCTAGGTTGAGAGGCAAACGATGAAGAAGCAGCGAGCAATTCAAGGGAATGTGAATGAGAGTAAATGCAGGCCCGCAACCAACGCAACGACGAAGCGACCACGATGAGCAAATAATGATCACAAGGAGAAAGACAATGCCCTCCCACATCCAGCAACAGTCGAAGACGACGAAAGGTGGACTCCGGAGCAACAAAAGCCATCATGGAGTGCCGACAACCAGGAGCACCAAGGGGAAAATGAGACCCATCCTCCCATCCCTCCAGCGACGCAGACGACCGGAGGAGGCATGGTTCCACAAGCTACCAACAAACAACGAAATGGCAACAAGCTACACCACCACCAAGCACGACAACGACGAAGCGGCGGTAAGTGGCGCGAAGGCGAAGCCAAAGACTTGGGCGCCCATCAACACGCACACGAGCAGGAAGGCGGCGCTGGTACCGCACAAGGGCAACACCGGTGCCCCCACACCCCCCCGCAGCAGCAGAGAATACGCGCCCCTGGCCGGCCGTCGGTGCCGGGGACGAGGCCCGCAAGGCTTCCATGAGCGAGGAGAAAGATGCGGTATGTACAACCGCACGACAGCGCACGAAAGATACGACCTTGATGCGACTTGAAGCAGACGGTGGCCGATGGTGGAGGGTCGCGGTGGGAGTACCCCTACACCCAGTCCTTCAGGGCTGCCGCTGCTAGAGGTGGGGACGGGAGCAAGAGAGGGACGGAGATGCGGAAGAAGGTGGGGTGGGGGGCATCTCGCTGCCAACACCACCGACTTCAACAGCCCACGCCGCAACATGCCTCGTACCTCCACCACTGCACAAGCGTGGTCGGTAGGTCGAAGAAGGAGGCGACCAATGGCCTCGGCGAGAAGGAGTGCAACAACCATGGGAGAGGCTCCCTGAGCCCAGGAAGCTGCAGATCCGGGTAGGGAGGCGACGATTCGGCAGGAGGGTGGCTGCTCTGGCGACTGACGGCACCGACAGTGGCCTAGGGTTAGGGATAAAGTGAGGGGTTGGTGTGAGACATGGGTACCCATGGGTCCCCACCGACCAGGCTCACGACCATCCCCGACAAGTGGGTCCAGCCCACCAGAAGACCTGCCGACCTAACAGTGGGCCCAACCGACCTGGTCTGTGGCCCACACGACCTCCTGAAGACCTTTTAGAAGATTCCCTGGACGACCTTATTCGATCCGATTGGGTAACTTGGCGTGCAAGACAAGATAGAAGACGTCAGCTGCGCCTCCAGACAGTCCGAAGATCACGGGATTATGTTGTAACTTTCCTTAGATTGGTTTCCCTGTTGTAACCGACCTGGTCTCTGGGTCCACCGACCTTGTCCGTCATCCAATATAAGGCGGGCAAGGCCGAACCCCCAAGACCAAGTCGCCCCCAAGTCATCCCAGGCTATGATCAAAGCAATACAATCAAGAACTGAACGTAGGGTTTTACTCTCCGGAGGCCTGAACCAGTATAAACTCGTCGTGTCCTTTGTGTTCCGTGTGCTCTCACATAACCTTCGAGTTCTTAGCTCTAGATCTCTCCCTGACGAACAAATAAACCACCAGGGTTGACACCTCTGTGGGCTGTGCAGAACTAAACCTCTGACAGTTGGCGCGCTAGGTAGGGGACGATCTAGGGTTCTTTGTGCAACTCGATGACTTCACCAAGCAGCGTCATCTTCCCTACAAGCATGGCGGACTTCCTCGCCAATCCCGTCGACTTCTGCTTCGGCTCAATGCCGGCGGAATCCACCACTCCAGCCGCCTGTCTCGTCATCGAGAACACTACAGTCACTTCCACCCAACAAATCGAATCCGATCTGTTGACGGAAACCCACCCACCCACTCCTCGCGTCTAGAGCATGCTCTCTGACCTGCGAGTGCGTCAAGCGCCCTCGCAGGACCACTCCACCTCCACCTCGCATGCCTCTTGGCTTGCGGAACGTAGCTCATGCGGCCTCCCGCTACATGAAGAAGAAGATCCAGATCCAATCTGGGTAAACCACTCCTCGTGGAAACCGCAGAGGTCCTCTCGACGATCCCTGCCCCGTCCACGAGAACTCCAAACACACGGCCTGCCAGTGCCTTGTGCTGAAGAAGCTTCGCCGACCTCCAACCGCGACCCATGGTCGCCAGATCGATCGTGCGCCGTCCCCGGACTGCGGCACGTTCCAGATCGCGCGCACCGTCATCGCCCCCAACAACCCTTGGACATGTTTGAAGTGCCAGATCGTGAGGTCTTCGTGGTCTCCGATGATGTACCTCCTCAAGTTGGCGAGACAGATGAACAGTGCCAGCAACAGGAGAACGTCAACGCTGCGTGAGCCCAGCGCCGCCAGCAAGAAGTAGATGCCGCAGCTGCCGCACCTCAGCATAACGCCCCGGGTCAGCCCGCAGGCAACGTCGTACCTGGTGCTGGTGGTCAGCCTGCAGGAAACGTCGTCCAGAACGCCGCCAGGTAGGGGTAGATTGAGAGTTATTCGTGTAGCGCGACGGCAGTTTGCTCCGACGATCAAGGATTTCTCCACGGCGACCCACCCGCCCATGTCCCGTGCTCCATTATCACGAGGTCGTCAGACGATGCATTCTATGGAGACGACGAGATTCATTGTACTAGGGGCCGACCCCAGGGTGCGGTACTCTAGATGCAACTCGGCGCTATCAACGAGAGCAACAGATTCGTCATCAACAAGTCGTCGCCAAGACAATTTTCAAGCCGGCTAGATGTGATCCGCTCACACCTGGTCTCGTCGAATAAATCCGCATGTTTGACTTCGTGTCTGACTCGCACGTGGCCGAGCAAAACCAATCTGCAAGGATCGAAGCTACGTGAAACAGGGAACGATTCCTACTTCCATCTATTATTTAATATATTCTATTTATATTAATTTCATTGATTATGGAAGCTATTGAAGATTAATTTCTCCTTTTATTGTTCTTGTACTTCTTTGCACACACGGATCATGCATGTGTGACGATCCCCTGGTCAGCACTTCATGACCGCGATGACAAGTAGCAAGCACCACGACTCGGCGACCTCTTACGCCTAGTCACCACGGCGACTACAACAACTTCAACTCGACCACTCCGACCTCAGCTACATGCACAAGCTAAGTGCCAGTTTTAATTAACTTTTTCAGGGCCGTCCCTAAGTTTATAAGGCCATGGTGCGGAACACAAATGGTGGCCCTATAACTATATTATAAAGAGCAAACAATATAAATATATTCATATTTCATAATACAACTATTATAAGAATTAAGTCATGCTAAAGAAGTAAAGAGCTTACCCAATTTTCTTTAGCTTCTATTAAAAATTAACATTCGTCTAGTATTCTTCAAAATGAAATCTTCAATTATATATTTATGACCGGCCTGTTCATAATTCCAAAATAAAACTAATAAATATGTATTTCATGCTTCATGGTGAACTGGTGATCACTTATCAGTAAAGAGGGATGGACCATTCAAGAAAATAGCAGATGCAAAATTGCAAATCGAGATCAATGTCGAATTATATTGCAGATCAGATCAGTGATCACCTGATGAACGGCGAGCAGACTGCGACGTCGATCAGTCGATGAATGTCGAGCAGCAACTGCCCACTGCCGAGACGTGATCAAAGGGGAGCAGCGAGGCGAGTGCCAAGCGGTGACTGCGGCGTTGATGCAGAGGGAAGACCGGAAGAGAATTCGTCGTCGCTTTCGTCTCTCGGCAATTTGGCGGCGTCGGGACCCTTCGTTTTCCTTCCTGGCTCCCTGCGTTCGTAGCCTTTGGGGCTTGATGGGCTTTAGTGGCTCAATTACTAGGATTAGTAATTAATGGGCTTAGATTTGGGCGGCCCCCACAAATGGGCGGCCCGGCGACGTCGCGCAGGTTGCGCCGGTCAATCGACGGCCCAGATTTTTTTACGGTTTAAATTTCTTTTGTAGACTTGCTCTACATGTTTTTGTCTGCTCTTCCGATTCCTCCCCCTCGACATGCTCGGGGGCTTGGCCTTACCAACACGTACGTCACCAGACCTGAGGGTTCAAATTTTTTATCTTGTGCTATGTTCCCCTCCCCCTCGACATGCTGGGGAGTTTGGCCATGCCAATCTAAGGGTCGCCAGACCTGAGGGACCTAATTAATTTTTGTGTGTTCTTCCTTTAAATGTTTGACTCTCGTTATGAGTATTCGATGTTGTGTGGTTGCACAACCTGGGTCCTAGGCCCCACCCCGTGTGTCGGCTACATCTAAGCTTCCCTGCTGAGCATTGTAGAGGGGTGAAACACTTTGCAGCTTCAGAGCTTTCGAGTCCGCATAATGCGCGTCTGGCACGATAAGTGGAATGTCCTTTTTAAAATGTCTGGCACGATAAGTGGAATGCCCTTTTTAAAACAAAACATAGCACAAGGATGATTAGCTTTGGCTAACATTATTGAACATTTACTTGCTTAGCTCAGGCTGTTTTCATTATATTCGACAGATTGATACATCGACCCGCGGGACCAGCTCTTTTCTCCGATGTCGCCTTGGTCAGGTCGCTAGACCTCTCTCCAACTCTGGTGTCGCCTTTGGCGAACCTTCCTGGTGGCTCCGTCGTTGTCGGATTGAGGTCGGCAGACCTCCCTGCGGCTCTGTCGTCATCTTCGCCAGGTTGCTAGACCTCCCTGCGGCTCCGTCATAGCCGGCTTTAGGTCGTTAGACCTCTCGGTGTTTCCATCATCACCTTCGTCAGGTCGCTAGACCTCCTTGCAGCTTTGGCGTCGTCTTCGTCAGGTCGCTAGACCTCTCCGCAGCTCTGGTGTCATCTTCGCTAGACCGCCCTGCGTCTCCGTCATCGTCGGCTTTAGGTCGCTAGTCCTCCCTGCGGCTTCGTCGTCACCGGTGTCAGGTCGCTAGACCTCCCTGCGGGTCCATCATCACCTTCATCAGGTCGCTAGACCTCCTTGCGACTCTATCAGCGTCGTCTTCGTCAGGTCGCTAGACCTCTCTCCAGCTCCGACGTCACCTTTGGCGAACCTTCCTGGTGGCTCTGTCATCGTCGGATTGAGGTCGGCGGACCTCCCTGTGGCTCCGTCGTCGCCGGCTTTAGATCGTTAGACCTCCCGATGTTTTCGTCGTCGCCTTCGTCAGGTCGCTAGACCTCTCTGCAGCTCTGACGTCATCTTCGGTGGACCTCTCGGTGTTTCTGTCGTCACTGGCATCAGGTCGCTAGACCTCCCTGCATCTCCGTCATCGTCGGCTTTAGGTCGCCAGACCTCTCCGCAGCTCCTTGTCGCATTCGTGAGGACTCTAGACCTCTCGGCGGCTCCGCCTTCGTCAGGTCGCTAGACCTCCCTACAGCTCTATCGTCGTCAGGTCGCTAGACCTCCCTACGGCTTTGTCATCGCCTTCGTCAGGTCAGTAGACCTCCCTGCGGCTCCATTGTCACCGGTGTCAGGTCGCTAGACCTCCTTGCGACTCTATCGGCGTCGTCTTTGTCAGGTCGTTAGACCTCTCTCCAGCTCCGACATCACCTTTGGCGAACCTTCCTGGTGGCTCCGTCGTCATCGGATTGAGGTTGAAGATCTCCCTGTGGCTCCGTCATCGCCGACTTTAGGTCGTTAGACCTCCCGGTGTTTTCGTCGTCGCCTTCGTCAGGTCGCTAGACCTCTCTACAGCTCTAGCATCATCTTCGGTGGACCTCTCGGTGTTTCTGTCATCGCCGGTGTCAGGTCGCTAGACCTCCCTGCATCTCCGTCATCATTGGCTTTAGGTCGCCAGACCTCCCCGCAGCTCCATTGTCGCATTCGTGAGGACTCTAGACCTCTCGGCGGCTCCGCCTTCGTCAGGTCGCCAGACCTCCCTATAGCTCTGTCATCGTCAGGTCGCTAGACCTCCTTACGACTCCGTCGTCGCCTTCGTCAGGTCAGTAGACATCCCTGTGGCTCCGTCGTCGCCGGTGTCAGGTCGCTAGACCTCCCCGCGACTCCGTTGTCAACTTCGCCAGTTCAGAAGACCTCCCAGTAACTTCGTTCTTCTAGCTCCAAGCTTCTAAATTTGCATCTTATGCTCTGGTGGACGGACACATGCCCATGGCATGGCCGAATTTCTACTATGTGGCTTCATAGCTCAGCAATGCTCGGTGCTTGCCCCCAAGTTTATGCCGCTATTTATAGCGAGAGCCAGGACTTGTCTATGGCCGGATGAGCCTCGACACCGTTCCCACGTGGTCGCGGGTACTATGTGCATGTGGACGATTAAAAGCGTGATTCTTTCTCCCCTACCTCGCGACAAACTTGTCGCTATTGCATCAATGATGCCTGAGGCCGCTGCAGTGTCACATGGCTACAGTACACCCGTGGTCAGTGGAGCAGTTGTCATTTTCTGGGTGGCAAGGGAATCTCCGACCACTGTTGACCTGTGACCCCGCGGTCTACGGAGAGATAAGACTTACCCCGCGTCAGATGGCCCTGCGTCTCGCTACATCTACGGACGATGACGACTATCAAATGCACCCGCTAGGCTCTGCGTCCTAGTGCACCCGCTATGGCTCTGCACGTAAACGGACCTATTCCAATCAGCCTATATTTCTATTTCTTGAGCAGAATGGTTGTAGGTTCGATTGAAGACCTTCCGGATTAGGCGTGCCTCGCTGCTCTGCCAGATCCGTCTGGCGCCTGGAGATCAGAAGCATCACGTCTACGATTCCGTCGGGCCCCCGAGGTCGGTGTGCTTATTACTGAGGTCGTCAATACCTTAGTACCCTGGCTCCGCTGGATGGCTGGCAGCTATGCTGGTCGTCTGTGCACCAAAACGACCTCCTTGAGGTTGGCGTGCCTTAAATACCTAGGTCTTGCAATACCTCGGTATGGTTACGGCTCTGCCAACCTAGTTGGGCGCCCTGAATGTGTGACCTTCCTGAGGTCGGTGTGCTCTTGTAGCCCTGCCAGCCTGCTCTGGACACCCAGGATTTTACGTCGGGAATGGAGGCCTCCCTGTGAGGTGCGCGCCTAATGGCCCTGCCAAGTATCTCCTGGTGCTTGGGCGAATTTGATTTGAGACCTTCTTGAGGTCGGCATGCCTCGGGTGGCTCTGTCAGACTCTTTGCAGCTATGCAAGATATTTGGGTGTCTCTACACTCCATTCATTCGTTCAAGACATATATCTTCCTATTGCTCCATCGTTGAATGATCTGGCTACCACAGAAGACCTCTTCATGGGATGTGCGTTTAAAGATTTTGCTGGGTATCCTCGGATACTAGGCATCATTGATTTGAGGCCTCTTCGAGGTCGACACGCCTACAAAGGCCTCCTCGAGGTCGGCCCTGCCAGACTCCTTGCAGCTATGCTCAGAGGTCTGGGTGTCTCTACACTTCGTTTGATCAAGATCATGACTCAATTTCTTCTTTTCTTTGAGCATCAAACCAGCCATGCTGTCTACTTCAATGCTCGAGGACTACTCTACGAGAGCGTCTTCGACGCCCTCTTGTTTTCTTCATCGTACCGACCTGTCGGGAAACTTGCTTCTCATCAAGTCGTTACTCGACCTACTTTTTCTTCTTTCTTTTTTGGGTCATCATACCGGCCATCCTGCCCGCCACGATGCTTGGATACTACTCTATGAGTGCGTCCTTGACGCCCTCTAAATTTTTTCATCGTCGTTTCGATCTATTAAAAGTCTACTTCCTATAGGTCGTCACTCGACCTCTCTTCGCTCGGCAAGACTACAAACAGGTCGGCTGCTAAGCTGATATATTTTTTGGACCGACGTGCACGCTATTCGACCTGTCGATGGCTTCAAGACTTCGTCATGACCCTCTCGAGGTCGCTGCGCCTACACATCGCTCGGGGGCTTGTGAGACATGGGTACCCCTGGGTCCCCACCGACTAGGCTCACGATCATCCCCGACAAGTGGGTCCGACCCGCCGACCTAACAGTGAGCCCAACCGACCTGGTCTGTGGCCCACACGACCTCCTGAAGACCTTCTAGAAGATTCCCCAGACGACCTTATCCGATCCGGTCGAGTAACTTGGCATGCAAGACAAGACAGAAGACGTCAGCTGCGCCTCCAGACAGTCCGAAGATCACGGGATTATGTTGTAACTTTCCTTAGATTGGTTTCCCTATTGTAACCGACCTGGACTTTGGGTCCACCGACCTTGTCCGTCAACCAATATAAGGCGGGCAAGGCCGAACCCCCGAGACCAAGTCGCCCCAAGTCATCCCAAGCTACGATCAAAGCAATACAATCAACAACTGGACGTAGGGTTTTACTCTCCGGAGGCATGAACCAGTATAAACTCGTCGTGTCCTTTGTGTTCTGTGTGCTCTTGCATAACCTTCAAGTTCTTAGCCCTAGATCTCTCCCCGCCGAACAAATAAACCACCGGGGTTGACACCCCTGTGGACTGTGCAGAACTAAACCTCGGACAGTTGGTGGGAGGGCTAGGGAAGGCCACATATTGCTGTGCCACCGGCATCCTTGCCACCGCCCGGGCATCCGGCGACCAGCGGGCAGCTCTGGCAACGGCGTGGCCGGGGAGAGGGTGGACGGGCTTTGGTGGCGAAAATGAGAGAGTTCCACCCGTGTCGCCCACTTAGGAACGAGAGGGGCGGCGGAGAGGCATGAGGGGGGATGTGATGGGTGAAAGGACGGTAATAGTGAAAATTTGTATTAGAGGTGTTTAGTTTGAAAAAAGTGGTGGAGATGTGATGAGGTGAATAATGGATTGGATTGAAGTAGAAAATTCGATGAACTAAACAAGACTTTAATGATACGAGGAAAAATATTGACATTGTACACTGTGGGCATATGCAGCACAAGAAAACCTGCGTTTGACATAAAACAGGGTCCTTATGATGCTTTGGTTCCAGTGTCAACTCGGCAAGAAAGATGGTGTATCGGAGGGTTCGGACCTCCAGCCCTGTACTGGAACCTGTCACAGGCATGTAACTTTCCAATTCCATTTCTGGAGATTAGGCCAGTCTCAGTGGCAGTGTCATAGGCACACTTACCAAGTTCGTCACATCAGCTTTTTAGCATGATGACCATCTTACTTTTAATGCACAGGGTCATGAGCACAGTTTCATAGATAGAATGTAACATTTAAATCTTACACGTGTTGTGATCAAATGCAGGATCATAGGCTCTCAGTGGAGGGTCGTGGGCATTGGTACCTGTGTCGACCTGGGGTCATCACCATAACCCTGAGATCTTCTCTACCTTCATTTATTTGGTGCCATGTCATTAAAAAAGCTTATGTGGCAGTCCATTAAATGTCGATGACCCTGCCATTGAGATTGGCCTTAACGGCGCACAACTGGGCTCAAATATCCACTCTCGTCTATTCACATTTTATTTGGACAAAATAGATTCTGGGTCCTGCGATGCCTTGAGGGTTGAGTTCCTGCTTTAGATAGGTCAATTTAGTCTCTCATCTTTTACTTTTGCGTCAAACCCATTACTCATCCTTAGGGTCCGTTTAGTTCGCGGAGTGAAACTTTTGGGTTCCCTTTCAAGGTCTATTAGGAGTATTAAACGTAGATTATTTACAAAAATAATTACACGAATGGACCGGAAATTGCGAGACGAATCCATTAAGTCTAATTAATCCGTCATTAGAGATATACTGATTTTGTGCTCCAGGTTAGCATGTGACTAATGCAAAAAGTCAATACCCTTGGCTCCACCTCGTTTGTTCACACAGCGTGGTGAATTTAGTATAGATTCAAACACCGTTCTCAGTTAAGTTTTATGGCTTATGATTGACCTACCTAAATAAATAAGATTTGAACTGTACTCACTTTGGTTCACTATTAGAAGTCGTTTTGGACAAGGTTTGAGTCAAACATTAGGAATATAAATCATGAATAACTTTTAAGTCGTTGAGTTTGAAAATGTGAAAATCATATAAATAGATTTGTTTTGAAAATTACTTTCATAGGAATATACATATATAACTTTCCAATAAATATTTTTATAGAAAAGAGAAATCAAAGTTGTGCTTTGGTGACTGTGTCGCTGTCCTAAACGACTTCTAATACGGAACCGGAGGGAGTACATATATAATCTGTAAGGTTCACGTGAATTGCTGTGGCAGATGGAATATGGAGATTAAGCAAAATTAATGTAAAGTGGTGTGTGGAATGTCAAGTGGTGTTCCTCTACCATGTCCCATCTACTACAGATTGCTTGCTACTAAACTTTGTTTTAGGCAGTTATTTGGTCAATTAAGCTTCGATTTTATGGTGTAGTTTGATAAAAAAAATTGTAATAAAAAATATTTATAGAAACAATCAGGTAGTAGTCTCATGGCAAGGGCAAAGAGGACAAGAAAGAAGCAAGGGTAAAAAGGGACCTTTTGCATCAATCAAATGCTTGCATGGAGCACCACATCAATATAAGGATAAGTATGACCCAAAAATAAAATTTGAGCAACCAACTATATATAATAGACTATTTAAAAGTTAAGAGACAAATTTGTAGGATAAAGTTGAGGGACTAACATGCCTATTTTTCTTTTATTTGGAAAAATAAATTTTGAACAGCAATATGGAAATTTCCATGGTTGTGGCATTATGTGACTCATCGAACTTGGTCCATATGAACCATTCCAGGTGCTCAAAAGAAATAGTTAGATTATTCTAAAGACAACACTGTTGTTAGTAGTGCTTGAGAAACCACAGTAGCAAGCGAGCCACGAAGATATATCCCAAAATTGACCATGACCAGGTATCGCATAGCTTTGGGCTCAAATGGACTTGGTTTCCCTTTTGTCATATAGGCATGTTACCGCAAAAAAAAAAAAAAAAAAAAAAAACAAAACAAAACAAACAAACAAACAAAAACAAAAACAAAAACAAAAACAAAAAGAAGTGAACTTTCAACATCTGCAGCCTTACGAGGATATTGCAATAGCACATTTTGCTTCAACTACATAGAGTTAAAGATGACAATGGGCCTACAGTGTTATTGTGGCTTGCTTCGCTTGTGTAATTTCCTTTGTTTGTAAGTACTACCTCCGTTCTTAAATATATAACACTATTGTCTTTTTTCGTTTGTTTTACTATTCATCTTTTCTACAATTTTTTGTTGCAAATCGATAAACCATCAAGTTAAATCTAAAGTACATTGGATAATAGATATAATGACATACATTTTACCTTAATTAACTAATTTGTTTAATATATATTGGTGGTCAAAGTTGGAGTAAAAAGTCAACGGTGCCATATATTTAAGAACGGAGGGAGTATTTCTAACCTCTGAACTTTTAACTGTGTTCTAACCTTAATTTAAAAGTGTTGAGGAGAACTCCACAGTTTTCCATTCCTTATGTTCATCTGATGATGTTGACTATCCAGGATAGTAATTCAAGGCGAGCTTGACAGTGACAGGATCTGTTTCTTGTAGTTTCTAGTATACTGCAGTCATGTTTAATACAGACTGCCATCCAACAAAGTTCAAGGCATCAGTCTACTTCCAGGCATCAAGTAATTTTAATAGCTTCACCACATATTAATGATAAATCAAGGATTAAGAGAAAGGCCACTGGCTGTCCTCACAGTCCAACGATTTTAAAGTAAAATTAATAAAATGAATGGCTCAAGGCGATGGTCCTTGAACTTCAGACTATCCTTTTACTTTGACTGATTTTAGAATCAACCTTACAGGTGACACCCAAAAACATAATCAGAGTTTAAAGATTGCAGCACCAGCTAGAAGACCGTGATCAAGCTGCATGATGGTGTGTCGAATTACACAAAGCTAGAAGTCAAATGAAAAAGAAGTAGCCCGATTAAGAATTTTAGCATATAGCGACTGCTAATTGTCAGCTATAAGTCGTTTTTTATTTCTCTTTTTTTATAGTTTTTATAAAAAAATTGAAGAGTGAAGCCAATATGAGTATGAGGTAACTATTTATTAGAATTGTAATACTCAAACGTGAGACATGTGCAAAACAAAAGTATCTGTTCCATGCAAAACAAAAGTATCTGTTCCATACCACACTACCCATTTACAAAAGGGAAGGGGTGTTGGCTTGGGTGGTCAGCTGAGCTAACGCTCAGGCATGCAGCCCGGGTTCGAGCCCCCGCGGTGGCACCTCGCTAGCAACGAGGGAGTCATCGGTCGAGAGTATCATAGAGAGAACTCGGTCCCTAGCGTCCTGACGCAGGGGGCTACGCTAGCCTCTGGCCCCTACACTACCCATTTACAAAAGCATGTTTTTCATACATCGGTGACAAAATCAGAACCAATCAGATCACCACAACTCTATGGTTACAACTACTCGGAAACAGGGATTTAACCCGATTGTGTGAAATTGATGGTGTGGATCCTATGTTAATTTAAAAAACAATCTACATGATATATAGATTAGTAAGATGAATGCTGACCAAAAGAATGAATGTTGTAGGACTCCAAACCTGAGCTCAAGCTAAAAATCTTTTTAATCACACCACTTTCTAAGAAAGTGTTTGGTTCGTGCTATGGTAACGTAAACACAAATGGAACAAATTACAATGTATTTGGCAATGGAATGGATGATTACGCTCTTTGTTTGGTTGCACTCTGGTAACGTAATCAAATCGATATATGAGTTATATCTAATTACAGTGGGGGTTGGGGGGGGGGGAGGGGTAAGAAGCTTTTATATATATTGATTACGTAAGAGATTCCGTTACAGTGTCAATTGATTACAAACCACCACAACCAAACATATGTAATGAATTTTTTTAACTTCCATAATCAGATTACGTTACATTTGAGTCAACAAAACACCACCTAAACGTAATCGAAGTCTAATTTGACAAAAAAATACTTAATTCTTAGACGTCAATTTATATACGTAACTGGGATGACTATTATGTGCCATCAAGTAATAGTGCTCAATATTCATAGTACATGACCCATAACAGATGCATTTTCGAGAACATACATTGAACATGTAGTATTATTTCTGGGTTAAACACACATTCATGGAAAATGGCTCGAACATCTGATCCAAACTTATATGAACGCAAGAGATCCTTATGAGAAAAGGGCAACCCTGTGCTTTCATTCGTCATTACAGGACCCCAAAGGACATGGATTTAGGAACATCCATCCCAAAGATAGTACACACTGGGAAAAATTCCAATAAAGAAGCAGTTCAAAGGCATGCTGAGTAGAGCTTGCTAAAGAAACGAAAAATATCTCAACTAACAATAGTGCAACCACCAGAAACTTCAAAAATTACTTCATCCTACACAATACCCATCTGTTGCCACCAGTGTTGTAGAACAAGCCTTTGTCTTCATGATTCGTTCCTGGACAAAACTGGCACCTTGCTCGAGTAAGTACAATAGTATTTAGAGATATATAAATAGTCAATATTGGTATAACTACAACAACTTGAGGTAGATATGATAAGCAAATGCATGGCAGTAGAGCATAAAATTGTATTGCTTGGCTTTGGTTTTTGACTTATTTTATGTTTTGCCACGTGTCACGTGTGTATCATAACATGAAAAGAGGGGAAACAAATGAAAAATATTTGCAGCTATACAAAAATAACTACATTTCTTTCCGCTTGCAGATATCTTTAAATGCTGACACAAAGTTAGCAAAACCTCCACACAGCCACATACCTGATGCAAGCTACTGATACCGTCAAGGATGATGCAGTTTTAGTTTGCTTCAGCAAACTAAAAATCATAGAGTACTAGCCAATGTTTCAATCTGGTGGCCTGAATCTGCTAAAATCAATGTACGGTGATCCCCTTCATAAAATCTATCACCTTGGGTAGCCCCGTGGTGGACTGCTAGAGTCCCCCGACAAATCCAGTTTAGGAATATATGATGAATGATTAATTATGGGACAAAGGTGGTCTTTTATTTCTTGTATTTCACATCTCATCAATATTTAACCTTATAAATATAGTAATATCGAGATAAACTAGTGGACCAGCTTAAATACTAAAATGGAAACTGGTGACGCATGATGTAGCCCAGTATATGAGCTTATGTATACAAAAAAGGGTTTGGACTGAAAGGGTTTGGAAAATGTAAGCTTAAAATATTCAGTGCTATATATCTTAATTATATATGAAAACATTAATCAAAGCATGTAAGCAACTAATTTTTCATATAAATCTTGATTGCATCATTTGCAGTTTCTAAATAAAAAGATCACAAGCCACAACTAGAAATAAAAAAATTCAGTACACCAAAAACAAACCTTGTGGATTTACTCATCATGATCATGTCCTCCGTTCAACACCGGAAAGGTGGGAGGCCAAAACATCGTGAAGGGATAGACTCCATGGAGGTATTCATACTCATTTGTTGGATGAAAGACCTTCTCCACTGTCTTGCTTGAAATACACATACAGAAGACTTTATGATCTATCCGCAAGAAAACAAAGTCATCATTGTCCCCAACAACATCCACACGAACAATATCGTCCTGAGAATACCAAGTAGGATCTGCAAGGTGCCCAAACGCCTGACGCAGACAAACAGTATCAATCAACTTCCAATTGCCCGTGCTTTCACAGCCCACGTTATGGTGCCAGACATGGACCTTATACTCGCTCACATTGACGAGACAGAGTCTAGAACCGTCAGCACAGGACAGCCCAAGGTTTGGACCATTTCGTACTCCGTTTGGGAGTTTGATACAGAACAAGCTCACGGATGATGAATCCACCCCAAGAATGTATCCTGCCATGCACATCATGTAGATTTTGCCACGGGCGAGCAAAATATGGTTCCCCCATCTGTTCCAATCTTTCACTTGCTCTGGTAGCTCTATAATGTCGGAGTCACGAACTTCGCCCCAGGCCCCATCTTGCAGGTCGGATAAATGTACTGATGCTCTTCTGTCAGTGCACCTGAACATCACCATAGTGCACAGCAGGCCATCACCACAGTCTTCAGGGAACCGCAAATCTAGAGATTTCTGAATAAGGTCCCTGTTTCCAGCTTCTTGGATCGGGGGCCGTGGAAGGATGGTAGTGGCCTGATCAGGGTCGGGGTGGAGCGGGCTGCACACGATGAAATCGCTGTCGTCGTAGACGAGGATCCGGGCGTTGCGGCAGTCCCACACATCTATGGCGTCGTCGGGCAGGTCCTCGAAGCTGCCGCCGGGGACGACGGCGGCGAGCTCGGGGTGCTTCGACAGCGGCACGAAGCGCACGCGCGGGTAGGTACTGGCGCTGACGTAGAAGCCGAGGAGGCGGGGTGGGTGGTGCCCGCGGAAGCGGCTTAGGAAGGAGGGGTCGGAGGCGTGCCGGAGCCAGCGCTTGGAGACGGCGGCGGCGCAGACGAGGTAGGTCGGGGACTCAAGGCGTAGAAGGATCTCGCGGAGAAGGTCGCCGGAGCCGAACACCGCCGAGATCACGGCTGCCGACGCAGCCTCCGCAGGCGGGGCAGGCTCCGCGCTTGTCGTAGTGGCCTCCATCGCGATCGCGATCGCGCCGCAAAGATTGGAGGAGACCGGTCACCAGATCGGAATAGGTGGAATTTGTTGGGAAGGAATTTTTTATTTTCTCACGAATTTTCAAAAATAAATGCCCCATAAAAAAAATCGAGAATAGCCTCCAACCGTCGTTTGCAACGGCGGCAGGACCCAACCGCCGTTTGCAACGACGTAATCTCCTCCCTCTCCTGCCTCCACCAAGATAAGTACCCCTTCCTGATCTGCGAGCTCCTCTCCTCCTCCTTTCGACAGTCTCAAGCGGAGCTGTGTTGCTCCTTGTGGGACCCACACCCAAAATGAAATTTATTGATTGTGAAAGATTTTTCACCCTTGACACACCCTCTTTATTCAATATAACGCACCCATAGCTAGCTAAATCAGCACAAAAACCATCTAGAAAAGCTTTTAAATGAAGTGTCGCACCCTCAACAGTTTTGCTCTAGCTCCGCCCCTGGACATCTTGTAACATCCCAGATGTTTAAAGATCCTAATTTCATGTGTTAGCACCACAAAATCATGTTTAGTACAAATTGAAACACATTTGACAAAGTCAAACCCCTAGTTCTTGGTCAAACTCTATAGAGCTCTATACCCTTCTTTAGAACTTTAGTTTTATCTCAAAATTTCATAATAAAACTTCAAAATATGCCAATAAAAAAGTTTTTCGGTGTTTCCGGGAACACAACTTTCATAATTGGCGGACATTCAAATTTTGAGTGCAAATTAGCCAAAAACAGGGTGGCAGTCCTTATGAACAGTAACCACGTCTAGAAAAACTGAAACTTCGGCGCGCGTTCCCCGTCAAACGAATCACGAAAACATAGGTCACCTTTTGTAAAAGTTGTAGTCCTATCCTTGATCTACAACTTTCGTTTTTGGTGGTTTTCAACTTTAATTCGAAAAACTCGAGTTTCACTTAGTTTTTTTAGGAAGAGTTTCACTTGGTTGAAGAGGCGCAAATGAAATAAAAATGGGCACCCTGCGCTTGGCACGTGCGCCCTCGCGCTCCAGAGCGCGGCGCCACCCGCACTGCCCTGCCACGCGTCGCCCGCGCCTCGCACCGGCGTACGGACGCCTCAACGTCTCCGTGGTGGACCCGCACGCGTCGTGGGGACTCCGAAGGCCTGTAGGCCATTGCGCCGTGCCCAGGGAAGGAAGACCGACCGGTCCTGCACCTTGCGCCACACGTCACGCAGCACCGGAGACACGCCCTGCCTCCACGCCCCTGTGCCGCCGCTGCCTTGCAGCAGTCCAGGCCAGCTGTACCCGAGGGCAAGGTGGACGTCTCGACGAGTTGCCACATCTCTTCCCCTCCTCTATCGCAGAAGAAACGAGCAGAGCCGGCACTGCCCCTATCCGTTGCGCTCCGCCGCTCGCCATAGCCACATCGCCACTGAGCTCCCTCTTCCACGCCTCACCACCGAGCACCAACCCCTTCAGAACCGTCCCACCGAGCCCCTGTGGCGTCCCGTGCACCGACTTTGCCTGGACACACTGCGTGGCAGCCGGCATTAGAGCCGAGGCGGGCGCTCCGCCGCCCCATCGCCGTCGGTCATCGCCGGACCTCGCTCCAAACCGTTCGAGCCCCGGAATCAAACCCTAGGTGAGTGAGGCCCATTTCCCCACCCTTTCCTGGCCAAGCCCGGCCTTCTCCTCGCCGAAATCCGGCCATCTCCATCTCTGTCCGCGGTCAGAGACTACATTGCAGAGGTCAAGTTCTTTCCAAGGTCCTAGATGCAAGAACCAGGGACCCGTTCGTAAATACTAAGCTGCAGATCTAGATCCAAAATTCAGAAAATTGTAAAATTGATATAAAATTACAGAAAAATCAGAAAAATGCAAATCTAAGTTTGTTAGGTTCCTGGTGAAGAACTCTACCTTTTCTAGAAAGGTTGCATAAGTTTTTGTGTGTAGTTGTTCAATGAAAAATCAAACTCAATTTGAGGTGTTTTTGTTGTAGTTTAAAAATATACTCCTGATATGGAAGTGAACTTTGGATATGTTGTTCTTTATGGCATGTTTAGACTTGTGACCAAAGTTGACATGATTTTGATGAGTAGATATTTAGTTATGATTTATGTAATCTTTATGCTAGATTAATCTTGATGCTTTTTATAGCTTCTTTAATAAACTTTATCTAAGCACAAATGCACCCCCATGGCTTTTTTATGATGAGATGTACCTCTGTTAAAGTGGATGAGATTTTAGAATGTATTTTAATGCTTGTTTTGGAATTAATCTTGTTTAGAAGTTTAAATTAATAACTTGAAAAATAATTTTAATCTAGACTTGTGCTTTGGCCAGAGGCTTATATTGGACATAAATGGCATGTACTAGAAATTTGAGACCAAAAAGATTAATAAATCTTTTTGTAGGATTTATTTGTGTTATGCTGGGCTGAAATTTGTCTTTTTCATATAAATTAAAATATATGTAATCTGGAGCTAAACTTTGGCATGTGAGCTTAGTATAGGTATATGTTGTTGTGTACCAAAGTTTAGAACCATTAGACGTGTATTTAATTTAATATGGATTTTTGATGAAAGGCTAGCTAGATTTTAAGTAAATAGTAATTTCTCACCTTTTGTGTTTAAATTGAAAATGTTATGAAATGTTTCTGTTTCAAATCATTAAACACACCACCTTACTGTTTTGTGAAGTTAAGTAATTAATTTTGCTTATATGTGTACACAATCGCCATCAAAGTTAACTTTTAATTAATCACCACACCACCCACACCACCCATGTTCTTTATGATAAAAGTATTGTGTGTTTAGATGAATGTGGCCAACAAGAGTTAGTTTTGGTGGTAATTCTCCCACTCACACTCTAACCTAATGCATGTGCATGTTCAACATGTAGAACTGCCGGACGGTAACTATACACTAGTCGAGGAGGGTGAAGGAGCAGCTGAGGGTGAAGTGAATCATATCTGTGTGCAACAAGACCTGGGCCAAAGCCTAGAAGAGCCCAAGACTAGTGCTGAAGAAGAGGAAGGCAAGCCCCGGATTGCATTAACCCAAATTTCCTAACTTACAATTTATTTACGTATTTATGTTATGTATGTGCATTTAAGTTTCAGGAGTTGATTTGAAACCTTAGATGCATGATCCTTAGGTTCCTATGCTCTTTTACTAGTATGATAGGTCGCTAGTACCATGCTTTAAGTACACGACACAAGTCGAGTAATGTCTCATTGCTCGCGAGATATTGGAATCATAAGTTTGGTTAAACTGACTCGCTCATGTGGTAAGAGCAATGGGATTGGTCTCGACCGAGTAGTATGTGCTGGTTAAGCTTTTGAACGTACTAAGCACTTGTCGGGAATGGGACCGGTAAGCCTAGTACCTAATGAACTAGTGCGGGAACTTTATCGCTACTAATCTTGAGGTGTGCCTCCAGGCTCGCCACCTGTAGTGCATGTGTGAGTCTGAACGTACTTTGTGGGGCGTACCAGTAACCTTATACTTTGGACTGTAGCATCTCCTAAACTGAGGGAATGACGGGAACCGCCTGGTCGAGGTATACCCCGCATTCGATTTTATTTGGTTTCTTGGGGTATACCTTCTTCCGTGTGTTTGGGTTTACCTTGCAAGGTTTATAAATTCGATCGATCATCGGTCTCTCGCCGTTACATGAGACTGCTTCCCACTGGCTAGCCCATCTTGTATTATGGATTAATTTTGATGCTTGATTAATATTATTTGCACAACTGCTTGTTTAGTTTAGGTGCTTACCTAGAATGGTTAATATACTAGAATTTGAGCTAAAACTTGAAAAATAAGGATTAACTCTTAGTCGCTTTTGGCAAAACAAACCCACTAGCCAAAAAGCCTTGCATGTCTAGTTTTAATTTATTTTGTCGGGTAAGTCTTGCTGAGTATTAGTATACTCAGCTTTGCTTTACTTGTTGTTTTCAGGTAATGAGATCTGGTCCGATCAGATTCCTCATGGTTGGGAACTTCAATGGGTATCTGACGATGATGAGTGATGTATCATGAATGGCCTCTCATGATGTGTCGCACCGACTAGTTTATTTTTCCGCTGTTTCAAAACTCTGAACATTACTTTTATGCATGAAACCTAGTTTGTAATAAATTAACCCTATGGGCTGTTCGGTAATTTAAATTCATACTCTGGACCCGCCTTCGTGTGGGCTTTATTGCATATTATCGATCCTGTGTTGTAAGTAATTCATCGGGCTTGACCCGGTAGATACGACATAATACTTCTTTATTATTGCTTAATGGCCAAGTGGAAGGGCTTAGGCAATAATACGGAATTATTTTGGACGGGTCTGTCACAGCTGGCATCAGAGCGATTAGTATGCACCAGAGTATTAAAACTACCTTAATAACTTGTTTTTGGAACAAAATTTGCCAAGAATAAGTGTATTTGCAAAATGCGTAGGACGTTAAGGATGAAAGTAGTCCGAGAGGCCCTAGAGGGAATTTTTGGGTTCTTTCAGGTGGCTAGTACTCTATGGTTTATCTAAGCTGACTTCCAGCACATTTTATTATCTGTCAAAACTTACTTTCTCGCACAACCATACTAGTACACCACGTTTTGCTATACGTGTGTGGTGCCGCATGGAAGTCATGTGAGGCATGGATGGGACCTATTCCAAAGGGAACCCACCATCGCGTTGTGTTTCACCACGTTTTGCCATACGTGGACGTTCCTCATTATGAAGATGCGAGACAAGGATGCACTCCATTCAAACGGAGAGTGTCTGAGGTTGGACACTGTCCATGCAACGGCTTTATGCATGGATGTCGTTTCTATAGTGAACGGTAATGTATGTGGACGCTTTCGTGAGTGCTGGCACGAAAGGTTCGGGATGTTCTGTGATTTTCTGCAGGTACACTGACCACGATTCGTTAGGTACGGTAATTAAGAAATGAATAGCTTTCGACTCACTATTATAGGGAGAAATGTATCTATGCCTTGCCACCGGCACTAACTTCGATTTTTAAGCTTAATTGCTTGGTGACGACGTATAGGACACTCTTGCGTCATGCTAAAAGCTACCAAACTTAAAATGACCCTAATACACCTTTTGTGTGGTCTCTAGATAAATTATCTTCTTTAAGGATCCTTTCATGTTAGTTTGGTAGATTGTGTTGTAGTGATAAAAATTCTATATAGTTGCTGTCCTAAAATTTTCTAAGGAGGATCTAGAAAGTTTTTGGCTAGGAGATCTTTAGGAAATTTGTTCCTCAGTTAGCTAATCTTCTTCCATGAAATTTTCATTATTTTAGGATGAATATAACTGAAGTTATGCTTAAATTACAAAGCCTAGGTCATGCTGAAATTTCTATCAAAAGATGTTAAGGCTGAAAACTCAAATTTTTACACCTTGTTTCAAACAGATTTTGCCTAGACAATCTATACCAAAAATGTTCTATATATACCCTACTTTATGCTGTCGAAATCTCATGGTCATAGGGTTCTTAATTTTTGAGATATGATCTTTTTAGTGAAGCTCTGTCCTGCTGAAAATTTCTGAGCAATAGCACTCTAAAACTTGATCAGTTAGACCCTTTTCCAATCTGAATTGGTTCGACCTTTGAATACCAAAAAATGTGAGTTATAACATTGTCGAGTTGCTGACAAAAATTTTGAATTTTTGGGTTCTGGTTTTTAAGTTATGAATTTTTGTTCAGAACTTCCAGTTTTTGCCATATAGCATGTTAAACTCATTCTTTGTAGGTTCGAACATGTGTTTGTATTTATTTTACAGATGGCTGCCCATGGGTTGATTGCGATGAACGCCGATGGTACGTTCGCTACCACGGGACTGCACTGGGAGGGCTTCACCTGCATTGTGTGGGTGCCCTTAGTGCCGTCGGCTACACCACTCCTCCACTCTACGAGGGAGTGGAGTACGAAGAGCTGGGAGTACCTCGCTGCTGAGTTCGAATCACTGTGCTACCTCACCCGGGCCACCCTGAGTAGGCTGACTTGAGCACGGAGCTCCTGTGCCACCGCTCTCTAGAGGCGGTGGAGTCGGCGGCGTTGCAGGTGCTCAACACCTTCTGCAGTCACCACCCTCAGGAGATGATGGCGTCTCCGTTGGGGTTGCTTCCTACTGTGGACCATAACGACCCCGTGTGGCTGGGCCGTTAGGTCAACATAGCTGCACTCCTCAACGTTGTGCCGCTGTTCGACACAGTACAGACGCTGACCCGGTGCTTGGGGGCTTTGTACAACCTCCAGGATCTTCGTCACACTATCACCGACGACTTGGGCCACCGCCTTGCTATGGCTACCGGGCACACGCTCTGGCTTGCCGGGGCCTTCTTGAAGCTGCATAATGGGCTTGCACAGGCTCTGCAGGCCAATGTTGGAGACTCCAGGGTCAAGGAGGCTGTGGTAAAAAAAAATTGAGTGTTGCACATTTTATCACGCACGATGTTTAGAAACTCAAACATCTCCGAAGAAGTTTCAGAGTTATAAAGGAACCGACTTGGTTTGCAGGAAAAGTGACGTTCAAATTGAAATTTGAATTCAATAATTTTTCTACTCCCCACATACAACATGTGGTACTCCATGTTAACATTTTGTAATTTTTTGTATTTAATTTATATATTTAACTAATTAATTGCATTTCAAGCCATTTTTTTGAGTCAAGTCAAATTTGAATTGCAACTGATTCGAAGAATAGAAGAAAATAAGTGAAAAAATGATATTTATTTTATTTAGCAAAATTTTAGAACTTAGCCATAAAATCAAAAGAAATTTTGAACATCTTGCCAAGGAAACACGATCAAAGACCTGCATGCGAATGATTTTACAATTCTAAAAAACGCAAATGAACTCTGAAAATCATGAAATTTGTCAATATCTCATGATATCATATACGGAGGCTGTGGTAAAAATTTGAGTGAGTTTCGCATATTTTATCATATATGATGCTTACAAATCGAAACACGTCTGCGTAGAAGTTTCATAGAGTTATGAAGTAAGCGGTTAGGTTTGTAAACAAACTGACGTTCAAATTGGAATTTAAATTCATAACTTTTCTACTGTCCACATACAACATACGGTCCTTTGTGTTAAATTTTGGTTAATTTTTGTATTTATTTGCTATATTTAACTAATTAAAAGCATTTGATTCAATTTTTGGAAAAAAAAAAGCTTTACGGGCTGAAATCTGGACTTCCGGGAAGGCCTAAATGGGCCAGCCGGCCCATTAAACCCCCTGTAGCTGGTGACCGTAGGATCATCCATCGTACAGTCCCAATTGCGTCTCGTTTATATAAAATGCCATCCTCTTCTCAAACCCAACCCACCCGCACCACCCCCACCTCACGCCCACACCCGGCCCCCGGGCGGCCGCTGCCTCCTCCTCGCACCGGCCTGCCCCCTCCCTACTAGGCCTCCTCCCTGCAGCGCGGTGGCGGCGCCTCCCTGCCTTCCCTTGCTTCGGACGGTGTCTCCTCCGCGGCACGACGGCGCCAGGACGTGGTGGCGGCAGCGGCGTGTCCCTGCACTCCTCTCCTCCCTTCGAGCGGCACCTCCCTTCTCCGCCTCCTCCCTGCAGCGTGGCGCCGACGAGGATGCGGTGGTGGCGGCAGCACGTGGCTCCTCCACTACCTCCGGGCGACCCCTCCCTTCTCTGCATCCTCCCTGCTACCCGCAGCGCTGGCCCCTCCGCTTCTTCTTCCCCACTGGCCAGATCCGCGTTGGCCACGACATCCTCTCGCCAGATCTGACGGTGGGTGAAGTTCCTCCCTCCTCCTGCGTATGGTGGCGATGGCGACATGGTTCTGCTGGCGGTGGAGCCTCGGCGTGCACGGCGGCCGTCTCCTCCCGCGCACCATGGCGGCGCGTGTGTGTGCCCGAGTCTTGCTCCTTCCTCTGCGCCGACGGGATCTACGACGGCGGCGCGGCTTGCTCTAGGCATGGTGGCCTTCTCCTCCATTGTGTGGCCGTGCGGGCGCGCGGCGGCCGGTGTGGGGAGGCGGCGGCGGAGAACCACGACGGCCGGCCGGTGGGGGGCCACATTGCCCGCCTGTGGATTTCCTTTTTTTTAATCTTTTGCAAAAAGTTTGCTGAGAGCCCAGGAGCACTCACGGCAGACGTTTGCCGTGAGCATTAGATGAGGCTCTCGGCCAACACGCCTTTGTCATGAATGTGTTCGCCATGAGGACTTCGCCGAGAGCCACTCACAGCAAACTGTTTGCTGTGAGTAAACTGGGCTTTGCCATGAGGAACCGGCTCACGGCAAAGCCGGCGTCTCCACGGAGGCTATGCCATACCTGCTGTCACCATAGGCCTTACCAGTTATGTGAGTACTCATCCTGTGCATGTTTACTTCTTATTTATAGTAAAGTGCTTGCATAAGACTTTCTATTATGCACCCAACACTTTCAGTTGGAGACATTTTTCTAATGGGGCTAAACATTGCATGCCAAATATTATTGGAAAAAGCTGCAACCCTCGAATAGTGTTGTTATGCATGCATGTGTACAGCTTGTAGTCATGGGTTGCCGTCAAATTTTGCGGAAAATAGATGCCTCACTCTCAAATCTCTGCTATAATTAAGATGTGTGGTTACTAATTTTAAGGTCACTTTCAACTGCAAGGAAAATGATCCGGCATTGCTTTCAGCTGCTGGCTGCATGAAATGACCTTCTCTTATGTGCATCGGCGACACGTGGCAAAGGCTTGATGTCAACAATCGAAGATTAGTCAAGAGTGCGCAAGGACACATGAGTATAAATGCTGTGACGATGTACTACTGAGCAAAAAGTACTATTTGCCATGAATTTGATCTTTAGATGAACTTTGCCTGCTTATTCTCAATTGTTGTTTAATTTCTTGCAAATTGACATAGATATGATTATTCTCCATGATTTGGTCTAAGATGATTTTATATAGGTTATCTACAAGATTTGATCTTGTGAGGTAGTTCAAATTTGGGAGGTACTGATTTTTTTTTGCTCTTTTACGGTGGACCATACCACCTTATACCACTGTTGGAAAAGGACCAGTATGAAAGGATCCGACGGCTGAGATTAATTGTATACCACCACAACTTGCACATGTGGCATAAGGTGATATACATAGGTGGTATATGTGGTATAGTGGTATTATTGGAAGTTTAATCTCGGTGGCATAAACGAAATATATGATTTATTCATTTCAATTTTTTTTCATTTCCCTCTAGTGGTATGGCCAATTTTTTTTTCAAATTTCAAACAGAAATCTTCATTTCAAATTTCAAAAATGAATTTTTCTAAAAAAAATCATTTCAAATTCCAAAAATTAAAATTTCAAATTTTTTTATTCCAAATTTCAAAAATGAAAGTTTTTAAATTTTTTCATTCCAAATTTCAAAAATGAAAGTTTTCAAATTTTTTCATTCCAAAATTCAAAAATGAAAATTTTCAAAATTTTTCATTCCAAATTAAAAAATGAAAATATTTAAATTTTTTCATTTCAAATTTTTGTGGCATATTTCAATTTTTTTCATTTCCCTCCGGTGGTATGGCCAAAATTTTCAAATTTCAATTCAAATTTCAAATTCAATTTTTTTGTCAATTTTTTCCATTTCCCTCTGGTGGTATGGCCAATTTCTTTTTCAAAATTCAAAAACACAAATTTTAAATTCAAATTTCAAAAACAAAATTTTTTCAAAATTTTTCATTTCAAAATTTTCTTGTGGCATAAATTTTTTCTCGGCCCGAGGTTGCCAAATTTATTAAAAAATTGTAAAAATTAATTATTTACCCTTACCAAAAATAGTCATATACTGCATGGTCTACCGTAAAAAAACCCAATTTTTTTTATACTTTGGAGGTACTGAATTGAAAACCTCGATAGGGCGCGCAAAGCGCGCTTCATGTTCTAGTATCCAAAAGCTAGATGCCCTCAAAGGCTACAAGCGGGAAAGATCACGTGAAGAGGCTTGTGGCTTTCCGCTTTCGGAGTCATCTGATTTTCAGATATATGGAAAGCTATCAACCTAAATTTGCCGTAACCTGCAAACAAACAAGGCATAAATACTCATGTATCTTCAGACTAGGTGGTCGGTTTGCGTTTTTTGGATAATATCCTTAATTAAAAAATATCACTACTATAGAAATCGTTTTTAGGAGCGGGCGAAATCCCATTTCTAGGTGTGGGCGCGAAACCCACTCCTAGCTGTCGCTTTCAGAAATAGCGGTTTCTAAGAGCGGGTAAAACGACCGCACCTGGAAAGGTGTGGGTGACCCCTCCACCCGCACCTGAAAATGCTTTTCCAGGTGCGGTTGAAACTTTCGTCAGTCCGTAGAAAAATGTTCCCGCTAATTTTTTCATGCCAAATTTTTTAAATGCAGCTTCCTCGGTTCTCAAAACAATTAACCCTTTCAAATTGAACACGACAATGCTAATTGACTAGTGATACATCAACCACTACTACTCTAGAGGTCCAAGTTCATACATCAACCACTACTACTTATAAATAAGTTCATACATCAACCACTACTACTTATAAATAAGTTTGTACATCAACCACTAGCTAAGACATCAGTATTAATCTGACACGTATTTGTAGAAACGAAACATAGTTAATGTCTCCAATTGTCCAGCCTAGAACTCCGTCAAAATATCAAATATTGGTGGAGTGTCAGGTTGGTCTGTCCTGTAGAAAGTTAGCATTGCATTGCTTGATGCTTCTAATCTCTGGTGAAGCACGACTGCCCACCATAGTAATCCAACCCATTTTTTTCCACAACTTGATTAAGAATCGCACGGAAGCTCATTGAGGCATAGGTTGAACTAGACATATAATCCTACACAATAAGATGATGTGATGGTATAATAAACATATGAAAGTTAACAAAATATGTAACACAAACAAATTAATTTAGTATGAATAAAAAAGATATATTTTATACCACATCTTGATGAGCCCTGCAAAGCCTCTCAACAGTCTGAACCAAGGTGCTTTCACCCGTCTCGAGACACTTTATTTTGAAATATGAAAAGGCTGGCATGAAGCACCCGATATTCTGAAGCGCCTCTTGACATCTCTATACAGCAGTCCTCTCTTGAGTAACCCTATAAAATGCTGCTTCACCCGCTACTGCAACGGGAACCATTGGAAGTAGCCCTCCAAATGGCACATACCGGTAATCTACACCTCGAGCAGGTACATAGAAAGAGATATGCAGTCTTGTGGAGTTATTCCCAAGTTCCTCCATTTGCACTACAGGAGGAGTACCACTCATATCGTCGAGAATATTTTTAAACCATCTAACATTGTTGATAAGCTACAATAATTTATATGTAACTACAATTAGAGATTTTGCATGTGAAGTGTTAAAAACATATATAAATATAAAGGAAATGACGATCATTACCACATTGGCTATTGTTCCACGTGTCTGATTACCAAGTGGCACGACCATCTCGCGGTGACAGTGAAGGCCTGGATGGCGAGGCAACGGGTCCTCCAAGCCACCGCCACCAACACCGCGAAGGCCACAGCTAATAACAACACCGCGAACGTCACGGCCACGACTACAGCCACGGTGGCCACGGCCACAGCACTGGTAGGGTGAGGGGCTTTAGTCCCGGTTGGTAGAGGGCTTAGGTCTCTAAAGTCCAACCGGGACTAATGATGAGAGACAAAAGGCCGTCCCTTTAGTCCCGGGTGGATGAACCGGGACTAAAGGGGTTCCGAAAAAAACAAAAAAAAAGCCTCACGAGCTGGCGTTTCTGCCAGCTCCAGCTCCAGCACTGTCAGCTTCGCGTGAAGCTCTAGCTCCAACTCCACCAAAAATAGATTTAATTCCACCACAAGCATCAATTTGCACAAGTCTTTACATAATCACAAGGTACATCAACCATTTTTTCACAAGATGCAATTCACAACACATGTTCAATTTAATTCACATCACATACAAGATTCCCAGCAAAAAATCACTAACAATTCTAACAATTCGCAGAAAACAAATCGCTAACAGCAAGCAGCTCGCCTGTCCTTGGTCACCGGCGTCGTCGAGCCCACGACTGCTCCTCTGCCCAATCACGTCCGCGCCTCTGCTCGGCCGGCACGCGCCGCAGCTTTGTCGGGGCCGGGGCGCCGCGTCCGCTCCCCGCTCGAGCCCCGCGTCCGTCGAAGTGCCGCCGCGGCCGCCAGAGCATCGCGCCCCCTGCCCGAGCCCCGCGTCCGCCGGAGCGCCGCCGGAGCGCCGCGCTCGCCGTAGCCCCGCCGCGCCCGCGCCCCGCCGAAGCGCCGCGCCCGCTGGACGGCCGGAGTCCCTCGCGTGACCGCGCCCGCCAGGAAGATGAGAGAAGAAGATGAGATGAGAAGAAAAGTATAGAGATAAGAAGTTGAATGGGTGGCTCACGGGGAGAGGAAAATAATAAAGAGATGAGGAGAGAGGGGGCTGGCAGTGGGAACGGGACTTTTACTCTCGGGTGGTCTTCCCACCCGTGACAAAAGGGTCACCCTTTAGTCTCGGGTGGGAACAACACCCGGGACTAAAGTGTTGTGCCAATAATTGCTGCTGCGCTAGTATTAAATTCGGAACCTTTAGTCTCGGTTGGTATTACCAACCGGGACAAAAGGGTAGGGGCTCCAACACCCATTTCGGGCCACGTCGACGAAACGCCTTTCACTACAAGAAAATCGTTGACTAGTGACGCAACCACATTTTAGCGTCATTGATTTATGACGTTCCTGGTTGATCTCGTCATAATATTTCACTTCCGAGCAAATTTAGTGACAAAAAAAACTTTCGTCATTACGGTTGGTACTGTAGCCGGGCATTCACTGTTCCATGCTGTTTTGTGACGCCATAAGCTCTGCAAAAACGTCATAAACCAACATCGGTCCCACATGTAAGCATTATTTTAAAAATAGAGTGTTCCAAGTCGTCATAAAATTTAGTTGGGTCCCACATGTAAGCATTTTTTCGAAAATAGAGTGTTCCAAGTCGTCATAAATTTTTCCAGGGTCCAACATGTAAGCATTTTCGCCATGTCAGCGGCGTCATAAACCAACTGTGGTCCCACATGTATGCACTATTTTAAAATAGAGTGTTCCAAGTCGTCATAAAATTCAGTTGGGTCCCACATGTAAGCATTTTTTTCGAATCTTTAATATAAATCAGTAATTCGCAGGCGAAACGCTTCACTGCCTTCGCAAAGACTCTCGACTTTTGCTACGCGCAGATCTGCAACGGCTCGTGGTAGGAATGGCGGATTCTGGCAGTGATGAGAGGGTGGTTTATGCGCCACCTCCTGGCTACGAGTTCATGAAACAGGACGACAAGGTCAGTCCTCTAGTTTGAGCTACTATATTTTCCCATATCGACCTAGGGATGGAGATTTCTAGATTTGGGGATCTAGAGGATGGATGACCATATACAATAGATTCATATTTCATCGTACACTCAGATTTGAATTGCAATTTGTCTTAGAAGTTGATTCAGTTAGTTTTCAGTTTGCATCGTTTGATGGATTGATAGGTTCTTGTATTTTTCTAGCTTCTGGAGGTGCTTGAATCCACTGAAGCTGAGCTGATTTCATCATACACTCAGATTTGAATTGCAATTGGTGTTAGAAGTTGATTCGGTTAGTTTTCAGTTTGCATAGTTTGATGGATTGATAGGTTCTTGTATTTTTCTAGCTTCTGGAGGTGCTTGAATCCACTAAAGCTGAGCTGCAGAAGGTGAAGAGAGATCTGCAAGAACAACAAGTCAGCAAGCTCAAGTCACTGCAAAAGACTCTAAATTACAAGCACCTGTATGAGTAATCGTTACAGCAGCAGAATGAACAACTGAAAGAGATAAATCAATTGTTACGGCAAGAGAATGACCAGCTGAAAGAGATTCAGCAATTGTTAGCGGAGAATGCCTTATTGAAAGAAAGAGCAATCAAACTCTGACTGAGCTGCAGACGATCAATAAAACATGTCTGGTGTTACTGCTAGCTAGATGGTTCATAGGTGGTGTGTACTTTGTGGTGATGAATTTGTTTGTATTTTTGTGTTTGCTACTTGCTGGTGATGTGAACTTTGTGGCGATGAGTGCTATGAGATTCCATCTTATTATGCCGATTTGGTTTAATCTATTTCAAATTGAGTCGAGCATACTCACCATTCTGAATTAATTTTGCTGATGTTTTGCTGATCCGTTCTGTTGATGTTTTGCTGGAAGGACCTTCCTGAGTAACGATCGCGAAACTGCTTGTTTCCTACTGTCGGTCATGAAATGTTGCAAAAACAATTTGCCATAGCAAGACTTCGAACTAGAGACCTATAGGAACGAGACAACACTATCTACCACTGCACCACCTCTTGGTTGTGTCAATTTAATGAGAAACACTTTCCACCCCAACCACAGCACGGAGCGGTTGTTCTGATAAGTTGGCGGGAGAAAAGCCCGTGCTGTCGCAAAAAATAGTTTTCCCGCAGCCCCGAAACGGGAAAACGAAGAACAGAGAGGCGAGTAGGCTACCAAAACGGATCATTCCGGTGGTGATTTGCGACTTCCAACGGCTGCTCACTCCTACGGGCGCAACCTGGGTGATACTTGCTGCAGCAGCGTGTCAATCTGGTAAGTAATTTTGTGTTGAATCCGGAAAATTTCATTTCGCAGAATGTTCTCCTTTTCGATTCGTTCTGTGGTCAGTAATTTTGAGTTGGATTCGCTAAAAACTTTCCAGATGGATAGACGCTGGATAACCAGTTGTACTGGTTTTACCACGGACCATGAGAAAGGGGTCCAGGATTTCTTGGCATTTCTTCGGACAAGATACGCTGAGGACGAAGAAATACTATGCCCGTGTCGTCGATGCCTCAATAACTCTACAGGGACTATAGAGCGAATTGGAGTTCACTTACTTGTGAGTGGGATGGCAACCACTTACACTAGGTAGATCCATCATGGAGAAGCTTTGGAGGATATGGTTGACGATGATGCAAATGTACAGGATAACGCAATTCTGCCGGATGCAGAGGGGATGTGGATAATGCGGCTCCACGGGATGGTGGTGATCAGGAAACGGTCCAGGAAAACCAATACATATCGGGTATGGAGGAGGATGAAAGCCCTGGAGACGATGGGATGTCTGAAT
Organism: Cenchrus fungigraminus; assembly: GCA_036936925.1. Classification (NCBI taxonomy): domain Eukaryota; kingdom Viridiplantae; phylum Streptophyta; class Magnoliopsida; order Poales; family Poaceae; genus Cenchrus; species Cenchrus fungigraminus. The sequence continues at coordinate 96,088,631 of CM072770.1, forward strand.
TGATTGCTGACTTGGGCAAAGGTCAGGTGCTCGGTGAGAAAATGTATGAATTTGTAAATGAACATCTGAACCGTAAGGTGTCACCAACATCTTCATATGCACAATTTACATTTGTTGTGAAGTTACTTCATATAAAGTCTTTCAGTCGGATGAGCAACGTTGCATTCAATGCAACGATGAATTTGTTACAAAAAGGATTCCCAGAAGCGTGTCTTCCAGACTCTTTCGATGCGGCAATGAAGTACATACGTTCCATGGGACTCGGCTATGAAAAAATCCATGTTTGCAAAAATAATTGTATATTGTTTCACAAGGAGAAGTATGTCAAACTTGATGTGTGCCCAGTATGTTGTGAAGCAGATTCAAGATGGAAGGATGCAGACACCAACAAGCGCGTTCCTCAAAAGGTATTGAGGCATTTTCCGCTGATTTACAGGCTGAAGAGGATGTTTCTTTCATCAAAAACAGCAAAGGATGCACGATGGCATGAGTCAAAGCGAAAACCGGTGAACAATGAGCTTAGCCATCCAGCTGATGGTGAGGCATGGAAAGAATTCAATAAAAGAAGGAAAAAATTTGCAAAAGATGCTAGGAACCTTAGACTTGGTCTTGCAACCGATGGTTTCAATCCATTTGGCAACATGAACAACTCATATAGTATGTGGCTAGTATTTGTTGTGCCGTATAACATGCCACCCTGGGTATGCATGGAAGAATCAAACTTCATGATGGCCTTATTGATCCCTGGGCCGAGTTCTCCATCAAAGGATTTTGATATCTTCATGGAACCTCTCGTCGAAGAGCTGCAGCAACTTTGTAAGGGTGTCTGGGCAATCGATGCTGTTGAGGGTAATGGATTTAAACTGCGTGCTGCGGTTCTTTGGTGCATACATGATTATCCAGCATTGAGCACGTTGTCTGGGCGAGTCACGAAAGGCTATTTTGCCTGTGTGCGTTGCGATAAGGATCCTTGCTCAAGGAGATTGAAGAACAAGATATGTTACATTAGGCATCGTCGTTTCCTTCCAACTGACCATCCATGGAGAAGAAAGAGAGCAGATTTTGATGGTACTGTTGAAAACTGAGAAAAGCCAGAGCAGTTTACCCATGAGGAGCTGAAGTAGCAACTGGAGAAGGTTAATGACGTTAGACCAGGAAAGCATCCTCTACCTCAAGGAAAGAAAAGGAAGCGGGAATTTGGACAGTGCTGGAGCCGAAGGGTTTGTTTGTGGGACTTGCTGTACTGGTCATCTCTGAAGTTGGCACACAACCTTGATGTGATGCACACTGAGAAAAACTTATGCGAAAACCTTATTGGAATGTTGCTTAAAATTGCTGGGAAGACAAAGGACACCATCAATGCTAGGGTTGATTTGGAAGAGATGGGCGTAAGATCAAATCTACACATGGTGGCAACTGAGGATGGTGAGTCATGCAAAATGCCAGAAGCTCCGTATGTACTTTCAAAAATGAAACAGAAGCTGTTTTGTGATTTTATAAGTTCGGTGAAGTTCCCAGATGGATATGCTTCAAACTTAGCTAGGTGTATTGCTGCAGGTGGATGCAAACTACATAGACTGAAAATTCATTATTGTCATATCCTACTCCAAAGGGTTTTGCTGGCTTGTCTTCGCGGTTTAGTGGACAAAGAGATATACACAGCTGGTGCAGAATTAGGAAACTTCTTTCGGCAACTATGTTGCAAAACTCTGAAGTTGGATGTCTTGCAAAAACTGAAAACAGATATCCCAATAATTCTGTGCAAGCTTGAGAAAATTTTCCCTCCTGCCTTCTTTGATGTTATGGTCCACTTGGCTGTCCATTTGCCTGAGGAAGCAATCCTGAGAGGTCCAGTACAATATGGATGGATGTATCCTGTTGAAAGAAGGCTATGCACATTGAAGCGTTTAGTGAGAAACCAAGCTAGGCCTGAAGGATCCATTGCAGAAGCATATGTTGCTAATGAGGCCTTGACATTTTGCTCGAGGTACTTCGCGGCTGATGATGTGGCCACACGATTCAATCAGGTTGGAAGGAACAGAGAGAATGCTGATTTGTCTGTAGATGGAACATCCTGTTTCGATCACAATGTTGAAGTACTTGGAGCAGGGACCACTTGTTGGCCTGGGTCAAAGTACGACAAGGTGGTTTGGTATGTGCTAAACAATTGCGAAGAGGTGAAGCCATATATCGAGTAAGTAAATCACCATTGCAATGATAGAACTACAATTATTTCTTTCTAACTTTGAGATGGTACTGCTTTGCAGAGTGTTCAAGAATGAATTAAAAGTGAAAGGTGTGTCGGACGAGGATATTGATCGTCGAATTGCTACAGAATTTCGGCACTAGTTTAGATTGCATGTTAGTATTCATTTTTTTTGTTTGGTAGCTAGCTTATATTACCTTGTGAGGACCTTTACTAAGACTATATTAAAAAAAACTATGGCTCTTCTGTACAGATTACAAACAATTCAGTGAGCGACGACAACCTATATGCATTATCAGCTGAACCAGATCGGCGAGCAAAAACTTATACAGCATGTATTGTAGGCGGTGTCTGGTACCACACCAAGGCCCGAAAGGCAAATAGGAAGACACATAATAGTGGAATCATGACTACAGGATCACATAAAGACATTGCAGAAATTGAGTTTTATGGTTCACTAAGAGACATTATTGAGCTGCGGTACAACTCGGGGCTTGACAATGATCGAACTGTTGTTTTATTCCAGGTTGACTGGTATGATCTGGAAGGGACCAAGAAGGAATTGAAGATTAGAAATGATGGTTACTTCACAAGCGTCAATACTGGAGATTACTGGTACCAAGATGATCCCTAAATTCTTGCTGAACAAGCAACGAAGGTCTTTTACTTGCCAGACACCCTACTACAACACCCATGGAGAGTGGTGCAAAAATTTGAGCACAGGCATTTGTGGAGCTATAATGAAAATGAGGAGGACATAGCTCCCACTGGTATGGTACTTGCATATCAAGATGATGAAATTGACCAAACCTTGCATGATGTTATACTTGATGATGGTCTCGGTGATGGTTTGGAGGTTCCGGTGCCTATTACTGGCGAGGAGACTGTGGTTGCAGCCGCTGAAGTTGACGCAATTCGCTAGCAGGAGCTGTCTGATGTGGATGGATTCAATTCTAAAGATGGGGACGATGACACTCTATGGCAATACGTCGATGAAGATGAAAATGCTGCTGATGAAAGTGACGACGACTAGGATATCAAATCAGTAAATGTTTAAGTCGATCTGAACTGAAATCATGTGGACCTTATGATTTATATGTAATTTATATGTAGTTGAAGTGCACTTTGGGAATTCTCGTCGTAGCACCATTGAATGGATGCCCGGCGACCGCACCTCGCTTCACCTCGACGCAAGCCTTGCGATCCCGACGCGTGTCCTCCGCTTTGAAGTCTCTCGGCGCGCCCGGATCTCGTCTCCGCCTGCCGAGCCTCCGGTCTTGGCTTTGTGGCTCAACCAAGGAACCCCGACAGTTTTGTGGTGAACCGCCGCAAACCCCGTGGACTCGGTGTAGCCTCCACGCCAATCCCACTCATGACTTGGCCGCCACGTCGTCCCGGCTCGACCTTGGTTTTGAGGTTCAACCAAGAAACCGTACCCGACTTCGTCTTGCTTTTCTTGCCACCATGCGGCCTGCACTTGATCCCGTTCGGCCACCGGTTCCATCGAGCCGAGCCTACTTGTCTCTCCACTCCTCGAAGGCCACACAGGCTAAGACCTTTCGCGCCTGCTCTTCACCTGCACCAACGCAAATCAAGTCGCAACCTGCACCTGCAATACTCAGCCAAGAGTCAGTCTACACCACATTGTCAATCACTCATCACACCAAGGAGCGACCATCCACCGGTCCTCGGACGCTCCGGTCCTCAGATACAACAATACAAGATTCGGATCTGGAGTACAACCCTTCTGATGAACATGAATCTGACCCAGAGACATGTCAACAAGAGGTAGTCTTATCATGAACTCATTTCATGTACTAGTTATGCAGGATTGCTTCTGATCTTCTCTTTCTTTGTTGAATTTTGTGTAATCAGGTCACTCATAGCATACCTGTCAGTGGAGGAAGAGGGACCAAGAGAATTCGGGCACCGGATGACCCTACCAGAATGCCTCCTAGACTGACTAGGACCAAGGCAAGGGAATTGGCTTTAGCTGATGGGAGTGGAACAACTCTTGATACACAAGAATTGCCCACTGAAGGCCAAGCAACAGCAACCCACGATGAGAACATCATCGACATGACGACTGCAAAAGGCAAGTCATTTGATCTCATATTTGAATGTCCTAATTACCAACCGAATAATTATTAACTTGTATGGCTGTAACAAACTTGTTAGGTGATGCATGCCCTTCCAGAGCACAACGGGGGCCGTGGGATTCAAGAAGATTGGGCAGAGATCTGGACCGAATTAGCCGAGGCTTAAATGGCAAGATCCCTATACACATTCAAGAAGGGCTCAAACGCCCAGAGACACCAATGCAAGCTGCAAAGTTTGCATCAGAAGGTGGGATCATAGTGCGTGGGCACATACCGATCCTTCCTAGCTGGAAGGGCTACAAGCCAAAGAAGAACCAGCAAGATGGTGAAAAGACTGAAGACCATCTCAGGAACTACATGGGCAAACTAGCGGTGTGAATATGTCCACTCATCTGCTACCATAGTTCTTTGAATCCATTCTTGTCATCCATTTTTCTGATAATTGTCTTATGCTAGGGGCAATTCGACATTGACACCACCAATGAGCCTGTAAGGGTGGCATGCACTGACATGCTGAAGTCGATACAGAGACAGGCGAGGTATCGCCTGAAGCAAAAGTACTTCAATGATGTTCCAGCAAATGCAGTCCCAACTAAATCTCCTGTGCCCAATCTGACCGACGCCCAATGGAAGCACTGGTTAACATGTGGTCTTACCCTGAGCACAGGGTATGATAGAACTTCAACTTGCCACTACCACATTTTCATGTACTTATATATTGTTCTTAATCTTATTTCTTACACGAGTTCTTATTATTGTAAAGGCGAGGTGTAGTACAAACACCGGTAATCGAGGAAAGGTCAAGTACCATCAGCGCACGGGATCTCGAAGCTACATTGTACAAGCTAATCTTGTGGTAAGCAGATGAACAAGTCATGTTTTTGCTCTGTAGTTCATTTCATGAACCATTTTACAATGCTAGCACTTTGATAATTATGCCTGTTTTCGAAATATATTTAGAGGCAGAAGTATATTGCTGAAGGAGAAGGGCTAAGTCCACTTGATTATTTCAAGTCCTTCCACTGCAGCAAGAATGGCTTCACCGCTCCAGTACAGGCAGCCATTGTAAGTACTTGTCTGCTTTTGCATTTTTCTTTGCAACAATACTAGAAACATGTGTGACTATTTTATTTTAAACCTTTCATTTTATTTCCTTTTTTAGGCTCGTATGGAACAAATTGTCGCTGAACCTCAAGGTGACTAACCAAGAAAGACTACTGCTGAAGCAGTGGCGGAAGTTGTCCGATCTAGGACTTTTCGGGAGGTTGCTGGCATTCGCCCGCCCTCCATGAAAAAGACTAGGGTTACTACTGCATTTCAGGTTCAGGAAATACGAGCTAGACTTAACAATGAGAAGCAAGGGGGGCACAACTGCGGCAGAAGATTATTGAACAGGAGGCCGAGATGAGCGAACTGAGATTGAAGGCTCAAGAACAGGAGACAACATTGAAGTCTCAAACATGAGCGCTTGAAGCTTTGAAGAAGAGCACAACTGACATGCATAATCTGATCCAAGGCTTGATAAATTTCAGCTAGGTTTATCCTCCTCTCAACTGAAGTGTGGTCCTGGTGAACTTGTGTTGCTGATGACTTGTTGTATGTTGATTCGATTCGATGCTAACTTGATATATATTGCACAATTGTACTAGTTGAACTATTCCCTGAATGTGGTGTGAATTATATGGAAGTGGGAAATATTTTGTTTTGTTGTCTGATTATGTGCTGGCGATCAGCAGCAGCCAGAACAGTATACAGTGCCCTGCGAAATGCAATATGGGCTGATCTAAAAAAAGCAATATGGGCCTGATAGACATGGGTACCCATGGGTCCCCACCGACCAGGGTCCTAGAGGTCTCTGCCAAGTGGACCCGACCTGCCAGAAGCCCCGCCGACCTGCAAGTGGGCCCGGAGACCTTATCCACAACCCCGACGACTTTGGAAGACTCCAGAAGACCTTACCCAGATCTCGGAGGATCCGCTGGGCTTGGAGCGCAAGGCGAGCTACCAGATCGCGGCTCGGCGCCGCCAGTAGGTCCGCAGATCGCGGGATTCACCCTGTAATCAAGGAAGATGACCTTTCTAATTTGTAACCGACCCCGATGAGGGTCCACCGACCTCGAATGGAAGCCCTAGTCCGTTGACCATATAAGGCGGCCTAGAGCTCCATTCGAGGGGACTTCCCTTCCACGCATAATTCCACCCCATACTGGACGTAGGGTTTCACTCTCCGGAGGCCCGAACCATTATAAACTCTCGTGTCCATCACCATCCTTGCCGTGTTCTGAGTTCCACACGTGAACTACCACCTACGCTCTTAGTTCTCGATCCCCTGCAATTAACCTACAACCGCTTGGGTCACCCCCTTGCGGATCTGTCCTGGTCTCACCCCCTGACAGTTGGTGCGCCAGATAGGGGTGATCGGGAACTCGTTGTGCAGCATGGTGGCCCGATCTGGTGTCGTTTTCCCGGCAAGCATGGCGGACATCCTCGCCAACCCCGTGGAGATCTGCTTCGGCTCCTTCACGGTGACCTCTACCGTTCCGGCGGCCACGACCTCTTCGGTGGCCGCAGTGAAGATCGCGATGGCACCTGTTGCCACCCCCGTTTCCGATCTAGCGTCGGAGACCCACCCGCCCAAACCCTATGACATTGTTCAGGGAATGGAGCGTGTCATCGGCATGATGGAGGACACCCTCCAAATCTGCGAGAGAGCCCAGCGCTCAACGCAGATGGCGTCGTGCCATGGGATCTTTCCTTTCGGCCTGCGACCGCCCAGCGACGTCTACGCTCGCCAGGCGATCAAGTCCTCCCAGATCCAATCTGGGCGGCGACCACCCTCCGGTGACCTCAAGCCCGAACTCCGCACAAGCCGCGACTCGCTCGACGTACCGTGCACCTACCATAAGGGTGCACGACACACCCTCCACGGCTGCCACCTGAGGAAGAAGATCGACCAAGAGCGGCTTCCTCGTACCACGCAAACTCCCACGTCTCCGGATGGCGGCGAGTTCCAGAAGGTCCGGGTTCACGTCTCCCCCAATGACTCAGGTTCCATCCTTCACCGGGTCTTGGTGGTTTCCGAGAATGAACCACCACGTCACGGTGCGACGGATTCCGAGGAGACGCGACAGATCCAGGGCAACGCCAACCGCGCCCAGCGACGTGCAGAAGAGCAGCGCCGTGCAGTACCACCCTGCGGTCGGGACCTTCGCTTCGAGTTCGAGGAAGCGGGGCTACCGACGTTCAACAGCCCCCAGGCCAACCTGGGTGCTGCCTTGGCGTGCCTCCAGCAAGTCGAACCTACACCCGAGGCGGAAGCAGCCATGGCCAACCTTCGGGTTGCCTCGGCCCTGGTGGAGGAGAAGAGCGCGACAGCCAAGTCCGCTGCATCCTCGTCAAGCCGCCATTCGCGCAGTCGATCTAATCGACCTGCGCGCAGCAACCTCCCTACCATCCAGGAGGAGGTCGATCAAAACAACCCCGATCAACCTCGGGCGAACGGTGCCAAGGATGGCGACCTCCACGCCAACCTCGACAAGAATAGGCGCGCCCGTGACGCCCACGGCTACATCGACCAACGCCATCGCGAGCGTGAGGAATGAGAGCTGTGATGTCGTGCGGAGTACGACCGCGAGTACAGCCACCCTGGCTCCGTCCACCGCATCATGGAACGCGAGGAGCCCGACCGCCACGACGTCGAGAACAGGCGTCGCGCCCAGTATGAAGCAGACTACAGCCATCCGGAGGACGGCACCCGGAATCAAGATCACCAACCCCGGTCCCAGAACGTCACCCCTGCACAGAGCAGAGGCGGTGCACAGGCCGGAGATGGCGGTGAAGACATAGCCATCACCGCCTTCCCCGCACTGGCTCCTCGACTCAGGTCGGTGGCCTACCCCGACAACTTCAAGCCTAACATCCAGAAGTACGACGGGTGCTCCGACCCCTACATCTGGCTGTCGACCTACTACGTCGCTGTCAAGGCGGCCGGCGGCAACTTCGACCACATGGCGGCGTACTTCCCGCTGGTGATGGGTGACGCGCCGTCACTCTGGCTCAACAACCTCCCGGCTGGCAACATCACCCCTTGGGCCGACTTATCCCAGGCCTTCACGTCCAATTTCCAGGCGACCTACAATCGCCCTGGGAACGCCTTCAACCTCGGGAGGGTCACCATGAAGACCAATGAGCGGCTCCGCGACTACACCAACCGGTTCTTCGAGAACCGCAACACCTGCATCGGTGTCAGGGACGACCAGGTCGTCGAAAGCTACAAGAAGGGTGTCAGAGATCGCAAGATCTTTGAGAAGATCCACGAGTCAGGGGCCACTACCGTCGCGGCCCTCATGGAGGTCGTCAACAAGCTCAGTGACACCGACGAGGCGCTGGTCAACCAGTTCGACTATGACGCCAAGCGCGACGCGGGCACTTCCGGCACCGCTAGAGACTCGAGCTCCAAGCTGCGCAAGCAACCCTCAGAGGTGCTTGCGGCGGAGGCATGTAGACCTTCGACGTTCAACGTCGACGAGTTCAATGCAGCGCTCGACAGCCCCTACGCGTTCCACGAGGGGGCCACCCACACCGTCCGCGAGTGCTCGCAGTTCAAGAGGGCGTTCCGTACCCCTGAAGACCCCAAGCGACCTAGAGGCAACGGTGATCGATCGTCTTCACGTCGCTACAACAACAACCGCCGGGACGATCGACATGGCCGTGGTGATGAAAACCGCCGCGATGAGCGACGTCGCCACGAGCAGCAGCCGGAGGATCGCCGCGACGAGCGTGATCTACCTCCTCCACCGGCGACGGGCAACCCCAACGGCCCCTTCCAGCAGGCTAAGAGGTCGATCAACATGATCGTCGGAGGCCTCAAAGCCAACGTGAGCAGAAGGCACTACCGCAAGGACAAGCGCGAGATCCACCTAATCCACTCCAAGCCGTCGCAGCCTCTGCGTTGGTCTGAGCAGCCGACCACGTTCTCCAGAGCTGATCACTGGGTCCACATCCCAGACCCCGGGTCCTACCCACTCGTCGTCGAGCCTATAGTGGAGGAGCCCTGCTTCCCCAGACCCTCATTGATGGAGGGAGCGGGCTCAACATCATCTTTGTCGAGACCTTGAAGAAGATGGACTTCGACTTCAAGAGGCTGACAGCGTGCGACGAACCTTTCTTCGGCATCGTCCCAGGCAAGGTGGCCTACCCCCTGGGTCGGGTCTCCCTTCCTGTGACCTTTGGCACGGAGGACAACTTCCGCACGGAGTACCTCAGCTTCGAGGTTGCTGACTTCAAGTCCTCCTACCACGCCATCCCAGGGCACCCCATGCTGGCCAGGTTTATGGCCATCCCGCACTACACCTACTTGGTGTTGAAGATGCCAGCTCCAAACGGGGTCCTTTCCGTCTACGGCGACCTTATAGTCTCGTTCAAGTGCGACAACGAGGCCCTCGACATCGCCGTGACGAACGCCTACGCCGACACCTCGGCCGTCATGGTCGCCGAGGCCGCAAAGGTTGTTCCGAGTGACCTAACCATCCCGGAGCATAAGCGCACCGACACCGCCCTGGATGCCATGCCGTCAACAAAGAAGGTCTGCCTCGGCCTCCTCGACCCAGAGAAGATGGTGGTCATCGGCGACAACCTCGGGGAGAAATAGGAACTCACGCTCACCAGTTTTCTCTGGGATAACGCGGACATATTCGCATGGACCCCATCGGATATGCCAGGTGTTCCCAGGGAGTTGGCTGAGCACTCCTGGGATGTAAGCAAGACGGTCAAGCCTGTCAAGTAGAAGCTGCGCCGCTTTGGCTCCTAGCTCCTAGCTGCCGGATTCATCTGTGAATGTAAAAACCCGGTTTGGCTCGCCAACCCGGTGCTTGTACCCAAGAAAACCGGTTAATGGAGAATGTGTATCGACTACACCGATCTCAACAGGCACTGCCCTAAAGACCCCTTCCCTCTTCCGCGCATCGAACAGGTTGTTGACTCCACAGCCGGAAGCGTCCTGCTATGCTTCCTCGACTGCTACTCAGGGTATCACCAGATAGCCTTGAAGGTCTCTGACCAGGACAAAACAGCGTTCATAACACCGCACGACATCTACTGCTACACGGCCATGACGTTCGGCCTCAAGAACGCTAGAGCGACCTACCAGAAGGCCATCCAGAAGTGCTTAGAGTCTCAGATCGGCGACAACGTTGAAGCCTACGTCGACGACGTAGTTGTCAAGACCACGGTGGAGGACAACCTCATCGCCGACCTCGCCCAGACCTTCGCCAACCTCCGACGCTACCGCTGGAAGCTCAATCCAGAGAAGTGTGTCTTCGGTGTACCATCTGGCAAGCTCCTAGGATTCATGGTTAGCCACCGGGGCATCGAGGAGAACCCCACCAAGGTCGACACCATCCACAAGATGAAGAGACCTACCGGGAAGAAAGACGTCATGAAGCTCACCGGCATGATGGCCGCTCTAGGTCGCTTCATCAGCAAGCTAGGAGAAAAAGGTCTGCCCTTCTTCAAGCTGCTGAAAAAGTCAGACAAGTTTGTGTGGACGGATGAGGCCGACCAGGCACTAGAAGAGCTGAAGATCTTCCTCACGACGGCCCCAGTCATGGTGCCCCCGGCGCCAAAAGAGACCTTACTGCTCTACATCTCCGCGTCCACCCAGGTGGTCAGCGCGGTCCTGGTGGCGGAATGACCTGAGGAAGGCCAACCATACCCCATCCAGCAACCTGTCTACTATGTCAGTGAGGTCCTCTCCGATAGCAAGATCAGATACTCGCAACCCCAGAAGATGTTGTACGCCCTCCTCGTCACCTCGCGCAAGCTCCGGCACTACTTCCAGGCGCACAAGATCAAGGTCATCTCAAGCCTCACCTTGGGAGAGATCCTACGCAGCCGTGACACCACAGGGCGCATCGTCAAGTGATCGGTCGAGCTAGGCGAGTTCGACCTGGAGTTTTGTCCACGACAGGCCATCAAGTCCCAGATTCTTGCGGACTTCGTCTCTGAATGGACAGAGACCCAGCAACCCCCACCGGTAAAGAAACCGGAGCACTGGAAGATGTACTTTGATGGTTCCCTGAACCTCAAAGGAGCGGGTGCAGGCGTACTCTTCATCTCCCCCCAAGGCGATCACTTGGAGTACGTCCTGCAGATCCACTACAAGGCGTCCAACAATGGTGCCGAGTACGAGGCCCTGATTCATGGGTTGCGCATTGCCGTCTCCCTGGGGATCAAGTGGCTTATTGCCTACGGTGACTCCAAGGTCGTCATCGACCAGGTCAACAAGATGTGCGACATCAAGAAGGACACGATGGATGCCTACTGCGCCGAGGTCCGGAAGCTCGAGGCTCACTTCGAAGGCCTGGAATTCCACCACGTCTGTCGTGACAACAACATGGCGGCGGACGTTCTCTCCAAGCTGGGCTCCAAGCGCGTGCTGGTACCGGCCGGCGTGTTCATCCAAGACCTACGCAAGCCGTCGATCAAGCTGCTCAGCGACTCAGAGACGCTGCCCGGTGACGCACCCCCGCAAGACGGCCGTGACGTCCTCATGAAAGAGGCCGAGGACGACTGGTGCCTCGACTTCATCGCTTATATCCTGGAGCACCGAGTCCCTAAGGACAAGGTCGAATGAGAAAAGGTCGTAAGACATAGCGCCAACTACGTCGTCATCGGCACAGAGCTTTACCGGAGGTCCGCTTCCAATGGCGTGCTGATGAAGTGCATCCTAAGGTCTGAAGGCCTCAAGCTTTTGCAAGAGATCCACGGTGGTGAGTGCGGCAACCACGCGGCTTCCGCTAACCTGGTGAGAAAGGCCTTTAGGTCTGGATTCTACTAGCCTACTGCTATGGCTGACGCGCAGGACCTAGTCCGGTGATGCAAAGGATGCCAGTTCTTCGCCAAGCAGCAGCACGTCCCCGCTCAGGCCCTGAGGACAATTCCCCCGTCCTGGCCTTTGTCTATATGGGGCCCGGACTCGGTAGGACCCTTCAGAACCGCCCCTGGCGGCTACAAGCATATCCTCGTGGCGGTGGACAAATTCACCAAATGGGTCGAGGTTTGGGCTGTTGCCAGCGTTACGTCGAAGGAGGCGGCAAAGTTTATTGAGGACATTACTCACCGCGTCGGGGTCCCCAATAGGATCGTCACCGACCTAGGCTCGGCCTTCGCAGGAGCCGACTTTTGGGACTTCTGCCAAGATAACCTCATCGACGTCTACTACTCCTCGGTGGCGCACCGTCGCTACAACGGCCAGGTCGAGCGCGCCAATGGCATGGTCCTCCAGGGCGTCAAGGACCGAATCTTCGACGACGCTTCCCCGTACGCCACCACATGGCTAGCAGAGCTCCCACACGTGATCTGGGGTCTCCGGACCCAGGTTAGCTTAGCTACAGGATATTCACCATTCTTCCTGGTCTATGGGTCAGAGGCCATCCACCCAACCGACCTAGCCTTCGGCGCTCCCCGCATCCAGCATTACGAAGAGGGCGCGGCAGAAGAGAAGCACAAGGTCGACCTCGATAGCATTGAGGAGCACCGCGTGGCCATGCTGATGCGGCACACCCACCACGAGCAGCAGATACGTTGCTACCACAACCACAACGTGCGGGAACGATCCTTCAACGTCGGCGACCTAGTCCTGCGACGCATCCAAGACACCAAGGGCATGCACAAGCTCTCCGCACCTTGGGAAGGCCCTTTCATCGTACAGGAGGTCATTGGACTGGTGACCTATCGCCTCCAGTGGGCCGATGGCCAGGTTGTCCCGAACGTCTGGAACATCGAGCACTTACGTCGCTTCTACCCTTAGAAGAACTGTACCAAAATGAAAGCTATATACTCTCCCTCTTTGTAATTTCTAGTTAATAAAAGTGTGATTCCATCTTGGCAGTTCTTCTGTCGACCTGCATTTGGGTCTCCCTTTACTTTAAGTTCTGTTATGTTTACCCTTCCCCCTCGAAACGCTCGGGGGCTTGGTCTAAGTCAGGCCTGATGCGCTCGGGGGCTTGGCTTCACCAACCTAAGGGTCTCGCGACCTAAAGGGGTTTCTTACGATATATGTCTTTGTGCGTTCCCCCTCTGCGTAGCCCTTACTCTCTTTGTGCATGTTCCTAAGTTACTTGATTGCGAGACCTAGGGTCCAAGACCCCCTCCGCGCGTCGGCTGTACCTAAGTCTCCACGCTTGAGCCGTACAGTCGGTAAGCCGTTCCTCCACTGAGTAGGGTTAGCGGAGGGTACACTCCGTAATCTTGTCACTCTTGAGCTTACATAACGAGCGTTTTCGCTATTCATGTGGGAGGCACACTTTAATTAAATTTGCATGTCTTTATTTCGGCAAAAGTACTTTTCACATTACTAGGCCCTAGGCCTAAACCTGCATCTACAATTTGATACAACCTAGATTTTGATTTTCAGAGGTCGAACTTCTTGATGACCTCCTCCGCGGTGGCTTGGATGTCCTCGCGGTTCACCAGCTTGGACAGATCGACGTCCTCCGCGACCTTCTGCAGGTCGAATGACGGCTCGTGGTCCTTCACCGTCGCCAGCGCCGCGGCGGCAGCGAGCTTGCTGGTGTCCAGCAGCAAGGTCTTCATCCGACCTTCAGCCTCGTCCAGGCGGTCCACCAGCTCCTTTGGCTCTACCCCCTCCTCTTGCGGGACGTAGATGTCCATCAGATACTGGGCAGCCTCCCTGAGGTCGGTGAGCTGCTTCTCCATACCTACACAAACGAGACAAGGATCACTTACACCCTCGGTTCAGCAACGATAAAGACCTTTGGGGGAAGGGGTTGCTCACCTTTCTGTACCTCTGCGGTCATTTCCTTGAGGACCGTCACCTGGTCCTTGGTCTCCGCGAGCTCCTTCTTGAGGGCATCCTCCGTCTCCTTGGCGCCTGCACACATCAAAGGTCGAAATCAAGCAAAGACCCAAAGGAGGCACGAAGATAACACTCTGCAACCGAGTGACGTACCGCCAACCACGGCTTGGAGGTCGTCCGCGGCATCCTTCGCCTTCTGCTGGGCAGCCTCCAGCTTCTTCTTCAAGGAGTTCACCTCCTTCTCCGCCTGGCGGGCCAGGGCCTCCTTCACGCGCTTGACCTCCTGCGCGGCTTCGATCTTGGCTTGAAGTGAAGCCTCCCGAGCTGCGGCCGCCTCCGCGTGGGCATTGGCGGCTTCCCTCACCAAGGCCGCCCGAGCCTGCGCCCGCTCCGCAAGCGACTGCAACACAAGAAGATGCGCCTTGTATCAAGACCTTGAAAAATAGTCACAATAGACGTCAGAAATTCACAACAGCAAGTCCAAGCTCTTACTGAGAGCGCCTGCGCGATTGTCCGCGATGCTTCCTTGAACTCATCGACGTCGCGACAGTCGGTGATGACGTCGTCCTCCCACGGGGTCTCGACGTACAAGCATCTGTCATCGTCTCCTTCGATGCTGGTGCCGCCCACCTCCGCAGTCTGCTGGCCCAGCGTTGGCGGCGGGTCGGACACACATAGGTCATCTTGGTGACCTCCAACAGGCGGAGCAGCACTGGTACCACCCTTCTCCACCTCTGACACCGCCGTCGCCCCGGCTCCAGGGGCCTGGCTTGAGACGTTCGCAGTCGAAGCCGCCGGTGACTGCTCCACCGGTGCCTCCTTCTCCTTGCGCCCGAACACCTCCTGATCTGAGGCATTCTTGGCGCTCTCGGATGTCGCCGAGGTCGACCTGCGTTCAAACAAAGACCTCCATCAGCAGAGCAACAGAGAATCGGATGCAACAAGCAAAGCTGGCGCGAGTTCCGCGACTTACTTGCTAGTGGACCTAAGCCCAGGCTTGAGGGGCTTAGGCAGAGCCCTCCTTGCCCTCTTCTGCAACCCCGCGTCGCCTGAAACATCTACGCCCGACCTCGAGCACTCCTCCACCACGACGGCCTTGCGGGGTGTCTCCGTCGCCCGCTCCTCTGCTGCGACGACCTTACGGGGCGTCTCCGCGGGCGGCACCGTCGTCACGCTAGGCGACCTCGCGTCGTCCTCCTCCTCCTCGACGTTGATGGTCTCAACGCCGGAGCTGACCACCGTCGTATCCGCCGAAACAGTGGGGCTGGCCCTCTTCCTCTTCTTATTCTTCACCTCCACCATCTGGGTGGCGGTGATCGTTGCCGCGACGCGGGGCGTGGACATCTTGCCCGCCGTCTGCCGCGTGCGCCGCGACGCTGGAGCGGCGACCTTTGGCGGCGCTCTCCTCGCGGTGGGGCCTTCATCGTCACTCCCCACCGACGAGCCGGAGAGGTACTCCTCGATGCATTGCTACGGAGGGGCCTGCACCTCCCCCGCGTCACGGACCTTGAAGCTTCGGTCCTCTTCGTTGCGCAACGGCGCCGGGCACCAGTATATACCCTCACGAAACTGAAAAAAAAGAGAAAGACCTACGTCAAAACCGTTCCAATGTTCAGATGATAAAAAAAACCAAGGTCAGAAACTCACAACATCGGAAGGCCGGTACACACTGAGTGCCTTGGGGCACTCCCGGTTGCAGATGCACCCGGCGAAGATGTTCTTCATCCGCGCCACCATCTCCTCCTTGGAGACCTTGCGCTGGACGACCCGGGTGGGGTCAGATTGCCCCTAGTATTCGTAGGCCGGGTGTACCCGGTCTTGGATAGGCTGCAGCAGCCGGCGGCTGAAGCTGATCGCCACCGCGCCGCTGGTCAGCCCCTCCGTCTTCAACTTCTCTATGTCTTCCAGCAGCGGCCGCAGCTCGTCCGTCTCCCGCGACGTAAGCTGGTTGGTCCACTCCGGGAACGGCACGGGAGCGCGCCCGGACTTGGCGGGGAGGGCAGGCGCAGGGTTGTCGAGGTAGAACCACCCTTGCTTCCAGCCGGTGGTGTTGTCGGGCAGCACCAGGTCGATGTACTCCGGCTTCATGTACCGGCGCAGCATAAACCCGACGCTCCCCACGACGTCTTCTTCAGCTCGAAGAAATGCTGCCACAAATGGAAGTATGGCGGTATCCCGAGGTAGGCCTCGCAGAGATGGATGAAGGACGAGATGATGGTAATGGCATTGGGGATGAGATGTACCAGCTCGATCCTGTAGAAGTACAGGAGACCGCGGAAGAAATCGCCGGCTGGGACCCCGAACCCGCGCTCGATGTGCGCGAAGAAGACGACGGCCTCACCGGTCCCCTCGGTCGGGAACGCCTCTCCCGCCACCGGTCTCCAGCTCACCTCCGCCTTGGGCCTTAGCAACCCGCGGGTCGCCAAGGCTTGGATCTGCTCTTCCGTCACCACGGACGACTCCCAGACGGTCTCCGGCGCTGGGACGTGCGCGGGCTCCATCTTCTCCTCCTCTACTCCGGTGGATTTGGACCTAAACACGACAAGGGTCTTTGTTCGCATGCGAGGGTGCGCGGCGTGGCGGATCTAAGCACGGCGGCGCCGCTAATCTCACTGGAACAATCGAGTGGCGGCGCAACCCTAGGAGCGAAGCGGAAATAGAAGCAAGTGGAGGTCCCAGCCCGTGGATCAGCCTTTTATATTTGGGCCCTAGCAGCGTTGCGGGCCGTTGTACCCAACGTCTCTCCAGCGGAAGTCACGGCGACCCAATGGATCTGTGCCCATGTGGGTCTATCTCCCAACGGCTCTATCGGCCTAACGGAAAAAGGTAGTAACGGCTAGTTCCGTACGGGAATCTGCGTCCGTTAGCCTCTGGTCGACACCCCGGCGGACGTGGACTCGTTATGCCCCTCAATTAAGCCCCCCAACATGATATCTACGATGGCAAGTCCAAGTCGCCACGCCCGTAGACGACCTATGCACCAGCTCCATCACCTCCTCGAGGTCGCTAAGGGCCCGGTAGCCTCCTAGGTCGCCTCGGCCTACAAACGGCGGGTTCACACCACGTCTCCCAGGTCCAGCTGCCTACTCACCTTCTAGGTCGCATTGACCTACAGTGGCGCACATTACCAACGGCCCCCGTGCTTAAAGGCTCTACTGCCCATTGGCAACCTCTCAGTCTCAAAAACAGCTCCTTGCTGAGGCCCTACTGCCTTCTAGGTCGTACAAGACCTATAGCTTTCAGGTTGACACCCTGCGTTGTGTCACTGCACAATGACCGTGTTGACTCAGGTCGACACAGGTACTTTTGTCCGGCTCCTATGACCTTTTGAAGGTCGGCGCGCTTTCAAAGCCCCGCTGGGACCTTGGCCACGCCATTGCTGCCCGGGCGCCTCTACATATTGATCAAGACACATCGTTTGCCATGCAAGTTTGTGTATAAAAGCTTCGTAAGCTACAAAGGACTATGGCCCATGGACAATTACAAGATACAAATATATTAAAGGTCCTGATCTACCTTACATGGTGCCTACGGTGCAACCTAGACTGATGAAGCGTGTCGCAAGCTTTCTTCTAGCTTCAGGACCTATTTGGAGACCTCCACCGCCGTCGAGGTCGCGGCTGACACACAGCCACCTCTACTCTAGCCCCAGAAGGTTTCCTGTGGTACCCACACTTACGTCTGAGTTCCCCCACAAGATTCCAAATTGGGCCAGCATCACCTCGGGCCTTTCCCCGTGCAGCACAGTGATCTCCAGCATGGCCTCAGGCCTTCGCTCACAAGGCCTGTTAAGGCATGTACTGCCCCATGCTGCACCTGGATTCCTCGCTGGGCACGGGTGAAGTGGCTGATGGAGTTCTCCCAACTTCGCAAGCATTCTTCTAGCTCCAGATGACGATGACCTAGCGCTACGCTCTGGTGGACGAACACAAGCCCAAGGCACTGAAAAATTACTAAGCTGCTTCGCCATGGTTTCCCTATCTGGTGCAAATGGTGAGCTCTGTGGTCGCCTATTAATAGCCGCAGAGCCTGGTCTCGGATGCTGTCTACACCTCAGCTGGCGTGGTGTCCTTATCCAGTCACTGTTACCACGTGGAGCATGAGGTCCCTGTTCACCTGTGGGGAGCACTGGCACGTCTGTCACCTGCCTGGCGACAACTTCATAGCCCTTGTCTCTTGTGGGCAGTGACTGCATCCCTACTCGGAGGCAGGTCCCGTGACTGTACTGTGCACCTATGGTGCGCCACGCGACAAGGTTGCTGGCGCCTGGCACTCTACTCCAAGTTTCCTGTCGGTTTGTCCTATATGGTGGACAGAGCTTCTCAAGGAAAGCAGAAGGTCGTAGGTTCTCTATTCATTCTTCGAGCATCAATCCGACCATCCGGGCCGACTCACTGCTCGAGGGCTGCTCCACGAGTGCGTCTTACGACGCCCTCTTGCCTCCACGTCGCATCGACCTACCTACGGTTGATGTTGTGACCTTCCTGAAGGTCGCGGAAGCTCCTTTGTGATTCCTGATCCAGGTCAAGTCGGCGGTTCTTCAAGAACGACACCTTGTTTTCACTTCGACCTTCTGGACCTACATTCCAGGAGCTCTACGTTCGACTTCGTGCGCGCTGAAGAGGATTTCTTTCTTTTTTGGATCACCGTGCACCCTACGCAACCTTGACGACGTCATGCCACTGCTTCGCCTCGACATGACTTCATCTCGGCCGCTACGCCTACACGTCAATCGGGGGCTTGAGAGACATGGGTACCCATGGGTCCCCACCGACCAGGGTCCTAGAGGTCTCTGCCAAGTGGACCCGACCTGCCAGAAGCCCCGCCGACCTACAAGTGGACCCGGAGACC
Organism: Cenchrus fungigraminus; assembly: GCA_036936925.1. Classification (NCBI taxonomy): domain Eukaryota; kingdom Viridiplantae; phylum Streptophyta; class Magnoliopsida; order Poales; family Poaceae; genus Cenchrus; species Cenchrus fungigraminus. Next base: position 96,107,604 of record CM072770.1, read on the forward strand.
TTATCCACAACCCCGACGACCTTGGAAGACTCCAGAAGACCTTACCCAGATCCCGGATGATCCGTCAGGCTTGGAGCGCAAGGCGAGCTACCAGATCGCGACTTGGCGCCGCCAGTAGGTCCGCAGATCGCGAGATTCACCCTGTAATCAAGGAAGATGACCTTTCTAATTTGTAACCGAGCCCGATGAGGATCCACCGACCTCGAATGGAAGCCCTAGTCCGTTGACCATATAAGGCGGCCTAGAGCTCCATTCGAGGGGACTTCCCTTCCACACATAATTCCACCCCATACTGGACGTAGGGTTTCACTCTCCGGAGGCCCGAACCAGTCTAAACCCTCGTGTCCATCGCCATCCTTGCCGTGTTCCGAGTTCCACACATGAACTACCACCTACGCTCTTAGTTCTCGATCCCCTCCAATTAACCTACAACCGCTTGGGTCGCCCCCTTGCGGATCTGTCCAGGTCTCACCCCCTGACAGGGCCGAGGCCCAGGAAAGGCCCTGTGGATAATGCCCAAAATCAAATGTCCAAGCATAATGCAATATGGGCCAAGTTCGTTAGATTGCTAGGGCCCAAAATAAAATAGCCCAATATACTGTGCAACAAACATTTCGGGAATGGCAAAAAAAACACGAAAACCTGAAACGGGCTAAAATTGGCCCAACAATATTAGACGCACAAAGGCTCTTACATGGACCGGGCCTCAATTTGTGACGAACTGAAATCGTCATAACCCCCTGCCACGTCGGAGCCACGATGGATCTCGGTCCGACGTGGCAGGTAGCTTATGACGCCTTAGTGTTACGAATTTATACACGTCATTAAACTCATGACACCAGGAAATAAGGTCTCGTCATTAATCACGGTTTGTGACGCTCGATTAATGACGGAGCATTTTCGTAACAACCGGCGTCATTAATCGCGGTTTATGACGAGAAACGGCCTTTTTTTGCGTCACTAGTCGGCGTTTTTCTTGTAGTGCTTAGTCCTGGCTTCAAAGTTGAACCGGGACTAAAGGGGCGTACCGAAGCCTCCGACTCTACCAGTGCAGCCACCACCAACACCACTTGACGACGCAATGTTAGCTCAAACTATATGCAAAGATCTAATACCTCACATCATTATTCACATTTCACAGAGAGACATCATATACACACCATACATTTGATCAAAACAAAAATAGACATGAACACCTATATCTCTCTCTGAAGTAGTGTATAATTAGGGTTTACATTAGTGACTTAAACATATTGACGAAATTATTTAGTATAACTATATATATAATAATGTGTAGTTTTGCCAATTTAGTAGAATCCTTAATTACATGGGGTCTGATTTTTTTCAAATACAATAACGTAAATCCTAAAGCGAGAGCCCTCTCGATTTAGGCTTACAGCGAGAACCCCCTAATTTTGGCAAAAACGAGGTAAATTAAAGATGAAAGAGATCAAAAAGGGAAAGAAGAAGAAAATAACAAATCCCAACAAAAAGTAACTCTACCGTGAGCCATCTCCTCCAACTCCGACGGTTGGTGGGCGGGGCGGCCGACGGCGGGTCGCCGGCGGGCGCGGGCGGCGGCAGAGGAGGGCGGCCTTAGGGTTCTGGGTTAGGGTTTGGGGCTTCGGGATCCTCCATGGCCACCAGACCTAGAGGGAGGTCTGGGGGCGGCCGCCGGACCGGCGGTGGTGGTGGAGTGTAGGCGGAACGGCGGGCGGCGGCGGCGCCGCCCGCCGGGGTGGTGGAGGAGGCCGGTTGGGCCAGGTCGGCGGCGGGGGCATCACAGCGGCCGGGTTAGCGTGGCAGCGGCCGGAGATGGCGGATCCGGCGGCGGAAGCCGCCGGAGACGGAGCAGGTGGGCGGGGCGGGGGCGCAGCTCGCCGGAGACGAAGAAGACGATGGTGGCGGCGGCAAGATTTCATTGAGGTCCGCGCAGATCTGGATGGAGAAGCGGCAGGGGAGGAGAGGAGGAAGCGGTGGGAGTAGGCGGACCTCGCCGGCGTCGGAGGCGACGCCGGCGAGGCGGCGGTCGGCGGTGGGGCGGGGGCGCAGCGTGCGGCGGGCTCGGAGCCTCGGAGAAGAAGATACGGTTGGCTTTTCGTGCGGCGCCGAGGGGATAAGAGAGGCTGGGGCACGTGTGTGGGGCCAGGGAGGGCTCTCGACCGAGAGCTATCGGGAGAGTCCTCTCCCGGTAGATGCGTCCATACAATAAACCTACGAATGAGATCTTGATAACCTGCATTCAGTATACGTGTCTTCGTAAAAACAAATATGAATTAATACTTACCAGATCAATTGCATATAAATAAGGCAGTCATCATCGAGCATAGTATGTATATATATCACATAGCTTGTGAATTGCTATTTCATAAATGCCATAATTTCCTACTTAAATTATCCAAGAGTTGTTTTAGAAAGGCATGGCTGATACATATGCTATATTAAGCACACTACGAATGCCATTACTTTAGCTCCACAAATAGATGCATAATTGTCACTATAAAAGCTTTCCTTCACAATGCAAGTCAGAAGAACATAAACAATTAACTTCCGTTTACATCATTACCCTATTACCTTGACACTCATTACAAGTAAGCTAGTAAGATGAGAGCTAGGCAAGCGATGCTGCTAAGCACCCTTGCCCTCCTGATTTTATTATCTGGTGCGTATTTCTGTATCAAATCAAAGTTCAACATTATTAATATAAGTATCTCGGTTTGTGTGATTAATTAATCTTTCTTTTTCTTTCCCTTCCTCTCAAAATTGTAGATGCAATGGCTCAGGCGGCAACAGTACATGCAGCAGTGCAGATCCGGGATGTCATTGCACAATGGTCGAGGTGCCTCAGCCCTGTGACCCCGAGGAGTGCAAGAGGCAATGCATCAGTAGATTTTTTGAGCCAGACGCTGACTGCCTCGCCAATGGATGCAGATGCAAGATGTGTCGCTTGGCCCCTCCGGCATTGAAAATGAATTAGTGACTGCCAACTTCTAATAAATATATATATATAACATGTTCTAAACATTATATATTTAAAATTTCACATATATAACATGACAGCGGCATGAGTTGATCCTGTTATCCACCGGGTCCCTCGAACCGAGACTACTTGTCCTTCCATCACCCAAAGGTCACCTCTCGCACTCGTTCTTCACCTGCAACAACGCAAATCAAGCCGCAACAAACACCTGCAATAGTAGGCTAAGAGTCAGTCCACACAACGTTGTCAACCACTCGTCATGAGTGCATCGATAACACACCACTAAAACGATATGAGAAACACACACATCACAATGCACACAACAGAATGCACACAACACAACACAACACTACACACAAAGTTTCAAATCATCCGGTCAATCACTCATCATATACAAACCAAGGCACATCTCAACTTAGTTTCTCAGATTAGTTTGTACGGCTGTTTGTTCAGAGCGAATTTTAAAGGCTGTCCATTCACCCCTCGTGTCACCGTCCGGGTCCTTCACTGTTACTATATTATTACTTAAAAAAAACTAGGTCGGTGAGGTAAAACCGCTCTATGGGTATTCATTAAGAAGAAGGAACCTTCTTCCGACCTAGAAAATACTTGAATCCCGGTTTCACCGACGAGGGGATTTGTTTTAAACCAGCTCTAAGTCCGCTTTAATAAGAAATCAAATTTAGATCTCATGATTGTGACCATACCTCAGGGCAGTCCCTTTAGTAAAAACCAATTGCGAAGTCTAAGAGAGCCACCTAAGCAAAAATTTGTACATAGAAATTATGCTTTCACAATGGAAAGTTTCCTCCTGTAATAAATACTAGACTTATTTTATATTTATCTCCATTATCCTTTGATTCTCCTTCCCTGCTTCTCTCTCAACCTCTTGTGTGCTCTCAACCTCTCGTGTGCGCACTGTGAGTCCAGGAGCACATGGCCGCCGGCTAGCAAGCAGGCAGCGCGGACGGCAACGAGAGTGCGCTTGGCCGCTGGCTAACAAGCAGTCAGTAGTGTGGCCAACGAGTCCTCGCGGTGGAAGGCGAGCGTGCGCAACAGGCCTCCTTCTCGCCAAGGTCAACGGCCTGTTGCAATAAGCACGACGGCGCCGTGGACGGGTGCGGGGGCCGTCGGCGAACGCGCGCGGTGGACTGCTCCTCGCCGATGTCGACAGCGGCATGGGTGCGTGCGGGGGCCGTCGGCGAGCGCGCGCGGCGGCAAGTGCGATGGCAGCACGGGCGGGTGCGGGAGCCGTCGACAAGCGCGCGCGGCGGCCTGCTCCTCGTCAATCGGTGTGCTACGGCAAGCGCGACGGCGGCATGGTCTAGCGGCCAAGCGCGCGGCGGCCGTCAGCGAGCGTGTGCGGCGGCCTACTGCGGCCCGCTACGGCGACGGGGCCCATCGGCGAGCGCGACGAAGACATGCTACAGCGGGCGCCGGGCCGGGCGCGTGGCGGCCTGCTGTGGCCCGCTACGGCGGCGGGGGCGGGCGCGGCGGCCGTGGGCGAGTGCGACAGCGGCTTGCTCCAGTAAGCGTGCGCGGCAGCCCACCCCAGCGAACGCAACGGCGGCGTGAACGGGCGCGTCGCGGAGCGGCAGCCCGGCGAGCGTGCAGGGGGAGCGGCGCAAGCGATGCGAGCGCCATCGAAACCACCGGTTTCTCCGCGTTTTTCATCGTTTCCAGCTGCCTCGATGCGAGGGAGGACGTCGTTTCTCAACCAAGAAACGATTTCTTCATATTTGTTTCTCTTTCCTCATTTATTGACCTACCATGTCATCTTTTTTCTTAGGTGGCACCTTATTTAATGTAGATAGAAACTATCATTAATACCCATTAGGAGTGCTCTCAGTCCCTCTAACCAACTACTCCCTCCGGTTCCATATTAGAAGTCGTTTAGGACAGCGACACGGTCACCAAAGCACAACTTTGACTTCTCTTTTCCATAAAAATCTTTATTGGAAAGTTATATATGTATATTCTTATGAAAGTAATTTTCAAGACAAATCTATTTATATGATTTTCACATTTTCAAACTCAACGACTTAAAAGTTATTCATGATTTATATTCTCAATGTTTGACTCAAACTATGTCCAAAATGACTTTTAATAGGGAACCGGAGGGAGAGGTTAGAGTAGCTTTGGTCTATATAATTACTCTCCACAATTCGCCCAAAGGTGCATTTGTACTCTCGCAGTGAACCGTGGCATTATTAGCTTCTTGGTCAAGCCATCAACAATTTAAAAATAGCGATAGCATAGGAGAGTACTTTTCGAAGGGAGCCTCTAGCGGATTCTAATGGAGGACAGCAGGTGATCCATGATCAAAAGATAATGGTCATTATTAGCTTTTTAGTTTTATACTGACATGCCAAATTGCCAATTGCAGCCGCTTTTTCGCATTTTAAATTATGGGAACCTAATTAAGGGCCTGATGCGACAGCCAGATGGATTCTTGTTAAGCGAAAGAGATCAGGCCGTCGCTCCAAGTCAGGAGGTCAGAAACCGATGGAGGGCGGCACCAAGACGACGCAGCACCACTTCGTGCTGATCCATGGCGTCTGTCACGGCGCCTGGTGCTGGTACAGGGTGGCCACCGCCCTGAAGGCCGCCGGCCACAGCGTGACGATGCGGGACATGGCCGGGTGTGGCGCCAGCCCCGGCCGCGGCGAGGAGGTGCCGTCCTTCGAGGAGTACAGCCGGCCGCTGCTGGACGTGGTGGCCGCGCTGCCGGAGGGTGAGAAGGCGTTCCTCGTCGCCCACAGCTTCGGCGGTCAGAGCCTTGCTCTGGCCATGGAGAGGTACCCGGAGAAGGTCGCCGTGGCCGTGTTCGTCACGGCCACCATGCCCGCCGCCGGGAAGCCCATGACGTACGCCTTCAAGCAGGTACCAACCAACTGGTAGCTAGGAAATCATTGGTGTTCGCGTATGTATGTAAAGTAGATTCCGTTAATTTTCTTCCTGACGATGAAATGATTGTACGAACTGGTCGGTAGCTATCACAAGGGAAAGGGCCAGATTTCTTCATGGATTGCACACTCGGAAGCACTGGTGATCCCCAGAATCCCGATAAGACATTTCTCTTCGGACCAGAGTACATGGCGAGGAGAGTGTATCAACTGAGCCCTCCCGAGGTATTATTGTCACATCAAGTGGCTGAGATGGTTGACTGTAAGAATTTGCTCATTTAATTTACAGTCCCTTCTTCAATAATTCTTCTGATGGAATGCAAAGCAGGATCTGACCCTGGCAATTGCCATGGTGAGGCCGTCACGACGGTTCCTGAATGACGAGATGATGACGGGCAACAACGTCCTCACCGCAGAGAGGTATGGCGCAGTGAGGCGTGTGTATGTCGTGGCTGAAGACGACGAGTGGAAGCCGGCGGAGATGCAGCGGCTTATGGCCTCGTGGAACCCTGGCACCGAGGTGATGGGGTTGCAGGGAGCTGATCATATGCCCATGTTCTCCAAGCCGAGGGAGCTCTCGGAATTACTCATGGAGATTGCCAACAAGTAGAGCTGATGAGTGATGACTTCAGAAACATCCCCCACTTATAAAGCTGGTCATCATAGCATTTCCACAATAAAGATCGAGCGTTCATGCATGATTAATTGCTAGCTAAAATGTTCTTCAATGATTATAATATCGCAGAGGGTTTACGCCTAAATCATGAAATAAGATTATATTATCTATTTATTCTCTCTTTTCCTTAATGAAAAACATGCTACATTCGTCTTTAAAATAAAGAAACTAAAAAGATGTAACAGGGGAACATTTGTGATATGTTCCTCAAACACTGATCACCGAACACCCTTAGTTTCGATTGAATTTTCCGTGCATGTTTTGGTGAATTATTTTAATGTCAGGTATGGGAGTACACTAAGGTGGTGGAGTACCTGAATTGGAATTGTTCTCCAGCGACACTGCAACAGCTTCATGTTACACGTACTCAAAGGTAGTAGCCAGGTATTGATTAAAAAACCAATGGTCTGGCTTTTACTAGTTGGACTATGGCAACAATGGTGTTCCCTTGTGTGCCGTTTTTTTTGGAGGCGTTGTTTTAGAGAGCTTTTTGGTAGTCCAGGTGTTGATAGAATAGTGCTTGAGTTTGAAGATTATGCCTTGTGTCGTAGGTTGCTATGAATGTTATATGTCGCCATGGTTTTTTATTTTATTCTATAGACTATGTGCATCTTAACTATGCAGAGGTCAGAAAAAGTTTTAGTTCGATTGTATCACCTTGATGTAATTGTCTAAGATCAATAAAGTTTCCCTTATCGAAAAAAGAGTCTCCGTAAAATATGTTTGGCAGCTAAAAATAGCAAAACCATGATCAAAATAAGATCCAACGTGCTCTTCAAAGTCCTCTCCTCGCTATCCAGTTATGTATCCAGCCCTGTCCGTTAGAAATTTTTGCCTAGCGATCGCGGCTCGCTATCCACCTCCCCCGTTCCCTGCGCCCTCCCCTGCAGCCCCCATCCTCCTGCCTTCTTGTATCGCAAGGGTTGTCGGAGCTTGCGAAAAAGGGAGAGAGGGTCGCCATCACCACGGAGACGAGCTCCTAAGCTCGCGGCGGAGTGGAGGCACAACGACGCTAAGTAGATAAGGGAGGAAGGATCAATGGCGTGGTAGAGTGAAGCTCCCGAACTTCCAACGACAGAGCGGGCACACAGCGGAGTAGAGCAGAGAAGGCAGGGAGGAAGGATCAACGACACCGCGAAGTGGAGCTCCCTATCTCCCGGTGGGTCGGTGGCGGAGCAAGTGCACGGCAGAGTAGAGAGGAGAAAGGTGGGTCACACGGGGGAGCGGAGTAGTGAGGAAGGGAGGGTTGTCGGCGCTGCAGAGCAAAGAAGGTAAGGAGGGAGGGTCACTGGCGCCGCGGAGTAGAGAAGAGAAGGAGGGTCAACAGCGTGACGGAGTGGTGCTCTCAAACTGAACGACGGTGCAGGCGCATGGCGGAGTGGGGTGGAAAAAGGCGGAAGGGTCGCTCGCCGGTGCGACGAAGCGGAAAAGGGAGACAGCGGCACGCTCAGGTGCAGCTACTCTTTGTTTGGCTTCTTGTGTAGTCGTACAAATCAACGCGCGGAATAAATCTGTCGTACAAAAATCAAATCCGCCAAACACAGCCAAAAGAGTATGACATATGGGCCCTCAAGTATCGTAGATATGAAAAGCCCGGTTTTAGAGTGTGTTGATTTAACCCTTCATTTACAAAGCATTTTATTCTTCTAGCTAGCATTTTAATCTCTAAATTTACCAAGGATTATTGCTAGTCTCTTGAAGATGTAGAGCAACTTCAAGAGACTAGCCATAATTCTAGCTATATTTAGAGTTTACAATGTAAAAAATCTAAAATGAGGCGACTACATGGAGAGGCCTCTCCATTTAGCGTTACGTGGAGCCCTCCACAGTTTCTTTTTTTAAAACAGGAACCGCTCTCCACAGTTTTCTTAATTACTGGACGATACTGGGCGATCACGTGATGAGGTCCACCTGGAGATCGTGCCGTCGCACATAAGTTTTAATTATTAGTTGTCAAATAGCAGGCCCATGAATATAATGGCATGTTTACACAAACACGTGTAAACTCTCAATACATAGCACACAGGCACCAGCTCCAGAACCTTGTTGAAAGCCTTGATGACAAGATAAAAAAAATATGAAAAATAGAAGAAAAGGTGCCAGGAAAAAGCAGAAAAACATGGAGATTGGATCATTATCACTGAAGGGTCATGGAAGGTCCAGGCATGGATCCTTGTCTGCATCAGATGTACAAAACCAGAAAGAAAATAACAAGTGTATTCATCCTATGATAAGTGCTTCATAATTCATGTTGTGTTTCCCAACAATGCAAATTCCAAGTGTGGGTGTTGGTTCTTGCTCTAAAAAAGACATAAAAAATAATAATTGCAAAGTTACTTAGTACATGATGTGGATGAACGATTAGTTACTTCCTGTGCAATTAAAAATAGGGGAAAGCTGCATGCTGCATCATGTAAAAGTGATCGATTATATACTTCCTATATGTTTAAATTAGTGGAATGTTACTATCATGTAAAAATTATTGATTAGTTACTTATTATGTATTGTAAAACAGAGAGAAGTTAATTAATTAGGACATAATGTGAATGGAAGATTAGTTACATCCTATTGGATTAAAATTAAGGGAAAGTTACTTGCTTCATCATGCAAATTGCTGATTAGTTACTTCCTATATGTTTAAAATAAGTGGAATGTCACTTACTGGCATATAAAAATATATTAATTAGTTACTTCCTGTGTGTTCTAAAATCGGAGCAAGTTATTTACTACCTCATGCAAATGAACTATTAGTTACTTATGTGTCAAATTCAAAAAAAAAACTCATGTAAAGTGGCAGGAAGTAATCAGAGATAGAATAATAAGAGCAAAAAATATATATACCTCCATCAACTCATTCTGGACCAACTAATCCTGAAGATGGTTCCTGTTCATATTAAACTGACACAAGAAAAAAAGGCTACATACGGGTGTATGCATAAAAGCACTGGTAAAGTTAATTTTCATATGTCTTCAAATCATAAACAATTTACAACTAAACCAAAGGGAAGGCTCATTTCATTTAAAAAGGCAAAGTCTAGCTAGAAGGAAGACGGAAAAGTGAAATGTGTTGTTTGTGGTTCAACCGAACACACACAACAGACAAGTGAGACACCAAGTTGGGTAAGAAACAGGGGCAAAAGATTTCATGATCCACCATTATGTTACTAAGTAAATGAGTATTTGATCCTGACATTAGCCATGTCGGATTAGTCAATCTATGGCTTGGTTTTGCCATCCTAATATTAAATGTACTTAAGCTTGTAGAAGCTATAGTCACATTTGCCAACAAAAAAAGGTAAGTAGTGAGGACAGATGCAAGTGGCACATGAGGAGCAAAAAATGGGCACAGGTTGTGAAAATAAGGTAGCTCCTAAGTCCTAAATAAATGTTCCAAATGAGGGGCTACTGCTTCCACATTATGACACCGAAGTTTAATTACTTCCTACATATTTCGAATCAAAGCATGGTTACTTCCTACATCATGTCAGTAAATCATTAGTTACTTCCAATTTCATGTAAACCAATAATCACTATGACAACATTTTCTTAATAAAGAAGGCTAGCAACTAGCAAATAAACAAAAATCATTGCAACTTCAAGATAGTAATGATAAGGTGCAGGTAGCCACGGTGAGAAAAATAGAGATGTACAAATTGTGAAACTAAAAACAATTACTTCCTATCTAACTTTAATTTATGAATAGTTACTTACTAGGTGTTCAATTTCAGGATTAGGTTACTTTCACAACAATATATGCTTATATTTTAGAAAAGGAGAAGTTACTTTGTAATTCATATGGATGGGTGGTTAGTTAGTTCTAGGGTGATGTAAAGTACCTAGGACAGATTACTTGTTATTTCTTGCAGGAAGGGAAAAAAGAAATAACAATGGAAGTTACTTAGTATGTATGCGCAGTCACTGATTTGTTACTTCTATAAATTATGATTTGATTTAATTTCAAACCATTCAAACATATTGATATGGCTTATTGGCTAATAAACACTAATAGCAATGGCAGATTGATCAGGCCTACTCGCCCTCCCTTGGAGGCTCTGAGTTTAGGATTGATCTTCTGCTTAGATTATTTCTTAGGCGCACAGGCCTTTAAGTAGCACACAAATCTCCTAGCTAACAACCAAATCTAGCTAACCAACTCTCCTATTGGCCGGCGGCCAAGCTTATCCAAGGAAAATCCTAACAAACTCTATCTAGTCACTATCAGGCGCCTGATCCTTCAAGTTCTTGCGCCTGAACTGCCTACCAAACACGGAGTCCATAAGACCATAACACTTCCATCCGCCTGACTAAAAAGCTCGTCCTCGAGCTTGAAATCTGGATACTGGTCCTTGAAATCCTACACGTCCACCCAAGATGCATCAGCAACGTCGAGGCCTTCCCAGAATTCCAGCACTTCCCATGATGTTCCTGTGGGTCTTGCACGCTTCACACAGGAGGGTACTGGCAGGGCACGGCCATGGTTGATTGGCGGCAGGTGAGGCATGGCTGTAGGAGGAGTCCCCTCAAATTTCTTCAGAAACACAACATGGAAGACATCGTGGATCCTAGCCTTGGGCGGCAGCTGTAGGCAGTATGCTAGGGTGCCAATGCGTTCCAGCACTTGGAAGCTTGGCGTGTGTGCGTTCCGTGATGCCGGCCGCCGCCCGGTGATGAAGACGGAGCAGAACCCAGTCTCCCATGGCGAACTCAAAGGCGCGACGGTGTTTGTCATATTGTTCCTTCATGTGGTCCTGAGCCAGTAAGAGGCGCTCCCGGATTTCACCCAGGAACACATCGGGCCGCTGCAGCTGCTTGTCCACCGCCGCGACACGAGCCAGGCCCGGGGCATAGGACATTAAGGTCGGCGGGTTGCGACCGAAGACGACGTGGAATGGGGTTGACTGGAGCGCAGACTGGTACAATGTGTTGTAGCAGTATTCCGCCCACGCCAGCCGGCGTAGCCAACTGCGAGGACGGTCGTCGGCGAGGCAGCGGAGGTAGATGCCCAGGACGCGGTTGGTCACCTCCGATTGGCCGTCCGTCTGCGGCCGGAAGGCCGAGCTCAAGCGCAGGGTGACGCCGCCGAGGGAAAAAAGCTCCTTCCAGAGCTTGCTAGTGAAGACGGGGTCGCGGTCACTCACAATGGAGCAAGGGAACCTGTGCAGCTTGACGATGTGGTCAAAGAACGCTGGGCGACGGAGAGCGCGGTGTACGGGTGGCCCAGGGGGACAAAGTGTGCCATCTTGGAGAACCGATCGATGACGGTGAGGACCACGGACTTGCCACCGACCTTCGGGAAGCCCTTGACGAAGTCCATGGCGATGTCGCTCCAGACTGAGTGCGGCACGTCGAGAGGTTGGAGGAGGCCGGCCGGGTGCAGGTGCTCTATTTTGTTGTGCTGACACACCTCGCAGCCGCGCACAAACTCCCGCACTAGCTTGAAGGCGCGGGGGCTGTAGAACGACGCACGCAGGCGAACGAGGGTCTTCTGCGTCCCCTCATGCCCGGCGCCATGAGCTGTTGCCAAGAGTTGCGGCCAAAGGGAGGAGGACGCCGGGACGTAGATGCAGCCGCGGTGCATGACGAGATCGTCAACGATGGACCACGTCGCACCGGTCGTTTCGTTGGCAATCTCTTGGCGCTTGGCGATGATATCCGGAAGGTGGGCGGCCTCGGTGTGGAACTCCTCAAAGAGCGTGAACTCCGGGCGCGAGATGGCGTGGACGCGCGCCTGGAGCTCGTCCTCGTCGCGGCGTGAGAGCGCGTCCGCCGCGGCGTTGAGGCGGCCCAGCTTGTACTCGACCAGAAAACTGTAGCCAAATAGCTTACTCACCCAAGTGTGTTGAGGGATGGTGGAGAGACGCTGGTCCAGGAGGTGCTTGAGGCTGAAGTGGTCGGTGCGCGTGACGAAGTCGCTCGTCCAGAGGTAGGCACGCCATTGGCGTACTGCCTTGACGAGGACAATGAGCTCACGCTCGTTGGTAACCAATTTGGCATGCTGTGGTGCGACTTGGCGGCTGAAGAACGCGATCGGGCCCCGGTCTTGGTGAAGAACTGCGCCAATGCCAGAGCCGGAGGCGTCGCAGTCGACCACAAAACGCTCATCGAAGTTGGGCAATTGGAGGATCGGCGCGTAGTGAGTGATGTCTTGAGCGCTTCGAATGCCTTCGTGGCCTCAGGTGTCCACCTGAACGCCTCGCGCTTCAGCAGCACCGTCAATGGCGCGGTGATGGTGTCGTAGCCGTGGACAAACTTGCGGTAGTAGCCCGTGAGGCCGAGAAATCCGCGAAGGGCCTTGGCCACCTTAGGCACGGACCAGGCCTGCATGCCGAGACCTTGTCGGCGTCCATGGCGACACCATCGTCGCCAATCACATGCCCGAGGTAGTGGATCCGTTGCTCGGTGAAGAGGCACTTAGAGCGCTTGCGCACCAGCAAGACCGGCACCGTGAAGGCGAAAGTGCCGCCGCGGATGATCCCCTGTGCCAACATGGCGGCGCACTGAGCTTCGACCTCGTCCTTGAGGATCTGGGGGTATAGGTATGGACGCACTGCTACGGGAGGCGTCGCCGGCTACAGGTGGATGCGGTGGTCGAAGGTGCGCGCCGGCGGCAGACCCGTCGGCTCCGCGAACAACACCGCAAACTCCGCCAAGAGTAGCTGTAGCAGGTCGTGGACGTTGGCAGTAGCGAGGTGTGGTGCGGACGGAGTGGAGGAGCCGCGCCACTGGACGCGGTGGTCACCGCGCCAGAACGCCATCGTCTGGCGCTGGAAGTCCCAAAGGACAGGGCCCAGGGTGCGGAGCCAGTCGCATCCTAGCACCAGGTCATAGCCGTGTAGATCGATGGCGTAGAGGTCGATGGTGAAGTCCTCGTCGCCAATCCGGATGGGAACGGCCTTGCAGACTCCCACCATGAGGACGCGCTCGCCGTTGGCGACCCCCACCGTGAGGCCCGGGCGTGCAGGGGGCGCTAGGACAAGTCATCGTACTGCACCCTCAGCGATGAAGCAGTGCGATGACCCAGAATCCACGAGTGCGGTGAGCTTGGTGGTGGCGATGGTGGTGTCGAGGTTGAGGGTGACCGCCGTGCGCACGCCGGAGAGGGCGTGCATGGAGATGGTCATCTCCTCGTCTGTGGTAGCCACCGTGACCGCTGACTCATCGTCGTCGGCCGCCTCCAGGTAATAAATCCCCCGCATGAAGCACTGCTTGGCATGCTCGCGGGAGAATTTCTCCGGGCAATTGAAGCAGAGCCCGTCGAGGTGGCGGCGCGCCATCTCCTCGGCCGACAGGCGGTTGAAGTGACCCGGCGGGGGAAGCGGATTGGTTGGCGCGCCAAGGGTTGTAGTGGGTCCGCCTAATGCCGGCGGGGTCGCCGGTGGTTTGGACGTTGGCGGTGGCGGTAGAGACCGCGACGCCTGGCGGCCCGTGGGTGCCGGATGGTTTGGGTCGCGTGGCGCGTCGTCGGGAAGGGCCGAGCGGCGCTCATAGGAGCGGGCGAGCACCATGGCGTCCTCCAGTGTTGCCAGATTGTGGAGCTCGACATCAACGCAGAGGGGCGGAAGGAGTCCCGCCGTGAACAAGGCAATTTGATGCTTTTCCGAGACGTCCTCGCACCGCGCCAGGAGGTTGAGGAAGCCCTCCTGGTATTCGTTGACCGAGCTCGTGCGGCGTAGATGCGCGAGTTCGCCGAGCGGATTGGCGCGGTAGGGAGGGCCAAAACATCAATTGACGCCGGCGGAGAAATCCTCCCAGGATGGCGCACTGCCGAGATTCTTTTCCTAGCGATAATACCACTAGCTAGCAGCGCCGTCGAGGTAGAAGGACGCCGTCCACACCTTGAGCGATGGCGGCGTGTCGTAGGCACGGAAAAATTGCTCCCCTATGTGCAACCACACCAAGGGGTCGCCGGTTCCGTCGAACTTGGGGAAGCGAAGCTTGTGGGCTTGCAGCACGGCGCCGCCGGAGGAGGAGTCGGAGCTAGACCTGTTGGAGTCGAAGCGCTCCTATTTCTCGAGCAATTGCATCTGAACATTCTGAATCGAAGTGTTCAGCAGCGCCTGGTCGGTCTTGCGGCTGGCGGCCTCGGCATCGAGCTTCTTGCCGAGGTCAGTGATCATGATGACCATCCTGTCGAGGGCCTCGGCAAAAGCCCACTGGGGAACCGGCGTGTCGTCCTTGGGCTCGGTGGAGTCATCAGGCATGGCAGCAGATGGGGATGGCGGCGCGTAGTGGAAGGAGAAGGATGGGCTATGGAGGAGGGGGTGGCGCAGCAGATGGGATCATCACCTAGGATTGAGCCTAGACTGATACTAGAGATGATATGGCTTATTGGCTGATAAACACTAAAAGCAATGGCAGATTGATCAGGCCTACTCGCCCTCCCTTGGAGGCTCTGAGTTTAGGATTGATCTTCTGCTTAGATTATTTCTTAGGCGCACAGGCCTTTAAGTAGCACACAAATCTCCTAGCTAACAACCAAATCTAGCTAAGCAACTCTCCTATTGGCCGGCGGCTAAGCTTATCCAAGGAAAATCCTAACAAACTCTATCTAGTCACTATCAGGAGCCTGACCCTTCAGGTTCCTGCGCCTGAACTGCCTACCAAACATGGAATCCATAACACATATAATGTCAACCATAGTTCAATTACTTCCTATATGTTTTTTTTAAGAAGGAAGATGTATTCATCTCATTACTTCCTATATGTTTAAAATGAAGGCTAGGTTACTTCCTATCCAATGTCAGTAAATTGTTAGTTACTTCTAATCTCATGTAAACCAGTTATTAGTTACTTTATCATTCATATAAATATGAAAGTGAAATGCCAAATGGCAGTCCTACCAGTACCACCTAGATGTGCTTTACTGAAACAGGTTTCACTGACTCCTTCAAATCTAAGCATGAGGCTCATGTCAAGTTCATGAAGTGTTAAGGGTTGTAACAAAAGCATCACCTACACATCAAAGAATTATTTCAAATGTTTATAAACATTAAAACAATTTTGGTGTTGATGTTCCTGTCTTGAAACTATAATAGAATAAGCAAGCTAACAATTGATATTATTTCTGCAAGTAATCACCAATCAAACTTGGGTTGTCATTAGTTCATATTAATCCTATAAATAACAGACATTGTATTGCCTATTTCCATTAGGAAGGAAAACATGTTTGTATCACAAAATAGAAATGCAGAATTACATTCCTCGTTACTCTCGAGTCACCCCCATGATGCCTGATAAAAAATAAAAATTAACCACTAGAAGATAGATGCCTGACAAATGATATGGCTAATGCATGTAAATTGCCCAGATTATCAACCTAACTATAAGCTAGTACTATCATGTGGTTAATGTTCTATGCAAAAAGAAGGAATGTACTAAACAATAACAAAAAAAAAGAAACCTTAAGGTTCTTGCTGGTAGTTGTTCCCTTGCTCTGTTTTTTTTATCCTAGTGGCTTTGGGTCTAAGCTTAGCCTTCATGTTTGCATTGGGGTGTTTGCTTCCAGATTGCTGCTCAACCATGTCACCTTTGTTATGTGGAGACTTCATAATGCTAGCTTTCTTATTAGTTCCGTCACCGCAAAGACAAAATTACATAATTAGTTATTTCCTATCTAATGTCACAAAAGGGTACAGATTATGAAAATGAGGTAGATCCTAATTAAATGTTTGAAACAAGGGACTCTTTGCTTCCAACATAATGGCACAAAAATTTTAAATTGCTTCCTACATGTTTGAGATGAAAACCCAGTTACTTCCTATATCATGTCAACAAAATCATTAGTTACTTCTAATCTCATGTTTCATAAATTTAATTACTTTCTATATGTTTAAAACGAAGGCATGGTTACTTTCTATTTAATGTCAGTAAATATTAGTTACTTCTAATCTCATGAAAACCAGTTAATCCCAGTACCATAATCATATCCCAACTTGCTGTAACACTGAATTGATGGCAAATTACTTAGTATGAAATATGAAAACAGAATTAGTTACATATATGAGACTGCATATGTGGTAAAGTTACTTGCTACAGGTGTTAATCCCAGTACCATAAAAATAGAATGATGAAAAGGCAGCAAGAACATGCAGCTTGTTCCGAGAAAAATGAGGTAGCTCCTAACTAAATGTTTGAAGCAAGGAGCTCTTTGCTTCCAACATAATGGCATAAAATTTTAATTACTTCCTACATGTTTAAACAGAAGGTCTGCTTACTTCCTATCTAATGTCAATAAATATTAGTTACAGCTAATCTCATGTAAACCAGTTATTAGTTACTTTATCATTCATAGAAAAAAAGAAATATGTTCGGTACAAGAAAAATAAGAGCAAACAACAATGACAAATGCGACTTAAAAATGTTAATTGGGAAAAAAAGATTTGTTATGAACTGAAATAGTAGGGTACTAGGATTGCATGTCTCATTACGGAAAACATGCATAACAATCTTCTCAAGTAGAGTTCAGATTATTTAGTCTCCTATATTCCAGTAAATTTGTCTGAGGAAAATGCATCTCTATGTTTGTAAACAGAGTAGTGTTGCATTCTATAAAAAGAGATGAATATCTCTATTCCAACATGGAGAACTTGAAAAAGTTCAGTTATGCACTTATAACGTGTGATTAGTGAGCACTTAGAATAGTACCAAATACTCATTTGAAATGGAAAAATAACTAATTCAAAAGATCATCGATGGTGTTGCGGAAAGTCCTTAAAACAGTCAAAACACGGTACAATCTAACGCATACCGGTAAGTATTAAAATGCTCTTTTGTTACATATTTATTTGCACCAATGAGAAGACTAGCAGACCTTATGCTTATTACAGGTCATCACAATCTTTTTACCTCCTCTTGTGAACTGCAGATAAACAATGAAGGCATCACATCATTATCAGAAAAAGATCATTGTGGTGAAGACGTGCTGGTAAATATTATGATATACAAATGAATTTGTAAAATGGGGCATGACTGGCAAGTCATTTTAGGCAAAAACACTTGAATATCATCTCTCGCCAGCCCTCATTTTTAGCAAAACACAGTCATTGGAGTTCCTAGCAAGCGTCACCACCTCGGGACACATGGGTACATTGGCTGCCTTGTGGAAGCTGTTCTGCAGCCTGCCATGGAACGGTGGAAGTTCCTCTCATCATAGTCAACGGTTAGGTTATCCTGCCAAAAACCCAAACTCTCAAACAGAGCAGGGTCGTCCCGGTAAAAATAGAGGCCCTGTACGAAACTTCAAAATAGAAGGCATAATAAACTAGTAAAATAGTTAGAATCTTCAACATCCACATTATACATATTTAAATAATCAACAATATTATTTATTTGCACATTGTGTTGTTAATAAAATCATAATGACCCTCAAAAATATATTTTGGCGTCTATCTGAATATTTATAGAATCCTTATAAACATTACTATCAATTACAGGACAACGATCAAGTGTTTTATAGGATAGTACTTGTGATTCTTCTATAATAAACATATTCATAAGTTGTAGTCTTTTTTTATGAGAGTGAGCTAAGACATAGTTGAATACTCAAATCTTTATCCCGATCAGGAGATGAAGAGATGAATAGGTGTAGAGCAGACAAAGAATAGAATTTGGGTTGTTCAGGAGAGCACTAGCAATAAAGAAAATAGCACTTGGGATGTTCATAAGAGCACCAGCAATAAGAAAATAAGATTTAGAGACCAAGAATTGATGAATCATATGGTTGTAACACTGGAAATTGGATCGGAGGCCTAAAAAAATGGAGGCCCTATACGGTCGCACAGCCCTCACACCCCTAGGGATGGGCCTGAAATAGAGCCATCCTCTCACCCGTAAGAAGAATCATCAAACACATGTGGTGTGCACACATAATGGCCAACACGAGCTCCGGCCAACGACGACAATGCAACGTGACCACCAAACTCACCCCAAGCAAGGATGCGAGTTCGTCGATAAACTCCTGCAGTATGCACCTGCGCTCCCCTTTCACAACCAGCTCCACGTTACCCGTCCAACCCTGAACCAAAAGCTAGTAAGACAGACAAGGCTCTGGGCAGCTCAACTCACATCAACCTAGTTTGGGCATTGAACCTCGACGATGAGATTTGGATGCAGGGACACACCAGTGGTCGAGGTCGATGTCACAAAGGGCGACGGTTGTTCCCCCTGCTACCGCGGCGGTGGCCGCGAGGAAGGAGAGGAAGCGCAGGCGTGCGCCGTGCGGGCTTCGGTTGGGGTGGAGATATGATTCAGGTCGCAAGGGTACCAAATCTGCACGCGCTCGGCTCGTCGTAGAACCGCGCATCGCCCCCCTCCGGTCGTTGCGCGTCACCTACCGTCGGAGATCCACAGCATGTGGTGAGCCGTAGCTTGAGGCCTACCTCTGCGGCTCTACCCACCGTGTGTCTCCTCCTGCTTGAAATCCACGGCATGTGGCCTCGCTTCGTTTGTTGGTCGTCACCTCACCTCACCCTGGCACCCCCGCATGGCCGCCATGACCCTTCGGAAGTTCGAATGAGGCAGGTGGTGTGGTGGAAATGGGAAACAGGGGCATGGTTGTCCACTCATTTTCGGGAGCGCGGCCCGCGTGTCAGATCTGAAATGGACGAAGATGAGTAGGGGTGTCGGGATAAGGCTAACGGGAGACCCCTCTCCGTATAGGATATGCGAAAATAATATACAACCATCTAATTGGTGGGGTAAACCAACCGTCTCTCTAAAACAAAATTATCTATATTCAAATCACCTTTTGACAAAAAAAAACACACACACTGAATCACCGATCCTTTTTCCTCCCAGTGTCGGACTCATCACTGGCTTGGCTGGCGGCCGTCACCGTTCTTTGAGTCATCATTCTTTTTTCGTTCTGGTGCCCGACTCGTCCCTGTCCGCCGTCGTGACTTCGAGGGTTCACGTCGTACCTGCTGCGACCTGGAGGTTGGATTCGTGGACGCTGGTCGTTGAAGGCTATAGGGCACGATGACGAGACGGCGGCCAACACGAGGACGGGCTGGTAGGACTTCGCGGCAGGGCGGAAGGGGGCCACGGTGGCCGCGGGGTTGTGACGACACAATGACGGGCTGGCGCTTGGCGGGAGAGCGCGGGGGCACGAGAAATCCAGGGTGCGTGTGTGGGACTACGCGTGGCGGGTGCGAGAGGCTTGGAGGGCAAGTCCGCCGACTAGCCAAATATTGCTAGTGACGAGGACACGACACCAAGAGCAACTCCAACAGATCCTTTAAATCAACTTTCATCGCTAAAACATGAAAAACAAACGAAAAATGACGTTCCAACAGCCTCGTCATTTTCCAGGCTCGTAATCGCACTCGTCATTCTCCCCCTCGCGCTCGCGGTCTTTGGCGAGCTCGGCCGCCTCGCAATAGCACCAGATTCCGCGCCATCGATCCCTCCCGTCCTCCTCCTCACGCCAAATAATAACTCTGTCGCGTCGTCCCGCACCGTCTCGCTGTCGCACCCTACCGCCGTGGAGCTCAAACGACCACTACCACACGCCGGAGGTCTTGCTCGCGCCGAAGCGGAGCTCACAGAGAAGGCCGGGAGGATCGTCGGCACGGCGGAGTGCTGCTCCACGGGCGACGACGGACCAACAGATGGATGCGGTCGTGAAGAGCTCTGCACGGTGTAGGAGAAATGCTGGTGAGTAGCTAAATGGATGCGGGAGGTCATGAAAAATCTATGGCGGCGAGGAATCAGGCGGAGGCTTACCACCGGTGACGAATTTGACCGGCGGCCATGGAGCTCGGACAGATGGGAGATTTCAAATCCTGGGCTCCTGGCCGACCCGGTGGCTTGGAGGCAGCGAGGTGCTGTCGGAAGGAAAGCTAGGGAAGTGCTTGAGCTACTGGTGGCGGCTTTGGGGCGGAGATGGAGAGTGACGTCGACATTTGTCCGACGGTCGGCGGTGCCTGGTGGAGCTCAGGCGCGGGCTGCGAGGGGAGTAAGACCGGGTAGGGGTGTGGGCGGACCAAAGCATGCGCCGCCGCTGGGAGCACTACAAGAAAATCGTTGACTAGTGACGCAACCACATTTTAGCGTCATTGATTTATGACGTTCCTGACTGATCTCGTCATAATATTTCACTTCCGAGCAAATTTAGTGACAAAAAAATTTTCGTCATTACGGTTGGTACTGTAGCCGGACGTTCCCTGTTCCATGCTGTTTCGTGACGCCATAAGCTCTGAAAAAATGTCATAAACCAACATCGGTCCCACATGTAAGCATTATTTTAAAAACAGAGTGTTCCAAGTCGTCATAAAATTCAGTAGGGTCCCACATGTAAGCATTCTTTCGAAATTAGAGTGTTCCAAGTCGTTATAAAATTTTGCAGGGTCCCACATGTAAGCATTTTCGCCAGGTCAGCGGCGTCATAAACCAACTTTGGTCCGACATGTAAGCATTATTTTAAAATAGAGTGTTCCAAGTCGTCATGAAATTCAGTTGGGTCCCACATGTAAGCATTTTCGCCAGATCAGCGGAGGCTAGGTCACGAAATGTTGCAAAAATAATTTGCCATGGCATGGGTTCGAACCGGGGACCTGAAGGAACAAGGCTGTGCTGTTTACCACTGCACCACTTCTTGGTTGTGCATGTTTTAAGGGAAACACAGCTAATAGTTTATGTGATTTCTTAACTGTGACCAGGTCCCACATGTAAGTTTCAGTTGAGTCTATAATTGCCTATCGAATGGTTGGCGAGACGCATCACTCAGACTTCGCAAAGACTTTCAACTTCCGCTACGCAGATCTGCAACGACGGCTTGTGGTAGGAATGGAGAATCCTAGCGGCGATGATAGGGTGAGTTATGATGCACCTCCCGGCTACCAGTACCTGAGTCAGCGCGACAAGGTCAGTCATCTAGTTTGAGCCACTACATTTTATCCTACAACCTAGGGATGGAGATTTCTAGATTTGGGGATCTTGCGGATTGATGAGCATATACAAATACAATTGATTCAGATTTCTTTGTACCCTCATATTTGCACTTCGATTGGTGTTAGAAGTTGATAGGCTATTGACAATTCATAGGTGTTAGATTCAGTTAGTTTTCAATTTGCATCAGATTGATAGGTTGTTGTATTTTACTAGCTTCTGGAGGTGGCTCGGTCCACTGATTTCGTGGCATCAGGCCCTCCTGATGCTGATCTTATCCTTGTGGATCGCTATAACAAGTGCGAACATGGGTATGCTGTCCTTGTCAAGGAACCCTTGTGCAGCCTTGGGCGCCGGTATGGAATCTGCGGTCAGGTAGACTTATAGTACATGTACTCTTGATGTCAGTGTTGCAAATGGATAATTGTATGAACATGTATGTATTTGGTGTCTACAGCCTGAAGACCAACAATGTGGGACGTTTATTTGGATTGATCCTCAATGGGATGCTAGGACTACTACTGTTCTGGATAGGCTGACAAAGGTTGTTGAAAATGGTCGAGAGGAAGCAATTGATTTGAAGGAAGACTGTGAAATTGCTAACAAGCAGCTTGAAGCTACTGCCGCTGAGTTGAAAAGGGTGAAGGCAAAGCTGGAATGGGTTGAGAAGGAGAAGGAATCGATTCTTTGCGAGTTAAATAAAAATAGGTAGTTGCGATTATTATGAAACTTGTTGCTTGTTGATGTTTAACTACTGGTTGTTGCTCACTTCATAGTGATGAACGGCCCTGAATGACATGTAGTGTTATGAAACTTGTTGTTGCTGATGTTTACTTCAGATCATGCAAACGACAAAGGGAACAACAATGGAAAGGATCGCAAGAAGCTAGCAAGAAGCTTGAAGCTACTTCTCCGCAGAAGCTGCAGGATGGAGCTATGGAAGGAGAATCAACACCTACAAATGTAATTTATGTTTAGTTCTTGAGTGTTGAGAATGGTCATGAGTTGATGGAACTTGTTGCTACTTGGTGTTGTGAACTTTGTGGTCGTGAGTTGAGAAACTTGATGCTACTTGATCATAATTATGTTTGCTACTTGGTGTTGTGAACTTTGTGGTCATGAGTTGATGTTTTGTTGGAAGGACCTTCCTGAGTAACGATCGCGAAACTGCTTATTTCCTACTGTCGTTCCAAGTCATCATAAAATGGAGGTCCCACATGTAAGCATTTTCGCTAGGTCACGAAATGTTGCAAAAAAAAACTTACCATTGCAAGGGTTCGAACTAAAGACCTATAGGAACAAGACTGCGTTGCTTACCACTGCACCACTTCTTGGTTCTGTCATTTTAACAGGAAACACTTTCCTTATGGTTGTGTAAGGTGAATCTTTAATATAAATCAGTAATTCGCAGGCGAAAGGCTTCACTGCCTTCGCAAAGACTCTCGACTTTTGCTACGCGCAGATCTGCAACGGCTCGTGGCAGGAATGGCGGATCCTAGAGGCGACGGGAAGATGGTTCCGCCGCCACCTTCCAGCTACAAGAAGCTGAAACGGCTCGACAAGGTCAGTTCTCTGGTTTGAGCCACTATATTTTCCCCTATTGTCCTAGGGATTTCTAGATTTGGGGATCAAACGGATTGATGAGCATATACACTAGAATCAGATTTCATCGTACCCTCATATTTGTACTTCGTTTGGTGTTACAAGTTGATAGGCTATAGACAATTCATAGGTGTTAGATTCAGTTAGTTTTCAGTTTGCATCGTTTGATGGATTGATAGTTATTGTATTTTACTAGCTTGTAGAGGTGCTTGAAGCCACTAAAGCTGGGCTGCAGGAGGTGAAGAGAGACCTGCAAGAACAAGAAGGCAGAGAACTCATGGCGCAACAAGAGGCTGTAAAATACAAGGAGCTGTGTCAGGAAATTCTAAATACAACTATGCAAGAGATGAGGAAATTCAACGAGATGGCTGACCAATTGTTACATGAATAATTGCAACAGACCAACAACTACAAGGAGTTGTGTGCCCATATGTTACACCTGGACAATGCCTTATTGAAAGAAATAGGTGAGATTCTTGACCAAGAGTCGAAAGACCTGGTACTGGACAGGAAGGCAAAACTTGAAGAGGAGGCAAGGTCATGGAAGGAAGAATGCGCAAAGGCTAACATCAAGCTTAAAGCAACTACCACGGATCTGGAAAACGTGAAGGAAAAGCTGAAACATGCTATCGATGCGATGGAAGTGTATAAGCAATCGGTTGAGCAGCTAGTTATCGAGATCGAGAAGGAGAAGCAATCGATACAACAGAGTGTTATCCAGATGGAGAAGGAGAAGCAATGGATACTGCGCGAGAAAGATAAAAATAGGTAGTGCTTGATTATTATGAAACTTGTTCTTTGTTGATGTTTATTTACTGATTGTTCCTCCTGATCATAATACATAGTGTTATGAAACTTGTTGGTGCTTATGTTTTCTTTAGGTCAGCCAAGCGAAAAATGGATCAACAATGGGAAGGATCCTCAGAAGCTACTGCCGCTGAGCTGCAGAAGGTGAAGGGACAGCTGCAGGATGGAGCTATGGAAGGAGAATCAACGCCTATAGATGTAAATTGATGATCAGTTCTTATCGTTATGATTACAAATGGGTGGTTATGATTATTTTGAAAATTGTAATGATGATCATCCTATGATGTTTGCTACTTGGTGTTGTGAACTTTGTGGTCATGAGTTAAGAAACTTGTTGCTACTTAGTGTGATGATCATCCTATGATGTTTGCTACTTGGTGTTGTAACTTGTTGCTACTTGGTGTTGTGAACTTTGTGGTCATGAGTTGAGAAACTTGTTGTTACCTGATCATAATATGATGTTTGCTGCTCGGTAGACGGCAAAGTTCCGGTCTGTTGATGTTTTGCTGAAAGGACCTTCCTGAGGAACGATCGCGAAACTGCTTGTTCCTACTGTGGTTCCAACTCATCATAAAAATTAATAAGGTCCCACAAGTCAGTTTGATAAAAAAACATAGGAAAATTAAAAGGATACTATGTCAATAGCAGGGGTCGAACCCGCGGCCAACGGCTATATCAACCGCGTACCCTGCAAGGGGCTTGCCAACACGCTCCTGTGGGTCGTTGTGGCAAATATCTAGCCTAGAGGCCTTGGTGCGCAGATCTACAACCCGCGGCGGGAATGGCGGATCCTCGCATCGAAGGGAGGAGAGTGAGCTATGGTCAGGTCTGTACCCTGTTTTGT
Organism: Cenchrus fungigraminus; assembly: GCA_036936925.1. Lineage (NCBI taxonomy): Eukaryota > Viridiplantae > Streptophyta > Magnoliopsida > Poales > Poaceae > Cenchrus > Cenchrus fungigraminus. Next base: position 96,132,305 of record CM072770.1, read on the forward strand.
GCCTCTGATTTCCCCTTTCGTCAGAGGGAAGTGATATTTGGAATTGGGGATTTCGGTTGAAGCACGATTGTTGTTACAAGTTGATTGATAGGCTTTAGTTTAGAAAGTGCAAAACTAAGCATTGATTTCAAGTTGCAATGAATTTTTTTGAAGCATCCGTGTACTCCAGCATCTTCTTCCATTGATAGTTACTACTCGGAGACATCTTCCTGCAATAGTAGCCATTGGCATCCTAAAGACAAGTGCAAACACGGGTTGAGAGCTGTGGTGAAGTATACTTGGACCTTTCTCAACCCTGGCCGTCGGTTTGCTGGCTGCCCAAAGGTAATGGCTAGTTGGCTACCTGCTTATGTGGTGCCTGTGGTCAACGGCTATTGCTAAAGGGTCGTTTAATTTGCAGGAACAAAAGAGCAATGCGATTACTTCTACTGGATTGATCCAGAATGGGATGAAAGGTTGTATGCTGTTATGCTGAAGCTCATGAAGAAGAAAGCGAAAGCTGAAGAGGATGCAAAGCAGTGCGAGGGGGAATTGGCAAAAGCTAACTGTGAGCTTAGAGAGATTAGGAATGAGCTCAAAATAGCGCGACAAAAGCTTCAGAAGGTTACCGCCGAGCTGAAGTCAATTGGGAATTATAGGCACAATGTCAAACTCACGCATGTGCTGCTTACTTTATCTGTTTTTTTCGCGGGAATGGCGGGATTGATGCTCGGTGGTAAGGCTAATTAGATTTCTTGATCATGTATTCTGCAAGTGACACTTTTGTATTGTGAACAATGTGTCGATCATGTATTCTGAACATTATGCCCTATGCTTCTGAGCATTGTACTGATGATGTATTGCCAAAATCTACCGAGAAATGCGCGGCAGTTAGTATCCACCACATTGTACTGACCATTTAGTCCGACATATTCACATTTCCAAGAACGTAATTTCCGTTAGGTTCCCCAACAGTCATAATGAATTATTATTGTTATCCCGAAATCAACGGAGCAGCAGCGAAGGTTGTTTTGGGTGGCGAAGGAGTGGTGAATTTACTGTAAATGCAGAGAAAGGAACGGTGGATTTGTTGTAAATGGGGCATTGATCGACTTCTTCCGCCTGGGGTAAAGAAAACATTTTTACAATTGCATCTCCTCCTCTCGGAAGGAAGATCCGTGAGAGTACAGTGCTCTCTTCCAAGTCTCTGTATCAATTTGAATGTGCATTTGACCTGGCACTCTGATGTTTGATGAAACTATTTTCAGGACGCCCGTAGGTCAGTAATCATGTCGTCGAGGCGGTTGCCGTTATCGCTGGTGGTGCTCCCTACAGAGGTGAACATTGACATCGCCGGCCACCTCGCTGCGACCTCGGAGCGGCCCATGGACGACCTCCGTAGCCTACGGGCGACCTGCCGGGAGATGCGTCGCGTGTGCAACAACGCGGCCGTTGGTCGGCGCGTGGTGCTAGAGCGATTTGCCGTTGAGCTGCAGTGGAATGACCGCAAGGGCTACGACACCCTCCTCGATTGCCTGACCCGCATAACAAACCCGGAGGCATGTTTCATCTCCGGGATGGACATCCTGTTCGGGGAAAACTACAGCTCCAGGTCATCCATCGCCAAGCTTGAGGAGGCCGCCCAGGCCGGGCACAATGTGGCGGCCTACGTCGCCGCCTTGGTCCTCTACAGGGACAATGGTAGCGCCGGTGATGATGACACTGCGAGGCGGTACATCAGACAGGTCGAGGGCGAGGAAGAATCGGCGGCCGCGACATCGATGATGATGCGGATGAACAAGGGTTGCCTGCGGTGCCGTGAGGCAGCCTCAGAGGTGATCCGGCGAGTGACATGGCGCCGACGTGCAACGCTGGCGCCGCCAGTGGCGCACGGCAATCATCAGTGCGCAGGCCGCCTGTGCTTCAAGATGAGCAGGGAAGAATGGTCACATTTTTGTAACGAGGAATGTAGAATTCACGCTGAATGTGATCTGTTCTTTAGCAAAATAAATGGATATCTGCATTCAAACAAATTACCCTGACATGTGAGAGTGATTTTGGATATATTTGTTTCTAGATCAATCCACTGATATCTATTTCTATCTCTCTTCCTTGATTCCCGTGTAGCAATACTCGCACACGCATTGACGTGATGGAAACCAACTTCTGGTCTTCCCCCATTTATTTACCACGGCTAGTAGTTGGAATAGTTCATCGCAATTTAGAGAGGTGGAAATCAATATTGGACAATTAAAAAACAAATAATGTGATCTCACTTTCTCAGAAACTACGAAATCCGTAATCAGGTTTGCCCAATTCAAAACAAGCAACTTTTGCCAGTAAAGGAATGAAAATTTTTGTCCGGTCTATTAATGTTTCGTAAACCCAAACATCCGGTCCTGCCCGGGTTATATTGCCTATCTCATTGCATTCTTTCATTTTGTTGTTACCAAGCATGACTCGTCAAACTTGGAAGAATGAAGCTGTGGTTCAAACTCTAAGTCAGCTTGCTTGTCTTCACGATTCTTTCCTACTAACCAAGTCTTTGAGAAACAAATCTTTCCTAGATGGGGTAGTGTACACTAGATAGAGTAGACACCATCTTACTGAAAGCCAATTTGTTGCCCATCGCTTCAAATTGCTCTACCTAAGCCACGGCTCCACGTTCGAATTGTGCACGTTTTTGGCTCTCCCTAACAAGGATGATATCATATCTCACCTTATCCATATTTAAAACAAGCATCTTTTTGCCATCAAATGATTAAAAATATTTCTCTAGTCTACTCATGGTTCATAAACCGAAACATCCGACCTCGTATACCAGAATAACTGGTCTCGTGGGAACTTTCGATCTCATCATGTTCAAGTGAATTAAGTTTGCTCCAAGTTCAACGAGATTGCAAGTTACGCGCCTAGGCCATTTGCCTGACACGATCCCCCATGAGACCCTGCGCCTTTCCCTTGGCAAATGAGATCTATTAATATATACTGGAAAACACTTTTGCATCTCCTCCTCAACGAGAGAAAACCCCATCGGCGTCTCCTCCTCTCAGCACTAGAAGACCCCATCGGCATCACCTCCTCTCGGCGCAAGTACCATTGTCCTCTCTCCCAATTCAATCGATTTCTTTGTTCTTTCGACCTTTTCCGCCTCTTTGAGCAAACTAATTTCTATGTGCATTTCAGAGCATCTCCCCCAATGGCCGACGACAATCATCGCGTGCCTCCTGTGGAGCTCGCTCTCCTACCATCCACGCCGGCTAAAGCTCCGGCGGGGCCGAGATGCGGCGACTGCGGCAGGACAGAAACGCCGCAATGGATGGTCGGGCCGATGGGGCCCGGCACGCTCTGTGCCGACTGCGGCCTTGGTCGCTGGCATGCCGGGCAGCAGTGGGAGAGGCATTCTCTCTGCATCTATCAAACCACGATTCCCGTCTCACCGTCGCCACTAGAAGCTGGCGTGGAGTGGGTCGAGTGCCCGAGAGGCCGGGTTGGTCGCACGTGGCAGCCGTGGCCCTCCACTCCGCCATTGATGGCAAGTGCGCCCACCACTTGGACTGTCCCGGAGAGCTCAGGCGCACGGTCGTTCCCGTCCCTGCTCCACAGGCCGGCGGCGTTACCAGCCGCTCGGCCATTGATGTCAAGTGTGCCCGCCGCTTCAACTGTCCCGGGGAGCTCAGGCGCACGGCCGTACCCATCACCACCAGAAGCTGTCATGCAGTGGGTGGAGTGCCCGAGAGGCCGGGCTGGTCACACGTGGCAGCCGTGGCCCTTCACTCGGCCATTGATGTCAAGTGCGTCCGCCGTCCCGGAGAGCTCAGGTGCACGACCGTTCTCGTCCCTGCTCGACAGGCCGGCGGTGTTGCCAGCCGCTCGGCCATTGATGTCAAGTGTGCCTGCCGCGCCGACTGTCCCGGAGAGCTCAGGGGAACGGACGTTCCTGTCCCTGCTCAAAAGGCCGGCGGCGTTGCCAGCCGCTCGGCCATTGATGTCAAGTGCGCCCGCCGCGCCGACTGTCCCGGAGAGCTCAGGTGCACGGCCGTTCCCGTCCCTGCTCGACAGGCCGGCGGCGTTGCCAGCCGCTCGGCCATTAATGTCAAGTGCGCCTGTCGCGCCGACTGTCCCGGAGAGCTCAGGGACACGGACGTTCCTGTCCCTGCTCGAAAGGCCGGCGGCGTTGCCAGCCGCTCAGCCCCCGATGTTGGACCCGTTCCTGCTCGACGGTGAGGCGGCGCCTTTCATCCTCGACGACCCAGACTGGATGAAAAGATAATTGCCAACAATAACAAATGTCACTTTGCTGTAATGCTTATTAGTGTATGATCAGAGAACTCTGTTTCCTCCTATGGAGTACTTTGGATGGATGTTCGTTCAACAAATAATTTAGTCTGGTCTTGTCACTTTTTCTTAACAGTAACATCCGCCCGTTGCCATCCTCGTGCCACAACTTCCCATGGAAGGTGGTTGCCACCATCAAGAGATCACAGACATGTTGGTCATACGGCGCGGGGACCCGCACATCAGCCCCTCAACGGTGGAAGATGAATGGAAGCCACTCAAGAGTCAAGACTCAAGAGGCGCCCGTTGCTTACCTTCTCACCGAAGCGGCACAACTTCCCAGGCAAGGCGAGTAACTCCACATAAATCGCCATTCCTACCCCGCCACCATCGGCGTCCTCGCCAGTTCCGAACCACGCTACCACTTCCCAAACACTCGCACCTCACTCCTACCCGGCCGACGCAATGAAGCGATCAGGCTCCCTGTCGCGCCGGCTATCCCCCACCGGTTCCCCGTCGCGCCGGCTATCCCCCACCGGCTCCCCGTCACGCCGGCTCTCACCCTCGCCCTTCAACCGATCCTCTGGCGCCACATCCTCTTCGTGCGCCCGTGACTGGGTGCCGCCGTGCGACAACCAGTACTTCGCTCGCATGTTCACGGAGGCACTGTGGGGCCACATCCACGGCACGCCGCCGCCGCGCTCCGACTCCGCCAACGTCGACCCGCCGCCGCCGAGCGCCGACGCCGCCAACGTCGACCCGCCGTTGCTCGTCGGCGGTTTCCCAAGAGCCGGTGGTGGCTCGCCGGCGGATTCCCAGCCTCCTCCACCGTCGCTACCGCCGCCCTCTGACGACGCCAACGTCGACCCACCGTCGATCGCCGGCGCTTTGCCAGGAGCAGCTGGTGTCTTGCCGGCGGATATCCAGCATCCTCCACCGTCGCCGCCTCAGAAGCTGAAGTTTACGGTTACCCTTCCTGCTGGTGAGTTTGACTCTGACTCTGACTCCCAAGCTGACACAGACTCGTCTGAGGACCGTTGCCACGGCTACATCCCTCCGGTCCCCCGGGGCGATGCTTTGCGCGTCTTCCGGCGCCTCGACGGCACGTACGGGTGCCCTGTCTACCCCAACCTTATGCACCGGTGGCGCAAGCTGAATGAGGTCAAGGACCATGTCCTTGGGATGGCCAGGTCTGCGCCCCTGAGGGAGAAGTACAAGAAGAAGTGGAGCCGCCACCGCGTCGTGGCCAGGAATGAGGGATGGATGGAGTAGATGGAGTGAGGAGCCGCACCGGGGGAAGATCTATGCTGTTATGTTATCTGTGATGTTAATTAGTATCTTTAGATTTCGTTGGAACATTGTCTTATGTATGTGAACTTTGTGATGTTATGTTATCAGTGATGTTAATTAGTATCGTTAGATTTAGTTGGAACATTGTCTTATGTATGTGGAAATTGTGATGTTTAATTAGTCACTTTAGAATGGACTCTGTTTCCTACTTTGGATGGATGTTCGTTCGAATAATGCGATCGTATTTTCCTAATAACAATTCAACAAACCATTTAGTCTGGTTCGCTCACTTTTGTAGATCAGTAAGATCTGGCCGTAGTCATTCTATTTTGCCCACAAAATCAACACTGAATTTAGTCCGGTCTGGTCACCTTTTCTTATCAGTAACTTCCGACCGTAGCCTTCCTCGACAGGCCAAGGCGCCCGTTGCCTAATTTCCCATGGAAGCTTGCCACAAGGCCCCATGGAAGCTTATAGATGAATCGCAGCCACTCGATCTAGAGGCTCGTTGCTTAACTTGTCACATAAGCTTGCACAACTTCTCATGGAATCTGGCCACTGTATTCCTACTACCATCGGCGTCCTTGCCAGTTCCGAACCACTCTACCCATAGTTCTCTTCCCAAACACTCGTGTTTCAGTCCTACTGCCCGTCCAACGTAATGAAGCAATCAGTCTCCCCCAGACACACAGAGCTCAGGAGCATGGCCGTACCCGCCCCTGCTCGTCGGTCCGGCGGTGTTGCCAGCCTCTCGCCCACCGCCTCCTCACGAGCCGAATCCGGATCCTGGCTGTCACCGCGCGGCCTCCACTTCATCCGCTCCTACTTAGAGTGGCAAGGGCATCAATTCCACGGCACGGAGCCGCCCCACTGCAACGCCGCCAACGTCGACCCGCAAATGCCCGGAGCCGCTGGTACGTCGCCGGCGGATTCCCATCCTCCTCCACCACTTGCAGAGTTGGACTCCGACTCCAATTCGACTCCAACTCCGACACCTTTGCTCTGCGCGTCTTCCGGCGCACTACCAACACCTACGGGTGCCATGTCTGCCCCAACCGTATGCACCAGTGGAGGAACCTGAATGAGATCATGGACCACGTCCTTGGGATGGACAGGTCTGAGGCCCTGAGGGAGGACAACATGAAGAAGTGGAGCCGCCACCGCGTCCTGGCCAGAAACGAGGGATGGATGTAGATGGAGTGAGCGAGCCGCGCCAGTGGAAGGCCAATGTCGATATGTTATCTGTGATGTTAGTTAGTATCTTTAGATTTCGTGAGAACATTGTCTTATGTATGTGAACATCGTGATGTTAATTAGTAACTTTACATTTCCATGAAACATGGTCTCATGTGTTGTCCGGCCTGTTTGTGTTTCAAGACAAGAACATCCGCTCTTATTGTACTTATACATGATCGTGTTTCCTAGCTTGACACATTTTTTTTCGAATCGAGGGCATCCCCCATTTCCATTGCAACAACGGAAATACCGAACAAGTCACAGAACAGGGATAAAAGAGGAGTTCACTGACCCTTGATTTGCCCTAACCTACATTGACTCAAGCTAGATTAGGACAACGATCGCCCCTAGGACTCCCATGGAGAGTAAGCATCACCAGACAACGAGTCTGAACATCATCACAAGTTTCCAACCCAAAACATAGCACCACTAGACAGACCTACACCAACATCTGCCAATCGCTTGACAATGTCAGTTTTCTAGCTTGACACATGATCTGGAGAAGTTGAAGATCAATATTGGACGATTAATAAGAAATAGCAATGTGATCGTTGCTCACCTTGACCAAATTCAAAACAAGCATGCGGTTATTGCCAAACATCCAAAACGCTAATGCATCCCTAACCCAAACCATGTTTGTGATTTTGGTTATCGTTTGTTTGTTGATCAATCCCCTTGTTTGAAGTTGTTTATGCTTTGTTTCCCTGACGATCTCTATTCCTTGTCTCCCTATAAATGTTATCCTATTTTATTGCTCTCATAAACTATGAAATCATAGATCACCTTTGCCCAAAATCAAAACAAGCATCTTTTACAGGTCCTGAAATATTTGTCCTTTCTGTATTTGTTTCTAGACCGAAACATCCGGTCTGTTAATGCATCCCATACCCGAACATCTGGTTTAATGGCAGTAAACAGTTCATCTCTGCATGTTGAAGTGCTTGTAAATATAGTTTGCTCCAAATTCACTAAGATTACAAATTTACATAGTTCTTTTCTTTGCAAAAGACCGTTACATTATTAGAGATCGAGGCGCCTCCTTGCATTAGCGTGATACAACTCCCGAAGAGACACCCCGACTTTCCCTTAAACTACCGGACTCTCCCAACTCCCTCCGTTGCCTTGTCTCAAACTCTCTTCCTCCAGAAAACCACAACCACCATGCCTTCTTCTCCGATTCGACTTCCCGCCTCCCCGTTCCCTTCCAACCCCTCCTCCATCGGGACACCACCCGACTCCCCCCAACCAAGCGCATGCGAGCCATCCGACCCCTCCTTGAGTGAATCTGATGTAGAAGACATGGAAAGGCATGAGAGCGAGGACAGCGAGGATGAGTACAACTACGTGGAAGAGGATGAAGAGGAAGAGGAAGAGGAAGAGGAAGAAGAAGAGGATGAGGAAGCGACGTGGGCGGCCATTGAGAAGAAGCGATTGGCGGCCAAGAAGAGGAAGCGGGTGGAGGCAAAGAAGAGGAATCAACAGACGGAGGCGTTTGTGAGGCAGCTTTTGAAGGATGACAAGGCCGGTAAGTTTGATTCGTTCAAGGACATTCCGTCGGCGAAGGAGGAGAAGGGTGCGGAGGAGGAGGAGGTGGACTCGAAGAGGACCAAGAAGAAGATGGACCTCGGCGCTGGTCCTTCAAATGCCGGCCCCGCCAATCCCGGTCCCGTGGCTCCCGTAGCCATTGAAGCTCCCTCGACGCCAGAGTCATCGGGGAACTCCTCGGAGGGGTCGTCTTAGATTACTCGGATTTGGGTTTTCTTTTTCACTTTCAAATAGGTGGTCTTGTGGATGGTAAGATCAATTGTATATTTTCTTCTGGATGGAAAAGATCGATCCCCTGTTTTCCTGCTCTGTGAATCTTGTAGTGGTAGGAAAATCCCCTGTATCCCCTGTTATCCATGAAGAACATGGGTGTTCTTCTTTTCCATGATCGCCTTCCTTGCTTCAGTGGATTTCCCTGGTCATGATGCGTTGCCATAGTCTGAGATGTAATGTCTTGTCATGTAATATTTTATTCATATCCCACCGCACCGCATTGCAGATACACACGTAAATGATGATCGATTTTAAAAATTTACCATTTGACTAAATTCACCGTTTTGCCAAGAATATACAGAACGTAAATGATGGTCACCTTGCCCAAATTATTCAACTTAAATGTGCACATACATGATACATCCCCATAGACCTACACCCGTACAGTGGCACTGGCACAGGCGCGCACAAACACACACCCAGCAACGAAATCTTCGGACTTGGCAACGAGGAAGACAACAGACACGGTCATGGAGATGGATACGGCACACGCCTATCCCGCCATACCTAATGCACGACGGAATGTAGCATAACGAGGATCTGTGCGGAGATATTCCTCCAATGCACGGTGCCTACCCCTCGACTTCATGGTACGTCCCGAGCGACCAATGCCAGAAGCATGCTGTAGGATGTCACGAAAACCCCACTGCCGGTTAGCAAGATTGCAGTAAGGGCACACAACGACCATGGCGAAGCACACGAGTGTAACCCTGCTCCTGCAGCCAAGCCAAAGCATCTTTCTTCATCTCCTCCGTTTCTTCCTCGTCCGCTTCGTCCATGTCGTACAGATCATATGGATCCATGTATCCTGGCCGCTGTGGAGGTGGCACAACATGGGAGTTGGCGGTTCCTCCGTTCGCATCAGAAGCCATCCTCCTACACACTCGTCAACAACGTAAACATGACAAGCACTGACCAGAAACAATGATTGTATCCTGTAAAAACACGACGCGGAAGCTAAGAGCTCACCTCTTTTCACAGAGCGCAGAACCAAATAGAGAGGTCTGCTAGCACAATGCGTGGAGGATGAAGAGGCGATGAGCAAAGGCCTTGGGGGCACACCTATTTATCGAACCATGACCGATACTAAGGCAGCATGCACCTCGTGGCAGAGCATGCCCTCACGGGATTATAGTAGCCATGAAAATACGTGGGATGCTCGGAATACGAAGGCCTACACTGCTGAGGAATCCTGTCACAAGTATAGGGCGGAATATGCAGGCTTTTTCCCTGGTAGGCATACGAAATATTTGGTGGGTACACGAGTGTGCTTTGGTCCGGATAAGAATGCAGAAGGAAGATCCTTATATCCGTATGACTTAAAAAATAGACGTGTAGGCACTGTAGTGGGAGAAGTAGCTGTTAAGTTTTGTGATCTTCGACTGGAAACGCACCCAGCTTCACTGAAGCGTGGGCCTCTTCCAGATATCCGTCTCCCGCCTATATTGTACGCCACCGGAATCCCACCCAAACTTGCTGACAATATGGGGCCGCCATTGCACGGCCTCACTTGTCAGTGGCCCCGAAGCAAGTGCAGCTTACCAAATTTTCATTTCGCGGTCAGGAAGTCGAAAGCGGGATTTTCAAATTCTGTATTCCCTCTCCGCCCCGAAATAATAAATACTCTACTCCATTGCTACCGCGTTGCGCCACTAAACTCCCGCCTTCCATTTCCAAAAAGCATCACTCTGCTCAGCTAGATCTGCGGTGGTGGTCCGACCTCGCCGTCGCCGGTGGAGGGGGAGGGGTATCTCAGCAGATGGTGAGCAGCAGATATCGGTGTTCTGCTTGCGTCTGCTGTGCTGGCCAAGCTGAGCAGTTGAGCGAGGATACGGCGCAAGCACCGGCTCCCGATGCCCCCTCAATCCATGGGCCCCTGAATCTTGGAGCTTCACAAGTGAGAATCTCATTTCCTTTTCTTTCTAGTCCCCTAGTAGTATTTTCGTTGGCTTAGAAAGTAAATTGCTTCGTGTATTGTGTTAGTTCTCAGATTCTTCTCTTAACTTTGTCGCTCTAGATGCAGTCACTGATTTGGAACACAAGTTAATCGATGAGCCATGCGTTGAAAGTAAATTGCTTTGTGTATTGTGTTAGATTGGAGATTCTTCTCTTACCTTGGCCGCTCTAGATGCAGTTACTGATTTGTAACACAACTTAATAGATGAGCCATGCTTAGAAAGTAATTTACTTTGTTTATTGTCTTAGATTTCAGATCCTTCTCTTACCTTGACCGCTCTAGATCCAGTTCCTGATTTGTAACTCTTTGTGCAGGGCCTAGCATCCCACTCCTTCATTGCTGAGATTCAATCACATGTCGTGGTATGTAACATAACACATGATAATCCTGCTACTTTATTCTTAGGATTATTCTTAAGTTTATTTATTTGCTTGCTTCGTTTAAAGTTCAAGTTTGACTTCTCCTTTCATTTTTAGGCTCAAATGTTGAGGACAATCCTTGCGGTTCAAATATCAAATTCCTGTCCCTCCAATGTGAAGTCAAAGCCATTCATTGATTACATGCCTCGAGATTATCCAGCTTTCGCTACATGCACAAGACCTGAAGTTTCGTTGGGAGGGCTCGATGCAGTTGCTGACCTTGGTGAAATCTTTGTTGAACAGGACCAAGTTTTGACAGACTTGAAGATCAAGGCAGAAGCATCAGATGTAGCAATGAAAGTGCAGACTGATGAGATTGAGAGGTTGAAAAAACAAGTAGAAACTACAGAGACCCTCCTTCGTCAACTGCTAAGCTCGCGCCTTGGGTAAGGCCACTGTGTTTCTTATTAGTCTTCTGCTTGTGTCCTCTCAACTAGTTGTGCTGGTTTGTGATTACGGAGCTTTGTTATCTTAGTGGGTTATATTTCAATACCAGCTTTATTTGTGAGCATGGAGATATCATGTGTATTGGTTTGTGAGCTCCTACTTACAATCTGCTTGTGGTTGTTCTGTGTTCATTGATAATAATGTGTCATCTGTGATCCGAAACATTTATTTGTATCAGTGGTATGGAAATATTATCTGTGATGTCTATTACTTAATTGATTATCATGTAATATGAGATTGAATTATATTTAATTAAGCGCAACCTGGAGTGCAGCCCAAAATAACAGGGAAAAAATATGTGGGCTTGCCCCGTCGGCCCATTATTTTTTTACCAATTCAAAAACGATTTATTAATAAAATGGGTTGTATCAAAAATGACGTCAGCAAATGGTGGGCTAGGTCCAATATCAGTTGGGCCTTAATCATTTTATGACGTCATCGAATATTGAACTCTATCCAACCAGTACTGGACCCAAAACAAATTAATGACGAATGCAATTATAGGGCTCGGTCATACTAAAATCGGGCCTAAAACATTCTATGAGGACTTCGATTATTGGGTCGGTCCAACCAGAATTAGGCCTAAAAGTGTCTATGACGACAACAATTATTGGACTCCATCCAACCATAAATAGGCCTTAAACATTCTATGACGCAAACAATATTGGGCTCCATCCAACCTTAATAAGGCCTAAAACCAATTTATGACGAAATAAACATTGGGCTCAGCTTAATATTAAGTGGGCCAAATTCAATCTATGACGACAAGATATTTGGACCTTGGCCCGTCAAAATATGGGCTGAATTCACTTAATGACAAAACGGTTTGTCACAAAACGCCGTACCACATCAGATTTTGGTCCGACGTGGCAGGTACCTTATGACGCCTTTGTGTTACGAATTTATACACGTCATTAAACTCATGACGCCGGGAAATAAGGTCTCGTCATTAATCGCGGTTTGTGACGCTCGATTAATGACGGCGCGTTTTCGTAACAACCGGCGTCATTAATCGCGGTTTATGACGAGAAACAGCCTTTTTTTGCGTCACTAGTCGGCGTTTTTCTTGTAGTGGAGCAGGCGCGGCCGTCCGCGCCTTACTGCATCGCAACGACGAGGAAGAGAGGACGGGGGTGAGGGGTGGATTCCCATAGAATTACGAAGTCTTCTATTTTTTACAAAGGTCTAAAATTTCAAATTTATCTAACAAATATAAAGAGACTGTTGGAGTTGCTCTAAGCCAGTATCGAGAGGAGGAAGATACAGATGCTGTTGGGCCCTGTTTTCAAGTGGGTGAGTTTATCTATTTTTAGCTATTTCATTTAATTTACCTAGTCTCTTAGAGTTGCTCATTTAGAGCATCTCCAATAGCTTATGTCTAGTTCTAGCTAAATTTAGAGATTAACAAGGACTTAAAAAAATAGACAAACCAATAAATGGTGAAGTAAACCAACAGACTCTCTAACTTTTCAACTATCCATATTTTAAATCATGTTGCTGGGCTGGGCTGATTGTTTTTCTTCTGTTTTCCGTCCGCCTTCAGGTCAGCATCACCTCTTTTTCCCAGGGTTAAATATACCGTTACCGACCTCCCGTCGCAACCGGTCGGTAACCAGAGCTCCCGGTCTGGTAGGGTCCGGATCCGGTCCGGATACCGCTATACTGGTTCCGACTGGTAAGACCGGTTACCGTGGTATCCGGACCGGTTCCCAACAGTTTTGCGAACCCTACTTGTTCCTAGCAAGGAAGAAGTGAAGGAAAACGAGATGTTAGATCCATGGAGTCCAGAGTTGTGTGGTGATGGTTGAGGAATCTACACATAACATTCATACTACATCAACATCTGTTCTCTTAGCTGACAGGATTTTGGGACAATAGTTATTTAACAGCTAAATCCCCAATATAATTGGATACTTAAATTCCACTAAACCCTACAATTCATGAGAACCAAATCATGTACTGAACCCTACAACAGTTGCAACTGAACCAAAGCATGTACTAATCATCAACCAATTCTGCAATTTCCTACTTTCAGATAAAGGAATATATGAACTCAACATAATGCATCGCGTTTATCTGAATAAATCGAAAATACATCAAGTAGTGAAGTATCATCGCACCGAGATTATTGTAGCGAATATGACCCCATTTGCCATTTGTTCGAGTTGATTTTGGTGATTCATGCTAACACAAGCAATGGGACTAACCACATTGTCTAGCATGTTCTTGTAGACATATCTAGGTCCCATGGATACAACCACAATCAAAGAAACAAAGAAACAAGTCAACGACGCGAGAAAACAAGGAAAAACCACCGTCGGATGAACCGACGGTACCATCGGTGCAAGCGTCGGTGCACTTGGTACACTGCGCAGAGGCTGGAATCAACTTGACACCGTCGGATGATCCGACGATCTCTATTCTAGTTGCGTCGGACAAATTGCAGAGATGAAGCCGCGAAGACCGTAGCACCGAATGATCCGACGGTCTAAGTGGGGACACCGTCGGTCTATCCAATGCTTAGTTTGAATCAAGACAGAGACGCGCCAAGACTGGAGCAAGTTTCACACCAGAACAACCGTAGTTGCACATCTAGGTAGTATGTTCTAGTTTTACTTTGTGCAAAAGTAGTGAAGTCATATGTTAACGTTTTTAAGTTGCCTAATTCACTCCCTCCCCCTCTTAGTCTACGAGCATCTGATTCCTTACAATTATGCAATTCATGAACTGAGCATTAATTATGCATCACTGTGTACCAAATCATATACTGAAGTAACATCTCACCGGTGTAGGGATCCTGCTCTGGCATCCCGAAGGAGGGAGGAACCACGTAACGACGCATCAATCCGGCAACAGATCGATCCAACTCTACCTCTTGACGACGTGCCTCCGGATCCACCCATCCTGACGCAATCGGAGGTGCCACGGAAGCGGCGGCTTGTGCACGACGGGACGACCTGGACATGTTGAGGCGGCGGCTTGTGAACAGGATAGCGACGGCCTTAACACGGGGATGCGGCGGCGTGGTCGGAGGGCGTCGTAGCCAGCAAACGGCGGCGCAGTCGGCGGCGGCAAACGTCGGCGCGTAGAGGGGCGGGCAGAAGAGCGCGGAAACGAGAGCTGGAGCGCGGGACAGCGAGGCCGGGAAGGGCAGAGCGACGGTTTTCCTGGAGATGGCAAGCAGACTCCCTCGAGAAAGATGACGAGCCGATCGAGCGTAGCATATGGCGAGGCGGATTGCGAGGCACAATAGCGATTCTGTTGAAACGCTCTTTTCTCCGTTTTTCTATCGAGCCTGTTGGAGTTGCTCAGCCTGATGCGACAGCCGCCAGATCGATGGACGGCGGCGCCAAGACGATGCAGCACCACTTCGTCCTGATCCATGGCGTCTGTCACGGCGCGTGGTGCTGGTACAGGGTGGCCACCGCCCTGAAGGCCGCCGGACACCGCGTCACGACGCGGGACATGGCCGGGTGCGGCGCCAGCCCCGGCCACGGCGAGGAGGTGCCGTCCTTAGAGGAGTACAGCCGGCCGCTGCTGGACGTGATGGACGCACTGCCGGAGGGTGAGAAGGCGGTCCTCGTCGCCCACAGCTTCGGCGGTCAGAGCCTCGCGCTGGCCATAGAGAGGTACCCGGAGAAGGTCGCCGTGGCCGTGTTCGTCACGGCCACCATGCCCGCCGCCGGGAAGCCCATGACGTACGCCTTCAAGCAGGTACCAACCAACTGGTAGCTAGGAAATCATTAGTGTTCACGAATGTATGTAAACTAGCTTCCATTAATTTTCTTCCTGACGATGGAATGATTGTACGAACTAGTCGGTAGCTATCACAAGGGAAAGGGCCAGATTTCTTCATGGATTGCACACTCGGAAGCACTGGTGATCCCCAGAATCTGGATAAGACATTTCTCTTCGGACCAGGGCCTTGTTTAGTTCGTGGGAAAATTTGCCTTTTCAACGTTTTGAACTCCTGTAGCACACTGTAGCACTTTCGTTTGTTTGTGGTAAATATTATCCTACCATGACCTAACTAGGCTCAAAAGATTCGTGTCGCGAAGTACATCAAAACTGTGTAATTAGTTATTTTTTTACCTATATTTAATACTCCGAACTTATGTCTTTTGACGTATTTAATGTGATGTGATGGAGAGAGAGTGGAGAAAACGTTAGAATTTTTAGCAAACTAAACAAGGCACAGAGTACATGGCGAGGAGAGTGTATCAACTGAGCCCTCCCGAGGTATTATTGTCACATCAAGTGGCTGAGATGGTTGACTGTAAGAATTTGCTCATTTAATTTACAGTCCCTTCTGATGGAATGCAGTGCAATGCAGGATCTGACCCTGGCAATTGCCATGGTGAGGCCGTCACGACGGTTCCTGAATGACGAGATGATGAACGGCAACAACGTCCTCATCGCAGAGAGGTATGGCACGGTGAGGCATGTGTATGTCGTGGCTGAAGACGACGAGTCGAAGCCGGCGGAGATGCAGCGGCGTGTGGCCTCGTGGAACCCCGGCACCGAGGTGATAGAGTTGCAGGGAGCTGATCATATGCCCATGTTCTCCAAGCCGAGGGAGCTCTCGGAATTACTCATGGAGATTGCCAACAAGTAGAGCTGATGCTTTCAGAAACATCCCCCGCTTGTAAAGCTGGTCATCTTAGCATACCACAATAAAGACCGTGCATTGATGCATGATTGCTAGCTAAATTGTTCTTCAATGATTACATAATATCGCACAGAGCTTGCACCTAAATCATGAAATAAGATCATATTATCTAGTCATTACGGCATTACGCGCAGAAGGAAACTAAAAAGATGTAACAGGAGCATTTGTGATATGTTCCTTTTTTTTTTTGGGAACATTTGTGATATGTTCCTCAACCACTGATCCCCGAACACCCATATTTTCGATTGAATTTTCCGTGCATGTTTTGGTGAATTATTTTTTATGTGGAGTAATAACTGAGGTATATATTGATTCATAAACAAACATTGAGCATAACTGAAGATTCGGTCTTCAATGTAAAAACACTACAATATGGAATAGCACACCTAATAATATGATGGCTTGATACAAATTGAGCTGATCGCACAAGCATGAATGGTGCAGGAGGGTTACAACCGCCGGCTGAACAAGCAAATATTCAAATGCATCAGATAACACTTACTGAAAGTAGTTTAGTACTAAATGAACAATAATTCAACACCGCACCAATTAGACTTCACCTATTAACTGGGATGACTTTAACCTGGCATGATTATTACTCATCGATATTACTTGAAATTAGAGCATCTAGTCTTCTTTTTGTAGATAGAGAACACATTCACATGAAACACATATGAAGGGCAACCATATTCTCCTAGTTAAGAGGGCCCACAAAAGGTACAAAGGGTCATTAGAATCCAAATCAATGATGGTACATCATGAGAAAAGATTAACAGTGAAGCAGTTTAGAGGCCTGCTGAATACAACTTGCTAAAGGGGCGAAGACCTGCATTAGGAGCAATCACTAGAAACTTCAGAAATCATTACATTCTACTGGTAGAAACAACCACCATTTGTTGTCAATGCAGAATCCCTCGGAACCAGTGCTGCCGAATAAGCATGTGTCTTCATGATTTGTTCTTGGCCCAATCTGGCACCTTCCTCTGATAAGGTAAATACAAACATAATCAGAAAACAGTGTTACATGCTGAGTCATTTTCCTTTTCTACATGTATATATTAGCATGGAAAAGGAAAGGGAAAAAATGAGTTAGTCTAGATAAGTTTAAATGGCCATTTTTCTACTCAATGGATTCTGTTTCTAGAATGAATAAAGTTAGAAATGGACTACACTCATGTATATTGCAGAAAGCTACCTCAGCTGTTAAGCACAATGCAAAACCAGTTGGTTTCTGAGGAGTTAATCAACAGACAGCCAATACTGAACGATTGGGACGAAATGCCAGTAATCAGTTGAAATTCAACATGCAATTTATGTTGTATGTTTAAAGATAAAGGATCTGATAGTTTAGGGATGAATAGTATTTTTATTTGTCGCGTGATAATGTGATGGTTGGTTTGTGAAGATGACATTAGGGCAATCAACTCAAACATCTTTGTTTTGCAAGTTTAAAGTACTAGTAAATTTCTGATAAAATAGTTGAATATCAGCTGAGCACACAAAATGATTATCATTTATACCAGATAGATGACAAATATGTAAAGTGGTTTCATATTATGTAGACATATAGCATGTTTATGAAGACAAAAAGCTGGGTTCAGAGCCTAATGTGAGTAGCATGATTTTGAACTTCCTGACACTTGGTATACCGCCTGCCAACACTCTAACTTAGACGAAGACTAGTAATATAAGCACCGAACACCAAATTTCTCATCCATCTCCACTAGACCTTTGCAGAAAAAAGGTACATGATAAACCTACAAGAAAAGAATATACTCCCTCCGGTTCCATATTAGAAGTCGTTTAGGATAGCGACACGGTCACCAAAGCACAACTTTGACTTCTTTTTTCTATAAAAATCTTTATTGGAAAGTTATATATGTATATTCTTATGAAAGTAATTTTCAAGACAAATCTATTTATATGATTTTCACATTTTCAAACTCAACGACTTAAAAGTTATTCATGATTTATATTCCCAATGTTTGACTCAAACCTTGTCCAAAACGACTTCTAATAGGGAACCGGAGGGAGTACAGATGCAGTGGAGAAAAACCTTTTGAGGTCACTCGTGTGTATCACATCCACCATTCAGCATTGGAAAGGTGGGAGGCCAAACCATCATGAAGGGAGAGACTCCAATCAGAGATTCACCCTGTCTCAGCTCATATACCTTCTCCACTGCCTTGCTTGAAATATTGAAGTAAAAGACTTTACTCCTTATCCGCAAGAACACAAAATCAGCATTGTCCCCAACTGCAGGCACTTGAACAACAACACCACTAAAAGTCCAAGTACGACCTGCACCACGAGAAGTCCAAGTACAATCTGCACGGTGCCCAAGTAGCTGACGCAGACAAATCGTATGCATCAGCTTCCAATTTCCAACGCTACTATAGTCCATACTGTAGCGCCAGACTTGCATCTGAAACTTCCTCACATAAACAAGGCAAAATCCAGAACGGCAGAACCTTCTGCACGGGACAGAGCAAAGTTTGGATCATAACCAAACTCCACTCCATTTGGGAGTCTGATACAGCTCGAGCTCATGGATGCCACATCTATTCCAAGAATGTACTGAGACATGCATATCAAATAGAGCTTGCCATTAGCAAGCAAGGGAGGTTTTTCACATCTAAGCCACTTTGCCGGTAGCTGAATCAGATCCGAATAACAGCCTACGCCCCATCCTCCGGCTTGTAAGTACCGAATATGGACCCATGCTTGCTGCTCACTGCGCATCACTGTCACTGCAGCGACCGACATGCCATCACCACCACCACCATCATGGAACAAGAACTCACTGGAGAATTGGCTAACGCTGGCATCAGGCTGAACTGAGATCCCGGGAAATCGAAGCACCGTGGTGCCTCTCTCGGGGTGCAAGGGGGAGAAGACTGTTTCTTCGCCGGGCATATCGTTTTCAGGCATGACGAAGACGATGAGGCGGCCATTGCTGCCGTCGGACACGGTCCCTGCGCCCCTACCGAAGTCAAAGCTGCCACGGCGGATGACGGCGTCGAGCTCCGGGGGCTGCGGGAGCGGCAAGAAGCGCAGCGGGAAGTCGCTGAAGTTGACGAAGCAGCCGAGGAGGCGGGGCGGGTGGAGGCGGGCGAAGCGGCGGAGCAAGGCCGGGTCTGAGGCGAGGCGGAGCCAGCGCGTGGAGACGGCGGCGGCGCGGACGAGGCAGGTGGGGAAGTCGAGGCGGAGGAGGATCTGGCGGAGGATATCGTCGTTGCCCAGCACAGCGGAGATCTGTGCCGGGGATGCCGCTTGCGGCGGCGGGGTGGGCTCCCTGCGCTTCACCACCGCAGCCATTGCCGCCGCCCGCCGCAATGCAGCAATCGGTGTACTAGACCTGTGGAGATTCGGCCGGATTTTGGAGAGGGAAAAGCTAGGGTTTATGCCTGGTTTGGGCGGAGGGGACGGCGAGCTGCCGGAATGGTGCGGGCGGGGGAGTGTCTCTCACGCTCTCCCGAATTCCAACCTCTGGAGTCGGTGTTAATGCCTCCGGCCCTCCGCTGCCACCTGCTAGTCGTAAGGCTAAGTTCAACAATACAAAGTAAAATGGAGAGGCAAACCTCCATTTGCCTCACATGTACAGTAGCAAGATGCAATCTCTTTTTTTGCTCTCTCCAACAGCCACAACGCAATTGCAAAATCGCCCCCCTGCCACCGCCGAGGAGCTCGCGCCCGCCTGCCAGGCCGCCGCCGCCGAGGCCGCGGCCCTCCAGTTCTCCGCGGCTGTCGTCGATTCGATGCCTCCTCCGCTGCTCTTCCTCGCCGGCGAACCTTGGGGACGCCGATGGCGGCGGAGGTGGGCGGCGCAGAGGTGAGGGAGGAGGAAGAGCTCGCGCCGGATCTTGCAGGCGGTGGAGGAGCTCAAGCGGCGGCGGATCTCGCAGGCGGTGGAAGAGCTCGTGCGGCGGCGGTGGGGCGGCGCGGGCCCGCTTCCTCCGCCTCGGCGCTCTTCCCTGACCGCCGAAGCTCCGCCGGAGCTCCCCTCCCGCCGCCGATGGCGCATCGAGTGGTTCTGGGGCCCAGGGTCGTCGTCGTCACCCACAGGTCGCCGGTTCCCTCCATCTCCGGCAGCTCCCCGCGACGAGCATCCTTCCCGGTAGGCACGCGATCTCCCTTCCCTCTCCCGCGCGCAGCCGGCATTCTCCCTTTCCTCTCCCGCACAGATGCCTTCAAGGAGAGAGGAGATGCAATTTTGCATCTCCTCTCTCCTGCGTAGGAAAAATGCATCGCCGATTGCCTTCTCTGTTGGAGAGCAATCCAAGCGAGCACAGTGCCGTTTGAGAGACAAAATTGCAAATGCCTTGCATTGTTGGACTTAGCCTAAATGCTCTCGCCCACCGCTCGACATGCAAAACCAAAACCGAAGCAAAAGGAGACCTTGGCAGTTAACCATCCACACTCCACACTCGTTCTCCTTCAAAACCTTCTTCAAAACAGAATATTCCGTCCTTATCATTGAGATTCTCTCCTTCATATTCACCTCTCCCGCATCCATCTTCCTTCATATTTCTCCTTCATCCCAACTACCCACACGCGGGTCCCATCTGTCAACCTCATCTCCACCTTATCCAAGGGCGCCCCTTTCTCCCTCCCCCATTCTCTCCACCTCGTGCTCATCCCACCATCCTCTCTCCCTCTAGCGCGGCGGCGAGC
Source organism: Cenchrus fungigraminus (assembly GCA_036936925.1). Classification (NCBI taxonomy): domain Eukaryota; kingdom Viridiplantae; phylum Streptophyta; class Magnoliopsida; order Poales; family Poaceae; genus Cenchrus; species Cenchrus fungigraminus. Next base: position 96,153,072 of record CM072770.1, read on the forward strand.
CGCCAGCGACTGTCGGGCAGGCCGGCGCAGCGCCTCCCTAGCCCCGACAGCCATCCCTCTCCCTGCAGTGGCACCCCACGAGCTATGACGGCCACGCAACTCGTCCTCCGCCCTCCCCTGCTCGTCGTCCTCCGCCGCGGGGAGGTGCAGGGGCTCCCCATCATCTGCCCTCCCCTGCTCGCTACCTCCTCCACCGGCCGGCGCGGACGAATCCATGAAGCTCCGACGCGGATCCTGGGCGCGGCGGCCTGCAGCTCCCCATGGCGGGCGGAGCTCAAGCAGGGGACGGCGACGGGCGGGTGGAGCTCCGGCGGCGGAGGTGGCGGAGCCGGCACGGAGAGCAGGGGCGTGGCGAGCCGCCGACACGGAGAGTAGGGGCGCCGGCAGCGCGGAGAGCAGGGGCGCTGGCGGCGGGTGCTGTCTGGGCGCCTCCCCCAATCCTGCTCCTCCATCCCGGGGATGTGTCGTCCGTCGGCGACGATGACGAGGTGGGGCTCGCGGACCGGCCATGGCGCCCTCCCCTGCTCGCTGGCAGCCTCCTCGGCATGCGGACGCGCGGATCTGCCGCTCCCAGGGCGGGCGGAGCTCCGACGGCGGCACTCGTCCCAATCTCCGACAGCGCCGGCGGCCCTCCTCTTCCCGTGGCTGCAGCGGCGAGCAATTTGCGGTGAGGAGGTCGTCCTCTCCATCTCCATCTCCTGCTCCCTCCGCCGCCGTCGCCGTCTCTGTGCTCCCCTGCTTCAAGCCGCGAGGTGCTTCCCCTGCTCGCGGCATTGGGCGGCGCAGGAGCAGCAGCGGCGGCACAGGAGCAGGCGCAGGAGCGGCGGCGACGGTGCAGGAGCTCCAGCCAGCGCGACGACGAGGAGCTCCACACGCCGACCATGCCTCTCCGGCTTCCGAGCACAGGCGCGAGCTCGTTGGGGGCAGCGGCAGCAGGACGTCGTGGTGGGGCCGGCGCAGCTAAAGGAGGTCCTGGATCCATGCGGAATATGAAGGAGACGCGAGCCGACGGGATTTTGACGTTGGTTTGACGTCCCCCGCTGCAGCCGAAAAAAACGTTATCCCTCTCATGTCCCCGGTGCGGATGGTCTTAGGACCAGACTAGGCAGGTGGTTGAACCCGCAAAACACCAACTGAAGCCTCTACCAGTGGTTCACCTGGGGCACTCCGAACCTAGACTCTACCCATAGAGTCTATAATATAGGATATTGTAGCAAGACACTGGTTCTTTCCAACGCAGTTTTCTTTGTATAGAGTCCAAATGAAAATCAATCAATCAATTTCTCTCTTCTATCAAGACCCTTTGTGGCATGAATCCAACTCCTTGTGGCGAGGTTCGACCCATGTCACACCCGGTTTCCAAAACAAACCAAGTGCTACCTATATGTATGCCAGGATCTAGTTCCATACATATAGTGACATCATTAGTAAATAACAGAAACAATATCACGTAAAGAAAAGAGATTATCAGAGATTTACAGCAGAATCCTGGGAAGCAAAAGGCTCCAAACTTCACAGGCAATCGACTGGGGGTTGCGTACACCTAGCACCATCTTCTGGACTTCACACACCTTCTTCTGAACAGCGGTTTAGCAAGGGTGAGCACATTTATGGTTGGAGCTCAGCAAGTGGAAGAAGATGCAAGGCTATCAAGGATAGGCTAAATTTTACAGTGGTTAGCATTTTAATATTGGTCAAGTTTTAATTAACAAGCACCTAGTTACTAGATATAAGTTCATACCAACCCACTTAAACATTTAGAAAACATCTCATCTCAAAAACCCACAAGAAACCACAATTTAATTCCATCTTTAAGTTTGATTATCATGTGAGGGTCCAAGCCGCTCTTGACCGTGAGCATGGCTGATCAATCAGTTTTCACTCTGCAGAGGTTGTACACTTTACCCACAGTTCGTGTTCCCCATGTCGCCCAGGTTTGCAAGGCCCTTAAACACTTCTGAAGTGAGTGGCTAGGGGTCCACTACGGAGCCTTTACAAAGGAATGCAGAAGACCAACAACCCGCGACAGTTACAGCAGCGGAGCGGGCCATAACCCTCCCTAGTGGTCAGCACCTTAGCAAAGGCTGCTACCCCAAAAGAACCGGGCTATACCCCTTCAACTCCGGCCCCTGTGCTCCTTTCGGATAAGGTTATCAAATAGTTCCACACGCCTAATTAATTGACTAAGCTAGAGCCATATAGACTGTGGTTGCACTATTTTCTTGGGTGGTTCTCCATGTTCCGATTAAATTAAGGTATTCTTGTATTAACCATAAGCATCATCATAAAACATGCATAACTTTCATTTGTATAAAAGATTATTTGCAACCATCGCAAGGTAAAGCAACTAAGCATTGTCTACTCAAAACATTTATTTAAACCAGATTGTTCAAGGGTACAAGGATAAAGTCTAGTCATGTCCTTAAAAAGGTTTTCCCATCAAATTTATGCAATATCATAAAAGGTAAACTTAGTTGTCATGCAATTATATAGGATAAAATAAAATATGCAGGGGGAGAAGACCACTTGCCTTTCTCCAACAAAAACTACTCTTATGTTCTTCCGTTCTTACTCTTTGATACTCTTGATCTTCAAGATTTCCGAACAACAGCTCGATCTTCTACTCGAAACAAACATCGGGCACAACACATGCAAAGCAACAAACGAGAACAACTAAGAACAATACACCAATCAAGAAAAGGCTTTAAAAAGAAGAAAAGGGTTTCGTTCTAGGATCGCGAACGCAAGAAACGCTAGGAACGAAACTATCATTGAAAAGGCACGTCTATCGAGAGGTTTGGATTATAACACAGAAGCTAGCTATGTGCTTGATATGTTTTAATTGAATAAAATTATGTTCATTGTTACTTCATAGAAATAACCTTTTTATAATTAAGCAGGTTATATTTAGATATAAAAGAACGATTGTGAAACTTAATCCACTTTTATTTATAAATATTCAAGTAGGATTTATGCAAATTAAACATTTAATTTAGAAGAAACATGTGAAGCATCTAAGCGTAAGCGTGTAACTTTATTTTCGAGTTCAACTAAACACATTATATTTCAAAAACACATTTATATTCATATTAACCAAATTAACATTTAATTAAGAAAATTCCGGATACATCCTATGTTGCTTTTATTTTGAAAGCAGATTAAATAAACATTAGCCAGTTTAAGTTTTGCTATGAAAACCGATGTGCAACTCTAAATAGATTTTTATTTAGAAAACATCATTAAATAAGATTAGTCAATTTAACTTTATCTATGAAAACCGTTATATAGGCCCTAATCAAATTTCATTCAGAAAAAGCATTCCAATAGATGTTAATCAAATTAATTTAGGATAAAATTATTAAAACACATTTTAGGTAACATTAGCACTAGCGCGTATTTTACTGTGAGACAAAACTAACGCAACAAGAACGACCTTAAACAGGCTAAAGGGTGAGATCTACAGATTAAATAGGGATTAGGGATCTAATCAAGGTTAACCGTAGATTGGATGGGAATTTACAAAGCAAGGAGTAGATGGAGACATGTGGCTTAGGTTACTAGTGTTGGCTCTTGAAGCAAAGGAATATATATGTGACATAAACATGATGTCATGCTCACATCATCAAGCAAGGAACATGAACAGATACGTGAGATACACTAGCTTGTTGATATACGGCAAGGATAGATGCATGGCATAAAGTTCTAAGGAAAAAGAATGGCAAGAAGGTCGATAAGAGTTTCTAGAAAAAACAGATTATGACTTTAAATAAATTATGTGTAAAAGAATTGTTTAAGTTGGACAAGAGCAAGGATTAAATTGCTATAATACATATGCTGAAATTTATTGGAATTGTATTTAGAAGAAATAACAAGTATATGACATAAGCATCATGCAATGCTGACATCATGAAGGTGTTATTTGTACGGAGGGCTTGCTTACTTGAATATGGCAAACACATGCATATGCATGCAAGCATAGATTGAACAGGGTGCTAGCATGTGTAGAATGTTGCACTGCTGTGCGTGATGGTGCTGATAAAGAGAGGAATATATACCGACAAGAATGCTTGGTATTGATGGCATGTTCTAACGTGAAGATACAGGAAGAAAAGGGCATCAACAGACCACACTATAAACATTATTATGAGGTTGATCAACAAGAATAACACTATTGAAGTTTGTATGCAGCAGCTACTGCATGCAGCTAGCTGATTGTTTGGCACTAAACAGAAAAATAGAGACATCGGGAGAACACGATCATGACAACATGTGCTAGCAGTTGATACAAAACATGTAGCGCATGGGAATGGTTCTCACCAGGGACAGACGGACATGCATGGGTGTCTTGGCTGCGTGAAGACGAGGCTGGAACATCTAGTAGCAACGAATCAGCGCTGTGGTGGATTGGCATGATGATGCCATTCATCTGCAGCAACAGAGATAAACAGGCTTGGCATAGAAACCGATGGAAAAAGAAGAAACGAGGATGAAGAGATCGTGTGGGGTGCTCACCGGTGGGGAAGGTACTCAACGATGGCCGGAATATGATGCGGCCGGAAACGAAATTGAACAGATCGAAGAGACGGCGGCCAGTTCAAGCGCCGGGCTTCTTGTGATGGCGCCGGCTTGGCTCCAGGGAACTTCTGGTCGACGAACTGGCAAGGCCGCCTGTGCTCTGTCCGGCACTCCGGCTTCGTCGGGCAGCGACCATACGGCGGAGCACGGCGGTGAGGAGGCGACCAGCTCGGCGTGCAGCAGGGGCGCAACAGGGCTCGAGCTCCTCGTTTTATAGGCACTGAAGAGGAAACTGAGGCGGCTTCGATGGAGATTGAAAGCGGCTGACGGCCGGCCAATGATGGCTTTAGTGGTGGCCGTTTCTGGATTCTGGAAGAGCGGAAGAAAAGAAACAGAGGCAGTGCAGTTGATTGCTCCATCGAGCATTGAAGCCGAGCGACGTGGCGCTGCAAGTGGAGATGGAGCGGTGCGGCCACGGAGGGTTAAAGAGAAGGCCGTTTCAGTGGGAGAGGAGGCGGCGGAGAAGGAAGGGCCACGAGGACGGCAAGCGGCTCGAGCTCGGGCGCGGGCAGCCGTGCGGTGCGACCGCGGCGCACGGGCACGTAGGCGAGCGGTGGTAGACAAAGGATATAGCGGTGCCGGCTCAGGTGCTAACAGGCGCAGGAGTCGGGTGGGTGTGGCGCACTGGAACCAGGCGATCGGGACAGGGCACCAGGGCACGGGTGAATGGTGGTGCACGGCCAAGGGAAGGCGACCGACGCGGGCCGAGCGGCGCAACGTTGTGTTGCGTGCGTGTGAGGAGCACGACAGCACGCGGTAGTGAGCAGGCATGTGGGTAGAGTTGGGGACGCACACGAGGGAGGCGAGCGGACGCTGCGGGTAAGCCGAGCGACTGTGCTGCAGGAGGTCGAGAGGCGCGCGGCGGCGCTGGCCAGGCCAGACATGGGAGGACTGACATGCGGCGCACGCACGTCAATGGAGTGGCGCGACAGGAGAAGCGTATGGGTGCGCAGGATGTTGCGCACGGGAGCCGGCGGATCACGGTGTGGTGTGCGGTGGCAGAAGGGAGGCCACCGGATGGAGGTAAGGGATCGGCCTGACAAGCGGGGCCCGACTGCCGACCAGATAGAGAGGGAAGAGAGAGCTGGGCCGGGTGGGGAAACTGGGCCGGAACGAGGCCGGCGGGCTACTGATGCTGCCGGGCTCGGATAAAAGAAAAGGGAGGTCGGGTTGGGCTAGATGGATTACAGAAGAAGAAAAGGAGAGATAGAGAGAAGAAAAAAACATTTTGGAGTTTGATCTTTATATGAATTTGAAAACACTAACTCAAACAAAACAAATGCAAACGAATTGTATGCAACACTCAAACAGTCATTTTATTTAATTTTTAAAAAACAATCAATTCTTTTTATATATATACTAAATTTCCTGTAAAGAAAATAAATGTTGGCAAAATTTTAAAATTACGAGAAATCGTTATTTTATTATTCGTTCTATTAACATCCTGAAATCGGAAAATTTCAGGGTGTTACAACCCACCGCCTCAAAAGACCCTCGCGTGCTTGCACCGCGAGAAACGACCACCTTACGTTTCCTAACGTGCACCCTCGCGGACTTCTTTTGCATCCGAACGGCCAGGCTCCAGAGGTCGTCCAGGACACCAAACAGGACCAATGCACCCTGTGGGCCTAACCACACGATGGGGCGGCTATCAAATAGGCTCTAGTTTTATACCTGTCATGTTGTATGCTATTTTGATTTCAAATCGTATGTTGTTTGATTTTTTATCTCAAATTTGACCCTTTATCTTATTCAAAAAATGCTTTTAAATACAATACATTTTGTTATAGCTTATTTTATGAACTAGTAAAGTGCATGTGCAGCACGCACGTGTTATCGAAAAATCTGCTTTTGTAGGGTCGTGTATGTGGTGATACAATCTGAAATTTCAAGATATTGTAAAGTTAAGTAAGAACCCAACCAAAGAACAATGTCTAGTTGCTAACCTGAAAACAAATGAATATGAGGACAATGTTTAGCAACTCACACACAAAGATGCTGAAATTTGTTGCAGCCAAGGAAAAGAGTTGTGGACAAAGCTCAATGCTATACAAGTTATGGAAAGATGTTAGCTGATTGCTCGCATAAATAAAGGCTACAAGTTATTACACAATTGATGACTATTGTGAAACTGAATCAACATCAAACAAAGTCATTCAATGTGGTGATCTCATCACTTAATTTGTTCTTTTTTTCTTTCTTTTTGCCTCTTTTTTTTGCTACTGAGTTCAGCACACTAGATACAAATGAGACAAATTAGTGATTGCTATCTCAACAATTTTTGAGATATGAAAGAAACAAGACTCTGCACAAAGTTTCAGTGGACTCAAATATAAAGCAAATATGTATACTGATATTTCCGTGGTCTAATCAGGATATAACTTCAAGATTCACGACTTAAGCATAGATTACTCTGATAGTCCTTCAAGTAAGCTTTCTAACAAGCACAATAACAACCTAAACAAATCTCAGATGTAAAGTTATGCTTGGTTTAGTCTTATGTGCTCAAACTACAGATCTGAAAGGCAAATGACTTTGGGATGAAATATGACTTGTCCAACAACACAAGAACAAAAGGGGGGGGGGGGACACAGATCTGATGGGAGAATAAAGGGGAAAGTCAGATCAGAGATGGAATATGAAGGGGAACACAAAGATTCAGCAACCAAACTCGATCCATTGGACTAGAACTTAACCAAACTCACTGAAATTTTAGAACGGGTTATGGGTAGTGGAAATTTTTGGTATTTGCAGTTTAGCATAGTAAACAAAAGGGAAAATAGTGGTTAAGATCCTACCGAGTAAATCGTAGCTCTGAGTATCGAGATGATGCGGGGGCTTGCCCAATCTTCTCATCGTAGAATCTTGGGATAACTTGACTCATACAACCTGATGAACCTGAAGGACTGATTAGGCGACCAGAGAGGGGGGAGTAAATGGGAGCCGATAAAAATTTCTTCGAGAGAAAACCGGCTAAGTCCCAAAATCACAACCAAGGATTCTCACACGAACTTGCCAAGGTCACATAGTCACAACGGACCTACCAACTGTGACAGAACCACCCAAAATAAATACGGATTATCACTTAAGCCGGTCCACTTGGCTCATAAGCGATAACCAAGAGCTATTTTGTCGCCTCTGCCGGGTCATGCCCGGTAAATCACTTTCACAAGATCGAGATATGCGCTAAGCCCACACGAAGGCGGGACCAGAGTACATCATTACATTACATAAAAGTCCTCAAGTACTTAAAATTACAAACCAGGTTTTTCATACATAAAAGTAAAGGTGCTTCAGAGTTTAAACAGCGGAAATAAAACTAGCGGAAGATACACATGGGAGGCCATCCATAGAGTATCATTCTTCGTCATCATGCTCCCACTCAAGTTCCCAACCATCTGGAATAGATCCAGGCCAGATGGGATTACCTGAAAACCACAAATTAAGCAAGACTGAGTATACTAATACTCAGCAAGACTTACCCGACAAAAATAAATTACAACTAGACATGCAAGGCTTTCTGGCTGGTGGGTTTGTTTTGCCAAAAGCGACTAAGAGTTGATCCTTAATTTCAAATTTTAGCTCATATTCTAGTATGTTAACCATTCTAGGTGAGCACCTGTACTAAACAAGCATGTTGTGCAAACAATATTAAACAGGCAACAATATTAATCCAAATGTTCCATGAATAAATATGGGGTAGTCAGTGGTCAAGCCGACTCAGATAACGGCGAGTGATCGACGATCGATCGATTTATATCCTTGCAAGGTAAACCCAAGATACACGGAAGAAAGTAGACCAAATGCAGGGTCTACCCCAACCAGGCGGTTCCCGTCATTCCCCATATTAGGAAAAGATGCTACAGTCCTAAGTACAAGGTTTACTGGTACGCCCAAACATGGCACGTCCAGAATCACACTTGCACTACCGGTAGCGAACCGGGAGACGCATCTCAAGATTAGTAACGATAAAATTCCCGCACTGGTTCATTAGGTACTAGGCTTACCGGTCCCAATCCCGAAAAGCACTTGGTACGTTCAATAGCTTAGACCAGCACCATGCTACTCGGTCGAGACCGAACCCATTGCTCTTACCACATGAGCGAGTCAATTTATCCAACTTATGATTCCAACATAAGCATCCTATATCTCGTGAGCAATGAGTCATTACTCGACTTCTACCGTATCCTTAGAGCATGGCACTAGCGTTCCTAACATATTAGTAAAAGAGCATAGGAGTCCTAAGGATTATGCATCTAGGTTTCAAAGCAACTCCTGAAACTTAAATGCACATAACATAACATAAATACGAAAATAAATTGCAAGCTAGGAAATTGGGTTAATGCAACCGGTGCTTGCCTTCTTCTACGTTAGCAACAGCCTTGGGCTCTTCCGGACTTTGGTCCAGGTCTTGCTGCACACTAAGCTGGTTCACTTCACCATCAACGGTCCCGTCTCCCTCCTGGGTGAGTGTGTACGTACCGTCCGACAAATCTATATGCACACATGCATATGCATTAGGTTGTGTGAGAGTGGTTAATTAATTAAAGGTTAACTTTGATGGTGACTGTGTACATATTTAAGCAATTTAAATTACTTAACTTCACCAAACAGCAAGGGGGTGTGTTAAAAATTCAAAAACAGAAACATGACATGTTTTCACAATTTAACACCTTAATTGCCCTTTCTTTATTTAATTAATTAAAACAAGCCTTACAACCATAAATCCATATTAAATCAAAAACACCTCAAATGAGCCTAAGATTTTTCACACAGCAATATATACCTATTTTAAGCCGACAAACCAAAATCTAGCTTAAGATCATTTATATATTAATTTATATGTAAAAGACAAATTTCAGCCTAGCATAACACAAATAAATCTTACAAAAAGATTTACCATTCTTTTTGGTCTCAACTTTCTACTACAAGTCATTTATACCAAATTTAAGCCTCTAACCAAGGCATAGGTGCAGATTCAAATTATTTTTGAAATTTTGAATTTAAACTCCTACACAAGATTAAATCCAAAACATAAACCAAAGCACATCCTAAAATCACATCCATTCTACCAGAGGTACTATTCATTAAGACAAAGCCCTAGGGTGCACTTGTGCTTAAAGAAAAGTTTATTAAAGGGGCTATAAAAAGCATCAAGATTAATCTAACATAAAGCTTACATAAATCATAATTAAATATCTACGCATCAAACTTATGTCAACTTCGGTCACAAATCTAAACATGCGAATAAGAGCAACATATCCAAAATTCAACTCCAAATCAAGTGTATATTTTAAACTACACTAAAAACACCTCAAACTGAGTTTGAATTTACATTTAAAAACTAAACAGAAAAACACTATACAACTTTTGTAAAAGTTGTAGATCTACTCTCAAGGATTCCAGAACAATTGGATTTGCATTTTTCTAAATTTTCTACGATTTTCTACGGATTTTTGAAGGTACAGCCGAAACTAAAGAAACTCTTTTACAGCTAGGCCCTCGAAGAAACTTTTCGTTATTACAACTATACCCTTGGTTTACGGAAAACACCCCAGGAAGAGTTCAATCCTAGCAATGTCGCCCCCGGCGGCCATGGGGGCCTTGCCGGCGGCGATGGCCGGCCGGACCTCGCCGGGGAACGGCTTGAGAGGCCGTGAGCGGCTACCTTGAAGTGCTTGGGAGCGGAGGTTGGGACCGAAGGTGAGGGGAGAAGCTCCGCCGGCCACTCGTGGCGGCGGCCGAGGGGTGCTCCCGCCGGGAGCCCGATTCCCGTCGGCGGCGGAGTAACGAGCGGCGGCGGGCAGCGGAGGAGGTTGCAGGAGGGCCTAAGGGAGGAGTAGAAGTGGTTGGGCGGCGGCGGTTTGGAGCGGGACGCGGAGTTCCGCGGCGGCGGCTGCTATGGCGTGCGGTGGAGGTGAAAACGGCGCCGGCGGCCTGTGCTCTGATTTTGAACGGGAAGGACATGTGCGCGACCACGACGAGGCAATCACGAGCGCCGCGGATGCCAATTAAGCCGCCAGCTCGGCCGGCTGCATGCGTGCGGCCACATGGCGCTCGCGCGCGCAGGCGCGTGGCCCTGGACGGCGCGTCCAGGAACGTAGGCGCGGCGCACGGCGGTTAACTCGGGCGGAGGGTCCACGGAATGCCATCGGTCCACAGCGACGAGTTCAAGGGATCCGTACGCCGGAGGTTTGCTAGGGCGCCACGTGGACGCGTGCCGAGCGCGGCGGCGCGGCGTCCAGGCCCGGTTTCTATTCCGTTTTACCCTCTTCGAAAAATGCTAAACTCCAAAAAGTGTCAACGTACTCGAAAATCTCCAAAAATAAAAGTTGTAGAGGAGCTATAGACCTACAACTTTCACAAAGGACGACATATGTTTTGCTCAACAGATTTTTGGGAAAAACGTGTTGAAGTTCCAGCAAAACTCGGCCCGGAATTACTGTGCGCAGCAGCTTCAACTCGAATTTAAGCGGCTTTGCACTCAAAATTGGAATGTCCGCCAATTATGAAAAATGTGTTCCCGGAAATAAGGAACAACTTTTATATTGGCCGATTTTGAACTTCTATAGAGAAATTTGGAGAACGCGTAAGAAAACCAAATCAGCCTTTTAGGATCTATAGGGGTTTGACCACGCATTTTGACTTTGACCAAGGTCTTTTGTGCAAATGTGTGTAAAATCAAGTCAAACATGCTTAGGAGCTAACTAACCTTGATTAACACAACTAATTAAGGTATTTATCTTTAATAAACACCTGGGGTGTTACACCAACCCTAGGAGCTCCTGGTCACACCTTTAGGAAGCCTAGATGAAAGGCTTAGGGAAGCCACTCCTGCCACTGCTACCCCTTGTCTAGGATATCCTATGGCGAATCCTCTTCCTAAGCAAGACCCGTTCGAGGATCGGAGATGATGCATCCATCTCCGTTCGCATCGTCCGAGACTATTCCAGTCGAGGGTGTAGACTTTTCTGCCCCTCACGAATATGACTCGGAATATTTTCTTCACCATTGTGAAGGTGAACGATCATCATTGCCCTCGACCAAATTTGAGCCTCTTCCCGCTGGCCCATATTATTTTGCTTTTGACCTTGATTGAGAGTCAACAGTGAGCTTCCATGATGAATCTCTTGAGATGGAAATTTCATGGGTCAAGGAATTCTGTAAGGTGCCAACTGTGGAGTTCATAGGGAAGGACTCCATTGACAAGCATGGTAGCTTCATTCTTGATTTACCTGATGAACCATGCTCGCATCATGCCTCTCCAGAGTCGGACATGTTTAGTGCGCTGAGCACATTCGAGGGCTACAACCACCTTCTGGTCCTCTATTGCAAAATGTTTAGAAGGTTGATTGTAGATGCATATGTTTACCGTAAGCATTGCTGATTTTGTGTGTGCATTGCATATGTTTACCATAAGTAATGCATATGTTCTTTTTCCTTTTCTCTTATGATAGCGAATGTGTGTGTTGTCAATGCACTCATCAAGGGGGAGATTGAGGAACTGTGTGGTTTGAGGACCGGTGGATGGTCGCTTCCTGGTGTGATGAGTGATTGACAACGTTGTGTGGACTGACTCTTGACTAAGTATCGCAGATGAAGGTTGCGGCTTGATTGGTGTTGGCGCAGGTGAAGAATAAGCATGAAAGGTCTATGCTAGTGGGCCTCTAGGTGTGGAGCAGACAAGTAGGCTTGGTTCAAGGGACCCGGTGGCCAGCGGGATCAAGTGCGGGCCGCATGGTGGCAAGAATAGCAAGACAAAGTCGTGGACGGTTCCTTGGTTGAGCCTCAAAGCCGAGATTGAGCCGGGACGACGTGGGGGTCAAGTCATGAGTGGTGATTGGCAGGAGGTCACACCAAGTTCGCGGGGTTTCTAGTGGTTCACCACAAAACCATTAGATTACTTGGTTGAGCCACAAAGCCAAGACCGAAGACTCGACGTGGCTGTCAGGCCAAAACCGGTCTGACCGGTTGGTGAAACCGGTATGACCGGTTTGGGTCGCAGGGCGTCAGGAAGTTTCGAAGCGGAAGACATACGGCATGATCACAAGGCTTGCGTAGTGGTTACGCGGGTTTGCGGTGGATGCGCATCCGTCCGATGGTGCTAATCATGTGTTGACCAAAACGCCCTTGCATGGGCTTGTGTTGTAACTCCTAGTGTAGAGGAACTTTGGTATTTTGTCCAGATGGCTCTATATGTAGGAGGAGTGGCTGGTTGGGCATCCATCTCTTTGGCTAGTGGTGGGAGCGCTCTTTCATTTTGGGGTGCTTTTGGGAGAGTAGGTGAGAGGAGAGTGTGTGGCTCTTTGTTTGAGCTTTTTGCCATCCAAGATTTGTGATTCTTGTGAGTGGCTTGTAACCGGATATAGCTAAGTGATTCATAGTGAAATCTTCATCTTAATCATGTGTCAAATCCTTTAGTCTCGTGTGTTTTTCTTTTTCAGCATTTTCGGAGGTATTTTTGGAGGAATTTTCGTTCGTCGGATTTGAGACCGTTTCGAGGGGATTTTCTTTGAGAGAATTGTTGCTAGGATCTTTGTGAGCAACTTTGATATGATCCCTCCTCAAATCCGGCACAAATTCGGTTTGGATTTGAAGTTTTCTCCAAAACCGTGTTTTTTTGTAGGATTTCGGTTGATCTCAATTTCCGTGATGTATACTTGAACTTTATTGGAGATTTTCTCAGATCTGTTAGCTCTTGAGCTTGTGCATCTATAGCTCAAATTTCGTCTTCAATCATGGAGTATTGCGGGCGGTTTTTTAATCTACGCTCGGGCGTTTTTCTTGCTGTTCATCGGTTCGTCTCTGTCTGTTCATGTGCAGGCTTCGAATCGAGAGGCAGGTGGCCAACGGTCCAGCGCACAGGACGTGCAGGGCACGCACTCGCAGCGGCCGCACCAAGCCAGCAGGAGCAGCACGCGGTCCACGTCGAGCTCGAGCTCTCGATTCAGAGCAAGGCCTTGTTTAGTTGGCTAAAATTTCTAACCTTTTCTCCACCCTCTCTCCATCACATCACATTAAATACGCCAAAAGATATATGTTCGGAGTATTAAATATAGGTCAAAAAATAACTAATTACACAGTTTGGATGTCCTTTGCGACACGAATCTTTTGAGCCTAATTAGATCATGGTAGGATAATATTTACCACAAACAAACAAAATGTGCTACAGTGTGCTACAGGAGTTCCAATAATTAAAAAAACAAAATTTTCAACCAACTAAACAAGGCCCAAGGCTTACGGTAACGCCCGCTGCGAGCGAAATAAAGTCCAGCGTGGAGTAGCTGTGCATGCGGGAGGTGCCGGTCCCCACCTAATTTTATTGCCGTGCGCGTTTGCAGGAGGGAAATAGCCAATAGCAGTACTCGGTGAGCTAGTCGCCTGTATTGAGCCGGCGTTTCATCAATCGCCCGCTTCATTTTCTCTCTCCCTTTCTCTCTCTGCCGGCAATGATTTTTCTGACGTTGAACCTTATTTCGCCTGCTGACTAGACTCCATAATACTTGCTCTCAAGCCAGCACAACCTGGGTCTTGTTTAGTTAGCTATTTTTCCTCCTTTCCACTCTCTCTCCACCACATTAAATACGTCAAAAGACATATGTTCGGAATACTAAATGTAGATAAAATCAAAAACTAATTACATAGTTTTGATGGTCTTTGCGACACGAATCTTTTGAGTCTAATTAGGCCATGATAGAACAATATTTACCAAAAAAGTCGAAACTTACCTTTTGCTACAGTGTGTTAAAAAAGTAAATTTTTCTGACAACTAAACAAGACCCTGGTCGCAGCTTCAGCGGTTCTCAGCTTGGTGCAGAGCAGAACGCCAGGAGCATGTCAACGACATCAGCTTCTACAGCGAGCTGATCACCAAGTGAGCATCACCTGCAGGCCAGCAGCGTTCAGCAGCGAACAGTTCGTGCACACCAGCAGGCCGACAGCTACACTTTGGTCCAGGCGAACAGAAGCAGATTTAGTGCTTGACAGCAGGTTCGATTCACAATAGCATCTCTGCATTTCTCGTATGATCAATGTCAGCTAATGATTGGCTTTCCTGTTAGCTTTTGGTTACATATTTAATCATATAAACAGTAGCTGCAGGTGTTTTTAATCTTTGAAAGTGTGAATTGTCTTTTCCATGCTACAGCTCACATGATTAGGCAATGATTGTTTGCTGAGTAGTTTATTTCTTAATCATTGTTTGCCTTGGCCGACGGTGGCAGTGGTAATTAGTATTCTGTATTCAGGCTCAATTAGATTATTTTATCCCTTGCATTCTTATTCTTTTAGTTAACTTTGTGCATGCTTGGTTTGTGGGCGCTTAGTAGTGATCCAGCTTATTCTTTTGTGCGAACTTTTGCCTCGCTTTGCGTTTGCTTCCGCTACGCTTTAAGCGTATCTAGTCCTTCCTAGAGTGAGCTTGTCACGAGTTGACAAGTGTCATCTTGACAATTAGACACGAGGTGTGTTTGGAGTGAAATCGGGATATAAGCCGAGTTCTTTCAAGGAGAGAAATTTATCGGCTCTCATTCAGTCCCCTTCTCTAGTCGTCAATACAGTCCTTCAACCCAGCAGCTGAAGCTTCACTGATACATCATTGATTGGTGGTGATACAGGAACGACACCACCAATAACATCTGCAAGATGAAGTTCCTATGGCCGAGCTTATGACCTTGAACAAAGCACTACCAGGAGATAGCCTAAATTAGCATAGATTTTATTTTCCCTTTTCAAATAAAAGCAAGAACATGTCTTTAGGATAAGTTGTCATTCAGTATTTTTGGTCACTAACCTTCAGGTGGAGATTAAAAAGAACGATTGACAGGTGACACCTAATAAGTGCATATGAGCTACATCAACTACAACACCGTGGTAAGTTTTGGTGAGGGAATGTTTACAAAAGGAATCTTTATCTCCATACACTTGAGATTTGTTGCCTAGCAATGCAAACTTCAAGTGTGGGGGAGGTATGTGAGCATCTCGAGTAAAGTTCTTCTCATGCCAAATCTTATTCTGGTTTGTAAATGATGTTAGCTATTGCATCTTGCCTAACTAACTAGGTATGTTCTGCTTTTGACATTAAACAAAGCCCTTCGGGGAGGTTGCCGGAGGTTCACCATCATATGCTCATGTCTATGTCCCTCTTTAAATAGCTTGATCATACCTACATGCTTCCTTTCATCTATATTCATATGCTCTGATTTGAATGTATGTTTGATCGATGCACATTCATAGGCCTTTTAAATTAAGCATGGTGCTTAGGTTAAAATGCCATCTTCAACCAAACTAGACATGGTGTCAAGTTGATTGATGGACCTGTTAATGCTTTCATAGATATCGATTGCATGTATGTGGACTAACCCCTGCAGAACATTATCAAATCCAAATGGGTAAGTCATTGAGCTTGATTCATATGGAAAGGTAAGTCAAGGTGTAGGATTCATGTTGCACAACATACAAAGGAGTACATATGACCCCTTAAAGGTCCCAGGTAAGTATACCTTCTTGTTTATGAAGTGTAATACTGATCCAACCCTATTGAGAACATGACATGGTGACAATAAAAAATTTGAATTTGAATAAAGACTCCCTGGTTCTCGAACCAGCAGAATCCATCCTTTGTTTCCACTTGTCATTTGAAGGATGGCACTAGACACAAGCACCAGTGTGGGGGAGTTCTCTCAAGTCCATCATCGACATACAAACTCGAGAACTCCCACACAGGGGCTGCACAACATCGACTACGCCTTCAGGTTAAAGGACAAGGTAAGCTACAGTGAGCTGGTTGCCCCACGGGCCAGCCGAATCACCACTTGTCTTCCTTGTTTCCCCATATCCTTAAGGAGTGATGGTATGTGCAACATTATCTCACTCTCCCTTATCCATGAGTTTGAATGAAGTTTAACTCTGATCCATTAAATCAAACTCGGAACCATGCTCCTCTTGCTCTGCATGATTCCTGTGGTTGGCTTGCTTGTGTTTTATTCCTTACCTATCATCTTGATGCTTGTGAACAAATACCATTAAAGGGAACTCATGCTCATCTAAGTAGTTGACGTTTGAGATATGATTTGATGATATGATCTGCGCTCTTAATGCATAAGTGCTTGAGAATTTTATTTGAAAACTTGAAAGCCTTTGCAAAACTCCTCTTTGATATGCCATAGTCTTACCAAAGTCATATGATATTTTTAGTTGAAAACCTTACACTCATATGTTGCTTGTTGTTGCATTGAGTTTTGTCAAATTGTTGTGACCTTTGTGAGAATTCTTTTCATGCTTTCGTGATCAAGATTCATGTGCATCCCCTTGTTATGCTTCTACACTGGAAGTTGGCATTGTACCATCTATTTATTCCACCAAATAAAACTCCATGCATTGTTCCATGATTTATCCCTCCCCAAATATCTCCAAAAGAGACTAGGTTATATATGAAAAAAAGACGTGCTCAAACAGCATGATTAAAAAAGAGAAAAAGAAAGAAAAAGAGAGATATAGCAGGGCTCCGGGATGTCATATGGAGTCAGGTTATAGTAGTGATCGGTGGTGTAGAGGTGGTGTCTAGACTGCGGGTTATCCTTCATTTGCCTTGTGCCCCATGCATAGATAGAGGTAGGACGCGGTAGTGACAGCCGTTGGACCCTTCGTACTCCTCCGTGTCCGGGGTACACCTGAGCCTTTTAAAGCCAGGAGGGGCCAGTGCCCGAAGAGAGTGTTCATACCTAAGAGACCGTGTTAGACTCTGTACCCCATCAACATATCCTTCCCACCTATCTTATCCTACGGAGTCGTGTCCTCAGATCATTAGTTGGGCTAGAAGCTAGAGATCATCCGTCCTGTGGATTCGACAACACTCACAATACTATCCCTAGGGAAGTGCTAGAACGGTATATCTGTGCGCTTGCATATTCATTCGTGGTCATCGGTATACTTAGACATCTTGACGCTCACACTAACAATGCGCCGTTAGTAGTGACGTTAAGAAACGTCAACACTCAGCGACGATGCTGCTCTGGCTCCACATAGCCTCTCGTCTTCCAGCAGCTCACCCTCCACTACTCGTTCGTACCAGGTGCCATCGTCCGCCACACGACCACCGCACACTATCACTCTGTCAGCTTAAATCATGTACCCGTCACGGTCGAATGGTTTGTACACCGCAGGTACATCTTGTTATGTTCTTTCTAGTTTGCACGACATGTTGTGTTGTTACGTATTGATGAGTGGCATCTAATTTTATAAGGAGACCATCGATACCGACCGGAATGGGACCTTCGTCTTGGGTAGACCGCTCACCAACACATACACCGCCACCATCACTTGTTTTCCAGCAGCCTTTTCGGCCACCTGCTGTCCAGTAGCCCCACTTATATGACAACCCTTATCCTATCTCCAAAATGATACACTCTTAATACGAAACGTGCTTACCGAATTTTATTCAATAAAGTTTACACTTCTGGCACCTCACTTGACTCCGCAGCACACGACTTGCCGTGCTCCAACTAGGACTTCTTCCCGGAGGAGCAGAACCCGAAGGTGCTTGGCTACACAGTTAGGAGGGGCACCTTTAGAGACCCAGCTAATGCAGGAGGCAGCGGCGACGACGACGAAGACGGAGACGTCTAGAGCAGCGGTGGTGGAGTCTGCATCGGCGCGGCGGTGGCGTCTGCATCGGGAGCAGGCTTAGTGACACCGCCTCCAGACGATATTGCACAACGTCGCCTGCCACCACCAGACCCCCTCACATACCCCAACAACCACACGAGTGCAGCACAACATGCAGCTAGGAGGGCGAGGGGAGGTCAAGGGCCAGCACGACCATCGAAGCACATCCCTATTTAGTTTTGTTTGTTGAATACTATTTTTTATAAACTAGTTCCATCGTATCGATATTCGTACTCATATTGTATTTTTCGCTCAAAGTTTACAAGTAGACATATTTTTAATTGAAAAAGGACAAATGTATCAAAAATCTAAAAAACCTATAAAAAGCTTTTCGCAGTTGCCAACGACGATTGCTTCCAACCACCGCATCAAACGACGGTTGGAGCCTGCCGACCAACCACCGAGTGTAGGGCTGGATGAAAAACTCACGGCTCACAAACTCGCTGGAACTTGCTCATTAGTGGCTCGGCTCGACTCGACTCATTAGAATTTTTAAACGAGCTGAGCTAAGGTTTCAGCTCGGTCGTATAACGAGCCAACCTTACTTAGCGGTCTAGCAAAATGCTGTGATTAAGTGTCAAGTGTTGCTGCATGGAGTGTTTTAATTTCCTGCTGGATGAACTAAACTTATGATGATTTTTTAGTGTCAAGTGTTGGCACGTGGTGTTACACTCCTGCTGCATTGTAAGGAATTGTATGCTCGTAGCCTAAGAGGGGGAGGGGGTGAATTAGGCAAACTAAAAACCTTAACCTATGGCTTCACTACTTTTCCTCAAAGCAAAACTAGAACATACTATCTAGTTGTTCAACTAGGGTTGTTCTAGTGTGAAACTCCCATCCCAAAACAAGGTTTGCAACCTATAGCCAATCCTAGCATGATACTACTCTAGGAAAGTAAAGGCAAGCAAAGATTGCAATAGAGTAAATGCGGAAACGTAAAGGGGATGAGAGGAAGCAAACTCTTGACACGCGATTTATCCTGTGGTATCGGTAGGCACTGAGCCACCCCTAGTCCACGTTGTTGAAGCACTCACACAAGAGTATTGCTTCCCGGTCACCAAGTCTCTCCCAAGAGCACCACTTGACTCGCCACTTAGGCACTCGCCAAGCTCCCTTGATCACCTTGATGCCGCCTCCACTAAGGAGCTTCTCCACCAAGGAAGGGGGTCTCCACGTCCCCCGCACAAAGTGTCCTCGCCACTCCACACCAAGCCGGAGGGTCGATGACGATTGCCGGTGAGCCACTTAGGCCCCAAGGCTTCCGGCGAACCTTGTACACCTTGATTCACTCAAGAATCACCTCACAAGGTTGGCACAACCTTGCACTCACTCAGCTCTAAGCTAAGCCTAGCACTAAGCACATACACAAGGCATATGCAAGTCTAAGGATGGGCAATTAAGCACTTGGATGGATTGGATATGATCTTCTAGGTGTCTTGCACTCTCCTGCACTTCCACACAATCCAGCCGCCTCAAATGGGTTAGTGGAGGGGGTATAAATAGCCCAAGGCACTCAGCTAGCCGTTGGCTAACGGCTCACTGAAAAGTTGACCGTCGGATGAACCGACGCCTACTTTCCAGGAGCATCGGTTCATCCGGTGCCCCTCCCACGTCACGTAGCCGTTGAAGTTCTCTGTCAGAACTGCTCTGACGCTATGCACCGACGCTACGTCGGATCATCCGGTGCTGAAGGACTCCTCGCCAGAACGTCTCTGTAAGCTTCTTTAAGACCGTCGGATAGACCGACGCTTCTTCTGAACCAAGGCGTCGGTTCATCCGGTGCTGAAGGGTTCCTCTTGGCACGTCTCTGTCTTGTGCAAACTTGGTCATCGGATAGACCGATGTTTCGGTCTAAAGGACCGTCGGTTCATCCGGCGCTTCTGTCTTCACTGCTTCAGCTCTGCAACTCATCCGACGCAACTAGAATGTGGGCCGTCGGTTCATCCGACGGTGCCAATTCAGTTGGCCTTCTGCGCAGTGTACCAAGTACACCGACGCTCGCCTCTAGGGTACCATCGGTTCATCCGACGGTGCCATTTCCTGTTTTCTTGCGTCTTTGACTTTGGTTCAACTTGCCACCTCTTGGAGCCATCTTACCACTGTTTTATAACCTTGAAAAATAGACTATCTTCTGAATTTGGCATGTGGTATTTTGGTTTTAATTGTGGTTACATCCATGGGACCTATAAATGCCAACAAGGACATGCTAGACAATATGGTTAGTCCCATTGATCATGTTGTCATGAATCACCAAAATCAAACTCGAACTAATGGCATATGGGGCCATGTTCGCTACATGCATGGCTGCATAGTTGCATGGAGTGTTTTTGCTATTGAATGAACTTTACATTGCTGATTTATTTAATGCTCGGATAGATTATATGTGATTTGTTTTTTCATTTTGTTGTTGGAAGTTATATGAAATATACACCAATATATATTTATATATATCTTAATATGTGATCAATGATCCAATTTTTGACGCCTAGACTCACGAACTAACGAGCTGGCTCGAGCTTTCAAACGAGTCGACCCGAGCTCAGCTTTTGACTCGGTACCTTACCAAAACGAGCCGAGTTATAACGAGTCGCACCACTAATGAGCCGAGCTGGCTCGATATCCACTGACGAGGGCTCAGATTAGGGCCCCCTTTAACGGCGAGATAATCACACTTGAGGTGGAGTCTTCTGACACCATCGACAACGTGAAGGTCAAGATTCAGTATGAGAAGGGCTGAGGATCCCTGTCAAGACTGTCACTGGCAAGACGTCTTACTTCCGACCAGTTGGAAGTCTCCTCGACAAGCCTCCTGCTGGGAAGAAGCTTCTCCGACAAGCCTCCGCCTCGCACGACAAGCCTCCGCCTCGCACGACAACTCTCCGCCTCGCACGAGGAGTCTCCGCCTCGCACGAGGAGTTTCCGTCTCGCCTCCGACAACCTGCTCGTTCGCACGAGCACTCTCTGTCTCCGACCAAGACACGGTCCACGCAACGTGGCGCCACCCCGGTGCACGGGCTTCCCCGCTACGACACGTGGGGCGCCGGTTCCCCATGCCATGCAAGTACGCCAGCTGACGACACGCGCGGGCGGCCGGCTCTGACAAGAGCCGTAATGCAGCACTGCTCAGCTGCACGGCCCTCAACACGCCGTCTCATCCAACCCTACGGTACGCTAACTCCGACCGAGGCACTCGAGTGCCCCCTACGATTAGCACTGGCCTACGATTAGACCTTAATGTAGCATGCTCATCCCGTGCTCAGGCGAGTTGAGTCAGCACCAAAGTGCTCGGAGAAAGCGCCAGGTGCCCAAAGTAAGCAGCCCCGCCCGGCCACGCGGCGGCCTCAACGACAACGCGGTTCGGCTCCTCTTCAATGCACCCAGACGGACAGCGACGTGCGAGAGGACATCCCAGCGGCCAGCACTGTAACTTTCCCTTTAATTCTGCCCCTCCCCTTGCGTCTATAAAAGGGAGAGGAGGGCAACCGTCACAAGGGTTGACGAACCAAACTCTCATACGCCAGGGACTTGGGCTCAACACCATCTCCCGACCAGTTTGTAACCCCTACTACAGACAACCCTAGTGTGAGAACACGGCAGCTCGATACTGGACGTAGGGTATTACTTCTCGGAGGCCCGAACCAGTCTAAATCCCGGCGTCTCTCGCGCTAACCATCCGGGTCGGACACACGATCGATACAAATTTACTGTCCGGCGGTAGAGAACCCCGACATCCACCCTTTCCGCCGACCCAAGCACCCAGCCGCAAATCTTGAGCTCCAACTGCCGTTTCAAGTAGCGGTTGGACCCGACTGCCGTGGCAAACGGTGGCGGTGGTCTAGTTTTGAAAATTTCGGTTTTCCATATTTATTTTTGAAATATCTTGAAAAAATATATTAAAAAAATTCTTCTGGTGAGAGCGTTCTCCAATCTCCAGTTACCGGCCCACCTGGAATTCCCAAAGCCGTCGCCCGCTGCACGGAATGGAAATCGAGAGACCGCCGCGTCCCCCGCCGCCGCCGCCGCCTGTCGCCGCCGCAGTAGCCGCCGCGGCGGCCATTTCCTCGGTTCTCGGCGACGACGACCTCCTGCGCGAGATCCTTCTCCGCCTCGGCCTCCCCATCAGCCTCCTCCGCGCCGCCCTCGTCTGCCGGCGCTGGCTCAGCCACGCCTCCGATCCGGCCTTTCTCCGCCGATTCCGCGACCTCCACCCGCCGCGCCTCCTCGGCGCCTACCTCTCCACCTCCGCCGGCCCCAACCCGCGCCTGCGGTTCCTCCCGATCCGCCCGGTCCCGGAGCTCGCCGGCGCCGTCCGCCGCGCCGGCGCCTTCTTCGACGCCTTCAAGGGCTCCACCTCGTCCATCTACGACAGCCGCGGCGACCGCCTCCTCGTCACCACCTTCGACGACCGCAACGACTCCACGCACCAGGTCTGCAGCCCGCTGTCCCCCGCTGGGGACACGACCGTGGTCCCGCCGCCCCCACCGCCGCCGCCGATCCAGCTCGCCAACGACGACGAGTGCGTCATCTACCAGTACTGTGAATTCCTCCCCGACGATGGTGACGGAGGCTCCTACTTCTGCGTGGTGATGGGGTACAGCGAGCTGCAGACCAACGTGTACCTGTACGAGTTGCAGGACATCAATTGGGTTATCAGAGCCTCAGCGGTGGCGCAGCTCGCTTTATCGCCATGGAGATCGAGGGTTATGCTCTTCAGTAATGAGAAATTCTACATTTTGTCCGCAACCAACAAGATTCTTGTGTGCGATTTTCCATCCTCGAGTATCTCATTCATGGAGCTCCCAAGTGGGGTGGAGAACAAGCACGGTGGTTGCATCATGCTGTCCAGGGGAGACGGTTCTGGAATGTATCTCATGCATGTTAAAGAATCTCAACTTCAAATCTTCCACCGTGGGAAGGACAGCAATAATCCAGGCAATTGGGACCTAGTGGATTGTATTTGTTTGCGTCAGGTGTGCGCTAATCTGGATATGGCAACTTGGCCTTCTGTGGGTGGACATACTGCTAGTGTTAAGATATGCGCTGTTGGGGACAGTGCCAGGTTTGTGTTCTTGGAGGTGTTTGGCACCGTTGTTTTCTTGGATATTACAAGCAGGCAGGCAGTGAAGGTATATGAGCTGACACCAGAGGATAAGGAATTGGTTAGTGTCCGTTCGTTAATGCTGATGTGGCATCCTGCCTTCCCTCTGATGAAGAACTGAAGTAAACAAAAGGAGTTATGCACGGTTTGTCTCTTATTCCCTGTATAGCAATGTTGTCTCTTATCCAATTTATGATGTTTATCATTGTGCTTTCTGTAATTCTGTTACTGTTAGTCCCTTCTCTGGTTATGACATTTTTTGGTCTGCTTCATTGGCTCGCTGCCTCATTGTCTAGTTGACAGTGCGAATTGAGCTTATTTGTGGTGGAAATATTGGTTTGAATAAGTTCAACAAAATAGCTCAGATGCAAAGATGATTGCCAAGGGTGCAGTGTTGATTACTCTAACTTCTGTTAGTGATTCTCACACATCATGATGTTATAAAACCATGCAACAGCATACTGTGTAGGTGGAAGCAAGATTCCTCATTCGATTTTATGGCTAGGCTAGTTAATACACAAAAGTGCTGCTTGTTGCAACAGTTCTGTTTTCTTAAAGGAAGTTGTGCGTGTAGTATACTTAAAGGAAGTTGCGCATGTAGTATAATGATTGCAAGTTATGATATTAGGCCTTGTGCTTTATCTTGGTCCTATGGTTTATACTATTTTCTGATCGGCTTACTTGGCTTGGCTGCTCTATTATCTAGTTTACAATGCCAGTTAAACATATCTGTGGTAGAATTGTTGGTTTGAACCAATGCAACACAATTGCTCAGATGCAAAAAAATTGGCAGGGCTCCATTGTTTGTGACTCTGCTAATTTCTGTTAGTGACTAAATTATTTAACCATGCAACGCTGTATATGTTGGTGGAAAGCAAGGCTACTAACATTGTTTGTTTGGTTGGGCTAGTGAAGTCACAAATGTGTTGCTTGTTGCAGTGTTTATTGTAGTTTGTTTTTTTCGAAAGGAACTTGTGCCTGGATAATTAAGACTGTATTTTTCCTGTTTTGGTGCTAATAGGAGATTTGACTTGCCGATACAGGAGTCGTGTTATGCATGTCACTTTATGGATGCAAAAGAAATGAGACATTTGAATTATTTACAGACACAAAGATGGAAACTGAAATGGCAATTCAATTAACTTTTTAGACCTCTTAATTCCAATTTTTACTTTGTAGATCACATATATTTCATATTATTGTTTCTGTTAACGCTAAGCGAAGAAGATGAGATATAACAATTTAATATATGCCTGCACATTAACTGCTTTTGCTAAAAGTTTTCAGGTTAGCAACTGTTCCCTTCTGTACACTGCTTATGTATGACCCCTATTTCTTACCCCGCAGGCTTAGAGTGCAGCTTGAAAGGAGACGTACTTCCAAGGCTAAACTGCAGGGAAGATTGTGGTGAACTCAAATGAGAAAATAAAATAAAATAAAATAAAGGGAAGGCTAGTTCGTGGAAGTGGGGGAGCAATGACAACTCCGAATAAAAAATAGTTGCCGCATTACTTGTGTACTCCGTCATCCTATAATGTGGAACATTTTGACTTTTCATAGTTTGTGCTATGCATCTAGGTATACTCTACCTACAATTTGAGACTGAGGGAGTGGATTAGTTGCTGCATGTAAATAGAAGTATTAGATATAGAATGTTCAGTTATGTAACCTCTACATTTATTTTGACATGGTATGTTTCTGCTTTCTCTGGAACAGCAGTGTTTGCCCCAGCAACCAGGGCCGCATGACGGCTTACACTGCCAATGGTTCAGGCTTCGTTCCAATTTCCATAGTACTCCATCCGTTTCAAAATACTTGTCGCTGTTGATTTTTCTTTGCAACATTGACTATTCGTCTTATTCAAAAAATTATCGCAAACATGTAAAACGATAAGTCAAGTTTAAAATACATACAACATTAAAACATATAACAAACAAAATAAATTGTACTTGCACAATTTTTTGAATAAGACGAATTGTCAAAGTTACAGAAAAAAATCAATGACGACAAATATTTTGAAACGGAAGGAGTATCTGCAAAATAGAACCTTTTGGAGACGTGTTTAAAAATCAATCAGGTTCCGCTCATATTCAATGTCACGCTCACGCCTGCCCAAAGTTATACCCAGCAGGACGCGGGGGGTCACGCCTTCCACGGAGCAAGCTTGCAGGATTTGCCAATCTATTTTTTTTCCAATCATCCCAAATACCAGCAGAACTATTAAGAGAAGGTAAAGACTAATTTCCTCTGAGAACCAAACATAGGTTGTAAAATTTCTCAAATTCCGGCGTTGAAAAGTCATCAAGACTGAAGAGTCGACAAATTGGAATGGAACAGCTTTTCCCACATTTTTTTTCTGCATATTTCTTACGGAGCTGCTAGCGCCCGGACGTCCTTCCCGGCCACACGATTCGAGTAAGGAAGCGTATCAGCCGTCGGATCGTGTTGCAAAGTATGTTGATGTTACGAAGTATGTTGCGATCTCTTTTTCCATGTTGCGAACACTTTTTCCATGTTGCGAACCGTGATGCTTCCAACATTCAACGAGTACATGTTGCGAGCGTGTTGCGAACGTGTTGCGAGCATGTTGCGAACGCGGTTACGTGCAACATCCAACATCAGGAGTTTTTCTTCCCCTCCTCCCCCATGTTGCGACCATGTTGCGACTATATTGCGACCATGTTGCGACCCGTGTTGCGTGCAACATTCAACATCAGGAGCTCTCCTCCCCCCTTCCCATCGACACAAATCCCAACTCACATGTCTGCAACATCGAAACTCGACATCGCAACATTAAAATTTAATGTTTGCAACACCCAACATCAAGGGCCCTCCTTCTCGACACAACACTCAACATCACATATCTGCAATATCGAAACTCAACATCCGCAACATCCAAAATTAATGCTTGCAACATCGAAATTATTTAGATCTAATTTTGAAACATTCAAGTGGACCACTCGCAACATATAAGAACACGGATGCAACATGTTCAGACCGATTGCAACATGAAAGACAAACGATTACGTCATGAAGGCGACCAATTACAACATGCCAAGAACACTAGTGCAACAACACATGAAACACTACGAAACATGTCGAGAACACATGTGCAACATCGATTGGCAGTGATTGCGACATCTGTAGACAAACATTTGCAACATCCTAAAAAACTAAAGCTCTGGGGCATTAGAAACATCAGCGTGAAAAGGATCATTTATCGCAACATCAATATACACTGATTGCAACATCTCAAGATGGCGATTGCAACACCCCGGAGGCGAGGACGAAGGCCCAGGTCCCGTGCGCACTCGTCGCCGCTGAGGAGAACACGGCTCGCCGGCCGGTGAACGGAGCAGGGGAGGGGTCGGCGGCGTGGCTCGCCAACGAGTGGAGCAGGGGAGGGCTGCGCGGCACGGGCCGCACGGCTCGTCGGCGGGTGGAGCACGAGCAACACGCGGCTTGGGCTCGGCGAGCTCCGCCGCCCCGCGCTCGGCGAGCTCCTCCAGCGACCCGCGTCTCGGCGTTACCAGCGCCGCCTGCTCGATCCGTGGCCGCCGCGCCCCAGTCCGGGCGCTCCGCCGCCGGCACCGCTCCTCACGCGACCACCCTTCTTCCAGGCCGCCTCCCTCTACCTCCCGAACTCCCCAACACCACCGCCCCTAACCACCGCCGCCTGCAACCCGCCCACTGCCATCGATCCGCCTACACAAGCCATCCCAGCCCGAGGTGAGAATGGGAATCAGTCGCCCTCGACCTCCTCTCTCCGTTCCCCCACCTCCTGGCCGCCGCCGTGCTCGGGAAGGCTGCCGCCCACCACGATCAGAGCCGCCCCGTTCCCCTGTTCCTCTGTTCTGAGTCGAGGGAGGAAGAAGAAGGTAGTTTTGCCTTGAGCCCTCTCCCTCTTTTTCCTTTCTACACCGAGGCCCTTCCACCCTCTCTCTCTAATCTGTTTTGCCTGTCCGGAGGCTCCGGACGCCCGGAGGGAAGCATTACCGTATTTCTTATTTTTCCAAAATCTCGTTTTGAGGGACGACACACCCTGCCCTCGGATGGTAATCTGACGGATGCTGAATGCAGCTCACATGCGTTGTGGCGTGATCAGGAATCTACCTACCGTATACTGCTGTGCCGTGTCGAGACCGGTACGTAGCTCGCTCTCGCAGCTCAGAAGTCCGCAACACAGTTACACAGCCGCACTTTTCTCTGCTTGCGTCCCCTTCCCCTCTCCCCTGCAACTCCCCCCCTCAAGGCTCCAGCAACCAGGTCCGGTTTGAAGCTCACCGGCGAGGCGCTGCAGCCCCTCGGAGGTGTTGGCCGGAGGGGGAGTCTACGGGGAGCTGGAGAAGATGAAGCACGGCACGGGGAAGCTGGCTAGCCAAACTTGGTGAGAGAAGACGGAGCGCCGAGCTTGAGGAAGGAGGGGCACCGTACGTGACGTGGTACATTGAATCTGGACAGGCTCTCCAGTTAGCTATAAACACAGAAGAGTTGCATCTTTTCCCATTTTGGCTACTAAAGTACTAATATTGTTTTCTCTCTGCCTTTCAGATTTTGTATATATGTAGAGAAATTGACGAGAGAAGAAGATTCTCTGCACTGTGGTATATATCTCTCAAACAATTCAGAGACGCGGAGCTAGAATTGAGTGGTGTTCCATTATATCGAAATCGGAATCCAATACTGCAAAGGTTCTTCTTTATCATACTTGTTACAAAATGGTGACCATGCAATATTTCAACAAGTCGATGGCCCTTCTATTACTGCTTGTCTTCTGCTTTCCACTCACCATCCTTGCCCAGTTCCTCTCTGTTACTCAATCGAATATTTGGAATATTTCCAATATGCGGAGTAAAAATATATCCACGGACGACAAAGGAAGCACTCATCTTATGCTCCCCATTCTTAACGATGGCGAAATCTCATATACAAGTTATTTTGGCTTCTATACCATAGATGGTCATTCATTCGTTCTCTCTATTGTGATTTTTGGACCCCAAGCTCCAGTCATCTGGTCTGCTAACCCTGACAATCCTGTAAACCGTGACGCCATCTTAAAGTTCACTAGAGAAGGGGATTTGCTCCTCCATGACGGTCATGGCACCACTATCTGGTCCACAGAAACATCGAACAAGTCCGTTGCAAACATGAGTCTTGCTTCAGGAAACCTTGTGCTTTTTTATCAGAATAACTCCAGAGTCTGGCAGTCATTTGACCACCCTACAGATGTTAGCAATTAAGCCACGCCATGGTGTGGGCCTGGCGTGCGTCGCGTGTGTGGCACGCGGGTCGAGTCGGCGTCGTGATTCGTCGCGTACGTGCGGGCGTTTTCATGGCGGTCAGCGAGTCAGGGCGGGCGAGATCGTGTGCGGCGCGAGCTCGTCTGGTAGAACCAAGGAGGAGGGCCGAGCCGGGAGGAGCGCGGAGGCAGCGTGATGGGCGCCACTTGGCTTGCGGATGAGGATGGAGACCGATTCCTACGTGCAGTTTGTTGCTCACGAACGGGAAGATGCCGGGTCTCCAGGAACGTGCGTACGTGGGCGCCGAGCTCGCCGGAGTGTGGTGGCGTGAGTGCTTTACTGCCTAGGCCTATAAAAGGTCTTGTAATCCTTGTGTTCCGTGCTGAGGTGAATCCATTTGAGCAATAAAATCGCCAACATACAGGCCGTGTGGCGGCCGGGGCGTTCGTCGCCATTATTGTCCCTGTTTACTGTTCATCATCTTCTTCCTCGGTTCGTCGACATGTGAGCGAGGTAGAGCAAGCGCGGCGAGGGGGGGAGCTGCGGGAACACGCGTTCCTGGGCGGTTCTAACATTTGGTATCAAGAGCTAGGTTGAGAAGGAGGCGTTCGGCGATGTGGTGGCCAGGTCGCGTGGCGGCCGGCGGAGCCGCGGGCTGCGACGCGTGGCGAGGACGCGGGGCGCTGCATCCTGCACGGTCGCTGTTGGCGGTGCGTGGCCGGTGAGGCTGCGATGGCTTCGGTGCAGCGGAGAGGTCGTCAGGCCGTGTGTCGGCCTGTGCATGGCCTCCAATGGTGATGTTGCGGCAGCGGATCGTGTGTCGATCCTGCCGGGTGTGGTGTGCTCGATGGCGTGTGGCGCCGGTGGAGACGGAGCTCGGCGTATGGCGCCGACAGACAAGGAGCTCGGCGTGTGGCGCTGAGGAAGAAGGCTGTGATGTTCGAGCGCGTGTGTGTGTCTGTAGGATCGACGGTGCGTGAGTTCATGCTCGCGTTCGAGTCCGCCGTGTCAAGGCAGGAGTTCGAGCTCGTGGTGGCGTCATGCGCGAGTGTGTGCTCGGTATGGACGGTGTGCGTGTGGCCGCGCGTTCGAGTCCGTGGCAAGTGTGCGCCCTGTGTGGCGAGCTCGTGTAAGCCTGTGTGAGTCTGCTAGCCGTGGTGGCAGTCATGGCGGCGCCGACGATGAGGCGACACTCCTGTAGGGCAGGATGTGCGGCGATGTCACAAGTTAGGAGCTTAGGGGGAGTCGTGGCTTAGGGGGAGATTGTTAGCAATTAAGCCACGCCATGGTGTGGGCCTGGCGTGCGTCGCGTGTGTGGCACGCGGGTCGAGTCGGCGTCGTGATTCGTCGCGTACGTGCGGGCGTTTTCATGGCGGTCAGCGAGTCAGGGCGGGCGAGATCGTGTGCGGCGCGAGCTCGTCTGATAGAACCAAGGAGGAGGGCCGAGCCGGGAGGAGTGCAGAGGCAGCGTGATGGGCACCACTTGGCTTGCGGATGAGGATGGAGACCGATTCCTACGTGCAGTTTGTTGCTCACAAACGGGAAGATGCCGGGTCTCCAGGAACGTGCGTACGTGGGCGCCGAGCTCGCCGGAGTGTGGTGGCGTGAGTGCTTTACTGCCTAGGCCTATAAAAGGTCTTGTACTCCTTGTGTTCCGTGCTGAGGTGAATCCATTTGAGCAATAAAATCGCCAACATACAGGCCGTGTGGCGGCCGGGGCGTTCGTCGCCATTGTTGTCCCTGTTTACTGTTCATCATCTTCTTCCTCGGTTCGTCGACATGTGAGCGAGGTAGAGCAAGCGCGGCGAGGGGGGAGCTGCGGGAACACGCGTTCCTGGGTGGTTCTAACAACAGATACTTTGGTCATGGGCCAATCACTATGTAGGGGAATGAACCTCAGTGCCAAACCCACAAGCACAAAATGGAAATCTTCCAAGGTTTATCTTTCGGCAATGTGGCATGGGCTGCAGTACTCTTTCGAACCTGCAGCCTTCACACAGTTATTCCAAACTGAAAGTGGGTTACAGCTACGTTTGACACAAACTACTCCAATATCAACTTCTACACCATCAATTTGTTATATATTTGTTAATGGCAGCCTTGGATTCCCAGAGAAGATCTTCACACTACCATCAGCAAGTTCATTGCAATTCATGAGGTTAGAGTCTGACGGGCATTTGAGGCTATACGAGGTGAAGGAGGCAGGCAAAGCAAGGATGTTGATCGATGTATTGAGCATGGTCATGAACTTCTGTGATTACCCATTGGCCTGTGGTGATTACGGTGTTTGCAATAATGGACAGTGTTCTTGTCCTAGTTTCAGTCATTTTAGGTTCCAAAATGATCGGCTTCCAGGTGCTGGGTGCATACCCGTATCAAACATCTCCTGCAACCATGCACACGATCACCAGCTGATACCACTCAATGATGTTTCCTACTTCAGTTACAGTCTATTCTTGTCAAAAGCCGCATCAGGTTATTCACAAACTGTCTGCATGCAATCATGTTTATTGGATTGCTCCTGCAAAGTAGTACTTTTTCAGAATTATGGTCCTGGTGGTGATGGTGGTGGTTACTGCTTGCTGTTATCTGAGCAAAATCTAATTTTATTTGCAGAAGCTTCAACAGATCGCTTTTTAGTGTTTGTCAAGGTACAAGGCAATGGCTCAGATAAAAGGAGGATGATCATTATTGTTTCCTACACAGTCACAAGCTTGTGTCTAACATGGATATTGGTTTCTGCTGTCATATGGAAAAAGTTGAAGAAAGACCAGGACCAACTCTTAGACAACATACCTGGGACACCAAAGCGTTTCACCTTTAATGAGTTGAGGGTTGCTACCAGCCACTTCTCAGTGAAGCTTGGTTGTGGTGGATTTGGATCCGTCTTCCACGGCAAGATAGGTGTAGGAAACCATTGCTGTTAAACGCTTGGAGGGTGTCGAGCAAGGAATGGAAGAGTTCTTAGCAGAGGTCAAGACTATTGGCACAATCCATCACCTTAACCTTGTCAGGTTGGTAGGATTTTGTGCAGAGAGATCACATAATAAGCTCCTTGTCTACGAATACATGTCCAATGGCTCATTGGATAAATGGATTTTTGACACAAGTCCAGTCAGTATTCAGTCTTTCTTGGAAAACAAGACGTAACATCATCATGGCTATTGCTAGGGGATTGTCGTACCTCCATGAAGAATGCAAGGAAAAGATTGCCCATTTAGACATCAAGCCACAAAATATTCTGCTGGACGAAAATTTTAATGCAAAGCTCTCAGATTTCGGACTTTCTAAAATGATAAATAGGGACCAGAGCAAAGTGATGACTCGAATGCGAGGAACGCGTGGATATCTAGCACCTGAGTGGCTGGGCTCAAAAATCACCGAGAAGGCAGACATCTGCAGCTTTGGGATCGTGATGATCGAAATAATCTGTGGTCGACGTAATTTGGATGAATCTCGGCCCGAGCAGGGCATCCACCTGATAACCCTGCTTCAAGAAAAGGCTAGGTCAGGTCAGCTGTCTGATTTGGTGGACAGTAGCAGTAATGACATGAAGTTTTATATGGAGGAAGTTACGGAAACGATGAAGCTTGCGATGTGGTGCTTGCAGGTTGATAGCAGCAGAAGGCCCTTGATGTCAACAGTTGCCAAGGTGTTGGCAGGCGAGATGAGTACGGACGCCACACTTGATCGCACTTTTGTTGCAAGTTTTGGATCAAGCAATCCCGATGTAGCGGGACCAACTTCTTCCTATGTGCCTTCTGAGTCGCATTTATCAGGGCCTAGGTAATACTCCCCTATTTGGAGCACACTGATTATTTGACAGAAGTTTACATGTGTGTTTCTTCATATTGGTGTACTGTAGTTTTCGGGTTCGCCAACAAGGCATTTGCAAGTTTGACTGAGCTTCGGAGTGTTGAAGACACACTATCAAGCTTTGTTTGCTCAAATTCTGTTCATGTGCTTTGGCCGTTGGGTACTGGGTAGTGATTAGCACGAAGCACAAATATTTTCTTCTTGCACCGGCTTATTAGCGACAGCGTAATCCTGAACTGAAAATTAGCGACATCGACGTTGACGCTTGCTAGGTCGTTCAGTTCAGTGTGCGGATGCGTTTGCAGCTACAATAACACCACACTCGAGGCCTTCATGCATGGAGTCCTATGTGAGACATCAATAAAGCCATAATCATATTCAAAGTGTTAAGTTTTATATGAGCACAATTAAATATACCTGCACTTTTTCCTTTATTAGCTATTTTATAATTACTACAACGAAACCTCATGGCATTATGTATAAAGATACCTTTTGTGGTACGACTTTAGAAAGTGTCACAGACACTACTTGAGGCATTTTCATCCATATAGACATTTTTAAGTCAATTTGTAAATTGTCAAAATAGATAATTAGGGACATCTTTGAGACACATTACATTTCGACCTTAGCCCAATGTTTACTTTTTCGGTAAGAGAGAAAAAATGGAGGTCGACGAGAAACACATTTATCATATTTCTAGGATTTTTTTCGGATTTATCGTTTTTCTTCTAACGAAATTTAGGAAAAAAATCCTCAATTTCTACACAAAATAACCTAGATGGTTTTCACGGAATCTAACATAAAGACCGAGAGATAATGCGTAAAAATGGGATAAGATTTAGAATTACATGAAGTGGGAAGGTAGGATTAATTGGTTTAGAAGACTTTTCGGTGATAAAATAAAGAAATCGGGTTCAACCAAGAAACGTGTTTATCGGATTTTCTCCTTTTTTTGCCGAAAAATTTTTCCCTGCCTTTAACCCCATAAAGAGTTTCTGAGTGGTTTTCTTTAATACATTGAGATGCTTTTTAGACTTTGAGGCTATATAATGAACTACTCCTAAGAATCATAAGAAGTAAATATGCATGTAACAATTGGTTTGAGGTTGAGTTGGCTAGTAGGTTAAGTATCACGCAATATATAGTATGATGTCTCGAGCTTGAATATCCATCACTCAAAAATTACCATATATTTTCAATATATTTCTCACACACTTGGAGGATAGGGACATAATATTTTCAATATATTTCTAATGCGTCACGTAGGGGATGTATAAAGACATAATATAGTGGTATTACAAGTTTCCTTAGGAAACATAAGGACACCTAGAAAAATGTCTCTTCATTGAAAGAGACATTGCCTGTAGTGCTACCTTTGTGAGACATTGGAGAATGACTCTGTAACTGTGGACAGATAACAAAAAATGTCTTCTGAAGACAAATAGTGTCTCTATATGTGAGATTGTGTTAGAGTGAATGGCCGGACAAACAAATTTCATAAATAATAACTGTGTCTCGGATAGAAAAGTATGTGCAAATGTTTTATATGAAATATTACACATCTTGAGACATGAGCAATTTCTTTTGAAGGGCACTGTTGGGTTTCCCACAACCATTCATTTTCATATACGAAAGGGATGACTAGTTGCATGGTGTTCGAGCCCAAAAGTGGCACGCTTGAGAGGACCGGTCAGACGTGTTTTCCAAACTAGTCAAACCGGTTTGGTCAATATGCTCAAAATGAAAATTGGACTTCACCATTGCTCAAAATGAGGTTTTCACGCAGGGCACATATGACATGAGCTGTTGTACTGATAGTTACCATTTTTGGCATAGCCGATGTTTTTCTAAATGCTAAACGGCAAATAGTCGGTCACCCTCTGTGTAACATTTATATCGTTTAAACCATTTAAACGGAGTTAAACGGCCTAAACGGTTTTGCATAGTAACAATAAAACATACATATTTATGTACATAAAAGTCAAATATGCTAGGTGGTCTACATATTTGCACATGTAAAAAGTAAGTATTCTACCAAATAATTTTGTGGAAGAAATATCCTACAATACTTCATATACTTACAATGTTAATTGCTTCGATGTTGATTGTGGTAGTCGTAATCTTCTATTGACTAAATTATGAATTAAATGGTCATTTAATGCATGTAATCATGACTAACTCAATTTTTTAGATGATCTAGATGGTTTTGAACGGTTTAAACAGGTTTAAACAGGCCAACTGTTTAACTCATCATTTAGAGCCTAAGCGACACATGCAACCTCTGTTTACCGTTTAAACGGTAGCCTAAACGGCTGTTTAGGCAAACAGAGGCATAGTATCCTCTAAAATTTTTATTTTTTCTATCTTGTAATTAAATTGAATTTTTCAACATTTGTTGAGAGATATATATTGCCCATCTCTAGATAAATTCATATAATGTTTGCAAATTCACATAAATCATAATTCACCGGAATCATGATTTAAAACCCCTCGGGTTGGATTTTCGTAGGATGGTTCTGATCCTTGCTTTGTTTTAAATAACTATAGTAGAGTAATTTGGCCAATGTATTATTGTTTTAATTCACTGATAAAAGCTATTGGGAGAATTCAACTTTATCACCAAAATTTTCTCACCAATACATTAACCACTAGGTCGTCTTGTCAGTGAGATATATATCTATGTCTATGAGTTTTGGTTCAATTTACCTCCTAAACTATGTTATTTGGTTCAACTTACCCCATAATGTAGTTTATCATTTTTGTTTCTCGATACACAAGTTAAATTTTAATTTGAGACTTTGTAGGTGGTAGTGGTCATCATAATAAATATTAAAAAATATTTGACAAATTTTTCATCATAAGTTTTATATAATTTTTATCCTATCTACTAAATTTATTTTAAATATCTTACCCTATCAAAATAGTGAGGAAAAATCATGATATATTTTTTTAACATATCTTATGTTGAGTGCTATAAACTTGCAAATTTGAAGATAAAACCCCACTTGTGCATGGAGAAACAAAAAAAAAGACAAATTGTGTTAAGGGGTAAATTGAATCAAATGACGTTATTTAGGGTGTAAATTAAACCAAGATAAACTTTAGAGGGTTATTCAGACTTTTATTATACTTGAGGGGAGTAAATTGAACTTTTTCCATGTATATATAAATTTGTGATGAACAACATTTAGACAACATGCATAGTCTTAAAAGTATGATATCATCCAATATGCTAAATCATAATTTTGAATTTGTTGTCAAATCCATGGAAAGGTTTTTTTTTCATTTGGAAACTCAACGCATATAATAGAGATAATCCATCAATTTTGAGGTATCCTACCGGCCCATTGGAGTGTTGTGGCTCATTGAAAAATAACGAAAGTGGTTCTTGCAACTAAGCCCGAAGACTTGGGCTATGACTAGAGTTACACCAATGCTAGGCCCACATTTTCATATATCAATATAACGTCGTAATATAAAAGTACACAACAAACCAATTCCTTGTAGAGGTACAATGCAATGCAACTGGATATATCCTATCAAATTTATTTGCAGAACAAACAAACATATACTTTTAGAGTTATTTTTTTGAGATTTTACTTTTAGAGTTATTTACTACGCAGTACTACACAACATGCATTTTTGGCACTAGGATGAGCTTCTCCCTGCGATGCACCGTCAACCTAAACATCTCCGTCATATCAATGCATCCCATCGCAGCTGGCACCTCCCAGTTGAAGCGGTACATGAGGTTAGCCACCATGATCTCAAGGGTCGAGACTGAAAAGTTCATCCCGGGGCAGATCCTTCGTCCAGCCCCAAACGGCAGGAACTGAAAGTCATTCCCCTTGAAGTTGATGTCCACATCACTGCCCATGCCGATGATAAATCTCTCGGGTTTGAACTCCTCAGCATCCTCCCAGACACTCTTGTCCCTGCCAAGAGCCCATGCATTGACGAGGATGGGTGTTTTAGCTGGGATCATGTAGCCGTCGTCGACGTCCACATCGGTCATGGAGTAGTGGGGTGCAAGGAGCGGCGCCGGGGGATGCAGCCGAAGCGTCTCGTTGATAACGGCCTTGAGGTAGGGCAGGCCGGTGAGATCGTCTTCGGTCACCATCTGCTGTCGTCGTCCCTGAGGGACGCATCCCCTTATCTCAGCTTGTAAGGCTGACATGACGCGCGGATTTCTCAGGAGCTCGGCCATGACGAATTCTAGGACGATGTATGATGTGTCAGTGCCTCCAAAAAATATGTCCTGCACGGAGAGCAGTAAGTTAGTCAATTACTAGTACTCCCTTCATTTAAACTTGGCGTTTTAACTTTTTTAAGATACATTCATACATATCTTTTGTTGCATAGACATAAATATATATCTAGATGCCTAATAAAAAGTACAAGTAACAAGTACTCCATCTGTTCCTTTATATAAGCATTCGTAGGGTTAAAATTTTTTGTCAAAAATAAACATTCCTAGAGATAGGACAAAACTAAATGGGGTTGGTGGGTGGGTGGAGTGTTGGTGGGTAGTGTAAAATGAGGGGTATAGATGGCATTTCGATGTTGCTTGTTGAGTCTGAACCCTTGGAATGCTTATATAAAGGAACGGAGAGAGTAGATGCTTTTGCATTGACCAGTGTGATGTGTATGTAAAAGCGGCCATTTGCTCTGAATGGACATGGACAAGTCTTTATATAAGGATTTTCTTACAATGAGCATCGCCTTCAGGTGGTCTCTGGTGAGGCCGTACTCATGCTGATGAGAGAGGAGAACCTCAATGAAGTCAGGCTCCTGCTCCTGCACCAGCTTGCCTTGGTGATCATCGATCACCTTGTCCAGAAGCTCATCCCATCCCCTCCTCACCTTGTCGGCCCGGGCGCATATGGCTCTCCTGAAGACGCCGACCTGGAGCAACCATGGGAAGTAGTCCTCGTCATTGAAACCGCCGATAAGTCCGGCCGTCGCGTCGAGGAGCTCTCCCTGAAGAGTTTGGCCCGGGCACCGACCTTGAAGACCTTTCCTGACACCACCCGACACATGATGTCGGTGGTGAAGGCGTAGAGCAGCTCGCTCATGTCAATGGCCCGGCCCGCCGCTGCCGCGCCGCCGACCTTGGCCATGGCGAGCCGTACCTCCTCCTCGCGGCCGGCGCGGTAGGACTGCACCTTCCGGACGGTGAGCAGGTGCGTGGTGAGCAGCTTCTTGGCCTGCCGCCAGTGCTCGCCGTAGGTGGCGAAGGCGACGTCGAGGGAGCCATTGAGGAGCGCGCGGGCGGAGGTGGACGGCGGCCGCGAAGCGAGGCGGTGGTCGTGCGTGCGCATGACGGCCTCGGCGGCCCGCGGGCAGGAGACGACGAGCGTGGGCACGGAGCCGAGGCGGATGAGCACGAGGCCGCCGCGGCCGTACCTGGCGTCGAGGACGCGGAGGGAGCTGTGTGGGAGGAAGCCGACGAGGTGGAGGTGCCCAATCACCGGCAGCGCCGGGGGCGAAGGTGGGAGGCGGCGACCATGGTCACGATCAACTTCACCGCTAACAGCCGCCGGTTGCTGATGCTGCTTGTTCTTTGGTCTCCTCGTACACTGCTGCGTCGCGAGGTGTAGCAGCGCGAGGAAGGCCAGGAAGAACACGAGGAACAGCATCGCCGCCATTGGAGGCGTCTTGCCGAGCAGGGTCGTGACGTTCGGCTGCTGGTGGCGTGCTGCAACTGCAAGATTGCGCAGTGGAGCTGTGCAATGGCCGTGCATGCTGCGTGTATTTATAGCAAACGTATCCACGTGCGTCATCCTTGTAGTAATGGAATCTGGACAACCATCTGTTGTACCACCAGAGTGACAATGTGGCGAATCAAAAGTACTAACTGCTGACGGTACATCTGGCTTCTTTGGAGTTTGCCTTATCGCCTAGTTAAATCCAGCCAGAGTCCTACGCATTCTTGCGGCAGGTCTCATATATATACCGTAATTTCTCATTTGTGACGATAGTATAATCTGCAAGATTCTGCATGCCGATTGCACCGTAATTTATCTCTTACAGTAGATAAAAATTGAAAATTTAGCTTATTAGTATACGATTACAGTCGATCACTACCGGAAACCGGCCCTTCACCGTGAGCCAGGAGCTTCGCCGAGAGCCAAAAGCCCGGCTCTCGGCACAGGAGCTCTTCGCCGAGAGCATCAGGAACCGCTCTCGGCGAAGGTATGGCCCACGGCGCAGAGCTCCTTCGCCGAGAGCCTCGGTGCTCCAGCTCTCGGCGAAGGCCCGGCCCACAGTGCAGGTGTTCTTCACCGAGAGCGCTGGGGCCAAGGCTCTCGGCGAAGAACCCAGCTAACGGCGCCACCTCGACGCCGTCACGGCCGTCTCCCGTCCGTCAAATTCACCGAGAGGGAGGCCTCCTTGGCTCTCGGCGAAGAGGTACCCACAGTACAGGGACCACCTTCACCGAGAGCCTTCCCTCTTCGGTGAGTGTATTCTCCCTACTCACGGCGAAGTTTTGAAAAAACTTAACATTTTCGAGTTCAAACTTTTTCCTTGCTCAACATACACTCATACAATGTACATGTTCAAAATTGGCGCCATTTTGTCTTTGTTTGCTATATTTAACAATTTCACTTCTTTATACGTATTTTTTTCTTATACGTCCGATATGAACTGCAAGTGCATAAAATCATAGAGTAAATTTGTTCGAAAAATGATATTTATGTTCACGAGACATCTCTAAGACTATGTACATGAAATGAAGCTAAATTTTCTTGCATTTGGTTCTCGTATCGTGATGAAGATCGTGTGGTAGAAAGGTAAAAAAATTATATAAAATTCAAATGAAGTTTAAAAATCACGAATTTTGTCGAGTACTCATGATATCATACATAGAGATTGTGATAAATAGTAGAGAGCGTTTTGAATAATTTGACACGTACGCTCTTTAGAAACCGGAACATCTCACGAGAAGTTTCAGAGAATTTGAACTAACATCACTAGGTTTGGTCTCTTGGTGAAATTTCATTTTGAATTTGAGTACAACAACTTTTTTATAAGCAATACACAACATATCTAGTGACATGTTAAGTTTTGGTGAAATTTTGAATTTGTTTGCTATTTTTAAATAAAATTTGATGAAAATAATCTTCGGCGAGTGCTCGGCTCTCGGCGAAGAGGGGTTCTTCGCCGAGAGCCGAGCCACGTGGCTCTCGACGAAGGTGGGGTGCGGCCCACTGCTCCAAATTTTTTTAAAAAAAATTTAGGCCTCCACCCTCCCGTGAGGCAGCGGCCCGCGCGTGGGGCCTGCTTGGGGGCTTCGCCGAGAGCCGCGCATCTTGGCTCTCGGTGAAGGTGGATTTTTTTTTTTAAATTTAGGCCTCCACTCCTCCCGTGAGGCAGCGGCCCGCGCGTGGGGCCCGCTCGGGGGCTTCGCCGAGAGCCTCGCATCTTGGCTCTCGGTGAAGGTGGGGGCGCGCGGGGGCCGTAAGGTCTGCGGCGGCGCGTGGGCCCGCTCCTAGGCTTCGCCGAGAGCCTTGGATCTTAGCTCTCGGCGAAGGATTGCCCCTGGCCCGCTGTTAGTCACACACACAACACACACCACACCACACACCACGCACACACGCCAACACACAGACACACACCACGCACACACGCGCCGCCGCACCGCCGCCGGGCGTCGCCACCGCGCCCGCCCCCGCCGCGCCGCGCCGCCGACCCAGCCCCGCCGCTCCATCGCGCCGCGCCCGCGCTGCCGCCCCAGCCCCGCCGCACCACCACACCGCACCCGCGCCCCGCCCCCGCCGCGCCGCCCGCCCCACCGCCCGCTCCCCTGCCGCCTCCCCCACCGCGGCCACCCCCTCCCCTGTCGCCTCCCCCACCGCCAAGCACCCTCGGCTACCCCCTCCCCTGCTGCCCCTTCTTGAGGAGGAAGTTCAGCAGGGGGAAGTCCAGGAGGGGGAAGAAGGCCGGAGGTAGTTCAGGCAAGCCGGAGGAAGTTACGGAGGAAGTTGAGGAGGAAGTTCAGGAGGGGGAAGAAGGCCGGAGGAGGAAGTTCAGGAGGGGGAGAGGGGACCCGCCACCCCGAGCCTCGGTCGGGCCTCGCTGGCTGCCAAGGAGAAGGAGGGGGGAGGAGGATGGTTAGGAGACGTCGGAGCATCCATTGTCACAGCCGCATCGGGCGTCGTTGCTTCACCCCTTGTGAGTGCACTCATGACCTCATCTCGATTTCAGTAATTTAGTTACAAATTAGTGATGAATGAGTGATGTTGGATATACAATTATAGATAGGTATACAAATTTTAGATATGAATTAGTGATTTTGAATTTTAGAT
Organism: Cenchrus fungigraminus; assembly: GCA_036936925.1. Taxonomy (NCBI): domain Eukaryota; kingdom Viridiplantae; phylum Streptophyta; class Magnoliopsida; order Poales; family Poaceae; genus Cenchrus; species Cenchrus fungigraminus. Next base: position 96,193,775 of record CM072770.1, read on the forward strand.
ATAGAATTTGAACTTGTCATGCATCTCAATTTGAATTGTAATACTTGTCAATTTGACCACGTGTCGTGCTGCACCACATGTCATGTGTCCGGTCATCGAGCCGTGAGAAGAATTTTTTTGTGTGGCCCGACCTTCGTGTTGTGGCTTTTCTTGCAGGTTTTGAAAACCTCACAGAGAGGGAAGGTGCTGTCGAAATTTTAATTGACACTATTATGTTCATTTTTTTCAGGAGTTGAGCACCGAGCCACCGACCTCCGCCATCGGATTCCCGCTGCCTTCCTCCATCTTCTTCAAGCCAGCTAGGTGAGACATCGTCTTCAAGACACATGTGATTTGTCTGGCCATCGAGCCGTTGGAAGAAAACCCGTCTGTAGCCTGGCCTTCGTGCTGTGGCTTTTGTTGCAGGTTTTGGAAACCTCACCGTACAGGGGAGGTGCTGTCGAAATTTATATTTGACACTATTATGTTCATTTATTTCTGGTTCCCGGTGCCTTCCTCCGCCAGGGGTCCGTAGCTGCAGCCGCCCTCGTCTGGGTGAGGCAAATTTCATTCTCTTTACATATGATGTCGTAGATCGCGAAACCTAGTTAGGGGTCTCCTGTTCGGAAGAGATACAGTTTGAAATATGCAAAACTTTGCATATTTATGGCTGTATCTGTTTCGAATTGTCCACGTTTTTTGGACAGCCCGTGGATGCGTAGATGGGGTTAGTTTCTATGGTCTACTCCGATCCGAGACAGAGTTTCGGCAGCGCCTCCCCGTTGTTCTCCGGATACACAATCTCCCTAACGGGACGTGTATTTGGAGAACAGCGGGGAGGTGCTGTTGAAATTCTGTCTCGAATCAGAGTAGACCATAGGAACTAACCCCATCTACGCATCCACGGGTGGGATTAGGACCTATCTTTACCTATTAGAATGTGTAGACATTGTGTAGATGATGCAATGTATTTTATATGACTCACTGATATGTACAATGGATGGGCACCAAACGGTCGTTTGACACAAGAATGGATTGACAATGCTCAAGCTTTCACGGATGAAGCATTTAGAAAGGTTAAAGGGCCTAAAGACAGTAAAACGATATGGTGTCCCTACGGCAAGTGCGGAAACTCGCGCAAAAGGACAAAGTAGGTCATGGCAGCTCATCTCCACAACTTTGGTTTTACGAGAGACTACTCCAAGTGGACCTTTCATAGTGAAACCTGTCGTATGAGATCCGAGGCCGTGAGACAACGCATCGGAGAACTTGATGGTGATGCTGGAGTAGCAGACATGATAGATGACTTTCATGAAGCACATTTTCAAGGAGAACGTCCAGAGGAGGAGCCAGAGCCAAGCGCAAAGGCGTATTATGACATGTTGGCTGCAGCACAAAAACCCCTTCACCAGCACACCAAGCTATCTCAACTAGACTCCATCGGCCGCCTAATGGCCGTAAAGTCCCAGCATAACCTGAGTCGAGAATGCTTCGATGCTTTGGTGACCGTTTTTGGCGACATGCTTCCCGAAGATCACATTTTGCCGAAGAACATGTATGAAGCCCAAAAAGTCCTTCGTGCACTTAAGATGCCATACGAGAAGATACATGCCTGTCCGAATGGATGTGTCTTATTCAGGAAAGATCATGAGAAAGCCACACACTGTCCGAAATGTAAAGCGTCTCGGTACATTGAGGTAGACTCTGGTGAGGGTCGTCCAAAGACGCTGCTCTCGACCCCAGTGAGTGGCTTGCGGTACCTCCCGCCCATACCGCAGATCCAACGGATGTACATGATCGAGGAATCTGCGAAGGAAATGACTTGGCACAAAACGGGTCGCCGATACAGTGATAATCTTACACATCCATCCGATGCTGAAGCATTGACAAAGTTTGATGAGAAGCATGCTGACAAAGCGGGAGAGGCTCGCAATGTACGTGTTGCGCTGGCGACAGATGGTTCAATCCTTATGGAATGTTAGCTACCCCATACACTTGTTGGCCCGTGTTTGTAATCCCCCTCAATCTACCCCCCGGCATCATCTTTCAACGGTAGTACATATTCGTGTCGTTGATAATTCCTGGATACCCGGGAGATAATATGTTTGTGTACATGGAGCCTCTTATTGATGATTTGCTCAAGGCTTGGAATGAAGGGGTGGTGACATACGACCGAGCTACGAAGACAAACTTCAAAATGCACGTGTGGTACATGTACTCCTTGCATGACATGCCGGCTTATGGGTTATTTTGCGGCTGGTGTGACCACGGGAAGTTCCCTTGCCCAGTATGCAAGGCAGCTCTGATGTTCATTTGGTTGAAGAGCGGTGGGAAGTATTCTTCATTCGACAAACATCGACAATTCCTCCCTCTTGACCATCAATTCAGACGAGACACAAAGAACTTTATGAAAGGTGTCGTAGTTAAAGATCCACCCCCGCACATGATGACTGGTGCCGAGGTTCAAGCTCAGGTAGACGCTCTCGTGCTCAAAGAAGGAGAACGTCGTTTTGTGGGATATGGTGTGCAACATGCCTGGACTCAGAAGTCGGGCTTGTGGAGGCTACCCTACATAAAAGATCTTCATCTTCCACATAACATTGATGTGATGCACACCGAAAAGAATGTTGCCGAGGCACTGTGGGGTACAATCATGGACATACCGAAGAAGAGTAAGGACAATGTTAAGGCTAGAGTCGATTTAGAAATGTTATGCGATAGGCCAAAGCAAGTCATCCCGAAGCCTGTACCGGGCAAGAAATGGAAAAGGCCTAAGGCTGATTTCTTCCTTAATAGGAAACAAAGGAAGGAAGTACTAGAATGGATCCAAAATTTAATGTTCCCTGATGGGTATGCTGCGAATCTGAGGAGGGGAGTCAATTTAACTTCTCTAAAATTAAAGGGGCTGAAAAGTCATGACTACCACATTTGGATCGAGCGGCTTCTTTCGGTGATGGTTCGAGGCTATGTGCCTGAGCATGTGTGGCAAGTGCTGGCAGAGTTGAGCCATTTCTTCCGTCAGCTTTGTGCTAAGGAGTTATCTCATGCTGTGATTGACAAACTAGAACAAATTGCACCTGTGTTGCTCTATAAGCTAGAGAAGATCTTTCCACCCGGCTTCTTCAACCCGATGGAACATATGATATTGCACCTCCCGCGTGAGACACGATTGGGGGGGGCCTGTGCAGAACCATTGGTGCTATCCAATTGAGAGGGTTTGCAAGGTTCTTCGAAGCACATGTAAAAATAAAAATAAAATTGAAGCTTGCATTGCAGAGGCACAAATTCTGCAGGAGGTGTCAAACTTCACAACTAAATACTATGCGGAGCACCTTCCCAGTGTGCATAATTGCCCTCATCGATACAATGCTGGAGAAAATGAATCGAACCTCAGCCTTTTCTGAGGACAACTCAGAAGTGCAAGTGTTCGGATGCGCAAGACCTTATCTCTTGAAGAGTGGCGCACTATCACGATATATGTTTTGCGCAACCTTGAGGAAGTACGGCCATACATAGAGTAAGTTGTCATTAAATCTCATCATTTCCTTTCTTGTATGTTGCCTCATCTGCATCCAACCTCATTTGATTTGGTGCAGTGAATTTATTGGGCAATTTTGGGGTCATTCAAGGCCACCTAACGACCACGAGGAGGAAACCCTTCTTCGCTAGGGTGCGGTTGATAGGATTTCGCCGGACATAACAGCGGGGACCAGAAATCCTGATTTCATTGCCTGGTTCAAACAGAAGGTAATTTAGCTCGTACTCAGTACATTAAAAGTATTTTAGCTCGTACTCAGTATCGCATTAACCACTATCCTCCCTGAACTTGCAGGGTCTAACCGATCCGTTGATGAATCCTGAGGTGAGGCAGGTTTCCGGAGGTTTTGCCTTCAGGGTGAACTCATATAATGTTTATGATGTGAATGGGTATCGCTTTCACACGACAAAATACGAGGAGCAAAGGCCCAATCGAAGAACCACGAATAATGGAGTTTGTACGCGTAGCTCATCCGATGGGGTAGATTACTATGGAAGACTTCAAGAAATATACAAACTCGAGTATCATGGTTGCAAACCTCTTAAACCTGTCATATTCAAGTGTCATTGGTTTGATCCAAGCGCTCGCGGTATGAGACAGAATAAGAATCTTGGGCTCGTCGAAATTAAGCAGTCATCTGTGTACCCAGGGCACGATGTCTATATTGTGGCCCAACAGACCACACAAGTATATTACCTCTCATACCCTTGTAAAACTGACAAGCGTCTCCAGTGTTGGAGTGTTGTGTACAAGGTATCGCCACACGGTAAACTACCTGCCCCAAACAATGAAGATTACCACCTACTAGACCCAAACACATATGACGGAGAGTTCTTCCAAGAGGATGGGCTAGAAGGGAGCTTTGAGATAGACTTAACCCAAGCGATCGAAATGGAAGTAGACAATGAAATAGGTGTCGACGACGATGATGCAGAAGAGGTTCAAAATGATGACGACTTAAGATTACTTTAGCGATTACGTTTAGGCAATGGCAATGATGATGATGACACCGTTCCGCCTTTGGAGCACGGCGTTGAGTCTATGGACATGCGAGATAGTGATGATGAGTATGATCCGAATATTCCGGATTATGATGATTATTTCTAAAACATGTAAGATCCGTACTAATTGTAAATATGTTTATAATTTACTAGGATATTTGTTTCATGTACTAGTATAATTTGTTTCTTATTTATTACTAATTGATATTTAAATGTAATTATGTACTAATTGATTTACTCTTGTTTATTTCAGGTGTTTGATCCAAGATGCCGCCAAAGAAGAAGACGGTGTCGAAGAAGCACGGCCGTTTGGTGAGGAACCTCAATGACTTGTACCAGGACGAGGCTCAGGGCTCCGAGATGATGAGGAGGGTGTCGAGGTCCCCCTCCGTGGCACCCTCCGGTTCGTCTGGAGCCACGGGTCGCAAAAGTGCACCCTCTCCAGTTGCGGAGTCGTCATCGTCGTCGTCGTCGTCGTCGGAGGAGGAGGAGCAGGAGGTGCAGCAGGAGGATGATGAGGAGCAGAGGGGAGGAGGAGGAGGAGGAGGAGGAGGCGGGGGTGGGGGCGAGGCCATTCGACACTTCCGGAGCGACCCATACTACCTGCAAACTGCCCGATTATTAGACCCGAGAGAACACGGTAACTTATCTTAACCTTTTCATTGGTTCTCTTCAAACTTACATTCAAACTAATACATTTTGTGAATCATTTTGGCAGGGGGTGGAAGATCGAGAGTCCAGGTGGTCATAACCGTCTTCCCAATGGCATCTTGGGCGTTTTGACCAGGCTTCACTACCCCGGGTTCATGTGGGTTGGCGAGGGAGATGCTCGCCGAGAGGTGCTGGTGACGTCGTTTGACCACTACGCCCTCATGCCCGATGTTCGGGATCCGACTGGGCGGGTGTTCTCGAACAAGGCCATCCCGGTGGTTACCGAGTTTTGGGTGTGTCTTCCTATCAATAAATTGTGTTTCTGAATAAACTGACTTAATTGGATTTGGCTCATGTATTGACAACACTTTTATATGCAGGATTTCTACAGATGCTTGCCGAGATACGAGGCGGCGGCGAATGACAACGCCATGTTCATTTGTCGGAAACTTGTGTCGGATATGATTTACGAGTCCCGCGTCTCGCAAAACATGGTCTGGAAGGCTCAACAACATGAGAAAGTCCGAAAGTCGGACATGCGAAACCTCTGGCTCACTCCAGAACAATACATGGAGGTAAATATGCTCAATTCATTTTTCTTAGATTACATTTGCTCAATTTGATGTTCTTGTACGCTATGCACTTGATGACGTGCAGGTGCCTTTGTGGTGGTGTGCCGACCGGCCTCAGGTTTGGAGGGCAATTGTGGACAAGTGGTTTGAGCCGGATTGGGAGGCAAAGCACCTCGAGCACCGGCAGCGGTGTTTGAAGATGGCAGGTCCGGCACACCACCAAGGCCCCATTAACCTTCGCGAGTTTGGTCGTAGATGGGTATGTTTATTTATTTCTTTATTTCGATTAGTTGTTGTCTAACTCTCAATTATTCTAACACCCACTTTGTTGTTTTCTTGCAGTCTCAGGCACATGAGAATCAGCCTTGCAGCGAGCTCCAGGCATATGACATAGCACACAAGGGCAAGGCCAAGGCCTACGTCACCTTCAGCGTGGACGACCCGCCCGAGGCGTACAGCAACCCGACAATCCAGCCCCGCATCACAAGGTACGTCACGACGGCAAGGGAGGTTCGTGGGCCAGACTTCGATCCGGTGACAGAGCCTCTTGATGGAGAAAGCGTCGTGAGGAGCGGAGAAGGCAGGATGCATGGACGGTACCATGTTGGTGACAGTCTCCTGGTTCCGTCTGCTGTTCCGACGCTCGCGACGGTTCGATCTCGAGATAGGGGCACGAGCTCAGCCCCGCCCATACAACGGCGGCCCACTGCTACGCAGACGTTGCACGAGCAGTTCCAGGTTATTTCTGCTGTCTCCGTCGTCCATTGATATTTACATATGATTGCTTTGTATTCTAATTTTTGGATCAAATATTGTAGGCCCAACTTGCAGCAGAGAAGGCCGAGCGGGAGAGGCAGGTAGAAGAGACGCACAAGCAATCCCAGGAGCAGCTGCGACAGATGCACGAGGTCCACCAGAAGCAGATTGAAGCGTTACAGTCGGCCCATAATCAGCAGTTTGCCTCCGTGCTTCAGTACTTGGAAAACCTTGGTCACACGGTGGCGCCACAGGTGCAACTCCCTCCACTACCGCTGTGCAACCCCATCCACTACCACAGGTGTTCTTGCCTCCACTCGCTCGACCGGCTGCTATTTCTCCGGTGAGTTACTTTCGAACCCTGCTATTTTTTTTTCTCGTAGTGACCTAGAATGACTTCATACAAATGCTGAAAATCTTGTACATTCATTTCTGTCAATTTGACCACGTGTCGTGCGGCACCACATGTCATGTGTCCGGCCATCGAGCCGTGAGAAGAAATTTTTTGTGTGGCCCGACCTTCGTGTTGTGGCTTTTCTTGCATGTTTTGAAAACCTCACAGTGCAGGGGAGGTGCTATCGAAATTTTTAATTGACACTTCAAATTCTACGCAGGATCTATCGGCGGCATCAAATGATGGGCCTGTAGCATACGACGGGTCGCCGCCAGCTCAGCAGACTCCTTGGGGTGGGATGCAGTGGGTGCCACCTGGTCCGTGGCCGAGACCTGGCCCTCAGCAGCCGCCTGGCCCTCAACAGCCGCCTCACAGTTGGCCGGGGATGCCACAGGCGTCTGGGTGGGTGTCGTGGCCACAGCAGCCGCCGACGGGGGGAGGGGGGGTCGAGGTCCCAGTCACCGCATGATCAGCAGCCGAATGAGCGAGTTCGTGGAGTTAGCTACTTTTATTTGCATTTGGACATTTGTGACTTGCACTGGACCATTGTGACTTGCAGTTCGTGACTTTGCACTTGCACTTGGACTTCTTATCTGAATTTGTCGATTATGTGATCATTGGTGGACTATGTGATGATTACGAACTGCCTGTGATGAATATATATGCCTGTGATGAATTTATATGACTGTGATGATTCTTATATATGCCTGTGATGATTATATATACCTGCGATGATTTATGTCATTTGTGCGAATATTTGAGGCTGCTGGAAAAAAGAAAAAAAAACCTCTTCGCCGAGAGCACAATCCCTGGCTCTCGCCGAAGGGCCGTGTAATCACTGTTCTGGAGGCTTCTTTGCCGAGAGCAAAATCCCTGGCTCTCGGCGAAGGGTCCATCTTCAACGAGAGCAAAATCAGCGGCTCTCGGCGAAGAGGGCTTCTTCGCCGAGAGTCAGCTACCTGGCTCTCGGCGAAGGAGTGGTCCCCACTCCTAACGGCGGTACCGTCCCGTGATCGTAAGAGCGCCTACGACGAGAGCTAATTGTGCCTCTCGGCGCATATCCACCAAGAGGGTCCACCCATGCTCTCGGCGAAGGGGGCTTCGCCGGTACAGGTCCGCCGAGAGGCCTTCGCCGAGAGGCCTTCGCCGAGAGGAAAAGGGCCTTCGCCGAGAGGAACCCCGCTCTCGGCGAAGACCCAGAATCCTGTAGTGGATGCATTGCTCTGTCCAGTCCAAAATATAAGATATTTTAGTTTTATTTTTAAGTAAAACTTCTCTAACATGGATCAGGTTTGTTCTAAAATAAATTTATCTCAATAACATCATCTTGTTAGTTTTACTAAATTCATCATAAAACTATGTCCTGATATTTACTCCTCATAAAAAACTCAATATTATATTTCTTTTGTATTGTATATATTATATTTTTCCATAGATTTGTTCAAAATTAGAATAGAAAATTTTGACTTTGCTTCAACACATTTAATTTACTTATGACTTCGGCATGTTTATTTAACTTAGAGGTATCTATAACAACTATATAGGTGAGAACCACTACAAGTCATGGATAGATTTCTCTCAACATGCAAGCATTCTAGGTCACCAGGGGCGGAGCCAAAGGGGGGGCGCGCAGGGGCCTGGCCCCCCCTGTGCTGCCGTAACATCCCTAGGGAGCCTAAACTTAAGGCCTGGAAAAGCCTGTAGTTCCTTAATTACTTTTGTTAGCAGCAAGGAGTAGGATCAAGTAAGACACAAATTACCCCATAACAGATAGCACATGTTCCTAGCGCGCAGGACATTGAATGATGTTTCCCAATTCTTTATATATTTTCCAACCATTAGATGACACATGTCCCATCTTCTCAATTCTTTTAGACAACACCCTTCTCAATTCTTTAAATATTTTATTCTATTTTGAAGCAAACTTGACCAAAATACTTTTTTTTGCGCAAGCGAACCCATATCTTGCTATGTTATCCAACATATCTTTTTACTAGTATTTGATGAATAGTAAAAATTAGTGGTGGTCTTTATATATTTGAGTTATACAACATAACTAGTAGTGCATAGCAAAATGTAGGACATGTTCCATGCACTATCGATATATGGTCCAATAAGTTTGTTACATAATGGTAACACACCATTAGTTTTCGTATTACATTGGAACTCTAAGAAAAATTTTCTTATAAGATCATTTTCTATTCAACGTCTCGGCCCCCCCTAAGGTTAAATCCTGGCTACGCCCCTGTAGGTCACCATCCACTATACATCATGTCACCGTCCACCAAACCATCTATTTATGTCTTCAAGTGATTTTCTGTGACTAACAACATGTATTTGTGAGTAGCACACCACAAAATTCTCGCAGTTGAAATACATGTAGGATCAATCACTTAAGAATGGTTTCACTCCCAACAAAATAACATGCTTTCATATATAATGTTGTTTACAAATGAATGTTGTTATGTAATCATTTTGGTGTTTCTACTTTCACATTTTACCTTAAAAATTTATTTAAAAATTTTTCGCAGCAACACGCGGGGTATCACCTAGTCTTATATATACTTAGGGACAGAGGCAGCATTATAATTTCAATGATTTGTTAAAAGTATTATAATACAAAAATAACGGTCCTCAGTTATGTTTTGGACGGCTGATTTAGAAATGCCAGTAATTTGTGACATCCTAAGAAGAAAATTGAAGTATTTAGCATATATAATAATAGTATACTAACTAAATAGCGGGAAAGGACAACAGGATATGACATGCATGCATGCCAACACACCAAAGTTTTACGCTCTACCTTCCGAAATATACGATTTATTAGAATTTAGAAAGTCAAGCTTCATATTATTTATCATTTGACCAACAATTATTGAAATTATAGACATGCTTAGTATATTAAAAGTTGTATCATTTTTGCGTCTTCTAATATATATGAATGGATTTTGTAGCAATAAATGGTACATTTGATGAGGAGTTGACATTAATTCATGTATACTGTCAAAACCTTTTCTACAACGTAACATTAACACGCACGCTGCAAAGCCCAGCTAGCAGGTACTGTTACTACTTGTACAGTTGTACTTAGGGCAGTGTCCTAATGGAGGAAACTGACACGGTTTCCATAGCATAAGAAATCATCTATAAACTATACCTTACAGTGGTAGTGTCTTCAAGTAATAATTATTTTCTCTTCCTCTCTCAATTTGACCAATAGGGAGCGTTGCATTAATCCCATAGAAACTAGTGGTTTCTTCCTAATGGCAAATTCAAGATTTCTTATGCATTGGATCAAGAGGAGACATGATTTCTTCATGAGGAAACCATTTCTATGACTTGTGCTCTCTTTCCTCATTAATTAGGCTGTCACATCACCATTTTACTTAGTTGGCAAGCTCTCATTTGTACCAAACGAGTCATAATTTTGTCCACGCGTGCTCGCCGCCTTTGAATTAACCTACGCACTAATATTCGAGAAGCCAAGTCCAATGCGAGAGAGGAAATGACATTTATTTGAAGAAGTTAGTTTCTCGTCAAGCTAGTAGCAGACCAAAGGTCATCTAGCCTACATAGTTAGAGGAAGCTGAGGTATGGTCGCAATCAGAAGACCCGGATTCAATTCCTTATTGGAGTAAATTTAAGTGAAACTGATATTCGAGAGTTTTCTAAGTCAGAATTTGATTCTCTTCTGTTAATAAAAACCGTGGGGTGGTTTTACCCCGCCAGTTTAGTCAAGCTACCAGCACAAGTACAAGCAGGGGACGACTGTATATTATTTTTCATCCCAGGACAAAAATTATTGCATAATCCCTTTTATCAGAAAAATCATAATATTCAAGCTGTATAAATGCCATGTGCCTCTCACGTGGTGGAAAGTCTGGAACCCTGACGACTCTACTCGGTGTTCGGAACAGTCCACCGGCTGCACTCTGCCAGGATTTAAGAAACATTTGACTGGACAACGACGTGCATGCGCCGGTCAGCCGCTGCTCTCCAGGCGTGCATGCATGCATATCGATCGTCGCGGGCAGGCGGCGTTGTTCTTGTGTGCGGGACGACACGATGTTTCCAAGCAACGGAAACGTTGGGGATCGGAATTGAAGGAAAGGGTACAACGACGGTCTTTTTTTTTAATAAGACAACGACAGTCTAGCTAGGCCTGGGGGACTACTGCATTGTCGTCGGCCTCGGTAGACGTAGGGGTGGTAACGGGTCATAGTCCTAATACATCATTCACAATCCAACTAGTCCCTTTTATTTTTTTATTTAAAATTGAATAGAATTACGATCCGATCCTTGTAAGGCTCGATCTTTAAATTTCTTAGTACAAAATAAAGGGCCGGACAGCTTTACCGCCGGTCGTTGGTTACTACTCCCTTTGTCCCAATTTATTTGCACGCTTGGGACCGAGGAATGGAACTTAAGGAAGCGGTGAAATTACGTAACTACCCTAAAAAGGACTTGCCACACACGGCTGGCAGACGACGACAGAGCGTTCAGGGAGATTTTTCACCTTTCTTTTGTTTTGCTGCCGCGTGTGTGTGTGGATGAGCAGCACTTTGAATTTTTATATTCACATCTGTACACCTGCAGCAAACAGTGATATGGCAGCATGCCATCGAGACCGGTTATTGTGGGAATTTTTTTAACCGCAGATGTGCAATTAAAACAGGACGGAGGGAGTATACATAAACGATTTGTAGGAGTGTTTTTTTAGGAGTGGGCGGATTTGCCGCACGATCCAACAAAAACGGACGGTCACTGAAGCACAAGACCCGCACCCGGAAATAAATTTCCAAGTGCGGGTGACACACTACTGGAAAAACGCTTATTGCACCCCGGTCTATAACCCTCATTTGTACCGGTTATTGAACCGGTCCAGGTTCTCCGGTACAAATGAGGTGGCGTATTTGTACCGGACGAGATACCCAGTACAATTCACATTTGTATCGGGTGGAGTCCCGCCCCGGTGCAAATATGGATGGCTCCCAATCCGTCTCCCCCTCCCGTCCGTCTCCGTCTTCGTCACCGTCACTGTTCTCTTTCTTTTTCTTTCTTATCTTTGTGGTTTTCTCTTTCTCATCTCATCTCATCTCTATCTCAATCTTAATCTCATCTTCACAACACAAGTCACAGATTTACACAACACCAGATGATCACAACTCAAATCACCACAAGGTTCACAATTTCACAAGATTTACAACACTCAAATTCGATTCACAAGTCCAGAATCACAAGAGATGAGGATTCGCAAGTCCAACAAGTCACAAGAAAAAAACTCACAGCCGCCTCCGCGCCGGCCTCCAGGCTGCGCCCCTGCGCCCGCGCCGGGAGGCCCCGCGCCGCCCGTCGAGAGGCCGCACCCGTGCGCCGGTGGCCTGCCCATGCCGGCGGCCGCCTCCTGTGTCGCGCCTCCCGGTCGCGGAGGCCCCGCGCGCCCCGGTCGTGGCGGCCAGCCGCACCCCCACGCGTGCCCTATACCTCCTCACGGCGGCCTCGTGCTAGGAGAGAAAGAGATAGAAGAGTTAGAGATAGATGAGGGAGAAGATGAGTTAGAGATGAGGGAGAGAGGTGATGGGTGGTGGTGGATGGATCGAGCAGATATTGGTGGAAGAGAGACGGAAGCGGAGACGGCGTCGCTAGGTAGGAATATGTAACACCCCAGGTGTTTATTAAAGATAAATACCTTAATTAGTTGTGTTAATCAAGTTTAATTGGCTCCTAAACATGTTTGACATGATTATGCTCACCTTTGCACATACACCCTTGGTCAAAATCCCAATTCATGGTCAAACACCAAGTGCTCCTTAAAGCTGATTTGGTTTTCTTACGCGTTCTCCAAAATTCATTATAGAAGTTCAAAATCGGCCAATATAAAAGTTTTTCCTTATTTCCGGGAACACAATTTTCATAATTGGCAGACATTCAAATTTTGAGTGCAAGTTTGCTTAAATTCGAGTTGAACTCGCTGTGAACAGTAAAACGGGGCCTAGAATTTCTGCAAGTTCGTCACGTTTTTCCCATCAATCCTTTCATCAAAACATAGGTTGCCCTTTGGGAAAGTTGTAGTCCTATAGTTACTCTACAACTTTCGTTTTTGGAGATTTTCGAGTTGTATACAAAAATTTTGAGTTTCGCAATTTCGAAAATAAGCTAATGGAATAAAACTGGGCGCTGATGTCGTCGCTGCGCTCCAGAGCGCGGGCGCGCGCCGAGGGGCGTCTGCCACGCGTCAGGGCCCGCGTTCTCCGGCGTACGGGCAACTTAGGTGCTCTCGCTGTGGACCCTCGCCCCGCCGTGGACCCTCCGCCCGCGGTTGCCTGTGCACCGCGCCCACCCGCGCATGAACGCCGCACCAGTGACACGCGCCGGGCGTCGCGGTTGCCAGCCGGAACGCGTGGGTGCGAGCGCCCGCCGGCGCGTCGTCCGCAGGGTAAAAGAGGGGAGAGAAGGGAGGGGTCGTTGGTTTTCTCGTCCGCCCCGCCATCCTCGTCCGCCTCGCCTGCTGCTCTCGTTCGCTCCGCACCGTGCGGCGCAGCGTCGTCGCCATTACCGCCGCCGCAGCCGAGCAAGCTTCCGTGCCCTCTTCCTCTACCGCACAACCCCCTCCACCTCTTCCCTAGGACACGCAGGAGCCCCCGAAGCCACCTGTTGCCCGGGCTGGCCCGAGCCTCGCCGGGGATTCGAACCGTAGCGGCCTCCCCGCCGCCCGTCCGTCGCCGCCGACTGCCGGCCACGTCTCCACCCCGTCCAAGCCCCAAAACGAGATCGTGGTGAGCCCCTTGTCACTCCTCACTACTTCCCCGGTCCATCCCGACGACGAGCTCGCCGGATTTTGACCTCCACCGCCGGCCATGACGCCCGAGGACCTGTCTGTGATTGGGATTCTCGTCTGGGGACCTAGTTGTAATTTCCGAGGAGCTATCTGCGAATCCAAGGATTTGAGTGTAATAAGATTCTTTAGGGTTTCGGCTGCAACTTAGAAAATTCATTAAAAATCGTAGAAAAATCAGAAAAATGCAAATCCAATTTTGTTGGTTTCATGGTGAAGAAGTCTACCTTTTATAGAAAGGTTATATAGGGTTTTTCTGTGTAGTTTTTGAATTAAAAATTCAAACTCAGTTTGATATGTTTTTGCTGTAGATTAAAATATACACATGCTATGAACTTGAATTTTGGATATGTTGCTCTCTATGGAATTTCTAGATTTGTGACTAAAGTTGGCATGAGTTTGATGTGTAGATATTTAGTTATGATTTATGCAAGCTCTAGGCTAGTTTAATTTTGATGCTTTTTATAGCCCTTTTATTAAACTTTTATTTAAGCACAAGTGCACCCTAGGGCTTTGTATTGATTAATAGTACCTTTGGTAGAATGGATATGATTTTAGGGTGTGGTTTGTTATGTGTTTTGGATTTAATATTGTGTAGGAGTTTAAATTCAAAATTTGAAAAATAATTTGAATCTGCACCTATGCTTTGGTCAGATGCTTAGATTTGACATGTATGACTTATAGGAGAAAGTTGAGATCAAAAATATTAGTATATATTTTTATAAGATTTAATTAAGTTAAGCTAGGCTAAAATTTGTCTTTTTCATATAAATTAATTTATAAATGATCTTAAGCTAGATTTTGGTTTGTGAGCTTAAAATAGGCGTCTGATGCTGTGTGCAAAAGCTTAGACTCATTTGAGGTGTTTTTGATTTAATATGGAATTACGGTTGTAAGGCTTGTTTTAGTTAATTAAATAAAGAAATGGAAATTAAGGTGTTAAATTGTGAAAACATGTCATGTTTCTGTTTTTGAATTTTCAACACACCCCCTTGCTGTTTGGTGAAGTTAAGTAATTTAATTTGCTTAAATATGTACACAGTCACCATCAAAGTTAACCTTTAATTAATTAACCACTCTCACACAACCTAATGCATATGCATGTGTGCGTGTAGATTTGCCGGACGGTACGTACACACTCACCCAGGAGGGAGACGGGACCATTGATGGTGAAGTGAACCAGCTTAGTGTGCAGCAAGACCTGGACCAAAGTCCAGAAGAGCCCAAGGCTAGTGCTGAAATAGAAGAAGGCAAGCACCGGAGTCACATATAACCTTTTTGGATTAAAACTTATACTCTTTTACTTTTTAGCATTTAATGTTACTTTGTGCATTTAAGTTTCAGAAGTTGCTTTGAAACCTAGATGCATGATCCTTAGGACTCCTATGCTCTTTTACTAGTATGTTAGGAATGCTAGTGCCATGCTTTAAGGACACGGTACAAGTCGAGTAATGACTCATTGCTCGCGAGATTTAGGATGCTTATGTTGGAATCATAAGTTGGATAAATTGACTCGCTCATGTGGTAAGAGCAATGGGTTCGGTCTCGACCGAGTAGCATGGTGCTGGTCTAAGCTATTGAACGTACCAAGTGCTTGTCGGGAATGGGACCGGTAAGCCTAGTACCTAATGAACCAGTGCGGGAATTTTATTGCTACTAATCTTGAGATGCGTCTCCCGGTTCGCTACCGGTAGTGCAAGTGTGATTCTGGACGTGCCATGTTTGGGCGTACCAGTAAACCTTGTACTTAGGACTGTATCATCTTTTTCTAATCTGGAGAATGACGGGAACCGCCTGGTTGGGGTAGACACTGCATTTGGTCTACCTTCTTCCGTGTATCTTGGGTTTACCTTGCAAGGATATAAATCGATCGATCGTCGGTCACTCGCCGTTATCTGAGTCGGCTTGACCACTGGCTACCCCATGTTTATTTATGGAACATTTCGGATTAATATTGTTGGATGATTAATCTTGTTTGTACAACCATGCTTGCTTAGCTAGGTGCTTACCTAGAATGGTTAACATACTAGAACTTGAGCTAAAATTTGAAAGTAAGGATCAACTCTTAGTTGCTTTTGGCAAAACAAACCCACCAGCCAAAAAACCTTGCATGTCTAGCTGTGTCTTTTTTTTGACGGGTCAGTCTTGCTGAGTATTAGTATACTCAGCCTTGCTTTTGTTGTTGTTTTCAGGTAATCCCATCTGGCCTGGTTCTATTCCAGATGGTTGGGAACTTGAATGGGAGAACGATGATGAGGAGTGATATGCATGGATGGCCTCCTGTGTGTATCATGCGTTTAGTTTAATTTTCCACTGTTTAAACTCTGAACCATGTTTACTTTTATGTACTGAAAAACCTGGTTTGTAATATTAAGTACGTATGGATCTTTTATGTAATGTAATGTTGTACTCTGGTCCCGCCTTCGTGTGGGCTTAGCGCATAACTCGATCCTGTATAAGTGATTTACCGGGCATGACCCGGCAGAGGCGACAAAATACTTCTTTATTATTGCTTAATGGCCATGTGGACCGGCTTAGGTGATAATACGAAATTATTTTAAGCGGTTCTGTCACAGAATATTTGTACCAGGGTGGAGTTAGACCCGGTATAAATGGATCCACATTTGTACCGGGTGGTGGCCCTGACCAGTATAAATGTGGGGCAATACATTTATACTAGGTGAAGCCACAAATCGGTGTAAATGTGAGGCATTTGTACCGGATGGGTTGGATGAGGCCCCGACGCATCCCTGTGAGGAGACATTTGTACCGGCCGGTGGCTCCAACCGATACAAATGCCCTCATTTGTACCAGGGCAAAAATACCCGTACAAATGAAAAAACAGGCCAGGGACAAATGCCCGATTCTCTAGTAGTGATGGCGTCACACGAATAAATCCGCAAGCGCACAAATACCATTGTAGCTTTCACCTTAGAGTATTCTAAGGGTGTCGAATCCAAGGGAATGTGTGTGCACTAACTTCGTACTAGACGATCCAAAGACACACCTGGATAAGAGGCGAGGATAGAGAGGATTACTAAAAATAGCACTACAGATGAGATTAAAGGTCGATCTTTAGATAGAACTTAACATGCGACTCCAGCACGCAGATCTATGTGGAACGTAGATCTATGATGTATCCACGATGGAGGATCAATGAAGGCCAGAAAGGTTGTCACCACCTACTGGACTGCTTCTACCAAACTTTGGGATAAGCCTGACGAATCATAACCGGTAGCATGACACTATGTCTACATTGTGGTTACTGTCGTAGCTAACGAGCCACGACACTCTGTACTAGCAGAACTACAACCGCAAAAGAGAACTGATCTCACTCACTATAGGTACTAGTAGCTTATACTAAAGGCATGCAGGAGAGCACGCAACCCCGTACTATGCTTCCAACGTATACGAACGACTTGCAACAGACGAACGCATAAACCTAGGATCTACGGATTAGCAAAGGGAAAAGACTACTCATGCAACCAAGCATAAACTATTAGAAAGGAACCACAAATACCACTTTATTCTAATCAGAGTATGCAGCATGAATATCCACTTTATTCTAAATGACGAACATGCATACAAACGGATATGAGAACTTATGAACCTATGCTACAAGATTGAAAGGGTTGTGTTCGCGAAGAACACAAGTATCTAAATCTAGAACAAACGAAGAACACAATAACATATCACATATGTATGAATGCTACTTTAGTCTAATAGAAAATGCAGAAGTACTCACTTTACTCTCATTGAATGACAAAGCATCCGTAGAGGTACATACCCCTCACTCTCTCCATAATCTCTACACTAGCTAGGAGAGGCCTCTCATTTGAAGGGAAACACTCATCCTTAAATGAATTGCTGTGCTCCTATTCCTACCCCCTCCCCTTGTATTTATAGGAAGGGAGCACCCTTGGTGAATGGAGTTCAGGGGCACCAGACCAACCCACTTGGGCGGCTGATCTAGGGCACCCGCTGATGATAGGAAGTGGAAAGAGGGGAGCAGAGCAACACATTGACTTTCCCCCACCACCTCCGCCATCATCATCGTCCGCCGCACCGCCGCCGTACGTAGCATGACGAGCCGCCGCCGGTGTACGCCCACCCGCCGCACAGACAAACGCAGCACGACTGATGCACGCAGATCGAGGCTTGAGGGCACTAGATCAGCCCATATGGGGCGGCGGATCTTGCGCCCCCAAGCCCCTCATCATTGAAGCCCACTATCGCCATCGTCGTCGTCACAGTTGAGGAAGATTGCCACCGCCGTAGCTGGGGGGAATTCCACCGTCGCACTCCTTCTCCCTCCACCTTCGAAGCTCCTCATCTGCAGCTCCGCCGTGTCCCGCCACGCCTCTCTGCAGCATCGCCACCATGGCTGTCGAGCACCCTCCCCACGCAGACACCGAGCGTTCGCGGCCCTTCTGGCGAAGGCCTCACCGCCGCCTTCCTTGGGGGCGCGCACGTGTTGCCGGCGGCCCGTCTCCGCCCGCGACGAGGTGAGTGAGGGAGGAGAAGGGGGGAGGGGTTGGTTGCCACTGGCCACACTCGGGTTTTCTATCATCCAATTTTTATTGGTTTGCATCTTATCATCTCCTTCAAATGTATGACAAATGGGACCGACATAAAGATGTATAATGGCCCGATCTTGGTAAGAAAATTTTCCTATTATTTTTTCGCAAAATCTAAACGGAGAGACATCTCCATTTAGGCTTAAATGGAGAGCCCTCTCAGATTACTTTCTACGATACAAATTACAAAAGTTACTTCCATCGTAGGAATTAACTTTTGTGTCGCGGAAAGTAACTTGGGAGGACTCTCGATGTATGACTAAAAGTTACTTCCTCATATGTGTTTCTTTCTGTGAGGAAAATTATTTTTTATCTTCACAATATTGAATAGATTTATAGTAGATACAGAACAAGTGTGTTTGTGACAAAGATCCAAAGTCCAAAAGTCTGTTTTCTTTTGAAAAAGACCCAAAACGAGCCACATTAGTTTAGGTTTTGCACTACTGTGCGTCGAAAAATGATCTACCTTAAACTTTGGATATCATACAACTACTCAGACTAAATGTGCTGGTACGTATACGTAGAGGGTGACAACATGTTACAAGTACACTAACTATATCTCGGGTGTTCCGGGCGCGCCAACAAGTTATCTGGCACCGGCTGAGCCCTGAACTGCGCCCGCGCCACGTCCTTGATCTCCTTGAGGTACCGGCACAGCGGCAGGCACCCCTCCTGCAGCGCTCGGTCAAGAGCGTCCTCGGCCGCCTCCCTCTCTGCCGCCCGGCGCTCGGCCGCGACAGCGTCAAGCAGCTCCGCCTCTCTGTTCGAGACCCTCTGTAGCTCCTGCTCCAGGCGACTCTTTTCGTCCTGCACCGCCCGAAGCGCCCTCTGCGTGTCCGTGTCGCCGTCGAGGCGGCGGCCGTCGTCCCGGATGGCGCACGCCGCCGAGTCCGTGGCGACCTCTTCTACGGCAGCCTGTCTCAGCTCCTCCGGCGCCAGTGGCTGATCGTCGTGAAGCCTGACGAGGACGTCCAGGGACTGCACGAGGCCGACGAGGTCCGAGTCCGGCCACCGCCAGTGCCGGAGGTAAGGCGCCGTCACGGCGCCGGAGCCGTCGACGTAGGATGCGCGTTTCGTCGTCCCGGGGCCAGCAGAAGGCGGCACGAACAAGACGAGCGGGGCGACGTGGGGGTAGGCCTCGACGAGCCACACGGACACCTCCGCGCCGGTGGCCGGGAGCGCGCCAGCGGCGTTGACGAGGACGACGTCGCGGCCGTCGTCGTGGGTGAAGGGCGACAGCGTGGCCTCGAAGGCGGAAGGGAACGCCGCGGAGAGGGAGAGGAGTTGGTGCTCGATCTCGCGGCAGGCCGCCTGCGGGTACGGCAGGTAGGTGTGCCCGTTGAGGCCGAGCGAGCTCGCCGCCATGGACGGGTTCTTGTACAAGTCCTCTCAGCGACTGATCAGGGGCGCACACGGCTCGTCGACGACGCTCCGTGTATTACGAATTTACGATGCATGTCTTTGATTCCGTCTCGGATTGTTGTGTGAAAAATCTGAAAAGAGGCCGACAAAGCCTGCCGTGATGTGTCAGGTTTGTTTCTGCCGCCACATCCGGAATTCCGGATATCCCGCGAGACGATCTCAAGCAGCCGCAACATATATCTCATTCTTCCCAGCTCGCGAATTCTTCCATTCGAGCCAAGAGCCTGAGACCATACGTCGAATCCACCGCAATGGATGCGAATGAGAAGATGCAGCGGCCGCCCTCAGTCATTGCCGGCGCCCACCTCAAACAAGGTTCTGGGTGACCACGATCTGCTCGGAGAGGTCCTCATCAACCTCATCTTCCCCAGCATCCTCGTCCGTGCCGCCATAGTCCCACGTCCGAGAGTTCAGGACACGACCAAGCTATCCTTGAGCCATGACCTCCTATGCGCACGGCTTCCACATGCCGGAGCTCGTGCGCCTGTAACTGAAACAAATAAGGAAACAAACTATCCTAACGGCATGCGCGAGATTACTAACAATTCTCCTATTCTTGCGTATGCCCTGCAAATCAACTACACAAGTCTGGAACGAAGCTCATAGAAGCATTGACGCCCCCAAAGCCTTGGTCAGAATGTCTGCCAGATGTACTG
Organism: Cenchrus fungigraminus; assembly: GCA_036936925.1. NCBI lineage: Eukaryota > Viridiplantae > Streptophyta > Magnoliopsida > Poales > Poaceae > Cenchrus > Cenchrus fungigraminus. The sequence goes on from CM072770.1 coordinate 96,214,156, forward strand.
AATTTTTATCCGGTTCCCCACAACACACTCACGAATGAAATGATACCTCAGTTCAATGTGTTTACCACGATCATGGAAAACTAATTTTTGTTGAGCACGATGGCAGATTGATTGTCAATCTTCAGATCAAATGCTTCGGCCTTCTTGCCTTTCAATTCTTCAAGTAGCCGGGTTAGCCAAATCCCCTGGCAAGCAGCAGTTGTACCTGTAACATACTTTGCCTCACATGAAGACAGGGCAACTATCTTTTGCTTCTCAAATTGCCAGGTGTCTTGTTGCCGCCGAGGAAGAAGAAAACTCCAGTGGTACTCTTGCTAGATCACTGCCACTGAAACCAGTTAGTTGTGCATCCTTCTTCCTCTTGTAGTGACACCCATAATTCAGAGCCCTACTACATATCTCAACACCCTCTTCACAGCCAGCAGGTGCTCTGTTGTTGGATTCTCCATGAACACGCTAACATAGCCCACAGAGAAAGCTAAATCCGACCTTGAATTCACCAGGTACCGAAGAGAACCAACAATACTCCTATAGAATGTTGCATCAACAACTGGGGGTGAGCTCAACTTACTGAGTTTCAGGCGTGGTTCCATCGGCGTGCAACTTGGCTTGCAAGTGCTCAGATCAGCCACCTCAGGATCTTGGTGGCGTAGGCGCTCTGGCACACGGTGATGCCCTCCTCCGACTGCTTGACCTCTAGCCTAAGGTAGTAATGAAGGAGTCTCAGATCACTCATCTTGAAGGTGGAGTGCATCTCCACCTTGAACTTGTCGATGTCGTCCTAATTGGCACTAGTGATCACAAGGTCGTCGATGTAGACCCCCACGACAAGGTGGCATGCGCCAGTGCCACGAAGATAGATAGGGTGCTTGGAACTGCTCCTCTGGAACCAAGCTTGATTAGGGACTCGTCGAGCTTGGCGTACCAGGCGTGCGGGGCTTCACACAAACCGTACAAAGCCTTGACGAGGTGCAGCACTTGATGTTCATGGCCTCGAAGAACAAAACCAGGCGGCTACTGGACAAAGACTTGCTCCTGCAGCTCTCCGTTCAGAAACACGGATTTGACATCCATGTGGTGCATTGCCCAACCTTCATAGGCTGCGAGAGCAAGCAGCAACCGCACAAACTCAAGCCGCGCCACAGGCGCGAACACTTCATCAAAATCGATCCCCTGATGCTGCAAATAGCCTTTCGCGACGAGTCTTGCTTTGTACTTGGTGATGATCCCATCGGCGTCCTTCTTGTCCTTGAAGACCCATTTGAGGCCAATTGCTTCTTTGCCCGGCGGCAGATCAGCCAACTTCCAGGTGCCACTAGCCTCAATCGATGTCATCTCGTCGAGCATCACAAGGCGCCAACACTCGTGGCACAACGCCTCCTCATACGATGTTGGCTCGACGTCGCAAGCCATCATGAGCTGCTCCTCCACATCCCGTGCAGCTAGGCCGGGAGGTGAAGAGGGCCGGAGTACATTGTCGATGTAGCGGTATCAGGCCAGCGCATCGTCGTCGTGGTTGGCATCCAGATACTTGTTAGTGCCAGCGCCGGGCGGCGTGGAGAACTCGACATTCGCATGCGGTGTCGGGCTCAGCGTGCCACCTGCAGATCCTGCAGCTTGTGCAGTGTGCGGTGATGCTGATGGTGACGAGGATGTGGGCAGGATTGGTGACGATGAAGGTGATTCAGAAGCTCGTGTCGTCGACGTGGTGGTGGTGATCACCATGGGGTCACTGCTGCCATGTTCCTCGATCACGAAATCTTCTGCTTCACCGTGTTCTGTAGGCCAAGCCCACTGGGCGCCCTCATCCAAGATGACATCGCGACTGATGTGCACGCGTCGGGCCGTCGGATCGTAGTCGCGGTATGCCATGGATCCCGGCTCATACCCGACGAAGATCATCCGCTTGCTCAGATCATCGAGCTTCTTCTGGTGCGGCACTGTCGGCTTCACGTGAGTGACACACCCAAACGTGTGTAGGTGATGCACGCTCAGTGTGCTCCCCATCCACAACTCGTATGACGTCTTCCCGGTGATGCTCTTGGACGACAACCAGTTGAGGAGGTGGACGACAGTGGTGACAGCTTCCCTCCAGAACACTCCGGAGAGGCACTTGGCCTTCAGCATGCTCCATGTCGTCCCAACAACACTCTGGTTACGGTGCTCCATGACCCCATTTTGCTGGTGAGAGTACGGAGCGGTGAGCTCACGTTGTACTCCCAGCTCGGCGCAGTACTTGTTGAATTCCACTGCCGTGAACTCTCCTCCGCGGTCCATGCGGAGTGCTATTAGCTTCTTTCCTGACTTCCACTCTGTGGCAGACTGAATGTTCTTGATTGCCGCCGCCGCGGCATCCTTGGATGGCAACAGAGACACCCACATGTAGCGGGAGTAATCATCGACAAGGAGGAGGAAGTATATGTTACCACTTGGTGTCTCCGGCGTGATTGGGCACACAGGTCTCTGTGCAGCAGCCTTCTGTAGGAATGGGGCATGTCGTTGTTTCACTTCCAGGCAAGCTTCACAGAGTTGTTCCACTTGATTGAGGTGAGGCAACCCACGCACTAGCTCGTCCCTCACCATCTTGCGGAGTGTGCCGAAGTGGAGGTGTCTGAAACGCACGTGCCAGGTCTAGGCCGCGTCATCAGTAAGCGCCGCCAGGCAGACTGGCTGTGCAATGGTGATGTCGAGCACGTACAGCCTGCCTGGGTTGCGATGGATCTTCGCGAGCAGACGCCCCTCCTCGTCCCGGGTGTGCATCACTCCATCTTCAATGAGTACCTGGTACTCTCTCTCGTCGAGCTGCCCGATGGAGACAACGTTGGTGGTGAGGCGTGGCAGTAAGTAGACATTGGGGAGCATCCGGTGCTCACTATTCTTGCAAGAGTAGACCATTATGCCAAGACTCTCGATCCACGTGACGGAGTTGTTGCCGAACCACAGGGATCCGGTGACGCCGATGCCAGATCGACGAACACCGCGCGCGATCCAGACATATGGTTGGATGCCCTAGTGTCGAAGACCCATTGCTTCAGGTCCCGTTCACCAAAGGTGTCGAGTGACGAAGACCTTCTTCTCGATGATATGGAGTTGGCCGGAGTGAGTCACCGGCGGCGGGGTCGAGCGTGGTGGTGGCGGCGGCAGTTCGGAGCGGATTGAGATCTCCTCCTCCAGGGTCAACGCGATGGCGAGCAATAAGGTGGGCTCGTCATCCTGGTCCACATGGGCCTGATGCTCCTTGGGCTTGCTCCGACAGTCCTTGGCCCAGTGGCCTTTCTTGCCACAATTCTTGCAGGCATTAGGATTGTAGGCGCTGCAACCCGTGTTCCCGCCAGCTCGTGAGTTGTTGTGTCCGCCGCTGTGTCCATGCCCTCTGTCGCGGTGCTTACCATGGTCGTCGGAGGACGAACTGCCATGACCGGAGTCCGCTAGTACTTCTCCAGCCACTCGTCCTAAGTGAGAAGGAGCTTGCCGTCGATGGTCTTGGGCACCTCTAGCTCATCATCAGCGCCTTCCTGGAGCCGCTCAGTGACCTCCTTGATAGACAACGTGTCGATGTCGAGGAGCGTCTCCATGGAGACGACGAGCTGCTTGAATCGTGGTTTTGCAACCCACAGGTACTTGCGCACCACCCTGGGATGGGGCTCCGGATCACCAAGAATGGCAAGGTGTTGCACGAGATTGGATAGACGAAGCGAAAAATCCTCACCGGACTCACCCTCGCGGAACTTGATCCTCTGGTACTTGGCGCGGACGCTCTGGGCTGTGGACTTGCGTATCCGTTCATCGCTGATCTGCATCATCTTGATCGCCTCCCACGCCTCCTTGGCTGATGGCTAGGTCGCCAGTGTGGGCACCATCTCCTCCGGGACGGCGCTGCAGATCGCGTCGAGGGTGGTGTGGTCATGGTGGAAGTCGACGTCCCCGGGATCGATGGCATTCTAGAGCTCACGTGCCTCCAGCTTGAGCTTCAACAACCCGCTGCAACCACTTGTTGGAGCCGTTGGACTCCCTGATCACCCGCTCGACGACAATTTCACGTGGGGGGACCCTGGGTGCGCGGACACGACGGCGAGTGGTTGGCGAGGCCCTTCGGAGGGTTGGGTGAATGGCTTGAGGATGACGCGTTCTTCAGCTTCTTGTCATTGGTGTTCGGTGGCGGCGACTGCCCGGACTTGCCCGGCGGCATCTGCCCGGACTTGCCAAGCTTCTCACCTTTCGCCGCTAGCTTTTATGGTAAGGACATAGTGCCACGGAACTCCAACCGGCTCTGGTGCCAATTTTCAGGATCAGCCAGTGTTCTAGACGCCCGGCGATCATATGAGCACGATCTCAACGCGAAGATGTAGAACACTTGGAACATAGGGTCACAGTTTTGTGCTACAAAAGAGTGCGGCATTTTCTTTGTCTTTGCTCATTTTTATTCACCGAATCAAGCTACAGAACGCCTGAACCGGGTGCACACGTCGCGGGTGCTAGCACGTCCATACCCACACCTCCACAACACAGCCCACGTCCGAGAGTTCAAACCACGACCAAGCTATCCTTGAGCCATGACCTCCTATGCACATGGCTTCCACATGCCGGAGCTCGTGCGTCTATAACTGAAACAAACAAGGGAAAACAAACTATCCTAAAGGCATGCACGAGATTACTAACACCCTTCAGACGCCGCACCTCCTGGGATTCTACGCTCACCAAACATGCCCCAATCTCCCCAAGCTTGTGCCAATGCCAGGCACACCGCCAAAGCTCACCACCATCGTCCGATCCCGTCTCCGCCCGCCGAGCCTTCGGTCTTAGCTTTGTGGAGCAACCAAGGAACCCGATGGTTTTGTGGTGAACCACCGCAAACCCCGCGGACTCGAGGCAGCCTCCACGCCAAGCACATCTTGACTTGGCCGCCACGTCGTCCCGACTCGGTGTTGGTTTTGTGGCCATACTAACAAACCGTTGAGCTCGGCTTTGTGGATTAACCGAGGAACCTGACGGTTTTGTGGTGAACCGCCGAAAACCCCGCATGCAAGGCACAACCTCACCATGCCAAGCATCGGGCCCGCCAAGCCTTTCACCTCCGGCTCCCGGATGGTCTACTCGGTCTTGCCCCGTTCAATGACTTGGCCGCCAACTTGCACCGACTCCGTGTTCACAACTTCGTCTTGCTTTTATTGCCACCGTGTGGCCCGCACTTGATCACGTCAGCCACCGGGTCCCTCGAACCAAACCTACTTGTCTCTCCACTCCTCGGAGGCCACACAGGCATAGACCTTTTGCACTTGTTCTTCACCTGCACCACACAAATCAAGCCGCAACATGCATCTGCAATAAGGATGTAAGTGGGCTGTTGACGGTTAAATAACACGTCAAGTTATGATTCGCAAGCGCACGGGTCGGTTGTAGCTTTTCCCTTAGAGTATTCCCCAAGGTTAATCAATCCGTGGAACAAGTTGATTGCTACGCTCAACTAAGCACTAATGTTGTTGATTTAAAACTCTTTATCGAATGAAGGTATGTATAAGTAAAGAACTTAAACTAATCTAATCTAGATTAAATAAATCAACGCAGAGAGCAAAGGTATAGAGATCACAAGAGTGTAGAAAGCTTGTCCAAGGGATCTAGGATCACTTGGAGATGTAACCACCTAGCAAGAACTACCGATCTGATCTATCAAAGTAAAGGTGCACCGAGTCCAACCCTTTCCCTCTCGCGTACTAGTCACTACACGAGGGTAATCCGTGATCGAACACCAAGTGCACAAGATGTTGATGTGTTCTAGGCATGCAAGACTAAGTGTGTGAACCAAGCTCGATATGTTTTCCCTCCCGCGCACTGTCACTACACGACGGTAATCGCATAAAGAATAAAAGGAACACGATACATGAAGCTACGAGCGATGCATCCCCAAAGCAAGCCAGCCGGCCATTATGATTAACACATCATCAACATGAGTATGATAGCAAAAAGATCCAAAAGATAGGTTCAGTGATTACAACTCAAGATCCCCCTTCAACCCCTAGGACAAACAAGGATTTTACCCCATAATGTTACACATTGAAGTGCTGGACATGGTGTAGAAATCTCTGAAGTAGATGAAGGCTGATGAGTGCTCCCTTGTAGATCCAATCCCCTTCTTCTCGGTCTTGTGGTGGCGAATGATGAAAAAAACTCCCCTAGGGCGCCCAAGGGGTTGTATTTGTTCCCTTGGGGAGCCTTGGGGTGTGCCAACCTTGCCTTGCACGAGATCTTCCTTGAGAGAGAGAAGCAAACTTGGTTTCCATAAAATCAGCCTCGGCCAGATTTTCTGTTTCGCAGTCCTTCCTTGCCGACGTAATATCTCCCACGTCCGCACTCCAAATAATGCAAATTCAGTGTCTAAATTGTGTGTCACGAAATTATCTTCAACTTTGATATTCATTGGTTTCCTTAAAAACGAAGATAAGATCCCCAAAACTGTCTCGCAAGATAATCTGTCTGATTTCGGACTTGTCTGCGCAACAGGTATTTCGGGGGCCATATCTCCTAGCTCCTTGGTCCGAATGGGGCTTTCCATATGTCCAAATCGAAGCTCTCAACATGTTCCACAACTTCGGTAATCAACATTTTGCCATTAGAGGCCGTTTAAGTCCCCGAATCTGCATCGAAAGATCATGCTGTTCTGGGCTGCACGAATATCTCTCGGGTTGAATTGATCTCGTGGGTAAATCTCCAAATCTCAAGGCGACCTTGGGCCATTTGGAGTCATGTTCACTTCGAGTCTTGACTTATGTCGGGCTTCATTATCTTCTCATAAAGTGTTCGATGAACTTTGCCCGAAAGTGCTCCTTTAAGCGCTTAAATCCTGCATAAACAACATATTCCAAAAGCCACATGCAAGAGCGAACTTGTTATATCAAGGGGGTTAGTACCATTAGATTGGATATCAAATTAATGCCAACATTGAAGGTAAACTCATGACTAGGAGTGTCAAAGTCAACTGTCAACAACTCCCCCATGCTTAAACCTTCCTCGTCCTCGAGTAAGCCTTCAATGAATATCAATGTTGCCTTTCATTGTTCATACCCTGCACTTGACCATACATGAAGAAAACATAATGCTCCCTAAATTCATTTGTTAGATTTCCATAGTGTACTAGCCTTCATCCCTACAGACGGTGGATATCTAATAGGCATCCCACAAGTAAATAATCATGCTCCCAAATTTTTAATGAATCTCAGAAATTTTGAAACAAAGTGTAAGATGAAGAAAGAGGTAAACCAAGTTCAAAAATTTAAACCTCCTTGCATCTTGCTCATGAACTCTCATCTCATCTTGTCTCTCAAGCCTATTTGTTTTACTCCTTTCCCCTCTCAAAACTTATATAAGTGGAAGGCTTTATCTGGAGCTTTGGGAAAAGTTTAGTCCTACCAAGATATTATAATCAGGATATTATCAAATCATGACAAGCTTCTCATGAATTTACCGAGCCTCGTCAAAAAGGTCATTGGAAAATAATGTTTTCAAGGTGGGGGGAGAGATGAACATACACTTTTTGAGATAAGTGGCCATGTGCAAATGGCAAAGAGTGATCCCGAGGCACAAACAAAGTCCTTGTTATCGGATTGCACATGGTTGGAAAGATGAGTATGGGTCTTGATCTTGAATCCTCTTGAAATTCTTAATGTGTCTAGAGAGTCGGGGAGTTTTTTATTATATATACACATATTTTTTTCTCTTTCTCTTTCTTTCTTCTTTGTTTTCATCATTTTTTCTTTTTTCTTCTTTTTTTTCTCTCTCTTTTTTCTTTCTTTCTCTTTTTTTACTCCCCTAAACTCTAGACTACATTAGTATCTACCTAGACTACATTAGTATCTACCTTCTTGGCAGCTCCCCCCATGCTTAGACGATTGCATGTCCTCGGGCAAAGAGGTGACGAAACTTTTGTGCCAAGGTAGGTACTGAAAATCCTAAATTTTCCTGTAGAGAAACACTTGAGTCTTCTAGGGATCCTTCATGCACCCAAAATTAAACTTTAATCTTTGGCACCTTCATTCTTGTGATTTTCCTCGAAATATTCATCCATACTCAAGAATTGATTTGTCGTCAAGGAGGTAAAACACAAAAAGATATTTTCGGTTTGTGGGTGGATATCCGGCGAGGTTTGCAAAATTTCTGATGTTGAAATTTACAATGCACAGATAAAAAAGGCTAGCAATAAGATAGATACACAAAAATGGAATGACCAGCTTCTTAGTCTCGAACCAGAGAAATCAAGCCTTGAATCAATACACCCAAAAATAAATCTTGTACACTAAGTTTTTGCACTCAATTAAATATAAGGCTTTGGATAGGTTGAGCAACATGAAGTGGTATTAATGAAACGGTTAGCATAACTTTTAAGAACAAAAATAAATCACCTTTAACCCATCCAAAATTGAGATCATGACAAAAACTATGGGTCTTCATCTTTATCATATCCTCCACAAGGATTAAGCTGGCATTTAAATTTAATTTCAGATTTGCATTAATGAGAGCATTAGCTTAATCATGCATAAAGCAAGCACAAAGACGAGCAAAGCGGCAACGATCATCATATATCAACTTGGCATAATTTTCCATACTCACCAAAGGTCATGAATAGGGGGCAAAATTTATTCATGATGATTTGAAGCAAATATTACTACTAACACGCATGCTGAAAATAAACAAAGTAGAAGGTTACTTACAAACTTACCTTGTTTTCGTCGCTTAGCCTTGACGATCTGGGTCACCATCCAAGGTGTAGACGTCGATGTATTTAATGGGTACAATGTCAGGCTCCAGGAATACCTTGAGTCGTTGTCCATTCACAACATATTGATCTCCTTTGGCGTCCATGATTGTTACCGCTCCCGATGGTGGCACTGAATGTACGGCGTATGGTCCATCCCATTTGCTTTGCAATTTTCCTTTGCCAAAGACCTTGTATCGAGAATTGTATAGTAGGACCTTGTCTATGTTGACGACTGTTAAGTACCTAATTTAAGGCCGTCAATCCCTGCATTTCATCATGAGAATCATGCATCCACACTAGAATAGGGGTTTAAACTAACAATTTCCACAAGTGGCTGTATGAAGATGAATGCAGGTATTTAGCATAAGAAATGAAGAGAAAGCACACCTCTATGATCCTAGCACTTCAGGCTCAGCCAATGAGGGGCTGCCATGCAAGCAACCCCTGAATCAATGACGTCACCAATCCAAGAGAGAGAGCCTCGGCGAATCAGAGACCGCCACGCGTGCATCACATGGATCCTATGGCCCACTAGAGCGCCTAAACCGCCTCCAACACACGTGTACACCGGGAACCGGCCTCAGGGGCCACCAATCAGCCGCTCAGAGAAAGCACAAGCCGAGGGGGCCCACGTGGGGATCGGCCGACCCTGGGATCAGCCGAACCGACCTTTGGTCGGCTGATCCTAGGCCTCCACGTGGTGCTCGCCCATTGGTCCTAGAGGCCATCCCCGGGGTGTTTTGCTCCACTTGACGTCGGTGTCCGAGCCTATAAATAGAAGAGGAGGGGGTAAGAATAGGACAACACACTTGAAGGCAACTTCTCACCTTAGCCTCTTCTCCTCCTTCTCATTCCCTCTAGGTGGAGGTGAAACCTCATCCCACCATGAGTGTGAGTGCGAGGAAGATCTACCTTAGGTGGTGCTAGGTAGAGAGGGGAGTGTGTGGGTGAGTAGAAGGGAGATGCGATGATCCATTCTTCGTTCATCATCCCTTTGTACCTCGTGAGTGATGATGTTCTTCATTTAGACTAAAGTGAGTATTTCGTTATATTCCAATTAGACTAAAGTCATATTCATACATGGGTGATATGTTCTAGAGTTCTTCATCTGTTCATCATTTAGAGGCTCGTGTTCTTCGTGACACGATCTTTGATCTTGTTGATTGGATGAATAGTTCTGCATTCCTTTTGTATGATTGCTTGTCAATTAGAATATAGTGAGTATTCTGCATATCTGAATTAGACCAAAGTGTCATTCATATCTCTTTGTATCGTCTTGATTCCATGATGGGCAAGGTCTAGTTGTACTCGCAGGTTCGTCGCTCCGTATTTCTACGGAGTGCTATAGTGTTGCTACAGGACGTTAGACGTAACCATGCTATAGTAGTAGTCGGTGGTGCAGACGTGGTGTCTGGACTACGGGTTATCCTTCGATTGCCCTGTATCCCACGGTTTGTCTTGGGGTAGGCCGCGGTAGTCACAGCCGTTGGACCCTTTCGGAATCCCCCACGTTCGGATACAGGTGTAGGCAATCCTTTGCCGTGAACCGACTGTTATAGCCAGGAGGGTCCGATGTCCGAAGCGAGATCCTTTGCAGCTTGTACCCCCCTAGAACTAAGTACCTACAAGAGATACCATACCTCTCACCCACCTCAGCAGAGATCCTGTGTCCTTGGATAAGTCGCTCATAGAGTACCCCATCCGTTCCTTGGATTCGATACCCTTTGGAATACTCCCGAGGGAGAAGTGCTACAACGGTGTATCCGTGCGCTTGCGAACTTGTTCGCACCCGTCAGTGTACCCGGGTGTTCCTTACACACTCACGCTAGACGCGCCACTAGTGGTGAGGTTAAGAAATACCAACAAGCATTTCTGGCGCCGTTGCCGGGGAACGGTTGTCGAGAATCTACGAACCCGACTATCCTCGTATCTTTTGTTTTTCCTTTTCATTTCTACCTCTACCCCCGTTATCCCAGGAAGGTTATCCTTGTACAAACTTTCCACCCATTATGAGTGAACCAATAGAATCATCCTTGCAGAGGTGACCCGCCTCCTTAACACCTTGTATGGTTCACCCATCCCTCATGAAGCTAGTCGAGAACGATTCCTTCTCGGGGAAAAGTCATGAAAATCCCTACTCCCATGTCAGAGACTTTGAACAACTGTGTTCTACCCAGGGTAAGACTGGGGCGACACGGGATGTTCTTAGGAGGAACTTGTTCCCGTTCTCCCTTTCTGGAGATGCGAGAACTTGGTACCGTTGTTATGGGCATGATCACCTCAACTGGGGAGCATTGAGAGCAACTTTCTGCACCCAATTCTTTCCTTTGAGGCATATCATTTCCTTAAGAATGGCGATCCTCAGTTTCCAACAGAGAGAGAAGGAATCCCTAGGCATGGCATGGCATCGTTTTGCCTCTATGGCCGAGTCATGCCCAGTCCTTGATCTGCTAGACCTGGTGCTCTTGCAACACTTTCGGCTTGGTTTGCTAAGGGATAGTGGCATGACGCTTGATGCCATGTCAGGAGGCACCTTTGTGTTCTTAGAGCCAGAGCAAGGAAAAGAAATTCTAGAAAAACTCCGAGATTTCAGCTCCCCGCCCGTCCTGAGTGACGAGGTAGCCAACCGTAGTAATGAAGAGTTGCCTAGATCCATCTTCGAGAGAGCCCGAGCTTACATACCAACCTTCTCTACGCTCTGGTCGAAGATGTCAATCTTGACTAGCAGGAATCTATGGGAAAGAGCACCTGGTGTGAGTTCTACCCCTAGGTTCCCCTATCGTTTCTTCTCTTAAACACCTTGTCTCGAAGGAGGGAGGAAAGGAGTGGTCAAAGAAGGGTGGTTGTTCCTAGCGAGAATGACTATTTTGACTTCGACTACAACTTTCCGGGAGAGGCCACGATGAATGTTTTGTGCTTCATGTCAAGGCTCAACTTGAGGTGCCGCCACACCAAAGGTCAGGCTAAGACACTGGCCCCAGGATCACAAGTCTCTATACTTCTGGCCTTGGAAAGCACGACTTTATACCGATCCAGTTGAGCAACCTATCTCATCATCATGAGCTCAGCTAGGACCGATGCCGATCAAGTTAAGTAGGCATAAATCTCATTCTGACGCCTTGACTTGATCGATGCCCTGCGGGAGTGTGGTTGCATCTCTATCTTTTGCACTCCCGTTGGAAGCTTGGGTTAGCTTATGTGTCATCCTCGCACTAGTGAGGGTGAGGACCTTGGCAACCTAAGGAGAGAATGAATTGGCAAGTTTGTTGCTCTTGATTTACAGCTCGAATGCTTGTTCGACCCATGGAGTCTCACTGACTTGATCTGGGGTCCAAGCATTCTTGAGCCATGTTTCCAGAGGTATGGGTCCAGGTGAACCCCCTAGGTTGCGCTATTTATGTGGGAAGAGGTTCAAGTAAAGCTAAAAGAGGAGTGAGGGCATTTATGCCCAACACCTTGTCCTAGCTATTACTGGAGCCTCCAACCTCAAAATCTGCAGAACACCCGGCCCGACGACCGTGAGCCCTACTAGAACCCACAGGCCAAAGGGGAGGCCCAGCAGGGCCCGTATGGGTCGGCCGACCCAATAAGGGTGCCGCCGCCTCTCCCCTTTCGCGTGTGCCTCCTTCCGTCCTCCAGAGACCTCCTTCTCGCCGTGCGACGGATTTCGAGCCACGCAGAACTCCATCTCCCCTACTCCTTCCTCCTCACAGCCACCGCATCACCAGTCATGAGTAGCCGGGATGCACAGCCTCATCGGATGAAGGCCCCGTCCCCCTTCGGAGGGGAGAAGTCCTTCTTCTTCAGCGACCTAGGGAGCGACAAGTTGCATCCATGGGACGAATCTTAGAATGATATGATGACTCCGGAACGGGGGTGGAGGATGAGAAGCCCGACTGGAGACTCGATAGAGTCCCCAGCTAGGTGCAGCTCATCTTCACCCCCCCCCCACTTTCGCTGGTCATTATTCCCGATTTACCACCCTAGGGAAGAAACCAGCCCCTGGTTCAAGCAAGAAGGTGCTCTACGATGACTGGCTAGGCCCACCGCTGAAGCCTGGAGAGCGCTACGCAGGATCGCTCTTTAGCAAGGATGGTGAGCCTTTCTGCCATAAGTATGAGCAGGATGTTTGGATGAGTTTCCGCAGCCCCAGACCAAGTTTCGCATCTTTGGGATGAGGACCCCGAAGGACAGCTGCAGGGTGCCAAAACCATACCCACCACGCTGGGAAACAGAACTTGAGGATATCCTAGCTTCGTTACCTAACAGAAGGAGTCTTCAAACAAGCAAGGTGGCAGATAGATTGGCAGATGTGTACCTTGAGTACGAAGCCTTGGTGAAGGTTGTGAAGAAGCAGCGAGAAGAGTATCGGCAGCTCAGGCGTCTTCTCCTCGAGACCCGCAGGGAGATGGACGCTATGCTACAGCACCTGATCAAGGCAGAGGGTTTGGAAGCCCTCTTCGCGGAGTAGAGGGCTACGCCCATTCTTCGTTTTCTATAGGTGCTTAGTTCAGTTTAGGTTATTTCCTTCCATGTTTATTTCCCTTTCATTTTTTTATTTCCATCATGTGTGTAAGCGCCTATTTCATTATGAACTTGAATAAAATAATTTGGCTCCACCGGTCAGATAACCCGGTCGAGTCACATGTGTGTTAGTTGTTTCTATTTTTGTTTGTCTTGAAGAACTGCACCCAGGTACAAGATAGTGTGGGGGAGAGTCGCATTCGCCAGACGCGAACACGATGAATATTTGCACCCACACCACACTCGCACAGCGCTATGACCACTAATGTTTAGAGAACCTGAACGAAGACACATTCTTGCACATCATGAAAACCCTGTTCGGTCTGCATCAACAACCAACGCTGGTTTGCATCTCTACCTCATTCAACCATGATTCTTGAGTTCGTTATGCCCTTTTATAAAATCCTTTATGAACAAACTCGAGAAATCTATGGTGATGCTTACTCCATACCTGTGGTTGACATGCATAAGTTTTGTTCCTCGTTTTTACTCTTGAGGCTTGTGAACCATATCTTTATAAGGATGATATGTTCATCTAAGTGGTTGACAAGAGAGATATGGCTTGATGACATGATTTTTGCTCTGAAGGTTTAAGTTCTTAGGTTTATTTGAAAAAAAACACTCTTGCAGCTCCTCTTTGATACGTTCCAGTCCTACCAAAGCCATATGATGTTCGTTAGTTGAAAACCTTATACTCATATGCTTCTTGTTTTTGCATTGAGCTTTGTCAAAACCTGTGACCCTAGTGAGAAATTCTTTTCATGCTTTCATGATCAAGATTTGTGTGCACGCCACCACTTTCCCCTTGCTATGCTTCTACTCTAGAAGTTAGCATTGTATCATTCATCTATTCACCTACATAAATGCTCCATCATATGCACTGATTTCTCTCTCCTTAAGTATTTTGTAAAGAGGCATGGCTATCTAAAAAAAAGAGAAAAAAAATGTGGGCACATGAAGGTTCACTAAAAAAGAGGATAGCCATGCTCTCGTAAGGCTTTTCATATATATGAGAGAGAGAATCATGCAATGGAGTCATTCATCTCATTCATCATGAATGGTAATATCTAGAACCCATTCCGGGCCTAGTGTCCACCTTACCATATCCACCACATCCCTACACGTGCACCTCTTGATCTGATCGTATGGCTAGATTTACTCTTTGGATCTAGTTTTTGACTTTGCAATATATGTAATACAAGTATGCCTTGCTATTCATGTCCTACCCTGAGCTCCACATAAGCCTGTTAGAAGTAGGATGAATTCAAGGCAGTCATGCCTAGGTGAGGACATACACATTGAGCGATCTGAGAGAATCAAAGAAGGAGGCAGAGCATGATTTTCTTTAAAATCTTTTAAAAACCCCAAGTGCTTACCATTAGATGTTTAAGGGATTCGATTTGTGGTCATTCCTCTTATCAACCACCCAAGATGGCATGGTAGCCACTCCACAAAGTTCACAAGAGCAAGGTATGACCTGGAATGCTTCTTATGTTTGCTTCATACCCTTGGTTCAACCCGCTCGATCTCTTCCCTATTGCTCGGGACGAGCAAAGGGCAAGTGTGGGGGAGTTATTGACGGCTGTTAAGTACCTAATTTAAGGCCCTCAATCCCTGCATTTCATCATGAGAATCATGCATCCACACTAGAATAGGGGTTTAAACTAACAATTTCCACAAGTGGCTGTATGAAGATGAATGCAGGTATTTAGCATAAGAAATGAAGAGAAAGCACACCTCTACAATCCTAGCACTTCAGGCTCAGCCAATGAGGGGCTGCCATGCAAGCAACCCCTGGATCAATGACGTCACCAATCCAAGAGAGAGAGCCTCGGCGAATCAGAGATCGCCACACGTGCATCACATGGATCCTATGGCCCACCAGAGCGCCTAAACCACCTCCAACACACGTGTACACCGGGAACCGACCTCAGGGCCCACCAATCAGCTGCTCAGAGAAAGCACAAGCCGAGGGGGCCCACGTGGGGATCGGCTGACCCTGGGATCGGCCGAACTGACCTTTGGTCGGCTGATCCCAGGCCTCCACGTGATGCTCGCCCATTGGTCCTAGAGGCCATCCCCGGGGTGTTTTGCTCCACTTGATGCCGGTGTCCGAGCCTATAAATAGAAGAGGAGGGGGTAAGAATAGGACAACACCCACACACTGCCCTCTCTACCTTAGCCTCACTTGAAGGCAACTTCTCATCTTAGCCTCTTCTCCTCCTTCTCATTCCCTCTAGGTGGAGGTGAAACCTCATCCCACCATGAGTGTGAGTGTGAGGAAGATCTAGCTTAGGTAGTGCTAGGTAGAGAGGGGAGTGTGTGGGTGAGTAGAAGGGAGATACGATGATTCGTTCTTCGTTCATCATCCCTTTGTACCTCGTGAGTGATGATGTTCTTCATTTAGACTAAAGTGAGTATTTCATTATATTCCAATTAGACTAAAGTCGTATTCATACATGGGTGATATGTTCTAGAGTTCTTCATCTGTTCATCATTTAGAGGCTCATGTTCTTCGTGACACGATCCTTTGATCTTGTTGATTGGATGAATAGTTCTGCATTCTGTTTGTATGATTGCTTGTCAATTAGAATATAGTGAGTATTCTGCATATCTGAATTAGACCAAAGTGTCATTCATATCTCTTTGTATCGTCTTGATTCCATGATGGGCATGGTCTAGTTGTACTTGCGGGTTCGTCGCTCCATATTTCTACGGAGTGCTATAGTGTTGCGACGGGACGTCAGACGTAGTCGTGCTATAGTAGTAGTCGGTGGTGCAGACGTGGTGTCTGGACTACGGGTTATCCTTCGATTGCCCTGTATCCCACGGTTTGTCTTGGGGTAGGCCGTGGTAGTGACAGCCGTTGGAGCCTTTCGAAATCCCCCATGTTCGGATACAGGTGTAGGCAACCCTTTGCCATGAACCGACTGTTATAGCCAGGAGGGTCCGGTGTCCGAAGCGAGATCCTTTGCATCTTGTACCCCCCTAGAACTAAGTACCTACAAGAGATACCATACCTCCCACCTACCTCGGCAGAGATCCTGTGTCCTTGGATAAGTCGCTCGTAGAGTACCCCATCCGTTCCTTGGATTCGATACCCTTTGGAATACTCCTGAGGGAGAAGTGCTACAACGGTGTATCCGTGGGCTTGCGGACTCGTTCGCACCCGTCAGTGTACCACGGTGTTCCTTACACACTCACGCTAGATGCGGCACTAGTGGTGAGGTTAAAAAATACCAACAGTCTCCTTCCTTGAATTCCTTCTTATGCAATCTTTTGTCTTACCATCTCTTCATCCTTTCTTTATAGATGCTAGCATTGTGATATGCCTTCAATCTTAGCTCTTCAAGTTCACTTATTTGAATCCTCCACTTTATTCGTGTCGCATCAATATCAAGATTCATCTCCTTTATTGTCCAATAAGCCTTGTGCTCTAGTTCTACCGACAAATGACATGTTTTTCCATAGACAAATGGATAAGGGGTCATACCTATCGTTGTTTTATGTGCAGTCTGGTATGCCCACAACGCTCCGTCTAGCTTCTTTGACCAATTTTTTCCTCCTTTAGTCACCGTCTTCATGAGGATGCCCTTGAGTTGCTTGTTCGATGTTTCCGCTTGGCCATTTGTTTGTGGATGATAGGCCGTAGACACCCTATGCTCGATTCCCAACTTTGCCAAGCATCTTTTAAAATCCTTGCCAATAAAGTGTGATCCACCATCACTTATTAAAATTCTAGGAACACCGTATCGAGGGAATATCACTGTCTTGATCATTTGAATGGCCTCTTCTATAGATGCTTTCTGACATGGAATTGCTTCAACCCATTTTGATACATAATCAACTATGACCAAGATGTGTTCATATCCATTCGAGTTCACAAATGGTCCCATAAAGTCGATTCCCCAAACATCAATAGATCAATTTGCAAATTATAATTCAGTAGCATTGCATTCCTTTGTGATATGTTTCCACTCCTTTGGCATTCCGGACAAGTTGCAACAAACCTTTTAGCATCCTCGTGCATCTCAGGCCAATAGAATCCGCTTGCCCGTACCTTTGCTTGTGTTCTAAAATGTCCATAGTGTCCTCCATATTCCGACGAGTGGTATTTTCTTAGAATTTCTTCTCTTTCTTCCCGCGGCACACATCTTCTTAGCACTCCATCATCTCCAGATCTATATAGGTATGGTGCATCCCAATAAAATTTTCTACTTTCAGCAATTACCCTTCTTTTAGCATTTTTATCCAAGTGATCTAATGGCATCTTCCGTAGGCATCTTATGATATCATGCATCCATCCTCCCCTATCAAGTATTCGATATAGATGGTCATCTCTCATTCTATCTTCAATTAGCTCCATCCCATCATCTCCATGGTGCATCCTTGATAGGTGGTCGGCCAACATTATCCGACCCTTTCTTGTCTCTAATTTCCATATCAAACTCTTGCAATAATAGGATCCATCTAATCAAACGTGGCTTGGCATCTTTCTTGGACAAAAGGTACTTGATTGCAGCATGGTCCGTATACACGATCACCTTCGAGTTCACAATATAAGATCTGAATTTTTCAAATGCGAACACTATGACAAGCAATTCCTTCTCCATAGTTGCATAATTCACTTGAGCTTCATTTAGAGTTTTACTTGCATAATAAATTGCATGTACCTCCCTTCCTTCCTTTGTCCAAGAACAGCTCCAACGGCATAATCACTTGCATCACACATTATCTCAAATGGTAGATTCCAATCGGGAGGTTGCATAATTGGTGCGCTTATGAGAGATTGCTTCAACATCCAGAAAGCATGCAAGCATTCTTCATCAAAGTCGTATCCCACATATTTTTGGAGAAGTCGTGTCAATGGCTTGGTGATCTTTGAGAAATCCTTTATAAATCTACTATAAAATCTGGCATGCCCGAGAAAGCTTCTTAACGATTTGATATTTGTCGGAGGTGGCAACTTTTCAACCGTTTCAATCTTAGCTTTGTCCACCTCTATTCCTCTCTCGGAGATTACATGTCCCAAGACTATCCCTTGTTTCACCATAAAGTGACACTTCTCCCAATTAAGAACTAGGTCAATTTCTCCACACCTTTCAAGAACTATTTCCAAATTTTTCAAGCAACTTTCAAAACACGTACCATGCACCGAGAAGTCGTCCATGAAGACCTCCATAATTTCTTCAATAAAATCCGAGAATATAGCCGTCATGCATCTTTGAAAGGTGGCTGGTGCATTACATAATCCAAATGGCATTCTTCTATATGCGAAAGTTCCATACGGACATGTGAAGGTTGTCTTTTGTTGATCATCCGGATGAATGGGAATTTGCATGAACCCCGAGTACCCATCAAGCAAACAAAAGTAAGAATGTTTAGCTAACCTTTCAAGCATCTCATCGATAAATGGTAACGGAAAGTGATCCTTCCTTGTTGCCTTGTTCAACTTTCTATAGTCGATGCACATTCTCCATCCGGACACGATCCGTTGCGGTATCAACTCATCCTTCTCATTCTTCAAAACGGTTATTCCTCCTTTCTTTGGTACACAATGCACCGGTCTCACCCATTCACTATGTGGCACGGGGTATACTATTCCGGCATCCAATAATTTGATCACCTCCTTCTTCACCACCTCGCGCATGGCATGACCCAATCTTCTTTGATGCTCGACAAAAGTCTTGCATTGTTCTTCAAGTGGTATGCGGTGGGTGCAAAAGGCCAGATTAATACCCTTCAAGTCGCTTATCAAGTACCTGATCACCATCTTGTGTTTTCTCAATAAATTCAGCAACTTATCGATCTCTTCCGGACTCAATTCATCGCTCACGATGACCGGGTACGTCTTATCGGCTCCCAAAAATTCATACTTTAGTCCCTTGGGAAGTGGCTTTAACTCAATATCGGGCACTTCGGGTTCTTGTTGTTGCAAGTCTCCAATATCTTCATAATTTTCTTCATCCAAGCTTCCATCTTGTGCCTTCAACCCCTCAGTTGCTTCCGCTAGTTCTTTGTCTTGATCATCATACATACCATCATTCTCCATTGCTCTTTGGAGAGGGTCCTTGAAAGTATCAACAAAACAAATATCCTCTACCTCTTCGTTATCAAGAGGTAGAGGTAAAGCAATATGAGAAGCGGGTAGGAAATCATATGTGAATTTAGTTCCATCTAGATCAATAGTAACTCTACCCTTTCCGGCATCAAGAATGGCATTGACCAACTTAAGAAAAGGCCTACCAAGAATTATATCATCTTGTTCATTATGGAAAGCATCAATTATGAAAAAGTCAGTTGGAATAATTTTACCCGAGATAGCAACATCGAAATCTCTAAGCACACCCAAAGGTCTTGTCGTTCTACCATCTCCCATGATTAATTTTATTTGTTTTGGAGCAGGATTTAAAGTTTTACTAAAAAGCTCATACTAAATTTTGGAAGACATGACACTAACATGGGCTCCTATGTCACATAAGTCTTTGCAAATTTTCTCTCCATTAATGTTGCAACTTATGTGAGGTGTCGGTAGAGAGGTACCTTTGACATGATCGGCTCCTATCGCGTACACTTTGGCTAGGTGTGCATATGGTGAGTCCTCCGGCTTCACTCCCATAATCCTCTTTACCTCGGCAATGTGATCCGGATCTACCTCTTCATCCACATTGAAAAGTCTTTGAATAATTTCTCCGGCCGATTCTTTGTCCAACTCATACCCCGAGTGCCTATCCTTCGGAAAGTTGAATTCTATAGCTCTTGCCAACTCTTTTTGGTTTGGGTATGGTCTCCTCTTGTTGAATATTTCTTCGAAGTCAATCGGGATCCAATCCATTTGTTTGAACTCCTTTAGTGGCTTAGCATTCGCCAAACTTCTTCCTTGTACCTCCTCGAGCTCACAAATTTTGTTGCCTTGGATTGGTCCTCCTTCATTGTGGGTTGCTCCTTCAATCATTTCTTGCCTTGCTTCTTCTTTCTTCACTTCCGGGGCTTCTTTTCTCGAAATTCCAGCAAGTACGTCCACACGAGTTTTTTGCTCAACACTACCCGAAATATGTTCTCCCCAATCTCTTTGCATGGCCACCCCCTCGCTTAATCTTTGTAGTAATTGGGTGGCCTCCGTGAGCGTTTTCTCCATGATATTTCCGCCTGCACACATTTGAACATACTGCATGCATTCGGGGGTTAGGGAAAAATAAAAAGTATGCAAGAGTACATCACTGGAGAATCCGTGCCATGGTCCTTGTTTGATCGATCCATTGAATATTTCCCAAGCTTGATCTATTCCTTCCTCTTCTCCTTGCGCAAAATTTATCACTTGCCTCCTCACATTTTGAACCCTACTTATCAGAAAGAATTTTTCACAAAATTTCTTCACCAATCGATTCCAATTTCCTTCCACCTCGAAGGATGCAAGTGAGTGCCATCGTTTTGCTTCATCTGCAAGTGAGTATGGAAAAAGATTCCATTTGTACCAATCAACTAGAACTCCTTCTTGTTGCACCGTGTTGCAAAGCATCGTGAAACGCTCGATGTGCTTATATGGATTGTCCGTCTTCACCCCTCTAAATGGGTTTGCTGCCGCCATCTCGATCATCCGAGGCTTGATCTTATACTCGGTAGCCTCAAGTATCAAATCTGATTTTTGCACTTTAATATCCTCCAATTACGGGCTAGCGTAATACCATAGTGGTTTTTCTTCTTCCTCCATGGGGTGATTGACAAAAGCCATCTAGACAACAAAAACAAAAACAAGGATTTCTAGACAAAAGGTTAGGTGTTAGTAATCAACAAAATTAATACAAAGTTAAACGTAGCAAACTAGCTTGTTCCCCGGCAACAGCGCTAGAAAAGCTTGTTGACGGTTAAATAACGCGTCAAGTTACGATCCGCAAGCGCACGGGTCAGTTGTAGCTTTTCCCTTAGAGTATTCCCCAAGGTTAATCAATCTGTGGAACAAGTTGATTGCTACGCTCAACTAAGCACTAATGTCATTGATTTAAAACTCTTTATCGAATGAAGGTATGTATAAGTAAAGAACTTAAACTAATCTAATCTAGATTAAAGAAATCAACATAGAGAGCAAAGGTATAGAGATCTTAAGAGTGTAGAAAGCTTGTCCAAGGGATCTAGGATCACTTGGAGATGTAACCACCTAGCAAGAACTACCGATCTGATCTATCAAAGTAAAGGTGCATCGAGTCCAACCATTTCCCTCTCATGTACAAGTCACTACACAAGGGTAATCCGTGATCGAACACCAAGTGCACAAGACGTTGATGTGTTCTAGGTATGCAAGACTAAGTGTGTGAACCAAGCTCGATATGTTTCCCTCCCGCGCACTGTCACTACATGACGGTAATCGCATAAAGAACAAAAGGAACACGATACATGAAGCTACGAGCGATGCATCCCCAAAGCAAGCCAGTCGGCCATTATGATTAACGCACCATCAACATGAGTATGATAGCAAAAAGATCCAAAAGATAGGTTCGGTGATTACAACTCAAGATCCCCCTTCAACCCCTAGGACAAACAAGGATTTTACCCCATAATGTTACACATTGAAGCATTGGACATGGTGTAGAAACCTGCGAAGTAGATGAAGGCCGATGAGTGCTCACTTGTCGATCCAATCTCCTTCTTCTCGGTCTTGTGGCGGCGAATGATGACAAAAACTCCCCTAGGGCGCCCAAGGGGTTGTATTTATGCCCTTGGGGCTCATTTGGGAACCCCAAATCCCCCAAGTTTCCACGGGAAAGAACCGCCCGCGGCAGTTTTGACCCTGGGCCAAATTCGTCGTCGTTTGGGAGCCCATTTCCAGGGGTCTGTCCGACCCTATCTGCGGCTTTACCCTGGGTGGCCGCGCCCCACCTCACGGGTCCAGACGGCTCTACCCCGTCTCTCTCCCCCGCGACCCGTCGTCGTCGACGACCCCATCTCCTCCCACTCCACCCCGCCGTCCGCTCCAGTCCTCCACCACGCCGCCTCTCCGTCGTCCCCGCCGCTCCTCCGCCGTCGCCAGTTCAGGAGCCGCCGCCGCTGTCATCTCTGCGCATCTGCTTCCGAAGCTTGGTGGCTGCAACTTCCACACCGCCATCGCCTCCATCTCCACGGCCACCGTTTCCACTTCTGTTGGCATCTCCGCCTCCGCACTGCAGCTTGGCATATCTCAATATGCTTGATTCTTCCTCCCCAATCTCTTCTTCCTCTCCCATTGTCCCCTTTGCTCTAGGGTTCTAAGCATAGATCTTGTGAAATTGATGCTTTCTTTCCCTATTTTATGTTACTCATCTTGATCCATGGATAATAAGACGCGCATGAGTATCCAGCGTGATACTTACATAGTGCCAGATTGCCACATGCTCACTGCCAAGTCTTGAGAAATTGATGATTTCTTCCCCTGATTTCCTTCTTTCTGCTTATTGCCGATTCACTAATTAGATGCACCCCTATTTGATTTATTCTCTGTGCTTATTGCTGATCTAATCTACCTGATCTTGTTCTCGCAGCGAGTATCTGGTGCTATGTAAGTAAAAACATCTATAATTTACAATCGCCAGCTAGAACATGCACTGAACTAGTGGTGATTGTCGCAACTGAAAGAGCTATCACAACACAAAGCTGCTATCTCTTCCATACAGGTTTTTTAATTTTCTTTATAATCAGAAGTAATCTTTCCATTTTGAAATAGAAACAGCCTTTGTAATGATTATTTGCTAATCACCAAAGGTTTCCAGATGATACTGTTACTCTTGCTAGGATCTTTGGAGCAAAATGAATCAACAAAGAGTCAAAGATTGATTTTTTAACCTATTGTAAAAAATTGTATAATCTTGTTGTATGTATGAACCATGTCCTTGTCTGTTTCTTAAACCTGTTACTGGATTATTTTAGAATTATGTGGCTGCTCTACCTATTATTTTTTAGTGTGATGCGCAAGTGTCCACCTTTTAATTTGGATGCTCATGTCAGTCATGGCATGTTCAGTTGCTTAACTAACGAGATTGTTGTTTGTCTTGCTGCAGGTGGTGTTGTTGCTGGGCGCATGAGAACGACGACAAGGAGAAGAGGAATGTGCTAAAAGCAGTTTATATATGTGTTCCCTGGTAGTCCTTCCTCCTTTAACTACTTGACTTAAATATAACCAGTCACAATTTCAGTTTTGTTTTATTCCCTCGCTGCAGAATATTTTAGATTTTCAATATTTCTGGTTGCGACCTCACTAAATAATCATGCTACCAGTTCATAGAATCTGTGAGTTGTTTCTGGTCGACACAAGCGGTGCTACCATTTCTACAGCTTGATTGGTGATAATGACCAATCCACAGCATGTTAACAGTTGATAGATAAGAGTAGATTGCTTAATTTTGCACCACTTGTGTACTTGGAGTTCCATAGTTTGAAATGTTTTGCGGTTTCATATGTGGAAAATGCAATACCATAAATTCATAGTTATTACTGAAATGTTTTAGCTTCTTCCTGCTAAAAGTTGTGATTGCCGCAGGTATTGGATGGCTTATATAGTTGAAGTGCTGTTCATTTTGTGTCAATTTTCCTGGCAATATGATGATAATGTCTATATAAACATTACTATGCCTGGGCCAACAACTGTTGTTGATACTTTGTTCCATGAAGAAACAAAAACCGATACATTTTGTAACAATAAGTCATATCTGAAATTTTTAATTTTGTATATTTCTCTTGCTGTAGTGTTTTCTCTTTAGTTACATTGCACATTCCTGGACTAAGTTATTTTTATTTCATTGATATTAAATGCAGGTCTCTGAGCCATAATTGCTTCAAAAGGATTAGTCTTGGAAAACCAATTATTTCCCCAACAACAACCATCTGGATTAAACTATCTATGATCACGGAGAGAAAACATTTGTTCACATGCAGCAAGCTAAGAGTTATTTATATTTGTTGTAGTGAGCATGATGTGCTGAGATTGGGACTTGTACAATAACTTTCTATTTCTATTTTAGTTTTTACTTTTTTATTGAAACGATAAGTTTCTCAGTGTATTTATTTTTTTACTGATTTTTTCTATTTTCCTTTTTTGTTTCGTTGATTTTTCTTTTTTATTGATAAATTTCTCGTTGCACACTTGCACTTCGATGTCCAAAGGCGAGAAGGGTCTAGCGGCGAAAGTGCAAGGGCCCAAGGGGAGGGCCGGGGTACCAACCGTGGAAACTGCCAAACAGCGCAGAGGGAGAGGGAAATGCGGCCACGGAAAACAAGAGGGTTGTAATTAGCCACATAAATCCCCCTAGTGGCTTCCGTACCCTGGATTTTGCTTCCTCGAGCATCCAAACTAGCCCTTGGGGAGCCTTGGGGCGTGCCCTACATTTCCTTGCACGAGATCTTCCTTGAGAGAGAAGCAAACTTGGTTTCCATAAAATCAGCCTCGCCCAGATTTTCTATTTCGCAACCCTTCCTTGCTGATGTCATATCTCCCACGTTCGGACACAAAATAATGCAAATTCGGTGTCTAAATTGTGTGGCACGAATTTATCTTCAACTTTGGTATTTATTGGTTTCCTTAAAAACAAAGATAATATCCCCAAAAGGGCCTCGCAAGATAATCTGTCTGATTTTGGACTTGTCTGCACAGCAGGTATTTCGGGGGCTATATCTCCTAGCTCCTTGCTCCGAATTGGGCTTTCCATATGTCCAAATCGAAGCTCTCAACATGGTCCACAACTTTAGTAGTCAACATTTTGCCATTAGAGGCCGTTCAAGTCCCTGAATCTGCATCGAAAGATCATACTGTTCTGGGCTGCACGAATATCTCTCGGATTGAATTGATCTCATGGGTAAATCTCCAAATCTCAAGGCGACCTTGGGCTATTTGGAGTCATGTTCACTTCGAGTCTTGACTTATGTCGGGCTTCATTATCTTCTCATAAAGTGTTCGATGAACTTTGCCCGAAAGTGCTCCTTTAAGCGCTTAAATCCTGTGTAAACAACATATTCCAAAAACCGCATGTAAGAGCGAACTTGTTATATCAAGGGAATAGTACCATTAGATTGGATATCAAATTAATGCCAACATTGAAGGTAAACTCATGACTAGGAGTGTCAAAGTCAACTGTCAACATGGGCCCACCTGCAGACGTCTGCAGGCTACCCACATCAACCTGCTAAGTAACCTGATTAATCCTGTGGGGGTCTGCCGACACCTGTTTATCATGCTGCAAAATCCTTCTAGGTTTTGCGGAGGAAAATAATTCTCCTGCAGGCGCCTGCCAAGCCCACCTCGCTGTGGGGGCGCCACGACGTCCTTGCCTCTTCTCTCTTTCTCGTTGCGGTCCAGCGGCAACCAGATGGACCTGCGCACTCGTCGGCGGAGCCGCGGAGGAGGCTTGTTGTGGCAGTTCGCCGGCGTAGGGCGAGCTGCGAGCACCGGCGGGCGGCGAATCTTGCCCGGCTCGGGATGACGATGGAAGCGGGGAGGTCGCCGGCGTCAGCCTCGGGGCGACCTGGCGCACGGCGAGCTGCGAGTGTCGGCGGGCGGCGGATCTCACCCGGCTTAGACTGCGACGAAATCGGGAAGGTCGCCGACCTCGGCCTCGGCATGAACTAGCGCAGGGTAACATGCGGTAGCGTGCGTGAATAGCGTGGGTGCGCATGTGTGTTGCCTCGCT
Organism: Cenchrus fungigraminus; assembly: GCA_036936925.1. NCBI lineage: Eukaryota > Viridiplantae > Streptophyta > Magnoliopsida > Poales > Poaceae > Cenchrus > Cenchrus fungigraminus. Next base: position 96,240,079 of record CM072770.1, read on the forward strand.
GGATAAAGCCATAGCCGCCGGCATGAACGGCATGTATGGAAACACAACAACACTAAAGAACTGAATCCTTCCTCGTTGCTTCCCCAACTATCCTTCTGGTTCTTCTACTTCTTCCTCCCGATTCAACTCTGCTACTAACACAATGCTCCCACCCATCCAGAGAGGGAGATGTGGATGCTGCACCAAGAGCACCGTGACAAGACGGACATGGCAACCTGATGGGAACGTCGTCGTGGCAACCTGCACCAAGAGCACCGTGACAAGCGTACGGCTCCACCGGCAGCTACCAAGATCTCCCTCGAACGGATGCCTAGGCGCCATGGGGGAGGAGCAGAGACCGTCACCGCCGAGGGCGAGCTGGCCATGAGTAGGGTGGCGACCAGTCGCGCACGACGCTGCGCTGAACGTGACCGCGAACGGCCGCGCGTGGCTCGGGGGGCCGACACGCTGCCCAGGGGATTCTACGGGAACGTCGTGCTCACGGCGAGCTCCGGGATGAGCGCGCGGGACCTGGCGTGCGGCACTCTCGCTGACGCCGCGGCGATGGTCTGGGCGGGCGTCCGCGCACGCGATGACTAGTACTTCCAGTCGTTCATCGACTTCGGGGAGCTGCACGGCGGCGGCAGTGAGGAGCTGGGGCCCACAGTGGGGGACGAGGGCAACGTGCTGCAGCGGGGAAGGAGCGGATGCTTGCTGTTGCTCCCAGATCCCGGCCCCTACTGCCCCTAGTGCGGAACCTGTAGGCTGTTTTGCGGATGCCGCAGGCTCACCTGCGTAGCCCAACAGGTCCGGCAGGCGCTATCCGCATAATCCTGCATAGAAAATGCAGGTGCCCGCAGACGGCCCCAAAGCAATATTTAGCAGGCGGGTGTCGCGGGTGTTGGATAAGGCTTGCATCAGTTAGTTAGGATTTGCTTGCATCATTTCTGTTATTCAGTTTGCATGCGCACGAGCAACAGGTTGTGGCCAGCCGTGCGCTTAGAAGGGGACGCGCGAGACTAGCTCAGGCTCTGCCCTGAAGAACCGGTCGTGGCCTGGCATGGCGGACGTGGGAATGGATACGTCGAGGCATGATGCCCGGGCACCATCTGGTGACCCGTTCTTTCTGTAAGCACTCAATAAAAGGAGCAATAGAGATCAGAAAACGTTGCTGAACTTAAGCGGCACAAATTGCTTGTGTTCCAACCACACGTGTGTGCGTTCTTCCTCCTGGCCAGCAACTAGAGCTCGTCACTGCGTGTTCTCGGCGTTCCGGCATGTCGTGGTGTGCTTGTGTCTAACACGTGGCATCAGAGCCAGGGCAGGTCCCTGCAGCGGCGAACGCCATGGCGTCGCCCAAACCCACCGGACACATGCCGCCACCGGAGAAGAAGAAGGACAAGCCAAGCGGTTCCGGGGACGGCGACACGCCACCACGGAATAGGGCGGAAATCGCAAGACAGAGAAGCCTCGCAAGCGCGTCGTCGAGCACATCGTGCGCGACTCGAGCAGCACCGACAGCTGGCCACAACTGACCAAAACCAACTACAACGAGTGGTCATTGCGGATGCGGCTCAAGCTCCAGGCGCGTGACGTGTGAGACGTCATCGAGTATGGGGATGACGACTACCGGGATGATCACACTGCACTCGACGCCATCTACAGTGCGGTCCCCTCGGAGATGGTCACCGTCCTTGCCGTCAAGGAGACAGCAGCCGACGTTTTCAACACCTTGGACAAAAGTTCTTTTACGAGTGCTTGCTCGAGGACGAGCAAGATCTAAGCGTGGGGGAGATGTTGATGGAGTATTTTGGTACACCAAATATGTTCATTACACTTTGGTTTGGAATTGATTATGAAACTAACCCGCCACTAGGCACACTAATGATATAACAAGTTCATCTTTGTATGTGCATTTGGAAGTGTTATGTTTTTGCAGGAAAACATGGACATAAAGGACGGAGTCACAACAAGTTCAAAGGAGCAATTGAGGAGTCCCGTTCATGTTTGAGAGTATGATGAAATCACTCCCAAAGGTGGCAAGGACCAAAGTGTAACAAAGGAACACCCCCGAGAATTGAAGCGTAAAAGACTGAACTTCATGCGAGAAGACCCTCCATCTTGGACGCAAGGATGACATCGTCAAAATGATGCAATTGGAGGGGGCAAAGTGCAAAATGTCAAGAGGACCCACGTGTGCGAAGGGGCGACCGAACCGGGCCGAAATGGGCCTGGGTCGGTCAGCCCAGGCCGGCCGACCGGCCCAGCCTATTTCGACGTCGGTTCGGCCTCCCATTTCTTGAGCGTGAAGATGATGCAACCCTAAGTACGTGGAGGCGCCGCCATTCGCAGAGAGAGAGCCATTCGCCCGAGAGGCCGTCCACAAGCTAGAGAGGGAGAAGAGGAGGGACATCATTCGCGAGAAGGATCGCTCTACTCGAAGAAAGCAACCACAAGTGGTGGAGGACGTCGAGGCCCTGCCAAGCACCCCCAGAGGAGAAGGAAGACATCGTCGGAAGCATCACCATGATCAACGGTGCTATGCCTAGCACCTTGATGGGGTAATCTTCTCATTTATCTATGGGTTGTAAACGATCTTGAGATGTAATCGCTACTTTGTTTGGTTTTCAATCTATCATCTAGTGTTGAAGATGCTTTCTTGTTTAAGGTTAGCTACCATGCCATGTTGGGAGTATAGATCTCACTTCTCCCTTAGAACCCTTCAATACGCCGTGATCATCATAGGTCTAGTCACGAATACCTCCGCGTAGTGACAGTACGGGGGGAGGGAAAGGGCGAAACCGTGGTCACAACCCCCGGTAGATTAGATCAGTTTTCATATCTTAAGCGGTTGCATGTTCAAGTATCGTAGACCCTTGGGCAAGTGTCTTTTACATATCTTGTGAGTTTAATCATTCTCTCTAGTGTAGCGTAGGTTGTTCTCTAGATTAACCATAGATTAGGGTTTGGATAAGTGAGTTAGTAGTGCTAGATCAAACGCTTGTAATCCCCTTGCTCCGCGGATTGATAAGAACCTAGGGAATCCCCATGGTGAAAAAGGTGTAGGTCCGTACGCTTGCGGATCGTAGGTGGATACATGTTTTATCCGTCAACAAGCCCCTTTTTCTGGTGCCGTTGCCTGGGAGCAAGCCAGTTTACATCGTTTGGTTTTGCATCTAATTTTGTTTTAGTTTTGGTTTATCGTTTATCGCTAACATCTAACCCCTATTACCTAGAAAACCATTTTGTTTTGTTTTTGTTTTTCTATCTTGTTGTCTAGATGGCGTTCGCCAAGCACCCCGTGGAAGAACCAGAGAAATTGCTAAGGGAATACGCTAGTCCTCGATGTGAAGACATAAAGGTACAAGAGTCAGATTCGAAGCTCGAAGCGACCAAGTATGAAATCAAGGCTAGGATCATCGAGATGGCGGCGGCAACCCCATTCGAAGGGATTGACACGGAGAACCCCTATAGACACATAAGGTGTTTCACGACGTTATGCAACACAGTGCATCAAGGAGTTCCCGATGAATGGTTCAAGTGGAACCTCTTTCCCTACTCACTTGCCGGCAAAGCAAAGACGTGGTACTCATTTGCGTCCTTTGAAGTTGAAGGCAATTGGAACAAGTTGACGAAGAAATTTTGTGAGAAGTTTTTTCCAATAAGCAAGGTTCAACATCTAAGGAGGCAAGTGATCACCTTCACGCAAGGAGAAGAGGAAGGGATAGACCAAGCTTGGATTAGATTTAATGAGTTGATTGAACAAGGACCAAGACTCGGCTTCTCCGGTGACGTACTCTTGCATACATTTTTCTTTTCCCTAACCCCTAGTTTCATGGAACAGGTTCAAATGTGTGTAGGTGGGGATCTCATGGAGAAAACACTCACGGAAGCCGCTCAACTTTTACAAAAGATTAGCAAAGCGGTGGCCATGCGAAGAGATTGGGAAACAAGACTTTCGAGAGAGCCGAAACACGATTCAATGATGAAGACATGTGCTGAAATTTTCAAAAAGGCAACCCCGGAAGACAAGAAAGAGGAGCCGATCCCGGAAAAGCTTGAAGAAATACACACCAAGACAAGAACTACCCCAAGTGTTGACTTCGCCAAGTCAAATGAAACAAACAAGAGGAGTATGTCAAGCGCGAAGCCACTAAGGGAGTTTGAGCATATGGATTGGGTTCCAATTTATTACGGAGAAGTATTCGACAAGAGAAGACCGTTCCCTAACCAAAAGGGGATGGCAAGAGCATTAGAAGCGGATTTCCCACCGGAAAAGCAAGCGGAAAAGGCGTACAATCTTGAAACTACCGGTGAGATCTTTCAAAATCTCTTTAGTGATGATGAAGTGGATCCGGATCACATAGCCTAGGTGAAAAGAATCATGGGGATCAAGCCTGAAGCATCGCCATATGCTCGCCTCGCCGAAGTTTAAGCAATAGGATCTGACCAAGAGGAGAAGACGACACCACACTTGAGTTGCGAGATCAACGGAATTCAATACAAAGCTTTATGCGACATCGGAGCCCAAGTAAGTGTCCTATCCTCCAAAATTTACGATAAAGTTCAAGACCACAACCTAGACTTAGCTCCAACTTCAACAAAGTTAATCATGGGAGATGGTAGAACTATTAGATCTCTAGGTATTGCTTGCAACATCAATGTAATCATCTCTGGAAAGTGCATACCAACCGATTTCTTTGTCATAGATGCTTACTATAATAATCACGATCACATAATCCTAGGTAGGCCTTTTCTTGAGTTGGTTGATGCCGTGTTAGATGTCGGAGAAGGCAAAGTAACAATAAATCTTAATGGAAAAAAGTACACATATAATTTTCTTCGCGTTTCTGGTCATCCTTCACCTTTCCCTCCCGAAGATGAAGAAGTAGAGGAGGTAGGTAGTCTTTGTTTTGTTGAAACCCTTAGAGACCCGCTGCAAAGAGCGATGGAGAATCAATCCAATGATCAACAAGACGAGGAACTAGAGGAAGCAACGAAGGGATTAGAACCACAAGATGGAAGCGTGGAGGAAGAAAAATTCGAAGACATAGGAGACACTAAACCCGAAGAGCCACAAGTGCCCGAGGTGGATCTCAAACCTTTGCCCAAAGGATTAAAGTATGAATTTTGGGGCCCAGACAAGACTTATCCAGTCATCGTGAGCAACGAGTTGAGTCCCAAAGAAAATGAGAAGTTGCTGAATTTATTGAAAAAGCATAAGAAGGTGATTGGATATTCAATCAATGATCTCAAAGGACTTAGCCCAGCCTTTTGCACTCATCGTATACCTATGGAAGACCAATGTAAGCCCATAGTGGACCATCAAAGGAGGCTAACTCATGCCATGTGAGAGGTAGTAAAGAAGGAGGTTATCAAGCTACTTGATGCCGGAATCATCTACCCGGTACCGCATAGCGAGTGGGTGAGCCCGGTACATTGTGTGCCGAAGAAAGGAGGTTTAACCGTGCTGAAAAATGAGAAGAATGAGTTAATACCGCAAAGAACCGTGACCGGATGGCGGATGTGTATCGATTATGGAAAGTTAAATAAAGCAACGAAGAAAGATCACTTCCCCCTACCGTTCATTGACGAGATGCTCGAGAGATTAGCAAACCACGCTTATTTTTGCTTTCTCGATGGGTACTCGGGGTTCATGCAAATTTCCATTCACCCGGATGATCAACACAAGACAATGTTTACTTGCCCTTATGGAATGTTTGCATATAGAAGGATGCCCTTCGGTTTATGCAACGCTCTGGCCTCTTTTTAACATTGCATGATGGCAGTATTCTCAGAATTTATCGAGGAAATTGTCGAGGTGTTCATGGATGATTTTTCCATCTATGGGAAGACGTTCATGGATTGCTTGGCAAACTTAGACAAGGTTCTCACGAGGTGTGCGGAGGTCGATCTAGTGCTAAATTGGGAAAAGTGCCACTTCATGGTAAAGCAAGGCATAGTGCTCGGACATGTTATATCCGAGAGAGGAATTGAAGTGGACAAAGCTAAAGTGGAGACGGTTGAGCAACTCCCACCTCCAATGGATGTTAAGTCCTTAAGGAGCTTTCTAGGCCATGCCGGATTCTATAGAAGATTTATTAAGGACTTCTCAAAGATCACTAAGCCTTTAACACAACTTCTTCAAAAGGATGTGGCTTTTGACTTTGATGAGAAGTGCTTAGCGGCATTCCGGACCTTGAAAAATGCTTTAGTAAGTGCTCCTATCATTCAACCTCCGGATTGGAGTCAACCTTTCGAGATCATGTGCGATGCAAGTGACTACGCCGTAGGGGCGGTTTTAGGTCAAAGAAAGGAAGGCCGAGTTCACGCCATATACTACGCTAGTAAAACTCTTAGTGAGGCACAATTAAATTATGCCACTACAGAAAAGGAGTTGCTAGCGGTGGTGTTTACTTTCGAAAAATTCAGATCTTACATCGTGAACTCGAAAGTCATTGTTTACACCGATCACACGGCCATCAAGTATCTTTTGGCTAAGAAGGGTGCTAAACCAAGATTAATTCGTTGGATCCTTCTTCTCCAAGAGTTCGGTGTTGAAATTCGTGATAAAAAGGGGGTGGAAAATGTTGTGGCCGATCACTTGTCTAGGATGAACCGTGGAAAGGATGACAAAAAGCCCATAGAGGATAAGATGAGAGATGACCACCTCTACCGAATACTCGACAAAGATACTTGGATGATCGATATTATTCGAGCAATTCGGAGAATGCCTCTTGATCACTTAGATAAAAACACTCAAAGGAGGATAGTCTCCGAAAGCTAGAAATATTTTTGGGATTCACCTTATCTCTTCAAACTTGGGAATGATGGAGTTATGAGAAGATGTGTACCAAGAGAAGAGAGGCAAGAGATTTTGAGAAAGTGCCACTCGGCAGAGTACGGTGGACACTATAGCCACTTTCGGACCCAAGCAAAAGTGTGGTCCAGCGGGTTCTTTTGGCCGGAGATGCATGGAGATACTAAAAGATATGTTGCATCATGCCCCGAATGCCAAAGAACTGGAAACATTTCTCAAAGGAATGCCATGCCCTTGAAATATAATCTACAAATCGATTTATTCGATGTTTGGGGAATAGACTTCATGGGGCCTTTCAAAAACTCACACGGATTTGAGCACATCCTAGTCATGGTTGATTATGTATCCAAGTGGGTAGAGGTCATGCCATGTCGTAAAGCTTCCACGGAAGAATCCATTGCGATGATTAAGAGTGTGATTTTCCCTCGCTTCGGTACTCCGAGAATTTTGATAAGCGATGGAGGAACTCACTTCACCGGGAAGAACTTTAAGAAGTGCTTGTCCAAGTTAGGGATTGAACATAGAGTCTCTACGGCTTATCATCCACAAACCAACGGATAAGCGAAAACATCAAATAGACAACTAAAGAGCATTCTTAACAAAACTATAGAGAAGGGAGGCAAGGATTGGTCAAAGAAGTTGGATGGAGCTTTGTGGGCATATCGAACGGCGTTCAAGACACCGATAGGTATGACCCCTTATCAATTTGTTTATGGCAAAGCTTGTCACCTTCCGGTTGAGTTAGAGCACAAAGCCTATTGGGCAATTAAAGAGATGAACCTCGATCTAGATGCTACGGTGGTAAAACGGAGAATCCAAATAAGCGAGCTAGAGGAGATGAGGTTGAAAGCTTATGAAAACGCAAGCATATACAAAGAGAGAATCAAAAGGTGGTATGAAAAAAGACTAAAGAAGGAGCTTAAAGAAGGAGATAAGGTCCTCCTCTATAATTCGAGATTCAAAACTTTCGAAAAGGGGAAATTGCAAAGCAAGTGGGATGGACCTTACATTGTTCATTCGGTGCTCTCCAACGGAGCGGTTACTATCATGGATATGAAAGGTGATCAATTCATGGTCAATGGTCAACGGCTTAAGGTTTATTATGAACCCGACGTTGTGCCCCTTCACCATATTGATATTTTCATCATGGAGGATGAGCCCGAACGTCAAGCCTAGGACGTAAAACAAGGTGAGCATTTTGTAAATAACTTTTCTTTTATTTTTCTAGAGTTTCTCGCGAAGTTTTGCCAGGCCAACTTTTTCACATGGGCTAGCAATTGAAAAATAGTGGGGCACACGAAAAACCGGACCGAACCAGCCCGCGAAACAGGGCAGGCCGGCCGGCTCGGTCCGATCGGCCCAGGGGGCCTGGGCGGCGGTTCGCCCCCGGTTTTCTCTGGGACGCGTGTCTTCGACTTCCTTGTTTGGTCAGAGAATTTTAGGGAAGTCAAGAAAAGGAAAAGATGGGTTCTAGGGCATTCCTTCCTGGACTATTTAAAGGGACGAGGTTGGAGCTCAGGAATCCATCCCAATTCACATCCTTTTGCACCCAAGCAGCAGCCATGACGTCCCCAAGGAGCGTGGAGATCAAGCTAGGCGCCGAGAAGCCATTGAAGCCGGAGGAGGCAAAGCGATGCGAGCTCAAGCCATCAATGGAGATCAAGAGGACCGCCCGCATCCGTTGCGGAGGGCGTGTCCCGACCGGGCCAATCGCATCTCGCCACCACGTCAAGGAGGAGAGGGTCTCTACTCCCGTCCATAGATCGGAGCGAATCCAAGGCATGAAGAGGAAAGACTACAAGGAGGTGTCGCCCGAGCTAAAAGATTACGGGGGGAGTGACTACTCTGACGATCGCAGCCCGAGCTCGTGGGTAGCCGCCGGGAGGGACGACAATGACCTCTTCTATTAGGAAGAGGTGCCTAAAGAGAAGACTCCCGAAGGTCCTAACGGTGGCGAAGATCTCGATGACGGCAGCGACGGCGACAACGGCGACGACCCCGGTGATGTCGACCCTTTTGGGATGCATCCGTTATGTTGTGCGGCTTGCCATCACTCCATCTCGGATCTCTAGGCATCGGTCGAGGAGTGTTTCCAGGCTATGGAGGCGATGAGGCAACGTATGGAGGACTTGGAACGAGTAGTCAATGACGGCTACAAGTTCCTCAATCGGAACGTGCGGAAGTTGTTTGGAATGGTGGGCAACATGAAGAACAAGTGGTGCAAGAGCTGTGGAAAGTTCCACTAGGAAGTAGGGTTCTTCCCCCCTTAGGTTTTTTGTAAGATACGACGAGGACGTCGTATGGTTTTAGCGTGGGGGAGAGCTAGCTAGCTAGATCCTTTAGCTTTAATAAGTTTAGTTCAGTTTGGTTTAGATTTTGCGAGAGTTTGAGAGTCTTAAAGTTTTAGGTGTGCTTTTTAATTTTTCTTCAAGTTTAAAGTGTGTTAAATTTAGTGTTCGAGTCAAGAAAATCAAATAAATAGTGTCTTTTAAAATTTTTGTCTCTTGCAATGCTTTTCTCTCTTTACTTGTAAGTTTGTCTTTAATTTTTGATATATAAGCATAAGCGATTGGTTTGAAACATTTACCGTGGTGCTTAGTGGAGTTTTTACCTTTAAAAGTACCCGCACCATACTTTGATCTAGAACTTCATTTTGGTTGTGCTAAGTTTGATGCTAATGTTGGAGGAATTTAATTCTGAAAATTATATGAAAAAACCCTTGTAATAAAGGTTAGCAAACTCTCTTTTTCCAAGTTGAGAGACAAAGAAAAATCCTATACAAAGCCAATTCAATATTCGCTCCACCATAAGTGCGGTTTGCATAATGAGTTGGGCTAGGATCCTTCTCTCTTGGAAGTTTTAATTTCGAGCAATGATCATGTCCTTGTGTTTATCTTTTATTGCTAGCCTCGTCATGCATTCGGTAACAAGACTCTCACATCGAAAGTCCCGTACATCGCCGAATTCCATACCCAACCCATAATATCTCTTTGGTACATCGTATTCCTTGAACACAACCTATGTTCGAAGTTTCGTCTCGTCTCTAGCATGGTTTTTATTTAAAATTCAGATTGTGTTTATGCAAGAAGAGATGAGTAAAGAGCTTTGAAAGAGAGGTAAAGATGTCAAAAGAGAGAGAAGTAAAGAAAAAAATATGTGTATGGAAAAGAAAAAAAAGGAGAAGAGAAAGAAAGAAAAGAAAAGAAAAAGAAAGAAAGAAAGAAAGAAAGAAAGAAAGAAAGAAAGAAAGAAAGAGGAAAGGCAAGAAAGATATGAAAAGGGATGAATCAAGTGAAGGTTAAAAAAAGGGGTGTAAGGAAGGATGTCGCATTGTTGTTAAGAGACAAAACTTCCATTCTTTTTCCAACCATGTGCAATCCGACAACGAGGACGTCATCGGTGCCTCGTAGTCTTGTTTTCTTTTGCCCTTGCACATGTCCACCATTCTATATCTTCTTATCCTTGACATGTCCACCATTCTATATCTTCTTATCCAAACCAAACATGTTCATTACACTTTGGTTTGGACTTGATTATGAAACTAACCCGCCACTAGGCACACTAATGATATAACAAGTTCATCTTTGTATGTGCATTTGGAAGTGTTATGTTTTTGCAGGAAAACATGGACATAAAGGACGGAGTCACAACAAGTTCAAAGGAGCAATTGAGGAGTCCCATTCGTGTTTGAGAGCATGATGAAATCACTCCCAAACGTGGCAAGGACCGAAGTGTTACAAAGGAACATCCCTGAGGATTGAAGCGTAAAAGTCTGAACTTCATGCGAGAAGACACTCCATCTTGGACGCGAGGATGACATCGTCAAAATGATGCAATTGGAGGGGGCAAAGTGCAAAATGTCAAGAGGACCCACGTGTGCGAAGGGGCGACCGAACCGGGCCGAAATGGGCCTGGGCCGGTCGGCCCAGGCCGGCCGGCCGGCCCAGCCTGTTTCGACGTCGGTTCGGCCCCCCATTTCTTGAGCGTGAAGATGATGCAACCCTAAGTACGTGGAGGCGCCGCCATTCGCAGACAGAGAGCCATTCGCTCGAGAGGCCATCCACAAGCTAGAGGGGGAGAAGAGGAGGGAGATCATTCGCGAGAAGGATCGCTCTACTCGAAGGAAGCAACCACAAGTGGTGGAGGACGTCGAGGCCCTGCCAAGACACCCCCGGAGGAGAAGGAAGACACCGTCGGAAGCGTCACCATGATCAACGGTGCTATGCCTAGCACCTTGATGGGGTAATCTTCTCATTTGTCCATGGGTTGTAAACGATCTTGAGATGTAATCACTACTTTGTTTGGTTTTCAATCTATCATCTAGTGTTGAAGATGCTTTCTTGTTTAAGGTTAGCTACCATGCCATGTTGGAAGTATAGATCTCACTTCTCCCGTAGAACCCTTCAATACGCCGTGATCATCATAGGTCTAGTCACGAATACCTCCGCGTAGTGACAGTACGGGGGGAGGAAAAGGGCGAAACCATGGTCACAACCCCCGGTAGATTAGATCGGTTTTCATATCTAAAGTGGTTGCATGTTCAAGTATCGTAGACCCTTGGGCAAGTGTCTTTTACATATCTTGTGAGTTTAATCGTTCTTTCTAGTGTAGCGTAGGTTGTTCTCTAGATTAACCATAGATTAGGGTTTGGATAAGTTAGTTAGTAGTGCTAGATCAAACGCTTGTAATCCCCTTGCTCCGCGGATTGATAAGAACCTAGGGAATCCCCGTGGTGAAAAAGGTGTAGGTTCATACGCTTGCGGATCGTAGGTGGATACGTGTTTTATCCGTCAACAAGGATCAAGTGCCAGAATCGAAGGCGCTCAAGAAATTTCTGCGCGTCGTACGTCCTAGGTACAAACAACTAATCCTCTGCATGGAAGCCTTTGGTGATCTCTCCAAGCTGACCATTGAAGAGGTGACGGGGATCCTGAAGTCGTCTGACGATGCTGATGAAGAGGTGGTGCCGCCGCCGGCTGGTTCAGGCACAGAGAAACTCCTCCTCACGAAGGAGGAATGGCTGGAGAAGTACAAGCAAGGGGATTCCGGAAGGGGCGGATCCAACTCCGGTTCGGGCGGCCGGGGCAAATCCCGCGGCAGCAGCAAGTTGCGCGACCGTGGAGGCTGGCATGGCTCTGACCGGCGCTCGGGAGCAAGATCTGGCTCAGGTCGAGCTGGGCCGGACGATGAATGCAAGAGGTGTGGAAAGAGGGGCCATTGGGCCCAACACTGCCGCAGGAAGCTCAAGGTGGAGGCAGAGGCCCATGTGGCCCAAGAGGAGGAGTCCACACTTCTATTTGCCCACGGGCTCGTTAAGGAGAGGGTGAACCCGTTGACCAGCCTTCTCCCCATCCAGCCGCTGCAGCAGATCTTCACCGGCGTCGTTGAAGGAGAAGCGCAGACGCCGCAACGGATCGAGCTCGTCGAGGCCAAAGTCTTCGCCGCCCTGAGCGACTCTGGTGACCAGGATCAGAAGCGATGGGTCCTGGACACCGGGGCCACAAACCACATGACGGGATCTCGCAGCTGCTTCTCCGACCTCGACACCGGCGTCGTGGGCACGGTCCGGTTCGGCGACGGGTCGGTCGTCGCCATCGAGGGCCGTGGGACCGTGCTGTTCGCCTGCAAGAACGGCGAGCATCAGACACTCGCGAACACCTACTACATCCCATGCCTCACCACAAGCATCATCAGTGTTGGTCAGCTCGATGAGGTGGGGTACCAGGTGCTCGTCGAGGACGGCGTGATGCGTATTCGCGACGTCGAGCGCCACCTCCTCGCCAAGGTGGCCCGCAACTCCAGCCGCCTCTACATCCTCGACGTCGACATCGCCAAACCTGTCTGCTGGGCAGCACACGCGAAGGAGGATGCCTGGCTGTGCCATGCTCGATTCGGGCATGTCAATTTCGACGCGTTGCGGAAGATGGGACGAGAGGAGCTCGTCGTGGTCTTCCCCTGCTCGAGCAGCCGGAGCAAGTATGCGACGCCTGCTTGGCAGGCAAGCACCGGCGCACACCGTTCCCGACCCACACCCTGTCACGCTCCACAGAGGTGCTCCAACTTCTTCACGACGACCTCTGCGGCCCGATTTCCCTGCCGACGCCAAGTGGTAATCGCTACTTCTTGCTCATTGTTGATGATCACTTAAGATACATGTGGATCGCACTGCTTCCGACCAAGGACGCTGCCGCCACGGCCATCAAGCGCATCCAGGCCGTGGCGGAACGCAAGACTGGCAAGAAGGTTCTCGCCCTGCGTACCGATCGTGGGGGAGAATATCTGGCCGGACAGTTCGAGGAGTACTGCGCCACGCTCGGCATCAGGCGGGAACGCACGGCGCCTTACTCTCCACAACAAAACAGCGTTATTGAACGTCGGAATCAGACTGTTGTGGGGACGGCGAGGTGCATGATGAAGGCGAAGCAGTTGCCGGGCGCGTTCTGGGGGGAGGCGGTCACCACGGCAGTATATCTGCTGAACCGGTCTTCCTCCAAGAGCGTCGATGGGAGGACCCCGCATGAGCTCTGGACCGGCAGCCCGCCCGGCGTACAGCACCTCAAGACATTCGGGTGCATCGCGCATATGAAGATCACGACGTCGGGGCTCAAGAAACTTGATGACCGCAGCCGGCGCACCGTCTTCGTCGGCTACGAACCAGGATCCAAGGCGTATCGCCTCTACGACCCGGCGACGCGGCGCGTGCACATCAGCCACGACATCATCTTCGACGAGGGCGGCCAGTGGTAGTGGAGCGGGGAACTAGAGGACACGAGCGGGAACTTCGTCATCGAGGAAGAGTCGCATGGCTCCTCTGAGGTGATCACGGTCTCGTCTGCATCTTCCCCTGCTTCGTCAGTATCAGCATCACTAACACCGTCGGCCTCGACACCGTCGCCAACAACGACATGTCACCGTCGACCAAGACTCCAGTGCAAGCCACTGGACATCCAGTAGAGTTTGCCACTCCACCCAGCTCTGCAGAGCTGGATTTCGATGCTGACCACGAGGACGATGTACCACTTCGCTTCAGGCACCTCGACAACGTCATCGGTCCTTCATCCCCGCTCGTTCTGGCGGATCATCGGGAGGCGGATCAACATCTCCTCCTCGCCAACGACGCCGAGCCAACCACCTATGCCGAGGCGCCGAAGCACGAACACTGGAGAAACGCCATGCTTGACGAGATCACGGCGATTGAAGCGAACAAGACCTGGGAGCTTGTCGAGCCGCCATCCAACTGCCGTCCGATCGGACTGAAGTGGGTATTCAAGGCCAAGAAAGACGTCGCCGGCATCATCTCCAAGTTCAAAGGGCGGCTGGTGGCAAAAGGCTACATGCAACAGCCGGGCGTGGACTTCGACGAGGTGTTCGCGCCCGTGGCGAGGCTGGAGTCAGTGCGCCTGCTCCTGGCGCATGCAGCCAATGAAGGATGGGCGGTACATCACATGGACGTCGAATCAGCGTTCCTTAACGGCGAGCTTCTAGAGGAGGTGTACGTCGAGCAGCCGCCGGAGTTCATACTCAAGGGACACGAGGGCAAGGTCCTACGTCTCGTCAAGGCACTCTATGGACTTCGTCAGGCTCCACGGGCATGGTACGCGAAGCTTGACAGTTCTCTGTTGGGGCTTGGTTTCCGGCGGAGCCGCTCCGAGCACGCTGTTTACTTCCGCGGCACAGGCGCACGCCGTCTGATTGTGGGAGTGTATGTCGAGGATCTGGTCATCACTGGAGGGAACCAGAAAGACATCGACGACTTCAAGCTGCAGATGAAGGCAACATTTCAGATGAGTGATTTGGGATTGCTGCATTATTATCTTGGTCTGGAAGTGCATCAGACAAAGGAAGGCATCACCATTGGGCAGAAGGCGTACGCGGCAAAAATATTGGAGAACGCCGGCCTGGTAGGGTGCAACCCCAACAGCATCCCATGGAGCCAAGGCTCAAGCTGAGCAAACAGAGCTCAGCGCCTGGGGTTGATCCAACGGCTTACAGGAGTATTGTGGGCTCCCTCAGGTATTTGGTGAATACTCGTCCTGATCTTGCTTTCTCTGTTGGGTATGTTAGTCGTTTCATGGAAAGTCCCACAACTGAGCACTTAGGGGCTGTAAGAAAGATACTGCGCTATATTGCGGGTACTCTTGATGTTGGCTGCTGTTACACAAGGAAGAAAGATGGTGAACTTGTTGGATACAGTGACAGTGACCATGCAGGTGACATTGACACGCGCAAGAGCACCACAAGCACTCTGTTCTTCCTTGGGCGCAATGCAATCACTTGGCAAAGTCAAAAGCAGAAGGTAGTTGCTCTAAGCTCATGTGAGGCTGAGTATATTGCAAGCACAACAGCAGCATGCCAAGGAGTTTGGCTTGGTCGTCTTCTGTCAGAATTGAAAGGGGAACAGGAAGGCACCATTGATATTCATATTGATAATCAATCCGCAATTTAACTGAGCAAGAACCCTGTATTTCATGATCGTAGCAAGCACATAGACACAAGGTATCACTTCATCCGTGAATGTGTGGAAGAAGGCAGGG
This sequence comes from Cenchrus fungigraminus, assembly GCA_036936925.1. Lineage (NCBI taxonomy): Eukaryota > Viridiplantae > Streptophyta > Magnoliopsida > Poales > Poaceae > Cenchrus > Cenchrus fungigraminus. The sequence goes on from CM072770.1 coordinate 96,255,412, forward strand.
TTGCAGTTGTTTCCATTGCTACTACAGAGCAGCTAGCAGATATCTTGACAAAAGCTCTGCCACGCGAGCGGTTCTGTGAACTGCGAGATAAACTGGGCCTCGTCAGGATCAAGGATAGATGCAAGACTTAGGGGGAGCATTGTTGGATAAGGCTTGCATCAGTTAGTTAGGATTTGCTTGCATCTTTCTGTTATTCAGTTTGCATGCGCACGAGCTCCAAGTTGTGGCCAGCCGTGCGCTTAGGAGGGGGACGCGCGAGACTAGCTCGGCTCTGCCCTGGAGAACTGGTCGTGGCCGGGCATGGCGGACGTGGGGATGGACACGTCGAGGCGTGATGCCCGGGCACCATCTGGTGACCCGTTCTTTCTGTAAGCACTCAATAAAAGGAGCAATAGAGATCAGAAAACGCTGCTGAACTTGAGCGGCACAAATTGCTTGTGTTCCAACCACGTGTGTGTGCGTTCTTCCTCCTGGCCGGCAACTAGAGCTCGTCACTGCGTGTTCTCGGCGTTCCGGCGTGTCGTGGTGTGCTTGTGTCTAACAGCGGGCTCACAGGCAGGCCCGCACCTGCGTACATCCTTAACCTGCAATACTCGGCCAAGAGTCAATCCACACCACGTTGTCAATCACTCATCACTAAGGAGCGACCATCCACCGGTCCTCGGACGCTCCGGTCCTCACCGACGGTGGCGTCGCCGCCTGCGCCGTCCGGTGCTACTGGGAGCAGAATAAGTGGACCATAAAGATACACGAGCTACGAGATGATGGTGCTTGGAACAACCTCACCTCGCCGCCGATCGAGCACTCGGCGGCCTGTCACACTAGCCATATTCACATCGTTCCCATGGACGGCAAGATTTTGTTGGTTTCCTCAGCGAGTAACGTGGCCGCATTGCGCTCGGCCTCCTCGGCGCCATCATACATGTCAATCGTTGCACTCCCGGATCATGTGCTAGAGTCAAGCAGTGGAGCTGGAACAAACTACATGCTGACAGTGACAGCGATGGTAAACCGTTCCAGTGCTAGGTTTTGTATGATCCACATAAAAGACCTTCAGATTCAAATTTGGCTGCGTAATCTGGATGGTGGTGCCAAATGGATGCCAGTGGAAACCATTTGCTTCACCGGATGTACTTTTTTCGTGAATGATACCTGAACAAACACAATATGTCTCTCCATGTGCAATAGTACTGCTTCATCACTTCTGATGATGTTTTTATTGTTTGGATGATCTACGATCATTACACATTATTCTGATTAATCTGTTTGATGACATAAATCAAGTTGTAATATAATAAGGTGTTGAATGTATTTTAGAAATTCAGAGATTCGGATGAAATCTGAGGACTAGTTTTGGGGGTCTACATATGCACTTTAAGAGTATATGGACCCCAAGTGACACCTTTAAACAAGTTTGGGGATCTGAAAATGCATTTTGAGAGTTTATGGACCTAGATGACATAACAAGACAAGTTCAATGACTATTTTGCTAAAATAAAAATGAAAGAGATATTGTGATATCCCTGATCAATAAGTTTTACAGTATGGTTGGAGATGCTCTTATTACTGAAAACTTTTTCTTTTGTAAACTTGAGATGCTTTACAGTAACTTTGATCTACAACTTCACACAAACAAACTTGAGAGGCTTACATGTACATAGGTAGACATGTATATATATGTATTATATATGCATGTATGAGCAGCGTACCAAAACTCGTTACACAAGCATGGTTGTAGCTTTTCACCAGAAAAACAAATCGAGGACAATGGTATCAACTGTTTGATTCACATCATGCAGCGTGCAAGCTGCTTACACATCCAACACGGAACGAACAACTAACTACAAGCTACATCAGCTACACTTCTTGACCATGACCAGAAACTAGCTAGTAGAACTGAAAGCCTCCCCAATTAACGAAGGCCTGTTGTGCTCCGGCGTCCATGTCACCGAGGCCCGATGCGCCACTGAATCCATCGAAAGTAGTCCCCATCGGTGCCAAGAACTCCTGTTGGCCCGCATCTCCTCCACACAGATGATACTGGTGCTCTAGCTCTGCCATGCCGGCGCTTTCCTGGACCATCGGCATCGTGACGTGCTCAGGCACTAGCTGCTCTGTTGCTGCACCGGCGGCCGACGCTGCCAAAGGCGGCATTCCCTGCAAGACGTCGCTGCAAAGCTCAGGAACCAACTCCGAGATGCCTTCGCCGGTAAAAGCATCCTGCAGGGGTGCTTGGTGATCCGCAGAATCGCTCCCGACGCAGTAATAGTCTTGATCGACCGTCGTCGTCGTCGATCCACCAGAACCAGAACTCGACGAACCACCGGCGGTGGCGGGGGCGGGGGCGGGGGCGGCGACGCGCGCACGCTTCATCACCGGCGCGGATTCGCTCTGGCCGCCGACAGCGCTGCCCGGCGTGCGCTTGCGGTTTCTGCCGTGCCCGGTGAAGCACACGTGGCAGATCTTGACGGGCGGGAAGGACGGGTCGGTGAGGACGTACTCGTGCATCACCCACCCCACGCTGCCGCCGCCGCCGTCCACGTGCATGTTGAGGTTGTGAATGGTCCAGTGCACCTTCTCGCCGGCGGTGACGCGCTTGTCACCGGGGGTGTGGCGCTTCTGCGACACCCACTTCCCGCCGCCGCCGCAGCGGCGCTCCTGGCGCGCGCCGGGCTTGCTCGCCTCGCCGTCAGCGCTGCCACGCACGAAGAAGTAGGCCTCGTCGTCGAAGCCGCGGCCGTGGCGCTCGAGGAGGTCCCAGGGCAGCGTGGTGCCCGCCGCGTCGTCGTCGATGACGGTGACGCCGGGGAACGGTGCCAGCTCGCCGCGGGCGCGCGGGAGTAGGTAGAACTCGACGAGCTCGTCGTCGTCGGGGCGGAAGTGAACGCCCGGCGGGAGCCCAAGGATCTCCGGCACCGATGATGACATGGTTGCACGGTGATTCCTGTTTATTGTTCGTGGAGTGAGAGATCGATTGGAGGGCTAGTGGCTTCGCTTTGATCACGATGGGAGGAAGATGGAGGCACGAGAGAAGGCACCGTGTGGGGTTTTATCATGCCGATGCCCTACCCTGCCATGCGGTCAGTTTGACTCGTCTCCGGGTTTTCGAATACCGAGCCGGTCAACGAAACATAGCCGGAAACGGAAACCAGACACCGTTCTGTTTGTGTCCGATCGTCAGCGGCTTCTTTTCAGCGGCTTCGCGCTCAGAAAAAACGCAACGGATTCCAAAACCTCCCGATCGGATTGCCGCGCGCCCTCACCAGAAGCAGACGGCCAGCAAAATCATCCAACGGCATCTGCCTGCGGATCCGCCACCCGGCGGCAGCGCGTTGGCCGGCGGTCGCCGGATAGTGTCGATAACAGGCAGCTCCTTGTAAGCGTTCGTTTAGGATCCGGTGAAAATCTCACGCGACGTCCGGTACTCGGGACACAGTACCGTTCCTGATGTTGGGGTAAATGTTTCGTGACTAACCCCCTCCCTTCGTTTCGGCTCACCGAAGAGGAGCGGAGGATATGTTTGTCTTTGCACGAATGATTGTAGGGCTGAGACCGAAGATAACGGGCGAAGATCCGGTAGTCTTCGGCCGAAGAAGGGCTAAGGCGCACGCTTCACTAGACCAGAAATGATTTGTCCTGACACAAGTAAAATAGCGTGCTGGCGGGTGCAATTGGCACCCGCCAGCACAGTGGTGCGCAGGGGCGCCGGGCCAGCAACCGCCAGCATTGAAGGATTAGTGCTGGCGGGCGACATAAGCCACCCGCCAGCACAAATGGTCCCATTTATGCTGGCGGGCGGCTTATGTCGCCCGCCAGTATGAATCTTTACTACTGGCAGCTGGCATAAGCACCCGCCAGCACAGTGAATCTGCAAATAGAACTTGTTACTTCTGTCACCAATATTTCAACATGGACAGCACCAACAAGTCAAATTGATTCACCAAAAAGTCAAATTCAAACTGAAATATCAACACAAACAACACCTTAGAAAGGTTTATTTCACACAAACAACATGATCACAAATGTTTCAAAGCACATCAACACAAATTAAAGTACACTACAATAGGGGCCTCACTCACAAGTCAACTACAACTTGCCTCACTCAGTTCTTAGACAGTCCGCCAGTGAGATAACTACCAAGCACTACACCTATTATCAAGATCACAAAAGCGAGGATGGTGTCCTGTATGCATAATCCTTTATTTTTCTTGGACTTCTTCCCACAGCCATTCTTCGCCAAATGTTCAGTAAATTTCCCTCGTAGATCTGCAAGGTCCAGCCTCGTTTCATTATGCGACATCTTCATATCACTAAACCCCAACTTCAAATCAGAAAAGACAAGCTTTAGCTGATTCAATTGCTCCATAATTTCAGGCACGGGTTGCACCTGCCCCGGCGGATACACTACACTAGACGGTTGTGGTGCCGCTTGTGGCGGTGCAGCAACACTGGTGAACATCTGATAGTTTGCCGGCACCAAATGTGGGTAATTTGCTCTCAAATGCTGGAGGTATTGACCTTCCCACCAAACTTCCGGGTATGAATTAGGGTCGTCCTACAAGAATAATCAACAGATGCAACTATGTTATTAGGGCAGTAACAAATGCAACTATGGCAAGATTGATTTTGGATTAACATCATCTACAAGAACAATCAACAAATCCTAAGGTGGCTGCCATCAATAAATTGGATAATTATCTAGACATAAACCGAATCAACAGAATCACTAAAACTATATCAACCGAATCACTAATATTATATCAACCGAATCACTAATAATCAACAAATCCTAAGGTGACTACTAATATAATATCAACCGAATCAACAAGGTTTCTTCTAGCTAGGGCAGTGCTGCGGGTTGAATTAGGGCAGGAGATGAAAATCAAACCTGGTGGTTGTTCGGGCACTTGTAGATGATGTTATTTGCCTTGCTCTTGAACCAAACCACCCGGATCCGGCAGTACATGCATTCCACCAGGGGGAAAGGCACGAACTGGATAAGGTTCTGCGCGGAGCTGCTCGCCATGCGGCGCTGATGGAGCTCGACGTCCGTCGAGGAACTGGAGGTAGAAGATTGGGTCGACAACTTGCCTCCGAGCTCCTCCTCCACCGCAAGCAGCGACGGCGGCAGCGGCACACGAGTGCTGGCACGCGCGGTGGCGGGGCTCAGGCGGCGGCTTGCGACGGTGGCGCGCGGGCGAAGCTCACGAGCAGCGGTGGTGGGACACGGGCGGCGCACGGGCGAAGCTCACGAGCGGCGGTGGCGGGGCACGGGCGGTTGCGACTGCGGTGGGGCTCGCGGCTGCTTGCGGCGGCGGCTAGGGTTGGGAGCAAAGCAGCGAGTGTGTGAGTGAGTGTTGAGTCAAACCGTTCCGACCGGACTTATTCCGACCAGTGTGCTGGCGGGTGGCTTAAGTGCCCGCCAGGAGAGATATTAGTGCTGGTGGGTGGCTTAAGGCGCTCGCCAGCATAAAGGTACATAGTGCTGGCGGTCAACATAAGGCACCGCCAACACAGAGATTACTGCTGGCGGTTGGCTTATGCCACCCGCCAGCACTGTGCCTTCTATAAATATAGAACAGCCCCTTCTTCCCAGCAACCTTCCATTAGCGCTTTGCCCGAGAGGAGCTCGGGAAAAGCTCCAAAAACACCAAATCTATGGGGGAAGGTTTTGCTCTTGATTTTCTTGGAGGAGGTGGCTATATAAGGTGAGTTTGTGCTATTTTAACCTTAGTTTTCTCCTTTTATCCTTGATTTGTATGTAGATAGAGATCTAGATCTAGACCTAGGGTTAGCAAGGAGAGAGAGGGGAGTGAAGAGAGATATTGAATTAGAGATTTATTTTTTAAATAGCTTTAGATTTTCATAATATAATAATTGTAATTATAGAAGCAAGTTTACATATTAAATTATTTAAATTATTAGTTTGTCAATGCAAATTATTTAAATGTTCATAATATAATTATTGCAATTATAGAAGCAAGTTTACATATTAAATTATTTAAATTATTAGTTTGTCATTTAAATTATTAGCTTCATAAATTAAAATTATAGAATTTAGTTTTGTTTCTGTTTTTTACATATTAATTGAAGCAAGTTACACAATTGAGTTTGAAATTGTAGAATTCAGTTTTGATTATACGTGAGTTTATAATAGAATTATATTTTATAGGTTGTTTAAGATGGAACATAGAGCATGGATGTATGGCATACGGAGACATTCATCTACATTCTTGACAGAATTAACAAACTTTCTCGAGGTTGCGCAGAAGCATGCCCAAATTTCTAGGACAAAGCAAATACGTTGTCCATGTTGTGATTGTTGCAACAAACTTGTGTGGGAAGATATTAATACCATCAAGATGCATTTGATAAAGTGCGGTTTTGTGAAAGGATACAAAACTTGGTCCCACCATGGTGAAGCAGAAAGTACTTTCAACAATGCAAACATCGGCACCAGGTATGATGAAGTGGGTGATGAAGATGCAGATGAAAATGATCATGTCATGATATGGATGATGCTTTTGGCTGTGATGGTCAAACAGATGCACCACAGGTGGACGAGGAATGTGATGTTGATATGGAAGAAATGTTGCGCCACATTGAACCGGAGGTGTTGCTAGGGAGTGCTAAAGGGTTAGAAAATTTCGAGACACTAAAGAAGGCAGCAAAGGACCGTATGTATGAGGGTTGTGGGAAGGAGTGGACTGTGTTGCGTTTCCTGCTCCATCTTCTGATTGTGAAGGCAAAATTCGGATGGTCGGACAATAGTTTTAACGAACTCCTTACTCTGTTGGCCAATCTACTCCCGAAGCCTAACTTGGTCCTAAGAAACACATATGAAGCAAAGAAGATTATCAACCCATTGAAGATGCGAGTGCAAAGAATACACGCGTGTAGGAACCATTGCATATTGTACCGCGGTGACTATGCAGAACTGGAGAAGTGTCCAAATTGCGATGCTAGTCGTTACAAAAGTAATGCCGATTTTGCTGTGGAACGGGTCATTGCATCTAAAGGCGCGAAGAGGAAGGTGGGTGGAAAGAAAAGTGCATTTTCTCAAGTTGAGGAGGAGTATAGTATTGGTACTGACACTGCTAGTCAACGTAAAGTCCCTGCCTTGGTGATGTGGTACTTGCCGGTGGAGGACCGTCTGAAGCGATTGTTCTCAAACCCAAAGACCGCTGAACTAATGACTTGGCACGCCGATCGCCTAGAGAAGTCTGATGGGAAGCTTCGACATCCTTCTGATGCTCGGCAGTGGAGGACCTTTGATTCCAAGCACAAAGAGTTTAGAGATGAAAAAAGGAATATACGGTTCGCGTTAAGTACAGATGGCATGAATCCATTTGGTGAAAGAAGCAGCACGCACAGCACATGGCCAGTGTTGATGACCATATACAACCTTCCCCCCTGGCTATGTCACAAGAGAAAGTTCCTTTTGCTTACCATTCTAATCCAAGGACCGAAGCAACCTGGTATCGACATAGATGTCTTCCTGGAGCCATTGATGGAAGAAATGGAGAAGTTTTAGAAACATGGGGTTGAGATGTGAGATGAGTACAGAAGGGACACATTCACACTTAAGGCAATTATCTTTGTTACCATTAATGATTACCCTGCCCTATTTTCTTTGTCTGGTTAGAAAAAAGGAAAAACAGGTTGTGTGGTTTGTTTGAATGGTACAATATTTGTGTACCTGAAAGGATCTAAGAAGACAGTGTATATGGGGCACAGACGCTGGCTAATAAGGACTCACAAGTACCGCAAGATGGCAGACTCTTTTGATGGAAAGACTGAGAAAGACTCTTTTGCCCCACAACCGGCCACCGGTAGAACCGCATTCGAAATGTGTCAGAAGGTGAAGTTCAAACTTGGTAAGAAGTCAAAAGGTGATGTTGATGATAATTCAAAAAGGGGAAGGAAGGAGGCTGAAACTACAGAAAACATTGACATGCCTTTCAAGAAGATGTCTATATTTTTCAAGTACTTGCCATACTGGGAAGAACTGGCAGTGTGCCATGCCATCGATGGGATGCATCTTCAGAAGAATGTGTTTGAAAGCACAATCGGATTCTTAGGCTTAACAGGAGAGGTAAAGGACGGACTGAAGTCGCGTAAGGATCTTGTTGACCTAAAAATTAGGCCAGAACTCCACCCACAACCACGTCCTAATGGTAAGCAGTACCTTCCACCTGCTAGCTACAACTTAACACAACATGAGAGGTTGGCTATCTGCAAATGCTTGCGTGGGCTGAAAGTGCCTACCGGATTCTCATCCAACATCCGATCATTGGTCTCATTGAAGGACATGACGCCTACTGGTTGTAACTCTCATGATTGTCATGTGATGATCACTATTTTTCTCGCGATTGCGATCCGAGCTGTCAAACCAGTATTCCTTAAGATGGTTACCACAAGGATGTGCTACTTTTTCAACGTCATTTCACAGAAAGTGGTAGATTGTATAGAGTTAGCAAGGCTTCAGCTGTTTATGTTAGAAACTCAAGCCCAGCTCGAGATGTGCTTCCCTCCGTCATTTTTTGATATCATGGAACATCTAATGATCCACATGGTCGAGCAAATTACTGAACTAGGACCTATGTACTTTCATCAGATGTGGACGTACGAACGGTTCATGTCGATTCTCAATGGATACATGAGAAATAAGGCATTTCCAGAGGGAAGCATGATCGAGAGCTACCATAAAGAAGAGAGTGTTGATTGTTGCATAGACTACATAAAAGATAAGAGAGCGATCGGTTTACCGGAATCTCGACACGAAGGCAGATTGTCAGGGAAAGGGACCATTGGAAGGAAAAGATTCATTCACGAGGACAACCAACAACTGGAGAAAGCACATTTTAGTGTTCTACAACAACTTGCAATAGTGGAGCCATTTATCGTGCAACACGAAAATGAGATTCGCGAAGAAAATGATAGTTGGTCCGAGGATTGGGTCATCAAAGAGCAAAAGCGTCGTTTCCCATCATGGTTAAAGGAACATGGGCATCTATTTCAAGGAAATTCCATAGACGACACAACATTGACCAGGTTGGCGGCTGGTCCATCAAGCAATGTGACCTCATGGCATGCATATGAAATTAATGGGTACACCTACTATACGAAGGTGAAAGACAACAAGAGTGTCGCGTATCAAAACAGTGGTGTTCGCATAGATGCGATTGATAAATCCGGAAACAACATCACTTACTACGGGTTCATAGAGGAAATATGGGAACTTGACTACGGAGAGAATATCAGGTTCCCCGTGTTTCGGTGCCAATGGGTCAAACACCCGAATGACATCACAGATGAAAATTATGGGTTGACACTTGTAGACCTTGCCAATGTAGGTTACAAAGATGATCCATGGGTACTCGCCGAGCGTGTTGCACAAGTTTTCTACGTAGCTGATCCTATGAATGTAAAGAAGCACATTGTCGTCTCCGGAAAACAAAGAATTCTAGGAGTAGAAGGTGTAATTGATGTTGAGGATTACAATCAGTTTGAGGAACTAGTCTTGTTCAAAGATCATGAGAAAAGAATAAAAAAATTGAAGCCAGCATTCCTGAATCGGAGAAGCCATGGTTACGTACAGATTGTGAAGGGAGAATTGTTAAAGGATAAATTTGCACTTCTTATTAGTCGGGCTTGATGTATCACTTGTAAGACTTTATATAATTAATGTTGTTGTAAGACTTTCAATCATTTTAGGAGACTTTTGGATGTTTCAATGAAATGAGACTCTAGGGTCAAACAACCTATAACTCATTAGGTGTATGACCCTAGAGTCCCATTTGAACTAACCTTTTCAAACTAGGACTTCTTTTACAAGAGACACACCTCCTATACTTAAATTCAAATATTTTAGGATACTTTTGGAAGTTTCAATGAAATTTGAACATTTTAAGCCAGAATTTCAAATTTTTCAAATTCTGGAAAAACACTATGCTGGCGGGCGTCTTAAGTGCCCGCCAGCAGTGAGCCTCACCGCTGGCGGGTATCATAAGACGACCGCCAGCACAGTGGTTTGCCAAAATCTAAAAAATTTGAAATCCTGGCCTAAAAATTTCCAAATTCATTGAAACTTCCAAAATTATCCTAAAATATTTGAATTTAAGTATAGGAGGTGTTTTCTCATATGAAAAGGTTCTGATTTGAAAAGGTTAGTTCAAATGAGACTCTAGGGTCAAACAACCTATAACTCATTAGGTGTATGACCCTAGAGTCCCATTTGAACTAACTTTTGCAAACTAGGACTTCTTTCACAAGATACACACCTCCTATACTTAAATTCAAATATTTTAGGATACTTTTGGAAGTTTCAATAAATTTTGAACCTTTTAAGCCAGGATTTCAAAAATTTTCAAATTCAGGAAAAACACTGTGCTGGCGGGCTTCTTAAGGGACCGCCAGCGGTGAGACTCACCGCTGGCGGTTACCATAAGGCGACCGCCAGCACCGCGGTTTGCCATAATTTGAAATATTTGAAATCCTGGTATAAAAAGTTCAAAATTAATTGAAACCTCCAAACCTATCCTAAAATATTTGACTTTAAGTATAGGAGGTGTTTTCTCATATGAAAAGGTTCTGATTTGAAAAGGTTAGTTCAAATGAGTCAAATTCTTAAAAAACACTGCGCTGGCGGGCCGTATTAGACGCCCGCCAGCAGTGAGACTGAGCGCTGGCGGGCGCTTAAGACGCCCGCCAGCGCTGAGCCTCACCGCTGGCGGGCGTCTAATGTGGCCCGCCAGTGTTGCTTTCCCTTATATATAGCAGCCAAGACCTGAAAATTTTCTAAGTCCTTGTGCGAAAACGAAACGACGCCGTCAGGCTGCCAAAATTTCGCGCCGTCCACCCGGAGCGCCGCCGCCGTCCTCCCCGAGCGCCGCCGCCCCTCCGACCACCACGCCGTCCTCCACGAGCGCCCCGCCATTCTCCGCGAAGCCGCGACCGCCGCCGACCTCCACGAGCGCCCCGCCGTCGTCCACGAGCGCCCCGCCCCTTCTCCCCGTGCGACCGCCGCCGTCGTCCGCGGGTGCCCCGCCGACCTCCTCCCCGAGCACCGCCGCCCCTCTTCCCCTAGTAGGATGACATCGTCCTCCCCGCTGGCCGCTTCCCCAACCACCGCCAACAAATCCCCCGCCCACGAACCGCCGCCGACGACAGCTCCCCTGCCCCCGTTTGCCACCGATGGATCCTCTTCTCGGTGAGCGCCGTCTCCTCCACTCGTCTCCTCGAGACGCATCGAGGCCGGGGACGGGGCCGGCGGCACCGCGACGACCGCCCCCTGCGAGGAGGCTCGGTTTGTTTTTTTTTTCAAAATGCAATTACCTATAATTTAGAAAATATGGACTATGGATTGTGGATAAAATTGTATAAATATGGACTATGGATTGTGGATAAAATTGTATAAATATGGACTATGGATTGTGTACTATAGCTATTCAAATATGGACTATGGATGAATTGTAAATTATATCATAGGACTATGGATTTAATTTAAATAGATTTATTATATAAAAATGGACTATGGATTTAATTTAAATAGTTTTATTGTATAAATATGGACTATGGATTGTGTACTATAGCTATTCAAATATGGACTATGGATGAATTGTAAATTATATCATAGGACTATGGATTTAATTTAAATAGATTTATTATATAAAAATGGACTATGGATTTAATTTAAATAGTTTTATTGTAAAAAACAATTACCTATGATCAATTGTAAAAAATGTATGGAGGAATTGTAAATTATCTATGATCAATTGTTAACAGTGAAGAATCCGGTGAGGAGGATTCCGGTGATAGTGCTATAATTGGAGACTATGAAACTCCATCTGAGTACGAACCAAGCGAACCACGACCTCGTAGGCGTCCCGAAGATGATGATGTTGATTACGAACCAAGCGATAATGAGGTCTGCATGCACATTCACTCAAATTAAAGTTTGTTTTTCAAATTAAGATATACTTTAAATAATGTTTTATATGTAGAACGATGAGCGATCCCCGCCACGACGTCGTAGAGCATCTAACATTCTTGCCCAAGAGGCAGAAGTTATTTCAGCACCACAACCTTCGGGTACTACTACTTCTAGTAACCTGAAAAGGAAACGTGGTCATAGAAGAAGAAACCAGATCCCTGAAAGAGGACAACTTGTGATAGAATAGTTGGGTGACAAAGGTGAGCCTGTCGAACCTAAGGGGATAGCTGCTAGGTTTCGGAACATCGTTGGTGCAATTGTCAGAGACCAATTGGGGTCTTGGATCACAACTAGTAATTGGAAGACTGTGCCTAAGGCTACGAAGGATGTATTATGGGCCAAAGTGAAAGAAAAGTTTGCTTATCCGGAAGGAACAGAAAATGCAGGTAGAACTTTTGCTGAGGGCCTCTGTGGAAGAGCTCTTAGGAATTGGAGGTCTACACTTAATACTAAATTTGTCCAGAAAGGCAAGGATGCTAGGGATGTGTATGGTAACATTCCGCTAGCAGTGTGGGAAGAATTCGTAGAACAGAAGAAGACGGCAGAAGCAGTAGCTCTGAGTGTCCAACAAAAGGAGAAGGCTATGAAAGCTGCTGAGAACCCCCATCACTTGGGTTCGGGAGGATATGCTGTCAAAATGGCAAAATGGAGGAAGGAGGAAGAAGAAAGGAGGGTAGCTGGTTTACCAGCTTTGTTTGAAGGCATGGATGAGCGTAGCAGGAATTGGTGCCTTGCTTGAGTTTCGGCTATAGCACCTGACGGCAAGGTTAAATTCCGGAAGCCCACAACATAACAAATTTATGAGAAGCTGGAAGGACTTGCGGAAATGCAAAAGAATGGTCTTTTCTTGCCCGACAGGGAGAAAGATATGCTAACCGCCGCGATCGGAACGCCTGAGCACTCTGGCCGTGTTCAAGGGATTTCATCTACCTTGCCCTGGGGTAAAGCATTTCTTGAACACCGAGCAAGTTATAAGAAGCGGGACCATTATAAGAAGCACCTTGAAGACAAGATGAGAGAAATCGCCAAGCAAGAGTTGATAGGCTTCTTCATACAACAACAACAACAACAAGTTTCTGTTGGGCCTAGTGCAGAGAATGCAATATCTGGTAGTGCTGCTTGCCCAGATCGAAACAACTTGCTGCTTGCCCAGATCGGAACCATCCTGACTCCAAGTAGTGCTGGTTCTATTGCTAACGCCAAGCATCCTGTATAGAGGAGACACCATGCAAGTTGGTTATTCCATATGGAAGAAAACTACATAAGTTTCGAGAAGTTGGGACAGCCATGACACTAACGGGTCATGTGTTTCCGAATCCACCACCGCCAGAGTACGCATGGGTTCAAGTTGTTTCGGTGTCTGATGAGTCGTGCGAGATTGATATCCCTACTGAGGATGGGATCTAGCTTCTCGGTGATGCGAGGAACCAATAATACTGTGGCATCGTCGAGATATCATTCTTAATGCATCACCAAGTCCCTTACAACCTAGCCAAGAACGAGTACCCCCCCAAGATTCAGATGCTGCAATGGTCGAGTACACGATGGGTGGGGAGCATGGAGGTAACAATGACAAAAACATGACCCTCCAAGATGTTGCAGACGTCGGGAACACGGAACAACCTACGATGGGTGCGGAGCAGGGAGTTAACAATAATGACAACAACATGCCACAAGCACCCCTCCAAGCAGACGTCGGGAACACAGAACAACCTATGATGGGTGGGGAGCAGGGAGGTAACAATGAGAACAAATCACCCGTCCAACCAACTCTCGATGAAGGGGCATCATCACCGAAATCTGTTCCAAGACCACCATCTCCTCAACCAAGACGCCAGCAATACACCGGATGATAAACTCATATGAACCAAAGACGAAATCATCTGATGTTGACTTGTTCTTGAAAGTACTGAAGAATAAACCTAAACAGGCTCCAGCATCCGGTAAAGAATCATCTGATGTTCAAGTACTCAAGAAGGTACCAGATGAAAAATCTTTAACACGCACCTCTTTTCAAAAACAAAAGGAGGAGCAAATAAATATGTTTTCGTCGGATGAGGTGCCCGACAAGTATGAGCATGGCAAACCATTCTGTTTTTGGTGGCAACTGAACGAACGGCCGCCAGAATTGATGAGGCTGCATGGATGGATCATGCACGCCATGAAGCAAGGCATTCACACTATCACCGCCAATGTCCCGACATGGGTGTTCAGTAGCACTTTAGAACGGAAGGTTGCAATCGATTTCCCTGATTTGCATGTGATGTTCCGTCGTGACAAACTCGACATCAATCTCGTCACCATTTGGTCCATGTAAGTCAACATCCCTATACCACATACAAATCTATTCAAATCCATATGTGTTGTTATTACCATCCTAAGTAAAATTTTTTGCAGGATGCAAGCGTTGGATGAAAGGAAGACAAATGGGAGGTGGAAGGTAGCATATCTGGACCCGCAACAAGTAAGCAAGCCGCAACACACGTTCATAATGTCGGATAATCTAAGAAAGCAAATAGAGGAACAAGCAAAGACACCACATGAGAAAGAAGAATTAACAAAGGGTTACGAGAAAGCTAAACTTCATGAGGTGGCTGTATACATTGCAAGGGTAATGAGGAAAAACCAACATAAGGATTCTATCAAGTGTGCTTACAATTTTGAGTAAGATCCTTTAAATAACTATTTCATTTGCTTTCATTTTTTAGTCTATTTATATTAATTATTTTAATTTTATGCAGCGACCATTTCATTTGCTTTCACATGTGTCCGAAGTTTGGAACTATGGGGGTCTACGACTCATTACACTATTCAGAGGCTTCTTACCGGAAAATCATTGAGATTATAAGAAAGTAAGACAACTCAGTGCAATATATAATCACTATCGCGTGTATCGGCTATAGTTCAAATTGTATTACTAACTTATGTCTTTGTATCCTTAAAGTGAGTATAGGCTATACACAGTCAATGGTGGGCAGCACCCTCCAAAGAAGAAAAAATTGCTGGTACGACATGCCAAATGGGTAAGAACACTTCTGTTAATAAGTACCAATCATTTTTATCAGAGTTGTACACTTCTGTTAATAAGTACCGATCATTTTTTATTTGTTTGCAGTGCTACAAACAACCTCCTGGCAGTCTGCTATGCAGATATTATGTGTGCGAGGTTTTGAGAAATAATGGGAGGTGCCGGACGAATCCTGAAGACGTAAGCCTCTTGTTTGTACACAACCATGTATGTGCTAATTATGGTCCTGATGGTAATGCATAACAATCTTCATTTATTGTATTTACGTGCAAATGCCTACCATTGAGGGATCATGGGGGCAACTTGGTGACAAGGAAATCACCAACATTTGTGCGGACATGGTGAGATTCTTCCTACGTGAGATTTGCCACGAGGATGGAGAATTCTTCGATAAAGAAGGAGTCTTGACATTAGACGATGCGGAAAGGTTACGTAGATGGGTGTCTTAGGGTTATCTATTATGTACGATGTTTTTTTGTAATGTGACTTATGTATACATTTTTATATTTTAGTTTGGATTATGTGTTTGTCAGACATATTTGGATTTGGCGTTTAAATACAAATTACAATAAATTAAAGTGAATTTGGCCTACAAATGCAAATATGAAAAAAAAAATACGGGCGAATATAGTGGCCAAATACAAATAATAAACGAAAATGACAAATTATATACAAATAATAAACAATTACGGGGAATTATATAGCAAATGGAAAAAATGCTTTCTGTGGCGGGCGGCCTAAGCAACCGCCAGCACAGATGACCTTTGTGCTGGCGGGCTACTTAAGGAACCGCCAGCACTGATGGCCTTTGTGCTGGCGGGCATTTAAGCCACCCGCCAGCACAAATGCCTCTGTGCTGGCGGGCGGGGCACCCGCCAGCACAAAGGGCCATTTCTACTGGCTCAAAGTTGCTAGCGGGTGATGCGCCCGCCAGCAAAGACCGGTTTTAGCCGCCAGGACAAATCGTTTCTGGCCTAGTGCTTGCTCGAAGCGTGCCTTTTGAGGGATGATGCTGGAAGGAGCAGAGCTGGGGCGCGAAGGTACAGAGCTAGGGTGCGAAGGTGAGGGATTGAACCCTAGTGAAGAGAAGACTGAAGGAGACCAAGCTCTTGAAGGAGACGTCAGATCTTCGTTCGGTGAATTGCTCGGTGGACAGTGTGTAAAGTGCTGAGTTGTAAAGTGTGTTTTGTACGGGTCTTGCAAGGTTATCGAACCACTCTCGAGATGCTTCGCACAATGAGAAAAGACAGGGGTATGCGTTGTAAAGTGAAATTGTTACGGGCCTGTAAAAGGAACCCGAAGGGAATGAAAAAGGGCGATTGGATGGGGTTTGAGTTTCTTCACGCTCAACCGAAGTCAAGTTTTACTGTCTATCTTCGGTATTCCTTTACATTTCGCATTTAAGTTTCGATGGTTGTTGGCCCCTCTTCGGGGAAGGTTTATACCCCCAACACCTGACCTGGTCCCGCACACCAAATCCAACGTAGGGAGGGGAGCTAGGCCGGTGAAAGTGCATCTAGGCTCCTAATAAATTTTGGTGATAATGACAATCACAATTTGAATATTTGATGGTTTCAATAGATGTGTGCAGAAATAAAAAGAAAAGAATTGCTAAAAGTTCAAAGAAAGAGCCCCAATTTTCACATATGGTGTTGGAGCTCAATGGAAGATTAAAGTTAATTTTCAGTTTGAATTTGAGTATAGGAAACACCGTACTATAAAGGGGTAGTGTTTGATGATCAAGTTTATCATGGTGCTACTCTTGAGATCTAACAACCCATGAAAGACACTAAAATCACACACAAACACATTAGTTTTCTAATTGTTTTCACGTTGTCGGATCACCCGACCCTAGGGCCCGATAACTCAACCTGGCCCGGGTGATCCGGCCTGGATCTCTCGGTAGGCACAGGAAGTGGTTCGGGTTACCCGACAGTAGAAGCGAATGATCTAATACCCCTTCATAGAAGTGCTTAACGGCTAGTTTTTCGGTGTTGGGTATTTATACCCCTCACCCCCTTTTTCATTTGATGCCGACCTAACACGAAGATCACACCTCTCTAAGCTTGAAACACTCCCTTCGAACTCCCTTCAGAGCTAATCTTTGCAATGATATTCACCTAGGGTTTGGTTGCTTCAAAGTGACATTTGAGGTGTGAGATTGAAGCCTTGAGTGATTTCATCCCTTGTTCATCTCAAGAAGCACTTATGGCAGGCTTTGATTCATCGATTCACGTTTGTTACTCTTGAAGCTTGCTTCTAGATGGTTAGGTGTCGCTCGTCGAGTGCCCGCTTTGTGTGAAGCATCCGGGAACATTTGTATTGCTCACCTCTTTGTGAGGTTTCATAGTAAGTAACTCAATCCTCCTTTGTGGTTGATTCATAGAGGTAAAAGGTTAGTGAGGACTCGACTTTTTGTGATCTCCTCAATGGAGACGTAGCTTCCTTTGTGGAAGTGAACTTCGATATACAAATCATTTTTCTTGTGTGCTTGTTGTATTCATATCTTTATCTTTGACCTAGAAACTTGTTTTAGCTCGATATGTATATTTGTCTTCTTGCTATCATATCTATTTGTTGTAGAGTACTCCTTGCTTATCTAGTAAACTTTTGATTCAAATAGAATTGACAGTTTTTATTTTGAATTTTGCAGAGTTTATCCTGCTACTGGGTAATCCGACACTAGCTTCAGGTGATCCGGCCCTAGTGCCGAAAGACCTGGCCTCTGATACCGTTGCAAAGCTTTTTAGGAAAATTTTAATGATCCTATTCAACCCCTTCCCCCATCTAGGCATCACAAGATTCTTTCAGCCAGATGTCATCATCGGGGGCAGCCTTCACGAGTTCACGCCCCTCTTTCGCTGGCATGCCGTCCTCTGCCACTAAGAAGAGGGGTTGGTTGAGATCCGCTGTGAGCCCCTCCTTCACCGACAGCGCTGTGGCGGGGATGGCACATCGGGTGGGACAACATACCAGTGAGGATGGAGTGGCTAGACTGTGGTGTGGAGGCGCCACCACCATGGCTCACTCAGTACCCATTTCTCTGCTCACACCTCCTCCAGCGTCGGGTCAGGGAGAGGAGACGCCGAGGCCGCGCCACCGTCGAGGAAGGTAAAGAGGGCTGCTGAGGGAGGATAGCTACCGGGAGAAAGAGTGGTACGGGGAGAGAGTGATAGGGGAGGGTGGGCGGGGACAAGGGGTAGATGGGGAGGCAGACAAGGTGGGGGTGGGGTGGAGGAATACAAAATTCTGAGTGTGGGCCCTACCATTGATATTTAGAATTGGAGATGGGATGTAGAGTTGGATGGGTGCAGGAGAAGTGAGTGTATATATGAGAGAATCTCGATGATTAGAACATAATATTCCTTTTAGAGGATGAAAATAGAGTATGACGAGTGCTGATAGCCTAAGATATTGGGGAGGTGGTTGCGTTTAATTTTCTTGATTGTTGTGCTTTGTTGGCTCAAATGTAACATACTCTGATTATAGAATGTAAGGAATTCCATTACATATGTTTGGTTGCAGTGGTTTGTAATCAATTGACACTGTAATCGAATCCCTTCCCAAATAATACATATACAAGATTGTTACCCCTCATCCCCCATCGTAATCAGATACAACACACACCGTAATCTAATTATGTTACCAGAGTGCAACAAAGAGTGTAATCACCCATTCCAATGTCAAATACATTGCAATCTGATTCCCTTTGCGTTTACATTACCTTAGCACGAACCAAATACTATCTTTGAGTTTCTTCACTGAATCCCTTCTCTGACTTGTTGGCTTTGGCTACTTTGAGAAAATTATACATGCCATTAACATACTCCTAGGTCCGTCTGTAAGGAAAATGGCCCTAGGTCATATAATTTTCGATGGTTAATGACAATATAGTCATTGGGACTAATGTGTTTGCAAGATGTACCTAAAAACTCAGTCGGTGAGGGAAAGACCACCCCCACGGTATTAACTAAGAAGAAGCCTCGGCTTCACCGACCGAGAAAATCCCCAAACCCTGGCCCCGTCCTGACACTGGGAGTCATAACCCATGGGAAACTACCTGGGCCATACACGGTCCTCAGGCCGACCTAGGCTGTCTCTTAACCAGTGCTTTGGCACACGGGACCAGCGAGGGGATTTTTTCTACCCACAGACGGAAATTCACCCCACCCGGAGTTCGAACTCACGACCTGTGGGGTGCCGCTGGCATGCTTTGACCAACTGGTCTAGCACCCTTTGGCTTGCAAGATGTACCTTTCTAGGTGTTTTATTAGTAGGTCCCAAGGATGCAATACAAACCCATCAAATGATAAGAAAACGAAGGACTTAAAAGAATTCTATGGCATCTAAACTATAGCAAAAATCCAGAGGTAGTATCAAGGCCAAGACAAAGATACACGAAGACTTAAAGTGAATCCTGCTGAGAAGTGCACCGACACATCGCTCACAATCGTGTTAAGGTCACCAAATCAATCAGTGACATTAAGTCACAGCAGGGCCAAGACACGCCTCCCATTCATACGATGCAGAAGACATCACCAAAACAATCGATCATGCCAAGTTGATCTCAGGTGGAAAACGTGTGCACCATACGCACTGACACATTCAGTGGAATCAGCGAATGAGTCGGTGATGTTTGGCTCCACTCGCATCAATTCAGATTCAGCTTGGGTAGAAATGGAGGAGTTTTACAACCACAACGATTAATGAGGCAGCAGATCAGTCGATGGTTGAAACCAACAGCTCAGAAGGGTCATTGATCGATACGGTGATGAATAGGCAGGACACCGCATCAGTCAGTGACTCGAGCCAAGGTGTCAGTTGGAGTCAGCTGCCAAATGCCTAGCTGAGGTGGCATGCACCGATTCATAAGGTGCCACCTGTATGTGCCACTAAATCAGTCCATAGTTCGTAGAAAGTTGCAAGTGCTAGTTACTTTGGCTGGGGCTATGAATACCCCATTGGTCATGCTAAGGAGTTGTGTTAGAGCTTGGAGAAGCTAGAGGCTTGATTCTCATATACACTCGAGTGCTCCATCCACCAAAGTGCTAAAGAGAAGATTTAAGGAATTAGCATAAGGCTTAGATCTTGATTAGTGCTAGTTTATCCCCCTTAGTGCATCCCTTTAGGAATTAACCTAGAGTTAGGCAAGGTTTGCACATCTCCTTTATATTGGTGCTTGCGTGCACCAAGGGTTGTAAATCTGGAGCTTGTAAGTCTCTAGAGACCCTCCAACTGCGTTTGTCGAGTGGTCGCTGGTATTTGTGAGAGAAAGGAGAGGCCCTCGGTGTTTTGGCCGAAGCTCTACCAAGTGAAGAGCGTCAAGGAGCCTCCAGGAGATGCTAGGTGGAGGGACCCACTTGCACGTAGGGAAGGCCCGTCGGCTGTCCTATGGAGTTACTTGAATGGGGACTTTATGCCCTTGCGTGGGCATACCCTTTGAGAGGGGCACCAACAACGAGGACAAGTGGGAAGCTTTGCTTTCTGATACCTTGGCAAAAATCACCTTGTCGTGATGAGAGTTTGCATTCTCTACCCTTTTACTTCCACATTTACTTTGTGCCTACATTCGACATTTACCATTCCTAGAATTTTCATGTGTAGTTGCTAGGATTGGAACCTAGGGCGCAAACCTTTTTGTGGCAGAGATAGCAACACATAAAAAAACTAGCGCACATCTAGATAGAAGTTGAAATAGATTTTTATGTGTTTGGAGCATTAGTTTTAAGAACCCCCTCCACCCATCTTAGGGTGTCACGGTCCCTTCACCGCCTGTCTGCTTTGTACATCCATTGCCGAGCCATTTGCATCACATTACGTGAAAATGGACTTGGAATTACAGCAACACAATTTTAATACATAACAATACAACTTCTCAGAAATAAAAAATGCAAATGATACATAGAGGTTAATTTGTTTCTTCTGACAAACTAATTTAAAAATACACAAACATAAATCAAAATACTCTACTACAAAGTTATGATGTAAGAAACTATGACAAGCATTCAATTACTTATTACTACAAATTAAGGAGGTCTTAAAGCATCCTTGGGCGTTGAGGAAGAAGGTTTAGCTACTGACGTGGCGTCATCTTGGTGGGTATAAATACTTGTGTCGGGAGGCGCGGTTGTTTCACCGAATACTAGCGGTCAATGTTCAAGAAAACACTAGGCGCTAGACGTGCGCTATTACCAACTGGGTCTAAAGTTCACCCTTTAGTCCCAATTGGTATTACCAATCGGGATTAAAATATTAATCCCGGTTGGTCGGTTGATATTACCAACTGAAACTAAAGCCTCCTCCCCAAGATTTCCTCTGGAATTAGCCATTTCAACCATGATGAAAGGGAGCTTTAGTATCGATATTACCAATCGGGACTAAAGCCCCCATGGTAGGTGGCTGCGTGAGATGGTCTTCCATCCAATGCCTTTAGTTCCGGGTCCAAAATCAACCAGGACTAAAGGTCCCAGATAGAAGGTACGTTCTCTACCAGTGTTAGCATGCATCCTGATTTTCTCAAATTCCTAAATTTGTGGATGCAAAAACATGTACTCCCTCCGTATCGTCTTTAGAAGACGTCCTGGGCGCGGGAGCGAGTTGCTGAATAGATGTCGTTGCTCTCTGCGTCGGCCAAAACTTCCTGAAATGCCCCTGCCTCTTCGTTCAACGTACTCGCAGTCGCCGCGGTCATTTACTCCGCACGCGCCTCGTTTTCCAACGCCGCGCTGCGCCCATCTTCTCGCCTCCCTGATTAGGTTCAGATCAAACGAGTTGATGTCGTCTTCATCATCCTCCGGTACAGGGGCGTCTTCGTCGTCCTCCAGTACATGGGCCTCTTCATCGTCCTCCAATACAGTGGCATTCAAATCAAATCCTATGAAAAAAAGGAAATGATGAGTTGAGAAACGAAATCAAACCAAATAAACAAGGAATGTCGAAATCAAAAGAAGAGAATGGATTACCATTGTCATTCTCATCTTCCATTATAGGAATGTTGAGGTCCAAACCACCGTTGAGGTCTTCTTCTTCTTCCACTAAAGGAATGTTGAGATCCAAGCCACCATTGCCATTTTCTTCTTCCATATGTGTTGCACCGGAGTGTGTTGAGTGAGTTGTGGATGAGTTTTGGAATGTGTTGGACGAGCAGTGGAGCACGGTTAAATAGTAATGGCAACTCAAGTGGCAGCGCGGCATGCGAAAAAACGAGCGCGGCGCGCTTCCGGCCAAAAGAAAAACTGCCGCGCGCGCGTAAAAATTGCTGCGCGTAAAAACTGCCGCGAAAAACGAGCGCGCGAGAAAAACCAACCTCCTAGCGCGCAGCAATCCGAAAATTTGACAGCCAAAACATGCAGCGCCAAAAAAAAAGGGCAGCGCACCCGTGCCAGCGTCCCGGACTCGGGCACGAGCACGTACCGCAGGCCGAGCTGCCCAGCGTCCGAGCGCCCGAACACCCCCCATGCAGCACAGTGCCATGCAAAAATACCCTGAACGGCAAAAATTAGAGCCCAGCGAGAATCGATCCCGCGTCCTGCTACCTCGAGAATACCAGCGCTAGCCACTAGGACGCTCATTCAGTTGGTGTCTGGGAGTACCCACAGCCGTATTTAATAAGAGCAACAAGGGAAAACTTACCCCTAATTAATCACTTCTTGGTATGCACAATCTTGTCCTAAACGACTTCTAAAGACGATACGGAGGGAGTAGTTCAGCTATGACTAGTGAGTATCACATCGTGTGCAATTGTACTGTAATAATGGTACACGACACTTAAGCTGCATGCCATTATTGAATGGATTCATGTTGCAATCGGTCTACACAGCGAGTTGCAAATACTAGGCCACCTACAACCCTCATCAGGTTAAATCGGACACTCCTAATAACTCAGCGCAATAAACTACATCCCTGCAGTTTTGGGTTTTTTTAAAAGACTTGAGAACTTTAAACCTCACATG
The DNA here is from genome assembly GCA_036936925.1 of Cenchrus fungigraminus. NCBI lineage: Eukaryota > Viridiplantae > Streptophyta > Magnoliopsida > Poales > Poaceae > Cenchrus > Cenchrus fungigraminus. The sequence continues at coordinate 96,278,387 of CM072770.1, forward strand.
TACATAGGTACTCCCACCGTCCCAAGTACTTGTCGTTTCGTCTTTTCTAGATACATTCATTTTGTTACGCGCCTAGATATATATAATGATGTTACTTCAGTACATACAAAAACTGGTTAAAAAAGGAATGGTATAACCTTTCGCCAGAAAACAAAGAACAATGGTATCAACTGTTCGAATCACATCATCATGCAGTGTGCAAGCTGCTTACACATCCAACACGGAAGGAACAAATAGCTACAAGCTATATCCGCTACAGTTCTTGATCAGAAACTAGTACGGAGTAGTCTGCAGTCAATCTCCTAGCAAAACTGAAAACCTCCCCAAGTAACGAAGGCCGGTTCTGCTCCGGCGCCCATGTCACCGATGCCCGACGCGCCACCGAATCCATCGAAACTAATCCCCATCTGTGCCAAGAACTCCTGTTGGCCCTCGTCTACTCCACACAGATGATACTGGTGCTCTAGCTCTGCCCTGCCGGCGCTTTCCTGGACCATCGGCGTCATGACGTTCTCGGGCACAAGCTGCTCTGTTGCTGCACCGGCGGCCGACGCTGCCAAAGGCAGCATTCCCTGCAAGCCATCGCTGCAAAGTTCACGAACCCACTCCGAGTCAGAGATGCCTTCGCCGGTAAAAGCATCCTGCACGGGTGCTCGGTGATCCGCAGAATCGCTCCCGACGCAGTAATAGTATTGATCGACCGTCGTCGTCGTCGATCCACCAGAACCAGAACTCGACGAACCACCGGCTGTGGCGGCGGCGACGCGCGCACGCTTCATCACCAGCGCGGATTCGCTCTGTCCATCGACAGCGCTGCCGGGCATGCGCTTACGGTTCTTGCCGTGGCCGGTGAAGCACACGTGGCAGATTTTGACGGGCGGGAAGGACGGGTCGGTGAGGACGTACTCGTGCATCACCCACCCCACGCTGCCGCCGCCGCCATCCACGTGCATGTTGAGGTTGTGCATGGTCCAGGGCACCTTCTCACCAGCGGTGACGCGCTTGTCGTCGGGGGCTTGGCGCCTCTGCGACACCCACTTCCCGCCGCCGCCGCAGCGGCGCGCGGGCTTCCTCGCCTCCCCGTCAGCGCTGCCGCGCACGAAGAAGTAGGCCTCGTCGTCGCCTCCGCGGCCGTGGCGCTCGAGGAGGTCCCAGGGCAGCGTGGTGCCCGCCGCGTCGTCGTCGATGACAGTAACGCCGGGGAACGGAACCGGCTCGCCGCGGGCGCGCGGGAGGAGGTAGAACTCGACTAGCTCGTCCTCGTCGGGGTGGAAGTGGACGCCCGGCGGGAGCCCAAGGATCTCCCGCACAGACGATGGCATGGTTGTGGTGATTATTTCTGCTTGTTCTTGGAGTGAGAGATCGATCGGAGGGGACAGGAATAATCTTAATCGATGGCTAGTGGCTTCGCTTTGATCACGAACGATGGGAGGGAGATGGAGGCAAGAGAAGGCACCAAGTGGGTTTTTATCTTGCCGATGCCCTGCCTGCCATGCGGTCAGTTTGACTCGTCTCCGGGTTTTCGACGAAACATAACCGGAAACGGAAACCAGACACCGTTCCGTTGGTGGATCGTCAACGGCTTCGCGCCCGGAAAAAGCGCAACGGACTCCGAAACCTCCCTATCGGTATCGGATTGCCGCCCACACCAGAAGAAGTCCAGAACCCGAGCGGCCAGCAAAACCATCCAACCTGGTTAACCCATCAGTTCTGATGTGCTCTGTACAAACACGCGTACAATTCCAATCGATTGCTAACCCTCGTTTAGATGGCAAATTTTTTACCAAAAATTTGCTACTTTTCAACTCTCTCTCCATCACATCATATTAAATACACCAAAAGACATATATTCGGAGCAGTAAATGTAGGTAAAAAAAATTACTAATCACACAGTTCTGTTGTACTAGTATATGTTTTCCTTCAATTACCGTGTGCAATCAGTTCAGCAGATTATGGTTACCCACCTCTTAAATTTTGAAGGATGGTTAGCATGGAATAATTTGGTTCAGATCCCTGCCTATGCTGCGCCTCCAGTTCTGTGTTCTTCCTGGTATGTTGGTATCGCACTTGATTAAAGCATGCATTCTTATTCTCAAATTCCTAAATTCCTGGATATGAAAACATTTAGTTCAGCTGTGATTGAATTGTACTGCAATGGTACGCGATACTACCACAATTGGAAAAATACACATCTATACCGGTTCCAAACCCCCATTAGTACCGGATGGAGGAATGGGGTGCACATTTGTACCGGGTGGTTAGAAGAAGGGATGGAAAGTGGTACGTGGTTAACTCAGCTATTCGAATTCGTATCCGCTAAAATATTAATGTGGTTATTCACAGTGACGGATCTAGGAATAAATTTTGGGGGGGGGGGATTTACAGCGGTAGGGGGGCTCGAGCCCCGCCCGCCCCACCACTGGATCCGTCTCTGGTTATTCATATCTGTGTCAGATTGCTAATATGGATACTGAAATGGATGTATCCGAATTCGTGTTTCATTATTTTTCCTTATCCGAATCCACATCCGTATTCGAAATAACTGTGGATATCCAACAATTATTCGTATCCGTGAGAATAACGTGAAGTTAGCTTTATGATTAATGACTATTAATATTAATTTCAATATTACAAATGATATAAAACTAAGTTTCATACATTTTAATATAATATAACAAATAAATATATTTGTTGAAGTAAATGAGTTCTAAATACTTTTTTTTATTCATTGATGTAAATAATTTTATATACTTCAATTTTTTTATTTCTCACCAAATATCAGTACATTTATTTGAAATATTGTTTATTTCTAGTTTAGTTTATTATTTATATATTTATTTGTTAAAATAATTATGGATAAATATGTTATTTTTGACACGCAATCTTCATATACATGGTCGTACTTTAATCTCTACCCTTTTAATGATTTTGTTCTTCTAAAACCATCCATAAACAAATGGAGAATTGCTATTGTGCAAATCAAGTAGATATCTGAATGCGAATTCGAATTCGATCTATTCGTTTTGCATTCGCATTCGAGTGTATTCAAGTCCGAATTCGCATTTATAAAAAAATGTGGATATCCGATTAAAAACATTCGAATTCTATCCATACCCGCGCCATTTCCATCCCTAGTTAGAAGCCCCGGTACTAATGTGGTATGCCCGGTACGCGTGTCCTCTCCTCTCCTTTTTCTTTTCTTTACATTTTTTTCTCATCTCATCTCATCCAACATCACATTCATACAAATATCTCATACAACTCAACAGATTCAACATCACTGTTGGGGTAAATATTTCGCAACTAACCCTGTCCCTTCATTTCGGCTCATCGAAGAGGAGCGGAAGGCAACGTCCGTCTTTGTCTCGTGATCACAGGATCGAAGAATACGTGATAGTGAAGACGACGGCCGAAGATCAGGAGAATCTTCGGCATGTGGTGCAATGGATTAGTTGAACCGCGAAGGCGCATCTTCGCGAATGACAGTGAGGGACATTGCGGCGGCGATGGAGAAGACTGACCAAGTCCTCGCGATGAAGAGACAATTGAAGAGTGCAACACCACGGAAGCTGAGGCCTGACGAAGAGGAGGCGACCGAAGAGCACGAAGGCGCGATGACCTTCAGCGGGCGAGGAATTTAACGACAAGAAGAGATGCAACCAAAGATCTTAGAACTACTCGGATGACCACGCGGGTTGACACCGTGTAAAGTGTTGAGTTGTAAAGTAGGTCTTGAATGTGCCTTGCAAGGTTACCGAAATGCCCTTGGGATGCTCCGCATCAAGAGATAAAGCAAGGGTATGTGTTGTAAAGTGAAAATGTTACGGGCATATAAGGGAGCCGTCGAGAATGAAAAGGGGCGATTGGACGAAGGTACAGCATCTTCGCGCTCGACCGAAGTCAGGCTTTGGGAGTTTCTTTGGTGTCTCTTTACTTTATGCATTTTTGTCTCCTTAGCTGTTTGGCCCCTCTTAGGGAAGGTAGGGATGGCAACGGGGAATTCCCCGTCGGGGAATGGCTTCCCATCCCCGTCCCCGCGGGGCAAAAATTTCCCCGCCCCTGTCCCCGCTAATGCTCACGGGGGAGCTTTCCATCCCACCCCCGTCCCCTCACGGGGATTAATCCCCGTGGAGATCCCCGTCCCCGCAATCACTTCAGTAACTAAAAGCAAATCATCTCATACAATATGCATGCAACAATCTCACATTTACAGTGCCTTCGGATTTGACGAGAAAATGCAAACTTTGCTCAAATGCTAACCCCATATTTACATCATCAGAACCATGGAAAAACAGTGAGATGAGGACAAAACAATTTGGCATTGCGGAGTGGCTCCAGTAGAATCTCCAACCGTAATGGAATTGGATTGCAAAATTAAAGGAGGGAAGAAAACAAAAGTGTTTGGTGCCTCTGAATCTGAGCTTCAGTAGTCAGATCCCTTCCTACTTCTTCCTGTGGCGCATCAGGTGACTTGGCCCCTGCCTCCCGGTGACTTGGCCTGTGGTAGCGCAGCAGCAGCTAGGGGCGGCTGTGGCGAGGACGAGAGGGAGAGACGACTTGGGGCAGCAGGCTTGGGAGATGGGACTATGGGAGCGGCGGCAGAGGCAGAGGGGGTGGCGGTCTGAGCATCTGGCGGCGGGGGTGAGGAAAGAATGAGGATGAGCTAGGGTTTGGAGGTTCCCTGATGCTTATATATCTACGTTATTGGGCTTAGTTTTGGTGGGCTGTTGAGCCAAAAATGCAGCAAGCAAGCGGGGCAGCGGGGAATCGGGGACGGGGGACGCTGTACCATCCCCGCACCCACCATCCCCGACGGGGATAATATCAGCCCCGATTAGATCCCCGCGGGGAGCAATTTTGTTCCATCACCGTCCCCTAATAGAGGAATTCCCCGCAGGGAATCGGGGATCGGGGCCCGTTGACATCCCTAGGGGAAGGTAATTACCCCAACAGTTTTGGCGCCGACCGTGGGGAGGCGCTTCGGGGCGAAACCTTTTCCACCTTCTCTTTTGAAAGTTGCTAGTTCGGCTCGTCCTAAGGTCAATCTTCACTAGCAAGAGGCTAAATGTTGGGGTAAATATTTCGCAACTAACCCCCTCCCTTCATTTCGGCTCACCGAAGAGGAGCGGAAGGCGACGTCTTTCTTTGTATCGTGATCACTGGATCGAAGAAGACGCGATAGCAAAGACGGCGACCGAAGATCAGGAGAATCTTCGGCAGGTGGTGCAGTGGCTTGGTCGAACCGCGAAGGCGCATCTTTGTGAATGACGACGAGGGACATTGCGGCGGCGATGGAGAAGAGACTGACCAAGTCCTTGCGATGAAGAGACAATCGAAGAGTGCAACACCACGGAAGCTGAGGCCCGACGAAGAGGAGGCGACCGAAGAGCACAGAGGCGTGGTGACCTTCGGCGGGTGAGGAATTTAACGACAAGAAGAGATGCAACCGAAGATCTTTGAACTACTCGGATGACCACGTGGGTCGACACTGTGTAAAGTGTTGAGTTGTAAAGTAGGTCTTGTACGGACCTTGCAAGGTTACCGAAATGCCCTTGAGATGCTCCGCATCAAGAGATAAAACAAGGGTATCTATTGTAAAGTGAAAATGTTACGGGCCTATATAAGAGAGCCGTCGAGAATGAGAAGGGGCGATTGGACGAAGGTTGAGCATCTTCGCGCTCAACAAAAGTCAGGCTTTGGGAGTTTCTTTAGTGTCTCTTTATTTTCTGCATTTTGGTCTCCTTAGCTGTTTGGCTCCTCTTCGGGGAAGGTAGTTACCCCAACAATCACATTCATATATACAAATACATCTCACAATCTTACAATCACAAGAAAAAAAATTACCTCCTCACAATCACTATACCTCGGAGGGATCACAAACATTTCACCATCACAGGATAATAAAGAGCCTAAAAATATAAAAAAAAGTCACATACATCTCAATCTCCATCTTCAATATTCTCATCTTCATAAACAAGATGGTGGGAGGAGCCCCGCGCCTGCCGGCCTTGCCGCTGCAGCACCCTCATGGCCGGTTGAGCAGTGCAAGAGAGGCCGGCCCCGCACGCGCCGCCAGGCCCGCCAGCCTCCCGGCTTTCGTGCCTCCTCGCGGCTGCGACCGGTGGCCCTCACGCCCACGTGCGGCTGGCCACGGCCCCGCGTCTGCGCCTCCTGCGGTACCACACCTGTGAGAGAAAGAGATGGAGACATGGTAAGATGCGGAAGGGGAAGAAGATAAGATAAAGATTGGTTTCTGGTGGAGACGGGGAAGAGAGTAAATAAAGGTCACCGTGGGAGACGGGGCGGCGCAGCAGCTAACATTAGTACCCGGGGTTCCTTCGACCTGGTACTAATGTGGCTCATTCAGTACCAGGTCTAGCCCCCACCCGGTACTAATGTCATTAGTACCGGGTGGGGAGAGAGAGCCCCCCATGAGCCTCATTAGTACGAGTGCAAAAAATACCCGGTACTAAACAATTTTGAGCCCTCGACAAAAGATCGATTATCTCGTAGTGTACGCTGCCATCGAATGGACTTCAAACCATGATTAGAAAAGGTCCATTTGTGTCATCTCCAGTTCTGATCTATGCTTATGTCAATCTAAGCCATGCTGCTGCTGCTGCTAATGCTCTTAGATTATCTCCACTTTTAATATTACCAATTCTTAATCAAGTTCTGTCACTTTTTCTGTACGTAGAAAAATAGACGAAATAAAAAAAAACATGCCAATGAGAGAAGGATAACAACGCAAAAGTAGCTAGCTCAAACTAGATAGTGCTCTCCTGCCTATACAAATTCCCTTGTGATTCATTTATCCTGTTAGAAGCAACCGATACAACTGGAGCTAAAACAAATCAATGGAAAACGGGTACCCTAAAATTAGCCAGCTGCAAGCACGATTCGGACAGCAAAAGAGGAAAAATGCATTGCCAACAGACGCGACATAAAGCATAGTTTTGTCAGATTCCAAAGCATGAGGAATGCTGATACATCATGACACGGCACAGTTCCTCAAAAAAGGTTCACTTTGAATGGAACAATGATACGAGAGTACGCAGTCAAAACTTAACATCAGAAGAAATGTGCAAGGAACTTATTTGGTCAACTGTACAAGAACTGAATATCAGAAAATGAACCCACAGTTTTGGCTGATCTAGGTAGCTACACATATCGTATTATTAGCTGACAATCATACACGAATAACCAACATTTTCATTCATATCATTTTTATCCAGTATATACAAAACAACTCAACTGGTTCTGTTACCACTGGTTTGGAAATGCTTCCCTGTAGCTCATATCTTCATTATGAGAAGCCTCTCTTATTGTCGCATCTGTGGCTCGAGTGTTCAGAAGCCTTTCTGCAATTCTATCCTTGCTGGTAACTTTCTTCTTCAGCATTGATGCTAGAGTTGGTGCCTTTGCCTTACCTTGTCGACCCCGTCGACCCGATGCTTCTGGAGGCTGCTCATAGGCTGCTGCAGAGTGGGAAGTCGAAGCAATAGCTGCCTCCCGCAGAACGTCTTCATTGTGCTGTCGGATTCTCTGGCGTTGTGCTCTTTCCCGTGCCTTATGATCCATATCTCTTTTCCGGACATTTTTAATTGCCTGTCTTGCCAGTTCTACAGTAATGTTGACTGGATCATGAGTTCCAGCAATATTGCCATAGTCATTACTTATGTCTATCATACTTGAAGAAGATGCCTCCTCCATATAATCACCATCACTGTTTCCATTCAGCTCATTTGAGTTTCCTCTTATGTCACAATGCTCAACAGGATCTACTTTGGCACCAGAACTACCGCTGTGCTGCTCAATTGGATTTCCTTCAGCATCACGTGGGACAATCGGTCCATGAAAAGGACAGACCTTAAGATCCCTTCTCTGGCAAAGTCCTCCTTTCTTTAGTGGGGCATGGCATGGTAGTATCTCAACTGGGGCTTCTCTATAAATTGAGCTATGAACATTCAACTCTGCAATTTTTGCTGCAGGTATAACAGCATCATTATCCACCCTTCCCCAATGACTATCAAGCTCAAGCCCCCTCTGGTTTACATGTGCATCCCTGCTGGAGCCCCAACGATCCAAGACAGAGCTCCATGACAGCACAGGGGCTTCAGCCAAGAGCTTTGATTTCTCTGGGTCAAGATTCCTAGTTCCATTACCAGCATCTGGCACCTTGCCAATATCAGATTTCACTCCACCCACCGCCTTCTTTCCCTTTACGGTGTCCCGGCTGGTGCTTGCAACATCTGCACTGCTCTGGACTCTGCCAGGACTAGGGGCCTCTATGTTTCCCTCCACCCAAAACTCATCATCCTCCTCCTCTTGATCACCCTTCCTCCTACGAACATTGTTAAGGTCAAGTCCAAGCTCACTGCACCGATCTCTCACTGCCCGTATCTCATTCTTAACATCAATGAACTCCTTCAGTGCAGAATCTCTGAACCGGTTATCTTGAAGATTGACCCTTACAAGAACAGATATCCACTCCTGGACAGTGACCAGATGCTTTGACACAAGCAGCCGGTATGCTTCCCTCAGTGCATCAAAAACTGCCTCGTTGTCCTGGGTCTCAGGCAACCACTCCCCAGACATCAATGACGCCATTCTAATACTCCGCATTGACAGGGATGCAATCTCCTGCTCATCGTCGTCATCATTCAGATAGCCCTCAAATTTTTCATATTCGGCGCGGATGATCACCAACCCATTGCGAATCTCATCCATTGTGGACCGGATTTCAGCCTTGATTGACGCAAGGCTTTGACGCAATTGCTCAACCTTGGCGGTCAGGATCTCCTGCGTGCGTGCTTCGCGGGCTGCTCGAGCCTCAACGGTGGCCCGCAGGCCAGGGAACTGGACGCGAGCCGACACCTTGAGGTACTCGACGGCCAGGCGGATCTGGCGGTAGTGCGCGCCGAAGAGGTGGTGCCAGCGCTCGAGTGCCTGGACGGCGGCCTTCCGGAGGAGCGCCGCCGAGGCGGCAGGCGGCGGGAGCGGGTGCTCCCGGCGGAACCCAACGGCGAGCGGGAGGAAGCCGTCGAGCGCGTCGGTGAGGAGGGAGCGGAAGAGCTTGGAGCGCATGAAGAGCTCGTCGGCGACGCTGAAGGCAAGAAACCGCACCTGCGCGGGATGAGGGCATCAGCGCGTTAGGGTTGGGGACAATTGGGGCAGATTGGTGCGGGGAAACTAGAGAGATGGGGGAGAAGGCTTACGCACGTGGGAGTGGGGCTTGGACATGAGGGAGTGGAGGAGGTGGAAAGCGTCGCGGATGGCACCATCGGAGGCGCGGGCCGACGACTTGATGGCGCGGAGGAGGACGGGATCGACGGCGGGCGCGGTAGTGGAGGTGGCGCGCTCGATGAGGGACGCCATGGAGGACTCCTCCGCTGCGGCAGCGGAGGAGGAGGAGGGGTTCGAGCCCATCTCTGCTCCAGCCGCCGCCGCCGTAGTGCGGTGGCCGGCGAAAGAGGAGGAGACCGTCGGGCGCGGCATGGCGGCGATTCGCTGGGACACCAGGACAAGAGGAGGAGTTTGCCTTTCGTTCCAGGTGTCGAACGGGACAACGGGTGCGGATGGGCATGGTTAGCATACGGAAAAAAGTCTTATTCCCTTCCCTAGAGGTTGGGCCAAATCTACGTTTCCTCCCCGGACTCGAAAACCCGTCCCGCCGTCCACACTCGAAAACGGACGCGTGATCCCCATGACCATTTCCCTGGATTCTTTTTATATATTTTTTTTTGTTAATTGGAAATATGTCATTACAACTTTTAAGGATTGGAGATCTGCCATTAGAAATCACCTAATTGGATATATGTCATTGCAGTTCAACCAGATGTCGAAATTGAATGGCAAATTTCCAATATCGCTCCGAATTGCAATGACAAGTTTCCAATATCACTTTGAATTGTAATGGCAAGTTTCGGCGTGTAATTCACTGCAATGGCAAATTTCTAATTAGGTGATTTTTAATAGCAGATCTCCGATCCTTAAAAATTGTAATGACATATTTCAAATTAACACTTTTTTCGTGATTTTTCAAAAACAAATGCCTGATGACCACACTCCTTGAGGCTAGAGGTTGAAGATAACTTACACGTGGGCCCCACGTGTAAGTGACAGGAGAGAGGATGAGAAGAGGACAAAGGGCATTAGAGGCATTTCACACTATTCGCTGAGTCAGATTCGAGCTGCACAGCCGTGTTAGCGTGCCACGTGAGCAAAAGTGGTAAAAATATATCCATTTCACAACATCGAGGGAAAATATATATTTGACACCGTTAAGATGAGAAATAAAGAGTGGTCATCCATTATAATGATAAAAAGTTAAATATCCCCGCCGGGGAGGGGCGGCGACCGAATGCGTAGGGAGCGGCCCCCTCGGCGTGGCGACGGCGGAGGTCAGAGGAGGAGTGGGGATGGGGGTATAGGGTTTGGAGATGAGAGATGTTGGGCTGTTGTGGGATTGTGGGCTGTCAGTTTTTATTCTTCCAATGGGCTGAATGTTGATGTTAGACGTATTTTGATGGACCTCGTGGTTTTATGCAGGTAATAGGCAGCGCCTACGGGGCGAGGTTTTCTGCCCGTTGCGTGCCTGCAGGTGATAATCTTTCCATGTCGTGCCCGCGGGGTGAGAATTGCTACCCATACCTTTGCCCGTCTGATCGGATATCCGCGATTATCCGCACCCACGAGGTAGAATTGCCATCCCTATTTGGGACATGCAAAGCATCAATTTGGAGCTTGTGGAGCTTGATTTTGTCAGCTATTGCGCACCAATTTGGTGTCGTTTCTCCCCTCTCTACTCCGCCCGCTGTACATGCTATTTGGGACGAATGAGTGGCGCTAGCCTTGGGTGGCAAGCGGCACTCGTGGTGCCGTAGGACCGACGCGCGAGTGCGGTTAGAGGGGTGCAGTGTGGGGCACACCATTAGCATCACCACTGCGAGTCTGCGACGGTCTCGAGCACGGGTGGCTGCCGCGCTTCGTGGCGACTATACATCGCATATGCCACAGCAAAAAATTGTCACTTGAAGCAATTTTCCAGCATGCATGCAGTAGAGGACGAGTTTGATATGTCATCCCACATGTAAGAAAGTTTTCGTCTAAAAAATTTGTAGATCTTAAATGGTGTATCAATATTAAATTTTGATTCCACCAATGGATTTCTTGTACCGATCTCGAAATGAGATCTCACCTGACTATGTTTGGATGAATTTTTTAGAAATTTCACCTGACTGCGAACAAATACTTGAATAGCTCGGCCTCTGTGAATTTTTGTTCGTTCCTAGTGAATATTTGTTCGGCTTAGATAATATTTGTTCACCTTCTGTATATATTTGTTCGGCCCAATTGAATATTTATTCGCATATATTTGTTCAGCTCGATTGAATATTTGTTTGGCCCAGTAAATTTTTTCACCCTATGTAAATATTTATCTACTTATACGTAACATATGCAACTTTATTTAGAAATGAAATAAAAAATTTCATCCAAATATAGTTAAGTGGAATTTTGTTATAAAGATTTTATTGTCAAAAATCAAATGATGCAATTGAAATTTATTTTGATGTTCGATGTAAGATTTCTTAGATTGATGTTTTGCATGTGGGCCTCCTTCCTCCCCTCTACTTAGCGGCCTGGGGGGCGGAGCTCACTGATGACCGATGTGACCGGCCGCGACTTTGGTGGCAAGGCGGTCACGCCGTTCCCACCACCGCCGTCTTCCCCGGCGCGGGCTTCGGTGAACGCTGCGACGCGATCGAGGGTCATGTGGGGTGGCGGCGCAGCGTGGAGGGCGGCCAGCCGCCTGGGGAGCCTCGTTGGCATGGTGGGCGGCTAGGCGCGCCGTCCCCACCTCCGCTGCCCACCTTACCCTGCTGCCGCGGATCTAGCTGCCCCCTCCGATCGATTTCGCCCGCAGCCTCGGGCCGGTGCGATGTCCAGAGCGGAGTACGTGTTCAAGGATTCGCTACCACTACCAGTCCCGGTATGCCGGCGCTCGCCCACTTTCTTTCTCCCCGTCTCTTGTCTCCTTCCCCCTTTTACAAAGATGGTGGTAGTTGTGATCTCCGTGGTGGCCGCCACCGCAGTTGGACACCAATGAGATGAAGATCACCGAGGCGCAGTCGCGGCTTGCCCGGTACTGGGATTCCAGGCCGCAGCCGAGTCAGACAGAACCCAAGCCACCACTGCTGCCAATCCAGAGGGACCCAAGCCGTCGTCGGGTTTCATTTATGTATTGATCCGGATCAAATCATAATTATATTTTCCTATGAAAACTCAGAGCTGCGACCTTTCTTGATTCGTACTCGGTTTCTGATTCAGAAATTATTGCTTTGGGGGTTGGCGGGAACTATTGAGGAGGGTGGTTATTCATCTGTGATGACGGGAAGCTTCTGATTAGCTTTTAGAAGATGTTTAGTCAATGATCAGAATATAGTCAATAGCTTTGCTAGCAGTTACCAATGCCAGTCCCATCGTTGATTGATTATTTTCCCCTAAATGATAAGCAACTTGTTCCTTCACGATTAATTAGCCATGGATATGTCTTTTCTATAAACATACACTAGGTGATACGCCGCGCGTTGCTGCGGGAATTTTTTAAACAAAATTTTAAGGTGGATGTGAAAGTAGAAACACCAAAGTGATTGTATGACAACATTCGTTTGTAAACAACATTATTTATGAAATCATGTTATTTTGTTGAGAGTGAATCATTCTAAAATGATTGATTCGACATGTATTTCAACTGCGGGAATTTTGTGGTGTGCTACTCACAAATATATGCTATTAGTCACAGAAAATCGGTTGAAGACATAAATAGATGGTTTGATGGATGATGACATGACGTATAGTGGATGATGACATGTCGCATAGTGGGTTATGATGTGAAATGCTCGTATGTTGAGAGAAATGGAGGTAGAACTTGTAGTGGGTACCAATTATATAGTTGTTTATGATGATTAGCTCACCGAAGTAGTAATAGTCATCCTTAAGCAATACTAATATAAAGGGTCTGCATATTAAATAAGGCTTATATTCTACTTCATGCATGATCTATGGGTAAAATAAATTCATGAGTAAAATAAATTCCAGTGTGTTTGTTTCCTGAAAATTATCTTCATTTTGTTCTCAGATTTGGCATGGGGGACATTTCTTGGGTTACCGTGGAAATGTGCGGAAACATTCTTATGGTCGACCAACCTGGTTTGAGCGATAAGGGTGCGATGAAAATGATAGATGCGATCAACAAGATTGTTGTTGGAGTTTCTCGTGTTGGAAGACCTAAACTGGAAAGGTTATTTCAATTTCCAGTTTCCGAATATATTGTTTCAGTTTATAATGAACCTTTAACATCTAAAAGTATTGGTTCTTGTTAGAAATAAGGAGATTATTGTCTTTAATTATAAGGTGTAGCCAATTTTGCATGATGATTACATTATTGTCTTTTAAGGTAAATGGCTAAATTCAGAGTGAGGGTTTTTCTTATTTTGAGAACATTCTCTTGTTCTGTAGTTTTATAATTTCTCATCTTCTTTTTTGGGTTAATTGGTTCTGTACCATCAGAACTATTGCGTTTTCGAAGAATGTCATTACTATTCAACTAACTACGTCAGTGCCATTACAATTTCATACATGTTTGAAAGATGCCATTATGTACGTGAAACGCCGTATCAGGCCCACTTGCAGGTGTATCGGAGGCTGTGTATTCTCGTATAGACAAGATTGCCCCTTGTTTGCCTCTCTCTCATTTCACATACGTGTGGGACCCAGACGTCAGGGTTATCTTCAACCTCCCGCCGTACCAGCCCCTGGCCGGCAGCGCTCCTATGACATAACCGCCCAAAATAATTCCGTATTATCGCCTAAGCCTGTCCACGTGGCCATTAAGTAATAATAAAGAACTATTCTGTTGCCTCTGCCGGGTCATGCCCGGTAAATCACTTACAACAGGATCGCTGATATGCGCAAAGCCCACACGAAGGCGGGACCAGAGTACATCATTACATTACATAAAAGTCCATAAGTACTTAATATTACAAACCAGGTTTTTAGTACATAAAAGTAAACATGGTTCAGAGTTTAAAACAGCGGAAAGTAAACTAAACGCGGGATACACATGGGAGGCCATCCACAATGTATCACTCCTCATCATCATTCTCCCATTCAATTTCCCAACCATCTGGAATAGCACAAGGCCAGATGGGGTTACCTGAAAGCAACAAAACAAGTAAGGCTGAGTATTCTAATACTCAGCAAGACTGACCCGTCAAAAAGAAAATACAACTAGACATGCAAGGCCTTTTGGCTGGTGGGTTTGTTTTGCCAAAAGCGACTAAGAGTTGATCCTTAATTTCAAATTTTAGCTCATATTCTAGTATGTTAACCATTCTAAGTAAGCACATGTACTAAACAAGCATGTTGTGCAAACAATATTAAACAGGCAACAATATTAATCCAAAAGTTCCATGAATAAATATGGGGTAGCCAGTGGTCAAGCCGACTCAGATAACGACGAGTGACCGAAGATCGATCGATTTATATCCTTGCAAGGTAAACCCAATATACACGGAAGAAGGTAGACAAAATGCAGGGTCTACCCCAACCAGGCGGTTCCCGTCATTCCCCAGATTAGGAAAAGATGTTACAGTCCTAAGTACAAGGTTTACTGGTACGCCCAAGCATGGCACGTCCAGAATCACACTTGCACTACCGGTAGCGAACCAGGAGACGCATCTCAAGATTAGTAGCAATAAAATTCCCGCACTGGTTCATTAGGTACTAGGCTTACCGGTCCCATTCCCGACAAGCACTTGGTACGTTCAATAGCTTAGACTAGCACCATGCTACTCGGTCGAGACCGAACCCATTGCTCTTACCACATGAGCGAGTCAATTTAATCAACTTATGATTCCAACATAAGCATCCTATATCTCGCGAGCAATGAGTCATTACTCGACTTCTACCGTATACTTAGAGCATGGCACTAGCGTTCCTAACATACTAGTAAAAGAGCATAGGAGTCCTAAGGATCATGCATCTAGGTTTCAAACAACTCCTGAAACTTAAATGCACAAAGTAAAGCATAAAAACTAGAAAGGTAAAAGATATGAGCTTTTAATCAAAAAGGTTATATGTAACTCCGGTGCTTGCCTTCTTCTAAGTTAGCAACAGCCTTGGGCTCTTCCGGACTTTGGTCCAGGTCTTGACGAACACCCAACTCGTTCACTTCATCATCTACTGTCCCGTCTCCCTCCTGGGTGAGCGTGTATGTACCACCCGGCAAATCTACACGTATACATGCATATGCATTAGGTGAGGGTGTGAGAGGTTAATTAAAGGTTAACTTTGATGGTGACTGTGTACATATTTAAACATAAGTAAATTAAATAACTTTATAAACAGCAAGGGGTGTGTTAAAAATTCAAAAACAGAAACATGACATGTTTTCACAATGTAACACCTTAATTGCCCTTTCTTTATTTAATTAATTAAAACAAGCCTTACAACAATAAATCCATATTAAATCAAAAACACCTCAAATAAGTCTAAACTTCTGCACACATCATCATATACCCATTCTAAGCTCACACACCAAAATTTAGATTAAGAACATTTATAAATTAATTTATACAAAAAAGACAAATTTTAGCCTAGTAAATCACCATTAATTCATATAAAAAGATTTACTAAACTTTTTGATCTCAACTTTCTTGTAGCCATCCTCTAGGTCAAAACTAAGTTTCTGGCCAAAGCTCAAGTATAGATCTTAGGTTTATTTTGAGTTATTAATTTATCACCCTACACAAGATTAAATCGAAATCACCTATTAAACAATTTCGTAAAATCATATCCACTCTACCAGAGGTACTACACATCAAGACAAAGCCCTAGGGTGCACTTGTCCTTAAAGAAAAGTTTATTAAAGGGGCTATAAAAAGCATCAAGATTAATCTAGCATAAAGCTTACATAAATCATAACTCAAAATCTACACATCAAACTCATTTCAACTTTGGTCACAAATCTAGACATGCCATAAAGAGCAACATATCCAAAATTCAAGTCCATAGCATGTGTATATTTTAAACTACACCAAAAACACATCAAACTGAGTTTGAATTTTTAATTCAAAAAATACACAGAAAAACCCTATACATGCTTTCTAGAAAAGGTAGGTTTCTTCACCAGGAACCCAACAAAATTGGATTTGCATTTTTCTGATTTTCTACACTTTTCTACGGATTTTTGAAGTTACAGCCGAAACCCTAAGACAACTTTACAGAGGGACCCTTGACAGAATTCCGGAAATTACAAATAGGCCCTCGGTTTACAAAAAGAACCCTGGAAAGATTTAAATCGTCGTAATGCGGCCCTTGCCGGTGAGAGGAGCTCGCCGGCGGCGGTCCGGTCGCCGGAGCTCCCCGGGAGCAGGCCCTACGATCGATTTGTACCTGTAGGGGATGGCTTGGGGTGGTGTCCGGACTGGAGGCGACGGTGTCGGGTGCCGGCGGCGAGACGCACCCTGTGCGTCCGCTGCGGCCCGCCGCAAGTCGGCGGCGGCGCAGCCGGGCGGTCCGGCGGTGCTTGGCCGGGTTGAGGGAGCAGCAGGGGGACTTGAGGAGGGAGGAGGAAGCGTGGACTCGAGCGGAAGGGATAGGACCTCGCCGGCGGCAACGATGGCGCGCAGCGGGCGGACGGAACGGCGACGTCGGTTGCGGGTTCGTGTCTGGCAGTGCAACGCATGGGCGACGTCGCGGACGAGGCAGCCGGCGCCTTAAGGCACAGCGGGGCCAGCTGGCCCGCTGCATGCGTGCATGCGCATCGCGGCACAGCGCGCTGCGGCGCGTGGCCGGCTGGGCCCATCGCCCGGCCGCGACTCGTGCCTAGACGCGGCGCATGGGGTCTTGAGCGGGCGGAGGGTCCACGGCGTCGAGCGGGTCCACGGCGACGTTTCCACAGCCTCCGTACACCGGCGCTCGCGCGACTCGACGCGTGGCAGGACAGGTGCCGGCGCGCGCACGCGCTCTGGCGCGGCGTCGACGTCACTCGGCCCTGTTTTTCAAAACTGTTTACGCCTCTTCAAAAATGCATAACTCCCGAAATTGCCAACTAAGTGAAAAATCTCCAAAACTAAAAGTTGTAGAGGAGCTATAGACCTACAACTTTCGCAAAGGGCGGCATATGTTTTGATCAACGAATTTGTGGCAAAAACGCGTTGAACTTCAGCAAAATCTCGGCCCTGAAATTACTGTACACAGTAGCTTCGATACGAATTTAACCGGCTTTGCACTCAAAATTGGAATGTCCGCCAATTACGAAAAATGTGTTCCCGGAAATAAGGAACAACTTTTACATTGGCCGATTTTGAACTTCTATAGAAAAATTTTGAGAACACGCAAGGAAACCAAATCAGCCTTTTGGAACTCTAGGGGTTTGACCATGAATTGGGATTTTGACCAAGGTCATTTGTGCAAATGTGTGTGAGATCAAGTCAAACACACTTAGGAGCTAATTAACCTTGATTATCATGACTATTTGAAGTACTTAACTTAAGTAACATCAGGGATATTACAAACTACCCCCCTTAAAAGGAATCTCGTCCCGAGATTCGATAACAAGATTAGAGGAGACAAAGGTAGGGGATAAGTGGTGTCGGATATGAGGTGTACCCGTCATTGTCGGTGCTCTTTTTGACGGATTCATTATAGTCATGACTTTGAGCATGCTCTTCTGAGCTTGGGTGCGAAGTCTCTTGCGTCTTTTCTTCTTAGTTCGATTAGTCTTGTCCTGCGGAGGTTTCAGACACTTCTTGACAAAATGCCCAGGCTGTTTATAATTGTAGCAAAGGCGTGCACCGTGATCACGTGTTGTCATACCAGCATTGTTGCTCTGCTTTTTAGCATGTGAAGGAAATTCGGTGCAGGTGATTTCCCACCCACTTAATTCCACCTCAGGCAAAACTCGCTTGTGACTCTTACGTCTTCTTTCTTCCTCCCTATGGTCCATAGGAAGTTGTGATGATGATAGGAGTGAATTTAGAAATTGTTGGTTGGAATCTTGGTTCTGTTGATTTTGAGCTTCATGATTCATCAATAGATTGAATAGATAGACTTGCTCCATAATAGATTCCGATATTGCTTGGGATAGACTGTCATTTAAGCTAGTTTGCGATAGTCCTTGATAACGATCATGGATGACATTGTGCACTAGCTGGCCTAGCACCAGATTTTGTCCCTCCAACATTTCAATGGTGTTGGCAAAGCTATCCACCACATCCTGTGTTGGTGGAAGAGATGGGGACAGCTCATTGGGTCGAAGATTGACCGGATCTCCTTTGGTGGATTCCATTTCCCTGAAAGTTCATGACGATCCGATTAGTTTCCCTAAGAGTACAAAAATCCGAATGTGGTAGTTATTGATAAACAAGCATATCAACAGGTTAGAAAGTTAGAGAACTCGATCCGAAGGTTTTATAGGGGTTTGTTTTAAGAAAGGAGCCAATAGCCATGTTCTACAAAGCGTGGTCGGGGATCAACGATCGATACTCTCCTCTTTACCGATGGTCGCCACGGTGCAGTAATGATGGCACGCTAGGCGTTAGAGATAGGACCAGTAGATTAATGTAGCACTGGCCGCTGTAGTGAAACATGGCAGTAATGGTGTGGCACAAAATCGATGGAACACGGATATGTAGGCAGTCCAAAGATCGTTAGTATTCAGTTGTGGGTTTATGGGATTTTCTCTGGTGGAGATCGTCATCCAGGTCATCCATAAGAATGCCGATTCTTTTCGTATCCATAGAGAACATTCCTCAGCCTCCAAAGGAATTTTAGAAAGAGAAAATCGTTTCCCGAGTTTGACCAACTCAGAGAAGAAGGCGGATGGAGGGTTCTATCTTTATCTTATTCATGTCCTACATGGGCCACCCCTTTTGGGGCAGTGATCTGACAGTTGTCATAGATGATAGCCATTGGTATGTCGACGAGAGGGTGCACTACCATCGAGATGCCCTTGCCGACTTGGCAACGATACTACAGTGAGGCGTAGGCGGTGATCAGTAGCTTCGAGAAGAGATGGTAGAGCGATGATGTTGTGTAATGTCATCATGGCTCTGAAGAGGATGAGATAAATGACTCGAGAGAATTAACCGTGGTATTGGAGAAATCGAAAAGAGCTCGAGGTATCCTCAATTTAGAATCAGAATTGCTTTGAGAAGGCTGATCGAAGGATTTGCCAAACTTTTGTTTTCTTATATCCTGATTCCATTAATTTGAAAGAAACGTGCAAAAGGATCACAAATCACTAAGTACTCGAAAACTTCTCATATCTTGACTTTTGGAGAACCTTGATTGCTCATGAAAAATCTCTGTTTATACACCTTCACCTTAACTCGGTTGAGTTGATATCGGGCGAACTTTTGTGAATAAGCGAAAGAAGACCGAGTTGAAAAGTTTTCATAAGGATCTCTATAAGGAATGAGAATCTTAGCAATTGATCATACTAAGATTGCTAAAAGAAATATTTTAGGAGAGTAACAAGGGTTCGATGATGGATTAAGGGTCTACCATCGTAGGTCTGATGTTAGTTCATAAGAACAGTCAAGGATGGTAAAGTCATAGAGAGCAGTTGCCAGGAGTTTCTTACAGATATTTAGTGGGAAAGATATGAAAAGACAAGCTAGTACAGGAATTTCGGAATGGCTTGCTCACATGTTACTTATTTTACGAGTATTAGCGACATCCTTCATCCCATTAGTGGTGCAATGACTTTCAACTGGATATGTGGTGCACTAATGAGACATGCTTGCAATATCAATGCATATAGATGAGTTGTGCATCAGTGGAATGGTGCACATGATGATGCTTATGATGAGGTGCATATAGTATGATGTATATGCATATGAGCATATGATGCTTATGCATATGAACTTATGGTGCCTATGTAATGATGCATAATGAGCGATGCACATGATGCGTGCATGATGTAGTGCACACATGATGATGCACATGTTGATGAAATGCGTGATGCATATGCTCATGCAGTATGGTGCTCATGACGCAAGGTCAACATGACTTGCTTTACCCATGAAGTTAGTCAAGGTAGAGAGCACAAACGTAGAGTTGAGAAGCAATAGCGGCGGTGAGTCGCATTCTCACAAATCAAGATACCTAGCGTGCTCCTGGTGGTAATCACATGGCTGCAGCACACATGATCCACTAGGTTCCGTCGCGGCACCTTCGTTTATGAAACAACAACATCACCAGCTAAAAGAACTATAGGTTAGAAAGATGGGAAACTCATAGATTAGAAAGATGGGAAACTCTTAGTGCAAATGCATGTTAGTCCATCCAAAATTCCCCCAAATGCGCATGCTGTGTAATGCATTTCTCTGCTCACGAATCATTTAGTCCATTTCAAGTCCATTTCAAGGCTCATGCATCTTTTTGTTATAGATACAGCATATGCATGTCGTGATGATGCTCAAAATGCATGTCAAAAGATTTTGACACTGGTATATATGTTTTTTTTATTTAATTGTTTGTGAGCAAGCATAAGAATTTTTAGGTTAAAGGCAGGGAATTTAGAGTAACTAGAGTAGGGACATTAATGCCAGAAAGTTGTGTGCTCAACATTTCGTGGCTAATAGAAGTTGGGGAGTTGTCGCCTTTCTAGTGAAAGTGGGTAGAAGCAGCAATTAGAGTACAACGGAGTTCCAGTTGAATGGGTTAGGATATGGGCATGCCATTATATAGGTAAGAAGGTGTTGACACTTTGTATCATTGTTCTTACTTGCTAAAAATTTAGGACGAGCAAGGTTAACATGAAAGATTTCAAGGTTGAGTGATTAATTGGGATCAAGATCAGAATGTCAACATCCCAGAATAGCCAAGTGTTTCAGAGAGCATATTCACATGATACAGAAGTGAACACGTCGATTGAAATACCATGCTCATAAGTCCGAAGATCTCCACTCTGCCTTGGCGGTTGGGCAACAAGCCCAGGGTCAAGAAAATGTTCACAACTCCTAGAGTAGAAGCGCGAGGAGGCTGAATTTTGATGAGTATGCCTAACACCAAGTTTCAACCCACTTTGATATTCTCGAATCAGCCCAAAAATACAAGGAAACTAGACTAAGATCTCATCGCGATTTTGCTGGAGAAAGTTCATAGCTATCAAGTGATTACATCTAGTACCAAGTCTTTGTGCTATGCTCTCATGGTGCTAATTATGCACTTGCTAGGCGAGAGCACATTCAAGCGGAGCTAGTTTCATACATCGATTACCACACCAAATGGGAGGTAATTGCCGCCTTTCTAGCACATGTTCGATGGTGGTGGCGGATTGTTACCACTTGCCTCTTGAACACCTACCCCTCTTGAATTAGCGCAAGTGTTTCCAACCACCAAAACCATGTGAGCTTTCCCAAGATACATATCCATAAGTTTACCAATACAAATGACAAGTAGGCATGTCTAAGGAAGCTTTAAATGGAACTTTCCCAGAATTTGGACAGCAATAGCTCTGAGAAATAAATTCATATCTCTCAGCTCAAGTGTCGAAAATCTTTAAATTTTGGTCAGTATGTCTAGAATTTCATAAGCCACAACTTTGGTATTCAACTCAGAGACAAAATCAAAGGTTAAATAGGTCGAAAAATTCGACTACCAAAGTTCTGCCTAGCTGTTTGGACAGCAAACAGGAGCTTAATAAGAATTTGATATCTCTTAATATACACATGCAAATATGCTAAATTCTTGTGAGCATGTTCAAAACAAAATTTGGAACAACTTTGGTATTCATCGCAATCAACCAAGAGGCAGCCATTTGTAGAATTAATTACAAACACATGTTAAAACCCACAAAAATGAGCTTAACATACTATATGGCAAAATCTGGCAGTTCTGAATCAAAAATTCATAACTTAAAAATCAGTACCCCAAAAATTTCAAACTTTTGTGAGCAACTCAGTAACATTATAGTGCACATTTTTAGTATTTAAAGTTTGATCTAGTTCCATTTAGAAATGGGTTGAATTGATCGATTTTCAGAGTGCTATTGCCCAGAAAAAATCAGGAGGACTTAGCTTCACTAAAAAGACCATATCTCAAAAATGAGTAACCCAATGATTATGAGATTTCTACAGCATGATCTAAGCTAGATAATAAACATTTTTGCTATAGATTCTCTGGTCAAATTCATTTAGGAACTATGTGTAAAAATTCGAGTTTCAGACTAACTCAGAAATTTCAACAGCATTTCAGCATGACCTTGCCTAGCAAAATTGATCCTAACTTCAGTTTTAAGCATCCTAAAATCATGAGAATTCCAGAGAGCAATCTTAACTAGGTAATGAACAATTTCCCTAAAGAGCACCTAGCCAGAAATTTTCTAGATAATCCTTAGAAAAATTTGGACAGCATCTAGTTACAATCTTTGCTTAACACCACTTCAAAGCATCAAACTAGCATGATTGGTCCTTAAGAAATACAAATTAAATAGAGACCAAGCAACACATGATTTAAGTTCAGTTTTGGTTTGATAGCTTTTACATGATGCAAAAAGCGTCCTAAACTTCCTCACAAAGCTTTTAAGCTCAAAAACGAAGTTAGTGCCGGTGGCAAGGCATACATATACGTCTCTCCTTATAATAGCTAGTCGGAAGCTATTCGTTTCTTAATTACCGTACCTAACAACAGTGGTTAGTGTACCTGCAGAAAATCACAGATATCCAAGACATTTTGTGCCAGCACTCACAAAAGCGTCCACATTCATTACCGTTCACTTATAAAAACGGTATCCATGCATAAAGCCGCTGCATGGACAGCGTCCTAATTAAGACTGACGCGACATGAGTGCCCATTGGAATAGGCCTCACTCATCCCTCACGGACTTTCCCGTGGTACCATCACGTATGGCAAAACATGACGAGACGCAGAAGCGACGTGGCACCCATTGGAATAGGTTCCACTAGTCCCTCACAGGACTTCCCTGTGGTACCACCACGTATGGCAAAACGTGATGAACTAGTATGGTTGTGCAAGAAAGTAAGTTTTGACAAGAATAAAATGTGCTGGAAGTCAGTTTAGATACACCATAGAGTACTAGCCACCTGAAAAAATCCAAAAATTCCCTCTAGGGCCTCTCGGACTAGTTTAAACATTAACGTCCAACGCACTTAGCAAAATTCTTATTCTTGGCAAATTTTATTCCAAAAATAAGTTATTAAGGTATTATTAATGCTCTGGTGCATATCATCGCACTGGTACCAGCTGTGACAGAACCGCCCAAAATAATTCCGTATTATCGCCTAAGCCTGTCCACGTGACCATTAAGCAATAATAAAGAACTATTCTGTCGCCTCTGCCGGGTCATGCCCGGTAAATCACTTACAACAGGATCGCTGATATGCGCAAAGTCCACACAAAGGCGGGAGCAGAGTACATCATTACATTATATAAAAGTCCATAAGTACTTAATATTACAAATCAGGTTTTTAGTACATAAAAGTAAACATGGTTCAGAGTTTAAAACAGCGGAAAGTAAACTAAACACGGGATACACATGGGAGGCCATCCACAATGTATCACTCCTCATCATCGTTCTCCCATTCAATTTCCCAACCATCTGGAATAGCACAAGGCCAGATGGGGTTACCTGAAAGTAACAAAACAAGCAAGGCTGAGTATTCTAATACTCAGCAAGACTGACCCGTCAAAAAGAAAATACAACTAGACATGCAAAGCCTTTTGGCTGGTGGGTTTGTTTTGCCAAAAGCGACTAAGAGTTGATCCTTAATTTCAAATTTTAGCTCATATTCTAGTATGTTAACCATTCTAAGTAAGCACCTGTACTAAACAAGCATGTTGTGCAAACAATATTAAACATGCAACAATATTAATCCAAAAGTTCCATGAATAAATATGGGGTAGCCAGTGGTCAAGCCGACTCAGATAACGGCGAGTGACCGACGATCGATCGATTTATATCTTTGCAATGTAAACCCAAGATACACGGAAGAAGGTAGACAAAATGCAGGGTCTACCCCAACCAGGCGGTTCCCGTCATTCCCCAGATTAGGAAAAGATGTTATAGTCCTAAGTACAAGGTTTACTGGTACGCCCAAGCATGGCACGTCCAGAATCACACTTGCACTACCGGTAGCGAACCGGGAGACGCATCTCAAGATTAGTAGCAATAAAATTCCCGCACTGGTTCATTAGGTACTAGGCTTACCGGTCCCATTCCCGACAAGCACTTGGTACGTTCAATAGCTTAGACCAGCACCATGCTACTCGGTCGAGACCGAACCCATTGCTCTTACCACATGAGCGAGTCAATTTAATCAACTTATGATTCCAACATAAGCATCCTATATCTCGCGAGCAATGAGTCATTACTCGACTTCTACCGTATACTTAGAGCATGGCACTAGCGTTCCTGACATACTAGTAAAAGAGCATAGGAGTCCTAAGGATCATGCATCTAGGTTTCAAACAACTCCTGAAACTTAAATGCACAAAGTAAAGCATAAAAACTAGAAAGGTAAAAGATATGAGCTTTTAATCAAAAAGGTTATATGTAACTCCGGTGCTTGCCTTCTTCTAAGTTAGCAACAGCCTTGGGCTCTTCCGGACTTTAGTCCAGGTCTTGACGAACACCCAACTCGTTCACTTCATCATCTACCGTCCCGTCTCCCTCCTGGGTGAGCGTGTATGTACCACCCGGCAAATCTACACGTATACATGCATATGCATTAGGTGAGGGTGTGAGAGGTTAATTAAAGGTTAACTTTGATGGTGACTGTGTACATATTTAAACATAAGTAAATTAAATAACTTTATAAACAGCAAGCGGTGTCTTAAAAATTCAAAAATAGAAACATGACATGTTTTCACAATGTAACACCTTAATTGCCCTTTCTTTATTTAATTAATTAAAACAAGCCTTACAACAATAAATCTATATTAAATCAAAAACACCTCAAATGAGTCTAAACTTCTGCACACATCATCATATACCCATTCTAAGCTCACACACCAAAATTTAGATTAAGAACATTTATAAATTAATTTATACGAAAAAGACAAATTTTAGCCTAGTAAATCACCATTAATTCATATAAAAAGATTTACTAAACTTTTTGATCTCAACTTTCTCCTAGCCATCCTCTAGGTCAAAACTAAGTTTCTGGCCAAAGCTCAAGTATAGATCTTAGTTATATTTTGAGTTATTAATTTATCACCCTACACAAGATTAAATCGAAATCACCTATTAAAAAATTTCGTAAAATCATATCCACTCTACCAGAGGTACTACTCATCAAGACAAAGCCCTAGGGTGCACTTGTGCTTAAAGAAAAGTTTATTAAAGGGGCTATAAAAAGCATCAAGATTAATCTAGCATAAAGCTTACATAAATCATAACTCAAAATCTACACATCAAACTCATGCCAACTTTGGTCATAAATCTAGACATGTTGGAAAGAGCAACATATCCAAAATTCAAGTCCATAGCATGTGTGTATTTTAAACTACACCAAAAACACATCAAACTGAGTTTGAATTTTTAATTCAAAAACTTTATAGAAAAACCCTATACATGCTTTCTAGAAAAGGTAGGTTTCTTCACCAGGAACCCAACAAAATTAGATTTGCATTTTTCCGATTTTTCTACTCTTTTCTACGGATTTTTGAAGTTACAGTCGAAACCCTAAGACAACTTTACAGAGGGACCCTTGACAGAATTCCGGAAATTACAAATAGGCCCTCGGTTTACAGAAAGAACCCTGGGAAGATTTAAATCGTCGCAATGCGGCCCTTGCCGGCGAGAGGAGCTCGCCGGCGGCGGTCCGGTCGCCGGAGCTCCCCGGGAGCAGGCCCTACGGTCGATTTGTACCTGTAGGGGATGGCTTGGGGTGGTGTCCGGACTGGAGGCGACGGTGTCGGGCGCCGGCGGCGAGACGCACCCTGTGCGTCCGCTGCGGCCCGCCGCAAGCCGGCGGCGGCGCGGCCGGGCGGTCCGGCGGTGCTTGGCCGGGTTGAGGGAGCAGGAAGCGTGGACTCGAGCGGAAGGGATAGGACCTCGCCGGCGGCAACGATGGCGCGCGGTGGGCGGACGGAACGACGACGTCGGTTGCGGGTTCGTGTCTGGCAGTGCAACGCATGGGCGACGTCGCGGACGAGGCAGCCGGCGCCTTAAGGCACAGCGGGGCCAGCTGGCCTGCTGCATGCGCGCATGCGCATCGCGGCACGGCGTGCTGCGGCGCGTGGCCGGCTGGGCCCGTCGCCCGGCCGCGACTCGTGCCTGGACGCGGCGCACGGGGTCTTGAGCGGGCGGAGGGTCCACGGCGTCGAGCGGGTCCACGGCGATGTTTCCACGGCCTCCGTACATCTCGCGCGACTCGACGCGTGGCAGGACGGGTGTCGGCGCGCGCACGCGCTCTGGCGCGGCGTCGACGTCACTCGGCCTTGTTTTTCAAAACTGTTTACGCCTCTTCAAAAATGCATAACTCCCGAAATTGCTAACTAAGTGAAAAATCTCCAAAACTAAAAGTTGTAGAGGAGCTATAGACCTACAACTTTCGCAAAGGGCGGCATATGTTTTGATCAACGAATTTGTGGCAAAAACGCGTTGAACTTCAGCAAAATCTCGGCCCTGAAATTACTGTACACAGTAGCTTCGATACGAATTTAAGCGGTTTTGCACTCAAAATTGGAATGTCCGCCAATTACGAAAAATGTGTTTCCGAAAATAAGGAATAACTTTTATATTGGCCGATTTTGAACTTCTATAGAGAAATTTTGAGAACGCGCAAGGAAACCAAATCAGCCTTTTGGAACTCTAGGGGTTTGATCATGAATTGGGATTTTGACCAAGGTCATTTGTGCAAATGTGTGTGAGATCAAGTCAAACACGCTTAGGAGCTAATTAACCTTGATTATCATGACTATTTGAAGTACTTAACTTAAGTAACATCAGGGATGTTACAGCTCCCGGGTGCCCAAGCACAGCCACCCGCCGCCGGCGAGTGCGGCGCTCGAGCCGGGACCAGCGCGACGCGGCACCTGCCCGCGCGACGGCACCACCACCCCATCCGTCCTCATCCCTCCTAGCACACACACAGAGGCCGCCCGGCGGCGGCGCCCCAGTCTCCCTGTCCGGCAGAGGAACCGGCGGCGATGAGGGGCTCCGCACGGAGATCCAGGCAGCGCCCTCCTCCTCTGTCCCCAAGCTTGTGCGGAGCCTCGAGCTCGGGCGAAGGCCGTCGCGGCGGCAGTGCGCGGAGGTCGGCACGGCGGAGGCTGGCGCTATTCCCTACGGTCCCTCGTTGCTGCCTCCATCGCGACAGATCTCGGAGGCGGAGCATGGCAGGACGAGCTTGGCGCGGAGCACGGGCGGACGAGCTCGGCGGCGGCAGACAAGCTCAGCGTGACGACAGCAGACGGGCTTCGCGGCGGCTCCCGCGCCATGGACCTTCTTATCGGGGCGTCTCGGAGCAGCGACCCCTTCTCCACGCAGCAGCTGGCGCCTCCTCCACACGTCGTCGAGCTCCGCCGGCCGGCTCCCTCACTCCCTTGCGGCAGTGTGCCACCACAGCAGCAGAGCAAGCAACCACGCCTTGGGTGAGGAGAGGAAGAAGCCGAAGGATGGAAGGAGGTTGAAGATGAGGGCAAAAAGGACATTTCTCCCCCCTTCTTTAATCCAATACGCCTGCAAGTGGGCCTGATATAGCATTTCGCGTACATAATGGCATCATTCAAACAAGTGAGAAATTGTAATGGCACTGGCGCGGTTAGTTGAATAGTAATGGCATTCTTCGGAAACGTGATATTTATAATGGCATAGAACCAATTAACCCTTCTTTTTATCAGGTAAACATCAAAGAGACGATAGTGCCCATGTGAAGAATGCTATAGATGATTTAGATTGTTTAAGGTACTTGATTGGCTACCTGGGCCAAAAACCATTGTTGTCTACCATGGGAACTTTTTTTCAGCAAGCAAATATCAGAGATGTGATCAGTTGCTCCATTTGCAATGTTTTCTGTGGTATCTGGGCTCGGGTTGTCAATGGAAAAGTAGCAGCACAAATGAAGGTTAAATCCTTTCTTAGATTGCGTCTGGGTACATTCTGGTGGCTGGATGTCACTTGGTGGAATCCTTCTATGCATAACAGTTACAGATGCTCTATGCACGATGTAGGGATGAAAAGTTTTAGATTTTCTAGGAGAAAACACTACTAAATTTCTGGTTTCATTGAAAGACCAACAACTTAACTGTATTCGATACATGTTTATGTTGTTTTGGCTGTTCAGATTTGTTCTTTTCCTGCATACTTTAACCCGCGTAAGTGTGAGGGGGAGGGGGTGAATTAGACAACTTAAAAACTTAACATATGGCTTCCACTACTTTGCATGAAGTAAACTAGATCATTGCTATCTATATGTGCAATCTAAGGTTGATCTAGAGTGAAACCCTCATCCCAAAACAAATTTTGCAACCTATAGCCAATCCTAGCATGATACTATTCTAGGAAAGTAAAGGCAAGCAAGGATTGCAAGAGAGTAATGCGGAAACGTAAAGAGGGATGATGATGAGGGCCTGGATTAGGCCCCTTAAGTGGCAAGATAACCACTCTTGAGGTGGAGTCATCTGACACCATCGACATCGTCAAGGTCAAGATCCAGGACAGGGAAGGATGCAGATCTTCGTCAAGAGTCTCGCTGACAAGACCACCCCATCTCCGACCAGTAGGTGACTTCCCCGATAAGCTTCCGCCCCGCATGACAAGTCTCCGCCTCGCACGACAAGTTTCGACCCCGCACAAGGAGTCTCCACCTCGCCTCCAACAACTTGCTCGCACGAGGAGTCTCCGCCTCCGACTACTCGTTTGTACGAGTAGTTTCCGTCTCCGACTAGGGCGGGGTCCACACATGGAGGTCGGAGCGTGAGATCCGGGGCCCACACGAACGTGGCGCTGCCCCGACGCTCGAGCTCCCCGGCAACGACACGCAAGGGGCCAGTCCTCCACGCCATGCAAACACTCCAGCTGGCGGCACGCGCGGGCGACCAGCTCTGACAGAAGCCGTAATGCTGCACTATTCGGCCGCGCAGCCCCTAATGCGCCGTCCTGTCCAACCTCTGCGGCACGCCAACCCCGTCAGAAGCACTCAAGCACCCTCTACGGACGGCGCATATCTACTTTTAGGCCGTAACGTGGCGGGCCTAATCCACACTCAAGAGAGCTGAGTCACTCACGGAAGAACTCGGAGAAGGCGCTAAGTACCCGGAATAAATAGTGCCTCTCAGACACGCGGCCACAGGCTCCACCACAGCGCAACACCCTTCAATGCCTCCTTGCAGACAGCGACGTGGGAGAGGACCTCCCAACTATGTAGGACTGTAGCATAAACTTGTTTTCCTCTTTTGCCCCTCGCCCTTAAGACTATAAAAGGGAAACGAGGGCAACCGTCACAAGGGCTGACAAACCGAACACTCGACACCCTCTCCCGACCAGTTTGTAACGCCTACTACAAACGTCCCTAGCATAAGAACACAACAGGTCGACACTGGACGTAGGGTATTACTCCTCGGAGGCCCGAACCAGTATAAACCCCTGTGTCTCTCGTGCTAACCATCCGGGTCGGACACACGATCCGATACAAATTTACTGCCGGCGGTTGAGAACCCCGACAGATGAGAGGAAGCAAACTCTTGACACACGATTTATCCCGTGGTATCGGTAGGCACTAAGCCACCCCTAGTTCACGTTGTTGAAGCACTCACACAAGAGTATTGCTTCCCGGTCACCAAGTCTCTCCCAAGAGTACCACTTGACTCGCCACAAAGGCTCGCCACTAAGGCACTCGCCAAGCTCTCTTGGTCACCTTGATGCCGCCTCCACTAAGGAGCTTCTCCACCAAGAAAGGGGGTCTCCACATCCCCGCACAAAGTGTCCTCACCACTTCACACCAAGTCGGAGGGTCGAAGACGATTGCCGGTGAGCCACTTAGGCCCCAAGGCTTCCAACGTACCTTGTACAACTTGATTCACTCAAGAATCACCTCACAAGGTTGGCACACCTTGCACTCACTCAACTCTAAGCTAAGCCTAGCACTAAGCACACACACAAAGCAATTTAGCCCTTGGATGACTTGGATATGATCTTCTAAGTGTCTTCCACTCCTCTGCACTTCCACACAATCCAGCAACCTCAAATGACGGGGTGGAAGGGTATAAATAGCCCAAGGCATTAAGCTAGCAGTTGGCTAAAAGCTGCTGAAAGTAGAACCATCGGATGATCCGACACTATGCTTTTTCTGGACGTCGGTTCATCTGGTGCTACTAGCCTTGTCTTCCACCTCACTTGATCGTTGACACAAATCATCCGACGCATTGACCGACGTACCGTCGGTTCATCCGGCGCTGAAGGGTTCCGCATCAAAACCTTACTGTTAGTATTTTTTACCGTCGGATGAACCGATGCCTAAACCGTCGGTTCATCCGGTGCTTAAACTTCCGCGGCCAGAACCTCAAACCAACCATCGGATAGATCGACGGCTCCTCACGATAGACCGTGGGGGCCGCCGCCCACGGAAAGGGATAGGAACCAGCAGGCCCACAAGCAAGAAACTGGCCATCGAAGCTGGGAGACCCTCCCTGGCTTTGCGTCCCAAACATCCACAGATTCTCCCCCTCGATCGATCCATCCCGTTCCATTCCACCCTCCCCGCACGAAACCCCCACCCCCGCCAGCCACTCCATGTCAGCCGCCGTCCGCTCCCGCGCCGCGGCGGCCGCGCTCTCCGCCGCGCGCCGCATCCACGCAGGCCGCGCTGCGGAGCAGAAGCAGCAGGGCGGCGGCGTCCCAGGCGCGCTCCGTCGGCCGTGGACCATCTTCCGGCGCCAGCAGCAGCAGAGCCACCTCACCCGCGCCGCCGCCGCTCCTCCCGCCCTGGAAGCCGCCGCCGACCGCGGGACCGGCGGCTCGGACGGCGGAGAGCCGCCGGAGATCTGGCGCCAGCCCGGGGAGGCCCCCGCCGAGCGCGCGGCCGCCGTTGGGAGGATTGATGTGGTTAGGGTTGCGGGCCCCGGCGGGGAAGGGTTTGATGGGAAGGACGGGGCCGGGGAAACAGGGGGCTGGGGCGGCTCCAACCTGGGCCGACGGTTCCCCACGCCCAAGGAGATTTGCCGTGGCCTCGATAAGTTTGTCATCGGCCAGCAGCGGGCCAAGAAGGTGAAGTTTTCTCGTGCAAAACACTAGGAAATTTCACGTCCAATGCATGTGCTTGACCATCAATCCCTCCCACACTTGTTACTACGATTTGTTACAAACATAGTCACTTGAAAGTATTTGGCATGACTAATCTACCAACACCATTTCCATGTAAAAATTGAAAAATGGTAAATACTTGTGTGTGTATTAATGGTCAAAGTTTCTAAGTTTGACTGCATGTGTCCCTAAGTGTTATCTGTTTGAGAACAGAGGGAGTATTATTGTGGATCACCAAATAGGCAAGTAGGCAATGAGTTGTTAATAAATTGTTTGTTCTTATAACATTTAATGGAACTCGGGTAATTTTCAGACTGTTTTACGAGTTCCTTTCCTCTCTCTGAACGCAGGTGTTGTCTGTAGCAGTTTACAATCACTATAAAAGGATATATTGTGAGTCGCTCTCCAGCAGGTAGGTGTTGTGTAGGCGTCAGTTTTCCAAGAGTTGGTGTGTAGCATCAGGTGGTAAATTGGAATTAACATGTGGGCTGCAGGTCTGCTGGAGATTGTAGTGAGAGTGACTCTTGCACGAGCGATACTGACATGGTAGAGCTTGAGAAAAGCAACATCCTTGTCATGGGTCCGACGGGCTCGGGTACATGCTCTGATCCTTGAATATCTTAATGTTGTATTTGGCCATTTCTAACACTGTCCGCAAATAGAGACTGCATTGAAATTGGTCTCTACTTAAAAGTTGAAACTTAACATACTGTTTAAGTGTTCATGCTTAACACTGTTTACTGGATAGTCAGTTGTAGATTTGTACAATGATGCATGTCTAAAACGAGCAACTATTGAGTGGTTATTATAACACTGCCTATTAGCCATGCAATCATGTATGTAGTGTAAAGTGATATGCTATGTGTGGAGCATATTAAGGAGTACATTTGATATTTTTTGAACATGATGTCTCATTTATTTGAATGCGAAACTGAGTTTTCATCTTCTTAATCTTTTTTATCTTGCAACTGGTACCTTCTGGCTGCAAGTATCCCTGTTGAGCTTATTTCTGTCTTTCATGTTAAGTATTGTATGCAATCATAATCTTGTGGTCCTTATGTTACGAATGCTTTACTTATTATTCTAAAATCTTCCCAAAGTCAGGAAAAACATTGCTGGCAAAAACACTAGCAAGATTTGTGAACGTGCCCTTTGTTATAGCTGATGCAACAACCCTCACTCAGGTATGTTGAATTATGTTTACCAGTTCATTCACTTTGATCTTACCATTACTCTAGTACAAGTATTTTTTATCCTGCTACAAATTAAATAGCACATTATTTGAACTTTACTATTCTTAAGTTTCAGTTATCATGTTTTGGCTGACAGTGAGACTAATATCCTGATATTTCAAACCATTGTGTATGCTCGTGAAGGTTTTTCCGTTCATATTTTTCTGATTTTGGTCTAATTCCTTTTCTCACTGCAGTGTTGGAGTAAATTGTTTGTTGTGCTGTTGATACTATTTGCTTGATGTTGTTGAAGTATAAGTGAATTGCTCACTTTTCCCTATCAGCTTAAGCTTTTGGGTTGAATTGGTTGGTGCATGCAACTCAATGTGGTATCAGAGCCAGAGGTCTCGAGTTCGAATCCTGGTGGGCGTGTTAATTAAAATAATTACAGCCTACTCCAATATCCACGTATGCGGCCTGGGGGAGCCTGCACGTGAGGGGGAGTGTTGGAGTATAAGTGAATTGCCCACCTTTCCCTAGCAGCTTAAGCTTTTGGGTTGAATTGGTTGGTGCATGCAACTCAATGTGGTATCAGAGCCAGAGGTCTCGAGTTCGAATCCTGGTGGGCGTGTTAATTAAAATAATTACAGCCTACTCCAATATCCACGTATGCGGCCTGGGGGAGCCTGCACGTGAGGGGGAGTGTTGGAGTATAAGTGAATTGCCCACCTTTCCCTAGCAGCTTAAGCTTTTGGGTTGAATTGGTTGGTGCATGCAACTCAATAGATGTAAACCTACCTTTGCTATATTTTCCTTCAACTGCTGCTATTTTCATGGATATTATGGTACATCATAGATTTCTTTAATTCCCTTTTCTTGCTTAAAATTCTTGATTGCAATCTGTAGTGTTATTAAGTGTAATGCTTTACTTTGAGAGTGTTGGTCTTGCCCCAGCTTGATAGAACTGCTTGGGTTGCTGTGGAAGTTCAGCTTAGTTTGACTGTATTTTTTTTCTTTTTTGTAGGCTGGATATGTTGGTGAGGATGTTGAATCTATTTTGTATAAGCTCCTAGCGGTACAACTCAACTCTCTGTTCATATGGTCCTTCCATTTTATTTTATCTGTATTGTGGTTGTTAACATGGAAAACAATCTGTTCTTACTGTTTCGGTCTTGAAATCGTTTCTGTATGCTAATAATAGTTGAGTTCTAGAAGATTTAAGTACCTGTCAAAACTAGAAGATGTGT
Source organism: Cenchrus fungigraminus (assembly GCA_036936925.1). Classification (NCBI taxonomy): domain Eukaryota; kingdom Viridiplantae; phylum Streptophyta; class Magnoliopsida; order Poales; family Poaceae; genus Cenchrus; species Cenchrus fungigraminus. Next base: position 96,312,085 of record CM072770.1, read on the forward strand.
TCTCAAGGGGGAATTAGCGAAGGCATTAATTTTAGGTAGCTTATAGCCAGCATAAGTCATTGATAGGCTGAGCTAATATGCTGTTACGGGTGTTGGACCAGCCCTCCATGGGGATTAAGATGGTCGATTCCCTCCCTCATGTGAAGATATGATTAGAGGAAGTTCGAGATTGTTATCTTCTAGATATGGTTTGTTGAGAGTAGATATATTAGATACCTTAGGAGTCAAGTAAATCTTTCTATGTATATGTCAGGTGTCAGGGGACTAATGGCCGGATCTAATGGGCTAGCTCGGCAGGCCCATTAGGGTTAGGTTTAGGGATAAGATCAAGTCCTTACTTAAGGGTCAAGGAATCCTCTCTATATAAGGAGAAGAGATGTATCAATCAAATTAAGGAAGAGATTAGAAGGAAAATCCTTTTCTCTTGCCGGCCGTGGGTGAAGCCCCGCAGCCGGCGTTCCTCGTGCCCCTGCTGCCCTAGCCGCTTTTCTCCCGCGCAGCCCTAATTCTCCACAAATCAGCCCCAAATCCTCTCATCCTCTTCCTGCGCACCAGCGTTCATAACAGTATCAGTCAAAGGCAAGCATGAACCAATGATCTAGTTATTCCTTAAATGTTCGTCCCTCTCATCTGTGATAGTCTTTCAGCCCTAGTACTAGCAGCCAATGCCACATGGCCATCTCTTGGTGTTGTTTATCTTTTCATGGAAATAGTATGTTACATATGCAATACGTGAAGATCATAAAATATATTAACTTGGATTTGTTTCCAAGCTAGGAAGGATACAAACAAAAATAGAAGTGCTTATTTTTGTCAACCTAAGCTCACTTAACTATCCTCTAATAGCTTGATTATTGTTATCAACATTAGCTGAGTGACGTTATAAGAAGTATTTTGAGTATCATTCTTTGTTGGACATGACCTGAATAGTTTACTAATCGTGTTAGGAAATTAGGACAAAAGTTCATATTTTGTTTTCCAGTGTTGCTGCTAGACTTTTTACCTTTCTTTTTTGCACTTTAGGCTGCTGATTTTGACGTAGCTGCTGCTCAGCAAGGGATCGTATATATTGACGAAGTTGATAAAATAACAAAGAAGGTTTGCTCTTTGAATTATAAGTTCATTTATGCATTTATCATTTATCTTACCTTTTTCTCTCTTTTTTACATTTCGGATTGCAATGCTTCGCAGGCTGAAAGCATCAATCTTAGCAGAGATGTTTCCGGTGAAGGTGTGCAACAAGCACTGTTAAAAATGCTTGAGGGAACGGTAAGTTGTTCAACCTTTGAAATAAGTTCTTTGATTCTGTCTTCTGTGTTTTTTTTCGCTTCTCTTTTCGAAGAGAGATTCTTTCACAGTTTCTTGATATATAGTCAACTTCCAGTGGATTGCCAGCCACATTAACATTGCTCTGTGCATAAATTATGATGTCTATTCTATTGCAAAAACATTTGTCTGCTTTTAATCCTATATTGAGCATCAATTTATATATAGTATTTATACCATATATAACTCATTAACTTCCCATTTCCAACATGTATGCAAGGGTTCCGGTATATGAATTTGTGATTTTACAAAACGCCACGTTTCTAGCAAGTAAATCATTTGTTTATGAGCAGTGCAAACTGAACTGCAAATGTGGATCGTTATTAATATTAACTGGTTAATTGATTAAAGAAGAATTAACAGTCGTGCATTTAAGGAATTTGAGAGGGCATCCTTTTTAGCAGACAACAGATTTATTAAGTTCCATGTTTGACTACTGAAATTAGCTGTTTAAAACTTCAAATTCTATTTTATTTCTTTTCCAAAGTTTGTTAAGTGTCCAGGTCCAATTTGTGAGTGTCTTATTTTCAGAATGAAATATTTTTGTAAGATCCATGGCAAAATAATTTCTTACCTGCTTACAATTTTTGTTTGTGCTGTCAAGATAGGTTGTTAGTGTTCCTGAGAAAGGCGCCAGAAGGCATCCACGGGGTGACAATATCCAGGTATTTTTTTCTTTGATTTTGCTGCTGTTGGTATTTATCAGAAGTCAGGGTAGTATTAGTATGCTTCTTTATGGTTCCCTGCATCTGCTATGAGGATGAATATTCTCTGGCTCAGAATAATAGTGATCATTACTGTGATGCAAATACATTTGGATGGTCTTATATTGGTGTTCTTATCACATGTGTATCCTGGGATCCAAAGTAGGGCATGCCTGATTTTTAGGATTACCTTTCCCCATAATACTAGAATAGGTATTTAGTGTATTTATAAAAAATTAGACGATGGATCATATGAGAACAATAGAGCATTTGAAATTGTCATTTAATAATATTGCTATGTATTTTTATATTGATATTGGATGTTTTGTTTAGTATTTTCATGTTCTTTTCATCTACAACAGTACTTGAGGACCTCTCATCAACTTTTAAAAATATTAGAACAATTGAAGACTGATTTTTTCCATGCCTCTTCTACTTTTAACATATAAACACAACCATTTTAGTCCTAACATACCTGTGATCTGTGAGCCAAAAGGCATATTTATTACTTGTTTCCATCAGTGTTCATTCAATAGCTAAACCAGCAAAAGAAACATTCAGACTGATGTGCATTTGTCTTGCATTGCAGATTGATACAAAAAACATTCTCTTCATTTGTGGTGGTGCTTTTGTGGACTTGGAGAAAACTATTTCGGAAAGGTTGTAGAGATTGTCTTTTATGTTTTGCGGTTGTGATATCACAAGGTTTGAATACTCAAGGTTCCCCTGAATTTTTTTTTCTAGGAGACACGATTCTTCAATTGGTTTCCGGGCGCAGGTTCGTTCAAATATGAGAACTGGTGGTGTCACAAATGCTGAGATCACATCTTCTCTACTCGAATCAGTGAGTAAAATTAAGGAAATAGTTCCATTTAGTATGTTCTACTCGCCGTTGGCCCCTTGAAAAAGTACAACTATAATTGTCTGTTTTGCTTTTCTTCTAGACTCTGTAGTTTTTTTTAAACTTTTCGGATGCCATTTCTGCAGGTTGAAAGTGGTGATCTCATTGCATATGGATTAATTCCAGAGTTTGTTGGTAGATTTCCAATTCTTGTTAGTCTGTCCTCCCTCAGCGAAGATCAACTTGTTGAGGTAATTTTGTCATTCATTTCTCACTTGCATGTAACAGGCCCAACTTCATTTTAGTATTGTTATTTAGATAAACCCCTACGTTTTGTTTGTTGCCCCAATTTCAATGCATCTGCATTCTGTTTTGCCTTTAGCCCTTTATCACTGAGCATTTTTAATGAAGTTATTTTTGCAAAGGTGATCCATTGCATGGCTTAATTTATTCTTAGATTTGTGTCAGATGTGCCATAATCTGGAGCATAAAGCAGAATTTATTTTCTGGGTACTGTACGGAAGTGTACTGTGATTTCTGGCTAGTTTAGCTATTATGCATTGACCGTCTTAATGAGTTCTTGTTACTCCATACTACTTTAGTTAGGGCCTGGTTGTCTTGTGACCAGGAAGCATACTGATTTCTTTTTAAATAACAATTTTGTACGACCATATCATGAAGTTTTGCAAATTGCAAATGTCATCTTCACATGTTTGCTAAACACTCTTTGTTCCTAGGTAGAAGGTTTATATTTAATTTCATAACTAATACAGCTGTGCTTCTCTCTGTAGGTCCTCACAGAGCCCAAGAATGCCCTTGGCAGGCAGTATACAAAGTTATTCGATATGAATGATGTGAGGATTTGTTGAAACCCTGTTGCCTAACTTCTGTAACATTCACCCGTTAATGCTTGTGTATTTATCTTGTGTTGTTACTTTAGGTCAAATTGCATTTTACGGAGAAGGCTTTGCGTCTTATTGCCAAAAGAGCAATAGTGAAGAATACTGGCGCTCGAGGTTTAAGGTCCATATTAGAAAGTATATTGACCGAAGCAATGTATGAGGTATATACTCTTTCTCTTCCCACCACAGTCATACCGAAGTCCATTAATTGGGTTGGTACAACCTTTTAGAAGATTTAACGCAGCACCTTGCCAGACAGGCAATGCTTTGAGTACATATGATTTTTTATTTTTTGTTCTAGCTTTTGTGGAACTATCTCTTGAGGACAACACCATAAAAAAGATGAATAACTAAGAGCCTCTAACAATGCTGGTGGGCTATACAGAGCTATTACCAACAATTAACCTAAGGCTCTGTTTGAGAAAACAAACCTAAGGACTGACATGCGTAACCATACATAATACTATGGCAACTAAAATCAGTTCTTGTCATTTTTCTTGATGCTAAATTGCTGTTATCCATCTTGATGCTAAATTGCCGCTATCCAATTAGGTATAGGGCTTAGTGGTAAACTATCAAATTAGACACCACATGTTCACTGTATATTGGGAAATTGTTGCATCCTTGCGTTGAATTATACTAGGGGAATCTCACCCGCGCGTTGCTGCGGGAATTAAGAAAAATGCAATGATCGTAAGAGAGAATTTCGGCAACCTCGCGCGTCTGATCATAAGAGAGAATTTCGGCGACCTCGGCAACCTCGTCGCCGCCGTTGGTAATTCTTTGATCTAGGTTTGAACACCACGCGCGTTGCTGCGGCCCTAAACCCTAGAGTAATCGGTGTTACCGTGTGTTAGCATGATGACATATTAAAGTCACGGTGGTATTTCACTAAAATTCACCTAGCTTTATTTGTAGTTTGCACAATTTCTCTTACAATAACATATCTCTCTTACAATAACATTTCCCTTTCACGGATTGTCAGCGTCCAAAAGGAACTTTAGAAACCATAACTTACACTTTTTTTAAGCGTAGTTTAGGGGTGGTGCCGGGCCTACTCACGTGTTGAATAGCCATTTAGTATAAAAATGGATATATTTCATGATGTCAAATGAAAAAAGATCCGATCGTTATGTTTCTACTAGGACTATCTACGCTGCTATTCCTTTATATTCCTCAATTCCCTGCGCGTTGCCGCGAGTATGTAGGAGAAATCTATGAGTTAGAATATTACTATCACCCTCCTATTCTTTTTCTTTCTTCTTTTTCCTTTTCCTTTTCCTTTTTTTCATTCTTTTTTTTTATTTTTCACTTTACTCTATACCAACTACCATCGATGGGGCCTATTTGTCATTTTAGCAAAATATATTCATATGAGATCTTGTTTTGAAGGATTTATTAAAAGGAATCCAATGGTGTAATCAGAATTTAATTTGGTTTTTTGATTTTTGAGTTATATCATTTTTTAGCTAGTTCAAACAATGGGGCCCACCACTGGATGTCATGGTCTTAGTGGGGCTGTTGAGGTGGCATGGTTGCATGTTGAGAGAACTCCCTAGTGGGGAGCTCCTATATAGGAGTTATTATAGATTCTTGGTGGTTGATTTGTAACATTGTGATGTTCAATTAGCTGAGAATATGTTGTCCCGTTATACCATGAGTCCTATTTTTCTAACAGATCCCAGAGACACGAACTGGACAAGACAAAATAGATGCTGTGGTTGTTGAAGAGTCTGTTGGATCTGCAAATCAACATGGAATCGGAGCTAAGATTCTTTGTGGTGAAGGAGCATTGGATCTCTATCTGGCCAAGCATGATAATAAAGAATCAATGGTATATACTGTCTTCATTTTAATTTTTTCACAGCAATTGACTGGGTCGTATAGTTGGATGAAACTGAAAATCCTGGCCATCTTACCGATTGGTGGTTAGGCATTTTGTGTTTTACAGCTGACTTCACATGTTGTCTTGTTGACTTAAGTTCATGTCTTACTATTTTGAATGATAGTCTACTCTAGACGCATGTTAGACATTTTGGAGGCAGGGCATCTCCATCCATAATCACTTCAAATATTAAGGAATGCCCATATGTGTTCCATTAGTTATGCAAAACCTTATGCATAGGGCTAGGAACGAGCATTGTGACCGATTATTGAAGTGACCAGGCATTGGGTGAAGTGTAGTTAACATGAATTTGTTGGTCTGCTATTCATATGCTGCTTGTTTTTTTTCAGCATCAACAGCCGGAGAAATTGAATGGGGAACCTGAGATCGATACAGAAGCCCCCTCAAGAGTGGCCAGCATGTAGGCTTCCTGACAACAGTAATTATGTATATAAATAACTTGTTGTCGGCCTTATTCTCAAAAAAAAAAAAACTTGTTGTCGGCCTTGTAACTGTAGCCAATTGAAATGTAAAGCCATGCCCATGAATTCATCATATATAAGGGCACGTACAAAGGTCGTCTATTTGCCGTCTATGTGATGGATATTTAGCACAAAAGCCCCCGCCGCACCCAAGGGACGAGCCCGTCGTCGCCTCACGAAAGGACGACGGGGGCTCGTGCTCCCAGGTCATGTAGACAACCTCAGCACTGATGTACGCCCAAGCGACTGCCAAGCTTGATCTCGTGCGGCCTCAGAGATTTGGCGCGCCCGCCCGGAAGATGCTGCACAAATCCCCCCCTCCAGGGCGAGATTTGGTAGAGGTCGATGCGGCGCGGCAGCGAAAGGTAGATGCGGTTGAGGTGCAGAATTAAAGCAGAAAGGGGGCAGCGGCTACGCACAAGCGGAAGGGGGCGGCAGTGCTCCTGACCACCTCTCCGTTGCCGGTGCTCACCTGGGCGGGGCTTGAGGTCGCGGCCACCACCGACGCCGAGGACTGCTCTGTTTTTGCCCCTTACGGTGGTCCTTGCAGCGCTGTTCTCCGTTGCCGAGCACCGCCGCTGGGCTCCTTGCTACGCCGGCCAAGGCCCTGCCGTCTGTGTGGGCTCCCACTCGAGGAGAGTAGAGGCAAGAAGAAAAAAGATTCATGTTGGAGCAGGATTCCGTCAGAGGTAGGAGGTGAGGACATCACGGATTCACGGGAAAGGAGAGGATAGGAATAGATAAGGGACAAAGTCTCATCCTTTCATCCATTTTTTTTACTATTCCTTTATTTCAATATTTGTTTAATATTCGTTCTAGCTCTATCGCGAAAGACCACAAGTGACATATATACAAATCAAGTAACCACAAACAAGACTACAAAGATTAATATTTTACTTGATCACTATGATTCAAGTGCTCAAAGATGAATTAAATAGCTTGTAGACAGATAAATAGACAACTCACTGTACAAACTGTCTTTTTAGTTGTTTATATATGTCAAATAGACAGCAACTGTCTAGACTGTTGTACATACCCTAAGGTCGGCTCTGGGGTTGTAATTTGTTATGTCGAATTGGTAACTGGAACTTTGATCCTTAAGACTACGTTCAAGAAAAGTAAAGGGGATAGCTTAGCTTCTTTTGCCTGGCCCAGCATATAGGTATCATGTTGCAGGTTTCTAGGTTGGACAAAACCTCGTGCCCCTACCCAATGCCCTCCTGTGGTTACCAATTCCTCCAATCCTCCTGCACGCAATGGACGACATCAACGCCAGTTCTGACTTTTAGGTTGCGCCTCGTGCGACACCAGTTTGTACTGTGAGTGTTTCGGTGCTTCTATAAACTTATTAAAGTATTTCCATTTTTTTATGTCTACTGTATTTCTATCTAGTTCTTGTAACTATTTATTTGGACTTCTCTACGTACATAGATAGCAAATATCTATATAAAAAATTGTATGTAGGAAAACTAAAATTAATAGTAATTGGGATGGTGGGAGACTGGGAGTAGCATTTAAAAGCTCTGTTTGGATCCTTTTGCTAAATTTAGCAACTTTGGATCCAAATGGGTTCAACTAAAATGTTGTTAAACTTTAGTTTGAGGTAAAAAAGTGGTTGTCATTAGCCGTCCAAGAGTTGCTAAAATTTGCTAGAACCGAGCAAAATCCTAAATGCCTCTATAGGTTCTTCCAAATTACTCACTGCCACATAAAATTGCATACAATTTTTGACCCAGAAGCTGAAAAGACCCAACCCAACTCGAAATTACATACAATAACTGGAACCGACCTGACCATGTTGCGGGTCGGGCACGGGTCGAGAATTTCAACCCTATACATCCCAAAAGAACCTGACCCGACAAACGATCATGTCTAATACCGCCACCGACGGCCACACAAACCGCGAAGTGGACCGGATTGGATAGTTTACACACAGACTCTATCTCATTCATCCATCACTGTTGATTGGATAGTTTACGCACGACTCGATCTCATTCATCCATCACTGTTGATTGGATAGTTTACGCACGACTCGATCTCATTCATCCATTGCTGATCTGATGCTCATGAAAGTTGATTGATATAGAGACAAAACATAAAATGATTGAATGTGTAAATATGTGGAAAATAAGGTTGTAGATCAACTATTTTTGTTAGGTTTTATGGGCAGAGCTGTTAACAACAATGATGTCACGTGGGTTTTCCTTTGAGCGGCAAACTTATGCCTGCACTATCTTATGGATTTCGATCCTATTTTGAAAAGATATGAAAGCTCATGCATTAGGAAAGACATACTTAACTATTAACTATCAGACTGTATAATCATTTCGAACCAAGTCGACTACTATATAGTTATTCGATGATGCTAACATCTATGGCAAAGTCTCCAGTGATATATGTCTTTGTTGATATAAAAAGCAATTTTATCTTTTCAAATTGGTGTCTTTAATTGACCCCCTTTCAAATTGGTGTCTTTAATTGATCCCCCTCAGTCCGCATAAAAAGTGATTTTGTCTTTGTTCTTTGTTCGCCAATATAGTTCTTGAGTTGTTATGGGCTTATCCGCTTATGGCTAGTCTATTCTCTTTGATTTCCGATGTAGTGTGTTTACCTGTTAGGTTAAATTCCTATATTTTGCCAAAAAAAAAAAATGAATGACACTTGACCTCATACCCCTCAAGCGTCATGCTAACCTATATTATTGCAGCTTTTTCTTCGTTCTTCAAGGTATATCCCTCATATAAACCCTACACCCTCATTTTAAAAAGACAAACTAAATACTTATAGGACGCAGTACTTCCTCAACACCTTCACCCAAAATAGTATGTCCACACAACTTGGCAAATGCAGAAAGGTGGTTTTCTTAATAATTAAATAAATCATCATGAGTATGAACTCACTCAATTTTGCATGAAGCATGATACCCATATGATAGATATTCTCCAATCACATAGCACTGAGGATGGCTAAGGGCCTGTTCTTTTCGTTGAAAAAGAACAGTGAAATGCACTATTCACCTGTCACATCCATCACATCTTCTCTCAAAAAAAAATACTATTCCAGCACTATTCATTTGCAACTTCACTATTCCTTTTCACCTAAAAGAACAGGCCCTAATCTTTGGAGTTTATATGCAATAGAGGTGGAGGGAATTTCATGAAGCCCTAATAGATGTTGTTGGATTGGCCCATATTCCCTGCGTATTGCAAATAGAAGACGTTTTGAACAAGATTTGAGTCGAATATTAAGTTTATAAATCTTAAATAACTTTTAAGTTGTTGAGTTTGGAATTATGAAAATCATATTTATAGATTTGTCTTCAAAATTATTTTCATAAAAATATACATATATAACTTTCTAATAAATATTTTTATAGAAAATAGAAGTCAAAGTTATACTTTGCAGACCATGTCGCTGTTCAAACGTCTTCTAATTGCAATACGGAGGCAAAAATAAACATAAGTGGCGAAGGGGAGAGGAACCAAAAGAAAAGAAATCGCAAATAGCCAATACTCCTATTCGGTAGACATGATAGGGATGGAACCAAAACATCCGAATTGTGTAATAGATTGATTTTTTTAGATCACAATAAAATAAATTTGGTGCTAATTTTTTATGCATTATAACCAGCTAATTACTGAAAAAAATAAAAAAAATTAGCTACAATTTTTTTATGGATTATTTGCTTTCGATAGAGAAAAAGGTGAAAAAACATCCGTATCTGAATCCGAATCCGAATTTCTTTTCATCATTTGATCAAAATATAGCACATATTTGGGGTTTATTTTGTATGAATCTTAACAAGCACAATACCAAGAACAAGAATATAAATTTTTAGATACAAAATATTATACCTAATTTAGCTAAAATCAAAAAAGAACAGCTAAAAAATACTATCCGAATTGGTATCCGGTTCCATCCCTAGACATGAATACATTTTTTTAGAGCCGGTAGACATGAATACATGACACTGAAATTCGTGTGGCCTTGTCCCCGAGCCCAACCCACGACGGCAGCGTGAATTTCCGAGACCACATGTGTGCCCCCCGCCCGGCGCGGCGGTTGTCTGTCCCCGGCGGCGGCCAGCCCACGCCCGCTGTCCTCCTCCCTCCGCCGGGCGACAAGTTCAAATTTGAACGTGCACCGCACCCATCTGCTCCGTCCGCTCTCTCTGTCAGCAATAAAACCACCCAAACAAAAAAAAGAAACGCAGCAAAAGCGTGCACCCCACCCGCAGCATAATAGCGTCATCAAGTGCCCCCACAACCAATCCACGCCACCCGCCGCAACGCCCGACCCCACCACACACATTCCTCTCCCCCTTCCCATTTCCTCCCAATTCCCTTCGCCTCCTCCCCTGCTCTCCCTCCTTCCCCTCTCCCTCGCAGCCCGCGCCGCGCCCGGTGGTGGAGTTCCGCCGAGTCCTCGGAGGGCGGAGCAGCTTGTTCTGGAACCCGCCGAGCCACCCCGCCCGAGGAGTGGAGGGAGAGAGACGGACTCAGACCCAGACCCAGACCCTGACTCTGGGCCCGGCAAGATTCGGCTCGATCTGCGGCGGGCCATGGAGCTGGACAGCATCGAGTGCGTGTCCTACTCCGACGGCATGGAGGACGACGACGACGCCGCGGCCGTCTCGTCCGCCCAGCTCCCCCGCCCCTTCCTCAAGTCCGCCTCCTCCGCCGGCAGCGCCGCCGCCGCGGCCGTCAACGTGGTCGTCGTCTCCGACCGCGCGGGGGCCGCCGGGGGCGCCGGGCCGCTCGTGATTTCGCCGGCCACGGGCGTGCACGAGCTGCTCGAGTGCCCTGTCTGCACCAACTCCATGTACCCACCCATCCACCAGGTCCGCCCCGATTCGTTTCTTGCCTTTTTTTTTTCGGATCTTGCTTGTTACTCTACCTGGTTTGCAATTGCGTGTGATCTGGTGGTGCCTGCCGCAATATGGGATCTTGGTTGCTTGTGCTCTGGGTTCTTGCCCGCATAATCGGGACATTTAACTCGCGCTCGCGGGAATAACTCTTGCATCTAAAACTAGGTACAAATGCTTGCCCCTGCGCCCTGCTGAACCTCTGCTTACTGCAGACTGTAGATTAATCTGTGTAATTGCAGTCGAGATACAGAGAATCATATAAGCTATAAAACTGTAATTCCATCTTAGATATCAGAACTGTAGCTTCCTTCCCTATTTGTAATGGATTTGAATTGTGTTTAGTTGTTGCTCCACAGTCTAGTCTTTCATTCAAATCAGGCTGTACCACATCGAGCACTATCTCATTACAGAATTTATTCTTGTGTCTGGAATCAGAATGTGCGGCAAAGCATTAACAGAATTTAGTATGCTCCTGTCCCATCCCTCTGTGAGTCTCTTGACTGTTAGGACCCGATTCATGGTATAGATGCTTGGTAGTGGAATCCAAGACCAGATAATGAGAATTAGGGTTAGGGAAGATGTTTAATGGAGTGTTGTGTTTCTTTTTGACACAACATTTATGCCTTCTACATGGAGTAAAAAGGCCAAATGGTATGCTTTTCTAATTCATTTAGTCTTTTAGTCGTGCCTGCGTGTTTTCATGCCTACGACCATGAGTTGGTAATGTTTGGTGACTAAAACTGGCCTTTTAGTTTAATTTGAGCAGTTGTTAGTTTGATTTTCTTTAAGCTTAAAAAATCCAGTGTTGGAGTACTGCTAATGCATCGTTCTCAACTTCTCCAACACATTCACTATTTTCTGTTCCTGAACCAAACATTTTGTAACCAACTATTTATTCAAATAAGTGCCACATTCTGCGTAGTTTTTCAAAACCAGTTTTGATGCATTGATCATGTTCTATGGATGGGCTATCCGCTATTGTACTCTTCTGAATAGCACACCATGAGCCAATCATGTTTTTATTTTTCAGACACAAATAAGATGACATGAATTCAACCATAGATGCTCCAGTGCTGCTATGTTTGTATCTGTATTGACTAGTTACACTATGTATTAAATAGGTTTCTGTTGCCTGCCGAAGTCATGAGTCATGACATTCTTTTCTTTACTACAGTTTGGCTCTTGAGTGCTGTAATGTAGATTTCATTCATTTGAGAGTAACTAAAAGAAAAAAAAAACTATGTACTTGTTAAAAATAATCTGGTGTATAGGTTATAATAAATATCAGACTGATCTAGATTTTCTTTTGCTCCTTTTCTTTTCTTGTACTCTTTTTTTCTTTGAATCTCTGGTTGGTTCTTACTCATAGGAGATAGGACTGCAGATTTTCTCTTTTTTTTTAATCATGACAAAGTCTGATAATTTGGAACTTAGTTGACAGCATGACACATAACCCAAAAGAATTTTTTAATACCATGTGTATGTCAAATTAGGGTCTACATATGTAAAAAAAGGCTACTTTGTTGTATTTGCAAGTAAAAGCATTGAGGTTATGTGGTTTGTTTACTGCTAGTTAGCTTGGTTGTGGCCTTCAAAATTCTCATGTCAAGCAATTTGTTCTCTACACTAGTGAATGTTCAAAACTAAAGTATGTACAAAATGTTCCTGTTTGGTCATAACTTCATAATATGGCACAATAAGCTTTTAAAAATGAAGCAAGCTTCATATCACATGGTGTCATCTTTCATCATAAAAATTACTTGGCATGACTTTCCTGTTTCATATTGTAATTTTGCTGTATCTATAAACATGTTTCATCTAAGTTCATTGAATAATACATTTGCTTACATAACTAATTTTCAATTCGTCCCATTCTGTATTCAAAAAATCAACATAACTAGTAGCTTATAAAAGGTTAATATTTTCCCTATGTTACAGTGTCAAAATGGTCATACTCTGTGCTCCACCTGCAAAACTCGGGTGCACAACCGGTGCCCAACCTGTCGACAGGAGCTTGGTGACATCAGGTGTCTGGCATTAGAAAAAGTGGCCGAATCACTTGAGCTGCCCTGCAAATATTACTCTCTTGGTTGTCCAGAAGTCTTCCCATACTACAGCAAACTCAAGCATGAATCACAGTGCAATTTTAGGCCATACAACTGCCCATATGCAGGTTCTGAATGCTCAGTTGTAGGGGATATTCCCTTTCTTGTTGCACATCTACGGGATGATCATAAAGTGGACATGCATTCTGGGTGTACTTTTAATCACCGCTATGTCAAGTCCAACCCAAGAGAGGTTGAAAACGCAACCTGGATGTTAACTGTAAGTATCCACATATATTTACAATTTTATTTATCTCTTGATTGCCTTCTTTTATCAGTCTATATCACATTTTTTGATCTTGAACATTCCTTATTAGTAATTCTTAAGTGATATGATTTCCTTCGGTCTACACAATAAAACAAGATTTTGTATCACATTCTAACGTGATATGAAAGTCTGTACCAATATTTGAATCAAGTGATATTAGTCTGACACTATCTTTTCTGTTTCTAGGTTTTTCATTGTTTTGGGCAGTACTTTTGCTTGCACTTTGAGGCCTTTCAGCTTGGAATGGCACCAGTATACATGGCTTTCCTCCGTTTTATGGGAGATGAAAATGATGCTAGGAACTACAGCTATAGCCTTGAGGTTGGGGCTAATGGCAGGAAGATGATATGGGAGGGCACCCCCCGCAGCATCCGGGACAGCCACCGGAAGGTTAGGGACAGCCATGATGGCCTAATAATTCAGCGAAACATGGCTCTCTTCTTCTCAGGTGGAGATAGGAAAGAGTTGAAATTGAGGGTCACAGGTCGTATCTGGAAGGAACAACAGAATCCAGACTCAGGAGCCTGTATTCCCAATCTATTCAGCTGAATCCAGTAACAAGGATGGATCCAGGTGTATATCGATACGGCCATTTGCTTGTGTGTGTTTGTCTGTGATTTGTGTTTTGTCACTGATATTGTCCTGCCAAGGTGCCATTGTGGCCTGCCCTAAATTAGTTAGGGCTTATTGTTGGCACATCATGAAATTGCTGAGTGCTGCCTGCTGTGTGCGCTGTGACTAAGCTCTCATGAATCACATGATAAGCGTTTTTCTCGATCCCTTGGTGTGTCCTGTGTCATTTTGAGATGAAGGCTGCAGCTTTCTGCTGCATGTTTGTTTCACTGTATTCTTTGTGTCTGGAAATAAACTGTTGAACATTAACTAGGGTCTCTTTTGGACTCTTGCAAAGTTCTATTTCCTTTTCCTTTCCTACCAAGTTCTGCATATTGGTGCTGGGACATGATCAGGTCTCAAGAAACCATGTATAGCAGTTGCTAGTGGGTACAAAGGTGAGGAGCAGAAGCGGACGACAAAGTGAAGTGTTTGGCTTGAGAGGGCAATTCTGTTTGCAGGGTAAATGTAGTGGAGACCAATGTTCACCCAAATGCTAAATGGTAGGTCACCCCTCGAGTAAATTGAAATAAAATTCATACTTAACCAAATAATAATTAGAAATTTTGATATTTCACTATCTAAATATTAAAAGTTATCAATATTAGAATTTAAATTAACTAAAGATGATATTTTGCTACTTTTGTAGTTCGATTCGATGATGGACTTAACCCCAAGCGGTGCTTTCAGGCCTTTTGGCCATAGATCGATGTTTACCTTGAGGTTGTGGCGACGGCCTGGTCGGCCCTGGTCCTGCTTGCCGATCTGTTGCGTGTCATCGATCAACGACTACGGGAGATGGTCAAAGCGCTAAAAGCTTGGAGCGCTAAATCCATTGGGAGCATTCGCACTAAGATGCATATTGCTAAAGAAGTAATATTTCGCCTTGACTCGGCTCAAGAGCATCAGTCACTTTCCCCAGCTGAATTTGTCTTACGCAAATTTCTCAAGCTGTGGTATCTGAGCTTGACCTCTCTACAACGCACTATTGTGAGGGAGCGGTCGAGCATGTGTTGGTTGAAGGAGGGCGACGCCTGTACGAAGTTCTTTCACCTCCATGCTAACCAGTGGAGGAGGAAGAAACATATCGCTTCCCTCCTAGTCGATGGCGTCACCCTTGTCTCTGAGTCAGATAAGGCTGAGGTTGCCTTCAGGTACTACGAGGCCATCCTCGGATTTGAGCTTCCTAGAGGCGTCATGCTGGATTTCAGTGTGCTAGGCCTTCCCTATTTGGATCTTTCGGAGCTTGGTCGTCCAATCACAGATGAGGTGTGGGAGGCCATCAAGGACCTACCCTTGGACAAAGCGCCGGGTCCAGACGGGTTCACGGGTTGTTTTTACAGGTCGGCATGGTCGGTCATCAAGGATGACATGGTTCGGGCCTTCCACCACCTTAATGAAACTCTCCTTATGCAGCTCCCAAAGGTTGACAACCCGGTAGCCCTGAACGATTACCGTCCTATTAGTCTGATTCACAGCTTTGGGAAGATTTTCTCTAAGTTCATGGCCAACCGTTTCGCTCCGCATCTTCCTGGCTTGGTGTCGACAAAACAAAGTGCTTTCATTAAAGGTCGTCTAATTCAGGATAATTTCAGATACATCCTGGCCACGGCCAAAACCCTTTTAATAAGGAAGACCCCGAGCGTCCCCTTCAAAATTGATCTAGCCAAAGATTTTGACTCGATCAACTGGGTCTTCCTAATTGATTTGCTCATAGCAGTCGGCTGCCCGCTTCATTGGACGGACTAGATTTCTACGTTGCTCTCAACCGCTAGTACCAAGATCTGTCTGAACGGAGACCCTGCTCGTCGCATTTGTCATGATCGTGGACTCAGGCAGGTTGATCCTTTGTCACCAATGCTCTTCGTTCTTGTTATGGAGTGCTTTAGCACGCTGATCAAGCTTGCAGACTCCAGGGGGCTGTTCTCACCTCTACGGCCAAGCTCGATCAAGCAGTGGGTATCCTTGTATGCTGATGATGTGGTCATCTTCCTATCCCCTGTCGCGTTGGACCTGACTTTGATTAGAGAGATCCTGGCTCTCTTCTACTGTGCGACATGCCTTGCTACCAACTTTACCAAGAGCAAGGCTTTCCCTATTCGTTGTTCGGCGGACAAATTGGGTCCACTCTCCGACATCCTAGGCTGTCAGTGTGCATACTTTCCGTGCACCTACATTGGGGTACCGCTCTCCCCTTGGCGTCTACCACCTTGGAAGGGCAAAATGTTAAACAAGAGTGGTCGTTTTGTCTTGGCTCAGTCTACGCTCTGCGCTATCCCAGTGCACATATCCATGGCTATGACGATCGCGCCCTAGGCAATTCAAGCCATTGAAAAGCTCGTACGCGGTTTCTTATGGTGCGGCTCGGAGGTGGCCGTCGGAGGTAAGTGTGCTGTCACCTGGGTCAATGCTGCCCGCTGCCCGCCCGAAGCAGTACGACGGCCTTGGCATTCCGAACTTGCAACTCATGGGGTTTTCACTACGACTACGCTGGTTGTGGTTTACCCGCGTGGACGTTAACAAAACTTGGACGGGGTACTCTTTTCGGGTTCACAAGGCATCACAAGAGTTTTTTGACGCCTCAGTTACTGTGTAGGTGGGAGATGGATCCTGCACTCTGTTTTGGGTGGACCATTGGTTAAATGGTTGTTCCATTCGTTAGTTGGCACTGAATCTCTGGGAAGCGGTTCCCTCTTGGACTAGGAATTCTCGTACGGTTCGGGATGCGCTCCATGCTTTTGCGCTGGGTGAGGGATATTGTCTTCGCCCGAACGGTGCAAGTGGTCATCCAATACCTTCGTCTTTGGTACATGCTACATGGCTTCCACGTATCTGATCAGCCGGACATGTTCATTTTGATGTGGTCGTCTTCGTGGGGAGAACTCATCTTGCGGGTCTGGACCGCATCTGGAAGATTCCGTCACATCGTAGGTGCTGCTTCTTTGGTTGGCTTGTTTTACATGGTTGTTGTTGGATCTCGAATAGGTTGCATCGTCATGGCTTGAGGGATACAGACGATTGTGCGCTTTGTGTGCAAAAGGTCGAAACTCTGGACCATTTGCTCGTCGGGTGTGTCTTTAGTTGCGAAACATGGTTCATAATTTTGCAGTACTTCGGCCTGCAGGATTTGACACCACATGTGGAGTTTCCCTTCTTCGATTGGTGGTTAGGTACCAGGAAGTGGGTTCATAAACTCCAACACAATGGGTTCAACTCTCTGACCCTTTTGGTAGTTTGGTCATTATGGAAGGAGAGAAATCGTTGGGTCCATGAAAGGTGCGCGCTACAGCCAGTGGCGCTTGCACCTCTGATTCTAGAAGAAGCACGTAGGTGGAGTCGTGTTGGATTTGCCGGATTATATCCCTTGGTCGACTTAGGTTGTAATCTTCTTTTCTAGGCTTGTAGCCTTTGCTTTTTGTTCTTGTTTGTTTTCGTTCTTGTTGTGCCGCTCGTCTTTGTGAAGACCTTGTACCAAAGCTTCTCTTCTTCTTAATGAAAAACGTGCTATTTACGTCTTAAAAAAGACGTTGTAGTAAAAACCCTTTACAGATAGGGCAGAAAAACAGAGAGCGTAGAAAAGGAGAATCCAGTGATGGTCGGATTCCACCGATCAAACTTAAAGAGCAACGAGAGATTCAACTGCTCGTGTTCTCCTTGTCATCTTCCCCTAGTTCTCGTGCAGGTCGACGATCTTCATGGTTCTCGAGTAGGCATTTTGGTTGGGTCTCTAACCTATTCATCTCTACCCTGTCTATGGGCATTCGAAAAAGGAGGATCGCAAAATCTAGAGGGGTTCGTGAAATCTAGAGGGGATTCGAGAGATCAGGGAAGAAGGAACTTGAAAATTTTGGGGGTTCGTTCGACATGCCAATGACGCCTTCTTCAGTTGTTAGAGAGGGGGACTCGAGACATCACCTGAGTGAGAGATGGGATCATGCGAAGCTTCTGCAAAACCAAACGTCGTATCGACAAAAATCTACTCGATCAAAATCGGTGGAAATATCAACCCTGGTGGGTGACCGGTTGCCGGAGCTTGAACCCGAGAGAGTTAAGTTTGGCACATTTTCACTTGGTGATGTCATGGCTTGGGAGATCCAAAAATTCGGGAGGTTTGCATTCTGGGATAAGCATCCAAAAATTGTCGGCGAATTCACCAAATTGGATTTCGCACATAAGGGGATAGAGGAGAGGTGAAGCATGTGGACTCTGAGAAAGAAGGAGGGAATCTGCGAGGGGGGATGGAAAAACTGACTCGAAGGCCTAGGAGACCGAAACCAGGAAGCCTACCCGCATGGCACTTGTGTGGATGATCGTTACTCTCATTCGTGGTCCAATAGGGTTGGAGAGTGGTTTTGGGTGCCGAAAGGACTCGCTCTGGTGGCGGTGGAGGTGGGGCTAGGGTTCCCGACAATGAGAGGGGAGATATAGAGATTCAGAAGGGGCCAAGGGGGTGCCGACAAGTGATTCCAAGGAGAGTAGATGGCATGTCCTTCACGACAGTGATGGCGATGGAGCATGAGATCTGGGAGCTGGGCGTCAGGGTGGCATTGCATTGCACCTGGGTGATAGAGTTGGACCAGGGCAATTCAGCGGACTCCCTGGTAACAACAACCAGGGCGGCGACTACTACTCTGGAGGTGATGATTCCTTCGATAGAGGGCGACTGTATGCTGATGGAGAATGAGAGGGATTCAGAAGCTACGGAGGCGCACCAAGGTCAGATCCATACTGTTACAACCCAAATAAGCGTCAATTCAATGAGAGAGATTGCTTGGAGATAATCAGAGACATAGAAACATAGGGGGAAAGGGAAGGGGTGGCAACACCCAATGACAACCACTGCTACAATTGTAATATGCCTGGCCACCTAAGGAAGGACTACACTAATCCACCCTACTGCTATTGTTTCAAGAAATCAAGGCACAGTTCCTCGGTTTGTCCAGAAAAGAGGGGGGCTACGACTGTGTGGATATGGGATGCCAGAGCAAGGCTTTTACAGTATCTGCATACCCACTGATAAGAGAGACAAAGCTAGGAAAGAGGTGTTGGGTATCATGATTATTGAATCCGGCCAAGCAAGTGTTAAAATAATAGAGAAAGAGCTCCGACATCTATTTAGAGAGGTACCAAATTGGAACATTAAGAAGATGGGTGCAGAAAATGAATATATGATCAGCTTCGCAAATTAAGATATCATATACCAGTGTTCTAAATTTAGAGGGTTTGAATTCGAGACAGCACCAGTAACAACAAAAGTTATTCACATTGATCTATCCCTGGGGTGGATGACAATTTAGAGGTGACTTGGGTGAAGGCTTTTAACTTCCCTGACATTGCTAAAAAGGAAAATATAATCATGGGAATTGCCTAAATTGTGGGGGGTCCTGAAGAGGTGGACTTAAACTCTCTTAACTCCTATGGTCCGGTGAGGGTAAAGCTTGCCTGTATAGATGTTAGTAAAATTAGAGGTGAAACTCAGGTTTTCTTTAATGGGGTAAGCCATAGGATCAGGTAGGAACCGGAGGTGCCAAAAAAGACTATTGAAGACAACAGACTGTTAATTAAAGTGTTGAGAGAGAGAGAGAGTGATGATGAAGAGGAAGAGGGTGATATAGACAAATAACCACCTGCACGGAGTGACAACACTGGACCCAAGGCAAAGGAGTCGAGGGGGGCACACAAATATGGAGCTCTAGAAAAGCTGGAGGAAGCTATTACAAACAAAACACAGATGTAGAAGACAAAATGGAATCTACACATACTAAAGAGAGAGGAGGTAACGAGGCTATGCAAATTGATATAGACATGACAGTGGAGGGGAATGGGGATAGGAACAAAGAATCACCACGACAAAACAATGATCTTGTATTTGAGGCAAAAGATGCATTAATGGAAAGACCTAGGGAAAATGCTGGGGGGCACAAAAAATGTCAACAACTACTGAATACATGTATGAAGAGGTAGAATTGGAGTACTCACACACCGAGGGAGGAGAGAGTACTGAAGATATGCAAATTGATAAAGATAGCTTAATGGATCTTACACAACAAAGTGATGTTGGTGAAATTGTTGCTGAGAGGGAGGTAGAGGAGGAAGAGCTTCTGGATTATGATGAGGATCCAACACTTCTAAGAGGAAGTACAAATGTCACATTTAGAGAAGAAAGTTGAAGAGAGGGCATGCAACAAAATTAATTGAGGACCTAGTTGTCAAAAATCCCAACAACTAAAGAGGGTGAAATAGAAAGCAAGAATAGCAACACCACGAGCAACAAGAGTGGAGAGGACTCGGATGAGGTTGATTGGGAGTTGGTATTTAACACCTATGGCAGCAACAAAGACAAAGAGCTTGTGACGGTCAAGAATAAATCAACTTCAAAGGAAGGGCTTTGAAGAAGTGCCCGAAACAAAGACAACAGCGGGAAGGTCCAAGACAAAGCTAAAGGCATTAAGAAAAAGCACAATGATATCTCATGTATGACCAATTCCTTTACCATCTTTAATTCTGTTGACCCTGTACATTTAGAAAATATTGCTTATGTTAGTAGAATTGATTTGGGTGACACCACGGAGAAAATCCAAGTTTTCATAGACTCCATTAAGGCTAATGAAATAGCCAGAGCAGCCCTGTCAGTGGCTAGAAAGAGGTTGAAAGCTCAGTTACAACCTGGGGTTTTAGAGGGGGCCCAACAAAGTACACTGGATAAGAGTGAGACCAACTTGGTTCCTGGTGAACATATGAATGAATGTGCAGATTGAGAGGGGGTAAGTAAAAAGTGTCCACTGAAGAAATCACCGAAGAAGGGGCAGGTACAGAGCACTATTAGTAATAGAGCGGCGAGCAGCCGCAAATCCCAAAAGAACCAATGAAGATCCTTTCCTGGAATATTAGAGGGCTCGGTGCTAGTGAAAGAAGAAAATAACTTAGAGAGTTGAGACAACATCATAGAATGAGTGCATTATGTTTACAAGAAATAATTAAGGTGTTGACGGCTGTTAAGTACCACTTCTAAGCCGTTAATTCCTACATAAAATAAATCGAAAGTGATCATCAACACTAGAATAGGGGTTTATACTAACAATTTCCACAAGTGTAGGTGTTTCTAGCTTTTGTTGCAGGACACATTAAAAATGCACATGGAATGATATAGTTGAGAGCAAGTGAACCAATGGCATAGATATATCATCATCATAAACAACCTCAAATGCCAAATTGGTCTACACCATTGCAACGGGCTCGTCGAGACGATCGAAATGGATATACCATTTGCCTACTTTGGAGTTCGGTGAAAGAGATATGCACAAGATATCATTGGGCCCGGTGGGACCTACACCAAGCCACATGGCGACGTGCTGCCACACAGGAGTCCATGTGTCCATGACACATCATCGATCCAAAGAAACACACTCTCGACCAATCAGGAGCAAGCACGCGGATTCAAGGGCCCACAACCATGAGATAACGGGCTAAAAACGCCGCAAGCACCCCCATACCCACCTTGGGCCCCACCTGGTAGTCACCTGGACGAAAGACGGCGCGAAAGGAGCTACCCGGGGATCGGCCGACCCCAATTTGCGGTCACTCGTGCCGCCCTTCCACGTGTCGGTTTGTCATGACGAACCAAAGGCGGTGCCAGGTGCTTGCCCGAATATTCCCTCGGGGTCCTGCAGCTCCTTCTCATGGAAGATACACCAACTTGGCCCCCACTCTTCAGCACCACGTGTCGCCACCTCATTGGTGGCGCCCATGGCAGCCTAGGGGCTCCTCTCAGCCCCCATTGGCGTATAAATAGAAGGGGAGAGGTGAGAGTAGAGACACATCCCAAGTTCTCTCCTCTCTCATTTTCTCACTTGGAGAGGTGAGTTCTCACCTCTCCATGTGTAGTTGGGTGTAGGTGCTATGTAGAGAGTGGTGTGGGTGAGAAGCCCCACCTGTTCTTCATTTAGAGCAAAGTGAGTATTTCTGTATTTTCCATTTAGACTAAAGTGATATTCATGCATGGGAAGATATGTTCTTGAGTTCGTCATCTGTTCATCATTTAGAGGCTTGTGTTTTTCGTGACACGATCCTTTGATCTTATTGACTAGGTGCTTAATTCTGCATATCTGTTTGTGTGAGTTATCCCATTAGATCTTGTTGGAGTACATTCATCTGTGGCAAGTCATTCTTCCTGTCGCCTATATGATTCCATGATAAGTGAGACCAGTCTCATACTCGCGGGTTCGTCGCTTCGTATTTGTATGGAGTGCTATAGTGTTGTTACGGGTCGACAGACGTAGCCGTGCTATAGTAGTGATCGGTGGTGTAGACGTGGTGTCTAGACTGCGGGTTCTCTTTCGTTTGCCCCGTATCCCACGGTTTGTCTTGAGGAAGGCCGCGGTAGTGACAGCCGTTGGACCCTTTGTACTCCTCCACGTTCGGATACGGCGTAGAGCTTTCGGCCGGAACCTCCTGATCGCTTTTGAAAGCCAGGAGGGACCGGTGCCCGAAGCGAGTAGCTACGACGAGTTTGCTCCTCCTTTAGAATCAATACCCATAGGAAGCACCTCATCATTTCCCTACCATAGCAGGGGCTTGGTGTCCTTGGACCATTCTGTTAGGATAGAAGGTAGTGCACGTCGTTCCTTGGATTCGATACCCTTTGGAATACTCCTTAGGTGAAGTGCTACAACGGTGTAACCGTGCGCTTGCAGATGCGTTCGCACCTGTCAGTATACTCGGGTGATTCTTACAGCTCACGCTATCTCGGCGCCGTAGTGGTGACGCAAAGAAATACCAACAAACATTTCTGGCACCGTTGCCGGGGACATGAACCTGGTGGCGACATTAGCAAGTGTCAACAAGCATTTCTGGCGTCGTTGCTGGGGAACGGTTGCTGTATCTATCTTCGAACCTAGTGGTCCTCGTATCTATCTTTTTCATTTTCTTTGTTTCTACCTCTACCCCCGCTATCCATGGAAGGTTATCCCGTACACACCTTTCGACCCTTCAGGAGTGAATCTTTAGAGCCATCCTTTCTGGAACCATTCATAATCCGGCTATAAGATCCACCCCTCACTCATGATGCTAGTTCAGGAGAATTCCTTCTCAGGGTTATGTCATGAGAACCCCTATCACCATGTGAGAGACTCTGAGCACTTGTGCTTTTAAGGGGGCACTATTGCTTGGGGATAGACGAAATCCTAGGCTCCTCATTTCTTTAAGCATAAAATCCCTCAGTTTCAAGCAAGGACGGAATTGTTAGGTGCAACTTGATGCTCTCTCAAGGGCCCGTCTATGTCACGGATCCTGCTCACCGATGTTCCAGAGAGAGAACGTTGAGCCACCTAGAGTTTTCATCAGCAGAGTTCGAGTTTTCACCTCTATCATCCTAAACCTCTAGCTAATGGTACTCTACCTGGACAGCAGCAATCTAAGGGAAAGATCGCCTAGTGTGAATCCTACCCCTAGGTTCCCCTATTGTATTCTCTTTTGAGCTCTCCTCGAGGCATTTGTCTTGAGGAAGGTTCGGGAAGGAGTGGTTGAAGAAAACAATCATTCCTGGCAAGGACGGTTTGTTCAATTCGGTTATGACTTCTTATAAAGGATATGGTAGGCATACCGTGTTCCCACGTCGAAGCTTTATCCAAGGTGTTTATACACCAAGGACAATGCTTAGGCATTGGCCACAATTTCATAGTCCACCAGACTCATCCTTATGGTCAAGGGAGCACGACCATGTTTCCTGATCGAATCGAGTGAATCACTTTCATGATCTTAACCTCGATTTTCGATCGATGCCGATCAAGTCAAGCAAATTCAAACTCTTATCTTACTCCTAGACTTGATCGATGCCCAATGGAATTGAGCTTTCACGTTCTATCAAATGAACTTCCATTGGAAGCCTAGGTTGAACAGCGATGTTACTCCTTCATGGAGTGCAAAGTCGTTCACCTAAGGAGAGGATGAGTTGAGAAACTCATTTCTCTCAATTACACCTCCCTCGAACCACAAACACCAGATGGAGAAGAAATTCAACCTTCGGAGTTCACTTCCAGATTCGAGGATGACCCATCTAGAAATTCTTTAGACACCTCGAATTCATTCGATGCCCAGTCGGGGAAGGAACCTTCTTCTTGAAGGTTGACACCATGTCGTGGCACTTAGTGGAGCCTCTTCTGGGCAACGTTTCGCTACGACCACCCAACGCATTCTTCAAGGTTTGTCCTTTGGGACACATGTTTCACTATTGGGAAGTTACACGTGCCACGCTGCTCACGGTAGACAAGATCAAGGACGATCTGGACTTTCACAACTTTCATTCCTGATCTTGACTATTGGTCTGCACCATTGCAACGGGCTCGTCGAGATGATCGAAATGGATATACCATTTGCCTACTTTGGAGTTCGGATGAATGAGATATGCACAGGATATCATTGGGCCCGGTGGGACCTACACCAAGCCACATGGCGACGTGCTGCCACACAGGAGTCCATGTGTCCATGACACATCATCGATCCAAAGAAACACACTCTCGACCAATCAGGAGCAAGCACGCGGATTCAAGGGCCCACAACCACGAGATAACGGGCTAAAAACGCCGCAAGCACCCCCATACCTACCTTGGGCCCCACCTGGCAGTCACCTGGACGAAAGACGGCGCGAAAGGAGCTACCCGGGGATCGGCCGACCCCATAGGTCGTCCGACCCCACTTTGCGGTCACTCGTGCCGCCCTTCCACGTGTCGGTTTGTCATGACGAACCAAAAAGGTGCCAGGTGCTTGCCCGAATATTCCCTCGGGGTCCTGCAGCTCCTTCTCATGGAAGATACACCAACTTGGCCCCCACTCCTCAGCGCCACATGTCACCACCTCATTGGTGGCGCCCATGGCAGCCTAGGGGCTCCTCTCACCCCCCCATTGGCCTATAAATAGAAGGGGAGGGGGTGAGAATAGAGACACATCCCAAGTTCTCTCCTCTCTCATTTTCTCACTTGGAGAGGTGAGTTCTCACCTCTCCATGTGTAGTTGGGTGTAGGTGTGTTGTAGAGAGTGGTGTGGGTGAGAAGCCCCACTTGTTCTTCATTTACAGCAAAGTGAGTATTTCTGTATTTTCCATTTAAACTAAAGTGATATTCATGCATGGGAAGATATGTTCTTGAGTTCATCATCTGTTCATCATTTAGAGGCTTGTGTTCTTCGTGACACGTTCCTTTGATCTTGTTGACTAGGTGCTTAATTCTGCATATCCGTTTGTGTGAGTTATCCCATTAGATCTTGTTAGAGTACATTAATGTGTGGCAAGTCATTCTTCCTGTCATCTATATGATTCCATGATAAGTGAGACTAGTCTCGTACTCGCGGGTTCGTCCCTTCGTATTTGTATGGAGTGCTATAGTGTTGTTACGGGTCGACAGACGTAGCCGTGCTATAGTAGTGATCAGTGGTGTAGACGTGGTGTCTAGACTGTGGGTTATCCTTCATTTGCCCCGTATCTCATGGTTTGTCTTGAGGAAGGCCGCGGTAGTGACAGCCGTTGGACCCTTTGTACTCCTCCACATTCGAATACGGCGTAGAGCTTTCGGCCGGAACCTCCTGATCGCCTTTGAAAGCCAGGAGGGAACTAGTGCCTGAAGCGAGTAGCTACGACGAGTCTGCTCCTCTTTTAGAATCAATACCCATAGGAAGCACCTCATCATTTCCCTACCATAGCAGGGGCTTGGTGTCCTTGGACCATTCTAGTAGGATAGAAGGTAGTGCTAGTGCGCGTCGTTCCTTGGATTCGATACCCTTTGGAATACTCCTTAGTTGAAGTGCTACAATGGTGTATCCGTGCACTTGCGGATTCGTTCGCACCCGTCAGTATACATGGGTGATTCTTACACGCTCACGCTATCTCGGTGCCGTAGTGGTGATGTTAAGAAATACCAACAAGCATTTCTGGCGCTGTTGCCGGGGACATGAACCTGGTGGCGACGCTAGCAAGTGTCATCATAAGGCGGATTTTTCTATTGGAGATTTGGTAGAGTTAAACCAAGTTGAATCTTTTGAGTGGCATTGGACTGCTGCCAATGGCCACTCAGGCTAGGTGTAAATTCGGCCGAGGCTACGGTGCTCCACAAAGATAGAGGGGGTTTCTTCTTAAGGATGATGATGATATCTAGAAATGACAAATTTGAGTGGGAAATCATCAAAGTTTATGGTCTTGTGCAGGATGAGAGAGGAAACCTAATTTGATTCAGGACCTAAACCAAAAACTACTTAAAATAGCATGGCCTTTTGTGATGGGAGGGGACTTTAATGTGATTAGATATTCTTGGGAAAATCCTTAGACAATGTTAATTAGAGATGGATGGATGTTTTTAACAACTTTATACCGGATGATGGGTTCAAGGAACTCCTAAGGAAAGGCAATAAATATACATGGACTAACAAGTAGCTTAATTTTGTTATGAGTGTGCTGGATAGAGTGTTTGTTTGC
Organism: Cenchrus fungigraminus; assembly: GCA_036936925.1. NCBI lineage: Eukaryota > Viridiplantae > Streptophyta > Magnoliopsida > Poales > Poaceae > Cenchrus > Cenchrus fungigraminus. Next base: position 96,338,537 of record CM072770.1, read on the forward strand.
ACTGACTAGGATCAACAGTATAGGAATGCATCATGTGAATCGGTGACGAGAGTGGGTTCTCACAACCTAGTATAGTCAACACCACAGATATTAGATACAACCAGCGACATAACTTCAGATTCGAAATGAGCTGGCTAGATCAAGAGGGGCTTAAGGAGAATCTACATTGGTCTACAAGATTATTGGACATATATTAAATCTACAACTAGGAAGTTTTGTAAAGGATGGCGGTCAACTTTCAGAGCCAAATGAAGAGAGAGAAGAAGGTGCTCTTGGAAAACTCAAAGAAATTGAAGCAGATCAAAGAGAGTTACAGTCGGTGGAATGGCATACAAGATATGAATGGGAATCTACATATTTATAGTATTGAGGATATACAATTACAACGGTCTGCTATACCCACGAGCCGGAGCCCCACCAAGCCTAGGTTCACCGGAGCCTGCAACAACATGGCTCTGGGCCTAACTCAACCCAAAAGACTAGCCTGATAGGTGAGGACTGCCCCCACCTATATGTTGTGCTCCCCACCATCAGCTTCTGATGTGGAACTGAACCCAACAATCTCCTCCGTCACACATTAGGCCAACTCCTCAATCACATACAACCCATGTGATCTCGCGAAGACATTATCTAGGCTCCGAGTCCAACTCTCCGGTCACAATCATCCATGTGACCCTCTGTAGAGGTTCACGGGCTCTCCCGTCACCATGTGACCCTAGATATGTTTTCCCAGGTTTTTCCAACCTTCGGCTCTGATACCACTTGTTAGAGTACGCAGCGGAATCCGACCGAGCCCGCTATACCCATGATCTAGCGCCCCATCAGGCCTAGGCCACTGGAGCTTACAACAACAAGGTCTTGGGTTTAACTCAACTAAAAAAACTAGCTTGATGGGTTAAGACTGCCCCTACCTTTATGTTGCGCTCCCCCACCATCAATTTTTGATGTGGGACTAAACCCATCATCTCTCTAGCCGGTCGAGGAAGAGGTCTCCAGCACTACTACCCGCCACCCTAGCTACGCTGCTCGCCGGAACCATCCGTCGCCTAGCCGCACTGCTCGCCAGTCGCCGACGCATTGGTCTTGAAGGCCCAAGGTCCGCACCAGCCTTGGCGCACTGGCCTTCAACACTTGGTGGATCAAGTTCCACGTGACGACCATCTTCGTCGGGCCAATAAGACCCACTTGGGAGAGCCGTCGCCCGCCCTACCGGGGGGAGTATGCATTTGAGGCTGACAGCCACCATCACGCCTGGGAGAGCTGTGCTCTCGTTAGAGATAAGGGAGATAAGAAGGATTGGAGACACAGAGACGTGAGAAATAGAGATGCCATCCCAATGCAATCTCAAATTTTGTAACAATGAGGCGCACATGACTTAAAATTTTGTTTTTCTTGGGTCGGACCATGCACCCGTCCACCCCTAGACATGCATTTTCAGGGTTGGGCAATTGCTACAGTCCTCACCGTCCCCTAGCAAGGGCGGACAGCTTCCTCATATCATTTGTGTATTAGTGTAACTAACAGAAAAATATCAAACGTGCATTAAAATTTATAAATAAACAAATTAGTGTAGATAACTAATCGTTGTTGCACAAAGGATTAGTTTCTAAAGAAAAAACTAATACTCCCTCCGGTTTGGTAAATGAAGTCGTTTTGGATAAGGTTTAAGTCAAACATTATTAGGAATATAAATCATGAATAATTTTTTAAGTCATTGAGTTTGGAAATGTGAAAACTACATGAATAGATTTGTCTTGCAAAATAGTTTCATAAAAGCATACATATGTTAGTTTTTAATAAATATTTTTATATAGAAATAAAAAGTCAAAGTTGTACTTTGGAGGCCGTCTCGTTGTCCTAAACGACTTCGTTTACCAAACTGGAGGCAATATCGTAGAAGGAAAAGAATAATACTAAAGAACAAAGTTTAATCACAACAATTACAAGGACGAGGCTGCGTATGTGTGCTCTCATTCCTTATCGCCCACCAATTTTTTGCATACAAAAGCTAGCATATGTGGTCTTCTCAACCCCATGTAGATTTGGAGTGTAGTAGAAATGTGGTGCTACACTGCTACATACACGGACTGGGTCCCAGATACTGCAGTCAGAAGATGTTGGAGAGTATGGCCATGTCGATGTAGGGGTAGTTCGTCCATGAGGCTGAGGGCGATGTGGACAGGGTCGACGGCGATGGGCTGCCGGTGGTGGCAGCTGCTCCCGGCGAGCTGGAGCTGGTGCTGTTGCTGCTAATACATGGGCGCCGGACGAGCAGCGGCACCACATCTTCAAGCAGGCCGCCACCGCCATTACTGTTGTTAGTGATCATCCGCTGACGACCATGTTGATGCTCCTCCTCCTCCTCAAACTCAACGCAATTGTGATGATGATCAGCAACAAAGGAGCAGTAGTCTTCTTGTTGCTGCTGCTGACACCGAAGGAATAACAACCCATCCTCATTATTCGTACTAGTATTGTCTAGATAACAAGCTTCTTGTGACGACGATGACGATGATGAGGCTGCCGGATCTGGAACGACGACGACGTCTCCTCCGCCACCAGCAGCAGCTGCAGCAGCATCATGGATGGCGGTGATGCCTGCTGGAAGTGGGTGCAGCTTGGGCTTCTTGCTGCTGCAGCTTGTTGTTGGTGGAGGTGGTGGTGGAGACAGCAGCGGCAAGTGTTGTTGTTGGGGTGAGTAATTGAAGGTGTAGTGCAGGTGGAGGCCTTCGTAGGTGACGAGCAGCGTGTCGGCCTCGTCCGTGGCCCGCTCCACCTGCTTCTTCGCGTTGCACCGAGGGTTCGTGCAACGGTAGTAGCTCCTGCATCCATGCATGCCGAGATGATATTTATTTGTTTATGTATGGTTTCAGCCATGTGCTCGATCAGATCGATAAATAAATGTTGTGCAATCTAGCAGTGTGTGATCGATATTTTATTTAAGCAAACCTTATTGATAATGCTTAATGCCTATAGCTAGCTAGCTAGCTTTGAGGATAAATACATGAATTATGCGACTTGTTTATTCTATGTATGCGGCAATTTATAACCTTATTGATAATTTTATTTAAACAATTATACTACATGTGATTCTATATATATTTGTATGCGGCAATTGATGGCTCGGGAGAGGATAATCCTAGCCGTACCTAACCTTTGCAAATCGATCGATCCACTACGTACCAAGTAAGTAAGTAGCAGCAGTAGATGACAATGCAATTTTTCTTTCAGTTGGGAAAGGTAGCTAGCTAGCTAGGCCATTGCCAGTGCTGGATGGATCGGAGTACAGCTATAGCCTACTAGCTCTCCCTCCTTTATTTGGTTTGCTTCACCAGCTCGCTAGCTGGATCCATTCCATCGGGGAGTCACGCACTATATGCTAGTATCACATATAGCAATCCCTTCATTATCTTCGGACGATGACAGCTCCAGCATTTTCTTGCTTTCTTTCCCGTTATTTCAAATACATAGTATTTTATTTCGCCCATCTTATGAAAATTTGAAAATTAGTAGTTAAATTGGCATCATCCATATCCATATATCCATGGCCATGTATGCATAAAAGATTAATTGGGACCAAACTACTGTAAGAGCGAGAGAAAGTAACATACAGTATATGTATACCTTGGGTTGGGGCTGTTTTTGATGGATTTCTGGCCGTATTTCCTCCACTTGTATCCATCCTCTGCAAGGCCGTTCCCGCAAGTCTTCATCTTGAGCGTGTACTTGTTCTCCATCTTGCTCAGCACACTCTCCGGGGAGAAAACCCTAGAATAATTCATATCACATATACATATGAGATGATCAGGTGAATTAACGACGAATTACTTTTCCCAAATTATTAAGGACTAATAATACACATGCATATACGTACACTGGGCTGATGCTGGTGGAGTCCATGACCGCAGGAGGAGCAGCAAGAAGGTGATCGCCGCCGCTGAAGGAGAGCGCGCTCTCTATGTCGCTGATTGTGGGCCCGGAGTAGACCGTGGAGATGAGCCTGTTGACGACCATGGACTCCCGCCGGCGCCGAGGTCCGTCGTCCTCTGCCGCCGCCGCCACCTCCTCGCTGCTGCTGCTACTCGGCCAATAGTTGCTGGTCTCAAGCGGTGGCAGCGGCGCTGTGGCTGCTCCTTGTTGCAGCTCATCCTCCTCCTCCATATGCATGGCTGCCTGCTAATTCCTCCCAAAGATCGAATGGAATGGAATCGAATCGAATATACGGCGTCTTAATTACAGATAGCTGACTGGTTAGGCGGCTACCTAATTGTGGCTTCTCAATGGATCGATGGATCGATCTGCTTGCTTGGGCTACCCTCCTGCGTGCTATATATAGAGAGAGGAGAAGAAGAGAAGAGAGAAGGAACAAGCAGAGCTAGCAATGCATGCGTTTGTGGGTATGTCACTACTTCACTCACCAACCCCCTGCCTGCCTCTAATATACACAGTAGTACGTAATGCAACTGCCTTTTCACCATGCATGCTAAAAAGACCAGTATACCCTCGAGAGTGATATACAACGCCCCTGATGAATTAGCACGCATCTCAGTTGCCCTTTATTAGTTTATTATTAGTGTCATCTGAATTGAAGCATGCAGTGTGTGCAGTGGTGCCATTCGGTAGCTTTAGTATTTCCAATGCAATGCAATTGCGGCGGTGGAGAAGAAGGATAGAAGAATCCAACGCCGACTACGACTAACTGACCCAACAATCCAATGTCGCCCCCGCCGGTGCAACTAATGCATTTGCATTGTCTCTCTCTCTCTCTCTCTAATAGCAGCAGCAACTACTAAAGCGATACAGGGAGGGACTAGGGAGCATGCATGATTGATTGATTAATTGTGATTTGCAGCTTTCAAGCAACGTTGATTACAATATGTGCGTCCCTTCATGTCATATTAGCTACCAAAACAAAGATGAATTAATTTTATTCAATATATTTAATAATACTACAACTACATATAATGTATCTTGTCTCGGATCACTTGATAATAATAATAATCTTTTTATTCTGATTGCTTAGTGTATACTATATACTGCAGGTATATATGCATGGGTGGACGCACAATTTTGCACTGTTAGCTAATAATATTTCCTCCATTCCAAATTATAGATCTTTCAGACTTTTCTAGATTCGTAGATATTATTATGTATCTACACATACACTACATCTACTAGCTGCATAATAATATATGAATCTAGAAAAGTCAAAACTACGGATCAGGGAGTACAAGTAGCTAGTAAGTAGTTCTTGTTTTTTGGGGGAAAACTAGTAAGTAGTTCATCATCTGTAGTAGTATATATCTCGAATAAAAGGTGGTAGCTAGCTAGGGTGCGCGTGCAAGTTGAACTGCTGCTCGACCTCCTACTGCGTACTTAATAATTATATTGGGGTGTATCAGCTACAGGCAGCCCTAAATTAACTAGGGGAATGAACATAATTAGGGCACATGATGGCAGCAGGTGGTGGATCGATTATCGGTCTATCCATATACATCTGCATATATAAGAAGCAACCACCACACCGAAATGGAACAGGGTAAGGAAGCCAATGAGTACACACCTAATCATCTGCCTGATCCTAATATAAAGAGAGAGGCCTAGAAGCAAAGGTATAACAATATAATGTAAGTTAGTTGTCGATCTAGCCGCATGATTGTCATCTGTGTGTGTGTGAAAGAGAATTGTTATTTTCCAATAATGGATCATCATATAGTTATACTCCCTCCGTTCTCATTTATAAGGCGTGCACGTAAAACGAGATTCAAACTTTATCATCTTTGACCAATAAATTGCCCATCAATTTTTTCGTTTTGTCATGTAAATTTGACATGGTTGGTTTTGTAATCAAATGTACTTTCCAATGAGTATAAATTCATAACCATAACTAATATAATATAAAAGAAATGAATAGTCAAAGTATGATTTAGAAAACCGTGCCATGTTAGCTCACGCCTTATAAACAAGAACGGAGGGAGTATATATCGTCTGGAGTGATCGATAATTGAAATTACCATCTATGTATACTGCGGTCTCCATTCTTAAATATATGACGCTATTGACTTTTTATTCCAACTTTGACCATTGATATTTATTGAACAAGTTAGTTAACTAAAGTAAAATATATACCATTATGTCTATTGCCATCTGTAATTTAGATTCAACTTGTAGTTTTGTCAATTTACAAAAATATTTGCAGAAAAGACGAATTGTCAAACGAATGAAAAAAGATCAATGATGTTATATATTTAAAAATGGAGCTTGTTTGTTGCGTGCGTGGTGTGGTGGAAGCAGCAGGTAGATTTGGTTCACCAGTTCGGATCGGACGCACTAGGAGTTGACTTTTTATATATTTGTGGGGATGCAATGCGTGCATGCATGGTGACACTACTGCATGCATGATGTGCTTGCCTGTCTATATATGCTGATTGACCACGTATTCCCAAGGAAACGACCAAAGCCAATTAATGGGGCAGTGGGGGATCGGAGACCAAGCCAGGGGATACGACAAGGGTTGACCTGCGCAACAAGGCAAGCAAGGCGGCATGTAGCTGCTATGCAGAGATCGAGTCGATCGATCGATCAGTGTGGGCGGCCGTGTACGTGCCGGCACGTCCACGCATCATGTGTCTCACTCCAGGGGCGGATCTAGACATTGTTATCGGGGTCAGCTGACTCCGATACCTTTCTGAAAATAGCACTAAACATTCTCTCATCCACCTGCAAATCACTCTTAAAATAGCGAATCAATGTATGTTTGACCCGTCCCCGATAAGAAAATATCCTAGATTCGCCACTGTCTCACTCTGACTTGTGGACTTCATTCGATCACCGGTCGGCCTAGACCTGCAAACATCGATCGATCGGTCGGTAACTTATTGATGCGAAGATGGACTTTTCACTACGATATGATGACGAGGACGCGTGGTCCAAAACTAGCTAGCAGCAGCTAAATCGATCGATCTAATCACATACAGGACGTACGTACGTGTAGTAGTGGCAACGCCAAGCGCGCGCGGAGAGTCAACGCACGCATGGCATCATTGGCATACTGTATGCATGGCGTTGCGCCATCTCGGCTAGCTGTGTAGGGATAATACATATCATCATGGATTCCAAATTAATTCAAGGACCACACAAACACAACCCTCCTCCGTCCGTCTCTCCTTTGGTCGTTATCTGATCGCAACTGCATGCTTTGTTGAGTGCTTGGATTTTGTTTCCTCTCACGTCGTCACGACTCACATGCATCAATGCAGGCATGCATGCTCCACATACAACAAGCAGCAGTAGTAGAGTAGCTACCTACCTAGTATATTTTATATAATGAAAAAGTTCCAACCTCAGAAGAACAATCAAGAGAGGGCACATCCACGTATGAATAGCACCACGTTTTTCTCTACCAACATTAAATACAGTATCATTTTCTATGAACCAAATTGCTCAACAAAGCGTTAACCTAGTCTACACATATATATACTGCATGTATGTGGAATTGAACACACATGCAAAATTAAAACTCTCGGTATATTGATAGGTAATTTCTAGATAAAAGATGGACGAGTTACGCGCGCGCCCAGAGAGAGAGAGGCAGACACTATGTCACTATACATATGCATGTGGCAATCAACAAAACATAACATGGATTTTCAAAAGGAAACCTGTCAGCCCAAGCGGCAGTAGTATGTGGTAGCAGCAGCCCAACTCATTCACAATTCCATCTTGGCACGGGCTGTCAGCCCGGTCATCCTTGGTCATCATCTCTTCCTTCATCCATCCGACCGCCCCTAATCCAATGGAATGGGTCTCTCACTCCGGAAATCCTATCCATCTTCCGAATAGTATTGGAATGGGTCTCCCGCTTTGGAAATTCTATCCATCTTCCGAATAGCAGGAAGTTATCGAACCTCTTCCACTGTTTGAAATTAATGCAAACAATGTGGACTGTTGGATCTGCATCAACCCAAACACCAAACTAAATCCTAGCCTCTCCCCACACCTCTCCCTACCTGTGGCACTGCCCAGCTCACGACGCCCATGCTACCGACGTGGCTGGGGCACTGGTTTGACTCCTCGATCAGCTCATCCTGATGCAGCAGGCCTTCTAGAGCGCTTGGACGCTTTCGCAGATCTTGATGTTGTCGGAGAGCATGCTCTCGACACGGTTGAGTCCCGCGATCAGATTGCTAGGAGTGGGTGGGTGGGTTTGCGTCAACAGATCACACTCGACCTGCTGGAAGGAGGCAGCCACGGCGCTCTCGATGACGAGGCACGCGGCTGGAGCGATGGATTCCGCCGGCATAGAGCTGAAGCAGATGTCGACGGGATTGGCGAGGAAGTCCGCGCGCCATGCTTGCAGGGAAGACGACGCCGCGTGATGAGGCCATCGAGTTGCACGAAGAGCCCTAGATCAACCCCTACCTGGCGTGCCAACTGTCAGAGGTTTAGGTCTGAGCAGTCCACAGGGGGTCAACCCCGGTGGTTTATTTGTTCGGCGGGGAGAGATCTAGAACTAAGAACTCGATGGTTATGCGATGGCCCACGAAACAAGAGAGACACAACGAGTTTATACTAGTTCGGGCCTCCGGAGAGTAAAACCCTACGTCTTGGTTGTATTGATGAAAGCGTGCGTGATCCCCGGAAGGACGTCCATGCCCGCCTTATATTGGCTGACGGACAAGGTCGATGGACCCAGAGTCTAGGTCAATTACAACATGTAAACCTACCTAAAGTTGGTTACAACACTATCCCATGATCTTCGGGCTGTCTAGCGGTGCGGTCAACGTCTTGGCGTGTACTCCAAGTCTTGTACCAGATAAGGTCGTCTGGAGGAATCTTCTGGAAGGTCTTCGAGGCCACAGATAAGGTCTGTTGGGCCCACTGACAGGTCGGCGAGTCTTCTGATAGGTCGGACCCACTTATCGAGGACGGTCGGGAGCCTGGTCGGTGGGGACCTACGGGTACCCATGTCTCACAGCGCTCCACGGCACAACCCCCCCCCCCCCCCCGCGCCCTCGACCCCCACACTCGTGAATGTGTTACAACTGTGTGTTACAATATCGATATTCTGTAGTAGTGTCTCTATTTTTTACTTCCGCATTTACCTTTCCTTGAATTTCCATGTGTAGTTGCTGAACCTAGGGCACAAAACTCTTTTACATTTTACAATAGAGAGAAAAACACAGAAAAATCTAGTGCACATCTAGACAGAAATTGGAATAGGTTTTTTATGTGATTAGAGCCTTAATTTTTAAGACACCAAATTCAAACACCCCCCCCTCTCTCTCTCTCTCTCTCTCTCTCTCTCTTAGAGTGCCACAGTTTTTTCAATTGATATTAAAGCCGGTGGCTCATATTTGGAATTTTGGACCCTTAGCTTGACCGTCATTGAGCAAAATCACATCTCAGGAGGTTATGAGTGATGTAGGAAACCCTCCTCACTTTGACAGCACTAACTAGCCTATTGACATGTTTGCATGTCAAGGTTTTCAGAAGGAGAAAGGTTTAGGAGTTTGGAACGTGACAAAAGAAAAGATGAAACCACTAGTTCGGTCGAACAATCCCACTCTAAGGGCACCCGCAGTGCTGGTTCGATCTTCTCTGACACCAACCATCGAACACGATCAGAGTTCGCTACACACAGTGTATGCGTCGATTGGTGGGGCCACCAACGATTAAAGAAAACAAAAAAAATCCCACGGACCTCACCCCTCGCGCGAACTCAGGAACGGCCAACTGCAACTGCTATTCTTTATTCATTTCAGCGGCTCACGGTGCGGCTCGTCTGCAACAGCCAAACGCTGCGTCTGACAGTCACGATTCGATCTCCACTATGTCCACTATTCGCTTTTTGCAGCCCACGGTTCGCTTTTCCACTACACTGTGGGTGCCCTAAGGCCGATGGGAATAAGTTACACCTAAATTCCCAGTATTCATGAAAAGACATTTCTCTTTGCTTAGGCATCGTTGTAGATTAGGTTATGGAGTGTGGCAAGAAACTACTATGGAGGGGGCCGGTGTTGGTTATCCCATCGAGACAAGGTCGGAGAAATTTTTAGTTCAGTAGAAATTTTTGCAGGCCCCTTTCAAGACCTATTAGGGATATTAAATATAGACTAATTACAAAACTAATTACACGGATGGATGGAAAATCGTGAGACGAATCCACTCAGACTAATTTGTCATTAGAGATTGTTTACTGTAGCACAACATTGTTTAATTATGACATAATTAGATTCATTAGATTCGTTTCGAAAAATTAGAAGGGTTATAAAATGGGTTGTCATAAATCCACATTTAATACTCCTGGTTAGTGTCCGAAGATTGTTGCAGAAATTTTTAAAGAATTCTTTGCGAACTAAACAGAGGCTGAACTTTTTTTTTCTGGCTCCGGTTCCCTTTGCTCATGCACCGAGCACCATTCATACACGGTAGCACAGGGGTTTTGCTCTTAGATGCCAAAATCCTAGCAATTCCAAAGAGAAAAAACTATGCAAAATCAGAACACATAAGAAATATAGCAGCGGTGGTACAAATAACTTTCTCTCTCCAGTCTCCACTGACTAACTTCATCTCCTTGAAAACGCTACTGCACAAAGCTTGCAACCACCCAAAAATGATGGATCACAACGTCCACATGCAGTCAAAACACCAACTGCTACTCTTGTGAGTGCTGCGCAGTGCCGGCCCTATGTTTTCGAGTGCCCCGCGGCGAACTCGTGGCAAAGGCCCCTCTAGACTATATATATAATATATAACTTATAATATATTTTTAATATTGCAAGTCTGATAATTATGGAGAAACAATATTAAAAAAAGCAATATCTTTGTACTTCTAGAACTAATATGATTACCTTAAAAAATAATATACCCTTGCTTGTCATGAAAAAATTTGTCGTCGGGCATTTCTTGAAGCAAAATCATCAAGGACGGTACTGAGATCAATAGTGTCCAAGATATCCCTCTCGATAGTGCACATAGCCAAGCCATTTAACCTTTCTTGTGACATAGTTGATCTCAAATAGTTTTTCAACAACTTCAATTTTGATAAACTCCTTTCAGCTGAAGCTACAGTCACAGGTACAGTTAAGAGAATTCGATAGGCAATTGAAACATTTGGATAGCAATCTGCATCCATAATAAACTTTAGAATCTCAGACGCTGACATCTTAGAATCTGGCAAAACCACTTGCAACACCTTTAGTTCTTGAAAAAAATCATTGATCTCAACATCTGATGAGTTATCATGAGAAAATTTATCAACAAAAATCTTGCAGCGCAGCCAAAGATCAGCTTCATCTAAGGATTTCAAATTTTCTGAGTTGAACAAGAACCCAAAAACTTCATTAAATGCTTTCATCTGATCAAACCTACTAGTCAATTAAGCAATTGCAGCATCAATCATAACTATGAAGTAATCTCTTCTAAAGTCGTCCAAAGCAGACCGTTGTATTTCCTCGTCCTCGTCATCTTGTTCATCATACTGTTTCTTTCTCTTGCTTTTACGTTTTGTACGAAATATGGGCTCTACATCCAATTCTGATGCAATGGTTTTTGTTGTTTCCATACTATAAGTCAAACATTCATCTCAATACTTCATAAAATATGATATGACACCTTCTATGTGTTTGAGAGTAGCATCTATACTCGCAATTTTAGATTGCAACTTCTTGCTCACCTTATTTATAGAGAACAAAATATCGTGCCAAATAACCAATCCAACTAAAAATTCAAAATTCTCAAGTGCACTGACCAAAGATTGACACTCGCTAACTGTTGATGGGTCATTGTCCAGTGCACTTACCTCCTCTAATGCTTTGAGAGCGGATCTTATTTGAGGAGTTTGAAATCTGATAGCCTGAACACTTTTTATTCGACTTTCCCGGTGTGTGTTGGACCATGATTTAACTGTCAGCCCTGGGACATTGTCAACCAATATCTTCCACCTTTTGGTAGATTTTGCGAATCATGTATATATGCGTTGGATAATACCAAAAAAAGTAATAGCGTGCCTACAAGATTTCAAACATCACGAATAGTAAGATTCAAACTTTTCTCAAATCATGGCATATTATGTTTAAAAAGAAATAAGAGTTTACCAGCAAGATTTCCCCATATCACAAAGAGTAAGATTGAGACTATGACGTGCACACGGCATATATAGTGCTCTTGGATTAATTTGAAGCAAGTGCGTCTGAACACCTTGGTATTATTCCTTTTCTGAGCACCCGACAATTGTTTCTTAGGAGCCATCTATTACATAAATTATAACTATTACATAAATTAATTTAAAGAAGAATAACATTATTTTAAAAAAATAACCTCTGGTAGACAGCAACATAAATTATAATTATTACATAAATTTATTTAAAGAAGAATAACATTATTTTATAAAAAAACCTTTGCTAGACGTGCTGGATGATCAACTGGATTGGATGAATGGTTGGTGCCTGTTGGCTGGTTAATCACCGTCGCCGGGCATCGGCGGCAGTCGTGCTAACGAGAGTCTCTCGACAGACGGCGACGTGGAAGTAGACAAGTGGCCGGTAGCGAATAGCGATCAATCGATCACTATCAGGCGATCGCCGCGGAGGCGACCTGCGCTGTGCCTGGTGGCGGCTCGGCGGCGGCGATCTGCGAGTGTGCCTGGCGGCGGCTCTTTTTTTTTTCTGGCGGCGGCTATGAGGGCAACCGAACGGGAGTACAGGACGTGACCTGGGCCTTGTTTAGATGGCTAAAAACTAGCAAAAGTAACTGTTCCAACTCCTGTACTCCTGTAGCACGTTTCGTTTGTTTGTGGTAAATATTATCCTACCATGGGGTAATTAGGCTCAAAAGATTCCTCTCGTGATGTACAACAGAACTGTGTGATTAGTAATTTTTTTACCTACATTTACTACTCCGAACATATGTCTTTTGGTGTATTTAATGTGATGTGATGGAGAGAGAGTTGAAAAAGTAGCAAATTTTTGACAAAAAATTTGTCAACTAAACCAGGCCCTGCTAACCTTTACTGCCTTATTACGTGAGTCAACGTGACCTGCTAACTTTTTTTTTTTAGCACCGTAGCACGTGAGGGTACTATAATCTCCTGCTGGCTGCTGGGCCCCCTCTTTCTTTGGGCCCCCGGCCGTTGCCTCTGTTGCATGGCCTCAGGGCCGGCACTAGTGCTGCGTGCACGCGTACACCCGAGGAAAAGTGCCGAGTTGAGAAGCAAGGCCGAAAATGCCATTGGCTCATTAACTGGGCCTTTGTTGTATTTGTGCACTCCATTAGTTCGCGATTCTTGTTGTCTGGTCTTCAACCTCACGAAGAGCTTCACCTCCGCCTACACAATGTCACAATCCGTGCATGGGCGGAAGTCTTGGAGCTCTGGGTCTCCAGCAGGGGTAGGGGGGAGCATCACGGGAAGTGCAGCAGGAGCATGAGAACATAGCGGAATCACGGGCGCACACCCTATTTTTTTTCCAGGGTTATGAGAGGGTTACATATACTATATTAAGATCACAAGTTATTACAGAGTAACTCCAAGATAGTTATATTTAGAGTTTTACAAAGACTCCAAATTAATATACACCATTCTAAATGATGGGTAAACCAACATACTCTCCAAACCAAATTATCTATATTCAAATCACTCTTTGAACCAAAAAAAAGTAGGAGGCGACTAAACGGAGAGGGCTCTCCATTTATGCTTAAATGGAGAGCCTTCCGAGATTACTTCCTGCGACATAAAAGTTACTTCTTTTAACAGAAAAAAGCACATATGAGGAAGTAATTTTTAGTCATACATGGAGAGTCCTCCCAGGTTACTTCCTGCGGCACAAAGTTACTTCTCTCAACAGAAAAGAAGCACGCAAGAGAAAGTAACTTTATGTCGCGAGAAGTAACTTTGTGTCGCGGGAAGTAACTTTTATGTCGCAGGAAATAACCTTCGAGGGCTCTCCATATAAGCCTAAATGGAAAGGCCTCTCCGTTGGCCGATTGTTTTTTCTCCTGTCGCCCAACTCGTCTAGACGCTGCCGTCGCCGAAAAGGAACACCCTGCCGGAGTAAAGCCTGAACGCTGGTGGGCGGTGGGTGCCGCCGCGCCATCGACGCCCGGGTGCTGGACGGTGCCGCTGTGACCTGGATGCTGGAGTCCTGGATGCTAGTCGCTGGAGGTTGACGCGGCGACCAGGAGGCTGGAGTCCTGGACGCTGGTCGTTGGAGACTGCCGCTGCGCTATCGATGCTTGGCCGCTGGACGGTGCCACTGCGACACGTCAATGTTTTATACAGCTTCTTCCGTCGGCGCAGCACGGGGACGCGGCAGCCGAACATGGTGTGTATGGCGCCGCCGAGACTGGTACCAGCAGCGCCGGCCCTATGTTTTTGAGTACCCCGCGGCGAACTCGTAGCAAAGGCCCCTCTAGACACTATATAATGTATAACTTATAATATATTTTAATATTGTAAGTGTGATAATTATCGAGAAACAATATAGAAAAAAGCAATATATTTGTACTTCTAGAACTAATATGATTACCTTAAAGAATAATATATCCCCTGATTGTCATGAAAAAATTTGCCGTTAGGCATTTCTTCTTCCATTGGATCATCATCTTCGTTAACCTGAACTTCTGCATTTAAATTTTGATTATGTTCCTACTGGCTATGATTAGATTCATGCTGACTATGATCGGATTCATGTTGACCATGATCAGATTCATACCCTTCAATTGTTTCTTGGTGGCCATCTATGATCTGGGACCTAATCAAATTACAACTAAATAAATTACAAGTATTACATAAATTAATTTAAAGAAGAATAACCTCTGGCAGCCGTACAAGATGATCAACTGGATTGGATTAATGGTTGTTGACTGATCGCCGTCGCGGTGCCCGCCGCCGGCTGTCGTGCTCACGAGAGTTTTACGATGGCAGCGGGAAAGTGGCCGATGGCGATCACGATCAGGCGAGGTGTAGCCGATGGCAATCAGATCAGCCGATCAGGTGGCGTGGAGTCGTGGTGGCGATCTGCGTGTGCGTGGGAGTCAGCTAAAACGACATACTAAACCTCACCATCGAACATCAGCACCGGCGGCGGTGGAACGTAACCTCAGTCAGTTACGAAGGGATAGGGTATACTCTATTGTAATCTCTAGTTGTGCCCCCTCTTTCTTGGGTCCCCGGCCGTCACCTCCTCTACATGGCCTTAGGGCCGGCACTGGGTACCAGGCAGCTCTGATTTGAGCCCTCGGCAGAGCAGGTCCTGTACGATTGACAGCAATTTGATGGTGGAAGCAGAGGGGCACGCTACCGAAGCCCGGGAGCTGCAAAATCGGGGTGGAAATTGTGGCGTGAGCACAAGAGGAGGACGATAGCGAGCGCACACTGCTAGCCAAATATCCCGATGGGAGCCTGGGCCTGGGCCCTGGGGTATAGCGAGCCAGGATAGAAGATGACCTGGAGGTTGATTCTGTTGGATTCGTTTTTTTCTCTGTTTTCTATTTTTTAGATAATTCAGATCGGATACGGAGTCTCTTGGAGTTGCTCGAGGGAGAGTATTACATGCACACTTCCAAACCAATCTATATATTGGTACAAGGCAAATCCTTGTTCATATTCCAAAGTTTTTTCAACATCCTAATGGGATTTTTTATTTTAACCCTTTTTAAACTAATATTTTAAAAATAACCCCTCCCGAACTATATTTCCAAGAACTAGCCCTTTTGGTCGTGTCAAGTTCCATGACACGACTAATAGTTGAGTCACGCCACATGAAGTGGCGCGACTAATGTACACGGTGGTATTGGAAAAAATCGCAGCTTACGTGGCAGACTGAGTCGCGCCAAACGGCCTAGCGTGACTCAGTAGCGATTTACGCCACGATACGTGGCCTGACTCGACGTACGTACAGGCTGAGGCCTCCCTCCCACTCTCATTTAGTCGTGTTTTCTTATTCCTTTTAATTAGCAAATGAGCTCCTAAATTTGTGAAACTCGAGATGTATAATCTATAGGGTGCATACGTTCCATTTTAACTATGGGTGCATACGTTCCATTTTAATTATGTGCACTTCAAACCATGGTGTATAAATGAGAAATCTAATTTTGAAATAGTCTAAGTGTTATTAGATTAACAAATGAAAATTGCTAAGTCTGAAAATAGAGTCAACTAATCAACTTTGAACATACTTTTTAAGAACATTTATACTAAGATCTTAAACATTTTTAGGCTACAAGTGAATTTGGATGTTCATAAAAAACTTTGGATAGGTTGTTGGTAAAAAAAAGCAAAAAAATCATAGTTTAAGGGAGGCTAAAGTTGAAGTTGTGTTGTTTTATACTTAGCTGTCAAACTTAGAAAACACCACAACTTTTCAACTTTAAGCCTCCCTTAAACTATGAATTCTTTGTTATATTTGACCAACAACTTATCCAAAGTTTTCCATGAACATCAAAATTCACTTGTAACCCAAAATTGTCTAAGGTTTTAGTGTAAAATTTCTCAAAAGGTATGTCCAAAGTTGACTAGTTGCCTCTATTTCCGGACAACAGTTTTCATGTGTTGATCTAATAACACTTAGACTATTTCAAAATTGGATTTCTCAATTTATACCCCATGGTTTGGAGTGCACATAGTTAAAATGGAACGTAAGCACTCTATAGATCATACATCTCGAGTTTCACAAATCTAGGAGCTCATTTGCTAATTAAAAGGAATAAGGAAACACGACTAAATGATAGTGGAGGGAGGCCTTAGCCTGTATTATCGTGGCGTGACTCGCTGCTGAGTCGCGCCAGGCCGTTTAGCGTGACTCGGTCTACCACGTAAGTTGCGACTTTTTTCAATGCCACCGTGTACATTAGTCATGCCACGGATCTTGGCGTGACTAAAAGGGCTAGTTGTTGGAAATATAGTTCGGGAGGGGTAATTCTTAAAATATTAGTTTAAAAAGGGTTAAAATCACTACAAGAAAAACGCCGACTAGTGACGCAAAAAAAGTTCGTTTCCCGTCATAAATCGCGATTAATGATGCCGGTTGTTACGAAAACACACCGTCATTAATCAAGCGTCACAAACCGCTATTAATGACGAGACCTTATTTCCCGGCGTCATGAGTTTAATGACGCGTATAAATTTGTAACACAAAGGCGTCATAAGGTACATGCCACGTCGGACCAAAATCTGATGTGGCACGGCGTTTTGTGACAAACTGTTTCGTCATTAAGTGAATTCAGCCCATATTTTGACGGGCCAAGGTCCAAATACCTTGTCGTCGTAGATTGAATTTGGTCCACTTAATGTTAAGATGAGCCCAATGTTTCTTTCGTCATAAATTGGTTTTATGACTTACTAAGGTTTGATGGAGCCCAATATTGTTTGCGTCATAGAATGTGTAAGGCCTATTTATGGTTGGATGGAGCCCAATAATTGTTGTCGTCATAGACACTTTTAGGCCTAATTCTGGTTGGACCGACCTAATAATCGAGGACGTCATAGAATGTTTTAGGCCCGGTTTTAGTATGACCGAGCCCAATAATTGCATTCGTCATTAATTTGTTTTGGGTCCAGTACTGGTTGGATCGAGTTCAATATTCGATGACGTCATAAAATGATTAAGGCCCAACTGATATTGGACCCAGCCCACAATTTGCTGACGTCATTTTTGATACGGCCCATTTTATTAATAAATCGTTTTTGAATTCATAAAAAATAATGGGCCGAGGGGGCAAGCCCACATATTTTTTCCCTGTTATTTTGGGCTGCACTCCAGGTAGCGCTTAATTAAATATAATTCAATCTCATATTACATGCTAATCAATTAAGTAATTGACATCACAGAATCCTCAAAAAAAAGTTATTGACATCACAGAAAATATTTCCATACCACTGATACAAATTAATGTTTCGGATCACACATGACACATTATGAACACAGAACAACCGCAAGCAGATTGTAAGTAGGAGCTCACAAACCAATACATATGATATCTCCATGCTCACAAATAAAGCTGGTATTGAAATAGAACACACTAAGATAACAAAGCTCCATACTCACAAGCCAGCACAACTAGCTGTGAGGACACAAGCAGCAGACTAAGAAACACAGTGGCCTTACCCAAGGTGCGAGCTTAGCAGTTGTCGAAGGAGGGTCTCAGTAGTTTATGCTTGTTTCTTCAACCTCTCAATCTCATCAGTCTGCACTTTCATTGCTACATCTGATGCTTCTGCCTTGATCTTCAAGTCTGTCAAAACTTGGTCCTATTCAACAAAGATTCACCAAGGTCAGCAGCTGCATCGAGCCCTCCCAACGAAACTTCAGGTCTTGAGCATGTAGCGAAAGCTGGATAATCTCGAGGCATGTAATCAATGAATGGCTTTGACTTCACATTGGAGGGACATGAATTTGATATTTGAACCGCAAGGATTGTCCTCAACATTTGAGCCTAAAACTGAAAGGAGAAGTCAAACTTGAACCTTAAACGAAGCAAGCAAACAAACTTAAGAATAATCCTAAGAATAAAGTAGCAGGATAATCACGCATTCTGTTACATACCACGACATGTGATTGAATCTCAGCAATGCAGGAGTGGGATGCTAGGTCCTGCACAAAAAGTTACAAATCAGGAACTGGATCTAGAGCGGTCAAGGTAAGAGAAGGATATGAAATCTAAGACAATAAACAAAGTAAATTACTTTCTAAGCATGGCTCATCTATTAAGTTGTGTTACAAATCAGTAACTGCATCTAGAGCGGCCAAGGTAAGAGAAGAATCTCCAATCTAACACAATACACAAAGCAATTTACTTTCAACGCATGGCTCATCGATTAACTTGTGTTCCAAATCAGTGACTGCATCTAGAGCGGCAAAGGTAAGAGAAGAATCTCAGAACTAACACAATACACGAAGCAATTTACTTTCTAAGCCAACGAAAATACTACTAGGGGACTAGAAAGAAAAGGAAATGAGATTCTCACTTGTGAAGCTCCAAGATTCAGGGGCCCATGGATTGAGGGGGCATCGGGAGCCGGTGCTTGCGCCGTATCCTTGCTCAACTGCTCAGCTTGGCCAGCACAGCAGACGCAAGCAGAACACCGATATCTGCCGCCCACCATCTGCTGAGATACCCCTCCCCCTCCACCGGCGACGGCGAGGTCGGACCGCCACCGCAGATCTAGCTGAGCAGAGTGATGCTTTTTGGAAATGGAAGGCGGGAGTTTAGTGGCGCAACACGGTAGCAATGGAGTAGAGTATTTATTATTTTGGGGCAGAGAGGGAATACAGAATTTGAAAATCCCGCTTTCGACTTCCTGACCGTGAAATGAAAATTTGGTAAGCTGCACTTGCCTCGGGGTCACTGACAAGTGAGGCCGTGCAATGGCGGCCCCCATATTGTCAGCAAGTTTGGGTGGGATTCCGGTGGCGTACAATATAGGCGGGAGACGGATATCTGGAAGAGGCCCACGCTTCAGTGAAGCTGGGTGCGTTTCCAGTCGAAGATCACAAAACCTAACAGCTGCTTCTCACACTACAATGCCTACACATCTATTTTTTAAGTCATACGGATATAAGGATCTTCCTTCTGTGTTCTTATCTGGACCAAAGCACACTCGTGTACCCACCAAATATTTCGCATGCCTACCGGGGAAAAAGCCTGCATATTCCGCCCTATACTTGTGACAGGATTCCTCAGCAGTGTAGGCCTTCGTATTCCGAGCATCCCACGTATTTTCATGGCTACTGTAATCCCGTGAGGGCATGCTCTGCCACGAGGTGTACGCTGCCTTAGTATCGGTCATGGTTCGATAAATAGGCGTGCCCCCAAGGCCTTTGCTCATCGCCTATTCATCCTCCACGCATTGTGCTAGCAGACCTCTCTATTTGGTTCTGCGCGCTGTGAAAAGAGGTGAGCTCTTAGCTTCCGCGTCGTGTTTTTACAGGATACAATCATTGTTTCTGGTCAGTGCTTATCATGTTTACGTTGTTGGCGAGTGTGTAGGAGGATGGCTTCTGATGCGAACGGAGGAACCGCCAACTTCCATGCTGTGCCACCTCCGCAGCGGCCAGGATACATGGATCCATATGATCTGTACGACATGGACGAAGCGGACGAGGAAGAAACGGAGGAGATGAAGAAAGATGCTTTGGCTTGGCTGCAGGAGCAGGGTTACACTCGTGTGCTTCGCCATGGTCGCTGTGTGTGCCCTTACTGCAATCTTGCTAACCGGCAGTGGGGTTTTCGTGACATCCTACAGCATGCTTCTGGCATTGGTCGCTCGGGACGTACCATGAAGTCGAGGGGTAGGCACCGTGCATTGGAGGAATATCTCCGCACGGATCCTCGTTGTGCTACATTCCATCGTGCATTAGGTATGGCGGGATAGGCGTGTGCTGTATCCATCTCCATGATCATGTCTGTTGTCTTCCTCGTTGCCAAGTCTGAAGATTTCGTTGCTGGGTGTGTGTTTGTGCGCGCCTGTGGTAGTGCCACTGTACGGGTGTAGGTCTATGGGGATGTATCATGTATGTGCACATTTAAGTTGAATAATTTGGGCAAGGTGACCATCATTTACGTTCTGTATATTCTTGGCAAAACGGTGAATTTAGTCAAACGGTAAATTTGTAAAATCGGTCATCATTTACGTGTGTATCTGCAATGCGGTGCGGTGGGATAAGAATAAAATATCACATGACAAGACATTACATCTCAGACTATGGCAACGCATCATGACCAGGGAAATCCACTGAAGCAAGGAAGGCGATCATGGAAAAGAAGAACACCCATGTTCTTCATGGATAACAGGGGATACAGGGGATTTTCCTACCACTACAAGATTCACAGAGCAGGAAAACAGGGGATCGATCTTTTCCATCCAAAAGAAAACATACAATTGATCTTTCCATCCACAAGACCACCTATTTGAAAGTGCAAAAGAAAACCCAAATCCGAGTAATCTAAGACGACCCCTCCGAGGAGTTCCCCGATGACTCTGGCGTCGAGGGAGCTTCAATGGCTGGGGGAGCCACGGGACCGGGATTGGCGGGGCCGGCATTTGAAGGACCAGCGCCGAGGTCCATCTTCTTCTTGGTCTTCTTCGAGTCCACCACCTCCTCCTCCTCCTCCTCCGCACCCTTCTTCTTCGCCGACGGAATGTCCTTGAATGAATCAAGCTTACCGGCCTTGTCATCCTTCAAAAGCTGCCTCACAAATGCCTCCGTCTGTTGATTCCTCTTCTTGGCCTCCACCCGCTTCCTCTTCTTAGCCGCCAATCACTTCTTCTCAATGGCCGCCCACGTCTCTTCCTCATCCTCTTCTTCTTCCTCTTCCTCTTCCTCTTCCTCTTCATCCTCTTCCACGTAGTCATACTCATCCTCACTGTCCTCGCTCTCCTACCTTTCCATGTCTTCTACATCAGATTCACTCAAGGAGGGCTCGGATGGCTCGCATGCGCTTGGTTGGTGGGAGTCGGGTGGTGTCCCGATGGAGGAGGGGTTGGAAGGGAACGGGGAGGTGGGAAGTCGAATCGAGAAGAAGGCATGGTGGTTGTCGTTTTCTGGAGGAAGAGAGTTTGAGACAAGGCAATGGAGGGAGTTGGGAGTGTCCGGTATATTAATAGATCTCAGTTTCAGGGAAAGTCGGGGTGTCTCTTCGGGAGTTGTATCACGCTAATGCAAGGAGGCGCCTCGATCTCTAATAATGTAACGGTCTTTTGCAAAGAAAAGAACTATGTAAATTTGTAATCTTAGTGAATTAGGAGCAAACTATATTTACAAGCACTTCAATATGTAGAGATGAACTGTTTACTGCCATTAAACCGGATGTTCGGGTATGGGATGCATTAACAGACCGGATGTTTCGGTCTAGAAAAAGATACAGAAAGGACAAATATTTCAGGACCTGTAAAAGATGCTTGTTTTGATTTTGGGCAAAGGTGATCTATGATTTCATAGTTTATGAGAGTGATAAAATAGGATAACATTTATAGGGAGACAAGGAACAGAGATGGTCAGGGAAACAAAGCATAAACAACTTCAAACAAGGGGATTGATCAACAAACAAACGATAACCAAATTCACAAATATGGTTTGGGTTAGGGATGCATTAGCGTTTTGGATGTTTGGCAATAACCGCATGCTTGTTTTGAATTTGGTCAAGGTGAGCAACGATCACATTGCTATTTCTTATTAATCGTCCAATATTGATCTTCAACTTCTCCAGATCATGTGTCAAGCTAGGAAACTGACATTGTCAAGCGATTGGCAGATGTTGGTGTAGGTCTGTCTAGTGGTGCTATGTTTTGGGTTGGAAACTTGTGATGATGTTCAGACTCGTTGTCTGGTGATGCTTACTCTCCCTGGGAGTCCTAGGGGCGATCGTTGTCCTAATCTAACTTGAGTCAAGGTAGGTTAGGGCGAGTCAAGGGCCAGTGAACTCCTCTTTTATCCCTGTTCTGTGACTTGTTCGGTATTTCCGTTGTTGCAATGGAAATGAGGGATGCCCTCGATTCGAAAAAAAATGTGTCAAGCTAGGAAACACGATCATGTATAAGTACAATAAGAGCGGATGTTCTTGTCTAGAAACAAGAACAGGCCGGACAACACATGAGACCATGATTCATGGAAATGTAAAGTTACTAATTAACATCACGATGTTCACATACATAAGACAATGTTCCCACGAAATCTAAAGATACTAACTAACATCACAGATAACATATCGGCATTGGTCTTCCACTGGCGCGGCTCGCTCACTCCATCTACATCAATCCCTCGTTTCTGGCCAGGACGCGGTGGCGGCTCCACTTCTTCATGTTGTCCTCCCTCAGGGCCTCAGACCTGGCCATCCCAAGGACATGGTCCTTGATCTCATTCAGGTTCCTCCACCGGTGCATACGGTTGGGGCAGACAGGGCACCCGTAGGTGTTGGTAGTGCGCCGGAAGACACGCAGAGCAAAGGTGTCGGAGTTGGAGTCAGAATTGGAGTCGGAGTCCAACTCTGCAAGTGGTGGAGGAGGCTGGGAATCCGCTAGCGACGTACCAGCGGCTCCGGGCATTGGCGGGTCGACGTTGGCGGCGTCGCAGCGGGGCGGCTCCGTGCCGTGGAATTGACGCCCTTGCCACTCTAAGTAGGAGCGGATGAAGTGGAGGCCGCGCGGTGACAGCCAGGACCCGGATTCGGCTCCTGAGGAGGCGGTGGGCGAGAGGCTGGCAACGCCGCCGGACCGACTAGCAGAGACGGGTACGGCCATGCGCCTGAGCTCTGTGTGTCTAGAGGAGACTGATTGCTTCATTGCGTCGGACGGGCAGTAGGACTGAAACGCGAGTGTTTGGGAAGAGAACTATGGGTAGAGTGGTTCGGATCTGGCAAGGACGCCGATGGTGGTAGGAATACAATGGCCAGATTCCATGAGAAGTTGTG
Organism: Cenchrus fungigraminus; assembly: GCA_036936925.1. Taxonomy (NCBI): domain Eukaryota; kingdom Viridiplantae; phylum Streptophyta; class Magnoliopsida; order Poales; family Poaceae; genus Cenchrus; species Cenchrus fungigraminus. The sequence goes on from CM072770.1 coordinate 96,361,943, forward strand.
CAAGCTTATGTGACAAGCTAAGCAACAGGCCTCTAGATCGAGTGGCTGCGATTCATCTACAAGCTTCCATGGGGCGTTGTGGCAAGCTTCCATGAAATTAGGCAACGGGCGCCTCGGCCTGTCGAGGAAGGCTACGGCCGGATGTTACTGATAAGAAAAGGTGAATAGACCGGACTAAATTTAGTGTTGATTTTGTGGGCAAAATAGAATGACTACGGCCGGATCTTACTAATCTGCAAAAGTGAGCGGGCCGGACTAAATGATTCGTTGAATTGTTATTAGGAAAATACGATCGCATTATTCGAACGAACATCCATCCAAAGTAGGAAACAGAGTCCACTTCTTAGTTCACATACATAACATCACAAAGTTCACATACATAAGACAATGTTCCAACGAAATCTAAAGATACTAATTAACATCACAGATAACATAACAGCATAGATCTTCCACCGGCGCGGCTCCCTCACTACATCTACTCCATCCATCCCTCATTCCTAGCCACGACGCGGTGGCGGCTCCACTTCTTCTTGTACTTCTCCCTTAGGGGCGCAGACCTGGCCATCCCAAGGGCATGGTCCTTGACCTCACTCAGCTTGCGCCACCGGTGCATAAGGTTGGGGCAGACAGGGCACCCGTACGTGCCGTCGAAGTGCCGGAAGATGCGCAAAGCATCGCCCCGGGGGACCGGAGGGATGTAGCTGTGGAAACGGTCCTTAGACGATTCTGTGTCAGCTTGGGAGTCAGAGTCGGAGTCGGTGTCAAACTCACCAGCAGAAAGGGTAACCGTAAACTTCAGCTTCCGAGGCGGCGACGGTGGAGGAGGCTGGATATCCGCCGGCAAGACACCAGCTGCTCTTGGCAAAGCGTCGGCGATCGACGGTGGGTCGACGTTGGCGTCGTCGGAGGGCGGCGGCAGCGACAGTGGAGGAGGCTGGGAATCCGCCGGCGAGCCACCACCGGCTCTTGGGAAACCACCGACGAGCGACGACGGGTCGACGTTGGCGGCGTCGGAGCTCGGCGGCGGCGGGTCGACGTTGGCGGCGTCAGAGCGCGGCGGCGGCGTGCCGTGGATGTGGCCCCACAGCGCCTTCGTGAACATGCGGGCGAAGTGCTGGTTGTCGCGCGGCGGCACCCAGTCACGGGCGCGCGAAGAGTATGTGGCGCCGGAGGATCGGTTGAAGGGCGAGGGTGAGAGCCGGCGCGACGGGGAGCCGGTGGGGGATAGCCGGCGCGACGGGGAACCGGTGGGGGATAGCCGGCGCGACGGGGAGCCTGATCGCTTCATTGCGTCGGCCGGTTAGGCGTGAGGCGCGAGTGTTTGGGAAGTGGTAGCGTAGTTCGGAATTGGCGAGGACGCCAATGGTGGGGGGGGGTAGGAATGGCGATTTATGTGGAGTTACTCGCCTTGCCTGGGAAGTTGTGCTGCTTCGGTGAGAAGGTAAGCAACGGGCGCCTCTTGAGTCTTGACTTTTGTTGAGTGGCTTCCATTCATCTTCCACCGTTGAGGGGCTGATGTGCGGGTCCCCGCGCCGTATGACCAACACGTCTGTGATCTCTTGATGATGGCAACCACCTTCCATGGGAAGTTGTGCCACGAGGATGGCAACGAGCGGATGTTACTGTTAAGAAAAAGTGACAAGACCAGACTAAATTATTTGTTGGCAAAATAGGTTCACATTTTTCGAACGAACATCCATCCAAAGTACTCCATAGGAGGAAACAGAGTTCTCTGATCATACACTAATAAGCATTAAAGCAAAGTGACACTTGTTATTGTTGGCAATTATCTTTTCATCCAGTCTGGGTCGTCGAGGATCAAAGGCGCCGCCTCGCCGTCGAGCAGGAACGGGTCCAACATCGGGGGCTGAGCGGCTGGCAACACCGCCGGCCTTTCGAGCAGGGACAGGAACGTCCGTGCCCCTGAGCTTTCCGGGACAGTCGGCGCGGCGAGCGCACTTGACATCACTGGTCGAGCGGCTGGCAACGCCGCCGGCCTGTCGAGCAGGGACAGGAACGTCCGTGCCCCTGAGCTCTCCGAGACAGTCGGCGCGGCGAGCGCACTTGACATCACTAGCCGAGCGGCTGGCAACGCTGCCGGCCTGCCGAGCAGGGACAGGAACGTCCATGCCCCTGAGCTCTCCAAGACAGTCGGCGCGGCAAGTGCACTTGACATCACTAGCCGAGCGGCTGGCAACGCCGCCGGCCTGTCGAGCAGGGACAGGAACGTCCGTGCCCCTGAGCTCTCCGGGACAGTCGGCGCGGCGAGCGCACTTGACATCACTGGCCGAGCGGCTGGCAACGCCGCCGGCCTGTCGAGCAGGGACGGGAACGGCCGTGCGCCTGAGCTCTCCGGGGCGGCAGACGCACTTGACATCAATGGCGGAGTGGAGGGCCACGGCTGCCATGTGCGACCAGCCCGGCCTCTCGGGCACTCCACCCACTGCACGCCAGCTTCTGGTGGCGACGGGTACGGCCGTGCGCCTGAGCTCTCCGGGACAGTCGAAGCGGCGGGCGTACTTGACATCAATGGCCGAGCGGCTGGTAACGCCACCGGCCTGTGGAGCTGGGATGGGAACGACTGTGCGCCTGAGCTCTCCGGGACAGTCCAAGCGGTGGGCGCACTTGACATCAATGGCGGAGTGGAGGGCCACGGCTGCCACGTGCGACCAACCCGGCCTCTCGGGCACTCCACCCACTACACGCCAGCTTCTGGTGGCGACGGTGAGACGGGAATCGTGGTTTGATAGATGCGGAGAGAACGCATGTCCCACCGCTGCCCGGCATGCCAGCGACGAAGGCCGCAGTCGGCACAGAGCGTGCCGGGCCCAATCGGCCCGGCCATCCATTGCGGCGTTTCTGTCCTGCCGCAGTCGCCGCATCTCGGCCCCGTCGGAGCTTTAGCCGGCGTGGATGGTAGGAGAGCGATCTCCACAGGAGGCACGTGATGATTGTCGCCGGCCATTGGGGCGGACATTCTATGTTCTGAAATGCACATAGAAATTAGTTTGCTCAAAGAGGCGGAAAAGGTCGAAAGAACAAAGAAATCGATTGAATTGGGAGAGAGGACGACGGTACTTGCGCCGATGGGGCCTTCTAGTGCCGAGAGGAGGAGATGCCGATGGGGTTTTCTTTCGTTGAGGAGGAGATGCAAAAGTGTTTTCTAGTAGTATATATTAATAGATCTCATTTGCCAAGGGAAAGGCGCAGGGTCTCATGGGGGATCGTGTCAGGCAAATGGCCTAGGCGCGTAACTTGCAATCTCGTTGAACTTGGAGCAAACTTAATTCACTTGAACATGATGAGATCGAAAGTTTCCACGAGACCGGTTATTCTGGTATACGAGGTTGGATGTTTGGGTAGACCGGAGAAATATTTTTAATCATTTGATGGCAAAAAGATGCTTGTTTTAAATATGGACAAGGTGGGATATGATATCATCCTTGTTAGGGAGAGCCGAAAACGTGCACAATTCGAATGTGGAGCCGTGGCTTAGGTAGAGCAAATTGAAGTGATGGGCAACAAATTGGCTTTCAGTAAGATGGTGTCTACTCTATCTAGTGTACACTACCCCATCTAGCAAAGATTTATTTTTCAAAGACTTGGTTAGTAGGAAAGAATCGTGAAGACAAGCAAGCTGACTTAGAGTTTGAACCACGGCTTCATTCTTCCTTGTTGACGAGTCATGCTTGGTAACAACAAAATGAAAGCATGCAATGAGATAGGCAATATAACCCGGGCAGGACCGAATGTTTGGGTTTACGAAACATTAACAGACCGGACAAAAATTTTCATTCCTTTCCTGGCAAAAGTTGCTTGTTTTGAATTGGGCAAACCTGATTACGGATTTCATAGTTTATGAGATAGTGAGATCACATTATTTGTTTTTTAATTGTCCAATATTGATTTCCACCTCTCTAAATTGCGATGAACTATTCCAACTACCAGACGTGGTAAATTAATGGGGGAAGACCAGAAGTTGGTTTCCATCACGTCAATACGTGTGCGAGTATTGCTACACGGGAATCAAGGAAAAGAGATAGAAACAGATATCAGTGGATTGATCTAGAAACAAATATATCCAAAATCACTCTCACATGTCAAGGTAATTTGTTTGGATGCAGATATCCAATTATTTTGCTAAAGAACAGATCACATTCAGCGTGAATTCTACATTCCTCGTTACAAAAATATGACCATTCTTCCCAGCTCATCTTGAAGCACAGGCGGCCTACGCACTGATGATTGTCGCGTGCCACTGGCGGCGCCAGCGCTGCACGTCGGCGCCATGTCACTCGCCGGATCACCTCTGAGGCTGCCTCACGGCACCGCAGGCAACCCTTGTTCGTCCGCATCATCATCGATGTCGTGACCGCCGATTCTTCCTCGCCCTCGACCTGTCTGATGTACCGCCTCGCAGTGTCATCATCACCGGTGCCGCCATTGGCCCTGTAGAGGACCATGGCGGCTACGTAGGCCGTCACATTGTGCCCGGCCTGGGCGGCCTCCTCGAGCTTGACGATGGATGACCGGGAGCTGTAGTTTTCCCCGAACAGGATGTCCATCCCGGAGATGAAACATGCCTCCGGGTTTCTTATGCGGGTCAGGCAATCGAGGAGGGCGTCGTAGCCCTTGCGGTCGTTCCACTGCAGCTCGACGGCAAATCACTCTAGCGCTACGCGCCGACCAACGGCCGCGTTATTGCACACGCGATGCATCTCCCGGCAGGTCACCCGTAGGCTACGGAGGTCGTCCATGGACCGCTCTGAGGTCGCAGCGAGGTGGCCGGCGATGTCAATGTTCACCTCTGTAGGGAGCACCACCAGCAATAACGGCAACCGCCTCGACGACATGATTACTGACCTACCGGCGTCCTGAAAATAGTTTGATCAAACATCAGAGTGCCAGGTCAAATGCACATTCAAATTGATACAGAGACTTGGAAGAGAGCACTGTACTCTCACGGATCTTCCTTCCGAGAGGAGGAGATGCAATTGTAAAATTGTTCTCTGTACCCCAGGCGGAAGAAGTCGATCAATGCCCCATTTACAACAAATCCACCGTTCCTTTCTCCGCATTTACAGTAAATTCACCGCTCCTTCGCCACCCAAAACAACCTTCGATACTGCTCCGTTGATTTTGGGATAACAATAATAATTCACTATGATTGTTGGGGAACCTAACGGAAATTACGTTCTTGGAAATGTGAACAGGTCGAACTAAATGGTCAGTACAATGTGGTGGATACTAACTGCCGCGCATTTCTTGGTCGATTTTTGCAATACATCAACAGTACAATGCTCAGAAGCATAGGGCACAATGTTCAGAATACATGATCGACACATTGTTCACAATACCAAAGTGACACTTGCAGAATACATGATCGACACATCTAATTAGCCTTGCCACCGAGCATCAATCCTGTCATTCTCGCAAAAACAACAAATAAAGCAAGCAGCACATGCGCGAGTTTGACATTGTGCCTATAATTCCCAATTGACTTCAGCTCGGCTGTAGCCTTCTGAAGTTTTCACCGCGCTATTTTGAGATCATTCCTAATCTCTTTAAGCTCACAGTTAGCTTTTCCCAATTCCCCCTCCCACTGCTTTGCATCCTCTTCAGCTTTCGCTTTCTTCTTCATGAGCTTCAGCATAACAGCATACGACCTTTCATCCCATTCTGGATCAATCTAGCAGAATTAATCGCATTGCTCTTTTTCTTTCTGCAAATTAAACGACCCATTAGCAATAGCTGTTGACCACAGGCACCACATAAGTAGGTAGCCAACTAGCCATTACCTTTGGGCAGCCAACAAACCGGCGGCCAGGGTTGAGAAAGGTCCAAGCATACTTCACCACAGCTCTCAACCCGTGTTTGCACTTGTCTTTAGGATGCCAATGGCTACTATTGCAGGAAGATGTCTCCGAGCAGTAACTACCAATGGAAGAAGATGCTGGAGTACACGGATGCTTCAAAAAAATTCATTGCAACTTGAAATCAATGCTTAGTTTTGCACTTTCTAAACAAAAGCCTATCAATCAACTTGTAACAACAATCGTGCTTCAACCGAAATCTCCAATTCCAAATATCACTTCCCTCTGACGAAAGGGGAAAGCAGAAGCACAAAACAGGGTACTGACCTGACCGTAGCTCACTCTCCACCCTTCGATGCGAGGATCCGCCATTCCCGCCGCGGGTTGTAGATCTGCGCACCAACGTCTCTAGGCTAGATATTTGCCACAACGACCCACAGGAGCGTGCTGGTAAGCCCCTTGCACGGTACGCGGTTGATATAGCCGTTGGCCGCGGGTTCGACCCCTGCTATTGACATAGTTATCCTTTCAATTTTCCTCTGTTTTTTTTATCAGACTGACTTGTGGGACCTTATTAAATTTTATGACGAGTTGGAACCACAGTAGGAAACAAGCAGTTTCGCGATCGTTCCTCAGGAAGGTCCTTCCAGCAAAACATCAACAGACCGGAACTTTGCCGTCCACCGAGCAGCAAACATCATATTATGATGAGGTAGCAAAAAGTTTCTCAACTCATGATCACAAAGTTCACAACACCAAGTAGCAACAAGTTACAACACCAAGTAGCAAACATCATAGGATGATCATCACACGAAGTAGCAACAAGTTTCTTAACTCATGATCACAAAGTTCACAACACCAAGTAGCAAACATCATAGGATGATCATCATTACAATTTTCAAAATACTCATAACCACCCATTTGTAATCATAACGATAAGAACTGATCATCAATTTACATCTGTAGGCGTTGATTCTCCTTCCATAGCTCCATCCTGCAGCTGTCCCTTCACCTTCTGCAGCTCAGCGGCAGTAGCTTCAAGCTTCATGTTAGCTTTTGAGGATCCTTCCCATTGTTGATCCCTTTTTCGCTTGGCTGACCTAAAGAAAACATAAGCACCAGGAGGAACAACCAGTAATTAAACATCAACAAGGAATAAGTTTCATAATAATCAAGCACTACCTATTTTTATCTTTCTCGCGCAGTATACATTGCTTCTCCTTCTCCATTTGGATAACACTCTGTTGTACCGATTGCTTCTCCTTCTTGATCTCGATAACTAGCTGCTCAACCGATTGCTTATACACTTCCATCGCATCGATGGCATGTTTCAGCTTTCCCTTCACGTTTTCCAGCTCCGTGGTAGTTGCTTTAAGCTTGATGTTAGCCTTTGCGCATTCTTCCTTCCATGACCTTGCTTCCTCTTCAGGTTTTGCCTTCCTGTCCAGTACCAGGTCTTTCGACTCTTGGTCAAGAATCTCACCTATTTCTTTCACTAAGGCATTGTCCCGGCATAACATATGGGCACACAACTCCTTGTAGTTGTTGGTCTGTTGCAATTGTTCATATAACAATTGGTCAACCATCTCGTTGAATTTCCTCATCTCTTGCATAGTTGTATTTAAAATTTCCTGACACAGCTCCTTGTATTTTACAGCCTCTTGCTGTGCCATGAGTTCTCTGCCTTCTTGTTCTTGCAGGCCTCTCTTCACCTCCTGCAACCCAGCTTTAGTGGCTTCAAGCACCTCTACAAGCTAGTAAAATATAATAACCTATCAATCCATCCAACGATGCAAACTGAAAACTAACTGAATCTAACACCTATGAATTGTCTATAGCCTATCAACTTGTAACACCAAACGAAGTGCAAATATGAGGGTACGATGAAATCTGATTCTAGTGTATATGCTCATCAATTCGTTTGATCCCCAAATCTAGAAATCCCTAGGACGATAGGGGAAAATATAGTGGCTCAAACCAGAGAACTGACCTTGTCGAGCCGTTTCAGCTTCTTGTAGCTGGAAGGTGGCGGCGGAACCATCTTCCCGTCGCCTCTAGGATCCGCCATTCCTACCACGAGCCGTTGCAGATCTGCTCGTAGCAAAAGTCGAGAGTCTTTGCGAAGGCAGTGAAGTCTTTCGCCTGTGAATTACTGATTTATATTAAAGATTCACCTTACACAACCATAAGGAAAGTGTTTCCTGTTAAAATGACAGAACCAAGAAGTGGTGCAGTGGTAAGCAACGCAGTCTTGTTCCTATAGGTCTTTAGTTTGAACCCTTGCAATGGTAAGTTTTTTTTTTTGCAACATTTCGTGACCTAGCGAAAATGCTTACATGTGGGACCTCCATTTTATGATGACTTGGAACGACAGTAGGAAATAAGCAGTTTCGCGATCGTTACTCAGGAAGATCCTTCCAACAAAACATCAACAGACCGGACCAGCAAAACATCAACAAAATTAGCTCAGAATGGTGAGAGTGCTCAAAGCAAATCAGCATAATAAGATGGCATCTCAAAGCAACTCATCACCACAAAGTTTACACCATCAAGTAGCAAACATCATAACATGTGAGGTAGAAACATGTTTCTTAAGACATCAGTAGATCGACAATTCTCCCCGCATATAGATTCAAGGTAATATTATGTCTGGCTTCCTGCAGCTATCTATTCACCTTCTGCAGCTCGGCTTCAAGCATCACTTAAATCGATAAATTCTGAGGGTCGTTCATGTGATCTGAAGAAAACATCAGCAACAACTTTCATAAGATGGCATGTCGTGGTTATTCATCATTAAAAATTGTTCCAATAATCGTAACTACCTATTGTTCGATTCCATTTCCATGAACACTTGGACAAGTTCTGTTTGTGTTGGCTTACCCTTCTTCCTCTTCTAAAGCTCTGTGGTAGTATCTTCAAGCATCAATTTTTCAGTATCTCCAAGCTTCATGTTAGCCTTTCTGCATTCTTCTTTCCATGACCTTACTTCCTCTTCAGCTTTTGCTATCCTGCGTGTTAGCTTATTCAGAATAGCTTTAGTCCTACCATCCCATTCAGGATCAATCCAAACAAACGTCTGACATTATTTTCCTTGAGGCTGCAGACACCAAATACATATATGTTCATAAAATTGTCCATTTTCAACACTAATATCAAGAGTACAAGTACTATAAGTCTATTGAAATTTAAATAAGTTATTGTTTACCTGACCACAGGTTCCATACCGGCGCCCAAGGGTGGTGAAGCTTTCCCTGACAAGGATAGCATACCCATGCTGACACTTGTTATAAGGATCCACAACGATAAGATCAGCATCAGGAGGCTCTGATGTAACAAAATCAGTGGACCGAGCCACCACCAGATGCTAGTAAAATATAAGAACCTATCAATTCATAAAATGATGCAAATCGAAAACTAATTGAATCTAACACCGATTATCTATAGTCGATCAACTTCTAACACCAATTGCAATGCAAATCTGAGTGTATGATAAAATCTGAATCTATTGTATATAGTCATCAATCATCTAGATCCCCAAATCTAGAAATCCCCATCCCTAGGTCGACAGGGGAAAATATAGTGGCTCAAACCAGAGGACTGACCTTGTCGTCCTGTTTCATGAACTCGTAGCCGGGAGGTGGTGCATAAACCGCCCTCTCATCGCCGCTAGAATCCGCCATTCGTACCATGAGCCGTTGCAGATCTGCGCGTAGCAAAAGTTGAGAGTCTTTGCGAAGGCAGTGAAGCGTTTCGCCTGCAAATTACTGATTTATATTAAAGATTCACCTGAGCCAACCATAAGGAAAGTGTTTCTTGTTAGCATAACACAACCAAGAAGTAGTGCAGTGGTAAGCAGCACAGCCTTATTTCTTCAGGTCCCTGGTTCGAAACCATGCCATGACAAATTATTTTTGCAACATTTCGTGACCTAGCCTCTAGTCTGGCAAAAATGCTTACATGTGGGACCCTAGAACTATTTATGATGACTTGGAACAATCTAATTTTTGAAAAAAAATGCTTACATGTGGGACCCAACTGAATTTTATGACAACTTGGAACACTCTATTTAAAAATAATGCTCATGTGGGACCAAAGTTGGTTTATGACGCTGCTGACATGGCGAAAATGCTTACATGTGGGACCCTGGAAAAATTTATGACGACTTGGAACACTCTATTTTCGAAAAAATGCTTACATGTGGGACCCAACTAAAATTTATGACGACTTGGAACACTCTATTTTTAAAATAATGCTTACATGTGGGACCGATGTTGGTTTATGACGTTTTTGCAGAGCTTATGGCGTCACAAAACAGCATGGAACAGTGAATGCCCGCCTATAGTACCAACCGTAATGACGAAAGTTTTTTTTGTCACTAAATTTGCTCGGAAGTGAAATATTATGACGAGATCAGCCAGGAACGTCATAAATCAATAACGCTAAAATGTGGTTGCGTCACTAGTCAACGATTTTCTTGTAGTGAATAAAAAAATCATCCTAATAGGCTATGTTTACATGCAACATGTTGTCCTAAGCATACATGTGTTCCAACGAGTGTTACAACTTTCATGTAGAGCTTGTCTATAATCTAAGAACTTTGATTTTTTGAAATATATTTTGAAATTAGAGAACTTACAATAACATTTTGGAGTATTAAACAATTTCAAATTGAAAACTTATTAAGTTCACAACTTTAGGTATATTTGAGCTCTACAATTTTTTTGTATAGCTGAAGTCCTTTGAAAATTTAAAAGTTTATATTTTAAAACTAGAGAACTTAAACGGATATTTTGAAGTATCGTGCAGTTGCAAATGAAAAAATTTTCAAAAAAAGTTTTAGGTCTCGTCCAACTACACAATTTTGATATAAAGTTTATATCCATCTGAGATCATATGAAAAATTATAATTTTTTCCACCAAACCATTTTTAGAGGTGAGCCATATCACTCGCTTCTGGAAATCATTTTCGGAAGTGGGTGGTGCCATTACCCTTCCCATTTCGTCATTTCTAGGTGCGGATCACCCTTGGAAATATTCACCATTTCTAAGGGTGGGTAATCCCATCATCCACCCCTAGAAATGTTTTTTGGTGGATTAATTGCAGGGCCGTCCCTGCGGGTGTGCAAGGTGTGCGCTTGTACAGGGCCTCAAAACATGCAGGACCTCTTAATCATGTACTTAGCATGTAGTTATTGTTTGCTTCCAAGAGAAATGTTACATGCAAAGAGAAAGATACGCTACAAGCAAGACTACTTTAGGTGGCAATGTAATCATACAAAACTATATTAGCGCTCCCCACTAAGGAATTCTCTCAATCCTCAACACGCCACGTCATCCTCCATCAACGCGCCACGTCATCCTCCACTAAGCACCCCATCAATCCTCAACGCTCACGTCATCCTCCACCAACACGTCACGTCATCCTGAACTAAGCACCCTACCAAGATGCATTGATCGCTAATTCTATATCTATATTAAACTATATACTTCTCACATACGGTGCAGCCACATCTTCTTAATTGTTTGCACCGTCCAATCTAAAAATCTATATATCTATCTATATTAAAGTATACATAAACACTCCACTACAAAACATTGATTTCTATTTCTCTCAACATGTAACAATACGAAGAAATCATTTAGTGTGTCTGCTTCCAAATTTTACTTTAGTATTTTTATTTTCAAATTTCACCAAAAGAACCCGCAGCAACGCGCGGGGTATCACCTAGTAATAATGTATTGTGGTCTGCAGTCAGCCAATCAATATTTATATAGAGCGGCTTAAAGCAATGTGAGTGTGCTAGTGAATAAACTCTGTATTCAAGTTGTTTACTGATAATTTGAATTTAAATAGTATAATTGCACTTCCATAGATAGTTCACCAAAGACTTCAAAGCACATATTCACTCTTTTTCATGCTTGTCTCTGTTTAATCAAAGAATTGTACCACTCACATGAGTTAAACGAAAAGTGGAGAAGAGGATCACTATCTAACTTTATGCACAAATCCCAATGGATTAATTATAATATGGATCCAATCAACGTGTTTTGCAATATTTGTCAGAAATAAATTAAAAATAAACTCAAATGTCGGTGGCTTTATTTATGCACATTATTGTGCTAACTTTGACAAAACATATGGATTTTTTAAAAGAGGATAAAGTTAACCAAAAAATTTTCTTGACCATTGTTTTGTGAGGGCCTAGTTTTTTTTCATGGTACAGGGTCTCTCAAATGTCCGGGACGGCCCTGGTTAATTGCTAGAGTAACCACACTCCTTTTGTAGATGTGGTGGCAATTTCACCCGTACTAGAGAAAAAGGGACGATCCTACAAATCATTATTTAGTAGTGTGAATCATAACAAAATTATCAAATAATCGTAAGCAGCTGTAGCAACTAGCAATAAGTTGTTTCAATTCCTGAGGAGCAAATAAACTTTGAAAAGAAAAAAGAGCCAGTGAAGCTGTAAATTATGGCTCTTCTAGCAATCTAGCTCCAGCTTGCCGGTTCTATACAAAAGTACTACCGTTGGGTGGAGGTGCATCAAGCATATATGCCCGCTTCAGCATCAACTGCATCCTATTTTTGTAGTTTGTAAAGAAATGGGCGCTAACCCATGCCATGGTTTCTGATAAAGCCAGAAAAAAATAAAAAAAACAATCATTAAACTATACCAAGTAAAATGTTTTTCCAAATCTCTAATCTGACTTGCCCTTTTTTAAGGAAGGTAGGCTCTTATTTATTCACAATATATTTTGAGGTACATGTGAAATGTCTGGCCTCCCAAGGAGCCACACATATCTCTCCCTGGTTCCAGATTACAAACACTTTTAGCTAATACATGGGCCTCATTGTCCGAGTAATAAACTTCTAACTTTGACTTCCATCAAGATGGCCGAATATGCACACAGATTTTGCTTCTGGATATATATGATCACCTCTAAGCAATCTGAAGCTATTACACATTTGCGCACACCCATATCAAGAGCCAAGGAAATTGCTTCGTTGCAAGCTAATGCTTCTAGAGAAGGCAGATCGACAAGTTCATTAATCACCATGGCACTAGCAGCAACATATCTCCATGTGTTGTCTCTACACATTACACCAACATCACCTTTGTCTCCGGATCATGCTACAACACCATCAACATTAAACTTTAGAAGACCTTCAAGAGGAGGTATCCGGTTGGGAGCATGTTTTTTTTTTCTCTTTTATATGTATTGTTTCAGAGTCTTCAACAAACCCAACCAAGAACTTATCATCAAGCTGGAAATAAATCCAAAGGTTGACAGAGGGCTTTGGAACACATGTTCCTTTGAAGCCTTTCTATGAGCGCCCATATTGCCCAACATATAATTAGAAGTTTCCGAAACTCCTTAGCGGATAATGTTTCTTGCATATAAAGAAAACCATAGCTTTGGATTATGGATCTCTATTGCAACAATATGTTCAGTGTTGTCCTCATCTGCTAGTGCCCACACACATCTAGACATAGTACACCTGAACAGAGCATGCCACCATGAGTCAATATCAGCCCTACATATCTTGCACACACTCTATTCACTCATGGAGCTTTCTTTGAAAACTTCACCACTTGGCAAAGAGTTACGGGCTAATCTCCAAGCAAATATGTGATTTTTTTATGGTACCTTGACCTTCCAGAATAGTTTACATCTCCTGCTAGCTCCTTCAATATATCTGAGTTCTCAGCTCTAGAATCAAACCAATATTGTCATTGGTTCCTAGTGCGAACAAGCATTATGTAAGCAAATTTAATAGAGAATATGCCACTTCATCATAATGCCACGCCCAAAAATCATCTTACCGACTATAACAAAAAAGGAATGTTTTTAATTACCTGAGCATCCATATCACAAAAATAAATTTGTATAACATCATCTCCCCCTTGCATGGATGTATGATTTATTATCTCACTTACCCTCCTGGATGGACTTGGCGCTTTAGCTGCAATAGGATGCAAAGCAACATCCCTTGGAAGCCAATTGTGTTCTTTGACCTCCTCCTTCGAGTTCTCACTACAGTTCTTGCTAAAAAATATTGATGACTTATCATAGTTGATTCGTTGTCATGATGCATCACAGTAAGCCATAAGTCTTGATTCATATTGTTCAACAACATTTGCATTCGCTATAAAAAATAACAAATTGTGATCTGCAAACAACAAATGGCTGATTTTAGGAGCATTTTCAACAACTACAATTCCAACCTGTTGCATACTACTATTGTTTAAAAGACACTATAAGCCTTCAACACAAAGGAGGAAAAGATATGAAGACCTTGTCTGATTCCTCTAGCTTAAATTCTTATAACCTCTCTGCGTTGAAAAAATTACTTGATCGGTCAGCTGCCCTACCATGCGGTGGTTGGCCCTAACTATCGTACCATAGGACGGTTGGACCTAACCGCAGTATGGTAGGGCGGGGTCATACTGCCATGTGACATGGCATTTGGTTCCAAACGCCGTGTGGTACAACGTTTGGGATCCTACTGCCGTATGATACGGCGTTTGGTTCCTGACGCTGTATGGCACGACGGTAGGTGTATAGATTTGGTAATTTTGTTTGTGAGCATTTATTTTTGGAAAATCGAAGAAAAAATATATAAAAAATTCGAGAAAGATAACTCTAATCTGGTGTTTTGGTTCAGCCCATTCACAACCATTCAACCGGCCCAATCCAACCCGCGGTAGTGCGCTGTCGACCACGCGCCTCCGTGGCCGCCGCCCCCGTCCCGTCGCCCAAGCGGCAAGCGCCACCACGTACGTGCCCGCCGTCCGTCCGCCCGCCCGCCCGCTGTCCACAGACCACTAAACCCTAGCAAGCAGACGAAACCCCCCGCCCTGCCCACCTCATCCTCGAATTCGCCATGGCGGCGATGCCCGCCACCTCCTCCGCCTCCCCCTGCCAGGCGCCGTCGCCCGCCGGCCTGGGCCTCCCGCTCCTCACCTCCCCAGGCGCCCGCGCTAGTACCCTCGCCTTCGGCCGCCGCAGCCTCCGCCTCCGCCTCCGTGGCGCCGTCGCGGCCGCGCCCGCAGGTGAGGGTTCTACCGCGCCCCTCTTTCGGTTCTTAAACTCTATGCTTGAGTAGAAATGAGGGATCAGAAAGAAAGGGGGTTCTTTGTAGTTAGTGGCCGCAGTTGCAAATTTTCTGAGGCGGAGTGGCTTTGGTGAAGAATTTCAACTTTGTAGCTAGGTTGCGAATTTGGTAATTTTACATTACCAAATGAATCTTTTTTTCTTTTGTTCTTTATTAGTTCTTGTGAGAGGCTATGGAAGCTTCTTGTTGCATTCTGTACTGGTAATAATGATATAATTGACAGGCGAACTATGTCCGTTTCTTGTCTTGAAAGCTGAATTCTGTGGTCAGTTGGAGAGCACACTCAAATTGGCTTGCAAAGATTGTAATTGCTTAACTGCCTGTTGTGGACACCTTCAGCATACAGGTGCCATGGTTGGCAACCACAGGAGCACTGGGTGTAGAAGAGACAAAGTAGATTGATTTGGGAAATAGATAGCATATGTAAGAGAATGGATTGATTTCATCCATCACATAGCTGGCATTTATATATTCTTTATGGCCAAACCCTAACAGGGCTAGAACTTGGGACTGTATCTTGAGTTTCCAAACTCTAAATCAGATTTACTCTGCCTACTCTTGCTTTTTCATAATCTATATGCCAGCCTAGTGCCTGCCCTAACCTACCCGGACTCAGATATGTGCCACTGCCAACTGATTAAAGTCCATAACAGGTGTTTTTTCACTCAAAATTATGATGATGTGAATCAAAGCTGCAACCATTACAATTTAACTAGTGGTGGTCGGTTGTGTATTACACAACTGATGTTATCATCAGTCAAGCAGTAGTTCTTCGTACTCATGCATTTGAAGGTGCACATATACGTAAACAATCTGGACTGCTAAATCAGTAAGAGAATAAGTTTGCTCTTCAACATCATTTTTTTGTCCATATCCCTTACAATGTTCGTAGCATATATGTATAGTATCAAAGCATTGCTGATTCCGTATGAATTATGATGTAAAAAAGAGTGATTGACTGTAATCATGACATGTGAGGAAACAAATGTGCATTTGCACACACCAGTGTCAAACATTTTGGTTGTTCTGTTCTTCTTTTCTTTTCCTAAAACCAAGGCTGGCAATGTGTTAGTTGTCAGATTTTAGTCTAAATTCACCTTTCCCCGAATTTCTCTTGAAACTTCAATTATAAATGATAAAAACAAGAAGCAAGATTGAAAAGAGCACAACATAGGCTACACTCACAAGGTGTTATGCCTGACACTAACCTGGAAATCGTTCCTACCCATCATGATTTTGAACCCTGGCTGACACTACACCCATTTAGTCTACGGGATAACTTAGCATGTCTTTAATTTGAAAACGTGTGATAAGTTTTGTAGTCTCCTTTGCTCCTTGCTCGACTTGTATAACTTTCTCAATTGAAAAGGTTATTTTGATTTTTACACTAAATGAAGGTTATCTTGATGACTTGTATATTCCTTCGAACTCATTCATGTCATTTATTAGTTTAAGGTCATGCTTTGAGCATTCTCCTTCCAATAAGTTAGGATCTGTTCACCAGCCTTTGGGGCCTCAGTCTTGCAGCTCAAGAAAAATCTTCTTACTGCAATACCTCGGGGGAGGGCCTCCCCTATGGCTGAGTGTTTTTTCCTGCAATTTGTATGGAAATTTTTGTTTTGGGTGTTAGTGATAAAAAATATTTATATCAATATTCTACATGATTAAGGATGCCAATGAAAGAAATTCACTTGCCTTCTTAGTTTCATTTTTCTGTAGAAACAGTTTAGTGGTACTATGATTTATTGACTCTTTTTGACGTATTTTGTTGTAGACTTTTTTTTTAGTATATTTTATGATTATCTCTGTTATAGCGTTTTTGAGATCTTGTTCATTTCAGATGCTACAGCAGCAGTCCCTTAGCTGCTGCCTTTTCTTTTGGCTCAATGCATGTAGATTGACACCTCACTTTCGTTTGGCTTACTTGTGTGCAAATGCTTCATTTTGTCCAAAGGTCACAAACAAAACAAGTTTAAACTTCCTCAAAAGTATTTAACCAGAATGTCATTTTGAATTGTAGACATGCATGTATGTTTAAATGCCATGACAGCTTATTTAGGGTGTGTTTGGCACAGCTCCACACAACTTCAGATTTTAAAAATCAGCTCCGCTCTGAGTTTTTTCAGCCAAACGGTCTCAGCTCCAGCAGCTCTACCGCGGATCTGCTCCAAACAACAGTGGATCTAGCTCCAGATCCATGAATTTTCTGGAGCACCTCTTAGTTTTGTGGAGTTGGTGAAAATTACCCACCACTGCCATCAATAAGTGGAAACTGACCGATTCGTTTCTTTCTTTTTTTCCTCGCATCTTCTTCCTCCGTCGCCCACTCACGGCTTCACCGGAGCCATGCCCAAGCCCACGGCGGTGAGGTCGTGCGCCCGCCCACGAGGCTGCGCCCGCCAATGTGGTGATGCCGACATCGCCCCGACGCACCGCTGCTGCGCTCTGCACAGCTGCCGCTGCCGCCTCTCCACTCGAGCACCCACAACCAACCTCGCCTTCACTCCGCACCCGCTCGTCGTGCTTATCCTCCCCAAGCAGCCGGCCTCTCCTCCTCTCTCTTTTTCGCTCCCTCCCATCCCCTTGGTCATAGCCTGAGCCGAACGAGCAACACACGCCCGCCGGCCAAATCCGCCCCCATCCCTCAACCTCCCCCAAATTCCCCAAACCTCCACCAAGCCTACTCCTCTAGCTGCATCCTTGACCCAATAGCTTTGCCCACCGTCCACAAGGCCGCAGGAATCACCCATATTCCGGCAGCTTGAAGCTCCAAGCCGTGTGCCACTACCCATGGCGACCCTCGTCGCGGTGGGGCTGTGCGCCCGCCCGCCGGCGGCGAGGTGGTGCGCCTGTCCCGACGGCGAGGTGGTGCCCCTGACAGAATTTTTTTACTGACACGTGGGTCCACATGACAGTGAGAATTATGGAGCTATACCAAACGGTTTTAAGAATTTCAGATCCATGGTGGAGCAGCTCTACGGTGGAGCTGCATAGATCTGGAGCTACGTGGAGTTGTGCCAAACACGCCCTTAACATGGTTAGGAAGAACAGCTCCTACTAGTTTTTTCAGATGTGAGCCTACTAGGCATCCACAATTCTTTTGATACGGCAATTACAGTATTTGGGTGTATATAGTAGACTTGAGCTCAAAGCTCATGGTTCTCTATAGCTTCCGCTTTATCTATCCTT
Organism: Cenchrus fungigraminus; assembly: GCA_036936925.1. Taxonomy (NCBI): domain Eukaryota; kingdom Viridiplantae; phylum Streptophyta; class Magnoliopsida; order Poales; family Poaceae; genus Cenchrus; species Cenchrus fungigraminus. Next base: position 96,380,063 of record CM072770.1, read on the forward strand.
GAAAAAAAATTCTCCTCACTTTAATATCATACTTTTGTTTTAAAAGAAAAGGATTCCCTTCCTTATATGGCTGACATACTTTTCTTGTCTTGATCACAGGTCATCTATTTCTTGGTGTTCCCAAGCCACGATCCTCATATATTGCAGCCATTGGCGATGTGGCAGCAGTTTCCGATGATTATAAAGATAGCTCGCCATCAAGCAGTGGATATCCAAACAGTTCAATGGGTTCTTCATCTCATGAAGATAATCAACCAAAAAGGGTTGTTAAGATGAACCAAAAATCTAAAGACAGCAATAAAATGATTAAAATATGTGATAAGTTAATTGGTGTATTCATGGTTGATAAACCTACACCAACGGATTGGAGAAAATTACTGGCATTTAGCAGAGAATGGGACAACATAAGACCACATTTCTTTAAACGCTGCCAGGAAAGAGCAGATGCAGATCCGAACCCTGAGATAAAGCACAAGCTTCTCAGGCTTAGTAGAAAACTGAAAGAGGTAATGACCTTATTATAAATAATTGTGCTTCACCTAATTATTTAATTTAAAATTCCTATAATTGATATTAATATGATTTTCTCCCTTCTTTTTAGATTGATGAGGATGTACAGAGGCATAATGAACTTCTTGAAGTAGTAAAATCCACACCATCTGATAAAATTGGTGCTATTGTTGCTAAGTGGCGTAAAGATTTCACAGTGGAATTTTTCAACCACCTTTACTATGTTGCGGAGTCTTATAATGATGAACCTGAAAAGCAAACTGGTGAGGTGTACATGAGAACTTGACTATTATGTTGACAGTATCTTCTTGATGTCAACCCTTTTTTATCTTGCCATCTCTACTTCTCCAAATGTATCACATATCATGAAATGGAGAAACATATACTCTTGAAAATTTAATAATGTGCTTATCCTAATAGAGTTGTATTCGTCGTACAATTAACACCCTTGACAGTTTCATGTATAGAATGTATTTGTTTACTCATCATTTCCTTTCTCGGAATTAGTCAACGATTTCTGGCAACTTTATTTTTTGGAGCTTCCAATCTCATCCATTTGGACAGCAGAAGCTTATCTGAAGATAGAGATATTAATTTGTGTTGTTAGACCTATTGAACGGTAGTACTGTACTGATTCATGTTTTGTATGCTTGTAGAGTTGGCAAAGCTTGGAAATGATTGTGTAGATGCTCTACAAGCTCATGATGATACAACTGGGAGTCTTGAAGCTTTGAATGCTGCAGAATTGAAGTTAAAAGATATACTTAATTCATCTTCAGTGGATGCTGCTTGCAGAAAGATTGATGACTTGGCTGAGAAGAAGGAACTGGACTCTGCATTAGTGTTGATGCTTTCAAAAGCTTGGTCAGCTGCAAAAGGCACTGACATCACTAAATCTGAGGTAAATGGTTATAAGACTCAGCAAACATGTATGCTGTTGATTTGCTGTACTTTTTCATTTATCTTTCATAATTGTGCTCTGGTGCTCAAAATTCATATTTGATTATTTCATTATCTACCAAACACATCACAGGCAAAGGATATAATGTTTCATCTATACATGACTGCGGTGGCTAATCTCCAGAGACAAATGCCAAAGGATATTAGAATACTGAAGCATCTTATAATGATAGAGGATCCAAAAGAGCGGTTGAGTTCACTGAATGATGCTTTTACTCCTGGTCCTGAACTTCAAGGGGACAATGTTGATACATTGTACACGTAAGTACTATTGGTGCTTCAATGCATACCTTGTCAGTGTTCCTTCTGTTGTTTTCATGTCGTTTCTTGCCTGGCGGATTGCAGGAGTCCAGAGGCATTGCACACTTGGGCAAGTGCTATAATAGATGCATATTATAACAGCAGAGAAGGCACTCTCCTTGGGCAAGCAAGAGACTTGATGAACCCTAAAATTATCAAGAGAGTCGAAGAGATAGTAAAGATAATCAAGGACAAATACCTTTAATCTTTGGTTGTCAGAAATTTTGGGTTTTAACATTTCTACTGATTGCACATTCTTGCGTGTTGACCTGTACGAACTGCTTCCTGCAAAACTACCGGCATCATTCCAGGGTAACTCTACCCCACTGTCGACACCTTACAGATTAAAGGAAATGCAGATTGTTGTAACTCATTACATGAAAAGGTGATTGTAGCATGCAATGTAGCTTTCACATAGATCCATGTCTCGTACACGCTAACAGTGTTGTAACTGGTTTGACTAGTTTAGAATCAGAAGTCATATGTATACCCAAATGTCCTTGTAATGAGCTGATCAATGATCTCAATAGTTGTACGGATGGTGCTGACCAAACTATTTCAGCATGGCAAATGTTTCTGGACATGTTTGAGGCTTTGAGCCGAATGATGTAATAAGACACGGTCGATGCTGATATTTACAGCTATGCTAGCCGTGTCGTATAGTCAACAAGATAAACAAGTTGGTGTTTCCAGCTACAACTTCTCACTAGATATGTTTCGCTGCATTCTTATAAAAATATTGTTTGCTCTGCGTGCAGCTGCAGGTCAAAGAACTCTATGGAGTAAAAACCTCATACACTGGATTAACGCTTGTCCTGCGTCCACGTACATTATCCTCAAACCTATGCCGGCATATTATATTGAATAGACAATTAGTTTGTGATCTTTCAGAAATCTAATTTATATTGTTTACCGTAAGGTCATTTTCCGTCCTCCCCTAAATAATTTCTCCTCGATCTTGTTTGATGTTTCGTGCTATACATCTATAGTGCGATTGACAGTTAACAAAAAATTTTTACATGTATTTACTTTGGTAAAATAAACTACCTGTGGCTTTCATACACAAAGGTCATTCCAAATAAATAGCACACATGAAATGGAACTTCAAGTTGCTTTTAAATTGCAAAGAATTTAACCAAGATGTTGATTCCACATGCAAATCCAAATCAGCCATGGAATTTTTTAACTTTTTTTTTGTTTTCTACTGCTTTACAGTTGACATGCAATTAATGCTTGCATCGTTTTATACATTATCTCTTCAAAATCTTTGAATCTAAAACAAAGTTAAAACGTACGACTGATGGAGCTATTTGATTATTTAGCTCAAACTGTTTATTTATCAGACTTGTACGTACTACAGCTCAATGGTCTAACGATATTTGTGATTATTTAGCTCAAATTGTTGTGCGGATCGTGCAGACCGAGTGCTTATATTATCAGACTCATAGTACAGCTCAGTGGTTTAACAATATTTTGGGTAGTGATGCTGATGTCTACCATCTACCGTTGGACTACCCATGCATTCGATCGTCAGCAAGATTGAGAAGTGCGCGTATCTAACTACAACTTGTCAATTGATAAGTTAACTGTTTGCGTGTGTTTGCTTGCAAAGATAAATAGCCGTGCTTTTCATGCAAAGATCACTGCAAATAAACAAACTAGTGTGTGCGTGAAATGGAAACTCAACTTGCTGTTTGTTAGTCCAAATTGGATTTTCTTCTCATTAACCACACAAACCATAGCAATTTAATTACATATATATGCCAACCCTGGGTAGTCCAAATTGGATTTTCTTCTCATTAACCACACAAAAAAATTGGGGTTACTATGCTTTGACAAATGAGACGTTTGCATTGTTTGGACCACTACATCTAAGGTTTAACAAATTATTCCTGCATAGAAGAGGTGACAGTATATAATGGTTCAAAATGAGTTTTAACAGGGCAAAATAGCCTTATTCATCCCTCAACTTTGGCTCAAGGATCAAGTTCATCTCCCAACTTTCAAATTGGTCGATTTAGTCCCTCAAATTTCGTTTTTAGGTCAAACTCACCCCTAAACTTTTTAGTACGCTAATTTGATCCTCCATGTTTCATTTTTGGATCAAACTCATCCCTCAAATATCATTTTTCTATAAATTTCACTTTTCCTAACACCACCTTTTCATATGCAACTGGTACTCCTATATACAATGTGAGACTATCGATTAGTTTTTTTTGAAAGACCCGGAATGATTCCGGCTTAATTAATAAGAAGAAGAGAATTATAGGCGCCAGCGGCGCCAAGTTCAACCCGTCCAAGGACGGGCCAGGGCATCGGAATAGCCCTGCAACCAAAAATTTAAATTACAGGGATTACTCACTACGTTGGGTAACAACTAAAGCCGCTAAATGCTTTGCCCCTGCCGAACCCCACAATCGAGCCGTGTCCTTGATGTCTTCCACAATTCTTGAAACTGAAAGTTCTTTGTTAAAAATCCTATTATTCCTCTCACACCAAATTAGACTATCGATTAGTTACCATAACCAATTCTTATACATATATGATAAATCTATGGTGGATCATGTGCTCAACTCAACCTTTTTTATGCGCAACAAGTACTATGGGTCACTACTTTTTGCCAAACCATCCACTGCACTCATTGGTTTAGACAAGTTATTCTGAGAAAAATTCCTAATGACGTCATATGGAGGTAATATTAATGCTTAGCCATACTTAAAGGGTACTTATTCTTAACAAACTAAATCTTTATAATTATCGAGACTTACCATATGTGGCTCAAGAAAAAGTTGGAGGTGATCTTTATAGCAAACATACACGTGAAAGTGAAAGTGCATCTAGGCCCCTAAGTGGATTTTGGTGAATTGAATGACAAAGCGATTAAAGGACTAATGTATTTGTCTAAGATTGTGAGCAGGTTTTATTTATATATTCATGGGTAATTATTGGAGTATTTATTTGTGGATGGATGTTATATGACTCACATTGGAGAAGACAAATATATGGATGATCCTATTGCATGAGTGACAAATGTCAAGCAATAAAGAAGGATTAATATTGGGATAATTTGAGAAGGTCAATTCATTGCCTCCCATACTAGACATAGCTTGATTAAAATTATAAGGATCACAAAAGAAAAGATGGTAATTCTCTAAGTCAAGTGCAAGGCTTCATATATTTATTGAAAGAGGACACAAGGATGAGTGTACACGTTATGGTTCTAATTTGGAAGCTTGCACATTCGTTGTCAATCAAGATCAAGCATTTGAAGCGGGTTTTCAAATGAAGGTCAATTTTGTATGAAGCAAAGTGGAACTCAAAAGTGGATTGGATAAGTGATGAAGAGATCAACCGAGATGTTTAGGGTGAGGAACTAAGCAATCTTTGGGGCCGTAGCTAAGCCGCCATTAGTGTTTTGCTAAGGTGAAGTTCTAGCATCCGTGGGGTCTTCAAGTATCATATCCAAACCTTAACCGAGGGAAGCAATGCAAGTCATCAACATGTTATGATAGACAATATGGAGTGACTTATGGATCCAAGTGTGCATTCCTATGCTAGATCGAAAGATCCTAAGTCATTAGCTCAAGTATGGACAAGCTCAAGTCAAAGGCTAAGTTGGAAGCCCTCAAGTGGACATTGCTCAAGTATGGCAAGATTGAAGACATTCAAGCTCAAGAGGTTTACAAAGTGTTTTTATTTATTCTTGAGTATAGGTATGTCGTACTATCAAGAGGGATGCAACATTAGCGAGTTGACCAAGTCAAAGTGCTCATTAGTTGACCTAAGTGAGATCTAGCCTTGAGAGCCTTAGAGTGTGCTAACAAACCCTCCTAACCTAACCTGAGCCACTTCATCTCTTTGGTGAAGTGTTAGAATCATAGAAAGGGTTTTGGGGGTGTCTCGGGCCTGACCGGTCTGACCGGTCAGGGGCACCGGTCTGACCGGTGCCGCTAGCCCCAACGGCTAGTTTTTCGAACACCGGTTTGACCGGTGTGGGGCACCGGTCGGACCGGTGCCTCCCGAGGACTAACGGCTAGTTTTCTCCTTGAGGGGTATAAATACCCCAAGCCTTCCTCAGTTGAAGGCTGCTATTTCTAGTGCTTGTGCTGAGGTCCTAAGCCATTTCTAGCAAGTCCTAAGCCTTAGTGGCTCTCCCCAACCATCTCTTTGTGAGATTTGTGGATTCAAGCCACATCCTTTGTGTTGGGTTGAGAGAGTGAGCTCAAGAGCGTCTTTGTGAGCTAACAAGAGCATTTCCATAGCTTGAGCACTTCGGTTTCGCGTCTACAAGCTTTGAAGCATTTGTTACTCTTGGAGGTTTACCTCCTAGACGGCTAGGTATCGCCGGCTAGCTCCCAAGGTTGTGGTGAGCAGCGGGAAGTTTGTGAGGGCTGTGATCTTGCCTCTTCGTGGAAAAGATCGCCTTAGTGGAAAGGAGGAAAGTGGTTGAAAGAGACCCAGCTTGTTGTGGGAATTGTCCCTTACAAGCTCCTCAACGGAAACGTAGCCGTTCCTTAGTGGGCGGTGAACTTCGGGAAACAAATCCTTACGTCTTTGTGTGGTTTGCCTCTCTAAGTTGTTTTTCTAGCATAATTGATTGGCTTCCGCTTCGATCTACTTGGGTGTGCTACTTGTGTGTGCAGGGCTCATTACTCTGCTTGTGATCATCTACAAAGGCCACTCACCAAGTTTGGTTCGTGCTAGAAGTCAAGAGGAGCTTGAAGTTGTGTTTGCAGGTGCTCTGTGCTACACCGGTCTGACCGGTGCCTCCTATGAAGTCCAGTGAGAGACCGGTCTGACCGGTCACCACCACCGGTCTGACCGGTGGGCACTGTCAGCTCAAGTTTTTGGGGAAAAAAAGTTTAATTCGGTCGTCTCGCCTATTCACCCCCCCTCTAGGCGACATTAAGGTCCTTTCAATTGGTATCAGAGCTTGGGAAATCCTTCGTGAAGAATATGAAAAGCCCAAATGGATTGATCAAAAGCAAACCATGGAGAAGGCACTTGAGGAGAGCTCTATGTCTCCATCCAACATCAGTGAGCCTCAAGTGTCGCTTCCCAAGCAAGGAAAAGGCCAAAGAAGCAAAGACCATGTCCCTCTGCAGGGACCGGTCAGACCGGTGGCACACACCGGTCAGACCAGTGCCGGCAGAGGTACAACCACCTGCTTGATGGCCAAGAAGGAAAAGAAGAGAAGAACCAAAGGAGGAAAGATTGAGAAGAATGAAGCTTCAAGCTCCTTGGCCAAGGAACTTGAGGCTCTCAAATCCGAAAATACCTCCTTGGTTTGTAAGTATGATTCACTCGCTAGACAATATGATAAGGTTATCAAATCCTTTGCGTGTGTAGCTGCAGTGGATTAAGAAAATGAAAGGCTTAAAGAAAAGCTAGGAAAGCTCACTAGTGAGCATATGGCTCTACAAGCCGATCACAAGGGACTTGAGTGTTCCTATGAGAAGCTTGTCGATTCTTATGCAACACTAGAGATAGCCCATGAGGTTGTGCTTTCATCGGTAAAATTTATGCAACCTCTATCTCACACATGCACATGCTCACAAGTTCAAATCGATTTATCTTGCGCTAATGATTGTTTGTCTCAAGCAAGCCAATCTAGCATTGAGCATGTACTTGTAGAATCTTGTGATGACCTCATTGCTAAAGAAAATGATGAACTCAAGCAAGAGGTTGAAAAGCTTCAAAAATACTTGTATGTATTGAAGGAGAAGAGCAAAGTGCAACCTTCTCAAGATAACCGTGAAGACATGGTGAAGAAGCTTGAGAAGGGATCAACCGTCGCTAGCTTAACCCCTCAACAACACACAAGGACCCACAAGCACAAGATTCAAGAAAAGAGTAAGGTTGGGCAAGTCAAGTCCAAATATCGCCCAACCAAGCACAAGGCACAAGAATCGCTCTCCAAGAAGCCTAGAAGCTCAAACAAGTGGAGAGTGTGCTATAAGTGAAGAGAGAAGGGTCACTTTGCCGACGCTTGCCCAAGTACGATGATAAGCGGTGCCATTGACCGTGACCGGTCAGACCGGTGCATGCCACCGGTCAGACCGGTGCCGGCCAGGGCAGCCCCACCTCAAGCAAACAAGGCGAGGAAGACTTCTTCTCCAAGAACGAGGCTCAGAAGCAAGCATGGACAAGAAATTACAAGGAATGATGTGACCAACAAGAACAAGAGCCGCATTTGCTATGAATGCCGTCAAAAGGGTCACATGGGTAAAGATTGTCCAAATGGTAACATTCCTAAATCAAACCTAGTCCATTATGATTTCCGTAAGCTCAGGAACGATAAGAGTGGGACTTGTGCTATGAGGGAGATTAGTTCACCTCAATCTAGCATGAGAGCCATTTGGGTTCCTAAGCACCTTGTGGCTAACCCCATAGGACCCAACAAGTGTTGGGTACCAAGAAATGCTTGCTGAGCTTGCAGGTTGAAAGAGATGCATTGAACACATGGCTAGAAGGCATGAAATTCACTTTTGATTAATTGGCCATGTGAAGGGCAAATTCATATAAATCTTGAATTCAATAACATCTCGGTAACTAGTGCTCTTTGTTGAGTCTTAGTCACTCTTAGTTCTTCGTGAACACTCATGTGACACTTATCTTGTACGAGTGAAACATGAGGTAGTGACTTTGACATCTTTATGAAAATATACTCTCTCATGCCATTCGATGCTTTTAATGGCTCTCTAGAAGAGCATTGCCTTGTCTCTGTTGCAGGTCTCAAATTAGTGATGTGTTCACTCAATCAAGGGACAAGAAATTGAAAATCACCAAAGGAGTGACCACTGGGGGTCACCGGTCTGACCGGTGACAAGCACCGGTCTGACCGGTGCCGGCCCAGTGAGTCAGGTCAGCGGGTGACCCGGCCTCTGTGCCCGGGTGACCCGGTATGCCTCTGTCTGCTGTCGGGTGACCCGACCCCTATGGCCGGGTGACCCGGGACTGAACCGCTTTTCATGAAAAAGGGTGATTTAGCGTCAAAGGTAATGAGAGACTTGACACATTTCAATTGACAAACTATTTATGTGTCTTGACCAAGTTTGGAATGAGCCTCACCATATTCTTAATTGAATAAAGTGCTTTGTTCGAGAAATTCAAATATCTCTAGCACTACTTAAGGGGGAGCTCATTGCAACACTTGTGTCACTTGTGGGACTAACAATTTCTTCTAGTGATCTTGTAGTCTCATTTGTTTGTGCACCACTAAGCAAGCTCTAAATAAGTAGCTTTATCAAAGAACAAGTAAGAGCTAGCACTTTTCAAAATTTAATATATGCACAAATGAAATGGTCTTAAGGCAAAGGTATGTTTTCATGAATCTCATTGAATACCGTAATGCATCTAGGCCATTATATCATGCTAGTGTGTCATTCTTAGCATGTAATTGCTTTGAGTGAATTTTTGTGTGCCTCTTTAGATATTTGGTTGATACCTTTGCGTTCACTCGACTTTGTGTCTCGTGGTTGAGGGTATGAGCCAAATATGCTTGAAAAGCTACACATTTGAAGTGGATGCATGCACTTTGTGACATAGGATAGACTTTTCAAAATTCAACTAGCATGTATAGGAAGTGTGCTCATTTTGAAAAATATTTGATTCTTGGTCTTTGTGACCCAATCAATTTAGTTGTGACTATAGTTCCCCTTGTTTGATTGATGGCTAGTCACAATTAAGAAGATTCTTTCAAGTCCATAAAATCTATCTTTATCTCTCTCTCTTGGAAGAATCAAGAATTATCAAATAAATTGGATTATCCTCCATTCTTTCAAGACTTGATGAATTTTGGATCAATATCAACTCTTTATCTCTTATCCAAAACATCTGAAAGAGTTAGGATCAAAATCTCTCTTCTTGGCTCAAAGTCATTTTCTCAGGGGAGCACCGGTCTGACCGGTGCCCACCACCGGTCTGACCGGTGGTACCCCTGAAGTCACATCTTCTTTATTCTGAGACCTAAGTGGATGCAAAGTGTCTTATAAAATACCAGAAAAAGTTTTCAGATGAAATTTCACAAAATGGGAAAGAAGGATCAGAATTTCCGAGGCTAGGTCGGTTCTACCGATAGGGATTCTCTGTTGAATTTACTAAAATCATCGGTACTACCGAGCACGGGTCGGAAAAACCGCTAAAGGCTCACTGGCTCGACCAAGTGCAGTCACCGGTGGTGCCCGGCTGCAACCCGTGGGCCAACAGTAAAAAGAATCTATCTTTTACCCTTCACCTTTCTCTCTCTTCTATCATTCACCAGCATTCATCCCTATCCAAAACCGTGAAGGCCAACTCTCCTCCCTCCTTCCACCTCTCTCTTCTCCCATGGAGAACTAAGGTTTCAACCAAGGGAAAGCCTCAAGATTGGAAGCAAAAGGATCTCCCAAGGCTCCTCCTCAGTTTCCTCTTCAAGTTCTTTGGATTCCTTTCAAGTTCTTCTCTCCAAAGGTATTCAAATCTTCGTTTTGCCCGATCTCTTTACTCCGTGCAAAGATTTGAATTTCCTTTGGTGTATCATCTCTTGAGAACCCCTAGAAGACATACCTATAGATCCATAAAGTTTCGTTGGACACATTGTGAGAACCCAAGATTTGGGGTCGGACGGGCTTCACCGGTCTGACCGGTGGCGCATGTCTAGCCCCAAATTTTGTTTTCTTCATGTTTTTCAACACATATCTGTGTAGGATTGTCTCCTGAACATCTAGATCAAATCTTAGATTCATAGCTACTCAGTTTGAAGATTAGGGCCATTGGCTCTGTTCTGGGTAGCACCGGTCTAACCGGTGCCTCTCACCGGTCTGACCGGTGTGGCCTAGAGCAGACCCAATTGTTCTGAACTTGCAAAAATCTTTTTCCATATCGATTCAATCTGGTTCCTAGAGTCTTATACACTCTTGTCATCTTTTTTGTGACTCAGGACAGCAGCTATGGTCAGGGAAAAGGAGGGTGCTAAGAAGAGAAGAGAAGAGGTGTATGCTCGCAGAGAGACTGCTCCCGATGACTTTGGGGAAGGGGGCAGCACCATCAATGTCAGCGGGAAGAGATTGAAACCTCGTTCAGCTCGAGGGAGTGCAGAGGCACCTAACCTTGGAGGTGACACCGGTACTAGCAGTGATGACAATGTTGAGGATGAGACCTATCAGGGTTAGTATGATCTGAGGAGGCACCAGGAGGCTGGTTCTGATGATGGTGAGTCCGACGAGGCAGAGGATGAGGATGAGGAGGAAGAGGAAGAAGAAGAGGATGTGGATACCATGGATGAGGATGATGATGATCAGGGTAGGTTGAGAATCATGCCACCTACTTATATCTATCCTGACAGGCCAGTGAAGTAACATGGTTCGGGCATGACTAAAGCCCTAAAGAAGTTGAGGAACAAGAACCCTTATGAGGAGGCAAGGACCGCATCCGATCCAAGGTTTTGGGCTAAGTTTCAGCAGGATTACTATGCTACAGTGATCATCAAAAAGCCCAAAATCACTCATAAGGCACAATATGTGGATTGGGAGCATATGGCTAGGAAGAATGACCCCATTTTTAATGAAATCATAAGCAACTGTGAGAGGCAAAGGGTCAAGGAGCTTATGGGTTTCCGACAAGATTGGAACAAGGAAATAATAGCCCAGTTTTACGCCACCGTGCACTTTGGACACATTGGTACTGAGAGGGCTATGATTTGGATGACCAATGCCCAGAGGTATTCCATCACTTTCCCTAGGTTCTTAAGGTGCTTTGGGATCATGGCGGGAGACAAGGACTTAAGGCAGCTCCATGATGAAGGGGAGCTCGACAAGGATGCCTTGCACCTTATGTACCCGAGAGGTGACCATGCTTATTATGGGAAGGTGAAGAATCTCTATACCTACTATGTTGTACTTAATAGACTCCTTAGGGTGTCTATCACACCTAGAGATGGGAATCCCTCTGAGATCACAAAATTTCAGAAAAACTTGATGTTTGCTTTGAGGCCGGGAGCTCCGGAATTTAGTGTTGGGGATTTCATTTGGCAAGAAATCAAGCATTTATCCGAAGACCCCAAAAGGATTTGCAGCTACAGTCCCTATATCATGTACATGGTTGAAAAGATTGCAAAAACAGAGTTTCCCAAAAATGTGACACACAAGCCATTGAAGCTCAAACCTAGCAAGAATCCAAGGTTTCCATCTCCTAGAGCAGAGCAAGCACCTGGCCATGAGGAAGGAATCATTGAGGAGGGCACTACTCAGTCAGATAAGCCACAGACAGGACCTCAGGCCGTCACCGGTCTGACCGGTTCTGAGCACCGGTCTGACCGGTGGGGAGGCTGGGAGTAGCACAGGCCCCGCAGATCCACTTCTCTATTAAGGAAGTTCCTCAATTTCATCTTTGGCATGTGTAGGAGTCAGCATGACATCCAGGTGGAGCAACAAAGGTCTAAAAGGGTAAACAAGCAAATGAGGGACACGATGAAGTTGATGCACAAAGCTCAAGGGTTTCAACCGCCTCACTCTCCTCCATCTCCTGAGTCTCCACAGGTTGAGATACCCTCCTTTGAGGATAGGATGAGAGGTTGGGCCAATTCCAACATGCTTAATCAATATGGGCCTATGTTCTTTGAGTCCGGGCAAGAACAAGGGTCTTCATCATCGGCTCCTCCTCCACCTCCACCGTTTGTACCCCCTCACCCGGATATGCCTGGTTCTTCTCACTTCATGGAACAAGAACAAGCTCCTCCACCTCCTCCACCTCCCGAGCAAGGACAAGATTGGGGCGCTCACTTCTCCGCGGAGATATTTGGCTATAATCCATATTACTATGGTACGGACAGCGCTCCTATAGCTCATCCCTCTGAAATCACTATCTCTAATTCCATTTATCTAAACTCTCCTATGCATTGGATTTTTGAGATTTCTCAAATAGGAGGGCGCTCTCACCCAAGAGACGGATCTCAGGGACAGTGATCGACAGCTACTTCTTCTTCAAGCCCTTCTTGGACGCTTGATGACAAAGGGGGAGAAGATTTGGATTAAAGACTTAAACTCAGTGTTGCTGTCTGTGTTGCACCGGTCTGACCGGTGCCCTGCACCAGTCTGACCGGTGCTGGCTGGCTGATGAGAGCAGCTGTGTAATAAGCTAGAACTTTATCTTAGTGGACTTGAGAACATTTGTGTGAGTACTACTGTGTGTTTGAACCTTTATTGTAATAATTAAGCGACTTTATTGCTAGATTGTGATGCATGTATTGTATGATGTATTGTTTGTGTTGGCTAAATGGAGCAAGGTGATCTAAGCCGGCTTGCAACCCCGGCCTGATCACTCTGGACCAAATAGCACGCACACCTTTTGCTTTGTGCTCTGGCTGGACCTGACCGGTCAGACCGGTCAGGGGGCACCGGTCTGACCGGTGCCGCTCCGTCAGGTGTGCTGGCTAGACCTGACCGGTCTGACCGGTCGGGGGCACCGGTCTGACCGGTGCTGCCTAGTCAGTACACTTGTTATTTGCTTTGTGCATAACCTGTCATACGCATCACGGATTTTCATTTGTCGCTTACTCATGTTGTACTCCACTGATTCTGAGATATAGGGGGAGCTCGCACGCGCTTTCTCCCAAATTTGTGCTATTGGCATTTAAGGCCAAATTTTTGAAATTCAACTCAAAGCACAAATTAAGGGGGAGCTCTAGCTATACATAAGAATCTAAATGCGCTTTAATGTTTTATTTGTAAGCTTTAATCGAGTTGTCATCAATCACCAAAAAGGGGGAGATTGAAAGTGCATCTAGGCCCCTAAGTGGATTTTGGTGAATTGAATGACAAAGCGATAAAAAGACTAATGTATTTGTCTAAGATTGTGGGCATGTTTTATTTATATATTCATGGGTAATTATTGGAGTATTTATTTGTGGATGAATGTTATATGGCTCACATTGGAGAAGACAAATATATGGATGATCCTATTGCATGAGTGACAAATGTCATGCAATAAAGAAAGATTAATATTATGATAATTTGAGAAGGTCAATTCATTGCCTCCCATACTAGACATAGCTTGATTAAAATTATAAGGATCACAAAAGAAAAGATGGTAATTCTCTAAGTCAAGTGCAAGGCTTCATATATTTATTGAAAGAGGACACAAGGATGACTGTACACGTTATGGTTCTAATTTAGAAGCTTGCACATTCGTTGTCAATCAAGATCAAGCATTTGAAGCGGGTTTTCAAATGAAGGTCAATTTTGTATGAAGCAAAGTGGAACTCAAAAGTGGATTGGATAAGTGATGAAGAGATCAACCGAGATGTTTAGGGTGAGGGACTAAGCAATCTTTGGGGCCGTAGCTAAGCCGCCATTAGTGTTTTGCTAAGGTGAAGTTCTAACATCCGTGAGGTCTCCAAGTATCATATCCAAACCTTAACCGAGGGAAGCAATGCAAGTTATCAACATGTTATGATAGACAATATGGAGTGACTTATAGATCCAAGTGTGCATTCCCATGCTAGATGGAAAGATCCTAAGTCATTAGCTCAAGTATGGATAAGCTCAAGTCAAAGGCTAAGTTGGAAGTTCTCAAGTGGACATTGCTCAAGTATGGCAAGATTGAAGACATTCAAGCTCAAGAGGTTTACAAAGTGTTTTTATTTATTCTTGAGTATAGGTATGCCGTACTATCAAGAGGGATGCAACATTAGCGAGTTGACCAAGTCAAAGTGCTCATTAGTTGGCCTAAGTGAGATCTAGCCTTGAGAGCCTTAGAGTGTGCTAACAAACCCTCCTAACCTAACCTGAGCCACTTCATCTCTTTGGTGAAGTGTTAGAATCATAGAAAGGGTTTTGGGGGTGTCTCGGGCCTAACCGGTCAGACCGGTCAGGGGCACCGGTCTGACCGGTGCCGCTAGCCCCAACGGCTAGTTTTTCGAACACCGGTCTGACCGGTGTGGGGCACCGGTCTGACCGGTGCCTCCCGAGGACTAACGGCTAGTTTTCTCCTTGAGGGGTATAAATACCCCAAGCCTTCCTCAGTTGAAGGTTGCTGTTTCTAGTGCTTGTGCTGAGGTCCTAAGCCATTTCTAGCAAGCCCTAAGCCTTAGTGGCTCTCCCCAACCATCTCTTTGTGAGATTTGTGGATTCAAGCCACATCCTTTGTGTTGGGTTGAGAGAGTGAGCTCAAGAGCGTCTTTGTGAGCTAACAAGAGCATTTCCATAACTTGAGCACTTCGGTTTCGCGTCTACAAGCTTTGAAGCATTTGTTACTCTTGGAGGTTTGCCTCCTAGACGGCTAGGTGTCGCCGGCTAGCTCCCAAGGTTGTGGTGAGCAGCGGGAAGTTTGTGAGGGCTGTGATCTTGCCTATTCGTGGAAAAGATCGCCTTAGTGGAAAAAAGGAAAGTGGTTGAAAGAGACCCGGCTTATTGTGGGAATTGTCCCTTACAAGCTCCTCAACGGAGACGTAGCCGTTCCTTAGTGAGCGGTGAACTTCGGGAAACAAATCCTTACGTCTTTGTGTGGTTTGCCTCTCTAAGTTGTTTTTCTAGCATAATTGATTGGCTTCCGCTTCGATCTAGTTGGGTGTGCTACTTGTGTGTGCAGGGCTCATTACTCTGCTTGTGATCATCTACAAAGGCCACTCACCAAGTTTGGTTCGTGCTAGAAGTCAAGAGGAGCTTAAAGTTGTGTTTGCAGGTGCTCTGTGCTACACCGGTCTGACCGGTGCTTGGCAACGGTCTGACCGGTGCCTCCTGTGAAGTCTAGTGAGCGACCGGTCTGACCGGTCACCACCACCGGTCTGACCGGTGGGCACTGTCAGCTAAAGTTTTTGAGGAAGAAAAGTTTAATTCGGTCGTCTCGCCTATTCACCCCCCTCTAGGTGACATCAAGGTCCTTTCAGAAAGTATACCAAGATAACTAAGATATTCAAATATAAAAATTTTGAGCTCTTGAGGGATAGTTCTGACTTCTGACCTATTTGAGGGACTAGATTGGCCGGTTTGAAAGTTGAAGAACGGGTTTAATCCAAGAGCAAAAATTGAGAGACTAGATTCATCGATTTAAAAGTTGAGAATGAACTTGACCCTAGAGCCAAATTTGAGGGACGTAGACGAGTATTTTGCCTTTTAACAGCATCAATTCTAGTGCGGTTTGAGCTCCTATATTTTTGTGTATAAAACTATAAACTTTTCCCAAACAGTATTCGAATTGAATCACCATTTTGGTCCTACGTATCTAGTTTCATTGTTCGTTCCAGAAAGACCCGGAAGCTTTGCGACACAAAACACTTGGGCACAGTGTCAGAATCTTAAATGAAGGGCTTCTCACGCTCCAACCACGTACACCGCACGTCCGCCCATCGAAGTCGTAGCTGCGCCAGCACCGGCTTTCCCCCCATCTTCGATCTGCACCACCAAATCCAAGTTGACCCGCCGGAGGTTGTGCTGTGTAGCTCCTGCCACTGCTCCGATCGCACCGCAGGTGCTTCATACGAGTTGTCGCCGGTGCTCAACTGCTCATCATAGCCACCGCGGCACTGTGAGGGGCCGTGGCTAGGGATCCGGCGCAAATGAGCCTCCTCGCGTGTCTGCTTGTGTGCCTCCACGTACTGCACCCCTACGGTGCGCTTGACTGCTTTGGAATGCTATTGTGTGCGTGATTGGTGCAAGGAACGGGAGAAGATTGTGTAATGGTACCAATTTTATTTATAATTCGTTTTATAATTCATTTGATATATATATTGTTTCTAATTTAATTTGATACATCAATACGAAGTAACGAAACAAAGAAGAAAGAACTGCACCTTTGTAATACCACTTCCGGTTAACAATCATTGATACGTTTTTTCAATTTACTCTGGTATGGGTACGTATTTTGTTTCCATATGCCAGCATGTGCACAGCTCTGGTTAAAAATTGAAGCACTGAGGCTTGGTCTGGAAGCATGGAAAGCTCTGGACTACGTAGAAGGTACTGCTGTGATCTTTTGCAACCTCCACGTCGCCACTGCCAGCTGCATCTCTACCATCTGCCGTTCACAGTCCAAGGGCAATAGCGTCATTTCTATCTATGATAATTTCACATTCAAACTCTAGAAGTGCACTAATAGTGGGACAGAGGTGTACCACTATTTAAAACAGACTAATATGAAATGATCCAACAGTTGAGACTCCGACACCAGACAAAAGATCCCTTGTCGATGTTACTGGATCCAAGGCTGGTATCTTGATCGCCACCATTTTGGTAGCTGCAACCCAAAATCTCCTCGCTATGAGGCATTCAAACGCCACATGAAACAAGGATTCACCCCTCCTCCACATGATTTAAAGAAATCCTCTCGTTGACCCTATTTAGTTTTCAAAAAAATCCACCATCCACCCGTCATATCAATCTTTGAATACTAATTAGGAATATTAAATGTGAATTAATGACAAAACTCATTCCATAACCTCTACCTTAATTTTTAGACGAATCCAACAAGCCTAATTATGTCATGATTAGACAACATTATGCTACAATAATCAATATCTAATGACGAATTAATTAGGTTTAATGGATTCATCTTGCAATTTTCGATCCATTCATGTACTTATTTTTGTAACTAGTCTACATTCAGTACTCCTAACAGACTTTGAAAGATGACCCAAAAACCTATGCAATTAAACGGAGCCATACGTGTCTCCTCTTGACCTCTTCAACTCCTTAGTGGGCAGAAAATCATTAACAACACGCCACCAGAATATACGTATTTTCGGTGGTACAATTAGCTTACATAACTTTTTTCACGGTCCGGAATCATTTGATGTACTAGTGTCATTAGTCCTTGCTTCCTTCTGAAGCTGCTCTGCTTTCAGATATCTATACGCTGAGCGGACCGAGTAAATGCCATTTCTTTCAAAATTCCGGGCCATCGAGTCTTCCAACATTCTAACTCTCGGTCTGATCTTGAATCGCGTCTGCATCAGTATGTATGAAGGTCCTCATTCCACCTTCGTATCCCTGGAACAAACAGCTCCTCCACCCTCTCCATATTGTTTGTTCTCTTCTCCTGTGATTTGCCTTCAAAAGGAAAAAACTCTGCGAATCCTTATCGTGGTGATAGATGTCGATTTTTGGATCTGCAAAGTGATGGTCTGACCTTCACGACAGTAGGTTCAAGAACAAAAGATAAATTGTTGTAGAATAGCGGGGATAACTAGCTTTATACCTGGCACAGGTTGGATGCGACCAAGCGTCGGGAGAGAGGCACCGAAACCGCGAAGACTTTGACTCGATCTCCAAACGACCGCAGAACCACAAGGCGGAACTAAACCACACAATACGGCGCAGCTGAATGGAAGCCATATAGCACGAAGTAGCGGAACCCAGAGGGATATCTACATAAGTCCAAGAAGAACAAGGAAGAACAAGGGTGTGAAAGACACTCAGCAACATCGGCTGCGACAAACCATATGAGGCTATCAATTCAAGATTATCAAAACTTAGTTTTTGGTAGTACATAGAAGGGTATTTATAATAGGAACAACCCTCCTAATTGGGTGTGAATTCGAGATGGAAATGAAAAGGCTAAGCATGTGAAAAGGCTCCCCGGAAATCAACTCCCGAGGTGGACTCGCGTGGTTGTTGATCTTTTGTGCAGTCTCCACTAAATCTGTCATAACTCTTTATTGGGAAGTCCAATAGACATATTATTTATTGCATTGGAAAGTTGACTTCAAGCCCGTTCCAACAAGTACCCATGGAGCTCCTGAGACCTCAAGACCAAAGAGTTATGGTCGATTCATTATGCAGGTCCCAACTGGTCTGAATGGAAGTCCGAAGTGAACCTCCTGAATTCTTATTTCGAACCGGTGATTCTTGGTTTCCAAGCTGGTCCGAACAGTTGTCCGAACGGAATCCTCCTGGATCCTTGGTTTGAGCTGGTGATCCTTGGTCCGACTGTTTCTTGTTGTTTACTTCTTCTTCATGTTTAGTTGTACCGTCTTCTTCATGTATATACCTAAGGACAACCAAAGTAGAACATTTAGATAGTATAACATCCTCATATATTTTTAAATTAATTTCAGCAAGGAAAGCATGCACCTTGTGTTGGAGTTTCATAGCAGGGTTGCATGTAATAGGTCCTTGGATCACTTGAGATTGTGTGCCCGGTGTATGATCTTGTGTAACTCGTGGGATGTCCACATCATCCTCCCCCTCTTGAAAAGGAGTCGCCCTCGACTCTATTGTGTAAGTGTGGCTTGGCATGTGCACATCACGTGGTCGAGGTGCGAGCTTGCCCGACGCCGTGGGGACACCCCGGCTGACACCGATCGTCGTCGCCTCTCATCTCGGAGTAGAGTAATTGGTGTAGCACAGAGATCGCTAGGTTATGTGTACGAGTGAACATATATATATAGTAGAGTAACACTCTCAGTTCCAAATTACTATTTGTTACAATTTTTCACACTCATAACTTTTGCTATGTACTTGGATGTATTTCCTCCATCTTCAAATGTAGGCCCTATTTGGCACCACTCCTCTAGACGGAGGAGCCGGAGCTGGAACGGGGGAACTGGTTTTTTAGCTCCTCCAGCTCCACCTATTGGGCAACAAAAATAGCTCCACCTCTTACATTTAGTCTAGTAGAACAACTTCACGCTTGGAGGTATTTGGTGAAGCTCCAGCAAAAACAGCTCCAAAACGGCTCCGAGAGTTGTTTTGGAGCTCTACCATACTAGCCCGTATAGCGGGTTTCAACTTCTTGATATACATAGATTTGTTTCTTGTTTTGCCCGTATACATAGATTTGTTATGTATCCCGACATAATTAGGTGCATATATATCATAATCTATACATGTAGAAAATATAAACAACCTAAATTTTGAAATGAGTAACATATAAATTTTTTTTGAATAGTAATTAAGGATAGAGAAAGTATGTGCTAATCTGTAAGAAATCTTTCAGAAATATAGTGAGCATTGTGTCACCCCTCTGAAATTTCCGAATTTCAGGAAGTGAATAGGAAGAAAAAATTAAACAATGATTTTCTCTTAATTTTAAAATTTTCCCAACGTTTAATTCTTTACAAGGAATATAGTACAGGAAAAAACATTATTGTTTTTCTAAATTAAATAAGTGGCTTGGTGTTTGTTGCAAACATGCTCGTGCATTTATTTTGGTTGTTTGAATTCAAATTTGAATTTGAATTCATTTGCTTAAGCTTTTTTTAAAAGAAAACCCCTTTCTTTTTCTTTCCCCTTCTTTCTTTTCTGCCTGGCCTTTTAGCTGAAGTCCAGCGGAGGTCCCCGGAGTCTCCGCTCAGATCGTTTGCCACCCCTCATCTCTGCAGCTTGTTAGCATGCATGCACCGCACGGTCCATCGGCCGAAAGTCCGAAGGTGCCCCCCAGACTCCTCGGCTCTGTTCGCTCGTCGTCCTTCAGCCCAGAAGCTCAGCCCACCAGCCAGCCCAGCACAGCCTGCGCCGCGTCCCTCAGCTCGCGGTCGCCGACATGCGGGCCCCGCCCGTCATCCCTACCGGCGTGCCGCACCGAGCCAGATCCTGGCTCGAGTCCGACCTCACCGCCCCTGCGCTCGCGCCCCGCTCCCTTTGCCCGCACGCCAAGGCGCCTAGGCCTATATAAGCCCTGCCACCACCTCCGCTTTGCCCTCTTTCGCCTAACCCTAGCCCGAGCTCCACAGCGCCGCCGCCCGCAAAACCCTAGCCGCGTCGCCGCCGCAGCTCTGCTCCGCTGTCGCCTTCCCTACCGCCGGGAAGCAGTCTCAGAGCTCCGCCGCAAGGTAAGGAAGCCGTCGGTGTCACGTGTTGGCGTTCTCGTGCGTTGTACCGCCCGGACACGCTCGCCGGAGTAGTGCCGCCACGCCGGTCCGCCCCACCGAGTCGCGTGTCACCGTCTTCACCCAAGGGCCTGTTCCAAGACCCTGGATGCATCCCTTGCGCCGTGCGCTTCGTCCCCGTGCCAACTGCATCACCAACCGAGCCTTCTAGCCCTAGATCGAGCTTGCTCGCCGGCGTTCCCCGCTCGGCGCTGCTCGCCGGCGTAGCCGCGCAGCTCGCACGCAGGCGCGCGACTGTAGCCGTCCGATCTCGATCCCTCGGCCCAGATGAGATCTAATCTCAGAGTCATCCGGAGACATACTGGTCGTCTTTTTGCAAAAGAGACCCTATGTTTTCAGTTTCACAAGCATACCCACCCGCAGTTCAAAAGTTATTAGTTTTAGATCCTTTTCTTTACGTTCTAGACCCTAGTGTTTCTAGTTTTCGCGCCCGAAGTCCAGTGTAGTAGTTTTGCGCTGCAGACCTTGAGTTTGTAAGCATCATGTTTCAGCCCTCTGTTTCTTGCAGTTTAGACCCTGTAGGTTTAGTTTCCCTACAGATAAGCCCCTACAACTCGTTTTAGTCGTAGTTTGCCCATTTTAACTCCGTTTTTAGCATTCTTTATATCCACGCGTTCGTTTTGACGAGTAGATTAGTTTGGTGCTGTTCATGTTTCTGTTTGCTATGATTGGTGTACTGTTTCTTATTTTATTGTATTGTTCCTTTGTATGTGAATGTGTGGTGCGTAGAGAACGATCCGTTCGAGGAATTTCCTAGAGGAGAAGACCTTGAAGACTTTGAGCAGCAGCGAGAGTTTGTAGAAGGCAAGTCTTTGCTGCATCCCCGTTTACCTATTACAACATGCATTTTAATTACATCGTTTATTTATTTATTGCTTTGCATCAATATGATGGGTCCTGTTATTTAAGGTTCGACTAGTGTTGTTTACCTCTATGCCTTGACCAACCTGGGTTTATTTTAATGTTGGGTAGCACTTGCTAGCGCATACCTTGGCTTAGGTGGTTTAATGGAACAACTGTTAATATGGATTTACTTTGTGTTACACCCTCATTAATACAAGACCACCTTTGTTAATCGGAACATGGAGAATCATAGAGGAAAACAGTACAACCACAATACATATGGCTTTGTCTTGGTCAATTAATTAGAAACTTTAGTATGTGGTATGCTTTACCTGAAAGGGGTTGGGGCTGACGGTAGATGGTGTATAGCCCGGCCCTCAGGCTGATCTGCTCTATGGTAGCTTCGCAGTTTGAGAGAGATTTATGCGCTGCACTGATCAGGTAACCTAGCGAGCAGCCCGTGCTAGGGAATCTTTGTAAAGGCCTCGTAGTGTCCCTATGTAGCCACACCTCGATAGTGTGGTATTGTGCCTACTTTTGGACTACTTGGTTGGATCTAAAGTTCTTCGGGACTTTTACGCGACTTGTGGGTAAAGATGTACAGCCTCTGCAGAGTGTAAAACTGACCGGTTAGCTGTGCCCACAGTCAAGGGCGGCCTGAACCCTCACATGAGTAACTTTATGGAAGATGGAACTTTAAACTTGTGCACTTCATTTCATGATATTGATGTTTATGTTAACTGGGATAGGTATATACTTATACTTGTTAGTAAATACCTGCTTAATAAAACTTTGACCAACTAAAAGTGTTGATCACTTTGACCTTATCAGGCTTCCACCATAAAGACTTGCATGTTATTATAGTGTTTTCCCTTGTTGGGTACGATATGTGCTCATGCTTATTGTTATTTATATTGCATCTACACAACCCGGCTGCTGCTCAGACGGACGCTTTGAAGACTTTCCTGGAGAGTTCGACGAGTTCTAGGTGAGCGTGCCACTAGTCGGTTGCCTGTGGAGACGTCCTTTTCCGCAGCTAGTACTCGCTTTTGATTCGATTATGAGACTTTCGGTCATATAATATTATTATAATACTCCATATACGTTTTGACATTGTGTTTTGGTATTCACTAAGTTGATGCATGTGTGATCTTTGATCCTGACGTACATGTATTCAATGCATTCGAGGTTGGCTTAAAATTCGGGTGTGACACATTGTTTATATAGTCTGGTCGTCGTTGTTTCTTCCCCAGAGGAATAGTTTATCCTGAAAATCTTGTTCGAGGTTGTTTTTTTTAGGGCATCTTGTTCGAGGTACCATATCCTATGCATTATGTGGTTGGCAGTTAAGACAAAACTCTTTACGTGTGTGTTTGCTTGCCAAGACAAACAACCGTGATTTTGGTGCAGAGGTCACTCCAGATAAACTAGTAGCGTGCGCGAAACTGAAAAACTTCCGCTGCCAATTCCGTTTCAACCACAGAAATGTTCAAATGTAGTCTGTTTGTTCGTTCAAAAAAATGTAGTCTGAATTATGGCGCTTCCGATGTTTGAATAAACAGTTTTTTTTTACATGGAAGATAGAGATGCTATATAGTAGCCAGGTCCGCTCCCATTTGGAGTGTAGTACAAACACTTTTCCGAGTGTTGCGGGAACAGTACTTACTCCCTTCAGTTCTATATTAGAAGTCGTTTATGACAGCGACATGATCACCAAAGCACAACTTTGACTTCTCTTTTTTATAAAAATCTTTATTGAAAAGTTATGTATGTATATTCTTATGAAAGTAATTTTCAAGACAAATCTATTTATATGATTTTCACATTTTCAAACTCAACGACTTAAAAGTTATTTATGATTTATATTTCCAATGTTTGACTCAAAACTTGTCCAAAACGACTTCTAATAGGAAACCGGGGGAGTAAGTTGAATTTCAGCGTTGGTTCGAGGTCCGTAGCATTGCAACAAGCCTACAACAGATACAAGAGTACCAGTACCTAAGTACCTAGGAGCTAGGACACGGTGTCTAATCTTCTAAAGGAACGCGCTCCTGTTCATCGTTTACTTTGTGGTGGAGAGAGCGAGAGCTCATATCGTCAGCTGTTACAAGGTCAAAAGCTTGATGCTCAAGATTAAAAAAAAGGCAAAGAAAAGGGTGCTCTTAGACCAGGAGTTGAATTTAAAACATTACCTCCATGTACAATTAGGTCAGTTACTGAGAGAGGTGGAAATAAAATGGTATAAAAAAGCTAAAACAAAGAACCTTCTGGAAGGTGATGACAACACCCAATATTTTTAATTTGGTCGCTAATGGTAAACGTAGAAAACAACGTATTTTCGAATTAGAAAAAGAAGAGGGTGTAACAGTGAGTGATGTTGAATTGAAAGCTTATATCACAAACTATTACTTGGGGTGTTTAGATCACTAGAGGAGAATAATTTTAGCATGATGGAAAATCAAAATAATAATATAGCTCAAGTGACGGGATATGAACATAATCCCCTCAAAACACCATTCATGGAAAGGGAAGTAAAAGAGACAGTGTTCCAAATGGAGCATAACAAGTTGTCTGATCCTTATGGTTTCCCAGTATAATTGTATTAAGTTCTTTGGAGAAATTATAAAAGCAGACCTGATGGTGTCCTAAAAAGACTAGATTATTATATATCCAAATTCTTTTTGGCAATGTGGTAATTATAAACGAACATATTCTAACCAAATGGGACATCTTGTGATGCCCTACAGATCATATGGTTTGGGAATAGCAATTTTTTTGGATTAAAAACAAATATCCACTCAACAAATTGTTATTAAAATTGTTGGATGAAGATGGCACATGGAAAGTCTTACTTAGAAATAAATATATGAGTTCAAAATGCTTTTCTGACAATTAGACCTGGTGAAGAGTATCTTGCCCCCCTAAATTGGTCTTGGTGAGTTAGTGATTCAAGCTTAAGTGGCTAACGAACTTTTAAGAGTTGGAGCAGGTTTTAAAAGAATTCATTAAGATGTGGTACTCGTGATGACCCTAAAAAGGAAATGAACGGTGTCTATGTAATACCACAAAGGTTAAAAACAATTTTTTTTGATTTTGAGTTTAGGAATGTGGCATTATTATGACGGATGTGTAATCTTTGATATGTACATTGACAAAGATGCTCAAGATAATCCAAGAGATCATTCTCTATTTAGCCCTAAAAAACTTGCTCTTTCCTTCCTTGGTCTTGAAAATTTTTTCGTTCCTTCTTTAACATTGAGTTGAACTTTCGTTCCTTTTTCGACACTCCCGTTCATTTTTTTATTCATTTTACAAAAATATACGATCGTTTCAAAATTTAGCAAAACTAACCTACCACCGCCGTGGCCTATGGCGGTTGGGGGCAAACCGCCATGGGCCACGGCGGTTGGGTCAGTCTGTTTTCAAAAAATCGCAACTTTTTTATATGAACTCAGATGGAGATAAACTTTATACGAAACTTGTAGCTTTCGACGAGATCTACAACTTTGTAGTTCAAACTTTTTTCATTTGAAGTTATCTTGAGACTCAAAAAATTGATATACTGTCCACATCTGGATACCACCCCAAGATTACTTCAAATGAAAAAAGTTTGAACTACAAAGTTGTAGATCTCATCGAAAGCTACAAGTTTCGTATAAAGTTTATCTCCATCCAAATTCATACAAAAAAGTTACGATTTTTTTAAAACAGACTGACCCTAACCGCCATGGGCCACTGCGGTTGAAGGTGCTACAGTGACCTACCGCCGTGGCCGGCGGTTGGGTACTGTAGCACTGCAGCCGTCGTGGCCCATGGCGGTTTGCCCCTACCGCCATGGGCCACGGTGGTGGTAGGTTAGTTTTGCTAAATTTTAAAACGATCGTATATTTTTGCAAAATGAATAAAAAAATAAAATAAAATAATAAAATTCTACTCAAGCATAGAACATATTTCTAGGATTTGAGCTTGATCTTCTTTTCCAGAAGGTTGTTAATTAGTTTTCCTATCTTATTTCTACTAAGGCTCAGTATAGCCTCTTACATATGCTATTTTTAGAGATGTACTTTTGTTCAAGCATTGCATAGGGTTGCAGTTCAATCGTATTTCTTTGGAGATTTTCCAAAGATTCTGTAAGTTACGAAATTTTTGGAACAATCTTTGAAAACTCCGGAAGTTTCTGATAAGCGTGTTCGGAGTTGTTGAAAATTTTTAGGCTCGACTATTCAGCACCCTCTCTAGTCAACACAGCCGAGAGACTCATACTCCCTCCGTCCCAAAATAAATACAACTCTAGGACTAAGCACGCAAACCAATGTAAGAGCAACATGACCAAATTACCCCTTGTCTTATATAAGAAAGATCTAGATATGAGCTTGTTTTTTGTGTTGGATGTTTCTAGAGTCTCTTGTCTTTTATAGTTGGTAAGTCAAAATTGTATTCTTTGTGGGACAAAATTTGAATCCTAGAATTGCATTTATTTTGTGACGGAGGGAGTACTCTGTAATCAAGCCTTCGGAAACCTTGCTTCGTCCGAAGACATTGGTGGTCGGGAGTCTGTCAGCCTTAGGAGCCATGACTTCGCAACAAGAAGTTTGCAAGCAGAAAAAAGATCTACACAATCATAACTACGAAGATAATAAGGAAAATAAAAGAAGATCAAGGCAAAGAGTATGAAAAATAACGAGGGAAGACGTACCAGGAGAGCAAGGGAAACCCAACAAGAGAAGGCAGTCGCGAAGAGGAGGTTCACAGCGGTGAAAAATTTTGACTGAAGCAGGGGTCAGGTTATATAGGCTCCATGCGGCGAAAATCTCGGAGGTGTGATCTTGATAACGTGGCGAAAATCCCGGACAACAAGATGAGGTGGCGAAAATCGCGGAGCTTCGTAGATAGACATGCGAAAATCTCGGAAAACATGTTTCAAAAAAAGTAAATATAAAATAAAATCTGAAGAGCCGAAGAAGGGAGGCGCTTCAAGGCGAAACATTTTCACCATTCCTTTAAAAATTTTGCTAGTTCGGCTCGTCTTCAAGTCAACCTTCACTAGCAAGGGGCTGAGTATTGGGGTAAATATTTCGTGACTAACCCCCTCCCTTCGTTTTGGCTCACCGAAGAGGAGCGGAGGACATGCTTGTCTTTAAATGAGTAAGTGTAGGGCTAAGGCTGAAGATAACGGAAGGAGATCCGGTGATCTTCGCCCGAAGGTTGGGCAACGATGCTAGAAGATGCAGGGTCGGGACGCGAAGAAGAAGGGTTGAACCTTAGCGAAGAGAAGACTGAAGGAGATCGAGTTCGGGAGACGACAGTGAAGTTTCCAACCGGTGGGAAGACTCGTCGCGACCGAAGACAGGAACCGAAGAAGGGCAATGAACGTCGGCCGAAGATGAGCGCAACGGTTTGAAGCCGAAGGTGGGCGGCGAATCAGGATGGCAACGGGGCGGGGCGGGGCCGGGGGAGCACTCCCCGTCCCCGCCCCGGTCCCCGAACTCTGAACCCCGCCCCGGCCCCGAAACACAGATCGGGGCAAAAACTTGCCCCGTCCCCGTCCCCGTCGGATACCCGAGCCCCGACGGGTCCCCGTGGGGATCAACTGTACAACGAACAAATTGAAAATCAGAAGATTAGAGAAATCGAGTTCCAGAATGCAGGACGCATAGCCAAGCACAGGTCATACATCGAGTACTAGCTAACAGTTCCAATAGAAGCTAGCAGATCGAGTGGGAACAGCTAGCACCAGCTAACAAATCAAGCACACTTCTAATTATATACATTACTAAATCACCACTACTTTTACATGCTTGGCTGAAGGATGCGTCTGCATATTTGCTAGCGAAGACGACTCATGGAGTAGCAGGCGACGGGTTGTACTCTTCGTTGACTTCGCGGGCGGAGCAAAAGTGAGGCGTTGGCACTCGGCAGCTTGGTCTTCTTCGCTCGCGCGGCCGCACCTCCGGCTTTCTCGAATCTCAACCCTCCGGTGTCTCGCCCTCCGCTCTCCACCCTCTCTCTACGTGTGGTGGCCGCTCTGCTCGCTTGGTACCGGCGGCTGCGGGAGTGAGGGGAAAGGGAAAAGAACTAGGGTTTGGGGAAGATGTTGTTTATATACGCTAAGAATTGGGCTATTGGGCCGTGTATATTCATGGGCCATTAGCAATTCGGGGACTCGTGGTGCCTCCGCGGGGCAAAACTCATCCCCGCGCCCCACCCCGTTATGTTTCGGGGCTCCGCCCCGTTCCCCCACGGGGCAAATTTGCCCCCCGTCCCCGCCCCATTCGGGTCGGGTCTCCGCGGGGATCCGCCCCCGCAGGGAAAATTGCCATCCCTAGCGGCGAACATCTACCGAAGGAGAGCACGATGGCTTGAAGGTGTCCGACCGAAGATCGCGACTCCACACAAGCAAACACGTAGAGTGACAACATGTAAAGTGTCAATCTGTAAAGTGTGTTTTGTACGGGCCTTACAAGGTTACCGAAATACCCTCGAGATGCCTCGCACAATGAGAAAAAGCAAGGGTATGTGTTGAAAAGTGAAATTGTTACGGTCTTATAAAAGGAGCCTGAAGGGATTGGAAAAGGGGCGATGGGATGGAGGTTGAGTTTCTTCACACTCAACCGAAGTCAGGTTTCTCAATCTATCTTCGGTTTTCTTTTACTTTTGGCATTTGAGTCTTGATAACTGTTGGCCCCTCTTCGGGGAGGTTAATACCCCAACAGTTATAAGGTCAAGGACTGTGATACCCATGATATATTGAGAAGTACCATTGCAATGGCCAATGATGTCACTAGACATGTGCGGATGATATATATGTTGACCTAAACAACTTAGTCGTCCTAGTTCAGTACAAGAAGGATACAAGTCCAAAAGATCTTCCCACAAAAGAGCCCGGACGATATCACACACACACCCGCGCGCGCGATACGACATATATGGACATCGTCCTTTGCCAACATAGCTGACAATGTTCTCTCAAACTTATTAGCCTCGTCCTTACTTAATTATGGTCACTCCTTTAACGTATAGCGCTATCTATTTTCAAACAGCCGCAATCCATGATCTCGACAATACAACAATTTATTGGTTTATCTCCTACTCCCTCCGTCCTATAAAAAGTGCAATTCTAGTTTTTCTATGACAGATTAATGGTAGCGCGAAAAGACTCTAGTACCCCTATTTTTTAGCCAGTTTTGGCATGCAAATCAGATCTGATTACTTAATTAGGTAGGTAATTAGATATATTTTCTAGGATTGCACTCTTTATGAGATTTTCTTTTCAAATGTTAGGATTACATTCTTTACGGGACGGAGGGAGTAATTAATAATATCCATCACCAGTTCACCACATATATCTACGCTTCTTTGGCTTATTCACCACCACACTAGAGAATAGAGATACTATTGTCAGCTCTAGCTCCATGTTACTGACAATATCGAAGAAGGGAGACGTCATGTGGAGGTGGTAATGGACTCACTCTTCAATTTAGGCAAATTTAAGGATCGGGTCATATAAAGGCGGAGTCAAAATACTACACAATTTTGAGTTAAAAAATATTAGAGCTTAGTTAGACTATGAAGAATGCATTAGGATCATGACCTATTACCACCCCTACATGTGGCACGAGTTATATGCTTGGTCCTATCCGATAAAATCATTTTATGGGTCTCTTTGGAGCCGCCCGATTAGATAAAATTATGTGACAATAGTCATACACGTTTTTCAGACCCTTCATAATAAAACTGATGGGTAATAAGCTGATGAGACGTTCGGCCCCAATGCTAGCTTTGGCTAGCCTTGTCTTTATCAGGCGAGCGAATTCTTGCCAGCCCAGGCAAGTTGGATTGTCCCATCAAAAGGTATAAAACCTGAGGTCTTTTACGCTGCACAATACAACCCTATATCACTATATGAAAAGGATTAGTATGAAATGATTAGATGGTTAAGATTAATTGTATACCATTAAAACTTACACTTGTGGTATAGGTGGTATTATACCTGAGCAAAACTAGCCCAGCCCGAGCCCGACGGGCTTTGGCCCGCCCACGAACCTTAATGAACAGGGCCTGGTCAGATATCTCACAGCCCGATAAAATTATTTTTGGCCCGAACCAAGCCCGATATACATTTTTAGCTATTTTGTGGTGTAAATTACGCGGACGGCCCACCTAAGCCTGGGCCCAGCCCGAGCTAGGCCCAACTTGCCCAGTGGGGCGTCATGGGCAAGATTTTTTCAACCCAAAAAATGCTTAGGTATATGTGGTATACATGGGTGGTATAAGTGGAGATAGAATTGGAAATATATACCATTTTATTTCCCTCTATTTTGGTGACTGGCATCGTGGCGGCGGCGCGGTGTAGGGCTCCCAACACCACCCGCAAACGAGTCGGATCAGTATGCCATCTAGCTCGTCGGAGATGGAGCCAGGGACGATAGCCCGAGGGTGACGGTAGAGGAGAAGGCACCACTAGTTCTGCGGTCGTTCGCGTATGTGCTTGTTCATGGATTGATGCACGCAGATGTGGCAACGGTTGTGGCGCTTATGGGCTGGCGCCATGGGCGACGACATGTCGATGCCGGTCGGATGCTAGCTATCACCAGTTGCGCCGTCAGCAGCCCTGATCACATAATCCATTTCGGACGAATTGTATTTTTCCAATCTTAGGCAATATCGATCGTACATGTGTGAGCAGTAATACTGATGGTCAGAACGTCGGAGGTGATCATCCGCGTCTGAGCGTCTCCATCGACACCCTCGCGTACATGATGCCTGAGTGAGAAGATATCAGATACCTAAAATAGTATAATTTGCACCAATTACAAATTTATCCATACCAAAAAAAAGACATTATACTCTATACCACCATTTGGTGGTATTGTGCACTGTAAAAGTCTAAAAACCTTGTAAGAACCCTGCCAATGAAGGCACCAAGGCAAGCTTATGATTAATCCAAAACCTATAGCCGTCGTCTGTGTATCCTTGTTTGGCATGGCTAAATAGTATATCCGGCAAAGGATCCAAACACACACCCAGGAAAAGGCACGGGAAGCTCCTAGCTAGTCATCAAAGTAGGTCCAGTACCTGTCATGTCATCGTACTCAACTCCTCTTGTACATCTTCCCCCGGGACATCATTCAGAACAAGATCTCTATTTGGGGTATAAACAATACTACGACCAATTTGATCGATCTTCATACCTGAACCATTGGCGACATGAACCTTATCGCTACTATGGTACTTGTCCTTCATACTGAGCTTCTCAAGCTCAACGGTGATGTGGTCGTTTGCGCCAGTGTCGGAGTAACAGTTGGTGTCGATGTCATACGAGGTTGTCGCGGATGAAGCAGACATCTCTGGTGCACCAGTGAAGTCCCTGTCAAAATGCTTGTAGCAGTGCACGACGGTGTGGCCCTCCTTGCCACACAGCTGGCAGATGGGTCGCTCGGATGCATCTGAACCACCATGGCGTCCTCCGTTCCAACGGTCGTGGCCACAACCTCCACTGCGACCACCACGCGAAGCAATGTGGGCTGAGGATCCAGATCCATGACCCTACTGAAGTGCAGTGCGTTGCTCAAAGGAGGATAGCTGAGTGTCCCCCCAGCGAGATGGCTTCATTCTTGGCCCCAATAGCCGACACAACAGGGTTGTAATCGGTGTCGAGCCCTAACAGGATGTAGGAGGCGATGTCATCGTCTTCAAGCAGCTTCCCTCCGGATGCCATCTCATCTACAAGGGTCCTCATCTTGTTGAAGTACTCAGCGATGGTGGATGTCCCTTTCTGCGCAGTGGCAAGTGTTGCGAACATTAGGAGGCGAATATTGCTTCAATCGCCTCCCAGACGGCCGCAACGGTGGGCATCGTGGCCACGTGAGACAGGATCTCCTGGGACATTGATGAGATCATGTAGTTGAGTACATGCTGATCCTTGGCGACCCAGGAGTCGTAGTCGGGATTGGGGATGATGTCGTCGGGCTTGTCAGCGACCTTGGAACCTTCTCCGGCGGGATGGGAGTCGCCGAGTTGATGTACTTCTCCGCCTATGGTCCTCACAGGGCAGAGAAGACTTGTGCCCGCCACAACTCATGGTTGTTCCTTGCTAGTTTCTCGGTCACTGGATAGCCTAGCGGCCGAACAGCAGAAGGCGCGAAGAAGCTTGGACGACTCACCATGGATCAGTTCGGAAATGAACCTTGCTCCGATTACCATGTCAGATTGGCTGTAACAAGTTGCCTTCTCAGGCTCTCGGCTCCGTGTTTATATAGCTAGGAATAGCCCCTAGCGTGGCGCTTACATCTTGTACAACAAGTCATCTTGAGTTACAAGAAAGAGATTACAACAACCTTACAACACACGAAGCCAACTAACCTATCCATGACATAACAACTTCAACAATGTGATTTGGACTTCCTAAGGTGCTTGGTGTTTATATGCAGAGATGGTGTTGTTGGCAGGCAAGATCCCTATGTGGTGGCTCTTTTCGAGCTCGACTCTCGTCTCTTAGAGTTTGATTTGGATCCAGCTCTTGGTGCACTGTCTTTTCTTGTTTTGTATCTGTTTTGATAGGTATGTGTTACGATTTGTAATCTTTTGTGGCTCATTTTTCTTTTTCTGTCGAACAATATATCTCGATCACCGTTCTTGGTGACAAAGATGTACACTTGATCTTGTAATCTCATTTTGAGGAAATGAAAATGTTTAAGTAGACTTTCTTAGCCCCGGTTGACTTTTTTTTAAAAGACCTTGCTAACGCAGGCATCAAGGCAGGCTTGCGATCAATCGAAACCTATATATAGCCCTCGTCTGTATCCTTGTTTGGCATGGCTAAATAGTATATTCGGCAACGGATCCAAATACACACCCAGGGAAAGTAAGCTCCTGGTCATCAAAGTCTGTCCAGTTCCTGTCATGCCATCGTACTCAACTCCTCTTGTTGTACATCTTGCTCCAGGACAAATTGTAGCAGCGCCCGTTTTCTTGTTACGGCCTAGTAGGAGCGGTACCCTACACACACTGCTAGTACATATACAAGGCAGAGCCAGCTAACGACAACTTGCCGCCCCAACGATCGCCGCCGCCGTCACCGTCAGCTCGTCGGCGTCGTAGATGATCCCTAGCTACGCCACCCTTCGTCCTCCCCCTGCAATTGCGTGCCGGATGCTCCAAGATCAACACACACATGTATAGTATATTGCTTCCAAGTTCCAAATCCCCATCGCCAGACGAAACCAAACGGGCATGGGCATGATGCGTCAGCGTTGCCGCATCCGTCGAAAAATGCAAGCCGCCTCTGAATTGGTTACACATCAAATCTTCCCGGCAAACGTAAGCGTGCCTAATATAAAGTTGAAATTCCTGTCCTAATTGCTCATATGTATATATGTATATATCTGACAAGACACATCTCGTCTAGCTGCACACAACTACTAGCAAGCATCTCGGCTACACGATAGGCACACAACTGTAAACTACTAGGTAGGGAGCCGTGCCTACACGCACGCAACAGGTAGTAGCTAGCATGGATTTGAATAAACTGTAGGAGATCGACGACACATTTGAAAAAAAATATGGTGGATGTGTGTGGATCTCGTTGTTTGCGAGGAACCAGCCGGGATGCAGGTCAACGCTAGCTTGCACAGGCTGTCGGCACTCGGCACCAGCAATGGTTCTTTACAAATATATATAGGCTTGCTGCCTCTTCTTCTCCCAGGCATGTCCATTCTACTTGGAACGCCGGCTGCTGCCACAAAAGTTGGAGACTGGGGAGATACCACCACACTTCACAATCTCTGTCGTGATTCATAGTTATAGGTGTGTGTTTCAGTTTCATTCCCAACGTACCCAACTGCTTCCTGTGTGTTTGTTGTTGCAGAGTTGTTGCCTACGGAGTATTTGTTTTTTCCTTTGAAACTGCCTCTTATGGCTTGTCTTTTTTGCCGTGTTGATGCCAACGCGCGCGTTTCTTCATTTGGAAGTATGCAGGTGCTTTCCGGGTACTTCTTCTTCCTGCGAATCTGCGACACGCCGCCGGCTGTTGTTACCTTGAAGAAACCAGAGGGTCGTGGTTGGTGATCTAGAGAGCTTTTGCATGGGTTGTGTGTCCTCGAAGCAGTTCAAACGAGCTGATGCAGAATATGAGGATTCAAGTATCTTGGCTAAGGAGACTACTTGTAAGAACCCTTTTTTGCAGCTCAAGAAAGGAAGGAACAATCCTTGTGTGTTTTTCTTGGTGTTCATCTGCTCACGTGGCCTTCTTGCAGTCTCTGTGAATGAAGTGGAGGCCCTCCGTGAGTTGTACAAGAAGATAAGCCATTCCATATTCAAAGATGGCCTGATCCACAAGGTGCGGTCGGCTTCTCAATGTGATCAAAATCGAGGAATTGGCCATGTGATTCTCAAGCTTCAAATTTTTGCCTCTCTTTTCTCCTGCAGGAGGAGTTCCAGCTTGCTCTCTTCAGGAACAGTAACAAGAAGAACCTTTTCGCCGATCGGGTCAGTTCCTACCTTAAGGGATGTTTCTTTGAGCTGTAGTGTTTGAATTTCTTTTTAAAAGCTATTGCTGGCTTTTTGTTCTCAAAAGCTAACACTAGCTTTGAGAAGATGTGTTTAGCTTTCTAGACTAAAAAAGCTACCAGAAACTTGAAATTTTGATTTTTTTTTTCAACTTCCTTTACAAACTCAGTTTTTTTGAGCTTCTGACTTTTCAGAAGCTACATGGGAAGTTTCCTGTTTGTTTAAGCTTCTAGCTTTTGCTGAGAAGCTGTCAGGAAGCACAAACAAATAAAACCTTTATGTTGCTTCATGCAGCAGTTTCCTCTTGTTTGCCTGTTTGGTTTAGTTCTGAAGTACCCTTTGACACTGACCTGCAAACTTTATAATAGGTTGGCTACCTCCTTATGGAAGCTTTTCTAGAAAAATCTGGTGTCACCTAAACTGCAGATATATACATATATGTGATACTTTGTTTCAACTGTCCTGTAATATATGCAGATATTTGATCTGTTTGATCTCAAGCGCAATGGGGTGATTGATTTCGGAGAGTTTGTTCGGTCCCTCAACATTTTCCACCCAGATACTCCGATGGCAGAAAAGATTGCTTGTAAGCATCCCAAATCCTATTCCAGCTCTCACAGAATCTCCTACTAGTTTTGTCCCCAAAATATTATCTCTGGTTCATACGTTTCTCTCTGTCTGTCATCTCACGGAATTTTTCCTTGCAGTTGCATTTCGGCTATATGATCTGAGAGGTACTGGATTTATTGAACACGAAGAGGTGCGCATCTCAAATTGTATGCTTATGTTCGAGAAACTTGCTTTGAATCAATCAGTATGCTTTTTGGTAGTTCCCTTTCAATGAAGGTAATACTTGTAAAAAGTGCAAAATTACCACATACTGTAGCTTTCATACATAACCTGGAATTTCATATTCAGTGCAGCCGTACCTTTTATCTTCACGCAAGAAAAGTGTACATCAGAACTGAGATCTCTTCATCTTTGAATATCCATGCAGTTGAAGGAAATGGTGCTTGCGATTCTCAATGAATCAGAACTAGTTCTTTCTGATGACGCTGTCCAACAAATTGTGGATCAGGTACAGCGCATCAAGATAAACCCGTTACTTTCATCTCATCCAGTGTACAGTGGCCCATTTGTTTGGCTCCACTTCATATATAACTTTCTATGGTTTTCCCTTTATTTACGCTATAAACATCCACATCGCAAAGCCGCCAGCCAACACATGGAAATATAGCACATACTAACTCAAGTTCTGGCAGACTTTCAAGCAAGCAGACGTGAACGGGGATGGGAAGATAGATCCTGAAGAATGGAAGTCTTTCGCGAGTAAATATCCGGGTTTGCTGAAGAACATGACGCTTCCATACCTAAAGTAAGTCTACCTAGTATTTTCATCTTGTGTAAATGCCCACTCGGCGGTGTTTGCCTGAGAAACCTCATACTGACACTCCATCACCTTCAAGGAAGGACTTTACATCAATCCAGTAGCAAACTCTAACAGTTGCAATTTCTATGTGTCAACTATGTAGGGACCTAACAATGGTGTTTCCCAGCTTTGTTCTGAACTCTGGAGCTAGTGATGAAGAGTTGTAGCACCATGGCAGGCAGGGGCGGGGCAGGCTGGAGCCCCTCCTACCACCGGCAACTGCATGAAACCCCTCCTAAGTCCCTCCTACAAATTTGAGGGGAAGAAGAGGTAAAGGAGGTGCTAGAGCTAGAGGAAGGAGGAGGCCCTCCTAGACTTCATTCCTTGTTTCGCCACTGTGTGGCGCCCCCTTGCTCTTCCGTATATTCCAAAGAAAAAGTGGTGCTATTCGTCAGAGTGGGGGCATGGAAACCAAGAATATAATGGCAACAGGGAGCCCTGCATCCAAGGGACAGAATGATGTCGGGCCTTCCTCTTTTTGCCTTTGCTTTTGCTTTGGTCCGTGGGGCTGTAAATTGGTATGTAAAGTGGCTGATTGTTAACTGATGGTGTTGTAGCACCAGCTTGTAAGTGGTTGGTATGTAAATGGTTGCATGTTTTTCTGGGAGAGCGTGTTTGAGGCTTTGAGCAGAATGGTAGAAATTGCAGTGGACAACAGTATTGTCATGAATGTCATGATATACTCCAAAACAAGGTTTCAGGTAGAAAGCTCAACAACCTTTAGATCACCGAAATTATTCATCACTCATTAGAACATGTAGGTATCAGCAAATGTTCTGGTTGACTGTAAACAATTGTACATTTGGAAGCATGTTTTTCTGCATAATAGTAGAAACTGCACGGGACAACATTTTTGTCATAATATACACAGAAACAAAAGATTTCATGTAAAACCTCAACAAATTTCCCGTCACCAACTAGATAACACTCCTAAGTGCCCCACTCCCGAATAACCACTGGCTCATTTGATGATATAGACCCTATGTAACATTTCATAACATAGTCCATCAGTTTGACATATAGACCCTCTACATTACATCTACAAATGGAAAAACAGCAACATAGTACTTTGACGTAACCTGTTCTGTCTAAACCTGACAAGTCTATCTTCATAGATCTTTGTAATCCACAATTATGAACATTTTGGCATGACAACTCTTTCAGATTCACAATTCGAGACATTACTTTGAAACCTATGCTAGGCAAGTAACTTCAGATTGGTTCTACAACTTCAGTTTTACCATCTGTTGCAAGTCCAAAGGATAGCACATCTTGGTGTGCTGACTGGACCAAACATTATCTGCCAGGATGTGGTTGACATCATCTGTTGGGTGGAATTCATCCCACCAGACATGGCTTGACGCGTCGCTGCACACCATCTGTGGAAGAACGCACATGATCAAGCCTCCATACTTCCCCTACCCGCAGCAAGCATCAGTGGTGGTCACAAAACCTGCACAGTATCTCAGTCAACTGTGAGTGCTTCCCTAAGGATAGCAAGTAATCCGAACTTGTTAATGATTATGTGCTGACCATAACGCTCACGGTTGTTTAGTATGTCCACAGACCCCTCAAAAGTATCGCAATAGCTGATCATAGAATCTGGGTGCTGGCTTATGAACTCGCTGGACATGTGTTTCAGGGCATAATTGAACTCGATTACAACATTGTTGATATAATCAATGCATTCCCCATTTTGACTGCCGTACTCCTCAAGAAAATGTGGTGCGCATCCAACAGGAGGTAGGCCCATCAGTATGACCTTGCGAACATTGATGTTGTACAAATTCTGCATAAACCTGTCACTGTCAGAAGACAACAGGGGATATACAACTCCCATTATATAACAAGATTCATTAATGAAAAAACAAAAGGACAGAATTCCAGTTAATACTGAAACCATAAATAAACATGAAGAGAAAACAAAACAATCTTCTGCCCCTACTATCATTATATGAGTTCAACTTGTCAGACAATACAACAACGTCTGTGCATCTTCAATCAACAAGCATCGTGTGTATTCATCAATGGGATAAATTGGGCACAGAGAATCATGATGTATCATAGTTAGAACATATGGATACAGAAGGATAAATATGGAAGCGGATCGAGACTGAAGTACAATGGAGTTAACCATGGTGCATATCAACGAATCAAACATACCTTCAGTCCAAGATATAATCAATATCAATTAGAGTCGTTAGTCCCTAGTAAACTCGGAATAATTATTTCAATCAACTGAATTTAATCTATTTCATGGTTGAGAGTTTAAACTTCAGAACTGCAACAGATTAAAGGTGATTGTAGGCACAGCTCCTTGAAGCATGGGACCAGTCATGCCAATTGCAAGTGAAACAAATTCAAACACCAAGATCCCTCACTACAAATAGAATAGCACCAGCAAGCAAAAAGCACCAGGCCAGCACGATCTAAACAAGGCAAGTAATGCTGCACTGAATGAACTAACCGGAAAATACCCTAGTAAAAAGAAATAACCGGAAAACAAGGGAGAGCACCTTAATTTCCTGTCTCATTGTACTGACAAGGAGCTTGTTGAATTCCCAAGGGAGGTAACGCATCTGGACACCCGACACATTGCGCAGGTAGTAGTGGATGAAATCGTTGCTCCCGATGGAGACAAAGAACACCGACCTCTTGAACAGGTTGGCTGCCGCCGCCTCCCCGAGAGCCAGCGACAGCTGCTCGTACGTGTCCTCGACCTGTTGCACCTGCTGGGTCAGCGACACATGCATTCCCTGCAGCACAACAAAGATCATGAAGCAGCAGTATTCAATCAGTGGACAGCACCCGAACAGATTTGTCAGCAAAATCATGGCAGTGCTGCTTGCTGCTAGATTAATAAGCTTAGCATCAGGTTTGTAGGGGTGATGGGATTGGAGGAAACATATATATACCAGCTCAGAGCCACTGCTAGAGATGATGCCGGCTGCCGCGGACGCGTAATTGACGCCTTGGATCATCCCATCAATTTTGCCGAGGCCGCCGGCACCAGCGGCGCCTGTGCGCATGCTCCGCCGCCTCCACCGCCGCAGCGGCCTCGCCATCCCCACCGCCGGCACCAGCCGCTCCGCTGCACATTCACATGTTCAGTAATCAGTGTGTAGCGTCGCTCAACTACAAAAGGAGCCTGCCCCTGCCCGCAATATTATTACCGAGGTAGTCGACGGGGATGCGGCCGTTGGAGAAGCGCCCCGTGGGGCGGTGCGTGTCGAAGTCCCGGCCGTAGGGCTCGCGGTCGGCGCGGGCGAGCGTACCGAGGTAGTTGTTGGTGCCGACGTCCGCCGTGGAGTCGCCGATCACGAATAGCGCCGGGACCAGCGGCGCGGGCCGCGGGGGAGGGGGCGGGGGCGGTGGGGATGGCGAGGCCGCTGCGGCGGTGGAGGCGGCGGAGCAGCGGCGGGGACCGGAGAGGAACAGGAGGAGGAGGGCGAGAAGGGGCGCCGCCGCCATTCCCGCCGGCGCGCGATGGGAGTTTGGCGCGGGGCGGGACGTGGGAGAAGTGTGGTGGGCTGCTCGTCAGGCTAAGCTGGGCCGGTTGGCTTGGCGGCCTGGTTGTTGGTCGGATTTAGGTAGGGCCCATTTTTATTTCATTTAAGATGATATTTTACAATATTTTATTTAAAAGGTGATTGGTTAGGGGTTAGAATTAGGTGGTGTTAGAAGAGAAGCGCAGAAATGGCCAGATCAGAAGAATACATTTAGGGCATGTCTTGTTCATGCCCACATATTGCAATGCATCTTTACTAATAAACTAGTAAGACTACAGTGTAGATAGAGCCAACAATTATTCATTGAACACACAACATGTTTAGGGCGTGCTTTGTTCAATAAAAATAAATCATTGTGCGGCAAGTAGGTAAAAGAAGTGGGGGCATTTAATTATTTACCACTATTTTGCAGGGGGCACTTAATCCATCTCACATTCATCCCTCTCACAAAGTGGCAAATCTGTTGCCACTCACCTCTAAATGATGGCAAAAGATTAGATTGTCCAAAGAAGTGTGGCGTAGCAGAGCTGTTGTATGATCAGTTGTTTATAGGTCTCGTGTAAAGGAAAAGTTCTACAAGGTCATCAACTCAACATGCTAGTTTTCACAATTAATTGAGTATTTTTTTTTAAAAAAAAAGAGTATTCACGACGGCCCATATCTAGCACTGCACAAGATCAATGCATTGCCTTGGAGGGACATTGGCAAATAGCGTGATAAATTGCATTGAGAAGGTAATGCTTGCTTGAAATTGAACTTCAATTGTGTGGAGAGCCAGTAGACATAATTTGAACCGTATGTAAAAAATGAATGAATCAACAAAGGCATAATAAATATTTATTATTAAGGGATTTCCTTTGTAAAACATAATCTGTTAGGGTTGTGTTCAAATTAGTCGTTATTTCAATTTGAAATGTGGTGTCGCGTTTTGAACACAAACAACAAAGGAAGGAATACAAGGGAAGAATAAGGACATTTCTGATTACCTAGTGAATTTATGAGGAAACCAATACACCTGTAATACTAAAAAATGGTAATAAAAGAGATGCTATTGTTTGAAGAAACATACACATGTTGACCTGATGTTGTTTAATTTGGAGTCTATAGGCCGGCTAAGGCTGCTACCCATGACCAATTCTCAATTACAAAATGGAACTGGGATAACATCCTATATTTAAAAAACATTATGTGACTCATACAGAGATGTTGTGAAAAGTATAACTATCAACACATAAAACCAACACTCCACCCTCTCCCCATGGTGTGAAATACCATATGTAGCTATGTGTCGGTATCGATTTTTTTTACACAATCTTCCTCCCAAGAAGGGCGAACCTCCACATGTGTGATGCAGTTTTCCTTCGGTCCTCGCCCTCTACATTGTCTA
The DNA here is from genome assembly GCA_036936925.1 of Cenchrus fungigraminus. Taxonomy (NCBI): domain Eukaryota; kingdom Viridiplantae; phylum Streptophyta; class Magnoliopsida; order Poales; family Poaceae; genus Cenchrus; species Cenchrus fungigraminus. The sequence continues at coordinate 96,420,310 of CM072770.1, forward strand.
ATTATGAAATAATTATACTCGTTAGATTCGTCTCGCGATTTAAGTCAAGAGTTATGCAATGTGTTTTATCATTAATTTACATTTAATACTTCTAATTAGTGTCACTAGTATTGATATAACGAGTGAAATTTATGGAAGGGGACTGAACATGACCTTAAATATCTCCATTGTTGGATAATAATTGAAGAAATATACATATAAGCTTTATAGAATTTTGAAATCTTGAACATGTCCCCAACGACATGATACGATATGAAAAAGAAAGAACTAAGGACCGATGTCTCTTGCAATCATACGATTCATCCACCCAATTTCATATTTCAACAAATCATGGCGCCCTTATGTTGCCGAGTTTTTCTTATCCGAGCCGGAGCAAACAAAATTCCTTCGCTATTATCCTGTAGCGGAACAAGATAGGATTGGAGTCGGAGACGGACGGAGTCAACCACTCAACAGAAAAATAATAGGAAAACTAACCCGCCGATGCCAAAATAAAATAAAAAAATAAAAATAACGCGCAAAATAATCGCAACAAACTTCCAAATCCCTCCTTGGAACAATCAACAACCAAAGCCCCAAGGCAAACCCACTCACTCATCCCCTTCCCAGAGCGGCGGCTTCCGATCTCTTCCCTCCCCTCCCCGCCCGCTCCGGGCCCCTCCCCGCCGGAAAGATCCCGGCTTTCTTGGGTTTCCGGCGAGGGGGTAGGCCGCGAGAAGCAGTAGGGCCACCCCGGCGGCGGCCTCGCGGTCGATGCGATCGGTCGACGCGGCGGGGGCGGAGAGGTCGTCGGATCAGCACAACCGCAAGAAGCCGCGCCGGGAGACCGAGGCCGGGATGCCGCTCGCGGACGCCCTGGCGGCCGGCGGCAGCGGCGGCGTGGAGGCGGCGGCGGGCGCCGACTGCTCCGGCATGGCGGTGGAGGAGATCGTTCAGCACCCGCTGCCGGGCTACGGGGCGCCCGTGGCACTCAGCTTCTGCCCCGACGACCGCCGGGTGGCCTACCTCTACAGCCCTGACGGCACGCTGCACCGCAAGGTGTACACCTTCGACACGGCGCAGCACCGCCAGGAGCTGCTCTTCGGGCCCCCCGACGGCGGCGGGCTAGAGGAAGGGAACCTCTCCGCCGAGGAGCGGCTGCGGCGCGAGCGCGCGCGGGAGCGCGGCCTCGGGGTCACGCGCTACGAGTGGCGCGCCCGCCACTCTGGCTCTTCTCGCGCTGGCATTGTCGTGCCGCTACCGTCCGGGGTAAGTGGATTCTCAGAACCTCTTGTTGCTAGTTCTCCCTTGTGTGAATGTGTCCTTAGGTTCAACTGAATTTCAGAACAAATAAGTTGGATCGAATGCAGTAGTTTATTTGTTTTGGGGTAGTTCTAGGGACAAAACGCCCAGGCTGTATGCCATTGCAACAGGATCGAAATGTTACATAGGGCGAAATGAATGCAGTAGCCTTTTTTCCTGCATTTCACTAGAACGGTGGTATTTGGCTCCAAAAGGAAATTACAATTGGTCGTCCATTGTACTGATCTACTTCAGCGGATGGGATTGTGATGTAGCAAATTGCTTCTGAAAACAATAGTTTGGGTCATTAAAAATCACACTTGATGGGTTAATAGACTTAGGTTTTGTAGCCATGTCTTTGGTTTGGATGTGGATTTAATGGAAGGTTGTAATGGTTTAATTCAGCGGGTTTATGCGGCCATAGGGTGTCTAACTTGGCATTGATGAAATTGCATAGATCGTTACCTTTTTTAGGATACTGTTACACAAAATCCAAGCCCTTTGAAATTCATATGGCATTGTAGACTTGAATTTTTAGTTGACTCAAATTGAATAGTACACCTTCTGTTAAAGCATGCCTAATTGTTATTGAATGCACGTCAGGACACTAGCTTGACTACTTGATTGCTTCGCACACCTAATATCATCAAATTTAAAAATACTTGTGCATTGGCTGTATGCTGCATTTCAATGCCCTTCTTTACTTGAGTCTTTTCTGGCCAGTGTGGTTGGATCAACTATTAATTCAGTTATATGAATAACTTGCCTTTATAGTTATTGGAACCACTAATATCTGCTTCTAGTAATGATAATTTGTATTCTTATTTTAAGAGAATCAAAGTGGAGCATGTGCTACTTGTTTGTTTTTGTCTGTGGTTAATTAGTGCCAATGTTCGAAAAAAACATCATTAAACATACGCCTAGGCGCACTTAAGCGCAAAATGGAGGCCCAGCGCATCGCCTAGGCCATAAAGGCCCAATTAAACGTGGAGACAGCTGTTGAAGCCCTGGATGGTGAAGCAAACAAGAGCAAGATGAGATTAGGATCGCAAAATGGTTGTGTTGGGTTGTGACTCCTATACTTCATGATGCCTGTGTCGCTCAAGTTTGACGATCCTCAGCTTGATTTTGCCACCGGGTTGCCCGCCGGATGGTGCGCCGTAGAGGGGAGTGGACAGAGCAGGGGAGATGTGGCATGGAGAAGGGAGCAGGGGCGTGGCAGCGCTGGTGGCTCCAGCAAAGGTGGGCTGCAGTGCGCACAATCGCCAGAGATGCGCCAGTGTCGGCGAGAAACAGCCAGAGGAAAGAGATGAGACTGGGGAGCACCGGAGAAGAAACGACCGGCGGCGGCTGTGCGGGTGTCTGGTCTGTGTCTGTTCGTGGAGTGCTAGGGCAGAAGGGCAATAATGAGGTGGAGTGGATATGGGCTGGATGGGACAACAATCACAGCCCATGTTTGGCATATTGGCCTTTCATTGTATAACGGGCTGAGATTTGTATGGAAATGGCCCAAATATTCCATTATTATTCTTATTTTTCTTGTTTTCCTATTATATGTGTAGCGCTTAATCATGATTCATCTAAGTTTAATCTTCCTAGGCGCTAATCAATGGCCTAATGCGTGCCTAGCGCCTAATGTGTTTTTGAACCTTGATTAGTGCAAGTGTTCTTGTTTTGAATTCGCTTCATGAAAAAGGTTCTTGTTTTGATGATATTCTAATACCGAAAGTTTTGACCAGTTCTGAAAATCTCTGTGCATCTTCAGTTACGGTGTATTGCATCAGAGATAAATATTTGACTGTACTTTTTTTCTATAGGTTTACTTCCAGGATTTGTCTGGCTCGGAACCAGTCCTGAAGCTGCAAAGTTCTCCCACATCCCCAATAATTGATCCTCTTCTATCTCCAAATGGGAACATGATTGCATATGTTAAGGATGATGAGCTTCATACCTTGGGTTTTTCTAATGGAGAAAATAAACAATTAACTTTTGGTGCAAGAGAAAGTAGGAAGGTATCTCCTTACAAATTTGTGTATATTTTCTTAATATAGCTATTGTTTGATACTGTTATTAAATATTGTTCAGTGTTAGATTTTGCCCAAAAGAGAAGTTATTAAACTATCAAACCACTGTAGTACTGTTATTGACTACCACGTACCTATTTGACCCAGTTTAATCTTTAGTAAGCCACCAATAAGCTTTCTCTGGAACCAGAGAGCTGCACTGCAGTGTTTGTTTTTGTTTGTAAGCTTTGCTTTCCTTCCACAGTGAAGGTGAAGCTAGTGGCAATAACTTGATGTGATTAGATGCTCTGTGAAGATTTACATGTTTGCAACAGCCTTTGGGAGTTTCTAGGATTTTAGGAGGATCCTTGTGAGTTACTACATTCGATAAGCTGCTTAGTGTATATCCCTTCCTCCATAATTTATTTTCTTTATGAAGTTTACCTATCTTATGCAGCATGCATGTTCTTATGCAAATGTATCCCTAATCCCTACAACTAGAACAACTAGTTCATTTAGTTATTGATGATATTTTTAAAAAAAAATCATATTATATATTCTTTGTTCTTGCTACTTTAGAAACTGACATTTGTGTTTCTTGTATCTTTTCAGATCCATGGACTTGCTGAGTATATTGCACAGGTGCTCATGATGATCCATCAGCATTGGTATGTGATTGTTTTGACTGGTGCTAGCTAAATAGATTCATTTTTATATTTCAGGAAGAGATGGAAAGGAAGATGGGATTCTGGTGGTCTCCTGATAGCAAACATCTTGCATTTACTGAAGTGGATTCAACTGAGATTCCACTGTATAGAATTATGCATCAGGGTAAAAGTTATGTTGGTCCAGATGCTCAAGAAGACCATGCATACCCCTTTGCAGGAGCAGCTAATGTTAAAGTGCGACTTGGTGTCGTTCCTTCCCACGGAGGGGAAGTAATTTGGATGGATCTCCTTTGCGGAGATCCAAATGGTTCCCACGGTGATGAAGAATATCTAGCTAGAGTCAACTGGATGAATAATAATGCTCTTGCTGTTCAAGTTCTTAACAGATCTCACACAAAACTTAAGTTACTTAAGTTTGATATTACTACGGGTAAAAGGGAAGTCTTACTAGAAGAACAGCATGATATATGGATCACATTGCACGATTGTTTCACCCCGCTAGATAAAGGAGTGAATAGTAAATATCCAGGTGGCTTTATTTGGGCCAGTGAAAAGACAGGATTCAGGCACTTGTATGTTCATGACAAGGATGGTGTGTGCTTAGGACCCCTCACACAAGGTGATTGGATGGTTGAACAAATTGCAGCTGTCAATGAGAGTAATGGACTTATATATTTCATTGGCACGCTGGATGGACCATTGGAGACAAATTTGTACCAAACCAATCTATTTCCAGATTGGAACCTTCCCTTGCAACCTCCTAAAAGGTTGACTCGTGGAACTGGCCGACATTCAGTAATTCTTGATCATCAGTTGCTAAGGTTTATTGATGTGTATGACTCAATAAAATCTCCACCTGTGATCTTACTGTGCTCTTTGGTTGATGGAAGTGTAATCATGCCCCTGTTTGAGCAGCCATCGACAGTTCCATTAATTAAAAAGTTCCAGCAGCTGTCTCCAGAGATAGTTGAAATTACAGCAAAGGATGGGACAACTTTATATGGCACTCTCTACCTTCCTGACGAGAGGAAATACGGGCCACCTCCCTACAAAACATTGGTAAATGTTTATGGTGGTCCTGGTGTCCAGCTTGTTAGTGATACATGGATGAGTACAGTTGACATGAGAGCTCAATACCTACGAAGTAAGGGTATATTAGTTTGGAAGGTAAATATTCTATGATTGCTTCTTTTGGGGGTTGAGCATCATTTTTCTTTGGGACGTAGTGTGTTATGTTTTATTAATTTAGAAGTTCTTCTATGAGAATTGCATGACACGACTTCGAGAGTAGGCAATCATGGACTTTAGTAACATTGGACACTCCCCAATCCCCTTCCACCCACAAAGATTTAATTACATTTCGTGATGCACCATTTCCAAATGCATACAAAGTGTAGGCTGAAGTTCATCTTTCTGTTATAGTCGAGTCACTTGTGGATATTTGCAACAAACCATCGTAGTACCTTTATATTAAGAAAATGTGTTCTCAGTGGGCTAGCAGCTGGGTATGAAACAAATGAGTCAGAGTTATTTTCTTTACAGTAATCTGTACACTATAAAACTTTGCCAATGCTGCTGTTTAAACAGACTAAGTGTCCACAGCTGTAGTGCAAGCATAGTCACTTTTATCTTGCAAACATTTCGTACAAGTAGCATGAATTCTGTCATTTATTTGGATTTATTCTGAGTTCATGACAATAAATTTATTTAGTATTGCATGGCTAACACTATTTCTCTTGCAGATGGATAATCGAGGATCAGCAAGGCGAGGACTGCATTTTGAGGGACAACTGAAGTACAACATTGGACGTGTTGATGCCGAAGATCAATTAGAAGGGGCCGAGTGGTTAATAAAGAAAGGCCTTGCAAAACCTGGCCATATTGGTATCTATGGCTGGAGCTATGGCGGATTCCTCTCAGCAATGTGCCTTTCAAGGTTTCCAGAAACATTCTGTTGTGCGGTGTCTGGTGCTCCAGTGACGGCATGGGATGGTTACGATACCTTTTACACTGAGAAGTTCATGGGTATCCCCTCCGAGCATCCTGACGCTTACGAGTACGGGTCGATCATGCATCACACGAAGAACCTGAAAGGGAAGCTGCTCCTCATCCATGGGATGATCGACGAAAACGTGCATTTCAGGCACACGGCAAGGCTCATCAACTCGCTGATGGCGGAGGGCAAGGCGTACGAGATCCTTCTCTTCCCTGACGAGAGGCACATGCCGCGCCGGCTAAGTGACCGGATCTACATGGAGGAAAGGATCTGGAATTTTGTAGAGAGGAGCCTTTGAAAGGGAGCACCTGTATAAATTTGTCCCGCTGCAGGGTGCGGGCTGTGATTGGGATATGTTTTCGGCACATGCATATTCGAGCTCGTTTTCATTTTTCTTTCCCACCTGTATCTATCCACAAGCGCAGTTATTTTGATTCTTTTATCTGTCTTGGATAGTCAGCATCTGCTTGGGTGCGTTTACAGGGTTCAAAATAACAAGAACTTGCTGTGTTGTGGTATCTTTTTTCAATTAAAGGTCTCGTCCGAATTTCAATACCAGAAGCAACGGACAATTACAAAGTTAAGTCCCCACATGGTTCAGACATCTGCATCTACAACTGCAGAAATCCAGCTTAAAACACTCCTAGGGACTACTAACTCCTACGGACTAAGCTGAAGCAAATACCATGAGGAACTAGTTCTTATATTACAAATCTCCCACCACGGCACCACGAACTAATAAGCAGAGAAAAGTTCTATCTTCAAGATCTTTTTTTAGGGCACTATCTTCCCGTAGATCAACCGGTCTTCAATTGATGCGTCGAGGGATCTAGCCTTACTGCTGTAGCAGTGTAGCACTATCCCCATTCATGTGTCCTCCGTCACCCCTTCATGGGGATGGAAGTGCAGCGCTGTCTCTTTCATCACGCTTTCTCTTTCATCGCTTCTGCTCCAGCTACCAGGTTCAACTTCCTCCTGCATCTCGAGTGGTTGCAGATGCTGCTGTTTAAGCAGACTATGAGACTAAGGTTGCAGATGCATTCTCCAGACCAACACGTTCTTAGGAAGTAATGCCAATTTCATGTGCTATTCTAGTGTGCATGCAACAAGTTATATATAATTATGATCAGAATTTCAAATGTTTGGGCATGAAAGCCAATCTAAGTATAGATAGATGCTCAAGCATACAAAACCACTCCCTGACAAATGGAATTCTCAGATACGAAGGAAAACTTCTTGAGCGATTTGTTCTTCACTGTGCATCTGGTGATCCATCAAAGGATTAAACTTTGTTTTCTTGTAATACCAAGCCACCTGCTATTTAGTCTCAGGTCTGCTTTGCAGTAAGGTAATCAATATGAGGAACAAATAACCCTAGAACAAGTAGCTTCAGCTGTAGAATTATCACCTCCCTGGCAACCTTATCCTTATATTTGAATCTCAATCAATAATCCTGTGCCTATCGTTTCTGTTCAGTTGGTTCTTGATTTCGTTTTCCCCATGATGATATTCTCTCTTTTGTTAATTACTAATAACATGTAAAAAGATTAGGAGCTGTATTTTTTCAAAGATTTTCAGTCTAAAACCGGCCATCTAAACATGCTAAGGGTTTGTTTGTTTGAGTTGTAGCTTTTGAACTTTTTTGAAAAAGATGCTGCTAACTTTTTTCCCTAAAAAATCAACACAAAAATCTATGAAAAACTCGGAAAACTGAATTTTTCGGTTTCACATAGTACAGCTTTCTTTTCTGAATTGCACGATGGGCCTTAAATGGAGGGGGTAAAACTTAAAAGCGTCCGCTAAGTTCAACTTGGCCCACACGTAGGCTCCACGTTCCTTCCCTTCACCGCAAAAGTCAAAACCCACCGTCAAACTCACAGTCGGCGTGGGGTCCATCTCTATATTAACGGCACAAGCAAATGACCTCCGCCACTCGGAAACGCCTCGGCGGCGGTTTCGTTCCCGAGCAGGGCGATTCGATCGGGAGCCACCGCCCCGCCGCGCGCGACGCGAGCCGCAAGAGCGATCCAACCCATCCTTGCTGCCGGCGGCCCGTGGATTGGCCGGATCGGATTCGTGACGCCATTGGTGGGCGGGCGCGTTGCAGGGCCCCATCGGAATCGGAGCCCGTGGCGTGGTAGGATCGGATCGGAGGCGGACGCCGCAGGGTCTAGATCGCGCTCGGCTATATCATCAACCCAACCCAGGTGACAGATCGTTCCAATGCGGCTTCTTTTCTTTTCTTTTTCTTCTACCTACCGTTTTCGCAAAGTTATTACAACTGTATGTGAAAGTAGTTCTTGGAATTGTATACTAGGCTTGTAGTTCCTTGAAAGTTAGATTTAGAGATACGTGCTAGGAGACTAGGAGTTGTAGCTTCGGGTAATCAACTCTTTCTGTTTTCTTAATTTCTTTATGTATTAGTTCGAGTTGTTCCAATCTCGTCGCAATTTTCTTATTGCGGGGATTTGAGATGCGTCGTGACATTGTTGCAGCATCAGTAGCAGCCGAAAGATTCACGGTGCCTTCGTCCAATCCCACTGGTTTCGGTAAGAAATCCCTCGTGTCCTCTAGTGGTTTTTGCCGAATTTCTGCTTCTGTGAACCCAATCACTAACCCTGACTGTTTTTGCGATCTATGCAGGAGTAATCAAATTGAACTCCACGGAGGGCGAGATGGGATTATAGGCGCGGGCTTAGGCGTGTAGCAGTGGCCCCCTAGGGTTTCCTTGCTGACAGGAGGAAACCCTAGGGATCTTTCTTTTTCGCTCCATGGTTTACTACATGCATAGTGTAAACAGCTCGGCTCTCGGTTCTACTGGTGCTTCACTGTTAAAGGTTTGCACCTCCCCGGCGCGACGCCCGTTCGAAATCAGCCAAGAAGATGTCGGCAGCGGGCGTCGCAACTCTCAGCCCTTTGGAGGGCCAGCTTGCTCTTGTGCCACAATGTCTGTTTGCAGCACAGCCACTGGATTCAATTCTCATTTTCCTAGCTGTGCCCGGCAAGCCACTGGTGCCAATGCGTGTGCTGGATTCGGAGTCTGTCGCCTCTGTCAAGCTCCGTATCCAGCGATTCAGCGGGTTTGTTGCGACAAAGCAAAGGCTTGTGTTTGGCGGGCATGACCTTACACGCAATAACTCCCGTGTCAGGGACTATGGGCTTGCTGATGGCAATCTTCTTCACCTAGTTGTCCGGTTGTCTGAAATCCGTGCAATAACCATCGAGACTGCCAATGGGAAGAAGTTTAAGTTCCAGGTGGAGAGTGGCCACAAAGTTGGGTACCTCAAGAACAAGATTGCTGCTGAGACCGGGGAGGAGATCGAGAGCCTAAAGGATCAAAAGCTTGTACTTGGTGATGAGGAGCTCGAGGATCACCAGTTGATAGCTGATATTACCAAGAAGGATGATGCAGTTCTTCACATGTTTGTTCGTGAGCCAGCAAAGGTGCGAACACAGAAGATTGATAAAGAAACTGTGCTTACAGTTGTTACCCCAGAAGACGAAGGAAACATCTACATAGATGCCTTGAAGAATACAGAGCATGGACATGCTCCAGTTGAGCCAATTATCGTTAATAGAAGTGTAAAGCTAGAACCTGCCATTATGGAAATGATTAGCACAACAATTGCTGGTCTGGAAAATGGATACTTTCCTGTCATGTCAGCAGAAGGTTCAGGGGGAGTCTACTTTATGAAGGATCAGTCTGGTGAAAGTAATATTGCAGTGTTCAAGCCTATAGATGAAGAACCTATGGCGAAGAACAACCCCAGGGGCCTTCCCTTGTCTATGGATGGTGAGGGGTTGAAAAGGGGCACACGAGTTGGGGAAGGCGCACTAAGGGAGGTAGCAGCATATCTTCTGGACTACCCAAGTGATGAGTGCAGATCCAAGGATGGTACTGGATTTTCTGGCGTACCTCCCACTGCATTGGTTCGCTCTTTCCATATGGGAAAGGAGCCTAAAATTGGATCATTGCAGATGTTTGTGGAGAATCAGGGAAGTTGTGAGGATATGGGCCCTCGAGCTTTTCCTGTCAAGGAGGTTCAGAAAATTGCTGTGTTAGATATTAGGTTAGCGAATGCTGATCGTCATGCCGGTAACATACTAGTGTGCCAAGATGGAGATCACATGCGGTTGGTTCCAATTGACCATGGATACTGCTTCCCAGAGAAGGTATGTATTTTACTGCTTAGCTCACTTGAATTGCCAAACCACATTAAAGCACAAAAACTGTAAAGTTTCAATGTTATCTTCATTTATTAATCTCCTAATTGCTAAATGTTTTGTTTCTGTAAGGAGTTAGCATATAGATTGTTTGTAACGCTTACTGTTTCACACCTGAATACTACACTGATTCTCTTCCTACTTTATTGATTCTGCTGTGCACATTCTTTCTAAGTCAATGTCACTTCCAAGAAATTGTTAGCTGAGGAATTTATTTTCTAGTTGGTTCAGATGATTTAATTAAAGAAAGTTATGTTGCCTTTTTTTCCTTTGTAGTTTGAAGATTGCACGTTTGAGTGGCTCTACTGGCCACAAGCACGCCAGCCCTTCAGTGCCAAAACCTTAGCATACATCAAATCGCTTGATGCCAGCAAAGACATTGCGCTGCTCAAGTTCCATGGGTGGGAGCTGTCTTGTCAGTGTGCCCGTGTTCTTCATGTGAGCACCATGCTCCTGAAGAAGGGTGCAGAGAGGGGCCTCACACCTTACGACATTGGCAGCATCATGTGCAGGGAAACGGTGAATAAAGAATCTGAAATTGAGGCCCTGATTGAGGAAGCAGAGAACTCTGTCCTTCCTGAGACCAGCGAGGAAACCTTCTTGGAGACAGTATCGGAGCTCATGGACCGTCATCTTGATAACCGGCTGTAAAATTACAATGTGTAGCCGTTGATTGCATCAGTTGTAAATATTTAAGTTTAGCAGTCGATCTCCATTAATGGGAACCTTTCTAGCCTTTCATATTTTCCATCAATTATTTGTGAATATACTCTACAACGAAGATCAGCCAATTTTTTTTTCTCGAACACGCAAGAGAGCTGCGTATCATTGTATTAAAAGAGAACCAAGACATTCAGAGACCTCACTGGAGATCAATGTAAGCTGTTTCTTTACAACAAACGTGCAGAAAGATTTTTAATCCTTTCTGGATGGTACACTATTTTGATTTGATGTTTTCACACAGGTGCGATATATTTTCCAACAAATTATGGGGGGGGGGGGGGGGGGGGGGATGTACGATTCGGTTTCATTCAGCCTTTCAGGATAGTCTTTGAGTCTTTTGGGAGAACATAAACACCGTTGCTTTGAGCGTTTGTGCATAAACTCGAGCTCTGGTTCCTTGATGTGCAAGATCATCCAGCATGGAGGTGAATAACGGACATGGTCAGAAAGAGGAAGACGAATACAGGCTCATCAGCATGTTGCCTGACGACGTTTTACTCTCCATCTTGGGGAGAGTTGACATCACCACGGCCGCAAGGACAAGTGTCTTGTCAACACAGTGGAAGCACATGCCATGGCTGCTACGCGAGCTCACCATCGACGTCCAAGACTTCTTGCCTACCCCACACCCGAACCCTGTTGAAGGAGCCATGACATCCCTGACCAAAGCGATCAAGAGCTTCCTGGACAACCCCCAGAGCAAGGTTACCATTATCACAAGGCTGCTGCAACTCAAGATCTATCTGATCAACGATTACTCAGAGGCTGTTGGCCCTCTACTTAGTGAAGCAATTGACATTGGCACTCTCGAGGATCTAGATCTTGCCATTGATGAGGACAGGTTCCGACAAGCTTGCGCCGTCGATGGCTTCTTCTGCGCCTACCCTAGCGTGATCCACTGCCTCACAAGCCTCTCACTGGACAATGTCTGCTTTGCTGAATGGGACATGCAAGTTCGACTGTTGCAAGCAGCTGCTGCATCTCAACAACTGCGACATGGGATTGCTGTCGGCACCGGGCTCGCATCTTGCGGTGCTGGAACTCGGCTGCTGCTGCTCGGGGACGCTTGAGCTGCTCAACCTTCCAAAGCTGCAGCGCCTCTTTTGGGATGCCTGGATCTGTCCTGATGCCCCCTTGTCACCTGGATCTTTTGGTTTAATTTGAGCCATGTTCTGTGAGGTGCCACGGCTCTACAAGACCTGACATTGAGCTTCCAGGGAGAGAATCTTTGGTTGAGACCGGAAGGGAAGCAACTCTGCTCCGTGTTCAGTGGACTGAGAAAGATGTCACTGCTTGACATATTCATGGAGTTTGATCTGCTATGGATGATGGTTCTTCTTGAAGCCGCGCCATCTCGAGATGTTTGCTATGTATACAGAGGGAAGAAACAGGCTGGGTTATGGTGAAAGGACAAGTCCTTCGTGGAAGGTGGTTGAGTTTGCAAACCGTAAAGAATGGCAGCTAAAAGAGTTCCAGGTCACTGGGGTTTCCCCAATAGAGCAACAGCTTACCTTGATAAAAAGGCTGTGATCAAGTGTGCTCCCAACTTACGAACTCTTGTTCTAATAAAGAATTACCCGCCTTGTGTGGATTGTGTGGCGGCAGGTGCTCCCCCTCGGTCTGAAAGATTGCCCAAAGAATGTGTATTATTCCCAAAGGGCAAGGATGAACAAGACGACGTGGTAAAGCAACTCACTGGAGAGACCACTAAACCTCATCTTCGGATCAATAGTTTTTTTTGTAGACATTAGTGTGGAACTCCTATATTTGTTTGATGAGAAAACTACTATATTTTGAGGTTTACTACTATGGTGTATGATTTACTTTTGCAACAAAAAAAAATGTGAGAACAAGCAAGTTAACAAACAGACTCAGTTATGATAAATTCAAAATAAAAAAAGGAAATAGCACGTTGTATTTTGAAACAAAAAAAGAGAAACAGATTAAAAAGGGGGCCAAAAAAAGGGGAAAAGCAAGACGGCAACGGGGCCTACGAAAGAAGAAAAGCTTAGAAAACGCGAGGCCAAGGTTTAACAGGTCCGAATTTGCTACAAAGACAACTCCATTCGGCCCACGGGCGCTGGTTTGTAAAAGAGAGACGGGCAGAGACAATCATCAAGCAATATCTACCGTTGATTTTTTTTCTGATAAGAAATCGGCCGTTGAAATTGTGTTCGTTTTGAATCACTGCTTGGTCATCAGAAGAATGAAAAAGAATACCTTAACTAACCAAAATCATTTTTTCCTGCTTAACATTGGCTCCGTTCGATGATTGAGGAAAAGATCAAACAAATCCGCATTACATTTGGCTCGGTGAATGTGATGGTGAGTATAATATTACCTTTAACTTTCAAAAAAAAAGTATAACATTATTACCAGGTATAAGATCTAACAGAATGTTACTTGATAAATGAGATGCATGCACATTGAATTGAACGAAGCGCAACCACGAAACAGTCTGCTTTTCACAAAAATGACTTGATCGGCCCAGTTTAAGGGCAAGTATAGCAAGCTTCCGCGTTAATGTCTAAAACACAACACCTTGCAACACCAAAGCATCTAATAGCCATATTTCTGCATCTGGGGGAAAAAGATAATGCTACTAGCTACTGAGTACACAAATATCTCTTTCAAAATTTCCGTTCATTGGATGTTCCACTTCTGCTCCAGTGCGCTACATATCCGATTTAAACAGCAGGCAGCACTTAGAGGGTAGTTGCAAACTGCACCAATAAGGAAAAGTGGTCACTATGGTTCAAAGGAGAAAAACATGCAAAACAAATGGAAGCATTACATTACAGCCTGAAACACAAAAAGAAAAGAAAAAACAGAAAATACATCTTGCTAGGTAAGAACATATATTTGCTGGTTTCTTTTTTTACAGTTGAGATGACAACCAGCAAATATGGCTCATGCTCAAACTAGGCTGAAGTGGTATAATATTAATTATTTAAAAGAAACTGATCATAGTTAATTCTAAGTTGGAACCGGGTTCATGCCAGTTGCTGCTGAATTAAGACTTTCTAAGAAAATTTCCTGGATAGACTGTTTTGACAAGTCACCTATGGTTCTATACAGAAAAATTACAAACTGTAAGGAAACCATGACATGATCCTGAACATGTACATGTGGCAAATTTAGAACTAATTAACACATTTAGAATGCCACCCTGGTCACTGTGCTGATCTTATTTCACAGCATCACATAGTTATTCCAAGATATAATACTTACTTTGGATGTAATCATCTGAATATTCCTTGTCAATCTTTCCATGGGCCATGGCACCAACCTGGAATAATGTGCACACAGCATGGGTTTAAGCACAACGATTAAGGGATCGAAACAGTTACACTTATGACAATATCAATGCTTTTACTCACCACAAACACAAGGGGCTCCTCATCACTGGATTTAGCAACGTAGTCAAATAAGTTGACGGACTTCTCAGCGCTAAATGAAAGGCCTAGGTATTTTTTTAAAAAAAACATCAATTAGCATATCCGCCTTGTATGGAAACATGCTTTTTACTGAACAATATAATCTCTCACCAACTTTCCGTGCACCAACAGGAAGATAACGGGTAACAGGATTTTTAACAACATTAAGAAGTTTCTCACGCTTCCCAACTGCTGTAATGCTCAGCTTTTGCAACAACTGTGCTGCAATATCACAGTCACCACCAGATCATAACAATTATCAAAATAATTGAAACACAAAATGTAAAAAAGGTATGAGTTTATAACTTACACATTAAACCACAAAATCGCTTAAATGTTCGTGGCATGCGGACATAAGGTTTAATTTCAAACAGTACCCCCTTTTCAGTCCTCACATAAACAGCTTGTAACCTTCCAGCTTTGGTTAAAGGGCTGTCAAATATTGCGAGGAGAGCCTGAAAATATTTTTTAAGCAAATTTAAGGTATGCAAGGCCTGTTGAAAAGGATTTCTGCAAGGAATGATGCTTGGGCAGATCCAATCAAGTATATTCCAATTTAATCAGATCACTAATGTTTTTCTTGGTGGAACAACGTACACAGAAGCTATCTGGAGTAACCTCACTCAGACAAATCTATGAGATACTAAGAGGTCCAAGTTGAGGTAAGTACCTCAAAAATCAAAACCGAATACAGCACGCAGGAATGATCAAATGGAAAATGGGAATAAATAAGCAATGAAGTACTTCATGATTTCATACAGAAGAATTGTCTGATTCACAGTTACAAACAAGGACTTGCTGATCAAATATAAAGGGGGTAGCTTTAATCCGTAGCCAGTAGGTTTCAAGAAATTTACATTACCTGATGAATGATATCAGGCCTATAATCAGCAGGATTGCGATTCTGCTTCCTCAAATAATTAGCATGATCATCTGAGTTCAAGATTTGCATAGTCTGCACATGATGGTAAATGAAATTGTCAAAATTAGTTACTACCCATCTATGACAAATAGTAGTTTCATGCTTGATATTTTTTCCTAAAATGAAACAGAAGCTGTGGATCTACAATCAGTAAATCAGGAAAGTTTGAAGGCATTTTTTACATGATTGAAGAATCCATAAACAAGCAATTGCACCAAATCTACCACTCTAAACTGAAGTGAACTGTTAAGTTTAATTAACATTAGTGAATATAAGATGGTCAAGCAATTGGTTTTGTGAAAAAAAAACACCTTGGGGTCAAGAAATTATGATCAAACACCTACATGGAGTCAAATGTGGTTCCCTCAGTTCAGCTATAAAATTACAAGACTAGCACTCTTAATATAAGGCATATACCTCATTCACCAATATTCTAACATGCTTGATTTCTTTCATGCAGTTTCACAGCATTGCCAAGGTGTGAAAGGTAGTGTTTTCCCCTCACAGCATGCTGCACATTTCAGTTTCATTATATAAGGTGAAAATTACTGCAATTTTGGCCCCTTTCCCTACTGATAACAATACTAGAACCACCTGAACGAACCAATTACTCAAATACCCCCCCCCCCCCTAATCGAAGCACAAACCAGAACTCGATTAGTACATAAATCATCCCATGGAGGCAGCATGAATTGGCCGCGGAATAGCGCGAAAAAAGCAGAGCAATTTCTTGCTGCAGCCTAATTACTGTACCTTGCCGACTTTGCCGACCTCGAGGCAGGCCCTCTCGAGCACGAAGATTGCGCCGGGCCGCTGCTTCCCGTCCACCGGCCTGGGGACAACCGGGAGCCCCTCCACCGCCGCGTGCTCCTCCTTCTCCTCCCCGGCCGCCGCTTCCCCCTCCTCCCCCTTGTCCTCGCCACCGGCCTCCTCCGGCGACGGCAGCTCCTCCACCTCTTCGGCGGGCGGGGCGGCGTCCGAGGCCGCTGCCTCCTCGAGCTTGCGCTTCTTCTTGCGCCCCTTCACCGCGTACGGCCGCCCCATCTCTCTCTAGCTCTTTCTTCCTGCCGCAGACACTCGAGGCTCCAGGCGTGACACCTCTCCTTCGCCGGCGGCTGGGTTTTGTGCGAGAAGCTAGGGTTTGTGTTGCGGCTTTTGGGTTGGTGGAGAGAATGAGAATGAACGTGTTGGGTGGGCCGCGGGGTTTCAAATCCATCTTAAACATGTCATTTTTTAAAAATAATGATGTTTTTCAAATTTGATCAAGTTTTACCAATAGTATTTATAACATCCAATTAGTTTCGTGAAACTTATCAAATATATTTTGATAGTGTATTTATTTGGAATTACAGATTCATTCGGGTGAATAAAAATTTGGAATGCATAAAGAGTTTGAATGTAACCGTTGAACAATTGAATGGAATTTTGAGGCATAAGAAACAATGCATATTTTGATCAATAATGTCTTTTTTTTTGTCCTGATCAAGTGGAATTTTATGGCTATTCGTATGCTTATAAGTGGGACAACAGGTCTTTGATGTGGTCATAACTGATAAGTTTTGATAAAACACTAATATCAATAAAAATACATCTAAGTAGAATTGTGGCTAGTTGATGTCTTTTTTATAGTCAGATATGGATACTTTCCATATCTAAATTCCATCCCTAATGTAGATATATAAAAATAATATTTGGAACAAATATTGATTTAATATTATTTTCCATACTATTACGAATAAGTATACCTGATCATGTCTGCCCGACCCGATAAACTCGACTCGCCCGAAAAAACCCGACCCGACCGTGCGACGGGTCGGGCGCGGGCAGAAACTTTCATCCGATCAAGAAATAAATCCGACCTAACCCGACCCAACCCGAAATTACAACTAAAAAACCCAAACCCGACCCAACCCAATGGTGTGATAGGTCGGGCGCAGGCCAAGAATTTTGACCCGGTAACCTAACACGACCTGACCCATGATCAGGTATATGAATAAGAACTATTTACTTATCAACATTCAATCAAATGAAAAGATAATATTAAATAACATCAAATTTGATGAATAAAACTGCACTATTAAGATTTTAATGTTGACACTTTATAGATTGTATTTATTTATTAGAACCATACTAGTGAATACTATATCCGTTCTGTTATACTTGGCATTTCAGAAACATATTTTAGCCTACAACCAATTCATTTAAGTTGTCTGAAACGTCACATATAAACAACCAATTCATTTAAGTTGTCTGAAACGTCACATATCATCATAGAAAACTATGTTTTTGGTACCCACTAAGGAATTCTTTGAGCTCTCAATGATCCACGTCGTGCGCTCGCGTCATCCTCCTTCACCGTGCGGCGCTCCTTTCCATCTCCACCCGCCGCGCCTTGAATGCCGCCGTCGCCTCCTCGCCTCCCCACCACGCCACCCGTCGTACCACCTCCTCTGCCGTCTCGCATCCCCGCCGTCGCACCCATAAAACGTCCGCAGCGCAAGCCTCCCCTTGTCATTCCTGCGCGCGCCGGTTGGGAGGAGGGAGTTGAGAAAGTCGTCGCACCTGGTGGAGGAGGAGGAGGTCGCACGCTGGCCTCGATCCCTGCCACCGGATTCGGCCCCAAGGTCGTCAGCCTCCACTCCCTGCCTCGACACGGCCACCGTCGGAGGCCGCGCGCCCGCATAGATCCGGCGGGCCACAGCCAGCCGGAAGTAGGGGAGGGAGGCAGGGGTAGGCCGTCATGGCCGTGCCTCTCGCTGGAGAGCAGAGGTCGAGGAGGGAGGGTCCTGTTCGCGTCGTGCCGCTCGCCGAAGACGAGCCAGTCGGAGAGGATGGGCTGGTGGACGGCGGCGCTGGCAGGGAACGTGGAGCTCAAGAGGAGGGAGGCGACGCCCTTGACGCGGGGAGGAGCTGCTGGACAGGGCGCATGGAAGAGGATGCGGGGGAAAGCCTGCGGGCAGGAGCAGCAGCGGGCGGCGCCGGCCTCGCCTCTGCCTCCGCCGGTAGATGCGAGAACGGTTTGCAATAAAGACCATGGGACGAGAGGGAGATAAGGATAAGGTTGCATTTTTTTGCCCTTTCATTTTCTAATATTTATATTTTAGTCCAAGAACTTATATTTCCTCACAATTTAATTTTGTAGTTTCATATAAATTGATTTTTTTCCTTAGGAAATGGGAAGCACATTATCGTACTAACAGTCAGGTAACAACTTTATTAGTTTGTCATGCAATCATCTTCAATTTTTTTAAAAATACCCGTAGCAACGCGCGGGGTATCACCTAGTAAACAATGGAAGGTAGTACAAATTTTGTGCTTTACCTAACATCAGGCTAATAAACGAATCAAGTGTGTTAGATGAGTAAAATAATATGTAACTTACATTTTTCATCTATTTTCAATTTATATTTATTTTCAAATTACTAATATGGATAAAAACACATATAAGTCGAAAGTATGGCTATTTGATGCCTTTTTTTACGTAAGATCAGGGACGGAGTTAGGATGGCCGATTTGGGGTTGGGGGGGGGTGGGGGGGGGGGTTGTCTCATTACCCTTGCGGTTCCTCCGGCCCTCCTTCTTCTTCTTCCTCTTTTTTCCCCTCTCTTCTCCCCCCTTCTTCCATATTCTTTTCAATGGAGCCCCACCCACTGCCTTTGTACCTGCGTAAGATATGGATAAATATACATATCCAATTTCCATCGCTAATGTAGCCATGTAACTAAGAATGAACCAATACTAACATCCAATTTTGGGATTAATTTTTTTTTGGGATTAATAGGATTGAGCGTTGTGACCATGTGGTGTTTATTGGCCCGTTGGAATTGAGTGGGTTAGGATCAAAGTTCACTTCTTTTAAGCAACAATAGTATTGTTGTCCATGTTGATATGTATGACAAATGACACACTAGCGAATATTTGGTGGGAATTTTAGCACAAGAAGGTTATCACTAGTACAGGGCCTTGGGTGGAGTGGACTCTGGGCATAGCACCAATGCAGATGTGGGCACTCTAGGATGAGTATTTGAAGAGTGTATAAAAAATACAAAAGATGAAACACTGAATGTTCCAACCTACCTTTTTGACATGTGTAGTATAATTGATCAAATAGCACCCTGGCCTGTTCTTGTGTGAGCAGGTGAATGACGAGGGTGTTATAGGTAGTACCGCAATAAGGACGCATCAGCATATAAAACTATTAAAATACAACATTTTGAAGATGAATATAGTATATGAAAAAAATCTGATTTGCTCGAAAAACTAGCATTCCGATAGCATAAGAAACAAACTTTATTATCCCCTCGCTAACCATTCTTCCTGTGCTCCCTCTTCTCCCGCATGGCAACACTCCCATCACCCCCTCCCTCGTGCTCCCTCCCACCTGCCATGGACGCGGTCGACGCCGGACACTGGCAGCAGGCGAGGAGCTGAATCCCAATGGCCGGAGCCCCTTCCGTCTCCTTCCTCCCATCGTTGTCGGGCACGCGCAACATGCGTGGCACCGAAGCCCCTCCCGCCATGGCAACGCTAGGCGGTGGAGTGCGGAAGGCGTTGGGTGGCGGAGCTCGAATCGGCGACGGAGCTCCTCGGCGGCTCTTGGGTGCTGCTTCTGCCATGGAAGGGGAGCAGCTGGTTGTTGCGGTGAGTAGCTGCCATGGAGAGAGGGTAGAAGGAGGAGGGAGTGGATGACGTTGTGGGCCCACACGTCAGTGAGTTGAAGGGAGGAGAAGAGAGAAGAGAGGATAATTAGATATGAAGAGTGAGATTTGACTAATCTGTTGGAGTGTAACTAAATATAAAAAGTGAAGTTTAGTTAAATGGCTAGCTAATGAGAATACAGAGAGCGAGTTTTTATTAGGTTATTGGAGATGCTCTTATAGTTAGTACCGCAATAAGACTGTATTAGCATATAAAACTATTAAAATACAACATTTTGAACATGAATATAGTATGTGAAAAAAATCTGATCCGCTCGAAAAACTAGCTTTCCGATAGCATAAGAAACAAACTTTATTTTTAGATGGGGACAAGGAATTGGTGCGCGATTGTCATGCCCATTTCTTTTGGGAGCGACAATTTTATTCATTCCGAGAAGAAAAGAACCTACTACAAATATCAGCCGTCGATTTCCCAATGGACAGCCCCCGCCCTCTGGTCCGTGGGTAACGACGAATCCTTCCACCCTACCTGAACAAGGACGGCAGGCAGGCAACTTTTCCTCAGCCTTGCGTGTGCGCAGCCGCTACTTTTCCTCCCTCTCCAATCTCCATCCTCTCCCCGAGGGCGAAACCCCCAAACCCCCTCTCCCGCACCCCCGCCGCCGGCCGATCCACCTATCGGCGATGACGCTGGGCAGCTCCGGCGCCGGATCGAGCGTCGTCGGTGAGGAATCTGCTCCCCTTCTGTTGCTCCTTTTTCCTGACGGGTATCTCAGCCCCGAGATCTCCCGATCCGATCCGGTCTTGCTCCAATTTTGGCCTGGCGCGCCCGCACTCGATCTGGCCCCGCGCGATCCGATTCGGGTAGGGGGGGGATGAACGGATGTGGGGTGCCCATACGGGTTGGGTCGGAGTAATAGTTTGATTGGATGGCTTGGCGCGGATAACCTAGATGTGTGTTGGTGGCTAGAGAAACGGGCTGGGGCTGCATATGCATGCACGATTATCGGTCTTTTGAATGCTTTATTTATGCTGGCTTGGAGGAATTAGTGTTGGTTTTGCTAGGAATATCCCGATTGGTTAGATTCTGTGATTCTTGCTAAATGTTTGTAGCATTTCGAGTATATACAGGTGGATAAGTGCGTGTTGTTGGTGGTCTCCAGGTGTTTTTGCATCAGATGGTAGTGTTTCCTGATTGTCAGCTCGTGGGAGCCCTTGCCTGATTACCCTTTGAATAAGGGATTAAGGGTGGATATTGGGGGTTAGTGCTATTGTGGTAGCAGGGCAATTGTCATGTTTAAGTTTTGATGAAGATACATAAGCAGCTGTTCTCTTGATCATGAAAATGGCAACATTGCTATAATTTTTTATTGGCTTTGTGCGTGATGGTTGGCAGTGGATGCATTTGGTGTTCTTGTGCTGCCATGGGATTTTCATATCTAGTTTGAGATGATTTTCCTTTTACTACCGGCATCTGTTCTATCCAATAAGGAGTTTGGTTTTGTTAAAGCTCATGGAAAATGTGAGTATGGGGTGAAATCGAGATAACTAGGGCAACCTATATATCTTTTATTTAGGCTGGTTTCCATCTAGATCAGTGAGTACACCAGAAGATGGTTTGTCCTGGCCTCTTATTTTCTTTGAGAAAAAAATGTTTCTATACAACCCAATGGTGATCATTGAGATAAGGAATTACTGCTTTTCTTTTTTGGGTTAGTTGTGCAAATGTTTTGGGACTGATGATTCCCCTTTTCATTTACATATATGTTTCTGTTCCTTTTTCTTGTCTGCATACAGATGTGTGTCAATTCTCTCACTTGCGGCTTGCCCCATGTCTTTTCTACTTTAGTTGAAGTCTTTTCTCTAGTGTTGTTTGTTGCTTTTTGTCAAAAGTTCTTTGTTACTGTAAACAATGACAAACCAGACAGAAATCAGGTGCCACTGTAATTTTTAAATTAGAAGAAATAAGCACCGAAATTCGAATACAACAAGGCTTGCTTGGTGGTGGTGTTCGCCCATTCTCTCACCAACTCCGCTAGGCCCAGGCTCAGTTCCTATCTTTGTTAAGATTATAAGATTGATCTAGTAGATTAATATTGTAGAATCTGTTGCATTATCTGCTTGTGTAATTGACAAATGATAAAAATTGCAGTTCCTAGGAACTTCAGGCTATTGGAAGAGCTTGAGCGTGGAGAGAAGGGCATTGGTGATGGGACAGTGAGCTATGGGATGGATGATGCAGATGACATCTACATGCGGTCATGGACTGGTACCATCATTGGCCCACACAATGTGAGAGCACAATCTCATCCTTTCAATTACTTGTCCATTGCCTTTTTTGAAATATGATATAAAATGTGACGAACATTTCAAATAGTGCTTGTTTGTAATCCCCAGTTGCATCCTTCCATTATACCTAAGTGATGTCTAATTAAGTTGTTTTAATAACCCCGTATTGCAACCTTATAAAGTGTGGGAAAACTGGCTGGTTACAACAAGTTGTAGAAATGGGATTTCACTTGATGGTTCTTCAAAAAATTGAAAGAAACATTTGTAGCTCTGCTCTAATGTTAGCAGAAGATACCAAGAAACACAACGTTGCGTGCCATGCAACTTCTTCCATTTACTTGTTGTTTCTGTCTAAGTTGACGCTTTCTTTCTATTATTTCTTTCTTGTCAGACTGTACATGAGGGTCGCATCTACCAGCTTAAGTTGTTCTGTGACAAGGATTATCCTGAGAAGCCACCATCTGTCAGATTCCATTCAAGAATCAACATGGCATGTGTCAATCACGAGACAGGAGTGGTAAGATTGCCTTCCTCTCAGGCTTGTGGGAGCATGCAGAAGGGGACACAACTGCAGTGACTAAATTTCTGTTTGGTATACCCATGTAGGTTGATCCGAAAAAGTTTGGCTTGCTGGCAAACTGGCAGCGGGACTACACAATGGAAAACATCCTAACCCAGCTCAAGAAAGAGATGGCTGCCTCACACAATCGCAAGCTAGTGCAGCCTCCAGAAGGGACATTCTTCTAAAGAAGCGATGGGTGGCCCCATCTTGGGATTCAACCACAGTAACTGATAAGCTGTTTTATGGGGGGAAACAACTTCCTACATCTGTTGCCCGTGCTTGTGTTTTCCAATTTCTTATGCTATATTCTATCTGTGAACGGCTGTGAACAATCGAAGTATCTCCCTTGCAATCTGCATGGTGGCAGTTGGGGATGTTGCAAGTTCCAGGGATGTATCTTGAAACTGTCGTAGTGCCTGTCAGCAATAGACAACATATTCGGGTTACCTATATAATATAGCCTGTTTGTGTGGCGCTTCCAGTTATGTTTTCCTTGGAACTGTTGCAATGTCTTCTTTGATCTCGATTTGATCGACTTATGTGTCTTATCCTCGTGCAGGCTATATTTAAGTTAATGCTTGTTACTTAGAAGCCTGTTGATAAAACTCTATCAAGCAATGAAGAAGTGCTTCACCTTTCTTTCCCTATGTTCTTGAAAATCTCGTTATGTTGAGGTGTCCCAGAACTGGGTCGTGATGGAAGCCCCATGTCAGCACTTCTGTGTTTTGTCTGACCGAAGTCTGTACTCTACAGTATAGTGTCCACGGATCACTCATTGCGTACAATAGTGACGCTGAAAGAGATGTTATTGGTCGATGGATACTGCTTTTTTTTTTTCATTTGCTCGTGTGATTCTGTCGTGCCTGGACGTAATGTGTCTAGACAATGGCAGCAGTGCCCCCATGAGCAATTGACGGTTTTTCTTTTTTTTTTTGCCTTAACCATGTGTTGAATCATGGCCTGATGATATTATGCAACGGAAATTTGAGGGCAAGGGGTCCCTTTGTTCAGCTAAAACCTGCTGTAGCTTTCAAAAAAAGTCAGTAGCCCAACCAAAGAGGTACTTTCATCCCTTAGCTTTCAAAGAAAGCAGCTTTTCCTCTGTGCAAATCTCACAGCAAGTCCGCCCCTGCTTTTTTCAGCTATGAGAGGCAAAACTTCAACGAAATTACCTACCATGCCACTAATTAGTAACGTACCGGTTCGATTTCTATTTCCCATACATACCCCGGCGACCCGAGTGTTGGGGTAAAAACCATCTCTTGAAGGAGAGTCAACACTCATAAAAGAAGATGTGACACTCATAAAAGAAGATGCATCAAAATACAGTACTCATAAAGAGAAAATGGACCCCTCAGGGAGGGGATTTGGCGAATGCGAGGGGAAAACGGACACGAATGTGCGTGTGAGTGCGTGACCCCAAAATCCTTCCTTGGCACCTGTTGTAATAAATGGGTTAAGTGGGCTGACATTGCTTTTCTTTTTAGAGACTAAGGGCCGACGTTGCTTTAGACCATATTGCTAGAATGCTAGACTAAATTTTTAGAATTTTTTATTTATAATATTTTTATATATTATGATTTAAACTTTAAATTTAAATCTAAACATTATGTCAATCATCTGAGCACAAAAATGATTTCAAATGGACACAGTGTGAACTATAAAGCTATAGATCTCTTTGAGATATACAATTTTGATGTAGAGCTTACATGTATCCGAATTTATATAAAAAGTCATGATTTTTGAAGAGATGTTGTCAAGAGAAAAAAATCATCGAATTTTAGATCTGAATAAAGTGTCGATTATTTGATCATCAAGATGATATCAAATGGAAAATGTTTTAACAACAAAGTTGTATCTCTTGGCTAAAGATACATTTTTCGTATAAATTTTATCTTCATCCGAGTTCAAATGAAAAAGCTATGATTTTTTTAAAGATGGCTGAACCGACGGTAGATGTGCTACAGTCCCCTGACGGGAAACACTGTACCTACCCTGCACTGTACCACCTCGCCACTGGTTCAAACGACCGCAGTTGGTAGTTTTGGAAAAAAAATGTATTCCGGAGTATATTTTTTGCAAAATCGTAACAAAAAAGAATAGTCGATCGTAATGGCCTCTCTCCAGTGCATGGGAATTTTTTTTACGAATTTGCAAAAATAATTAGCCTGCGAAATCTTTCCATTTTCGACCGTCAGCCGCCGATTCATACGACAGTTTGCTAACATGGCCTGCGGCCGGGCGCTAACCGCCGTTTCAATAGCGGTTAAGAGCAACCACGGCAGTTGGGAACATGGGTGGCGGGAGCCCAAGTGCGGCCAGAGCAATGAACCGCTTTTGAAACTGCGGTTAGACTTTTTAACCTTTTTTCCTCCAATTTTAACTTCTTTCTACTCTCTTCTCCTGAGTTTCTTTCGGAGTTTTCCCTCAAGTTAAAGTGCAAGTATCTCTCTCTTGATTCTTTGTTGCATTCTACTCCCTCCATTCTAGTTAGTTCAAAAAAAAAACTAATTTGTTTGTCCTAAACGTCATATATTTAAGGACGGAGGTAGTAGTTATTTAACCGTTCTAGGTAAGCAAAGCATGTATCCAAAGCAAAGCTTGGTAGAACAAGCAATTATTCAAGCCAGAAATGTCTATGTTAACTTTGTTCTTTCGCATGGCAGATCAATCGTTGCTTCCCCCACACTTGTTTTTTCTGACAATCCCAGCAAGGACGTCCTAATATGTGTAACCTGTTTGCCCACAAATTCATCCAACTTCTTCATTTGGTAGGTCATTGGATATTCGAGTAACGTGCATATTTTTCTCTAGAAACTGTCAGGCTTTGAGTAAAGCTCCAGTGAAAACTCTGACAACCCCATCGGATCATCATGTGCCCCTTTGAAACTTCTAGTGAACACTGTCTTCACGAATTTTGACTATGTGAAAACCATGACTTGGATACCACAACTTTGATACCATGAGCCCATGACTTGGATATCATAGAATTCTAAGTCCTTTTTTGTATGGTTTGGATCACTTGATTTTGATTATTAGGATCTTGTCATGATTTGGAATCTATCCTTGGGACCTATACTTAAGTAAGAATATTACTCAATCACTAAAGTCATAATTAATGGCTTAAAGGGGCGAATTCCTTACAGCTTTTAGCCGGATGAAATGCAACTTGGTAGAGCTCTCATAGATGATTCATTGTTGATTCCAGCAAGTGCTCTGCCAAATAATTTTTCAGAGAGAGTGATTATCTACAGATTCTGTGAATTAATTTTCTGAAATGAACTAAGAGGTTGGAAGCTGAAAAAATAGTTTTTTTATGAAGTGATTCTCCATTTTGATCGTCGTAAGAGTTTACGCTAGAGAATTGATAAGAATCATTTTCTGACACAGAATCACTTTTCTCAGAGAATCATCTCCCACAAAGAATTAGAATCAGATGTAGCTCTAACAAACAGATCCTAGTACATGGCACATGATGCTGCTTATCATTCTAGTATTATCAGTCCAGCTAACCTACATTACTGCGATCTAACTCATTTTGGAGCAGTACAATCCTTTGCCACCTCTATGGTTCTCCTAGCATCCTTTCCAACACTGGACGCATTTTCCTGATCTGTACAGCCTGATGTTATCATGTGGTTGAGAGGAATAGTAGAACTGAAAACTCGATCCTTTGCCTTCAATGCCTGGAAGCCGAACTAGCAAGTAGCAACACTCAGAACATGGTGCAAAAAGAAGCTGATGAATCAAATGCATATTGAAGATCCAGAAACTTAGTTTTACCTCTTTGTTCCAGTTGGTGCGTAAGGTGATGCAGAGTAGCAAGAGCATCTGCACTGCTACTCCACACAAGATACCAAACCAGAGCCCCTGTGCATTTCGAAGTTCGAACCAGAACTTCCTTTTAGCGTGTCTTTAACTTTGAAACTAAGAGTGAATGGAAGTGAACTTTGTACAAAAGGGAATTGATGAAAAAGCATAATACCATTCCTCTGAGATGACAAACGAAGGCGAAAATGGATGCCGCTGGGATGCCAACGATGTAGAATGCAGAGAGGTTGATGATGGCACCAATCTTTTGCCGGCCACAACCCCTAACAACACCTGCACATCAAGAATACGTAAATCATCGATCTGGTGGTCCCCAATTCTAAAAAAATGGCACCTAAAAACTCCTTACATGTTTAGCAAAGAACTGTAGATTACTACTAGCATCACCCAACAATGTGAGGAAATGACAAGTACATGAGCCCAGAATCTTAAATTCTGAATGCCTAAGTGTGTGTACATCTTATTCCCCAATCCCATTATGTGTTCACTTTCTCGTGGGCATTAGCCGAAACGCCCAAAGTCTGATTGTCAAAATGTTTCGGTTTCTCTATTTTGTGGTTTCAGGAATGATAGGTTTTCCTATTTCTGCACAGTACAGGATCTTGATTCTTGCAGCACCTTTTCGCCATGAGTTAGAATGTGCTGGAAAAATGAGAGTCTTGCAGCACTTTTTTTTTTGAACGAACGGGCATGAGAGTCTTGCAGCACCTTTCAGTATATAGCACCGTACCTTATCTTGATTCTTGCTGCACCATACCCTCTGTCTCCAATCTCCACTGGAAAAATGAGATGAGAAGACGAGATCATGGAGAATTGGAGACAGCAGCATGACGCAACCCACACTCTAAACGACACATCTAGATGCAGCTAGAACTTTTACTACGCGTATGGCGTATCAACTAGAAGCTTGGCCTTTGAGGTTGTGCTATATACCTGAAAGAACACACTGCAGGCAGTCGAATAAGGTGGACACCGCGAGGATCGGCATCAACCTAGCAGTGTACATGGCCACTTCCTTCTCGTTGCTGTAGGCGTACCCCAGCAGTTTGCGCGCTAGCACCATCACAAGACCTTCTGATATGCCAAGGGAGAACGCAATGAGCATGACCACCCGCGTTGCCAGGCGCGCCGCCTCTGGCCGCCCTGCGCCAAGCTCATTGGAAACACGGATGCTGCCGCGGAAACATTAGGGGAAATGTTTAGACACAATGGAAATATATATAGCCACCATCACTAAGAACATGAGTGAAGTTATTTTTTTTTGAAATGTTATGACATGACCATGACCATGTTGTAAAGTTGGGACTAGTGGGCTACTGACCTTACTGCAGCACCAAGTCCCATAGGGAGCATGAATGCAAACACATACGTGTTGAAGCTACAAGAACCAGAGTAGCAAGCCTTAGATTAGAGAGAGCAAACAGCAATGCATGCTCGACACAACGAGGCAAGCGTAGAAGTTCACCAGATAGACATCACGGCAGTCTCGAGCTTTGGGTTAGGGAGGAGGCCGGAGAGCAGCACCAGGAGCTCGAAGGACCACCACTCCATACTGCACATGCATGTCACCGAGCAATGTCACCCATCCGGCCTTGATCATCTCAAGGTACACTAATGTTACGGGATGCAAGGATGGACAATGTTTTAATTAACTTTTCTCACCAGACCATGACAGCAGACGGCACGGCGAGCTTCAAGAACCCGGGGATGCCGCGGAACGCCTCGCGTGAGAACCCCGTCCACGTCTCCTTGCAGGACGGCGAGACTCGGACGTAGATCGCGAGGACCGTCAGGTTCACGAGGTTGGAGACGGCGTTGGCCAGCGCGGCGCCGTTGGCGCCCAGGCCGAGCCTGCGCACCAGCAGCCAGCAGACGGCGACGTGCGCCGCGGCAGTGGCGGCGGAGCTCACCATCACGGGCACGACGACGTTCTGCGGCTGCAGGAACCGGACGTGGCACTGCAGCTGCCCGAACAGGAACAGGGCAGGGATCATGCACCGGATGTAGCGGCCGGCGCCGGCGGCGATCTCCCGGTCCTGCCTGAACCACACGAGGATCTCGCCGGTGTAGGCCCAGGCCACCGCCACCGGGACGCTCACCAGGGCCAGCACCAGCATGGCCCGCTGCTTGTGCACGCCGAGCAGGTGTCGCTGCTCGGCGCCGAAGGCCTGCCCGCACAGCGTGTCCAGGCTGCTCGCCATGCCTGTCTGGTCAACAAGAACGGTGACGTCACTTCCTTTATGAAACGAGAGAGACTTCTAATATAAGTTCATTTAGTAGAAGAGGATGGTTACTGAATTACTACCATCAAGCTGAAGCCGGTAACGCTGGCGAAGGAGGTGGCCAAGGAGGCGCTGGCGAGGGGGAGCTCGCCGAGGCGGCCGACGAACATGATGGAGATCGTCAGGATGATTTTCTGGAGGAGGAATCCGGCGGCGAGCGGCGCGGCGAGGCGCACCTGCTTCTTGACCTCGCTCAGCACCGAGCTCTCCCCGTCCTCTGATCCAACAGCACCTCCGAGATGATTCTCCATGGTCGCAAGTGCAGTGAGTAGACGACGAGAAGGAAGCAACACTGATGTGGACGACCTTGACCTCACTGACTATGGCCATCTTCTTACTTTTGCTGAATGGGAGGACAAAAGCCAAAAGGCGTTTGGTCCCTCTTGGAGGGAGGTCAAAACGGCCTAGCCTAAGGACAAAGGGTGACTTGTCAGCTTCATATGAATCCTCGCATGGAATTTTGGTGACTAGTCACATCACGTGTTAGCAAGTTTCCAACCAGTATGCGTTTAGTATAAAGGTTAGGCGCGGAAATAAGAGGTCATTGCTGTGGCACCCCAGCTGCTAGAAGACTGGTGGATGACTGAACGGCACATAAAGTTCACTAGATCAGTACAAAGCGCAAAAGTCATAACATCCTGACAAAACAACATATGTTCTCAAGTCGTCGGGGACAGAAAATACAGCCGGCCTACTACCGGCCTGATACCCGCGCCAATAAATTCCCGTTGAATCCTTCTGGTTTTCATTTTATTTATTTCACTCAAATAATGAAAAGGAATGATGTTAACCTTATGTGTTTTTCTATCTATATAACCTATATAGATGCACCCGCTATAAGAGTTATTCATTATATTTATAATGTCGTTTGCAAAAGAATGTTGACATGCAATCAACTAATTGTTTCTACTTTCATATTTTACCTTAAAATTCTGTTTAAGAACTTTCCAGCGCTGGGTATCAGTTAGTTTATCATAAAGAGGTGTCACGTAATTATCCTGATGGCATGACACTATAGTTATGAAAGTAGACTCCTTAACTACGGTGGCATCTGCGGGCAACTTACATCTTCCCTTAACTACATGCATCTTCTCTTAAGTCTTAGGCCCTGTTTGGTTCCCATAAATAGGGTGACTTAAAGTGAAAAAGTGCAAAATAAGTCACTTGTGAAACCAAACAGTCATGACTTAAAGTGGTGCGACTTATAAGTTGCATAAGTAGCTCCACCCCCTACTTAATATGACCTTTTCCTCCTCCTACCCTGAGTGGGTCCCACCACCCTATCCATCCCACTGTCCCACCCCGCGCATGTCGCAGCCCAACCCCGCGTCGCCCTTCCACGCGGACCACGCCGCACCCCACTGCCGCCGCGCCCCCATCGCCGCCTCCACATCCCGCCCAGGTGTCCAACTCCCCACCCACCCCCACCTCCATCTGCGCCGGCCGGCCCCTCCGCCGCCGGCCACCGCAGGCGCAGGGCCGCCACGGCCACCGCTGGCGCAGGCCCGATTCAACGGGAGGCGGCGCGGCCGGCGGAGAGGTAGAGGAGCGACCAACAGAGGAGGCGCGCGCGGCGGCGTGGTGCGCCCGTCTCTGCCTGTTCGCGCCTCCCTCCGCACCGCAGACGCCACCGCGGGCCCTGCCTCGACGCCGTCCACCGCGAGCTCCCGCATAGGCGTCGGGCTCCGGGACACGCACGAGGCGTCCAGGAACGCCGTCGTCGTCGGCTCCAGCGGGCACGCCGCCACGTAGGCCGCGCTTGAACGACAGTTGTCGTCGGCTCCGACGTGCCGGCGCTCGGGGGCGGGTCTGCGCCCTGGAGCTGAGGCCCACTCCTCGCCGCCTCCGCCGCCCGTCGCAGTAGGCGGCGCCAGCGCGTCCCCGCTGTAGGGCCTCCAGATCTACCTCCGCCCCTGCACCTCGCCGCCTCGGCCGCTCGACCTCGCCGTGCAGCGCCACTGCCGAATCTTCGATGCGGCAGATCCTGAGCACGACGACGTCCGCAGCGCGGCGCACGACGCCGAGCTCCTCGGCTGTCTTCACGAACGTGTTGGTGCTGCTCGAGAGCGCGGAGAGGTCGAGGCCGACGGCGGCGGATGTAGCCGCACCTGGGCGCCCCGTGAGGAGCTCCGGTGGATCCGGCGCCAGCGAATCCAGAGCTTCCCTGTCCCAGTCGATGGGGAGGAGAAGGAGAGGAGGCGGGAGCGGCAGTGGACGGCGTCGATGTTGTAGGTGGTCCCATAGTTGAATCCGGTGGCGGTGTGGTCTTGGACGGCGACGGGGAGGATGGGTGGTGCAGGGGCGCGTGAGGAGCTCCGGTGGGGATGAGAAGGGCGATGGATGCGGTTTGGGAGTAGCAAGCACAGGCTGGTGGCAGGACAAGGGTAGGGGACATGGGTAGAATTGTCTTTACTAACTGACTTATAAGTCACTGCAACCAAACATGACTGACTTTAATTCAGGCGACTTATAAGTCAAGTGACTTATAAGTCAGGCGACTTATGAGAACCAAACGGGACCTTAACTACAGTAGCATCTGCCAACAACCTACACTTTTCCTTATTAATAACTACGGTGACATGTGTGGGCAGCCTAAGGCTGACCGCACCGCGCTGCATGGGAAAGGGTATCCATCACATTTTACCATCCCAAACCATACAAGAGCCATCACGGGTTGCCTGTATCCTTATCTTCGTCCTCAGCACCAGCCGACTGGTACTCAGATCATCACGGCAGGGATAGTGTTCACGCGGCTCACTTGTGAGTTGGGAGTAGAACTGTAGCAACCGAGCTTTGAAGGTCTTCATACAGATCTGTGGTGCGGGATGGTCACCTGTACCTTTGCCGTTCAGAGGTGTTTACAACACCGCGGTGCACATAGTCTAACTACAAACTCCACCTCGGAATCACTGTAACCTCCATGCTACGGGAATATTGTTTTTTTTCTTGAGAGAGACACCCAAAAGGGTGTACTCATATCTGATTCATATCAAGGAAAACAATTGACAGTACAAGGGAAAGACAGCTTGACACACAACGACGCAAAGAAAATAAAATTACATTGAAGAGCACTCTGGTCGTCTTCTTCCTTCCAAAGTTCGTCATCCACCGAAGCTTGAAAAATGCACTGGAAAGACAACAAGAAAAAGGAGCACCTGCAAACGCCATCGCCGCACAAGGCTTTGAAGACCGCAAAAACCACCCGCTGCTTACAACAAGATCTAGCAAACGCTGAAAGAACATCGGCTGGGGCAACACCCCAAGCAACGCAGGCTTGCAATCCGTCATCACCAAACCAGCGGGTTGAAGAACAGATCGAAGAAAGGGATCAAAACCGCCCGAACAAAGGACAGCCAACTGCATCTCCTGACGAACACACCAAGTGCAAAGATCTGAAGATAATCTACAGATCTGGTAGAACCAACTCTCACTGGCCCTTCGTCGGTGCTGGAAAGAACGTTGTCGAGGTAGGAAGAGGCCGGAGAGACCTTATTCCATAGCGTCATCTTCACCACTACCTTGTTGATGTCGATGGAAACCAAACCTAGAAGGAAAAAACTAAACTTACGAAAGGAAACGGGTCCCTGCTCCTCTCCCTACCGGCGCCGGTGAGGCCACCGGAGGGCAGAGGAGGGGGACCGTCGGGGACGGGCGTGGGCGGCGAGAGGGAGGAGGCGGCGGCTAATTCAGGAGAAGACTTCGCCTCAACGTGAAACCGGGGAATATTGGTTTTAGGGACAGAAGCAGAGTGAATCTTTGTTCGCGGTGGTGGAGATGTGTGTGAGCATGAGTGGGGCAACATAGGAATACTATGTAATCAGGTTCCACTAGCCCTGGGCATTCGGTTCTAACTGAACCGATCGGTTTGGTTCTTCGGTTATCTCAAAATTTTGGTTCCCAGAAAGTTTGAATTGAAGAGAGAACCGTTCGGTTTCATTTCTTTCAGTTCAGGTCCGGTTCTAACCAAGGGAACCGAGGTATAATAGTCAAGCATGGAATACAATTGCAAAATTATGAACTCAGTGGAAAATTCGAGCACAAATCAACAAAAAAAAGTCCAAGCAGAGTGAGTTGATGCCCCCAAATTGACGAGGTTGAAGAGGAAGAGTTGTCGGCCACCGGCCGCCAACTCTCGCCACGACGCGCCACCTATCGAATTGGGGAGGATCGGAGGAGGGTGGCGGCTCGCCACCTGCCTGACCGCCTCCGCATGCTCTGGATCTGAGGGAGGACGGAGGGAGGTGAGAGGAGGGAGCGGAGGCGCCCGTCGGGGATGGAACACGGATGGCGAACGACGGGCCTAGGGCGACGGCGGTCAGCCGGAGGAGGTAGGTGGATGGCCTCGTGGTCGGCCGGGGGCGGGGCCTGGGGGCGCTCCAGCATTGGGCGCGAGTGGCGATGGAGACAGGCGAGACCGCGAGAGGTCGAGAGGGCAAGCGCCGAGCAGCGCGATTGGGATTGGGTGTCGGTGGGGGTTTGGGGGAGGTGGGAGGTAGGGTTTGTGGTTTTTCATTAGGCTTTTGGTCTGTTGGGTCGTAGGATTATTGGGCTTAATGTGTTGTTGGGTTGTTTGTTCAGTTGTCTCGGTTAACCGAGGAAAGAACGGGGTATTCGGTTCTAGAAAATCAGGAACCCGATTTTCTCAGTTCCGGTTCTTTTGGTTCTGGTTCTCGGTTCTTTTGGTTCGGTTCTCGGTTTTTTGTGCCCAGAGGCTGGGTGCCATGATATATCTGATAACATCTCAAAACGATATCTGATCCCCATTATCGCACTGGTGTAACGATTCTGTCCCCGACAATAAATTTGATAAATTTGAAGGTGGGGGGATGAGAAGGCCCCTCACATGCTGCGCTTAGTGCCGGTGCTAGATTTTTGAGGCTCTCTAGCCAACTCGTCGCGAAGGCTGTTATAGAGCCTATATCTTATATATAATTATATTATATATATACATGTTATTTTTCCTTACAACACAAAAATAAATATATTGATATATATTTTTAATTTACCACATTTGATAATTATTGTGAAACAATGCGGATTAAAACTATAATATAATTGTACTTTTAGAATTAATATATTTAACTTATATTTGTACTCCATAATATCCAATTACCATTGCTTCTCGTAAATTCATACTTCTTCAGGTTTTCCTTGATGCAAATTCATCACAGTATTGAGATCAATAGTGTCCAATATAGCCCTCACGATGGTGCACATAGCCAAACCATTTAAACTTTCTTGTGATATAGTTGATCTCAAATAGTTCTTCAACAACTTTTGTTTTGAGAAATTCTTTCCGCTTTGGCCATGGACAATTCGGTTCCTCTACTCTCTCTTGATCTCTTGACCTCTTGGTGTTGCTTGATCAAATAGACCATTTGATTTGTAGATGTATATATATATATATATATATATATATATATATATATTTGGGCTTGACCTCTTCCTAGCTTGGGCCCTCGGATGTCGCACATAATGGCCTACCCCTTAGGATTGGCATTGGCTGTACTGCTTCTAAGCATATCCCTATACAATCCCCGCACAATTCATACATCGGCGAACTGGCCCGCCGACCGCTGAGGCTAATGCCATACTTGCTCCATCCAAAAAATGTCGTTTTAGGATTTTCCTAAGGCAATTTTTAAAAAGTTTGACCAAGATTATAGAAAAACTACATACATTTGTGGTACAAAATAAGTACCATTAAATTTATTATGAAATCTATTTTTATAATATACGTTTTGATGTATTAAACATTGATACCCTTTTCTATAAATTTGGTTAAAGATGAGAAAGTTTGACTTAGGGAAAAATTTAAATGAAATGTTTCTTGAGACGGAGGGAGTAGCTCACGGCCTATTGAGAGCAATAGAGAAGTTGATCTCAAGCGCAACGACACTACAATGATTGCACCCAGTGGGTCCACTGCATCATGTGCCATGGCGAGCACACACGGCATGCACGCGTATGTTTTCAAATTTGGCAGGCACTACTGATGAATGGGGAAAATTTGGACACGTTTGGAAGGCTGCACAATCCGGCCAGGCTGGGATGGTGCAAGGGTGTGATTGGTAGGCTGAATGGGGTTACGAGCCAAGCCCAACTTGTGCAAAGAGGGCTCACAACCTGCACCGTGTGGAACGTAAATTGGTCGTTCCACACGATGCTGGCTCAGAGGGGTTGCTACCATCATCCCAGTGTCTGCAACTCCCTTCTCCCCAACACGGCCACCTCCTCTGTGCCGGTGCTAGTACTCCCCTTGGAGGGGCCGAAGCGCGGAGGCGCATCTCTAGAGAGCCGCGGCGTGTGCAAGGCCCCGAAGGGTCGGCGGCGCGTTGTTGGTATTTCTTAATGTCATTACTAACGATGCCTTGTTAGCGTGAGCGCAAGAATCACCTGGGTACACCTATGTTCACGAACGAATCCGCAAGCACATGGATATACCGTTGTGGCACTTCACCTAAGGAGTATTCCAAAGGGTATCGAATCCAAGGACGGAAGAGACCTAGGTCTAGGCCTAGCTATGGTCTAAGGACACCACTCTATAGGATAAGATTAGGTAGAAAGGATCCAACAGGTAGAAATAGAGTCTAGAACGACTTCTCTGGTATGACCACTCACTTCGGGCATTGACCCCGCCTGGCTCTAACAGCTGGTTCCGATATTTGGCTCTATGTCGTATCCGAACGCGGAGGAATACAAAGGGTCCAACGGCTGTCACTACCGCGGCCTACGTCTATCTAAACGTGGGATATAGGGCAAACGAAGGATAACCCGTAGTCTGGACACCACGTCCACACCACCGATTAGTGCTATAGAGAGCTATGTACAGTACTCCTGTAGCCCTACTATAGTACTCTGTACAAATACGAAACGACAAACCCGTGAGGGAGAAGATAGAACTAGCTCAGATAAACTCTAGCACTCGCAAGGATCACAGATGCAACTTTGGTCTAATTAGAGAGATGCAAACACTCACTATACTCTAATAAACAAGCAATGAATGCAAACTTATGAACCTGATCAACTAGATCATAAGGGTTGTGTTCAAAGAACACAAGCCTCTAAATGATGAACACGCTAAGAACATAAGAACGCAATCACCTCTGCATGAATGCCACTTTAGTGTAAATAGAAAATACATAAATACTTACTTTACTCTAAATGAAGAACAACAGCATCTGTAGAGGTTCGTTCTTGAGGAAAGGTGGCAATGATCATGACACGGCCCCAAGAACCCCCCTCACTCTCCTCCTAGATCTCTAAAAGCACTAGTAAGCCATCACTAATCCTATGCAAAAGATCTCTCCTCTCCTAAAGAGAGAAGCCAAAGGCCAAAATGAAAAGGAGGAGACGAAGTGTGTGTCTCAAAAGTGAGAAGATCCTCTTCCATTTATATGCTAGGAGGGTCACAGAGGATCGACAAAAGCACTCCGGGAACACACAGAGGAGCTAATGGGACGCCACCATGTGGAGGGAGGAGATCAACCTGTGCTACGTCGGTTCGACCGAATGGTTCGACCGAACCTGTGTGGGCCCGGCTGGTCTCCCCCTTTCGCCTGGTCACTGATAGGTGGGCCCCTGGGTGTATTCTCGGTGTACATAGCTTTTTGAGTCAGTTTAACCCCTGAGTGGGCCCTTGG
Source organism: Cenchrus fungigraminus (assembly GCA_036936925.1). Lineage (NCBI taxonomy): Eukaryota > Viridiplantae > Streptophyta > Magnoliopsida > Poales > Poaceae > Cenchrus > Cenchrus fungigraminus. The sequence goes on from CM072770.1 coordinate 96,456,829, forward strand.
ATCTTTATGATAGCCATATGGTGTGCTCTGATTCATCGAGGCTTGCCTCCCTTTAATCGATGACATGGCGTGAATACATAGGATCTGGTGTGGCGACACCTCATCAACTGAGGTGGCGAGGCATGGACCAAATATGTGTGCTTTCCCTCCATTTCTTGTGCTAAATGACTGCATTCAAATATTCATCGACACTTGTGGAAATTGTCGGTATAAGCTCATATTCTAGTGTTGATGCTTGTTTTTAATGTAATTTATGTAGGAGTTGACGACCTAAAAGAGATACTTAACAGCTGTCAACACGCGTGTAGCCGACAATGGAGGGCGCGGGCACCAGGCAGTGACCTGGCGAGAAAGTGATGATCCAAATATGGAGCTTGTTTATAGACTCACCAAGGCTTTAAACAATGAGATGGCTAAAACAAAGAAATTGGAAAAATGAAAACTCATTTTTAAAGAACACATGTGAACAACAAAAGCATCTACTTTATGTCTTTACTTGTTCACATGAGGAGCTAAAAATGGTTCATGAGGAACTTAGTGTTGCTCGTGATAACTTGGTACGAGACCATACTTTTCTCACTAAGGAGCTTTCAAATGAGAAAATTAAAACTAGTGAGAGCTCATCACTTGGGTCAAATGATCAATTACATAGTGTTGCTAACCCTTGTGATGTACAGAAGAAGCATGTATCCACCTCTTGTGATGATTTATTAGATATGTCATGTTCTTCAAGAATAGATGCTCATTCTACTTCTATATATTGTGAGACTAACATTTTGAAGGAAAACAATGAGCTCAAAAATAAAGTGAAGAATTTGAGCAACAAGTTAGAAATCAAGAGCAAGGCTAGAAACAAGAAGATGCAAGATGAAAAGATATCTCACTTCATGTGCTATCGGTGCCATGATATGGGACATCTTGCAAAGTATTGCCCAATCAAGAATCCTCAAGTTGAGCCAAAAGCAAAGCCCCAAAATCAAGTTCAAGTCAACCATCAAGATGGTGATTTGGGGATGATGAAGAAGAAGAAGACAAGAAGAGGTGGTAAAGCAAGAGCAAGGCATCAAACTCCTAATCAAGATGCCCAAATGATGAGCAATAATCAAGATGAAAATAAATATTATGCTCACATCAAGTGCTTCAAGTGCAAATATATGGGACACTTTGCCTCGAGGTGTCCTACCAAGCTTGAGAAGAAGATTCAAGCAAAACAGAAGAGGCAAGGCAATGAGAAGTAACATATAAGAAAGGAAGAGAAGGCTCAATTAAAGAGAGTTTACTACTCATGTCGGGAAATGGGACACATGGCACATTCATGTCCACTAGGTGAGAATTCTAAGCCTATTTCAATTAATAATGATATTATGCTTAGAACGGATGGCAATGGTACATCATTGGTTGCAATTGCAAAACATCCTACTACTCATACTATGGTTACGCCTAGGTACGTTGCACCTAACTGGAGAGGACCCAAACTAGTTTGGGTAGTATCAAAAAGTGGATGATTTATTGTTGGTACCATGGAATTGGAGGCTTGATTCAATTGGATTCATCTTGTTCATCATACGATTGAGTTAATTAATGAAGCTTAATGCTATTCCATTCCAATGCCAAGTCAAATAAGTGAAGTCCAAATGTGCTACAACATACAAGTACAAATTATCTAGTTGTGGTGATTTATTGGATATAATTGAAGGCATGCAAAATATTTGAGTTGAAGCTTGTGAGTTTTGATCCTGAGCTACAAAGGTATGCTCTTAGTTGATCTAATTCATTTGAATGCATATGAGTTGATTGAATTGGATATGTATGCATATGTTGCTTGCTATGTGGTGACACCTAGAATCAAGTTTGAGAATTGGTTTGGAGGCCCAAGGGTTATAATGTTATTTGTTGTGAGAAATAAATCAAGCTTAGTTACTCAAGGTTACACTGAAGTTGGAGGAAAGATGAGATGACTATGGTTGTTGAGTTGAGCTTCTTTCTCGATCTTAAAATCAATCCAATTGAGGGAAGACACATATGTTTGACAATCTAAATATATGAAGGATTTATTGAAGAAGCTTGGTATGAGAAATGCAAAACCAATTAGGACACATATGGTCACAAATGAACAATCTTGTTCTTGATAAGAAAGAATTTTGGTACAAGACATTTCTACTATGGTTATGATCATCTCAGCTATGTCGGTGGAATCATTGTGAATATACATGAGGAAGAAACTCAAGTTGAAATAAAAAAACAATCAAATGGTAGCTCTCAGGTCAGCTTTTCTGGGTACAGCGGACTGTCCGCGGCTGTATAAGCAGACTGTCTAGGGTGGCAGACTGTCCAAGGAAAGAGGCATACCGTCCGTAGTTAATTTCACAGAATCTAGAAAAAATGACCGAAATAGAGGTAGATTGTCTGCACCTCCTCGATAGACCATTCACGCCCATCAAGCAGTAATGGATCAAACCTGATGGTGTCCTATCTAGTTGCCTTCCAAAAGTTGATATCAAGTTGGATTCAATTGGAAGAAGTATATCTCAAGTTTAGAAATATATCCTATATTGCAAAAACTGAGCTAGTTGTGATGATAGCCATGTTTGAATGATCAAATCTATTTAGACTGGCTTCAAATTTAGTATGCATGCTCTACACTTGTGATATTAGTTCCTGTGAAATTGTCACGATCATTCGATAAAAAGATGCTTCGGTTTTGGACTGAATCTTGTCGACACATGTGCAGCAGTTTTCAGCATGTAGCAGTGAGGAAATATGTGAAATCTGGTAGCAATTGAGAAGTCAAATGAAACTCAAATTTTTATAGCTGCAACATGACTTAGTGAGGCACATCTCCACCAAATTTCGTGATCATTAGAGTTGTACATTGGGAGTTATGGATTATTCTTTGAAGTATACAGAAACTGCCAGAAAAGTGATAGTTTTTGGATTGATCAAAAGTCACCTTGATTTTCTCAAGTTGGAATCATGGTTATAAGAAATTGGGGGACCTAAGTTTGGTTTTGACTTTTGAGATGATATAAAAGCATGAAAGTGATGAGTAAAAGGTCATTTGATTGTGGAGTGCTTTTGGCACACATTTGGTACTCAAGTTAAAGATCAAGACCAAGTTCAAGATAATGATGGAGATTAGATTCTAGTGATTATTGGAGATCATTTGGTAGAAAGAAAAGGACTTAAATAATATTTTTTAAGGGTTAATCATTATGATATGTTCATCATTAATTTGGATGAATCAATCAATTCAATTTAATTAAGTGTCTAGAATGGTTCTTGGAGAGAGGTCGCTTCTCCCTAGTGTAGGGACTTGCAGCCCAATGTGTGGGTAAACCAAATGTGGGGCTTGGCAGGCTAAAATGGAAGTGTGTCGTTAACTGGAAGGCATATCTCCCTCCACCAGTGAGCACACAGGTCTTGCAATCCTTAGCTTCATTACCTTTACCTCCAGCCCGGTCCAACTTTTCTACTGAGAGCAAAAAAAAAACATTTCCTATCGACCCCAAATGCACCGGTGAAACTAAAAACAGAGTATAAAGACCACACTACATTTTCCTTTCCATAGGACAGGTAATAGTGTCACAAGGTTAGTAAAAAAAGTGGGTGGCTTTTTGCCCGCACGACGGAGTTTAATAGGTACCCCGCGTCCCCCTGCTGCCGCCTAGGCTCCCTCCTCCCTCTCCCCGGGCATGCCGCTGCTGGAACCACCTGTCGAAAGTCCGAGGGGAGGCGAGGATGGCAGTGGTGCGGCAATCTCGCTCCTTCCCTTATTTTTTTGCTCTTCCTAACTCAACCGCTAGGTCGTCATGTTCGTGCGGCCGCCGTGGTCACCGGATTAGCCTCTCACCCACCGGATATGTCGCCCCCGCGCCCGGATCGGCTCCCTTCGAGGCTCTGGGGGCCTCTCCGCCTCCATCAGCTACCTCGCCGCCTCCTCCCCGACTGTCGGCAGCTTCTCCATTGTCACCACTGTCGTCTTCTTCACCTCACCTCACCTTCCCCTCCTCCTCGTGGTTCCTGAAGAAACCCAGATGTGGGTAGGTATGGGGTGCCGTCGGGGTCGGGGCCTGGCCTGGTGTCGCCGGGGCCGCCTCGCGTGCCTCTGGTGCTGCTAGATGTTCTCCAACTGGCTCTGGCCGACGGACAGCCCCCTCGCGGTGGTGTAACCACCTCTGCCCTCCCCACCGGCACACGATAGTGTGGGGTCTCGCACTGGTCCCAGTGCCCTTCGCTATGCTGCCCCAACGCGGTGGTCGGGCCTCTGTTGGAGGCTGCTCCAGGCTGTAGCCCCTTCTCGCCCCTCTAGCGGGGCTTTGTTAGCGGCGACGTCGACGACATCACCTTCACGTTAACGTTCTCCCTCCCGCAACTTGGGCATCTGGTCATCTCCCTCCCTTCCCCCTCTTTCGTCTTCCTAGCCGTTGTTGTGCTGACTTTTGGGTTCTTGGTTGTCGCTTAGGGGACCTTGCCCCCTCCGGTTGTCTTCTTCGCTGGCAGTTTGGGAGGATGGGTCTTCGTCCTTCCCCTGATCGCTCGGGTTGTTGATCATCACCAAAGAACTGATGCAGCGGGCGACACTGGTCTAGCAGCCTCTCGGAGTGTGAAGCGGGGTGGGGGGCGCTTTAGCTCCCTCCCTCCCCCTGATCGTCTCTGTCGCTCTTGGTCGTCCTGCCAGTCTGCAGAAGCTTACCATCGTCGTCATCATGGTTTGCTCATTGTCTTCCCATTGATTGGCTCCCATCCGGGCATTGGCAGTCGACTGCGTGAAGTTGGTTTCAGAGGCCTTGCGAAAGCATGGTCCGGTGTTTGTCCAGCTGACAATAGTGGTGTTTCCTTAACGTCACTTACCTCGCTAGAGGCGTTGTTTCGGCCTCCATCCATTTGGTCTTGCCAAGTGAAAGCTTGGTTTGCTCCTTCGTGAGCATACAGATGATGGTGTTGGCGTTGTTCCCCTATTTGCAGGTATCGTCTTGCGTGGCATTCTCCCTCCTCTTCCGTTGTTGTTGGTTGTGAGTCTATCGGTGATGTGCTTGCATTTGTGATGTCTCTTCATCCTGCAGGTTTTAAGTGTAGTAGGTCGTGTTGTTGTTGGTGGTGGTAGTTTGGTTTCTCTTGTTGGTGTTCTCTTTGTTCGTGTTGGTCGTTGTTTTTGGTCATTGTAGTTGACAGTTATAGTTGTTGTTCCTTGTAACTCCACTCCTTGAGGGCTTTCTTAAAAATTGTTTAGTTGTAATTCTCTTCTATATAATGAAATACATGTTATGCACCTTCTTTAAAATTCCTGCACGACGGAGCTGAGCGAGCAATCTGGTGGCGGTGGAGGCGGTGACGTGCTACTCTTTCAAAGATAGCAGTGGATAACGTTATCAGGACATCGTTAATTTTGAAATGGAGGATGGCTTACTGACTTCTTATATCTTGGGGCCGTTGGGCAACATAAAGTTAACGAACACAGACAGAATATGTATTTTTTGTTGCTACCTTTCCCGTGTTAGAGCAACTTCAAGACCCTAAGTATAATCCTAGCTAAGTTTAAAGTTTGTAAAAATTCTAAATAAATAGAAAACTTCCTAAAACAGTGTACTAACCAACTATACTCTCCAAAGGTGAGCAAATCCATATTTAAATGCCCCCATCGTCACAGCCCCACCTGACATCCAAATGTGGTCTCTATTATCATTCTCCATCAATTTTTTTCTCACAGTTAATCTTCTTCCACCGGGACCTCGGGCTCGTCGGACTTGTTGTACCGGCGACACGCCCCCGCGGAGGACCTCCAGCCCATTCCTTCTCCTTCCTTCAGGTGCCAAGCGGAGGACAGGAAGGAGCGAGGGCGGGAGGGTAGGAGTGCACGAGAGGGAGATAAGCAAGTGAAATTGCTCGACATCTTTGGAGCCAATGGCGAGCGGGACAGCGAGATGAGGGATGGCGATTCTGTTGGATTGGGTATTAGCCACTGCTTTTTTTTATCGATGCAAAATGTCTTAACCAGCCTTTTGAAGTAGCATTGGACCGCACATATTGAAAAGTCTGCAGCGCCAGCGGGACATTCTCCATGGAGCCTCACTTGTGAGGAAACTGTAGTATGTTGAGTATGCTACAGGGTGCGGCCCAATGCTCCATGGAGCTTCACTTGTCAGGAAACTGTATGGATCTACAGAAGGCTTTCTAACATGCTTCCAAGAAGGTCACATTTTGAACTAAATCAATTAAAAAGGCCCTCCTCCATTCTAAATTACATCTCTTTTTAATTTTTCTAAATTCATAAATATTATTATACACATAGGCATACACTATATCTAGATGTATGATAATGTTTTTAACTAAAAATTTTAAAACCACTGACAATTTGCAGCGATTGGAGTATCTCCACTGTTGATGACTTCTGTGGACAAATCCAATCAACATGGAAGTATGGACATGGTGCCATGGTGGCCTGGTGGGAAGGTGTCGTAGTGGGGAAGTCAAGACAACTGCCACTGGCCACCGGCTGAGTGGCAGTCAACACTAGGAAGCGTGTGGGTAACTTCAGCAAGATAGCAAGGGACAATGTTTTTTCAGAAATAATCGCCTTTCAAGCAACACGTGTTAGAGGAACAACAGTCACTGGGACGTGCGGTCAGATCTAATCATACCAGAAAAGGGACACTGGCTATATCATATTGTTACTCAGTCTATCCTGATCCTTTGTTTTCATATGATCACATTTCAACCTTTCTGGGCAACTCTGTCCTTTGTGCTGTCGCGATGTTGGATGCTTGCGTTCAATCCATTCTCACGTATGGTACAAAATAGAGAGCTCAATCATGAGGCAGTGCGATCAGGCTTGACAGCCGTAGCCGCCGTGACATTATTGGCTTCTCACGCCGGTGAAGCTAGAGGACAAGGAGCATGGAGGAACAGCTCCTTGCCACCAAGGGCACCGACAAGCGAGGAGCCGGCGGCGAGGAGAGCTCGGTGCTCACCGAGGTCAAGAAGCAGCTGTACCTCGCCGGGCCGCTCGTCGTCGGCTTCCTCCTGCAAAACATGGTGCAGATGGTCTCCGTCATGTTCGTCGGCCACCTCGGCGAGCTCGCGCTGGCCAGCGCCTCCCTAGCCACCTCCTTCGCCGGCGTCACGGGCTTCAGCTTGCTTGTGAACATCTCCCGCCAACTGATTCTCTCGTTTCTTTGCATCCTCGTTCCTCACCGAACGCCGGCATTACTTGCCAGGCAGGCATGGCTTGCAGCCTCGACACGCTGTGCGGGCAGGCCTACGGCGCGCGGCAGCACCAGCAGCTCGGCGTCTACAAGCAGCGCGCCATGCTGGTGCTCGCTCTGGTGAGCGTTCCGGTGGCGGTGGTCTGGGCCTACACCGGCGAGATCCTGGCTTGGTGCGGCCAGGACCCGGAGATCGCCGCCGGCGCCGGCAGCTACATCCGCTGCCTGATCCCGGCGCTGTTCGTGTACGGGGCGCTGCAGTGCCACGTCCGGTTCCTGCAGACGCAGAACACCGTCGTGCCGGTGATGCTCGGCTCCGGCGCCACCGCGCTCTGTCACCCAGCCGTCTGCTGGCTGCTGGTGCACGGGCTCGGCCTGGGCCGCAACGGCGCCGCGCTCGCCAACGCCATCTCCTACCTCGCCAACGTCTCCTTCTTGGCGCTCTACATCAGGCTCTCTCCATCCTGCAAGAACACCTGGACGGGCTTCTCCCGGGAGGCATTCCACGGCGTCACCGAGTTCCTGAAGCTCGCCGTGCCGTCCGCCGTCATGGTCTGGTGAGAGTGATGAGGGCAGAGAAAAGTTCTTCCATCCCATCTTCCCCATGGAATCCACAGAGCAATGTCGTTGTTCCTGAAACGTGTGGCTGCTCTGGATCTGGATGCAGCATGGAGTGGTGGTCCTTTGAGCTGATGGTGCTTCTGTCCGGGCTCCTCCCCAACCCAAAGCTGGAGACGGCCGTGCTATCCATCTGGTAAAAATTATCAAACCAATCTAGTGCACTTGCCTAATTTGCTGCAATTTACCTTGCTGTTTCCTGTCGCTCATTTCTGTGATTCTTGCAGCTTGAACACGAACTCCTTAGGGTTCATGGCCCCGCTTGGACTTGGTGCTGCAATAAGGTGCAATCCAAACATCAAATAAACATATAAAATTGACGCACATGTGAGATAGTTTTCCTCGATCTCCATGTTCTTGTGCAGCACACGTGTCTCGAACGAGCTTGGAGCAGGGCGGCCTCAGGCGGCCCGGCTGGCGACCCGGGTGGTCGTGCTCTTGGCGCTAACTGTGGGCATATCAGAAGGGCTGGTGATAGTGCTGGTTCGCAATCTGTGGGGGCACGCGTACAGCAACGAGGAGGAAGTGACCAGGTACGTCGCGAGGATGATGCCGGTGCTCGCGGTGTCCGTCATGCTTGACGGCCAGCAATGTGTGCTTTCAGGTACAGACTATGTATTAGCTGACGAACAATATGGACATTTAACAGCATGCATATTCTGAATTATGGGGTGTGACAACTGACAATAAACATGGCCATATACTTGATTTGAAGGTGTTGTTAGGGGATGTGGCCGTCAAAAGACCGGCGCTTTCATCAACCTTGGCGCCTATTACCTCGTCGGCATCCCTGCTGCGTTCTTTTTTGCCTTTGTCCGCCATCTTGGGGGGATGGTACTCTTCTGCTTTCCTTCAGGAGTTTGTTTGGAATAAAGCTGTGTTGCCTTCTTCAACTGGGATTTCAACTCTGAACAGGGCCTCTGGTTTGGGATCTTGTGCGGCCTGGTGGTGCAGATGCTCTCACTGCTCTCCATCACCTTATGCACCAATTGGAACAAAGAAGTAAGCATAAATTAGGCTTCCATACATGCTACTTATCAGTAGTTTTCATACTTGGTCTTAATGTTGTTGTTGGGTCTCGACTTCCCCAGGCACTGAAGGCCAAGGACAGAGTTTTCAGCGCTGCTCTTCCATTAGACCTGGCAACATGACTACATGAGGTTCTGTCGAGGACTGCCAACACACATGTTCGTGTGCCAGTGCGTTAAAATTGTAAATAAGAGAGATTGACAAAATTGTTGGATGTTTCCTTGAGAATGAATATATATAGGTACGGAAGACGTGAAGTGCAATAATTGAAACGACTCAAATTCCCATTTATGAGAATCTAAAGCCAGCACATTTTCGAGAAAAGAAAAGCTATCACACCTGTGAATCCATATCTCAGATAATATGAATCCATATAAATAAAGAAATATAGAGTACCAACAGAGTTATAATAACATTATTTCGGCACATACCGGTACAAATACTACATAACTGAATCGTGAAAGGTAAATATTTAGGCAGCAGAAACATGTAGCACGACGAAAACCATTTCCAAAGGCATCTTGAGCAAGGGATCATGTCTAGTTTTCTCATCCATCATTGTTGAAGTCGTAGTCGAGTTTCCATCATGAAAAGCCACCATCCACCAGAAAAGCCAGTAGACCATGTCAACTCTTAATCAGGGTTCACCAAACCGTAAACCGGCCGGTTTTTTGAACCGGGAAAACCGGACTGCTATACCGGTCAAACCGGCCGGTTTGCCGATAGGAGGATTTTATCAGGTTCGGTTAGCGAGTGGCATACCGGCCGGTTTAGCTACCGGGCCGGCCCGATAACCCCCAAAATCGCGGTATACCGACTGGTATGCCGCGAAATGGTGAACCCTGCTCTTAATAGCAGCAAGCTAAAAAAGAAAGAGAATAATTATATATGTATGGATAGATTTATATGTGATTGTAGTGGTTTATCAAGTTGCAGCTACAGCGCGAATAGGCTTGTAGTCCAATGGTAAGACGGTTCAGTGGGACGCTACCCACCAGGGTTCAAATCCTGGTGCTCGTACCTTTTCCTGGATTTATTCCGGTATTTCCGGCGTTATGCATTAAGTGGTAAGCGACGTTCCCGTCGACGACGAGGCGCCAGTGGTGACTTCGAGAATCTCCAGATCTGCCGGTGCTCAGTCCTTCGGAGGTGCTCATAGGGGTAGGGTTTACGTACGTGTATTCATAGGGGTGAGTGTGCGCGTGTTGTGAACGTCTGCGTTGTACTGTGTAATCTCAAAAAAAAAAGTTGCAGCTACAGCAATGAAGGATGCATCGATGCAATATCATACTATCTCCAACAAGGAGATGCAAACCCAAAAATGGGTGCGGCACAGTGTTTTTGGGTGGCAAAACACCCTCCAACAGGCGACCCAGACGAGCGATCCATTTTGGGTCTGAGCCGACGCACGATGCATAATTGCGTCCTCCGTCCGTCCTTCTGCGTCTCCACCGAGTCGGTCCCACTGCAAGGAGACGTCTAGAGCCCGCCGACAAGGCGGGGCGAGGACCCGCCGGCGCGGCGAGGCACGGGGACGAGCCGGAGCTGCCCCTTTCGTCCGCCACTGCCGTAGGCCCGAGCTCAAGCGCCAGCCGGGCGGACGAGCTCAAGGCTCTGCCCCTGGCGTCCTCTGGCGTCCTCCTCACCTCCAGCCGCCGGCGCCGCCATGGAAGCTCCGCCCGGCAGGTGCAGGCGCATGTCCCGAGCCCGCCTCGATCCGGATGGAGTTCGGGAGCGGCGTCTCGAGGCTGCGGAAGACGGAGTCGGCGGAGATGCGGTGGGTGGTCCTGGGCGGTGCCTGCGAGGAGGACGAGATCGAGAGCTCTGACGACGGCGGCGGCGGCACCCCCGCAGCGGAGCTCGCGCGCGGCGCCCAGCGGTGCTCGTCGGCCAGCGCTCACGGCCGGTGGAGCTCGCGCGCGGCAGGGTCCCGTGGCCTGCGGAGCTCGCCAGCAGCGGCGCAACGGCGAGGAGCAGGCGGTGTGATGACGCTGCGAGGCGGCACAGGTCGTCGACGGCGCGGAGGCGAGGCGTTCCGGTGCATGGGGCGAGGGAGAGCTGCAGGTGATTTGGTGGGCGGCGTCGGCGTTCTTGCGTGTGCTCGCCGTTCACCAGGTTCTTGCGCGTGCTCGCCGTTCGCCCGCGTCGGCGCCGCAACCCCGCGTCGCCGCCCGCCTCCTCGCCACGGAGCTGGTGACAATCATCAGCGGCGGAGCCTGGCTAGGTTGGGACTCGCGATGGAGGATGGGTCGTGGCTGTTGGAGAAACTTTGTTTTTGGTCACAAACTTTTTAACTGTACACTACCCAAACCAGGCAATGGGTCTCGCGTTTGGGTACTGACTGTTGGAGTCAGTCTCATCTCCGAGGGCCGAGGCAAAATGACAAAACCCAAACGGTGCTCAAGTTAGATCCCATCAATCGAGAAAGAGACGCCGCCCATAGATATTCTACTTTAGGTTTTCAGGATGTACTATCTCCATGTTACCCTGTAAGCAGCGTACGCCGTATACTGACGTCTGTTGGTAATATAAAAAATATATATGTGATCAATGTCCTTACAACTTTGGATAGCTGCAGCTTTACAGAATAATAAAATTACAATCTTGTCAGTACAACATGTTAGATTTATAATAATCTATTTACTTTTCATCATCAAAGGAGCAATGGTTAAAATTAGAGAACAATAATTACGTACAATTGATGTAGCACACAACACATATACGAAAAGAGATGTGGAGTGAATGAGAACCGATAAAAAAATTTCTACGATGAGAGTGAACTCGGCCTATATTCCAATCGCAACTTATAGGATCACCCACAAACTAAGGGAAGCAAACATGGAAGAAAACAGATCAAAACTGAGTGAAGACACTGTCCAGGGTCGCATCTTCTGACAAGGGTCGGGTCATCCCACAAGAACAGCCGGAATATATCATCGGGTCATCCGGGGCCGAATCATCTGGAACCATGGTCAGATCATCCGAAATGGCAGGACTACACAGAAATCGGCTTACTGATGGGAAAGGAAAAAAAATCCAAAACTCGACCAAACGATCTCTAAAAATCACAAAAATTTAACCACAACTTCACCACTACCTAATGAGTCTTTTCCCAAAAAAATCTTCTAAAAAATCAAGTCTTCACCACGAATTAAATGTTCTAGGTTATAAACACAAAAGAGAAGACTTTTTATTAAAATGAACCGATCTCTCAACTCACGCAGTGGATTGAAGCGAAATTTGAGAGAGAGAGAGTAGATTTGCTTCATGGACAAGCTAATCCTAGAAGATCAAGTCCCAAAACAACCTCAATCATGCGTAATCGCGAATCTTTGCCATAAACACAAGAAACTCGGGTTGACCCAAATAGCTTTGAATCCAGAGTGATTCGAGGGGTATAACAGTTCAAGATCACCAAGAAAAGTGTCACAAGAAACTCATGTGTGATCCTCTCACTGAAATCCCTTGGGAAATCCCTTCAAATCGATGAACTCAAAAATAAGAAAAAAGCCTCCGAAAATAAAAAAGAAAAAAGCTCGAGATTAAAAAGAGAGATAAGATTAGCATACCAAATCTTCTCAACAATGCGTGGAAAGATTCTTTACAAACGAGACGAGCCTCCTCCCTTCATCTTACCTTGTTGCCAAGAGGAGAACAAGAAGTGGAGAGACCTTCTCCCTTCCAACTCTCTAACATGAAGCACTTGGCTAACCAACAGGAAGAAAGTGAGCTAGGATGACCTATTTATATCGAGAGTCACAGTGGTGGTTTAAGTCTAAACTACCCCTACAACTTAAAAGAAAGATACACACCTCTCAGTGCAATACAAGAAAGTAGTAGTTATCTTCATCAGACGGACACGCATCCACCGTGACCTTGCTTCCCTTCGACGCAAGCTCCATGATCATGCCGCGTGCCCCCCGCTTCGAAGCTTCCCGACGTACCCGGATACTATTCCGTCACGTCGGGCCTTCGGGCTCGGTTTGAGGTCCAAACCGAGAAACCCTCCTCTGATGGTTTTATGGGTCAAACCAACAAACCACGTGTACAATGCACCCGGCCTCATCACGCCAAGCGTCAAGCACACGAAGTCTTTCACCTCTGACGCCTAGACAGTCTACTCGATCATGTCTCGTTCCTTGATTTGACCGTCGCCTTGCACCGGCTAGTTGTTAATCACTCATCACTAATCACTAAGGAACGCCCGTCCACTGGTCATCGGACGACAGACATGAGATCCGTGTTATGTTTCCATGCTTATTATACCCACATCAATTAAAGTTAACAGAACTGCTAGCACCCGGACGTCCGATCTGAGCGCTAGCATCCGAACACTACAGCTCGCAGTTCGCAACATCCGAAAATGACGTAGGCAACATCTGAAAATGACATTCACAACATCAAAAATTAATGTTTGCAACATCAAAATATATTGAAAAAAATATTGTCAAGGATCTCTCAAACATTAAGAAAAAACCCACTGCAACATTTGTTTCATGTTGCACAAAACACTTGCAACATATGAATGAAATATATGCAACGTTACAACACATTATATCTACTTTGCAACATCCTTCCGAAACCTTTGAAACACGAGGAACATACACTGCACCAGACATTCCTGCTGCCTGCCATGAACGTCGCTGAAGCTCCTCCGGCGTCGACGCGAGGGAAGCCGCGGGAGTGGAGGCTCGCGGCCAGCCACCCGCCGACGAGCTCGGCCCCTGGCCGCGGGGGAAGTCGCTCCTGGTCACCGTGCACGCACCGCTCTTGGATCCGGAGAGCGCAGGCTCGCGTCCGACCACACCACCTGTTGTGGAGGGAGCGGTGCCTCGCGTCCTACCGCGTCGCCAGCGAGCTCCGCCGCTTGCGTGCCCAGCCACGCCCTCGGCTGTGGAGGAGCGACAGCCCGCGCACCCTATCGCGCCCCTGGCCGCAGGAGCAGCTCCCCCGACGATTGTACGGCCAGCAGCAGGACGCGAGTAGACGCTCCCGGCGAGACGATTGCAGGCGTCGAGCACCAACGCCGCAACACGAGCTCAAAATGAGGATAGACTTGCTCCCGAGAAGAAAGACAAGGAGAAATTGTGTGGCTGGTGATATCTGATTGTGGGACCCACAGCTGGATATTTTGGTGGCTGCCGTCCGACGTGTCCAGACGTGCGTGCCATAGCATTTCCGTAAAGCTAAACCTGTGGTGCCCTGCCTAAATATTTACCCTGCCGCTGCCGGCTTTCCTTTTCGGCGCTAAGCGGCGGCCAAATTGAGCAGCTTCTACTTTTCTTCTTGCATATAGTACTCCAGAACTAGTGAACTCGATCTATATTAAACTAGGTGGTCGACTCGGTCGGCGTGGTCCGGCTCCATCTCCATTGCTGCCATCTCGTCTTCTCACCGGTGCGGTGAAGCGAGAAGGCAAGCATGGAGGAACCGCTCCTCGCCGCAGCGACGGGGAAGAAGGACAGAGGATGCGAAGAGGAGAGCTTGGCGGCGCGCGAGGTCAAGAAGCAGCTGTACCTCGCCGGGCCGCTCGTCATTGGGCTCCTCCTGCAGAACATGGTGCAGATGGTCTCCGTCATGTTCGTCGGCCACCTCGGCGAGCTCGCGCTGGCTAGCGCCTCCCTGGCCACCTCCTTTGCCGGCGTCACGGGCTTCAGCTTGCTGGTGACCGAGCATCTCCCACTATATATCTGTTTCCCTCGTTCGTGTTCATCTCCGGGCGGTTCACTGACTGCGCCGGCGAAATCGGCAGACAGGCATGGCAAGTAGCCTGGACACGCTGTGCGGGCAGGCTTACGGCGCGCGGCAGCACCACCAGCTCGGTGTCTTCAAGCAGCGAGCGATGCTGGTGCTGGCCCTGGTGAGCGTCCCAGTGGCGGCGGTTTGGGTCTACACCGGCGAGATCCTGGCATGGTGCGGCCAGGACCCGGAGATCGCGGCGGGGGCCGGCAGCTACATCCGGTGGATGATCCCGGCGCTGTTCGTGTACGGTGCGCTGCAGTGCCACGTCCGGTTCCTGCAGACGCAGAACATCGTCGTGCCGGTGATGCTCAGCTCCGGCGCCACCGCGCTGTGCCACCCGGCCGTCTGCTGGCTGCTGGTGCGCGGCCTCGGCCTGGGCCGCAACGGGGCCGCGCTGGCCAATGGCATCTCCTACCTCGCCAACCTCGCCTTCCTCGCGCTCTACGTCCGGCTCTCGCAGTCGTGCAAGGCCACCTGGACGGGCTTCTCCGGCGAGGCGTTCCGTGAAGTCACCGAGTTCCTGAAGCTCGCCGTGCCGTCCGCCGTCATGGTCTGGTGAGGCCGTGAGGTTGACTGTTACATCGATTACTGTGCTTTCTGTACATCGATTATTCCACTCCATTACTGTTACATCGACTGATGCTCTGCCTGGCTGCAGCATGGAGTGGTGGTCCTTCGAGCTCCTGGTGCTGCTCTCCGGCCTTCTCCCGAATCCGAAGCTCGAGACGGCGGTGCTGTCCATCTGGTGAGACCTCACTTCATCTTCAGTCCCCAGTAGTTTGGAGAAATTCGTCTCTGATCATCATCCAATGCTCATTGTTCAGTTTGATTCTGCTTGTAGCCTGAACACTAACGGCTTCGCGTTCATGGTGCCCCTGGGACTTGGTGGCGCCATAAGGTCAGTAACCCATGGAACACATAGATCTTTGTCTGCTCTATATCATCAGGAAACCGATGTGACTTGGGTCACTGCAGCACGCGTGTGTCGAACGAGCTTGGCGCCGGGCGGCCTGAAGCAGCCCGGCTGGCAACCCGGGTGGTGGTGCTCCTGGCGCTGGCGGTGGGCGTCTCTGAAGGGCTCGTGATGGTGCTGGTGCGCAACCTGTGGGGCTACGCTTACAGCAACGAGGAGGAGGTGGCCCGGTACACCGCCAGGATGATGCCCATCCTCGCCGTGTCCATCGTCTTCGACGGCCTGCAGTGCGTGCTCTCAGGTGAACTTGCATACTACTCTGCACTCTCCAAGCAGTACGTGAAACACATTTTGGCTTGATGCTGCACATTCTCTGAAGGAATCTCAGTGCGTGCTTGCATTGATCTGCAGGTGTGGTCAGGGGCTGCGGCCGCCAAAAGGCCGGCGCCTTCATCAACCTCGCAGCATACTACCTCGCCGGCATCCCTTCGGCATTCGTGTTCGCATTTGTTTGGCATCTAGGAGGAATGGTACGTGTTCTGTCCTCTTCAGTACTTAATTTTGGGATTAAATTGTTTTTTTGCACCTTTTTTTTTGGAATTTGATAGGATTTTTCTGAATGCTGGTCTAATTTGAACTCTGGACAGGGCCTCTGGTTCGGGATCATGTGCGGGCTGGTGGTGCAGATGCTCCTGCTGCTCTCAATCACATTGTTCACCAACTGGAACAAGGAAGTAAGCTTAAGTTTGTTCAAGCTGGTTTTGCTGTTATTTTCATCTCAATTTCTGAATAATGTTGCTGTTGTCGATGGGTAAATTCTTCAGGCGTTGAAGGCGAAGGACAGAGTTTTCAGTTCTGCTCTTCCTGTGGACATGGAAACTTGAGACAGTGTAGATCAGGCAAATGGGATGCAGTTTTGATGGCAATAACGCTCAAAGGAGGCATTGCCTGTAGTGAATAATGTTGATGCCCGTGGATGCTTATTATATGTTCACCTCTGTTCAGCCTTGTGCCTTCAGTAAAACATTGAGGTATGAAGCCAAATGATGATTCGCTCTGACACCAAACCAGAATATTCTCTCTGCCCAAACTTTTTTAAGGCCTGGTTTCGGTATTTCCACGACCGCATGCTCAGCTTTTCTGTTGCGACATTTTTATAGTTATCTTGTTTCAGTACCGCAAACAGCTCGTTATTTCTCTAGGTCATACCGAGACTTCACAAGTTAATCTTCCCTAGCTCAACATACCTTTGTTCTGAACTTTCGAAGAAAGAAGGCTATGTAGAAAAGAACAGGATTCAAATGGGGGCATGGTTATTTTATTTCCACACAAAAGCATGAACTAACCACTAAACATGTTCTAATTTAGTTCCCAAAATTTCTACAATTCACCCGTCACATTGAATGTTTCAACACTGATCAAGAGTATTAAACGTAAATTAATAACAAAACTCATTCCATAACCTTTAGGTTAATGCACGAGATGAATCTATTAAGTCTAATTTGATCATGATTAGATAATGTCATGCTACAGTAAATATGTGCTAATGACAGATTAATTAAGTTTAATAAACTCGTCTCCCAAATTTCAGTCCATTTGTATAATTAGTTTTATAATTAGATCATATTTGGTCATTCAGTTAGTATCGAAAACTTGATGTGACACTTGACTACAGGATCCCGTTGAATTGAATAAGGCCTAAGACCATCTCCAGCAGCTCCCCCTTCCCAACCCTCATCCTCAAAATGAGGGAAAAGTTGATACTGTTGCAGCTTCAACAATTCCCTCACCTCCATCCCCATTTTGCGGTGATCGGCCTTCCACCCCCCACGGACGGGTATTCTCTCTCCTCTCCCTCATCTCCCCAACTGCCGCGCCTCTCTCCCGCGCCGCCCGCGACCCCTCTCTTGCGCAAGAGCACCGACGTCGACGACCTTCTCCCGCTAGCGGTGGAGTCCCTGCCGGCGTTGGAGTTCGCGCGGACCCAGCCGGTGGCGGAGCTTGCACCATCAGGGTCATCGGCCCCTTCATCTCCATGGCGCCGCCGCCCGCCGACCCCTCGTCTCCCTGGTCCTCGACGAGGCTCGGGCTCGGCAAGATCTAGGCGCACCGACCACTGAGCAGGGGCGCGTCGACGACGACCTTCTCCCTCCTAGCTTCCTGGGCTCGCCAAGCGCCGACAACGGAGCAGGGGCGCGCCGGTAGTGGAGCTCGATCCCGCGCCGGTGGCAGAGGAGCAAGGGCGCATCGACAGCGACCTACTCCTGCCTCGCTTCCTTTCTCCTGCATCCTCGCAGGCACGACGACGACTTGCCAAGGAGGAGCAGCGACGCAGAACGAGGAGGAGCAGCGACGCGGAAGGAGGAGGAGCAGGGGCGCACCAGCGGCGGAGCTACAGCCCACGCTGACGGCGGACGCCACCTCCCCACATCTCAACTGGCTGCAGCAGCGGAGGATGCACGACTGGGGGGCACTGCTGGAGAGTTTGCGTTTTTGCGAGATGGTTGTCTCCTGTGTGCTTCGCGCATAACCCATATTTGAGCGAGGGGATACGGTACCTTGCTGGAGATGGTCTAAGGCTATTCGCAGGGTTGTTTACCGTAAAATCCCCCGCAGCGGGGGATAGGAAACCGTCTGGGACGTTCCAGACCGAGTCCGAGTCCGGGAAATCCAACATTCTCGCAGGAGTGCGCTATGCCCGCGCCGACTCCACCTGACGTAAGGAAGCAACTATCCCGCGCGCGGAGTTGGAACTTGTCAACGGACCTCGGCGGTGAGGTGGTGGCGGAGGGAGAAGGAGAGTGAGGCAGAGAGTCGAGAGGAGAGCTCGTCCGCCGCTGAGCTCGAGGTCGCCCAGGATCCAGCTCCCGCCGCCACGGAGGAGGACGAGCATGTGAGGTCGAGGTCGTTGTCACCCGCTGCGCCCACCATGGAGGCCTCTCCATCAATCTGCCATGGGTGCCGTTGACTGCCGCTTCTGCTCTACGTGGTCTCCACCGTGCCACTTGGGATGCTCGGGCTGTCACCAGGGCTGCACCTCCGAGATCTCTAAGAACGACGCTCGCCACTGTTGGGCCTTCCCTAGAGCTCCATCCCGCGCTCCCTGCTCGCCGTCGATTTGAGAGCAGCAGGCAGAGGGACGAGGAGAGCCAAGCGTCACCGCTGATGGCGCCCCTGCTCACCGTCGGAGGCGCAGGAGAGGAGGGAGGTGGAGCCCGAGGTTTGTCCACCGTCGTGCCTGCGGGATGAAGACAGAGTAGAGAGAGAGAGAGAGAGAGATCTGCCAACATGGTTGAAGATGGGGTTGCGCACCCACCAACGTGGAGCTCGAGCACCCATCGTGCGGGCCGCTCCCATCTGCCACTGGCCGCCGCAGGGGCCACTGCCCGAGAGGAGGGGTCGCCTCGCCCTGCTCCTCCGCGCCAGACTGTAGGACCACGAGTAAGGGAGGGGGCGTCGCCACCGAGCCACCATGGCTTTCGAGCTCGATCGCCGCGAGCAAGGGGGGAGCGGCGCACTGGCGAATGGAGAACGGGAGGAGAGGTCGGCGCGCCGGTACATGGAGCAGGGGAGCAGGAAAGGTGGCGGCGGGTCGGTGGAGAAGCAGAGGAGAAGGGGAGCAGAGGAGAGAGGGGGTGGGTGGGGAGGGGGAGGGGGTGTAAAAAAAGATGGGAGGCTGAGAGCAACTCCAGCAATGACCCCTATTCAGAGCCCCTACTTTGGTGAGTAGGGGCTGCCCCTAACTTTTGGGGTTCTAATTTTGTGTCCAATTCCTGCAATAGCTCCAATTTTAAAGCCCCTACTCCTACCTTACATGTGGGATCTACTCGTCAGCGGGTCATAACCTTATCTCTATCCTGGCCTCTCCTCTCTCTCAATCTCCATCACGCGAGGAGGCGGCGCGGAGGGAGGGCTCGACCACCGACCGCGCGCGGAGGCAACTGCACGGCGGGGAGGCGTGGAGGCGATCGTGGTGGGGAGGCGTGGAGGGAGCTCAACCACCGCCCGCACGAGACGATGCCCGTGGCCGTCGGTGTTGATTCGAGGCTCAAGGGTGTCGATTCGGGGCTCGATTTGGCGGGTGAAGCACAAACGCCAGCCATGGAGGTCGAGCGTGGTGGCAACGACGCGACGCGGGATAGCTCAAGCTCCGGCCAGGCATGACACGGGTGAGCACGAACTCCGGCTCGACGGCCCCATCCCCATCCTGGTGTCTATAGCGTCGGGTCTAGCGCGAAGGAGCACGAGCTCCGCCGGGGCACGGCGTAGGTGGCCTCGGTCTCGTCTCCAGCGGCGTCGGCAGGAGGGAATCCGTGCAGACGGGGGAGGGGCCAACTGCTCACCGGTGGAGTAGGGGCTCCCTTCTCCACCCGCAGGAGAAGGGGGCTGAGGGGGACATTTGGGTGCCCAACTAAAGTAGGGGGCCGAGTAGGAGGTCTGCTGGAGTGTGTGTTTTTTTGCTCTCGGATCCTACTTTTTGAGTTGGGGCTCAAGTAGGGGGTCTGCTGGAGTTGCTCTGACATGTGGGTCCTGATGCGTGTAGTTGTGATAGAGGATGAGATATATAGTATGACAAGTGCAGGAGAAAGTTGTATAAATGAGAGAATCTTGACGACCAGGACAATATATTCAGTTTTAAAGGAGGAAATAAAGGATGACTGAAAGGAGGAAATAAAAGATGATAGGTGTGGATAGTCTAAGAGCCATCGCTGCATCAAGGTTGTTTAACCACTGACCTGAAACAAAATTTGCCCAAATATAGCAAAAGACGTCAGCTCCCAAACAGGACAAGCTTTCTTCAAGGGCCATGCATGGATGTATGTGTTAGTGTTACTTTGGAGCAAATTAACACAAAACTAGCACAAAAAATCCAAGCATGTGTTAGTTTGGTGTTAGTCTCAACTAACACCCCAAAATACTAACACCCCCAAGAGGTGGTAATTAGTGTTAGTTCCGGTGGACCCCCACCCCAATTTACTTCTTTCGCTCTCTCCACAGGGGATCCCCCATCCACCCGCGATCCCAACCCTATCCGCACGCCGCATCGGCCCGGCAGCGCCCCTGCGCGCCGCCGTCGAGGGCTCCACGCGCGTCGCC
Source organism: Cenchrus fungigraminus (assembly GCA_036936925.1). NCBI lineage: Eukaryota > Viridiplantae > Streptophyta > Magnoliopsida > Poales > Poaceae > Cenchrus > Cenchrus fungigraminus. Next base: position 96,477,430 of record CM072770.1, read on the forward strand.
GCGCGGCCTCCCCAGCGCCGCCACGCGCCACCTCCTCCAACCACCAGCGCCGCCGCCTCCTCCAACGCCCAGCGCCACCGCCCTCTTTCCCCAACGCCGAGTACCCGTCGTGCAACTCCTTCCGTGGAAGATGGACGTGGATGGCTTCGATTTCTTCTCTCAGGGTCCGTCGCCGGCAGCAGCTTGTGTTATTTGTGTGTGGATGCATTCTGTTGGTGTGGCCACACGGAGGGCAACACGGCCTCCTTCAGCCCAAAACGCTCACATGAGACAGATTTAGATCCTCAAAGGATTGCAAAAGTAGCATTAAAGGCGAACTAACACATGGATCCAAACATCTAAGGTGTTAGTTTGTTACGTGTTAGTTGGGAGTGGAAAAGATTACCACTAACACTAACGATCCAAACAGGTCTAAGGTTTACTTGTATCTCTTGGATCTTGATGCGGCACAGGCGTAGCAGTAGCTGTGGCAAGCCTCGTGGACGTTAACGTTGGTGCCTACTTGCTTGTTCCCACGTCCCAGACATCAGTGCATCACCATCAGAGCTACGGGATTTGCCGTTTGAGACATTCTGTCGAGCAGGTAGTGTGTCGAATAACAGGCAATCTACTGCAGGAGGAACGGGAGATGTGCAGAAACACATAGTCGCTAGGTACTTGTAGAAACGATGCTTCTACGCTAGAATGATCATTGCTTTAATGTTAGTCTTGAAAAGCTCAAATTATAACAGTTAACCATCGCTATTTCCTACCGAAAGCACCTTGCGACCCCAACTTCTGCTACATGGAAGAAACGACACTTTGATCAATATAAATTCTTCTACCATATTTCACCTGTACTCAGAACTCTTGGAAAGGTTCCTACATTTCCTGAATAATATATCGGCAAACATCATCACCCACATCTGTAGGGTGTGCATTTTAAATTTTTAATTGACGCGATAGTAATTCAGTTGTTCAGACATCTTTTCATATCTGCCGAGTGCCGACTACGGTTTTACATGGCCCTAGATATTTGAAGGATCCAGCTCACCACATCACCAAACTTGCATTGCATATTGCTATGAATTGAATTCCCAGAACCAAATGGACCGACCACACAGCATAACAGGCCATCAATATCAGCAATTGGACGACCATAATGCAAGCGGCGTCCATTGATGACAGACCAGAAATATGTCATCTTTATGTTCCACAAGGCTGCAAATATGCTCAGACTTCAGATGCCATACAGAATATCAACCTGATTCGCATGCCTGTAGATTAGATCGACTTTCGGCTTCCAATGAAAGTGGAAAACCATACAAGTGGAGCTGACAAAACATAGCCACGACAAGGAACACATCTAGGAATCCTCATTACAAAGCATTGACAAAAAATTACCATCCCATTAAGTATACCTGACAGAGCCAAATGCAACAGCTTGAAACAAATAGTCATCTCATCACTGGCACTCACTAATGTGATAATAGCTGCCAACTACAGAAATATAACCACCTGTTAAACACCATGAGTCCCACCCTTTTAAACTAATACTAAATCACCTCTTTCCGCCTGAATCTTCTATTCTATCCAGCCACCTGATTAGGACAATAAACAGGTTCATGTAAGTGCATCAACAGTTGAACATCATAAATTTAATTAATATAAATGTAGATGAAAATACAATTTGACTACAGAAACAGATATGGACTGTTGCACACAAATAATCCAAGTGTGCATGGTCAGATTCGTTGACACCACCTCTAAAATAGCTCTATGTGAGTTCATGGTAGCAAGCATGGTTGATATTGAATTGGAGTAGACCTAGAGTTAGTCCCAAATTGGCATAACTTCAGCTGTATATCATCTTCAACATAACAAGGCTCAGCTACACATGTATCAATGTACATATTAAGTTTGTAACTCATGTTAGTTAAGAGGCTCAGAACATATCTCTATGCTGAACCTCAAAGTTTGGTTCATGTACCAATTTGAGTTAAAATTACTGACTTAATACTTTTCATCCTTCAACCTCTGTGCTCATGCTATCAAGTGACTTGCCTTTGCGAAATCAGGTCTTTTCAACAAGACCATCTTGTTAGAACCAGTGACCAACTTCTAAGAAAACTAAATGATACAAGTCTATTGGAACAACCATGCAAATAAAACTATCTTGTTAGAACCAGTGACCAGCTACTAAGAAAACTAAAATTATGAAACACGGATACTCCAGTTTGGTGCCGTTTCGCGTTTCGGATACGTATCCGTATCGGATACTTCGCGGATACGCCTAGGATACGTATCCGCACCGTGTCCGTGTATCCTGTTTCAAATGGGCCTAAAACTCTCAATTGGAGACGTCTCGGCCCACGTATCGCAACAGCCCAGCCCATTAACACAGCCTGATGCCCTACCTTATCCATCCCGTGCGCCCCTTCCTCGGTCCGACGTAGCCGCCGCCCCCTGCGCCTCTCGTCTGCGCCTCCACCACACGCCACACGCCCCGCTCGTGGCCGCCGCCCGCCAGCGAGCAGCCTCCGCCTCGCCGGAGACGAATCAGACGAGCAGCCGTGCCCGCAGGGAGTCCCCTGTGACGGCAACGAAGAGGCGCGCCCTGCTCCCGGCCTCCTCACAAGGCACGAGGCACGGAGGCAGGGTGCGTCGCAGGGAGTCACCTGTGACGGGCTGACGGCGACCGACTGCGCCCTGCCTCCGTGCCTCGTGCCCCTGCGGCCCTGCCCCCTACTGAGGTGAGTTCCCCTCACTCCCCAATCCAATTTAGAGCTGAGCCAATGCAGTAGTGCATCGATTAATCTTGTCCAATGTTCTCATTGTCCAGCTCGTATGGCATCTCCAAATTTGAGTAGTGCTGCTAGTGCTAGTGGTAATAGTGGTAGTCAAAGTGTGGGATCTGAGGCCAGAACAACTGATATCAAGGCTCCGCTGTGGGATCATGTCACCATTTTGGAGAAGCCTAAAACTGGTGGAGGAAATGCTTTGTGGAGATGCAAGTATTGTTCAATGGAAAAAAGCAACAGCTACACTAGGGTTGAAGCTCATTTGCTGCAGATAAAAGGGAAGGGGATTGGCCTATGTCCAAATGTTACATATCTGATGTTGTGTGCCATGAGGAAGGAAGTGGAAAGGTGCAAGGATCTGGTGGAAAGAGGAAAGAAACAAGTTTCTTTGCCTGTACCTCCTTCTGAGGCCAATAGCAGCAAGAACAAGAAGAAGAGGGGACCTCTTTCTGAAATTGAAAAATCTTGGGCATTGCAAGACCGCAAGCACCTGGATGCTTTGATTGTCAGAGCAATGTATTCTGGAGGGATTTCTTTCAACTTTCTGAGAAATCCATATTTAAGAGAAGCTTTTGCATTTGCTTGCAGCCACAATTTGCAAGGTTACACAATCCCTGGATATAACAGAGCTAGGGAATCACTTCTCAAGCAAGAAAGAAGGCACATAGAGAATCTATTGGAGAGTTCAAAGAGCACATGGCCAGAGAAAGGGGTCACAATCTGCTCTGATGATTGGTCAGATCCTCAGAGGAGGCCAATCATCAACTTTGTTGCTGTTTCTGAGAGAGCTCCAATGTTTTTGAGGGCTGACAATTGTGAGGGAGAGTACAAGTCAAAAGAATATATTGCTGACAAGTTGAGGGCTGTTCTTGATGATGTAGGTCGAAAAAATGTGGTGCAAATCATCACAGATAATGCTGCAAACTGCAAAGGTGCGGGTCTTTTAATTGAAGCTGAAAATGATCACATATTTTGGACACCTTGTGTAGTGCATACTCTCAACCTTGCTATGAAAAATATATGTGAACCTAAACTTGGCAAAACACCTACTCCTGAGGATATACATGTTTGGAAACAACTTGAATTTATAGACAATATTAGAGTTGAGCTAGTATGATCAAGAATTTCATAATGAATCATGGCATGTGTCTTTCCATATTCAATGAGTTCGGCCATTTGAAGTTACTTTCTATTGCTGAAATAAGATTTGCCTCGCTTGTGTGTATGCTGAACCGGTTTGTTGAGGTAAAAGCAGCTCTCCAACACATGGTGATTAGTGACAAATGGAGCATTTACAAAGATGATGCATCAGCTGCCCAACGTGTAAAGGAATTAATACTAAGTGATCCTTGGTGGGGCAGAGTAGATTACATTCTTAGGATCACTACTCCTATCTATGATATGATACGCTTTGCGGACACAGACACCCCGTGTCTTCACTTAATCTATGAGATGTGGGATTCAATGATTGAGAAAGTGAGGAAAGTGATATATGTGCATGAAGGGAAGGAACTAAATGAGGAGTCAGCCCTATACTCTGTCATTTATGATATATTGATTGCTAGATGGACAAAAGGCAATAATCCACTACATTGTATGGCTCATTCACTCAATCCAAGGTACCACTATAGTCTATACAGTTCAGAATTCAGATTCTTTGTTGCTGAATTATTTGCTCTTTTTTTTAAGTTGCTCATGTTCTAAATTGTAATGGTAAATTCAGCAACCAGTGGCTTCAAGAAGGTGCTGGCCGACAACCCCCTCATAAGGATAAGGAGGTATCACAAATGAGAATGACTTGCTTCAAGAAGTACTTTCGCAACTCGGAAGATTTGGCTAAAGTGAAGGAAGAATACGCAAGGTTTTCTAGTTGTTCAGATGAATTCAATGATCATGATTCTATACATGATAGATGGGCTGTTTCCCCAATGACTTGGTGGACAAATCATGGACAATCTGCCCCTCTATTGATGAGTTTGGCCATGAAATTACTGAGCTAACCAGCCTCCTCTTCTTGCTGTGAAAGACATTGGAGCACATACAGCTTCATCCATAGTGTCAAGCGAAATGCATTAACTCCTGAGCGGGCTGAAGACTTGATCTTTGTGCACTCAAATTTGAGCATTTGTCAAGAAAAACTAATGCATACAAGACAGGGGAGACAAGGTTCTGGGATGTTGGAGGAGATTCTTTTGATTCTCTTAGTGGTGTAGGTCTTCTTGAAAATGCTGATCTCTCCATTGATGAGCCTGAGTTGCAGGCTATATCATTTGGGTTGGGTGAACTGGACATCAGGGACAATGAGACAATCGAGGACGAAGCTTGATGTTGATGGCTTGATGTTATCCTATCCTAGTATCCTACTATAGTACTATATTGCTAGAACATGTTGCTATCATTTTATTTGAGTGTAATAGACCTTAATGGCTCTTGTTGAACTTGAACATCTATTTTGCAATCTAATATGCATCATTGTTTATTTATTTAAATTTTGTTAAAACGTATCCACGTATCGGGTTGTTTGAGAAATTGCCGTATCCGCGTATCCGTATCCGTATCCTTCCGATACCGATACATGTATCCGTATCCGTGCTGCATACTAAATGATACATGTCTATTGAAACAACCATCCAAAGAATACTAAATGATACATGTCTCAGCTACCTTACTGGACAACCATCCAAAATTGATATGAGATAGTAAACTCTTCGAACCAATCATTGTCCTACCAGCTATTTTCAAGGTGACACATGCTCAAATGTTTATGCCAGTAATGTTGGTGTAACCAAATGAAAATATAAGTTCCCAGAATCACTATTTACAATTTTCATCTATTGTTGCAGCTTTTCCAGGGGAGCAGGAAAAAATAGTTATTGTAAATAAAGAATTACTCTACACTGATTATTCATGGGTAATTGAACATAGTAGAACCTCTTATGACTTGAGTTCTCATATTTATAATCCAGTGAAAAATATGCGCTAGATTAGATATTTCTTAAGAGCAGAATTCATGTGATGATATATCAATTTTGTGGCGCTTGTTTCATGATATGCTACATCAATCTTGCGCCACTAGTATCATCTGCGATAAAAATGACTGTCCCAGTGTCCCTAGCTAAGTGCAGCTTGATACATGCTCAATGAAAAGCCCACAGAATTTGCAATTCCCAGTGTTGATATGCAATTTGTAATCTGAACTTGATCAAAATTTTAATTGCTGTAATATCTATTTAGTAAAGAGGATTAGGACATTTCAGAAACCATGCATAATTGAAATTCAACTTTTGGACTTGCGATTGAGTTATAACAATTCTGCAAGCAATAAGAGGAAACATAATAATGACTCGAGTAAGAAGAATGGCATACCACAAAAAACGCACTTGATAAACCATGTGAGTTTAATCCCCCAAACTCAGCAACATATTGAGAACATCCTTCTTTATGTCCGCTCGACGAAGCTGTGCCTTTACCTCAGAGACTCTTTGCTTCCTGACTTTGTATTCCAAAGATTCTGCCTTCTCATCACCAATTAACTCAAATGCTCTCTTCAGAGTCTCCCCACTTGGATTCTGGACCTCAATCTCTTCCACATAAACAGCAAGGTTGGAATACAACCCCTGCAATTCATCAAAACCCCTACGTGTAACTTCCACATTAGCATCTCTTTCTATTTCATCATCATGAGTTTCCCCACCCTTGTTCTTAGTCAGAGTGCCACCTTCCTTTGACTTGAGACTATCCCTATCTATGTCCATCTTCCCTTTGTCATTTTTCTCCCTCTTCCTATTTCCTAAATCACCAATCTTTGCATCTTTGTCCAACTCCTCATTTTGATTGTCGTGCTTCTTACTCTTACTTGGGGTACCAGTATTGGTTGCCTCCTTTGACAACCTGCTCTTTACGTCTCTGTCTGTTTTCTCTTTAATGGCCTGCCCCTTCTTACTTCCTTTCTGAGAATCACCATTTTGATTGGCAATACTGGCAGCAGCCTCCTTTGGTTCGCCACCCTTTGAATTTCCATCCATTTTCTGTTTGTTAGCCTGCCCCTTCTTACTCTTTGTCATAGCGCTATCATTTTGAGATCTAGCAGCAGCAATAACCTCCTTCGCCTTCTCACCCCAGACTGCTTCTGAGAGTTTATAAATCTGGAGCTCATCTTCTTTACTTGGCACAGTGCCTGTGCTCACTGCTTTCTCATATTTCCCCTTGAGCTGTCGTACCTTCTCATAGATATCTGAGTAGGTGCAGTTCTTCCTATCGAGGCGCTTACCAACAGTAGCAAGGAGAAAATCAGTCTTTGGCAGCGCGCCCTCACTTTTCACGTGCGCCGCAAGGGCCTCCAAGAGCTTCATCTCATCATTCTTCATCCATAGACGCTGAGCTCGCGGAAGCTTCTCAGGCTTGCTGCTGGACGGTGAGGAATTGAGCACCCCTGGCTTCTCCAGTTTGGCCCCACCCTTCTTCCCCTTGACAGAAGGGGTGTCCTCAGATGCTACATTCTCCCCCTCAGCCTTGCTCTTCTTCACCTTGCCAGCTGGAGTGGCCTCAGGCACCGCCTTCTCCTGCTCAGCCGTAACCTTCTTCGCCTTGCCAGCTGGAGCAGCCTCCGGCGCCTTCTCCGACTCGGCCTTGCCCTTCTTCGCCTTGCCCGGCGGGGTAGCCTCAGCCGGCGCCGCAGCCTTCTCAGCCCCAGCCTTGGCCTTCTTCGCCTTGCCGGTCGGAGCAGGATCTGCCGCGGGCCTCTTCCTCTCCTGCTCCGCCTTGGAATTCCCGTACGCGGCCGCCTTCTCCTTAACCACCGGCTCCGGGTTCTCAGGCTCCGACTCCGACGACTCGCCCTCGTCGTCGTCATCATCGGCGGCGGCGGCGGCGGCGGCGTGGGATTCAGGGTGGGGAGCCGGGTGCGGCGGTAGCTTAGTGGGGGAGCGGTGCACCTGGCGCAGCTGGAAGGCCTGCGCGTCGCCGTCGGAGTCGGAATCCGAGCCGGAGTCCTCCGACGTGTCGGCTCCGTCGGCCGCGGCGGCAAGAGGAGGCATCCCTCGAGCGCGGTGGCTCGGAGGCTCCTCCTCTTCCTCGGCGGACGACTCCTGCGGCGGCGGCTGAGGCGGAGGCGACGGCGCGCGGCGCTTGCGGGCCATGGCTCGCCGCTAGGGTTTAGTGGGTGTGGAATGGGGAATAGAATGGGATGGGTCAGATGCTGGAGCTAGGGTTTCAACCTTGGACGCCCGTTGGACGACGGCCTGGTTGGGCCGCAGCGTTCGGTCCAAACTCCAACGGATCTGTTTTACGGGAATCCTTCCTAAGACTGTCTCCAGGAGATTGCCGTCGCGCATCTGCAAAAAAATAGCAGTATGCAGACGCCCTCGTCGCGCAAAGGAGCACGACCTCCAGCAGTGGAGCGCTCCCCTCGCGCATCGCCTCGCAGCAGTTGCCTCCCGCGAGCGATCGGAGGCCGGGAAGGATTCGGAAGAAGCGAGCGGCGCAGTGGGTCACCTTCCTCTCCGGCGAGCGGCTGGGTCGGGAGGCCATGGATCCGCGTTTCCCCGGCCGGATCCAGCGGGCGTCCCCCTCTCTCCTCCTCCACCAGCAGTTCGGCGGCTCCGATGCTCCGTGCAGCGGCGGTCGAATCCGCGCAGGAGGACGACGCCCGGTCGGCCAGCTCCCTCACCGCGGTGCACCGGCCACGGCGGATTCGTCAGTGCGCGTGGAGCCATGCGGGATCCAGCAGCGCGGCGGCTCGACCTCCTCCTCCTCCTCCAGTCCGGCCGTGGACCTCGAGGAGCGGCGGAGAAGAAGGGGGCCTCGCCGGCCCGAGTCGCGGGCGGAGAGGCCGGATCCGCTCCGCCCTCCGGCTCCTGCCTGCCTCTGCTCCGGCTTCTTGGCCTCCCGCCTCGCGTGGTCGCCGGATCGAGGTTCGCGCCGGATCGAGGATGGGGAGCAGCGGCGGCCATGGATGGGGAGCAGCGGCGAGGATGGGGAGCAGCGGCGCCGGCGGGGATGGGGAGCAGCGGCGCTGTCGCGCACGGGGAGCAGCGGCGGCCTCCTCCTTCGCCGCGCACGGGGAGCAGGGCGGGCGGAGGAGTCGAGGACAGGGAGAGAGAGGGGGGCAGCGGGGCGGTTGGGATGCAGTGTCCCCAGGATTGCGCGACGGCGGAGGGCTGCTGCATTTTGCAGCAAGCGCTGCAGAAGCCGCTGCAGCCGCTACAGTGGCCGCTGCTGCTGCAAAATGAAGATGCGGTGATGGTTGCAGAAGCTGCTAGAGTCAGTCTAACAACTTCCCGATGCAGAATGAGTTGGATCTACTCTATTCTCAAAAAAAAAAAGTTGGATCTACCACTCTATAGTCCAAATAACTCAGAATGAGTTGAATCTTCCACTTGATGGTCCAAATAACTCATTATAGCTCCAATATAATTCTGCCATAGTTTTTTAAGATATGTGTTGCGGTTATTGTAAATTTTACTGCTAATGTCGTTAACTTCGCTATATCATGAAATAGCCTAGCACCGCTAACATCACTACAATTAAGCTACGAAACGATATACTTCAGATATACTTAAGATTTATGAACTATGAGTTGCGATTTATGACTTATCTTCTGAATCACAACTTATTTACTTATGTTTTCACTAATACCTACATATACATATAAAATATAAGCTCAATTTATAAAATTAATAATATTTAGGTCTAAATTTTGCTAATTTTTACATATAGCTAAAGGCTATAGCTTCCGCTATAGCTCTTATAGCTTTTCGGGAAGGACTCCGCTAAACTCTATAGCACGCGATTTGCAACATTGCATTGTTTGAGATCTGTGCAACTATTGTGGTGTGTCGCATCTCATCTCCATCTAAACCCTAGCCCACACTCCCACTCTCTACCTCTACGTTGCGCGCCGCCACCCGCGAGGACCGGCCACCTACCACCTGCCGTCGTGATCGTCCTCGACCTTCCCACCGCCCCGGTCGCTCCGCTGTCGACCTCCACGCGACCTCGACCACTCCACCACAAATCCGCTCGCGCGCCACAGCCCGTTCAAGCCCGCAGCGCAGCGACTTCACTGCGCAACCAGTGGGAGGTGAAGGGAGCGGTCGGAGGCAAGGTCGCCGCTGGCCGGGGTGGTGGTCGAGGCGGCGGTGGGTTAGGGTTCCTGAGTTGCTGCGGGTGGGAGCTCCAATGGCTCACGGGCATGGAAGAGGTGGGTGCGAGGGTGTCGTGGAGGACCGGTGGCAGAGGTGAGGTGGCGCGGTAGCGCTGTTGCCCTGGCAAGGTTGGACGATCGGTGGGTCGGTGACCGACGATGGGGGTGCCAGGAGGCGTTCGTGTTAGGAAGGGCGGCAGTGGAGCGTGGGCAGGCGGCGCGGCGGCGGGGAAGCCGCCGACCGGGGCGGAGGACGAGGCGACAGGGTGGAGGCAGGTTGGGGTGGAAGAAGAAGAAGAAGGATGAAGGAAGAAACAGTTTAATGGGCCGGTGGTGGGTCGGAAGTTTCATTGGTTATACATCTTCCTCCGAAAGCCATGGAGGACCCCATATGTTTCACGGTGCCAAATTCTTTTTATCTTTGATAATAGCATTTGAATTTACGCTTTCATTTCAAGTGAAATTTTTTCATGTATGACATCATATGTTTATACACTAATTAGAAGTATTAATACAAATTAATTACACAAATGAAGTGTAAATCACGAGATGAATCTATTAAGCTTAATTAGTTTATGGCGAATTGACAATATGGTGCTACATTAAATATATGTTTATCATGAGTTAATTAGTTTAATAGATTCATCTCATGATTTACACTCCATCTATTTAATTAATTTAGTTTTAATACTCTGTGCAACATCCAAGTGAAATTCACCTGTCATCTATGAAACTAGGTGATACCCCGCGCGTTGTTGCGGGATCTTTTAGTGAAATTTGAAAATAAAATACTAAAGTAAAATTTGGAAGCAGACACACTAAGTTCGTATTCTAACATGTTGAGAGATAGAAATCAATGTTTTGTAGTGAGGTGTTTGTATATACTTTAATATATATATTTTAGATTGGACGGTGCAAACAATTAAGATGATGTGGCTGCACCGTATGCGAGAAGTATATAATTTAATATAGATATAGAATTAGCAATCAATGCATCTTAGTGGGGTGCTTAGTGGAGGATGACGTGACGCGTTGGTGGAGGATGACGTGGCACATTGAGGATTGAATAACTACTTAGTGGGGAGCACTAATATAGTTTTGTATGATTGCCAGTGACTACCGTTTTTCAAACAAAAAATTTGTTAGAGCATTTCCACTAGATCTCCTTCTCCAATTCAACCACAGTATTGAGAGAGTTAATATAAACAAATTATGCTTCAGCAGACTTCCTTTACATTTCCATTTCCCTAATAACTGCTGGGACAAACGATTACTTCACTCCAATTCTTCCAAATAAACAAAGAGTTTGTGTCTCTACCAATTTTTTACTGTGCTTAAAGATTTTAGGAGCCGTCCATCGGTCCAGATCAGATGGTTAAAAATAGAAGTAACCTATTACAAAGAATCAAAATTGTGGACCGGAACCACATTTTTTTGGACTAGGAACTAATCTATCTTATATGCTATAAAGAACGGGATCTTTTGATGGGTCTAACCCCCCTTTCGTCAATCGTTTGAATAATTGGTAAGCAAATCATGTTGTGTTTTTAAGGGATTTTGGGGAATAATCGGTAACCAAATCACGTTGTGTTTTATTGAAGGGATTTTGGGAATAATTGGTAATCAAATCACGTTGTGTTTTGGAAAGGAATACAGGCAGCGTGGCGTGTTTTTTTAAAGAGATTTTTGGGAATAATTGGTAACCAAATCACATTATGTTTTTGGAAAGGCTTAGCGATCGAGGTCGGCGGCCTCAGTGACGCAACTGTGTTTACGACATTACCAGTCGCATTATCACATGTCAATATAGATGACTATGATCTACGAATCACGCGGCAATATGGGTTTGCACTAATCACGCATCACTACGTTCCATTGCTTTTCATCACGCGTCAATGCATGCTGCCGCGAAAGAAAAATGCATATTGCCATGAATCACGTTTATCCTATCTGTCGATCACATTGCTCCCATACGTCAAACACTGTTTGGATCCCTTTAGTCACCTGACTAGAGTTTAGTCAGACTAAAACTTTTTAGTGAGCCCCTGTTTGGATGGTGACTAAAATTAGTCAACATTAATTGTTCTTAACATTAAATTGTTCTTTCTCCCTCCTTTCTCTCTCCTCTCCTATCTCTTGTTGGGTCCACAGAATTAATGGGAGGAGCAATTAATTAGGTGAGAGAGAGGATTTTAGTCACTAGAAGTTGGGTGAGGGGTGACTAGAGACTAAACTAGTTTTAGTCACCCTTTAGTCAGGACTGTTTGCAGAGCTGTTTGGAGGTTTAGTCACTTTGGTGACTAGAATTAGTCTCTAGTCTCTAGTCACCTATGGATCCAAACACCCTCATACTGGGCTGTGGTATCGGTGTGAGATACCATATTCTTTACTTACAAAATTACCCCTCCCTACGCAAAACAGCAGAGGAACCTTTGGTCCCCCATGTTCCTCTCAAACACCGTAACAGCTATGCCAATATAATAGTTAGATTCGAATTAGATTATTGGGAGGCTCAAAAGTAATTTTTCCAATTACAAATCTTCCATCTCCACCATGAGCTGGATTTAACGAGGCTGCTTTGGTTTTAAACCCGGCTCTCTAAACTCTAGCATGTTGTTTTTTAAAATGAACACATAGTTGTACATGCCATTGCAACTTGTGATAGATTGTTTAGGTAAGATGTGGTGTCTGCATGCATGTTGCAAAATCTATAAGCAATAATATCGAGACGCTCTATCATCTTTGTCATGTAATTTCGCTGCTATTCAACTACGCAATTTATACTAAGGAAATGCAAATCAAACGGTTCTTCAAATTTCAGAAGCTTGTAGGCACTAGCATGATAAAAAAAATTTCATGTTTTGCACTGCAAGTGAAAATAGAACTGCCAAATTCATATAAGGAAAAATATGGGAAAGCATGCCCTCAAACACGTATGTTCTTAGGAAAAAAGTAGTTGTTCCACCACTTATGTCCATCTTTTAAAAAAGAAACAATACCTATATTTTGTTTGGTGGCAGAGTCGGTAGACAAAATCTGGATTCCATCATACAAACCGCACGAAAATTGTTTCATCATGCAAAATCGCCTACTCATGGTTTATTTAATTTCATCTGCTGATCAGACAAAATTATGCAATTTTAGTCTACCGCTTAAGACGAAATATAGATTTCATTTTACTAGAAGACGAAATTACTAGATTTTATCTAATGGCTAGACGATGATTGGGGTACTTTTTGTAATTGCTTTCGCACGGGTACCATTTTTATAATTTCCGAAAAATGGTATTAAAAAAATCTCTTAACATGCACTGTCGGGCATACAACCCGGGTACCCATACAAGGAATGATGAAGATAGACTCCTACTATAATTCCCCTGTAATCTTACGAGGACTCATACCGTGTAATCCTACTCGGACTCCTACTTTAATAACCGACTAGGCACCCGCCCCTGGACTATATAAAGGAGGGCCAAGTACCTAGGAACACAATCTCAACCAACCCAACACCAAGCGCAGAGCGTCACATATGATATTCCAAACAGGACGTAGGGTCCGCTACTCTGGCGGCCCGAACCTGTATAAATGTGTGTCCCATGTCTATGCCTTCACCTTCGAATTCCAGGTCTAGCGATCCTCACCACCATCATTTACCTCGGGTACCCCCTTGGTAGGTTTGCTGGGTTAAAACACCGATAACTGGCGCGCCAGGTAGGGGTGATCGCCAAGATCATCAGGCGAATTCGAAGGACCAACTACTGTCAAAATCAATCTGCCGCGGTGCAATTGCTTAACTCGACAGACATCTCTTCTAGTCCATACGTCGTACTTCAAATCCGAAGCGAAGTCGAAGCGCGTCCGGGAGTGCAAAGCGAAGTCCAGCACAGGATCATATCTCAAGGCAACCGGACGTGCAGTCAATTCCTGGAGACCATCGACGCTGCCCGTGGGGTACGGACAGGGCACTGTTCGCATTGCCGCTTGGTTTTTCCAAATTTTTTCCCCCGGTCATCGATTCCCCGTCCTCGATTCGAAGTCGAAACTGTTGGCTGTGTGCCACGCAATCCTCAACAGACGGACTGACAGAGCTCTCGCGTCGCTGCATGTCACTTCAAATTCCATCTAGTGCAACCAGTCAGCTACGAGTACATTCCGTGAGAAAAAACGTACGTGAGCACTACACGCCTACATCCGGCATTCCGGCTGCATCAACTCGCCAACAACTACTTCGACTATGCCGTGCGTCACGACTACTCGTCTCCCGGTCGCACCGGCTCTACATCAACTACGCTGTGCGTCGTGACTACACATCTCCTGGTCGCACCGGCTCTACTTCAACCATGTTGTGCGCTGCGACTACTCGTCTCCCGGTCGCACCGGCTCTACATCAACTACGTCGTGCGCCGCGACTACTTGTCTCCCAGTCGCATATGCTCTACCTCAACTATGTCGTGTGCTGCGGCTACTCATCTACCAGTCGCATAGTCTCTACCTCAACTACGCCGTGCGCCGGCGCGACATCGTCTTGCGACCGTACCGGCTCTACTTTGACAACGCCGTGCGCCGCCACGACATCATCTTCCGGCCACACCGGCTTTACTTCGCCAATGCCGTGCGTCCAGTCGCATGGTCTCGCTGCTCAACTTGTTGTCCGGTCGCACTAGCTCTACTTCGCCTCCGTCATTTGTCCGGTCGCATGGTCTCTCGCTCGACTTGTTGTCCAGTCGCACTGGATCTACTTCATCTATGCCATGCGCCACGACTACTAGTGTCACGGCAACACCGACTCTACCTCGACTACGTCTTGCGCCGCGACTACTAGTCCCACGGCAACATCGACTCTACCTCGACTACACCATGCACCGTGACTACATCGTCTCCCGGTTGTATTGCATCAACTACTCACCTTCACTAGTTTCGGCTAGAAAACTAGTCGAGAACAGCTTCCACGTCACCAACAACTAGTCAGAATCAACTCTGACTGGTCAACTTCATCAACAACCATCGCGGCTCTATCGCCGATCGATACGACTTCGTCAACATTCGTCCATGAATCAAGTCGACTTCAACGGTCGTATCTACAAGACCGCCCTCGCGGTAACAGCAAAGTCATTTATTTAAATGATTGTTTTTTTTGGCTTGTTTTCCGTGTGCACGACAAACATGCCAATGCAAGGACTACTCATTTGTGCACGCTTCTACATGGGAACTAGCCTCCAGAGCTGCACAAGTCGACGTCAACGGTCACAATCTGGTGACGGTTGATTGTCGTATCAAAGTTCATTTGGATTTGCAAGCGGACAAATCCCCCGTCGTAGTCAAGGGACCCTTCTTCCCTTAAGTGTGAGAACCCAAGGTATCGAATCCGTGGAACAATGTGTAACGCAAGATCCAATCTAATAAGCGGAAAACACTTTGATTTTGAAAAGGAGAGCTAATGCATCTAATCTAAGGAAACACAAAGAAAACCAATATAATCTAAGAAACACCGGAGGTAGCAAGAGATAGAGAGGGATAGGTGAAACCAATCTAGAGAGATTGGGTCAAGCACTTGTTGAAGTTCCAAGCATAGATGAACAAAGCAAATCGAATCTCATAAAAAGCCTCTTTAAATCGTGGCTTCCGTTACAACTCCGAAGACACCCGCCTTTTGGAGCCACCGTTCTGTCACAATGCACTCCTATTCGTGCCGGTTAGCCTAGGGCGAGTCCAAAGGACAAGATGAAAACGCTCGGTAGGTCAGGTATGCACCTCTAGCCACCATGGCTACAAGAACATCGTATGCAATCTATCCGGAATAGATTGGAGAATAATAAAACCCAAGCGAAGACAAAGTCGTAGTGAAAGTACTTGATCGCTAGAAATCGGATTTAAACTTGCAAATTCAACATGAGAGTATAATACATGGACAAGATCACCACCGGGATCCTACCTCGACCTTGATCCTAGCTCCGGGAACTCCGACGTGGTCTTCCATGCAAGGTTCCTACGTCGTCTAGGGGAACCCTAGTCAACCATCTCGACCCTCTCCTCTTCGGAATGGTGTCCCTCCCTTCTCTGCTCCTCGGCGGCGGATGACGAATGAATTGATGCGTGACTCTTGGCGAGGGGGCTATAAATAGTCCGAATGGCGGCTAGGTCAAAGGGGGCGCAGAACCGAGCCCGGAATGGGCTGGGCTGGCCGGCCTGGGCCTGTTTCGGCCCAGTTCGGCCCCGACTTTTGTCCCGGTTGCTTCTCGCGCGATTCCCCATTTGTGTGCACTTGCATGTGGGCCTTTGACGTCGTTTCCTTCGCGGTTAAGGCTTGAATGCTTGCCATCCAAGCTTCGCTGTTTTCTGGTTGAGTCCCTGAAGATTTGCACGTTGACGCTTCGGTCCTCGGGTCATTTGGAGTCATGTTCATCGCATGTCTTGACTCTTGTCGGGCTTCATGATCTTCTTCCAAAGTGCTTGATGAACTTATCCCGAAAGTCTCCTCTTTAGCGTAGATTTCCTGCGTAAACAATAAACTCCAAAATCGACATGCAAGAGTGAACTTGTTATACACGGGGGGTTAGTTCCAGTGGTTAGAATAATAAATTAATGCCAACATTAAAGGTAAACTCATGGCTAGGTTGACGGAAATTCACCGTCAACACAATCTCAAGTCCGCTACGGCGGCACAAGTCAACTTCAATGGTCTCAATCTCAAGTCCGCTTCGGTGGCACAAGTCGATTACAACGGTCGCAATCTCAAGTCCGCTCCAGCGGTATAACACGACTTCGGTCGTATCTACAGTCAGCTCTAACGACAACAGCTAAGTCATTTATTTAAATAATTACCTTTTTCTTTCCTTAGCTTGTTTTTCCTCATCATGCAGGACAACATGACGACTACTCATTCGTGTACGCTCCTTGGCGGATTTTAACGAGAGCTACACTCTGGCGACTACTCTTGGGGTATATCGACCAAAACGCCACGAGCTTGCAACATTGAATCTCGGGGGCTCTGGCCACGAATTTGGTATATTAAATTTTGGAGGCTCTACCACGAGTTCAGTACATTCCACCACAGGGGCTCTAGCCACGGCTTTGGGTGTACTGTGTTTGAGAGGTCACAATGGCTGTATGACTGTATCCCAAGAAGGCAAATCTCAAGTCTGCTATGGCGGCTCAAGTCGACTTTAACGGTCGCAACCTCAAGTCAACTTCAATGGTCGCACCTAAGCCCACTCTGGCGGCACAAGTCGACTTTAACGGTCGCAACCTCAAGTCCGCTCCGGTGGCACAAGTCGACTTCAACAGTCACACCTAAGCCCACTCTGGCAGCACAAGTCGACTTCAACGTTCGCACCTAAGCCCTCTCCAGTGTCTCAAGCCGACTTCAACGGTCGCAATCTTAATCCCGCTCCGACGGTAAAACTACTCATTTTTTCTGGTTTCCATTCGTTTTTTCCTTCCGGAAGTGCATTTTATTTTTTGCTTTAAAGTCCGCTCTGTGCAGCACAAAGTCGACTTTGGCCGCATATCTAAAGTCCGCTCCGCGCGGCACAAAGTCGACTTCGGTCACATATCAAAAGTCTGCTCCGAGCGGCAATCTAAAGTCGACTTCGGTTTTCAAGTCGCATTCTAAAGTCCGCTATGAGCGGCAATCTAAAGTCGACTTCTTCAGTCGCATCTCAAAGTCCGCTCCGCGCGGCATCTAAAATCGACTTCGGTCGCATCGAAAGTCCGCTCTAACGACATGACTACTTCTCAAGCTCCATATTACTACTCAAAAACGTCTCGAGTAGTTTCTGCTACCTTTCAAGCTCAACGGTTCGACATCAAATTATTACTCGGAAGCAACTTCAACATGCTTTGCTAGCTCTCCAGCTCAGGGGTTCAACTCCAATCACTACTCGACGTGGCTCATATATCTCACTTGGCACATAATCTCGGGGGCTGACACTGCAAGAGTAATCGAATGATGGCTTTCACGAACTCTGAAGACCCTTGGATTGATTATCTAATCACTTCAAGGCTTGGGGGCTGCTATACCACACCCATCATTCAATTTTTTCAAGAATAGAAGATGCAGAATCAAGATTGACTCTCAGCTAGAGTCTGCGACTCAACCTAAGGCTCGGGGGCTACTCCATATGGAGTGCGATTTTGCAATCACACTTCGATATAATCTCAACTTCAAGACTGATGAGCTAGACCACCTTCCAGCCTTGTGGTAGTTCAAGTACAATATAACTTTTTCAAGCAGTACTCGAGGATGCTCAAGAACTACTCGAAGAGGCTTCAAGACTACTCGAACTACTACTCTCGACTACAAAGTGCTCGGGGGGCTTGTCAGGCATACACACCGGGTACCCATATAAGGAAGGATGAAGACGAACTCCTACTATAATTCCCCTGTAATCCTACTAGGACTCATACCGTGTAATCCTACTAGGACTCCTACCTTTGTAACCGACTAAGCACCCGCCCCCTGAACTATATAAAGGAGGGCCGGGTACCTAGGAACACAATCTCAACCAACCCAACACCAAGTGCGGGGCGCCACATATGATACCCCAAACAGGACGTAGGGTCCGCTACTCTGGCGGCCCAAACCTGTATAAATCTGTGTCCCGTGTCTCTGCCTTCACCTTTGAGTTCCAGGTCTGGCGATCCCCACCACCATCATCTACCTCGGGTACCCCCTTGGTAGGTTTGCTGGGTTAAAACACCGACATGCACCTCAACCAACAACTATTGTGGGGAGATCACTTCTCCTCACCGCTGCACAAGGAAATGTAAAGCACAACAAACATGTTTGGTCCAATTTTTGCATTCTAGTGCATAGAAAATATTAAAAACCCCATTGACTTTTAGTTTTACTACATCTATTTTAAATTGTAGGTTGTTTTGATTTTTTTAAATGCATAGTAAAATGAATGTATCTAAAAAAGTCAAAACAACTTATAATTTTAGAACATACTCCTTTCGTCCAAAATTACTAGTCACTGTTTATTTTTCATCACAACATTAGATCATTTATCTTATTAAAAAATTTACATATGTATCATTTGTTTTGTTTGTAATTTACTTCATCGTCAAAGGTATTTTAAGTTTAACTTACATTTTGCATATTTACAATATTTTTTGAATAAAATGAATGATCAAATGCTGTGATAAAAAATATGAAATCTCTTATCATATATCATATCATATACAACTATATAGATGAGACCCACTAAGAGTTATTAACTATATTTCTCTGAACATGCAAGTCATCCACATCACATGCCACATCACCATCCATTAGATCATCAATTTATGTCTTTCTCTGTTTTTCTGTGACTATAGCATCCATACATCTTTGTGAGTACCATGCTCCAAAATTCCAATAATAGAAATATGTTAAAAATCAATCATTTAACAACCGTTTTCTCTCAACAAGATGAACATATTTTCATATATACTTTCGTTTGTAAAAGAATGTTGCACAACAATGACCAAAGCAATCACCTTAGTTTATACTTTCAGATTTTCATCTTGCAACTTTTTTTAAAAAAAATTCGTAGCAATGCGCGGGGTATAACCTAGTATAACTATATAGATGGAACCCACTACAAGTCGTGGATAGATGTCTCTCAACTCTCAGCGTGCCACGTCATCCGCTTACGTCATCCACTCACAAGTCATTTACTAAAGGAGCAACCCAATATAAAGCATGCAAGCTATCCACCTCATACACCACATCATCATTCACGAGACCATCAATTTATGTCTCTCACCGATTTTTTGTGCCTAATAGTATATATACATGGTTGCGTGTTTCATGCTATAAAATTCCCATATTAGATATACATAAAAGATCAATTATTTAACAACTGTTCTCTATCAACAAAATGAATACATTCATATATAGTGTTGTTTGCAAAAGAATATTACCATGTAATCACCTTAGTTTCTATTTTGAAATTTCACCTTAAAATTTTACTTAAATATTCCTGTAGCAATCACCTAGTTTTAACTATAAGCTGTCAATAATAAGTGTCTGCACGCCTCTTTGGGCGCGTGTCACCTAGAACTAGACAGAAGTGTGCCCGCACGTTTGGCAATTGGCACAGGATTCTTCACTTTTGCCCGGACACCGATCGACGCTGAAAACATAATCACAAATTCACAATATGTGGCCAACATAGCTCGTTAGAATTCTGTTTTATTACTATCGTATCTCTATTTTTCAGTATAAAAGCCCATAGCTGTGTACAGTAGTGTTCTGTTTTGTCCCCTCTGCTATTTCTTTGAATAAGCTCCACGATTACTGTAATCACGATCATCTTCGAACTACTAAAAAATCCTAGGACGCAAGCCAAGTTCAAAACAAAATGAGGCAACAAGAATGATGAAAATCTGACAAAAGTGACACTGTCTTATTGCACTCTACTACATGTAGGCATCGAACTCATGCGGCCCAACCTGCGTCTCCCCGTCTTCCAGCAGGTCGTACTTCCAGCTCTCCGGCCCGTCGATGCTGTCCTGGTACTCCTTGCCCTCCGCCGCGGCGCGGCGCCTCTTGGCCACGCGGCGGAGCACGGTGTCCACGGCGACGTCGAACGCGTCCTTGAACGACACCTGCGTCGCCGCTGGGTCCCTGTACAGCACCCTCGGGATGAGCCGGACCACCACCTCCTGCATCCGCGCCACCGTCGCCGGCGGGATCCTCCTGAGCGCCGCCTCGATACTGGCGTTCCGGTCCACCACGTCGGTGTGCGGGATGAACACGGAGTAGCTCCGGTAGTCCCTGGGCAGGTGCCACGTGTACTGCAGGTACGCCGACCCTGGGTGGAAGAACACCGGTATGCAGCCGGCGAGGATGGCGTCGAACGTGGCCTTGCGCGTGAACGAGTCCCCGCGCGGCTGCACGCAGAACACGGCGCTCTCCATCAGCTGCATGAACCGGCCGGGCGAGTTGTAGAGCCCGTGCTTGCCGCCGAGGCGCCCGCAAGCCACCGACGCTTGGCACTGCTCGATGATCTGGGCGCGCACGGTCTTGGTGGAGCCGCCGGGGAGCGGCGCGCCGGCGAAGGCCCAGAGCCACTTGCGCTCCGCCCGGCGCACGAAGTCCTGCCAGGCGGCCAAGTCGGCGTCCGACGACGGGTGGAAGTGCGACGGGAACGGCACGCCGAAGTCGTTCCCCAGCCAGGGGCTGGCCTCGATGGTGAGCAGTGTCGTGTTCCGGATGGCCGGGTAGGTCATCAGCGCGTTGCCCCAGCCGCCGTCGTCCCTGCGGATGAAGTCCCAGGTGCCCCGCCCGAGAACCATAAAGTGGTCCCGGCCGCCCATGGCGCGCCACTCGCGCCGCCGCGTGAGCCAGGCGACCAGGTCGCGTGGCAGGGCGTCCCGCACGGCGAGGTCGCTCTGCCACAGGGTCAGCGACGCGTCGAAGCCAGCGTAGAAAGGCACGAACACGGCGTCCGCGGCGGCCGCGTCGCTGGCCAGGCACTCGTACCGGCGCATCCGGGCGTGGAAGATCATAGCCAGCGTGTACTGGTCCGTGTCGTACGCGCCCCTCTCCGGCAGCCCGGTGCCCTCGCCGCCGACGAGCGGTACGCCGAACCCGTCGTTCGCCACGTGCCTGCACATGTCCATCGCCGT
Organism: Cenchrus fungigraminus; assembly: GCA_036936925.1. Taxonomy (NCBI): domain Eukaryota; kingdom Viridiplantae; phylum Streptophyta; class Magnoliopsida; order Poales; family Poaceae; genus Cenchrus; species Cenchrus fungigraminus. Next base: position 96,498,969 of record CM072770.1, read on the forward strand.
GGAGTGCTTGCTGCAGGCGCGGGCGAGGTCGGCGTTGAAGCGGGGCGGCAAGTCGTACATGTAGATCCGCCGGCCGGCGCACCGGTCCTGGCCGAGCCAGCCGCTGAGGGACGGCGGCAGCGAGGGGAGGGAGAACGAAGACGGCGTGAGGAATATGGACGCCTTGTTGCCCTGCATGGCGTAGTGAAAGTAGAATAGCAAGGCCCAGAATGTCGTGGAGATCACCGCGACATGGCAAATCCTGGACGAACGCTGGAGAGAGCCAGAGCCGTAGCCATCGTCGGCCACCGCTTCTTCCTCGACGGCGTCGACGCTGGGTAGGTAGACCGAGCGGCGCTTCATCGGCGCGGTTACGGAAGTATTAGTGTGTGGCTGTGTGCTAGTGTGGAGTGGACGGGGACGAGTGTAGCTGCTCAAGGCCTGGAGCTACGAGATCTACACTTTTCATATACTAATACTACTGCACAACATGGCAATCGATGCATCAATGACCATGCATGCAATCTGTAAGTTACTTTACACGAAGTTGACTTGGTAGATTTTTTAGGCAGCCCGAGGCATCAATCACATGCAAATCAATAGTCAAGTACACAAAGTTAAGGACTTGTTAGGTTAATTTTATGCACCTCGAATGTTTCGAGAGAGACGGGCGTTAAATGGATCTTGGAAACACTTGAAGCTAGGATCTCTCTGGAAACACTTGGAAACATAGCCTGACACTGCAAACTTTATTTTACAAAAGCATGCCAGATCATTTTTTTCGCAACTTCTTGTCGGCAACTTAGGCAATCTAAGAGCATCTGAGTAGTCGTCGTTTTTGTCTTTAATTGACTCTACTCTCCAAATAGATTACTCTCGAAACTGAATTCTCAATCCGACGACGGACTCTGTATTTCACACTTTTTAAATCCCAACAGCTATTTCAATTGTCCCTTTCCACACATAATGAACATAATGATGCGTGGGTCTCATGCGTCATCTTTTTTTTTAAACATGCAAAGCACGTTTTTCATTAAGAGAAGAGAGAACAAAGTCATACAAGGTCCAAGAAGTTTCCCAAGCTGGGAGACAAAGAGAGCAAAGGATAAAGGATTAAAGGCTAAAATGGTAACAAAGCCGAAACAAAGAAAGAGCTACAGAGGCCTCAAAGGCCGGACGTCGAGGAGGCGAGCAATCGGGAGGAAGCCCGCGTGCCCAAGTCTTGGCTTCATCAAGGATTGCCGACGCGAGAGCCACCGGCACTAGGGCCTCCCTGCCGTGAGCGCGCCGATTGCGCTCCCTCCAAATCGACCAAGCGACCAACCAGACAAAGGCATCAAAATCTTTCGGGGTGAGATGAGGGAGACGAATATGCCCGAGGGTTCAGAACCACGTCTCTCGACTGAAGACACAGTCGACAAGCAGGTGATCCAGAGTTTCGACCTCCTGCGCACAGAGTGCACAGATATTAGAGTCCTTCATGCCATGTCGATGGAGTCTGTCGGAGGTCCAACATCGACCATGCATCACTATCCAGGCAAAGAACATGCATTTGCCCGGCATCTGAGTCTTCCAAATTTGACGGGCACCCAGAATGTCAACGCGACCAAGGAAGAGTGCGGCATAGGCGGAAGAGGAATATAAACCGTTTGGCGACCACTTCCAAATAAACTTGTCGGGCTCTGGTGACAGCCTCACGGCCCGCACTAGGTCCCAAATAGAAAGGTACTGGACGATGACCTGCACGGTCCACGCGTGCATAATATCAGCGACCCAACGGATCCCACGAGGTCCACACTGAGGCCCTCGTGGACAGTACGTGAGGGCCTGACCCTTGGCGAAATAGCCGCCCACAAGTTAGGTGTTAAGAGCTTGATGGAACAACCAGCGAGCCAGTTGTCCTCCCAAAACAAGGCCCTAGTACCATCCCTGACCTCGACCGAGACTGAAGCGTCGAAGAATGCCTGATCGACACGGTCGGTAGGGAACCGGAACGTCGCCCACGTCATGTCCGGATCCGTACGCGCTAGCCAGAGCCACCGCAGACGAAGGGCTATCCCAAATGTGCGGAGGTCTGGTAGGCCTAGGCCGCTGAAACGGGTAGGGCAGGCGACGTTTACCCAGGCCAGACAGCGACCACCATTAGCCACCTCTGTGCCCACCAGAGGAAGCCTCAGATGAGCGTCTCGACCGCCTTGAGAGCCCAAGGTGCAATGGAAATCACCATAGAAATATGCACCGGGATAGCCGAAAGGGTGGATTTGGCTAGGACCAAGCGACCACCTCGATTGAGTAGTCTCCCTCGCCAGGGGGAGACGCCTCGCGACCTTATCGACCAGCGGCTGCAAAGTCGCCTTAGGGATTCTGTTAATGGAGAGAGTGTCGTATGGACATCCCTGGGCCCACTACCCAGGCGGGTACCAGGATCGACTACTGCGTGGGCCCCCGGGACTACTCGACTTGGGCTACACGGTGCAAGACGGCGTGGAGCACAAGGCAACCAGAGGGCTAGTACTCGGTTAGGAAACTAGGCATGTCCGGATCCATGTAGAGTACTCCTAGCCGTGTACGACTAGTACTCTCCCCCTTAAACCGACTTGTAACCCTGTCTCCCGGACTATATAAGGCGAGGCAGGGACCCCTATCTCTCATCCGCATCATCTTGTAAACACACCCAATCAATCCAGAGCTACATAACATACAGGACGTAGGGTATTACGCACCATGCGGCCCGAACCTGTCTAAATTGTGTGCCACGTGTCTCTCCTTCGAGTTCCCGATCTCGGCGAGGCTACAAACGTCTACCTCGGGTACTCCCCTTGGTAGGTTGCCGGTCTAAAACACCGACAGCTGACGCGCTAGGTAGGGGATCTCACCGAAGATCTCATGGCGAACTCGACGGCTTCAATCGTCATCAAGCCAACCGCCGCCTTCAACCGCGGCGACAGCTTCGTCTTCGGCTCCTAGGTCTGCACCGCTGACGGCGCTGGATCGTTCCAGCGCTACCTCACCATGACCCCGGACCCGGAGACTGGACTCGTGACGCTTCCCGAAGCCCTCACGGGTCAACTCGTCGAGAAATTCGACGAATTTTCGCTCTACAACCAAGTCGCCGACTTCGAGATTGGATCCACCTCCAACTCGAACTCGACGTCAACCTGGATCGAACCACGCAAGCTGGCTCCTGAGCCATCATGTGGACTGGTTCTCCCTCACGAGCACTTCCTGCATGGCCTCCGCAACGCCACTGCGGCCTACGTGGATGTGCTCGTTCCGCGTTGGGCCGGTAAGGAGTTCGTCTCCGAGTACTCCTCGGACTCCAACACCGTACCCGACTATAACTCGGACTCCTCCTATGAGTTCGACTTCGGGTTGGACCCGATCGAGCCCGAGTCCGAGTTCAATACTACCGAGGAGCCGCTGTCAGGTCCTGCTGCCGGCTTGGTCATCACGTCTACTCCCGCCGGCAGATTCATCTACTGGCCCGACCGTAAGCCTGCAGACCTGACCGATGACAATTCACACTGCGTCGCCTACCTCGAGACACTCCCCTTCCAGGAGGGGACACCTCTGACCCCAATTGCAGAGGAGTACCCGTCAACCGAGGTGGCAACTACTGACTCTGGACTCTGTACGCCCAACCGTGAAGTATTCGTGGCGACCACGGAAGCCGGAACCTCGGAGGCCCGACCTGATTGGTACCTCGAGGACATCTCAGAAGACGAGGAATCAGCCAACGCACCCCCAGACGAGACTACTGAATCCAAGAACGCCCGACACAACCGCAATAAGAAGCGAGCAGACCGATGCCGGCGGCTTCGGGAAGCTCTACCCATCCGCAACCTCAACGAGGCTCTGGACGAAATCACCAACAGAAGCCACACCACCCCTGAGCAATGTCTCATGTCCATCAACAGGATAGGACAAGCCGTTCAGGGGCATCGTGTAGGCGACCTCATTGCCAAACTCGCTGAGGATGCCTACTTCATGCGGGTCGACAGCAGGATTGCCGGAGCCGCAAACCACGAAGCCACTAGTCGCAGCCGCACTCCAGCAGAAGTCGGACCTAACTGCGTCCATGGTGACTGTCGTACAGACATCCCTGGGCCCACTACTCAGGTGGGTGCTGGGACTGACTACTCCGTGGGCCCCTGGGACTACTCGACTTGGGCTACACGGCACCTGATGCGTGTGGAGCGCAAGGCATACAGAGGGCTAGTACTCGGTTAGGAAGCTAGACATGTCCGGATCCATGTAGAGTACTCCTAGTCGTACGTGACTAGTACTCCCCTGTCAAACCGACTTGTAACCCTGCCCCCCGGACTATATAAGGCGAGGCAGGGACCCCTATCTCATCATCAGCATCATCTTGTAGACACACCCAATCAATCCAGAGCTACATAGCATACAAGACGTAGGGTATTACGCACCTTGCGGCCCGAACCTGTCTAAATTGTGTGCCACGTGTCTCTCCTTCGAGTTCCCGATCTCGGCGAGGCCACAAACGTCTACCTCGGGTACTCCCCTTGGTAGGTTGCCGGGTTAAAACACCGACAGCTGGCGCGCCAGGTAGGGGATCTCGCCGAAGATCTCATGGCGAACTTGACGGCTCCAATCGTCATCAGGCCAACCACTGCCTTCAACCGCGGCGACACCTTCTTCTTCGGCTCCTGGGTCTGCACCGCCGACGGCGCTGGATCGTTCCAGCGCTACCTCACCATGACCCCGGACCCGGAGACCGGGCTCGTGACGCTACTCGAAGTTGTCACAGACCCACTCGTCGAAAAATTCGGCAAAATTTCACTCTGCAACCAAGTCGCAGACTTCGAGATTGGATCCGACTCCAACTCGAACACGATGTCACCCTGGATCGAATCATGCGAGCTGGCTCCTGAGCCATCATGTGAAACGGTCCTCCCCCATGAGCACTTCCCGTACGGCCTCCGCAATGCATCTGTGGACTACGTGGACACGCTCGTTCAACATCGGGCCGGCAAGGAGATCGTCTCCGAGTACTCCTCGGACTCTAACGTCGTACCCGGCTACAACTCAGACTCCCCCTACGAGTTCAACTTCGGTTCGGACCCAATCGAGTCCGAGTCCGAGCCCAACACGACCGAGGAACCACTGTCACGTCCTGCCGCTGGCTTGGTTATTACATCCACTCTCGCCAGCAGATTCGTCTACTGGCCCGACCGCAAGCCCGCAGACTTGACTGACGACAACTCGTGCTGCGTCACCTACCTCGAGACACTCCCCTTCCAGGAGGGGACACCGCTGGCTCCAAACGAAGACGAGCACACCCTCACCGAGGTGGCGACGATCGACTCTGGCCTCTGCACCCCCGACCGTGAAGTCTTCATGGCAGCCGGGGATGCTGGAACCTCGGAAGAACGACCCGACCGGTACCTCGATGACATCTCAGAGGATGAGTTGTCAGCGAACGCACCTCCAAACGAGACTATCGACGACAAGAACGCTCGGCGTGACTGCAACAGGAAGCGGGCCGATCGACGCCGACGTCTCCGGGAAGCTCTCCCCATCCGGAACCTTAATGAGGCTCTGGATCAAGTCGCCAACCGGGTGCACACCACCCCTGAGCAATGCCTCATGTCTATCACCACGATAGCACAACAGGCCCAGGGGCACCGCGCAGGCGAAGTCATCGCCAAGCTTGCTGAGGACGCCTACTTCATGCGAGTCAACAACAGAGTCACTCCCGCTGGAAACCACAAAGCCACTAGTCGCAGCCGCACCCCAGCAGATGGCGGACGCAACCGCGTCCGTGGCGAACACCAACCAACACCCAATTGCTCCAGAGCCTCTGCGAGAGGACCCTCACATGGTGGCCACAGCGGTGGGGGTGGTGGCGGCGGCGGTGGGGGCAGCATTGGCGGCAGTTCCTCCCACGGCGGCGGCAGAAGAGCTGGTGGCGGCGGCGACTGCGGAGGCCGAGGCCACGCGAACAGCCACGCCGCCGACAATACACATGGCAGCTACGACGCCTGCCACAGGATCGACGAGATCCGTCGCGCCAAGAAGGCTACTGAAGTCAGCGACAGCGACGGCTTCCCCGCCTACTCTGCACGACTTCGCGATCTGCTTCTCCCCGAGAAATTCAAGCCTCTCGGGATCACCAAGTACGACGCGAAACAAGACCCAGTTCAGTGGCTCAGGTGCTATGCCCTGTCCATTGAAAACACTGGTGGCAACAACGACACGAAGTGTCTCTACTTCCCCTTCTGTCTAGACCAGGCTCCACTCACTTGGCTCGAGTCACTCGACAAGAACTCGATCGACCAGTGGGACCAGTTGAAGGCCTAGTTCACTAGCAACTTCGCGGGTGCCATGGGGCACTCGGGTACCCGCATGGATCTGGCGATGGTCAAGCAGGAGCAAGGCGAGACGCTCCGCCAGTACATGCGCCAGTTTTTCGACAAGCGCGCGACCGTAGTCGACGTCACCGACAAAGAAGTCATCGACCTCTTCCAAGACGAGCTCTACCACCATCGCACCTTCAAAGATTCGGTCGCCGCCGCTCGAGTTCCATCACCAAGGTCAAAGACATGATCACATCATGGGCCGACGAAGAGGACAAGGCGAACACCAAGTACGACTCCATTCGCGGCAAGAGCAAGAACAACATGGGCGGCAACATCAACAACAAGGACCATGGGGGTCTCAACAATAACAACTACTCGGGTCCTAACCGCAAGCGCAAGCCAGACAACACAGTCGCGGCTATATAGCGCCCTGCGAAGGACAACTCCAAAAAGACCTCCGGCGGCTTCAGAGACTTGCTCAAAGAGAAGTGCCCGTGGCATCTGGATGGCAATCACACAACCGACCAGTGCTACCAACTCCGGCGAGCACTCAAGGACATTCCCGAGCCACGGCCTCCTCACGACAAGAAGGGCAAGAAGAAAGCCGACAAAGGCAACGACGACTTCCAAGAACCTGACAAGACGGTGAATGTCCTCTTCGGCGGACTACCCACCAGACGATCGCAGAAGCTCACTCTACGGGAAGTCTTGAACATTGAACCAGCGGTACCGACACCTCTAAGGTGGTCGGAGGTACCCATCACCTTCTCCCGCGCGGATCAATGGACAAGCTTATCTGAGCTAGGACGCTTCCCACTAGTCCTGAAACCAGTAGTCGCGGGCTCCAAACTCAACAGGGTACTCATCGACGGCGGGAGCGGACTCAACGTCCTCTTCACCAAGACCTTGAAGAAGTTGAAGCTCGACATCACTGACATGCTCACCAAGAGCGTGTCACCTTTCTACGGCATCGTCCCGGGTAACGCGGCTATTCCACTCGGCTCAGTGGTCCTGCCAATTACCTTCGGGGAGACAAGGGAGAACTACCGCACCGAGTACATGAAGTTCGAAGTTGTGGACTTCGAAACCTCCTACCATGCCATCCTCGGCAGACCAGCCATCGCCAAGTTCATGGCGGTCCCTCACTACACCTACTTGGTACTCAAAATGCCAAGTCCTGCTGGAGTACTCGCGCTGCAAGGAGATTTAAAGATTTCTTACGACTGCGACACCGAAGCCGTGGAGCTCGCAGCCACTAATCAAGTACCCAATGCAATGATGGAGATCTTCGCTGCCTCCAAGAAGCTTGCCCCAACTGAACTCGAGATACCTGAGAAGACCGACACTACAAACAAGCCTCAACCAACAGAGGAAGTGCAGGTGAAGGCCATCGACCTTGGGACCGGCGACAGCAGGAAGACTACCATGATCGGCGCGGGGCTCGACCCTAAATAGGAAGACGCGCTCATCAGCTTCCTCCGGGCTAACCGAGACATCTTCGCGTGGAAGCCAGCGGACATGCCAGGGGTGCCCAGGAGGCTGATCGAGCATTCACTCAACGTCGACCCTAAAGCTACGCCCAAGCGACAACACCTTCGCCACTTCGCTGACGACCGACGGGACGCCATCAAGAAGGAACTCGCCAAACTACTCGCGGCCGGCTTCATCCGTGAAGTCTTCCATCCTGAGTGGCTCGCCAACCCCGTCCTCGTCCGCAAGAAGAACACGAACGAGTGGAGGATGTGTGTCGACTACACCGACCTCAACAAGCACTGCCCCAAGGACCCCTTCGGGCTGCCGCGGATTGATCATGTCATCGACTCCACGACAGGCTGCGACCTGCTTTGTTTCCTCGACTGCTACTCCGGCTACCACCAGATCGCTATCAAGGAAGAAGACCAGGAGAAGACCGCGTTCATCACCCTGTTCGGCGCCTACTGCTACATGACAATGTCGTTCGAGTTGAAGAATGCCGGCGCTACCTACCAGCGAGCTATCCAGGCCTGCTTTAAGAAGCAACTCAACAAGAACGTCAAAGCATATGTGGATGACGTGGTCGTCAAGACCAGAAACTCCGACACGCTCATCGCCGATCTTGAAGAGACTTTCGCATCCCTGCGAGAGTACCAATGGAAGCTCAATCCCAACAAGTGCTTCTTCAGCGTACCATCTGGGAAACTACTCAGCTTCATCATCAGCCATCGCGGCATCGAAGCCAATCCCGAGAAGATCTCCGCCATCACCAACATGAAAGGTCCAACCTGCATCAAGGATGTCTAGAAGCTGACCGGGTGCATGGCGGCCCTGAACAGATTCATCTCGAAGCTTGGAGAACGAGGACTACCCTTCTTCAAACTACTCAAGCACCAAAAGAAGTTCGTGTGGACCGCGGAGGCTGATCAAGCTCTGGCGCAGCTTAAAGACTTCCTGTCGAAGCCACCGGTCCTCACAGCTCCTCGCAAAAAGGAGCAGCTACTGCTCTACCTCACTGCGACTACTCATGTGGTCAGTACTGCCATCGTCATCGAGCGGCAGGAAGAAGGCCACACCTACCCAGTCCAGCGACCAGTCTACTTCGTCAGCGAGGTTCTGTCAGAATCCAAGGCACGGTACCAGCCGGTCCAGAAGCTACTCTACGCAGTCCTTATCACCTCACGGAAGCTAAGACACTACTTCCAGGAGTACTCGATCGTCGTCATCACCGACTACCCGCTCGGTGACATACTTCACAACCAGGATGCTACTGGAAGAATCTCCAAGTGGGCAGTCGAACTCGGCGCCCTCAACATCGACTTCAAGCCACACACCGCTATCAAGTCCCAAGCACTGGTCGACTTCATGGCAGAGTGGCGGGAGAATCAGCTGCCAACTCCAACAGAGTGACCAGAGCATTGGGTGATGTACTTCGACAGTTCACTCAAGCTCGAAGGCGCGGGTGCATGGGTACTCCTAATTTCTGCAAAGGGCGAACAACTCAAGTACGTCCTGCAGATCTTCTGGAAGGTCTCAAACAACGAAGCCGAGTACGAAGCCCTGCTGCACGGGCTCCGCCTCGCAATCTTACTGGGCATCAAGCGGCTACTAGTCTACGACGACTCCGCAGTGGTCATCAACCAAGTCAACAAGTCTTGGGATCGCAACAAGGAGAACATGGACGCCTATTGTCTGGAAGTTTGCAAGCTCGAGAACAAATTCTATGGTCTCGAGTTCCACCACGTCGTCCGCGACAACAATGTTGCAGCGGACGTCCTGTCGAAGCTTGGCTCTACTCGCGCACAAGTACCTGTCGGAGTCTTCGTCCACGAGCTTTACGCGCCATCCATCCCAGAGCCGGCGCCAACGACCACTGACCCGGTGCCACCACAGCCCGGTCAAGAGGTCATGATGATCGATGTGGACTGGAGACAACCCTTCATCGACTACATCCGCGAGCAGAAGGTCCCCTCTGACAAGAACAAGGCCGAACAACTCGTCCGCCGAGCCAAGACCTATGTACTAGTCGGAGAGAAGCTCTACAGGCGAGGTGCCACTTCTGGAGTACTCATAAAGTGCATACCTCGGGATGAAGGCAAGGACATCTTGGAGGAGATCCACAAAGGCGTCTGCGGCAACCACGCGTCTTCTCGCACGCTGGTGAGCAAAGCTTTCCGACGAGCTGCCTACTGGCCCACAGCTCTGGCCGACGCTGAAGAACTCGTCAGAAAGTGCCAAGGATGTCAATTCTTCGCCAAGCAGCAACGCGTCCCGGCCTACAAGCTAGTCACCATACCACCAACCTGGCCCTTTGCCTGCTGGGGGCTCGACATGATTGGGCCTCTACCAACTGCGCCAGGAGGATTCAATAGAGTCTTGGTGGCCATCAACAAGTTCACCAAGTGGATCGAGGTCAAGCCGGTTACCTGCCCAAAGGCCGACAGAGTACTCGACTTCTTGGATGAACTCATGCATCGCTACGGGCTACCCCATCGCATCATCACAGACTTGGGTTCCAACTTCAACAACCATCAGTTTTGGGAATACTGCGAGAACAGCGGGATCGACGTCCGGTACGTCTCAGTCGCCCACCCGCGCGCCAATGGTCAAGTTGAGCGCGCCAACGAGATGGTCCTTGACGCCCTCAAGAAGCGATTGCATGACGCAGCTAACACCAAGGGAGGCAAGTGGATCAAGGAACTACCCAATGCACTCTGGGGGCTTCGTACTCAACCTACCAAGCCAACAGGGTTGTCGCCCTACTTCCTGGTCTACGGCTCCGAAGCTATACTACCTACCGACGTGATGTGGGAATCTCCGGTAGTAGAACAATACGATGAGGGCATCTCAGAAGACAGTCGACGGGGTGATATCGATAGCCTTGAGGAAGCCCGCTGTGCCGCCCTCGTCCAGTTAGCAAGGTACCTAGAGGGTATCCGACGCTACCATGATCGCAACGTCAAGGAACGCTCCTTCAACGTCGGTGATCTAGTCCTTTGTCACATCCAGAACACGGACGGACTACACAAGCTCAGCTCGCCATGGGAAGGTCCCTTCTCAGTCTCCAAGGTGACCGGACCAGGCTCATATCACCTCCAAACACTTGAAGGGGACGACATCAGCAACTCGTGGAACGTCGACCAACTGTGTCGCTTCTACACGTAGTCGCTCGACTACTCATCTACGGGTCCAAGTCTATACGGCTACTCACGGACTCTCTGCTGTAAGCGGCCTCTCGGTCCTAGCACAAGTCTCCGGACTACACCTCTCCAAGATCCAGCTTCAACGGCTACTAACGGATCCTGGGCCGCACATAGAAGAAGGACTGTGGTGGCGGTCTACGGACCATGTACTCTATAGATCTAGCCTATACGGCTACTAACGGATCTCCAGCTGTAAGCGGCTCAAGGGCCCTAGCAAACACTTAGCCGTAGGCGGCCTACGGCTCCTGGCGACTACTCATCTGTAAACGGCCCTGGCCATCCAGGTGTACCTTTTTCATCAGTAATAAAGTTCGATCCAACTCAACTTGTTTATTGCGCCTTCTAACTTGGCAGATCTTACTGAGTACTACTACTCACCACATCTTCCACGGCTCGGTACTCCGCACACTTCGCTGCAAGTGGCGGCCACGAGTACTCATTACAAATACAAGCAATGGACAACTTTCATTGATATTTCAAACTAAGTCTCTGACTACTTTGTTTGTTTTACATTAACTACCCTAAGCTACCTCTACAGGTACAATTACTGGAGATTCAGCTTCTCCGCCACCTGCTCAGCAATGGGCGCCATCTCTTCCAGAAGAGTCTTGTACTGCTCATCACTGTAGTTTGCAACAAGACCACCGGCTACCACATCCACTGGTGCTTTGGGGAAGTACAACTTCATGTATGCCAGCACCTAGTTCGGGATGGACTTCGCCAAATGTTTGACATATGTCGCCAAACGCCTGGGGGTTTCCTTCAGCCTGTCTACTAGTGGGGCTATCTTGGGTCCGCCCGGATGTGGCACCAGCAGTCTCGCAATGGGCAGGGCGGCTTCTTCGAGTTCTTTCAGCTGGCCTCGAAGCTTCTCACAGTCCTCATTGAGCTTCTGCAGAGATTTATAACAATTGACAAGGTCACAGTCTGAGGCTTCACAGAGCTCCATGTGTGTGATGCACTCATGGCTCAACTGAGTGTACTCATACTCCAGTACCTCTCTCCTGTCGGTCTCACGATACACGATGTTCTTGAGGTCCGTTTCAGATGCCTTCAACTGGTCGACCCTTGCCTCAAGATCTGCAGACAACTTGATGCAATGTCAGATTACTCAAAGGCACTACAATCAGTACTCAGCGACCTTGGCGAGAGACACACCTTTGTTCTTCTGGCGCGATGACTTGTTCTTCCGGATCAGGTCGTCCCTCTTCGCTTGCATCTCCTGTACCTCGTTATGGTACTGAGCGAAGGCGCCGTCAAGCTTGGATTGGAGCAACACGGAGTGCTTCTTCGACTTCTCTAGCTCCTTCTCCAAAGCTTCGGCACGGAGGACGGTATCACCATACCCCTTCAGAAGATCGGTTTTCTGACGGGATCTCTCCACCAAGCCCTGCACAAGACACATCAGCTGGTCAGTACTCAATATACAGAAAGGCAAGTAAACTCAGGGTACTCGCAGCATACCTTGATCCAGTTCTCCGTCCGGCGCCATGACTCCATGCTCAGTGACACAAAGGCCGGGTCAATGAGATCATCGTCCAGCAACTCAAGACCCCCGCGGCTTGAAGATCCTGTCTCTGGCATGGGCGCTGAGCGAAGTGGCGCAGCCTCTTCTATCACTGCCTCGCGGACGACGACGTCAGTACTCGCCTTGGGGTGCGGATCAGCTCGCTCTTCCGCGCTCGCCTCGAGGGCTACGGTAGTCCTCGACCCGGGGGCCGCCGCTGTCGTCGCCCCAACAACTGGCTCTGTGGATTCCGTCTCTACAACAGCCGTCTCCATGGCTACCGCCTCAGGGATCGTGGCTCCCTCGGCTTCTGCTCCTGTCAGGACCAATTCAACAAGTCAGTAAGCGCCTACGACTACCCTACACGATGACTACTCGTGGTGGCAGGAAGCATACCTTCAACCAGGGTCGTCTCTTCAAGTATCGGCTCCGCCGCGGCATCAACTTGTGGTGGTGGTGTGGGTTCTCGCGCCTCTGCCGAGCGGTCTTCTCCATCGGCCGGAGTGCTTCTCTCCCCACCATCCCACGACAAGTCCGTGGATTTTCTGCACCATGAAGTATCCAGTCAACAACACAAGCTTGACAACTACAAGACTACTCGAGAGTTCAGGGAACTTACAGAGTTGACCGTACAACGTTGACGGTCGGAGCGCCTAGTATGCTGGCGATATCCACGATACCAGCTTCACTAGCAGCTCCGGCTTCAACAGGAGTTTCCTCCGGCTGCTCCACAACTACACCTGCAGCCGGAGGGAGGCTCTGTCCTTCTTCAACCGACGCCTGCGCCTCTACAGCGCCAGTTTGTTGTTGCGTCCCTTCTGGCACGGCTTCTTCAGTGGCTGGAGGCGGGCTGGTGTTCCTTTCAACCGTCGCCCCCACCGTCTCTCAGACGCCCTCATCACCCTAATCAGCGGGGTCCGAGGAGGGGGTGTCCTGCAACAATACAAGTCATATTGTCAGCACCAGACTACTCATCGGCAGTACTCGACTACTCTAGTCGTGCTACTCACCTCTGGCCTGGTGGCCTCTGACAGCTTCAACTTCTTTACGGTGCGTTTCCGCACCACGTTGCGCGGCCTCCTAGGCGGCGCGGGCAAGCTAGCCTCCAGGCTGGATGGCTTCTCGATGACGGGGATGTTCGACATCCCAGCTCGGCTGAATCTCGAGCAGAGCTGCAACCGCTGCTGCAGTGTTTCCTCATCCTCGTCTTCGGAGCTATCTTCAATGACGACGGCATCGTCGCCTTCACCGACTTCGCGGCGTTCCTTCGCCTTGGGCTTCCCCTTCCTCTGCGCTTGTCCTTCAAGTCGGGGCGGGGATGGGGGAACGAAGAGGTACTTCTCCAGATCGTCGTACAACATCAAGCAAGCAAGAGTACGACTTCATCAAGCAAATCAGTACTCGGGGGCTTCTGTCACGACTACTGACCTTGTTTGGCGGCCGTGCCGCGGAGTACTCTGGCACCGGGCACGGCGTGTACAGGGGCATATCCTTGAAGATCCTGCCCAGCCTTTCGATGATGACATCATCATCAATTTCCTCGCCAGGCATCCGGGACGTGTCCTCGTCGCCGGTGTACTGGTACCCGAGGGTGTCTCGCGCCATCAGTGGCTGCACCGTCCTCTTCATGAAACTGAAGGCCACGTGTTCGGCCCTCAGTCCGACCTCCCGCAAAGCCTTGATTTTCTTCAGCAGGGGAGGTAGCTAAATACCTTCCTGCATGGTGGGCTCCGTGTTCCACCACAGCGCATGCTTCGGCTGACGGCCGCTGGTCTTCGGCAGCTCCGGGTGGTGGTTGCTGATGTAGAACCATTTCACCTTCCAGTCTTGGTTGCTGTCGATGAGCTTGTACGGCAAGTACTGCCCAGCGGTGTCTTCACGCATTTGAATCCTGGTGCCTCCGACTACTCGCGGATCATCTGTGCTCAGCTGTGGCTTCACCCGGAAGAACTTTCGGAACAAGTTCCAGTGGGGCTTGATCCCCACAAAGGCTTTGCAGAAGTGCACGAAGATGGAGGTGTGGAAGATCCCATTGGGGTTGAGGTTGAGGTACTCGATGCCGTAGTACCTGAGCATTCCCTTGAAGAAGTCGCTGGCCGGCAGCGCGAGTCCACGCTCCACGAACCGTGCGAACATCGGAATCTCGTCCAGGTTCTTCTCCATTGGATACGGGTCGCCGGTGGCGATGCGCCAGAGATCCATCTCCTTCTCATGAAGGAATCCGCTATTGACCAGGGCAAGGAGGTCCTCGGTCTTCAACTTCACCTTCTTCCACTTCTTCGCCGGATTGGGGCAGGGGGAGGAGGGCGGCGACGATGACTGGCCGGCATCTCCGGCCTCTTCGTGGCTCCTCTTCTTCGACTCACCGGTCTTTGAGCTCTTCGCTGGGGACGCCTTCATCCTCCAAGTCACAGGAGTTTTCACTCGCATCCGCTCGGGGGCTACGGAGGTGGTCGGACTGCGGCGGAGGGCGCAAGTAGATCTAATCTACGCTCGCGGCGGCGGCGGCAGCAGCAGAGGAGCAAAGGGGGGGCACTCACTCAGATCTAATCTGTGGGAATGCAACCGCTGGGAGTGAAAAAATCCTAAGGGTTTCACCGGCTATTTATAAACCGTCGGACAACTCAGTTCTAAACGGGCGGACAAGCGCCAGATGGGTGACTCAGCGGTGGCAGCCTGACCCTTCACATTCCAGTACTCGATGCTCTCAGTCTCGGGAGCTCGACTACGTTCAACGGATTCAGTGGGCTACACCAGATCCAGATCCCACTCAGGACACATTCTATAGTCAAGATGACCCTTCAATTCGAGAGAAAGTACTCGACTCAAGGCTTGGGGGCTCCGTGCCACGTGTCCTTCAGTTTTTTCTCCGGATTTTTCGGGATAAGATTGGCAGAACTTCAGATTGACCCTCAGCTTGAATCTGCGATTCGACCTAAGGTTCGGGGGCTACATTCCATATGGAATGCGATTCTCCGAATCGCATTTTTCATATGGTTTTTCATCAAGACAACACGAGTACTATTGAAGACCTTCGAGAGAAGCACTCGGGGACGCTTGGGAACTACTTGAGAAGACTTCAAGAATACTCAAAGATCAGCTGGAGTGCCTTCCAGCCTCAGGATGATTCAAGCATTCTTGAGGACTTTCGGCTTGTGGAACTCGGGGACGCTCAAGGACTACTCGCCAAGGCTGTCAAGACTACTCGAAGACATCCTGCTCGACTACAAAGTACTCGGGGGCTTGTCGTACAGACATCCCTGGGCCCACTACTCAGGTGGGTGCTGGGACCGACTACTCCGTGGGCCCCTGGGACTACTCGACTTGGGCTACACGGCACCTGATGGCGTGGAGCGCAAGGCATACAGAGGGCTAGTACTCGGTTAGGAAGCTAGACATGTCCAGATCCATGTAGAGTACTCCTAGCCGTACGCGACTAGTACTCCCCTGTCAAACCGACTTGTAACCCTGCCTCCCGGACTATATAAGGCGAGGCAGGGACCCTATCTCATCATCCGCTTCATCTTGTAAACACACCCAATCAATCCAGAGCTACGCATCATACAGGACGTAGGGTATTACGCACCTCGCGGCCCAAACCTGTCTAAATTGTGTGCCACGTGTCTCTCCTTCGAGTTCCCGATCTCGGCGAGGCCACAAACGTCTACCTCGGGTACTCCCCTTGGTGGGTTGCCAGGTTAAAACACCGACAGCTGGCGCGCCAGGTAGGGGATCTCGTCGAAGATCTCATGGCGAACTCGACAGCTCCAATCGTCATCAGGCCAACCGGTGCCTTCAACCGCGGCGACACCTTCTTCTTCGGCTCCTGGGTCTGCACCGCCGACGGTGCTGGATCGTTCCCACGCTACCTCACCATGACCCTGGACCCGGAGACCGGGCTCGTGACGCTTCCCGAAGTTGTCACGGACCCACTCGTCGAAAAATTCAGCGAAATTTTGCTCTGCAACCAAGTCGTCGACTTCGAGATTGGATCCGACTCCAACTCGAACTCGATGTCACCCTGGATCGAATCATGCGAGCCGGCTCCTGAGCCATCGTGTGAAACGGTCCTCCCCCATGAGCACTTCCCGTACGGCCTCCGCAATGCATCTGCGGACTACGTGGACACGCTCGTTCCACGTCGGGCCGGTAAGGAGATCGTCTCCGAGTACTCCTCGGACTCCAACGTCGTACCCGGCTACAACTCGGACTCCCCCTACAAGTTCGACTTCGGTTCGGACCCAATCGAGTCCGAGTCCGAGCCCAACACGACCGAGGAACCACTGTCAGGTCCTGCCGCTGGCTTGGTTATTACATCCACTCTCGCCGACAGATTCGTCTACTGGCCCGACCGCAAGCCCGCAGACTTGACTGACGACAACTCGCGCTGCATCGCCTACCTCGAGACACTCCCCTTCCAGGAGGGGACACCGCTGGCTCCAAACGAAGACGAGCACACCCCCACTGAGGTGGCGACTACCGACTCCAGCCTCTGCACCCCCGACCATGAAGTCTTCATGGCAGCCGGGGATGCTGGAACCTCGGAAGAACGACCCGACCGGTACCTCGACGACATCTCAGAGGATGGGTTGTCAGTGAACGCACCTCCAAATGAGACTATCGACGACAAGAACGCTCAGCGCGACTGCAACAGGAAGCGGGCCGATTGACGCCGACGTCTCCGGGAAGCTCTCCCCATCCAGAACCTCAATGAGGCTCTGGATCAAGTCGCCAACCGGGTGCACACCACCCCTGAGCAATGCCTCATGTATATCACCACGATAGCACGACAGGCCCCAAACGTGTCTCTCCTTCGAGTTCCCAATCTCGGCGAGGCCACAAACATCTACCTCGGGTACTCCCCTTAGTAGGTTGCCGGGTTAAAACACCGACAGTGACTACCAGCCAAACCCCAACCGCTCCAGAGCCTCGGGAGAGGAGCTTCAAAGGGCAGCGCAAGTGGCGGTGGCGGTGGCAGAGGCGGCAGCAGTGGTAGCTCCTCTCATGGTGCCGGCAGAAGAGGCATCGACGGCGATCGCGGAAGTCGAGGCCACGCGAACAGCCACGCCGGAGGCTACGAATGTGGCGGCTACGGTGCCCGCCACAGAATTGACGAGATACGCCACGCCAAGAAGACTACCGACGTCAGCGACAACGACGGCTTCCCCGCCTATTCCAAATGACTTCGTGCTCTGCTACTCTCCCAGAAGTTCAAGCCTCTCGGGATCACCAAGTACGACGCGAAGCAAGACCCAGTTCAGTGGCTCAGGTGCTACGCGCTGGCCATTGAGAACGCTGGTGGTAACAACGACACCAAGTGTCTCTACTTCCCCTTCTGTCTGGACCTGGCTCCACTCACTCGACACCAAGAACTCGATCGACGAGTGGGACCAGCTGAAGGCGCAGTTCACCAGCAACTTCGCGGGCGCCATAGGGCGCTCGGGTACTCGCATGGACCTGGCGATGGTCAAGCAGGAGCAAGGTGAGACGCTCCGCCAGTACATGCGCCGCTTCTTCGGCAAGCGTGCGACCGTAGTCGACATCACCGACAAAGAAGTCATCGACTGCTTCCAAGACGGTCTGTACCACCGCCGCACCTTCGAAGACTTCGGTCGCCACCGCCCAAGTTCAATCACCAAGCTCAAGGACATGATTACTTCATGGGCCGATGAGGAGGACAAGGCCAACACCAAGTACGACTCCAACCGCGGCAAGAGCAAGAACAACACGGGCGGCAACAACAACAAAGATCACGGGGGTCGCAACAACAACAACAACAATAACTACTACTCCGGTCCTAACCGCAAGCGCAAGCCAGACAACACTGTCGCGGCTATACAACGCCCTGCGAAGGACAACTCCAAGAAGACCTCCGGCGGCTTCAAGGACTTTCTCAAAGAGAAGTGTCCGTGGCAGTAGGACAACAACCACACTACCGAACAGTGTTACCAGCTCCGGCGGGCACTCAAGGAGACTCCTGAGCCACGACACCCTCACGACAAGAAGGGCAAGAAGAAAGTCGACGAGGGCAATGTCGACTTCCAAGAACCCGACAAGACAGTGAACGTCCTCTTCGGCAGACTACCCACCAAGCGTGCGCAGAAGCTCACTCTGCGCGAAGTCCTGAGCATTGAACCAGCGGTGCCGACACCCCTCAGGTGGTCGGAGGTACCCATTACCTTCACCCACGCGGATCAATGGACAAGCTTCTCTGAGCCAGGACGTTTCCCACTCGTCCTGAATCCAGTAGTCGCGGGCTCCAGACTCACCAAGGTACTCATCGACGGTGGCAGCGGACTCAACGTTCTATTCACCAAGACCCTGAAGAAGATGAAGCTCGACATCACCGGCATGCTCACCAAGAGCACGTCGCCTTTCTACGGCATCGTCCCAAGAAACGCAGCTATACCACTTGGCTTAGTGGTTCTGCTAGTTACCTTCGGGACAAGGGAGAACTACCGCACCAAGTACATCAAGTTCAAGGTTGCGGACTTCGAAACCTCCTACCACGCCATCCTCGGCAGACCAAATCTTGTCAAGTTCATGGCGATCCCCCACTACGTGTACTTGGTACTCAAAATGCCAAGTCCTGCTGGAGTACTCACGCTGCAAGGGGACTTGAAGGTTTCCTATGACTGCGACACTGAAGCCGTGGAGCTCGCAGCAACCAATCAAGTACCCAACGCGATGATCGAGATCTTCGCTGCATCCAAGAAGCTCGCACCAACCGAACTCGAGATACCTGAGACGACAGACACCTCCAACAAACCTCAGCCAACAGAGGAAGTACAGGTGAAGGCCATCGACCTTGGGACTGGTGATAGCAGCAAGACTACCATGATCGACACGGGACTCGACCCCAAATAGGAAGACGTGCTCGTCAGCTTCCTCCGGGCTAACCGAGACATCTTCTGGTGGAAGCCAGTGGACATGCCAGGAGTGCCCAGGAGGTTGATCGAGCACTCACTCAACATCGATCCTAAAGCTACCCCCAAGCGACAGCACCTCCGCCGCTTCGCTGGCAACTGACAGGATGCCATCAAGAAGGAACTCGCCAAACTACTCGCGGCTGGCTTCATCAGAGAAGTCTTCCATCCTGAGTGGCTTGCCAACCCCGTCCTCGTCCGCAAGAAGAACACCAATGAGTGGAGGATGTGCGTCGACTACACCAATCTGAACAAACACTGCCCCAAGAACCCCTTCGGGTTGCCGCGGATTGATTAAGTCATCAACTCCACGGCGGGCTGCGACTTGCTCTGCTTCATCGACTGCTACTCCGGGTACCATCAAATCACAATCAAGGAAGAAGACCAGGAGAAGATCGTGTTCATCACCCCGTTCGGCACCTACTACTACACGATGATGTCGTCCTATCAACGAGCCATCTAGGCCTGCTTTAAGAAGCAGCTCAATAAGAACATCAAAGCCTACGTGGATGACGTGGTCGTCAAGACCAGAAACTCCGATACGCTCATCGCCGATCTTGAAGAGACTTTCGCATCTCTGCGGGAGTACCAGTGGAAGCTCAACCCCAACAAGTGCGTCTTCGGCGTACCCTCGGGGAAACTACTCGGCTTCATCATCAGCCATCGCGGTATCGAAGCCAACCCCGAGAAGATCTCCGCCATCACCAACATGAAAGCTCCAACCTGCATCAAGGATGTTCAGAAGCTGACCGGGTGCATGGCGGCCCTGAACAAATTCATCTCAAAGCTCAGAGGATGGGGACTACCCTTCGTCAAGCTACTCAAGCACAAAGAGAAGTTCGCATGGACCGCGAAGGCTGATCAAGCTCTGACGCAGCTTAAAGACTTCCTGTCCAAGCCACCGATCCTCACGTCTCCTCACAAAAAGGAGCAACTACTGCTCTACCTCGCTGCGACTACTCATGTGGTCAGCACTGCCATCGTCGTCGAGCGGCAGGAAGAAGGCCTCACCTACCTAGTCCAGCGACCAGTCTACTTCATCAGCGAGGTCCTGTCCGAGTCTAAGGCATGATACCAACCGGTCCAGAAGCTACTCTATGCAGTACTCATCACCTCGCGGAAGCTACGACACTACTTCCAGGAGTACTCGATCACTGTCATCACCGACTACCCGCTCGGTGACATACTCCACAACCAAGATGCAACCGGGAGAATCTCCAAGTGGGCGGTCGAGCTTGGCACCCTCAACATCGACTTTAAGCCACGCACTGCTATCAAGTCTCAAGCTCTAGTCGACTTCATGGCTGAGTGGCGGGAAAATCAGCTACCCACACCAACAGAGCGACCAGAGCATTAGGTGATGTACTTCGATGGCTCACTCAAGCTCGAGGGCGCGAGCGCAGGGGTACTCCTGATTTCTCCAAAGGGCGAACAACTCGAGTACGTCTTGCAGATCTTCTGGAAGGTCTCAAATAACGAAGCCGAGTACAAAGCTCTGCTACATGGGCTTCGGTTCGCAATATCACTAGGCATCAAGCGGCTACTAGTCTACGGCGACTCCGCTGTGGTTATCAACCAGGTCAACGACTCTTGGGACTGCAACAAGGAGAACATGGATGCCTACTGCCTAAAAGTCCGCAAGCTCGAGAACAAGTTCTATGGTCTCGAGTTCCACCACATCGTCCGCGACAACAATGTTGCAGCGGATGTCTTGTCGAAGCTTGGTTCTACTCGTGCTCAAGTACCCGCTGGAGTCTTCGTCCACGAACTTCACACGCCATCCATCCCGGAGCCGGTGTCAACGACCACTGACCCTGGGCCATCACAACCCAGTCAAGAGGTCATGATGATCGACATGGACTGGAGGCAACCCTTCATCGACTACATCTGCGAGCAGGTCCCTTCCGAAAAAAAACGAGGCAGAACAACTCGTCCGTCGAGCCAAGACCTACGTACTAGTCGGGGACAAGGTCTACAGGCGGGGTGCAACTTCTGGAGTACTCATGAAGTGCGTACCCCGGGAAGAAGGCAAGGACATCTTGGAGGAGATCCACAAAGGCGTCTGCGGCAACCACGTGTCCTCTCGCACGCTGGTAAGCAAAACCTTCTGACGAGCTTTCTACTAGCCCACAGCTCTGGGCGATGCCGAAGAACTCGTCAGAAAGTGTCGAGGGTGCCAATTCTTTGCCAAGCAGCAACACGTCCCGGCCTACAAGCTAGTCACCATACCACCGACCTGGCCCTTTGCCTGCTGGGGGCTCGACATGATTGGGCCTCTGCCAACTACGCTAGGAGGATTCAACAGAGTTCTGGTGGCTATCGACAAGTTCACCAAGTGAATGGAAGTCAAACCGGTTACCTGCCCAAAAGCTGACAGAGTACTCGACTTCTTGGATGAACTCGTGCATCGCTATGGGCTACCCCATCACATCATCACAGATCTGGGCTCCAACTTCAACAACCATCAGTTCTGGGAGTACTGTGAGAGCAGCGGGATCGACGTCCGGTACGTCTCAGTCGTCGCCCACCCGCGCGCCAACGGCCAGGTGGAGCGCGCCAACGGGATGGTACTCAATGCCCTCAAGAAGTGATTGCATGGCGCTGCTAACACCAAAGAGGGCAAGTGGATCAAGGAACTACCCAATGCACTCTGGGGCTTCGTACTCAACCTACCAAGCCAACTGGGCAGTCGCCCTACTTCCTGGTCTACGGCTCCAAAGCTATTCTACCCGCCGATGTGATGTGGGAATCTCCGGTAGTAGAACGGTACGACGAAGGCATCTCAGTGGACAGCAGACAGGTCGACATCGACAGCCTCGAAGAAGCCCACTGCGCTGCCCTCATCCAATCAGCAAGGTACCTGGAGGGTATCCGACGCTACCACGATCGCAACGTCAAGGAACACTCCTTCAACGTTGGTGATCTAGTCCTCCGTCGTATCCAGAACACGGACGGACTACACAAGCTCAGCTCGCCTTGGGAAGGTCCCTTCTCAGTATCCAAGGTGACCGGCCTGGGCTCCTATCGTCTCCAAACACTTGAAGGCAAAGACATCAACAAATCGTGGAACGTTGACCAGTTGTGTCGCTTCTACGCGTAGTCGCTCGACTACTCATCTACGGGTACAACCTACACGGCTACTCATGGACTCCTTGCTGTAAGCGGCCTCTTGGTCCTAGCGCTAGTCTATGGACTACCCTCATCCAAGATCCAGCGTTAACGGCTACTTACGGATCCTGGGCTGTACACAGCTTAAGGGCTTTGGTAGCGGTCTACGGACCATCTACTCTTCTGATCCAGCTTCAACGGCTACCCACGGATCCACAGCTATAAGCGGTCCAAGGACCCTAGCGACTACTTAGCCATAGGCGGCCTACGGGTCCTGGCGACTACCTATTTGTAATGGCCCTGGCCATCCAGGTGTACTCTTTCATCAGCAATAAAGTTTGATACTACTCAACTTGTTTACTGCGTCTCCTAACGAGATGGATCCTACTGAGTACTACTACTCGTCTCCTCCTCAGCAATTTGGTACTCCGCGGGCTTCGCTATAAGCCGCGACAACGAGTACTCAACACAACACAGAAGTGCAACAACTTCAATTATATATAAACGAGTTCTCGACTAACTTGTTTATCTTACAACAACTACACTTGTACATGAGCTATGCCTACAGGTACATCTACTGGAGGTTCAACTTGTCGGCGACTTGCTCGGCAATGGGAGTCATCTCCTCCAGAAGAGTCTTGTACTGCTCGTCAGTGCAGTTCGCCGCAAGACCCCCAGCTACCACGTCCACTGGGGCCTTCGGAAAGTATGACTTCATGAAGGCGAGTACCTGGTTCAGTATCGACCTCGCCAAGTGCTTCACAAAAGTTGACAGGCGTCCAGGGGCTTCTTTCAGTCTATCCACCAGAGGCGCTACCTTGGGTCCGCCTGGATGTGGGACCAACAATCTCCACTACGTGAAAACCTCAAATAGGTCACGCAGCATTTGTAACGGGCCCTTAACACCCGTTACATGCACCCACATCTGTAATAGTTGTTGTTTGGCGCCCGTTACCCATAAGCACGCCAGGACGACCTCGGGGTTGGCCTCCACAACGCTTGTTACCATTGTGGACTTCTGGTAATGGGCTTCTTAAACGTCCGTTACATGAATTCGTTGTAACGGACGTTAAATAGAGTCTGTTACAAAAGTTAAACCTATCGGTAACGGGCTTGTAAAGTCCGTTACCGATCAATACCCTATCAGTAACGGGCTGTTTATGTCCATTACTGATCACTGCCGTATTGGTAACGGGCTATAAAGTCCGTTACCGATAATTTCGTACTGGAGACGCATGCTTGTTAGGATGCATCTCCTTTGCTAGCGACCCAATTGGATACACTCGTGTCGCCTTTTTTCTCTCATCAGAGACGCACATTGTTATTGCTCGTCTCTGTCTTCTCCTTTCGACACCACTCGCTCTCTCTCCGCAGAAGGCCACTCCTGTTCCGACCCCAACACTCGCTCTCTCTCCTCAGAAGGTCACTAGCTCGATCTCTCTGCTCAGATGTCCCCGCCGGCCTGTCCTGTTCGCCGCCGCCAGCTACGCGCGCTCTGAGGATCGCGCTTAATTTCTCTCCTCAGAAAGCCGACGCTGCAGCAGGCTGGCCGGCCGCATGCGCGACGGCGAAAGGGGCCAGCGGACGTCGACCGTGGCGTCATCCAAAGCAGACGCCTCCGTGTCCCCTCCCTCTGGGGTGGCTCGGCGCCGTCCTCCGCGCTGTCGCCGCGGCCGCGACGCCGCCTCCGATCCTCCTCCTCGGCCACGCTCGCCTCGTAGAAAGTCCTCGTCAAGGTGTAAATTAATTGCCCCCTTTTATTGAAATTGTTCAGCTGTTCTAATCCTCTTGTGTTATCAGTTTTTTTGTGTGATGAATTATGCTCATTTGATGTATGGCATGCAGATGGCGTCTGCTGCTCAGGCTTGGATGTACAGACAGTCCCAAGAAGATTGGGAGAATTTCTTAAGCGGGTCAATGGTTTTCTAAATCAAGCAGAGGCGGATATGAGAAACCGTGGTGTTCAGGCAATGCTTTGCCCCTGTATAGATTATCTCAACCAGAAGAAATTCGCACTACGGGAAATCATTTTTCATCATTTGGTCACACGTGGTTTCACAAAAAATTACACGTGTTGGAATAAACATGGTGAGGAAGGCCTTAATGAACTCGAAGCAGGCTGCCTAAATGAAGGTGAAGTGTGACACCATGCTACCGACCATGATGAAGACCTTGATGACGGTGGAGTTTTTGAGGAAAATGAACCATTATTCCCACCAAATGTGATGAGGCCTGAGGATATCACTGATCAAGAAGTTAGGGGCTTCGATGATGGTGAGGTGTCGCAACGTGTGCACAATGTTGATCAAATGTTGCGGGATGTTGAGTTTCAACGAGTGTACACACCTTCTGAATTAGTGAGGCTGAAGCAGTTCATTGAAGATTCAAAGAAACCCCTCTATCCTGATTGCCAGAAGTACTCTCGCCTTTCTGGTGATCTAAAACTTCTGCAGCTTAAGGTAGATCATGGTTGGAGCAACAAAAGTTTCAAATATCTATTGGATGTGCTTAGAGACATGCTACCTGAAGGAAACCAAATAGCAGAGTCTGTCTATGAGGTGAAGAAGATAATCTGTCCTCTGGGAATAGAGGTTGAAAAAAATCCATGTATGCAAGAACAGTTGTGTATTGTTCCGTGGAGATTATGCAGACCTTGACAAGTGCCCCAAGTGTGGTTATGATCGGTACAAGAGGAAAAAGGATGGTGGAGATGATAATAATGCTGATGACGAGAACGAGCCCGGCGAGATCGGAGGTAAGAAGAAGAAGGCTAACAAAGGGGCTCCTGTGAGGGTGGCATGGTATTTTTGCATCATTCCTCGGCTGAGAAGATGGTTCTCAACATGAAAGGAGGCCCAACTCTTGCGTTGGCATGACGAAGGCCGAAAGGAGCTTAAGAAAGATGGCAAGTTTAGGCACCCCGCAGATGCAGCACAATGGGGTAACATTAATAACCACTTCCCGTGGTTTGACGAAGATGTAAGGAGCATACGGTTTGCTATGAGCACAGATGGCATAAACCCATTCGGTAACCAGAGCTCAACACATAGCACCTGGCCTGTCGTGCTGTCGTTGTACAACCTTCCACCCTGGCTATGCAAGAAACAGAAATATATGATGCTGACAATATTGGTCTCCGGGCCAAAGCAACCTGGCGACCGTATTGATGTCTACTTGAGGCCACTAGTTGATGACTTGAAGATACTGTGGAAGCCTGGTGTGAAGGAGGTTTGGGATGAGTACAAGCGTGAGGAGTTCACAATGCGCGCCATGTTGTTCACCACCATCAACGACAACCCGGCTCATCGCAACCTCTCTGGCCAGAGTAAAAGGAAAGGTGCAGCTTGCCCACACTACTTGGAAGATACTTGCGTAGTATGGCTAAGACATCCAAAGAAATACATATTTATGGGGCACCGTCGTTTCCTCGGCAAGAAACATCCATACCGGGCCATGAATTGTCAGTTTAATGGGGAAAAGGAGAATCGAGAGGCGCCGTTGCAGGAGGAGGAGCACAGGCAATCTCCCCCTAAGCAGCAGATGCAACATGTACAACAACCTCTGCAACAGGAGGAGAAGCCCAGGCAATCTCCACTGCAGAAGGGGAACCAGGCCAAGAAACCTCTGTCTAAAGATGAGATTCTTAACTGTATTATTGGGACAGAACAGGAACGACCAAAATACAAGCCTGGTGCACCTATGTTGTCAGAAGCAAACTTAGAGGCTGCTGGACCAAATTGTGCTAGGTTGCATGCTTACATCATGGAACACAGTAAGGATAAACTTGCCTTTCCAGCAAAGGTGGATCAAGACTACTTTAAAGGTGGTGGTGGTGCTTTAATGTTAAACATTGCATTCAGTAGCGTGTATAACCTTATAACCCTGGCTTCTCTAGATGTTATCTTCTTGAGGTTGTGGACATTGTAAGTACCTTAAACCTAAAAAGATATTTCTTTAATTTTGATCACAAAGTTCATGCATGCTAACAATTTGATTTTTTGTAGGAAAATGATGGACAAGACAGCGGAGATGCAGATCAGTGTTGGGTTTTTAGATCCAGGTTTTATTACTTCCAAGAATATTTCTCAGCATTCTGGCCATGTTACCAATGCAATCGCAAATGCAATGAACAACGACTACGTGGTGGGTGCCTACTACACTAGCCACTGGGTAATAGTGATCATCTGTATGAAGTTCAAAGAGGTTTGATATCTAGATTCTGCTAAACAACATCCTCCACTAAAGTTCCCAGATCTCAAATCTGTTGTGCACTGGTCAGTATCTTGTAGGTTTTGTTCACAAAAATTCAATCTCTTAGTGTTTCTAATCGGTATTGCTGACCATGCAGGGCCTTTGGTACAATATCTTGTAGGTTTTGTTCACAAAAAATCAATCTCTTAGTGTTTCTAATCGGTATTGCTGATCATGCAGGGCCTTTGGTGGTCATGCACAGGACGGAGTGACGAAAGGAAAGAAAAAAAGCCAAAAGCCATACTCAAGCACAAAACAAATCTCGATGTAAAACCGAGGTTTTTTTTATGGTCCCTTCTTACCTATTTGGTACTGCATTAGCTTGTCATTTTGGTACCTCGATGCAGTGTGCTCAGTAGCCATGGCGGTCCTCTTTGTGTGGATTCCATGTGGAATTCCATATGTTAAGACTACTCGATGACATACCTGACATCAAGAAGGCTGTTGTAAGTAGATAATAATGCTCAACCTTGTCCCTGCTCATATTCTCCATCTGATTTTAGAAACTGATTTCTACTTGTATTCTCATAAATGATTGTATTTTTTAGGATTTCAAATCTACTGTAGATGTTTCCACAGAAGATCTAAAGCGTGTCCGGGAGATGCTGTGCGAGTACATTCTTAAGGAGACCATCGACCGAAAGGGCAACTTCTATAATGGTGCACCATGAGTTCATTGTAGCCAAAAACTTGAAACTCATTCAGTCTTCTTTAGTCAGGTGTTGTTGCCTGAGAAACCTGCTTGGCTTGCTTGATTGGGGTCAGATGCTATCTGGTTCAGGCAGTTTTCTCATGACACCATCCAAACAAGCCCTGATGAGAGTAACTTGAAACTTGATGTGATCCTAGCTTGTCTATAAATGTGACCTTGCTTGTCTATAAATGTGATCTTGCTTGCCTATATCTGTGATGTGAGAATGTGTTTGTGATGTCTCCTTGCTGTGGTGGCTGCCATATCCTAGCTGGTTCCAGGATGGCAGGATGCAGCCCCTGATGGCTGCCAAATCCTGGCTGGTTCCAGGATGCAGCCGGCAAGTAGGCAGGTTACTGTAGGGGTGGCCTACGTATCTGTAACGGACGTTAATTAAAGCTCGTTACAAACACTGATCAGTGAGTAACGGGCTTCATTCGGAAAGCCCGTTACAAACATGCCAACAATGTAACGGGTAGTGTAAAAGCCCGTTACCAGTACTGACCGGTGGGCCCCAGGACCTGGCCCGTTCATCGAGATATAGGAGACGCGGGTTGAAAGCAAGCATCTCCTTTAGTCAAGAGACAGCAGACGCGCGTGGAAACAGATGCGTCTCATTTCGTTGAGACAAAGGAGACGCAGGTTCACAGCATGCGTCTCCGATGTTGAGTTCACAGTAACGGGCTCTGTTTGAATGCCCGTTACCAAAGTTCCCTGTGGGCCCAGAGAAACAGCCATTTCATGTGACCGGTGACTAGTTGTGGTAACGGTTGTTGTTTGATGCCCGTTACGAATCCTAGATGTGCTGAGACGCGTGTGAAATAGATGCGTCTCATTTCTTCTAGATAGAGGAGACGCAGGTACATAGCAGGCATCTCTGATGTTGCGCTACTATAATGGGCTATGTTTTGGTGCCGTTACCAAAGTTCCCTGTGGGCCCAGAGAAACAACCATTTCACTTGACCGGTGGCTAGTTGTGGTAACGGTCGTTGTTTGATGCCCGTTACGAATATGTGTTATCAGTAACAGGCATCTGCCCGTTACCTTTCTTGGCTTATTTGTAACACTTGATCGGTAACGGGCGCTTTGCCCGTTACCAAAGGCAATCTATGCCCGTTACCAAAGCGAGTTTTTCACGTAGTGCTCGCGATCGGAAGCGCGGCTTCTTCGAGTTCTTTCAGCGACGCCCGCAGCTTCTCGCAGTCTTCATTCAGCTTCTGCAGAGATTTGTAACAACATACAAGGTCAATATCAGAGGCTTCACGAAGCTCCATCCATTTGATGCACTCATGGCGCATCTCTGCGTACTGGTACTCGGCTACCTCTCAGCGGTCTGTTTCCCAGTACACGATATTCTTGAGATCTGTCTCAGAAGCCTTCAACCGCTTGACGGATGCCTCGAGCTCTGCAGACAACTCGCCAACCGTGTTAAACTACACATAAGCAAGACAACAAGTACTCAATTACTACGGCGGAAGGTATACCTTTGTTCTTCTAACAAAGAGACTTGTTCTTCCTGGTTAGCTCATCCCTCTTCGCCTGCATATCTTGCACCTCGTTATGGTACTGGGCGAAGGCACTGTCAAGCTTGGACTGGAGAAGTGCGGAGTGTTTTCTCGACTTGTCTAGCTCCTTCTCCAGTGCTTCAGCACGGATGACAGTGTCACCGTATCCCGTCAAGAGCTCGGACTTCTTCCGGGATCTCTCTACAAGGTCCTGCGCAAAGTTAAAGTCTCGTCAGTATTCAGTACTCATCAATGAAAGACTACTCAGGGTACTCGCAATATACCTTGATCCATTGCTCTGTGCGGTGCCATGACTCCATGTTCAGAGACACGACGGCTGGGTCGATCAGCTTGTCGTCCAACAACTCGAGGCCTCTGCGGCTCATGGCCCCAGTCTCTGACATTGGCACCGAGCAGAGCGGTGCTGCATCTTCCACCATCGCCTCATGGACGATAACCTAGTCCTTGACTCAGGTTGTGGGTCAACCTGTACCTCCATTCTACTCTCGGGGGCTGTAGTTGCAGCCAGCTCGACAACTGGCTCAGTAGCCGCCACTTCAACGGTAGCCGCTCCCATGGCTATTGCCTCGGGAATCACCGCCCGTTCGGCTTGCGGCCCTGTCAAGATCAAGTCAGCTACATGTGGCGGCTGCAGGTATTCTCCACGACAAGTACTCATGATAGCAGGATACATACCTTCTACAAAGGTGGCCTCTTCAAGTCTCGGCTCTGTTGTGGCTTCGGCTTGTGGCGACAGCGAGGGTTCTCGTGCTTCTGTCGAGCGGTCCCCACCATCAGCAGCTGCACTAGTCTCCGCCTCGTCCCACGACAAGTCAGTGGATTTCCTGCATCAAGAAGTACTTGGTCAGCAACACGAACAACACGGTAAATGACTACTCGAGGACTCTATGTACTCACAGCGTTGACTGCACTACAGTGACAGTCGGGGCGCCCAGCAGGCTGGCAATATCTACAATGCCACGCTCGCTGGTAGTTCCTACCTCCACTGGAGGCTCTTGTTCCCTCTCCCTCGGCTGCTCAACGGTTGTGGCCGCAGCAGGAGGAGGGCCCTGGACTTCTTCTGTCGACGGCTGTGGATGGCTCTCCACCGCCGCGGTTTGTTCCTGTGCCTCGTCAGGCACAACATCTTCAGCAGCTGGAGGCGGGCTGGTACTTCTTCCAGACGTCGCCCCCATTGTATCCCAGACTTCCTCTTCCTCATCCTGGACAACGGGATCTGGGGAAGGGATGTCCTGCAACAAAGCAATTCAAGTCGTCTGCAACAGACTACTCGATAAAGTACTTGACTACCCTAGTCGCGGTACTCACGTCTTGTCTGGTGGCCTCCGACACCTTCAATTTTTTCACAATGTGTTTGCGCGCCACGTTGCGGGGCTTCCTCGGCGGGAGCGGCAAGTCCGCCTCAAGACTAGACGACTGCTCGACTACCGGCACATGCGGCATCCCAGCTCGGCTAAATCTGGAGCGGAGCTGGAAGCGCTGCTGCAGCGTCTCTTCATCTTCATCATCGGAAGTGTCCTCGATGACGACGGCATCATCGTCGTTGCCGACTACTCGGCGTTCCTTCGCTTTTGGCTCCGCCTTCCCCTGAGGTTGCTTCTCAAGCTGTGGGGGTGCTGGCGGGATGGAGATGTAGTTCTTGAGGTCCTCCTACAACACCGAGCAAGTATCAGTACGACTACACATGCTACTAGTACTCGGGGGCTCTGGCCACGACTACTAACCTCATTTGGCGGGCGTGCTGTGGAGTACTCCTCCACAGGACATGGTGTGAATAGGGGCATATCTTTGAAGATTTTCCCCAGCCTCTCAATGATCCCGTCATCATCGATTCCTTCACCGGGCATCCGAGAGGAATCCTCAGCGCTGGTGTACTCGTGGCCAAGATGGTCTCGTGCCATCAGCGGCTGCACTCTCCTCTTCATAAAACTGAAGGCCACATGCTCGGCCCTCAGTCCGGCCTTCCTCAAGGCCTTGATCTTCTCCAGCAGCGCAGGCAGCTGGAGGCCTTCCTGCATGGTGGGCTCTGAGTTCCACCACGGCGCATGCTTCGGCTGGTACCCGCTCGGCTTCGGTAGCTCTGGGTGGTGGTTGCTGATGTAGAACCATTTCGACTTCCAATCTTGGTTGGAGTCTATCAGCTTGTACAGCAAGTACTGCCCGGTGGCATCTTCACGCATCTGCACCCCGGCACCTCCAACTATCCAGGGGTCATCCGCACTCGGCTGGGCCTTCAACCGGAAGAACTTCCGGAACAAGATCCAGTGGGGCTTGATACCCACAAATGCCTCACAGAAATGGACGAAGATAGAGACGTGGAAGATACCATTAGGGTTGAGGTTGAGGTACTCGATCCCATAGTACCGGAGCATGCCTTTGAAGAAGTTGTTCGCAGGAAGGGCGAGTCCGCGCTCCACGAATCGTGCGAACATTGGGATCTCGTCCGGATTCTTCTCCATCGGATACGGATCTCCAGTGGCAACGCGCCACAGGTCCATCTCCTTCTCGCGGAGGAAACCACTGTTGACGAGGGCAAGGAGGTCCTCGATCTTCAACTTCGCCTTTTTCAACTCCTTCGATGGATTCGGTGGAGTGGAGGGGGGCGGCGACGACGACGAGTGACCGATGTCGCCGGACTCATCGCATCTCCTCTTCTTTGATGCACCCGTCTTCGTGCTCTTCGCCGGTGAAGCCTTCATCCTCCTAGTCACGAGTGTTTTCACTCGCATTCGCTCAGGGGCTGCGGGGGAGGGCGGACTACGACGGCGGCGCTGAAGTAGATCTAATCTACTAAGCGGCGGTGGTGGCAGCAGCAGTGAAGGGAGGAAGCGACTCAGATCTAATCATAGATACTGCAATTGTTGGAAGTGAAAAACCCTAAGGGGTTGCCCTATTATTTATAAGCCACTAGGCGGCTCAGTTCCGAGCGGGCGGCTAAGTTCCAGGAGGCTGACTCAGTGCGGCGGGCTGACTCTTCATCTTCCAGTACTCAAAGCTCTCAATCTCGGGGGCTCGACTTCGATCGTTGGAATTAGTGGGCCAATTCAGATCATGGACCCACTACAGACACATTCTACAGTCAAGATGACCCTTCAATTCGAGAGAAGTACTCGATTCAAGGCTCGGGGGCTCCGTGCCATGTGTCCTTCGATTTTTTCTCCGGATTTTTCGGGATAAGATTGGCAGAACTTCAGATTGACCCTCATCTTGAATCTACAATTCGACCTAAGGCTCGGGGGCTACATTCCATATGGAATGCGATTCTTCAAATCGCATTTTCCATATGGTTTTTCGTCAAGACATCGTGAGTACTATTGAAGACCTTCAAGAGAAGTACTCGGGGACGCTTGGGGACTGTTCGAGAAGACTTCAAGACTACTCAAAGATCAGCTAGAGTACCTTCCAGCCTCGGGATGATTCAAGCATTTTTGAGGACTTTCGGCTTGTGGAACTCGGGGACGCTCAAGGACTACTCGCCAAGGCCATCAAGACTACTCAAAGACATCCTCCTCGACTACAAAGTACTCGGGGGCTTGTCGTATGGACATCCCTGGGCCCACTACCCAGGCGGGTACCAGGACCGACTACTGCGTGGGCCCCCAGGACTACTCGACTTGGGCTAAACGGTGCAAGACGGCGTGGAGCACAAGGCAACCAGAGGGCTAGTACTCGGTTAGGAAACTAGGCATGTCCGGATCCATGTAGAGTACTACTAGCCATGTACGACTAGTACTCTCCCCCTTAAACCGACTTGTAACCCTGCCTCCCGGACTATATAATGCGAGGCAGGGACCCCTATCTCTCATCCGCATCATCTTGTAAACACACCCAATCAATCCAGAGCTACGCAGCATACAGGACGTAGGGTATTATGCACCACGCGGCCCGAACCTGTCTAAATTGTGTGCCACGTGTCTCTCCTTTGAGTTCCCGATCTCGACGAGGCCACAAACGTCTACCTCGGGTACTCCCCTTGGTAGGTTGCCGGTCTAAAACACTGACAGAGAGGGACCCTGAGGTAGGTACAGGGGAAATCGGCGATAAAGCAAGATAGAATGGAGCGGACCAAGGAGATCTGCTCGTCCGAGCAATTGATGGGATAGACATGACTCTTGGAGAGGTTTGCTGCAAGGGCAGATGCTCCTTCGAAAAGGGTCAGCACCCCTTTGACGCCTCGAAGGTCAAGTTCGACCGGAGAGAAGAAAGCGACCACATCATCCGCATAAAGCGAAGCACGGAAACAGAAGTCATTCCCTCTCATCTATTGCAGAAGCCCCTGATAGTCAGCCTTGCGGATCAAGGCATGGGAGCACTCAATCACGAGCACGAAGAGCATGGGAGAGAGAGGGTCCCCCTGCCGAAGACTGCGACCATGGCAAATCTGTTCCCCCGGGGTGCCATTGAGAAGGATTCTAGTACTAGCAGTGGAAAGAAGGGTGGAGATCCAATTGGTCCAATTGCGTGGATAACCAACCGCCACCAGAAGGTCAAGAAGGAAAACCCACCCAACGGAGTCAAAGGCCTTAGCGAGATCAATCTTGAACATGATCCGAGGTAGCTTCCGACTCGAAAGCAACCTCACCATACCAAGGACGTATCTGAAATTATCGTGGATGAAATGACAATTGATGAAGACACTTTGGTTAGCAAGGTGTGGGGTGAAGTGGTTGGCCGCAGCCTTGGACAAAAACTTCCCAAAGCTATGAATGAGGCTAATGGGGTGGTAGTCAGAAAGGGAGATTGTGTTGGGTTCTTTGGGGACTAAGGTGTTGATGGTTGAAACACGTAACGAATTTCGATCCGCAAGCGTACGGACCACTACACCTTTTTCACCACGGGGATTCCCTAGGTTCTTGTCAATCCGCGGAGCAAGGGGATTACAAGCGTTTGATCTAGCACTAATCTAGTTAACTAAGCAAACATAAATCTAGAGATTGAACTTAAAGGCAAACTACTCTACACTAGAGAGGGTTGTGAGTAGCACAAGATATCAAAGACACTTGCCCATAGGGTCTACGGATACTTGATCATGCAACCTCTAAGAGATACAAAACCAATCTAATCTATCGGGGGGGTGTGACCACGGTTTCACCCTTTCGCTCCCCTCGTACTGTCACTACGCAGAGGTATTCATGACTAGACCTATGATGATCACGGTGTATTGAAGGGTTCTATGGGAGTAGTGAGATCTATACTCCCGAAGAGCACGGTAGCTAGCCTTAAGCAACAAAACATCATCAACACTAGATTGATAGATTGAAACCATAAAAGAGTAGGCGATTACATGACAAGATCGTTTACAACCCCATGGAGAAATGAAGAGTTTACCCCGTCAAGGCGCCGTTGATCATGGTGACGCTTTCGACGGTGTCTTCCTTGAACTCTGAGTGCGCCATGGTAGGGCTTCAGCGTCCTCCTCTGCTTGTGGTCACCTCCTTGAACTCGATGGATCTTTCTCGCGAATGATCTCTTCAATTTTCTCTCGGTCGAATCTCTCTCCCTTGTGGATGACCTCTCGGGTGTATGGCTCTGTCTCCTACAAATGGTGGCTCCCACAATGACTTAGGGTTGAAGCATCTTCACGCTCAAGAAATGGGAGGCCGAACCGACGCAGAAATGGGGTGGGCTGGCCGGCTGTCGTCCCTTCCTCCATGTGGGTCCTCTCATCATTTTGGACTTGAACCCCTTTAATTGTATCATTTTGGCGACATCATCCCCGCGCTCAAGATAGGGGGTCTTCTCGCATGAAGTCCGATCTTTACACTTTAGTCCTCAGGGATACTCCGTTGTAGCACCTTGGTCCTTGCCACTTTTGGGAGTGATTTCGCCTTGCACTTGAACACGAACGAGACTCCTATTTGCTCCTTTGAACTCGTTGTGACTCCATCCCTTAAGTCCATGTTTTCCTGCAAAAACACAACACTTCCAAATGCACATACAAAGTTGAACTTGTCATATCATTAGTGTGCTTAGTGGAGGGTTAGTTCCATAATCAAGCTCAAACCAAAGTGTAATGAATATGTTTGGGGTACCAAAATTCACCGTCAACATCTCCCCCACGCTTTGATCTTGCTCGTTCTCGAGCAAGTTCCTTGCAAAAGAACACTTGTCCATGGTGTTGAAAACATGCTCCGCTAAACCTTTCTTTACAAGTTAGTCAATCATTTATCTTTAATATAATGAAAACAGTGATCATGATACATAAACATGGGCGTTTAGAAGTTCACCAAATCAAGATTTACCCCACAACTCATACCTTTCACTAGAGGTCCTCAACTCCAGCCGTGCTTATTTCTTTACTTCCATCGGAGGGTTTTCATGATTTTTCAAAATAAAATTCTTGCAACAAGTATTAGACAAAAACCTTTCTCCATGTCCTCTCACTCATTGAAGTGGCTATCGTAAACAATTCATAAACTCTTACCTCCCACAAGTCTCTCATTTATTATCTAAGGTGGAGCTATAGGTATGGCTAGTGAGATCAACACAAATATTGTCAAGCTAAGAAATTCCTCTAATGGTCATTCACCTTTCGAGCCAATGATCATTAGAATTAAACTATGATGTGAGGGTGTCAAGGATAAGAAGATATAGAATGGTGGACATGTGCAAAGGCAAAAGAAAATAAGACTCCAAGGCACCGATGATGTCCTCGTCGTCGGATTGCACATGGTTGGAAAAATAGAAGATTCGTCCTTAACAACGTCGCACCCTTCCTTGCACTTCACTTGATCTTCGCTTGATTCATCCCTCCTCATACCTTTCTTTCTTTTCCTCTTTCCTTTTCTTTTCTTTTTCTTCTTTTTTTCTTTTTCTTTTTTCTTTTCCATACACACACATTTTTTCTTCTCTTTTCTCTCTTTTCTTGACATCTTTGCCTCTTCTCCGAAGCTCTTCACTCGTCTTTTTGCATAAACACAATCTGAATTTTAATTAAAAACCTTGCCAGGAACGAGAAGAATCTTCGAACATAGGTTGTGTTCAAGGAATAAGATGTGCCAAAGAGATATTATAGGTTGGGTATGGAATCCAGTGATGTACGGGACTTTCGATGCGAGAGTCTCATAAACGAATACATGATGAGGCTAGCAATAAAAGATATGAGACAAGAACATGATCATTGCTCGAAATTAAAACTTCCAAGAGAGAAAGGTCCTAACCCAACTCATTATGCCAACCGCACTTACGGTGGAGCGGATATTGAGTTAGCCTTGTATAGGATATTTCTTTGTCTCTCAACTTGGAAAAAGAGATTTTGCTAACCTTTATTACAAGGGTTTTCTCATAATTTTCAGAAATAAAACCTCCAATTTTAGCATTGAACTTAACATAACCGAAACGAGGTTCTAGATCAAAATAGAGTATGGGTACTTTTAAGGGTGAAAACTCCACTAAGCACCACAGTAAACTTTTCAAATCTATTGTTCATGATCACATAATAAAGATGAAAGGAAAACATACAAGTAATGAAAGAAATAACATCGCATAAATGAAAGTGCATCTAGGCCCCTAAGTGAATTTTGGTGAATTGAATGACAAAGCGATTAAAGGTCTAACATATTTGGTCTAAGATTGTGAGCAGGTTTTATTTATATATTCATGAGTTATTGTTGGAATATTTATTGGTGAATGGATATTATATGGCTCACATTGGAAGACAAATATATGAGTGATCCTAAGGCATAGTGGCAAATATCAAGCAATAAAGGAAGATAAATATTAGGGATATTTTGAGAAGGTCAATTCATGGTCTCTGGTAAATATGGTGGCTTGATTGAAGTACAAGGATCATAGAAAGAGAAGATGGTAATTCTCTCTAAATTAAATGTAAGGCTTCATGTGGTAACTGAAAGAGGACACAAGGATGAGTGTAAACTTTATAGTCCTTAATTGGAAGCTTGCATATTCGTTATCAATCAAGAACAATCATTTGAAGCAGGATTTTCAAATGGAGATTAATTGTGGATGAAGCAAAGTGAAACTCAACGTGTATTGGGTAAGTGATGAAGAGATCAATTGAGATGACTAGGGTGAGGGACTAAGCAACCTTTCGGGTCCTAGCTAGATCACCATTAGTGTTTTGCTAAGGTGAATTTCTAGTATCCGTGGGGTCTCGAAGTATCATATCCAAGCCTTAACCGGGGGAAGCAATGCAACTCATCTAAATGTTATGATTGGCAATATGGCGTGACTTGTGGATCCAAGTGTGCATTCTTATGCTAGATGGAAGATCCTAAGTCACTAGCTCAAGTATGGATGTGCTCAAGACATAGGCTAAGTTGGAAGCCCTCAAGTGGAAATTGTTCAAGTATGGCAAGGTTGAAGACATTCAAGCTCAAGAAGTTGACACAGTGTTTTTATCTAATCTTGAGTATAGGTATGCCGTACTATCCTGAGGGATGCAACATTAGCTAGTTGACCAAGTCAAAGTGCTCTTAGATAAACCTTGTGAGAAAATAACCTTGAGAGCCTAAGAGTGTGCTAACTAACCCTCCTAACCTAACCTGAGCCACTTCATCTCTTTGGTGAACTGTTGGAGTGAAAGAAAGGGTTTTAGGGGTGCCTCGGGCCTGATCGGTCTGACCGGTCAGGGGCACCGGTCTGACCAGTGCTGACTGGCCCAACGCTAGTTTTTCAAACACCGGTCTGACCGGTGTGGGGCACCGGTCCGACCGGTGCCGCCCGACAGCTAACAGCTAGTTTTCTCCTTTGAGGGGTATAAGTACCCAAGCCTCCTACAGTGGAGGGTTGCTGTTCCTTGTGTTTGTGCTGAGCTCCTAAGCTATTTCTTGCAAGCCCTAAGCCTTAGTAGCTCTCCCCAACCTCTCTTTGTGATATTTGTGGATTCAAGCCATATCTTTGTGTTGGGTTGAGAGAGTGAGCTCAAGAGAGCCTTTGTGAGCTAACAAGAGCATTTCCCATAGCTTGAGCACTTCGGTTTTGCATCTACAAGCATTGAAGCATTTGTTACTCTTGGAGGTTTGCCTCCTAGACGGCTAGGCGTCACCGGCTAGCTCCCAAGATTGTGGTGAGTAGCGGGAAGTTTGTGAGGACTGTGATCTTGCCTCTTCATGAAAAAGATCGCCTTAGTGGAAAGGAGGAAAGTGGTTGAAAGAGTCCCGACTTGTTGTGGGAAAGCTCCCTTATAAGCTCCTCAACGAAGATGTAGTCTTTCCTTAGTAGGAGGTGAACTTCGGGAAACAAATCCTTGCGTCTCATTGTGGTTTGCCTCTCTAAGTTGATTTCTAGCATATTTGATTTGCTTCTGCTTCGATTTACTTGGGTGTGCTATTTGTGTGTGGAGAGATCATTACCCTGCGTGTGATCATCTACCAAGGCCACTCACCAAGTTTGGTTCATGCTAGAAGTCAAGAGGAGCTTGAAGCTGTTTTTGCAGGTTCTCTGTGGCTCACCAATCTGACCGGTGTAGGGCAACGGTCTGACCGGTGCCACCTGCTGAGCAGAGCCAGCGACCGGTCTGACCGGTCAGCCTCACCGGTCTAACCGGTGGTGCCTAATAGTTTAAGTCTTTGGGGACGAAAAGTTTAAGTTGGTCGTCACACCTATTCACCCCCCCTCTAGGCGACATCAAGATCCTTTTAATAAGACAAAAAGTAAAATGACTCTTTTTATTTGATTTTCTGACTCAACACTAATTTAGCACACTTTCAAGCTAAAAATTTAAAAACACACCAAAATTTAAACTAGCAAGCTAAGCCAAACCAAACCAAACCAAACCAAACTACTAAGACAAAAATTTTAAAACTAGCTAGCTAGCTCTCCCCTACGTTTACATCATACAACGTCCTCGTCGTATTTTACAAAAAAGATAGAAGGGAAAAACCCTAACTAATCTAGTGGAATTTTCCACACGACGAACACCACTTCTTCATGTTGCCAAGCACCCGAAAAATTTCTGCACGTTCCGGTTAAGGAACTTGTAGTCATCGTCGACTACACGCTCCAAGTCCTCCATCCGCTGCCTCATTGCTTCCATGGCTTGAAAGCACTCGTCGATGGACGTGAAAAGATCCGAGATGGCATGGCGACATGCCGCACAACACATGGGATGTTCGCCGAAGGGGTCATTGTCGCCGTCGGGATCGTCACCGTCATCACCACCGTCGTCGGGATCGCCACCGCCATTGGGATCTTCGGGAGTTGCTTCCTTAGGGACCTCCTCCCAATAGTAAAGGTCGTTAACTCATTATCCTCTCTCTCGGTGGCTGCCCACGAACTCGGGTTGTGGTCGTTGGAGAAGTCGCTATCTCCATAATCCTTCGGCTCGGGCATCTTCTCTTTGTAATTCCTCCTTTTCATCCCTCGGAGACGCTCCGATCGCCAGATGGGGGCTGCGATCCTCTCCTCCTTGATGTGGTGATGGCTTGTGATTGGCCCGGTCGGGACACAGCCTCCGCAACGGATGCGGGCGGTCCTCTTGATCTCTAGCTTGGGCTTAAGTTCGCACCACCGCACCTCCTCCGGCTCCTCCATAGGCTTCTCGACTCCTAGCTTCACCTCCTCGCTCCTTGGGGACGCCATGGCTGATGCTCTAGCTATTGCGGTGGTGAAAGAATGCAACTTGGGATGGATTCCTGAGCTCCCTCCTCGTTCCTTTAAGTAGCCCGAGAAAGAATGCCGTAGAACCCAAACTTTCCTATCTTTGACTTCCCAAAAATCGTCAGTCTAAACTCGGAAGTCGACGAGACACGTCCTAGGGAAAAATGGGCACGAACCGGCGCACAGGGCCTCTGGGCCGGTCGGACCGGGCCGGCCGGCCTGCCCTGGTTCGCGGGCCGGTTTGGTCTAACTTTTTGCAAAACCACTATTTTTTTATTAAAAGCCGAAATAGAAAAGATGACCTAGCAAAAACTTGCGAAAGACTATAGAAAGATAAAAATAAACAAAACAAAAATTATTTACATGTTTCATACCTTGTTTTACGTCCTAGGCTTGATGTTCGGGCTCATCCTCATCCTCCATGATAAAGATGTCAACATAGTGAAGGGGCACGACATCGGGTTTGAGATACACCTTGAGCCGCTGACCATTCACCATGAATTGATCTCCTTTTGCATCCATGATTGTAACCGCTCCATTGGATAGCACCGAGTGAACGACATAAGGTCCATCCCATTTGCTTTGCAATTTTCCTCTTCCAAAAGTTTTAAACCTTGAATTATAGAGGAGGACCTTATCTCCTTCCTTGAACTCTTTCTTTTTAAGCCTCTTATCATACCATCTCTTAATTCTTTCCTTGTAAATGCTTGCATTCTCATAGGCCTTCAACATCATCTCCTCTTGCTCGCTTAATTGAATCCTTTCTTTTTATCCTTGCGGCGTCTAAGTCGAAGTTCATCTCTTTTATTGCCCAATATGCCTTGTGCTCTAACTCAATCGGAAGATGACAAGCCTTGCCATAAACAAATTGATATAGAGTCATACCTATTGGTGTCTTGATTGCTGTCCGATATGCCCATAATGCTACATCTAATTTCTTTGACCAATCCTTGCCTCCCTTTTCTGTAGTCTTATTGAGGATGCTTTTTAGTTACCTATTCGATGTTTCCGCTTGTCCGTTGGTTTGTGGGTGATATGCCGTGGCCACTCTATGTTCAATCCCCAACTTGGACAAGCCCCTCCTAAAGTTCTTTCTGGTGAAATGAGTCCCTCCATCGCTTATCAAGATTCTTGGAGTACCGTAGCGAGGGAAAATCAGTCTTAATCATTGTAATGGACTCTTTTGTAGAAGCTTTACGACATGGGATGGCCTCTACCCACTTGGATACAAAATCAATCATGACTAGAATGTGCTCATATCCATGTGAATTTTTAAAAAGCCCCATAAAGTCAATCCCCCAAACATCGAATTAATCAATTTGTAGATTGTAATTCAAGGGCATAGCATTCCTTTGAGATATGTTTCCGGTTCTTTGGCATTTGGGGCATGAGGCAACATACCTTTTAGCGTCTACATGCATCTCTAGCCAATAAAATCCACTGGACCATACCTTTGCTTGTGTTCGAAAATGACCATAGTGTTCATCAAAATTTTTGGGAAAATGTTGGTCAACGTTTTTGAAAATGTTCCAACATTTTTTTTAAAAATGGTGAAAAAATTTCTCAACCTTCTTCCCCAGGGCCAGTGGCGCATCGACGCGGCCAGCTCACACAACGGCGGCGCGCGACGGTGGCTGCGGCAGCGAGTCGAGCCGGCCGCGACCATGCGCATGCGTAGAGGAGGTCGGCCGCAGCCATGCGCGGGTACGGTAGCAGCGGTGGGTGGGAGGCGACGGCGGGGTGAGGAAGGAGAAGAGAGAGGAGGAAGACTAAGGTTTGTAGTCAGATCTAATGGTTGTAGTTGGTTGCACAAATCTCAAATATTGGAAGTTATGTTGAGAAAATCTTTCGTAAGACGTTTAGGATTCCTGATCCGTTCCCATCGCCTCTTTCTCTTCTATTCTTACAGTCAGGCCCAGCAACAAAAATATCATTAATTTGCCTCCATGGTGTGGGTTGGGCGTGTAAAAAAGCAGTGATCTGGGCCCAATGGTGGGCAGTTAACGAACATGGTTGTGTGGGCTGACGTATTTGGATTAGCAGCAGGCCTCAAGCAAGCATCCGCGTCGCCTTCGTTTGGTTAAACAAAAAACATTAAGCCCACGAACCAGATGATAAAGAAACGGTAGCGGTAGGAAACTAGGAAAT
Organism: Cenchrus fungigraminus; assembly: GCA_036936925.1. Classification (NCBI taxonomy): domain Eukaryota; kingdom Viridiplantae; phylum Streptophyta; class Magnoliopsida; order Poales; family Poaceae; genus Cenchrus; species Cenchrus fungigraminus. Next base: position 96,540,664 of record CM072770.1, read on the forward strand.
GCGATTGGGCTCGTAGTCCAATGGTAGGACGGTCCAGTGAGACGCTACCAACTAGGGTTCAAATCCTGGTGCTCGCACCTTTTTCTGGATTTATTTCGGGATTTTCCGGTGTTATGCGTTAAGTGGTAAGCGACGTTCCCATCGACGACGAGGCGCCAGTGGTGACTTCGAGAATCTCCAGATCTGTCGGTGCTCAGTCCTTCGGAGGTGCTCATAGGGATAGAGTTTGCGTACGTGTATTCATAGGGGTGAGTGTGCGTGCGTGTTGTGAGTGTGTGAATCTAAAGAAAAGGAAACTAGGAAATGATGCGGTGGTGAAAAAAAGGGAAAAAGGATGCCGCAAGAAAAAACATAAGCTGGGATAAAATGAAATATAAATTAATAAAAAATGGTGAGCGAGATTAGGGTGGTGTGGGCACCACAGTGATGCCGAGAAGGCAGGGATGACGATGTGGCTGGTGTGAATGACGATGAGGCTGGAAGGCACTGATGACAGTGGGCGACATTGTGTTGGCACATGCGCGATGGGAAAAACGACATTGTCGGGGAAGGCGAGGTCGAATGACAGGCATGGATGTGTGAGCGATGTTTGGGTATTGTAGGCATGACAAGGATAGCAATGAGGTCAAGAAGTTGCGGGGAAGGCGAGGCCGGATGACAGGCATGGATGTGTGAGCGATGTTTGGGTATTGTAGGCATTACAAGGATAACAATGAGGTCAAGAAGTTGCGAGGATGGTGGCGTGACATTGCAACCAAGATGAACGATGATGAGACAAGCAATGTTTTCTCTCGTTATAACGCACGGACATGATCGCTAGTCTGATTTAAAACGTGAATAGTAATTTTTAGTAGAATAGAACTAAACAAGACCGAAGTAGGCATCGAACTCGTGCGGCCCAACATGCGTCTCTCCGTCTTCCAGCAGGTCGTACTTCCAGCTCTCCGGCCCGTCGACGCTGTCCTGGTACTCTCGGCCCTCCGCCGCGGCGCGGCGCCTCTTGGCCACGCGGTGGAGCACAGCGTCCACGGCGACGTCGAACGCGTCCTTGAACGACATCTGCGTCGCCGCCGGGTCCCTGTACATCACCCTCGGGATGAGCCGGATCACCTCCTCCTGCATCCTCGCCACAGTCGCCGGCGGGATCCTCCTAAGCGCAGCCTCGATGCTGGCATTCCGGTCCTCCACATCGCTGTGCGGGATGAATACGGAGTAGCTCCGGTAGTCCCTGGGCAGGTGCCACGTGTACTGCAGGTACGCCGACACCGGGTGGAAGAAAACCGGGATGCAGCCGGCGAGGATGGCGTCGAACGTGGCCTTGCGCGTGAACGAGTCCCCGCGCGGCTGCACGCAAAATATGGCGCTCTCCATCAGCTGCATGAACCTGCCGGGCGAGTTGTAGAGCCCGTGATTGCCGCCGAGGCGCCCGCAGGCCGCCGACGCTTGGCACTGCTCGATGATCTGGGCGCGCACGGTCTGGGTACGGCCGGGGGGGAGCGGCGCGCCGGCGAAGGCCCAGAGCCACTTGCGCTCCGCTCGGCGCACGAAGTCCTGCCAGGCGGCCACGTCGGCATCCGACGACGGGTGGAAGTGCGACGGGAACGGCACGCCGAAGTCGTTTCCCAGCCAGGGGCTGGCCTCGATGGTGAGCAGCGTCGTGTTCCGGATGGCCGGGTAGGTCATCAGCGCGTTGCCCCAGCCGCCGTCAGTGCGGCGGTTGAAGTCCCAGGTGCCCCGCCCGAGTACCAGGAAGTGGTCGCGGCCGCCCATGGCGCGCCACTCGCGCCGCTGCATGAGCCAGGCGACCAGGTCGCGTGGCAGCGCGTCCCGCGCGGCGACGTCTCTCTGCCACAGGATCAGCGACGCGTCGAAGCCGGCGTAGACAGGCACGAACACGGCGTCGGCGGCGGCCGCGTCGCTGGTCAGGCACTCGTACCGGCGCATCCGGCCGTGGAAGATCATCGCCAGCGTGTACTGGTCCGTGTCGTACGCGCCCCTCTCCGGCAGCCCGGTGCCCTCGCCGCCGACGAGCGGTACGCCGAACCCATCGTTCGCCACGTGCCTGCACATGTCCATCGCCGCGGAGAACTTGCTGCAGGCGAGGGCGAGGTCGGCGTTGAACCGCGGCGGCAAGTCGTACATGTAGATCCGCCGGCCAGCGCACCGGTCCTGGCCGAGCCAGCCGCTGATGAGGGATGGCCGCAGTGACGGGAGGGAGAACGAAGACGGTTTGATGACGACGGACGCCATGTTGCCCTGCATGGCGTAGTGAAAGTAGAATAGCAAGGCCCAGAATGTGGTGGAGATAATCACCGCGAGATGGCAAATCCTGGACGAACATCGGAGAGAGCCAGCGCCGTAGCCGTCGTTGACCGCTTCTCCCTCGACGCAGGGCTGGTAGACCGAGCGGCGCTTCATCGGCGCGGTTGCGGAAGTATCAGTGTGCTAGTGTGCAGTGGATGGGGACGGCGAGTGTAGCAGCTCAAGGTTAACAGATCTACACACTTCTGATATATACTAGTATACTGCAAAGCATGGAGATCGATGCACAATGACCATGCATGCAATGTGTAACTTACTCTACACGAAGTTGACTTGGTAGATTTTTTAGGCAGCCCGATGCATCAAACACATGTAATCTATAGCCAAGTACACAAAGTTAATGACTCGGTAGGTTCAGCTCGAATGTTTCCTGAAAGAGGGCGTTAAATGGATATTGAAAACACATTGGAAGCTACTCGTAGGATCTCTTTGGAAACACTTATTAGAAACACAAATAGCCTGACATTGCAAACTTTATTTTACAAAAGCATGTCAGACCAGGTTTTTTTTTTTGTGGCAACACTTGTCGTCGGCAAGCCAATCTTTACTACGGTAAACACTTGTGAGCAGCGCTAGCAGCGGACGACTTTCACATTTCCGATTTCGTAAATAAAGTTGTTTCTACACTTGTGAGTCAAATATTGGGAATATAAATCATAAATAATTTTTAAGTTGTTAAGTTTGGAAATGTGAAAACTACATAAATAGATTTGTTTTGCAAAATACTTTTATAAAAGTATACATATGTTAATTCTTAATAAATGTTTTCTTATAAAAATAAAAAGTCAGAGTTGTACTTTGAAGACCGTGTTGCTATCCCAAACGACTTCATCTACCAAACCGGAGAGTAGATATATAAACAATCTCTAAACAGGAGTAATTAATGCAACATAACATCTTCTTCTTTCTATTGACCTCGAAGGTTGGGGAAAGATGAAGTCTTCTTTCGATTGGATACTTGAGTAAAGATTCAACTACATACTGGACGACTTTTCTAAGCTAACACTTGATTACGTGTCTTGGTACTCTGCCTCATACACACTAAAATACTCCCTATGCCGCTACGCCTCTTCAAAATATGAGTTTGCAGAGTGTCCGAAACAGAACATTCAAGTTATTTTTTATCACATTATTACAGTGTTCAACATGTTTTTCGTTCCGGCGGCTTGTGAAAATTTCGGAGCCTGCAATTTACACCGGTTTTAATTTTAAAAGTGGTCTTCCAATTAATCATGACCTAAGTGAATTCTCAACTGGACAAATCCAAGTATCCAGCGATGACATTTCTACACCACAAAATTTGCACACCACTTAGCTTAACTTTAGTTAGGTTAACAAATTTAACCGAGCCTCCAAGCTTAAAAGCATCTTAATTACGTAAAGGAAACTGAACAGGTAATTTAGTGGCTATAATTTAGCTACTGCAATATTGGTTCAAAACCAAATGTATATTTTTTAAAAACACTTCTTTTTTTTGCAAAAAAAGGATATTATAGTTCTCTTTGCAAAATTCAATGTGTTTTTTTTCAAAACACATTTTTTTTTGGTTTGTGCCCTTCCCTGCCCGTTTGCCTGCCCTAAACGATTCTGATTCTGATAAGAAACATCGGAATCACTTCCAAATGCCGCTGCAAAAGTTGCTAGAAACTCTGAACAATTCTAGCCCTTGCTTAGTTTGGCAAATTATCATTATTCATCTGTCACATCGAAACTAGTCACACACATAGAAGTATTAAACGTGGATTAAAGACAAAACTGTTGACGCGAAAATCTGACTAGACCCCCGCATGGCGACACACGTGACTCCCCGGATGGTGCGAGGCGTGTCAGTCAATCTGACCTGTTGATTGATAAGGAAGACATGGAAAAATAGTTAAATTTTATAAGATCGGCTAGAGAATCGATGAGTCTTTAGAAGCACACGTATCTGCCGATCGGCCGATACGGAGTGTAGCAGGATCGGCAAGCTCGAGAGCAGCCGAAGTGCAAGTATGTAAAGGAATCGACTATATCGATGATGTTAGCTACCTGACGACACCCGAGGCAGATCTAGACCGGCTACTCAAATAGATTAATAAAAAACAAGAGCAGTAAAAGCCGACGGAGTCTGAATCAAGCTGGATAAGTTGGTGATAAAAGCTAAAACTACAAGAATCGGTAAAAAAACCTGTAGATCTAACAGAATATCGATAAATTTGTGAATAAAAGAACTATACAAAACCACAAGCGCCCGAAGGTTAAAGCCTAGGATTTATTCGGTAAAACGGTACTTACAAGCTAGCCGAAGGTCGATCGATGCAGCCCAATAAACTCGAAGAACAATGTTGGAAAAAAAAGGAAAAAACGCAGTGGCGAAGTCACCGAAAAGTAAAATGCAGGAAGTAGATGCTAAAATTTGTAAAGGGTTTGCCCGGAGGCGAAAGATTTGTTTCATTATGGTGTGTACACTTTTTTCTGATCGTGCAGGGTCACTATTTATACCCTGTAACAAACCATACTTCTAGTCGATTACAACAATATTTACTTGTATCTAAAGAAAAATAAACTACTATAATTAAAACTGACTCATGCAAGAGTTGGACTCCTTCCTAAATTTTTCACCCAGTGTCGATCGGGACATCGACCTGCCTCCGCCACGTTTTCCTTAGCATATTCCTCACTTGCCGCTTCTCTCCTCGATCGACCGATCTACTCGTTTGTCCATCGGCTGACTCCATATCAGCTGGCCAAAATTAGCTACTTCCCCTGTTCTACTCCAAACGGGATCTTACAGGATTCTATTACGCCTTTTCATCATGTGCCAAAAAACGGTGTCAACAAAACCCATTTCATTAATGCACGAGTCGAATCTAATGAGCTTAATTATACCATGTAGACAACGACGTGCTATAGTAAACAATATCCAATGACAGATTAATTAGACTTAAATTCGTCTTGTGATTTCCCGTCCATCGTCTAATTATCAGTTTTATGCTCAATGTGACATTTCACTACATCTTTCCATCCTACTAAACACAAGTTTCTTGCCTAAGACTCTACCAAATGCACCCTAAGGGCAAGTACAACGGTGTAGACGATTGCTGTCTATTTGACACATATAGACAACTAAATAGACAACTTGTACAATGGCTCATCTGTTTGTCTATCTGTAAGATATTTAATTCATCTTTTGACACATAAATCATGGTGATCATGTGCACATTTGATATTTGTTGTCATTTTGATGCTCAATTAAGATATAATGCATGGTATTAAGTTAATTTACATAAAATACTTGAAAACATTATTGAGTTGCAATACCATTACAATGTAGGTCTAATTTTGGGTATGTCCGTAACGTAGTCATTTGTGCCCCCATTAAATGATTCTTGAGTTTCTTATGTGTACAAGGAGTACGGATAATGAAATCATGAATGATATATATAGTTACAATGCCTTTGTTTAGTATAATAAAATATTTTGTTGCCATCATTTGGTGAAAAGGCATCAAATATTTCTGAACCACACGTTTTGTTTACATTATCCCAGGCCCAACAGCTACGGCGGTGGAGCAGCATCATCCACATCGTGCTCCATCCTCCATTCTTGCCCCTCTCGGCCTCTCCCCATCCGTCAGGTGTCGGTGGCGAGCTTTGCCTACCAGAGATCCAGCCTTGGCCTAGCTTCCTCCCTCCTACTCCCTCCACTCCGGCCAATTCCTCCCTCCACTCCGACGAACTACTCCCTGGCAGGCACGCGTGAGAGCACGAGCTCAATCTACTACATTCTTGATCCCCTCCCCATCTGTCAGTGGTCAGATTTGCCAGCTACGGTACATCCTCCCTTCTCCTCCCTCCAGTCCGCCCAACACCTCCTTGGTGGGCGCGCGCAGGAGCACGAGCTCCGCCTTCGCCTGGCCACTCCGACATCCTTCTCCCACACCGGTCACCTCTCCCTCCCCATCTCACCTCTGCTCGTGATGGCTGCGGCAGCGGCAAGCCTCCCTGCTCCAAGGCATGGCGGAGCTCGAACGGATCCGGGTCGCCCTCCCTCCGCCTGCGTTGGGGCGGAGTTCGACGTAGGGGGTGGATCCGGGCCGGTCGCGGGGCGCGCGATGCCGCACCTGGTCCTCCTGCGCCGGTGAGCCGTCGGGGCGCACATCCCTCCTTTACTACTTTTCCGCCGGCAAGTGTGACCCAGCCTCCCGCTCCGGAGCTGCGCCGACATCGTGGTTCTTGCTCCCTCTGCGGGCTCCCTCTTTTGGCGCCATATTCTCGCAGCCGCACGGGATCGACCTTCATCGTCGACTGGCGTACAACGGTGCTGAGGCTCAGCGGCAAAGCTTGGGAGCACGAGCCCCCGTCGTCCTTTCGCGAGACGACGGTGCGGTCGTCGCTTGGCTGAGGCGGGGTGTTTTCTGCAAAACCGTCAGCTCGCAGACGGCTTGAGGACGGGCGTTGTACGTGCCCTAAGGACTAAGTAGTTGACCTGATCTTGTATGGAAGAAATATTTTGCTTTCTGTCTGACTGGCGCTGGCGTTTTGCTCCGTCATGGGCCTTTAAACCTAAGGCACAAGTAACGAGGAGCCCCGCCAATGGTCCATTGTGGCCGGGTCTCGGCTCGGCCACTAGGTTAACAACATCTCGAGCCCTCGAGGCTCCAAGATACTTAGATGATGCACGCGCATTGCTACTAGTAGTAATAATGAACGGTGTTCTTCCTGCAAGAGATCTCGCTGGAGTTGTTGGGCCACCGCTGGGTTAGGGGTTATGGAGGCTGACGACCTTAGGTCAATTTAAGTGGCAGTGCCATGGGTACAGTTACCATGTCTGGCACATCAACTTTTCAGCATAATGACCCTATCACTCTCAATGCACAGGTTAATGGGCACAGTTTCAAAGATACAATGCAACAATTAAATCTTGCATTTATCATCACCATGACCATGTGATCTTCTCTGCCTTCATTAATTTGGTGTCATGTCATAAAAAAAATCTAATGTGGCAATCTATTAATTGTTGATGACCCTGCCACTAAGACTGTCCTTAGAGCAAGTACATTGGTACATGTCAGCAGTCCCATAGGTCGTCCCATGCAGTGCCACATAGGATTTTTGATGATGTGGAGGAGAGAGAGCAAGGAGAGAGAAAGAGGTCGTTGCCTCGCGAAACAACCACCTCATGAACGAAACAACTACCTCATGAGACAACTCCACAACCATTGTATGAGTTGTTGTTGTCATGCAACTCATAATATTCCTTTTTTATGTGCATAAATTAAGGAATTATATAGATCCACCAGACGACTTACCAGACAACTCATTGTATAGGTTGTTTGTTGAGTCGACCAAAGATTACGTGTAAATGCATGGGACAACCTATCAGACCACACCAATGTACTTGCCCTTAGAGGGAGCTAGTGCCTGGGTGGCTGGGTGTGCGGTGGTTGACGATGGTGACGGGTAGCCCGGCGGCGTCTCACCAACGGTCGTGGCGGGAAAAGACAATCGTTGGCATGTGCCGGTGGCAGAGGCAAAGGACGCTAGAGGGTATCGGAAGGATGGGTCGGAGGTGACACCGTGACAGTGTGGGTGGTTGGTGGGCGGGTCGATTGCGAGGTTGCCACCGATCGCAGATGGTGGAAGCGAGGTGGGCGGCCGCGGTGCCGGTGGCAGCACCATCAAACGTAGGGGAGGCAGTCTATGGGGCGGCTACGGTGGGAGGTCGGATAGGGGAAAAGGAAGATGAGAGGAGGAAGATGAACAGTATATAGATGAGGCGTTTGTAGCTACTAGCTAGTACTTTTTAATTTGTGGAAATGATGATAGTACAAACTTGTAGGAGTTCTGGATCACTTCTCTAGGCGCAACCTTATTGCTCAATATGCGTAGACTTAAGACTTTCAAGTGCTACTACATTTTCTAGGCCTTGTAGAAAGTTGAGGTGTCGAATATAAAAAGAGAAATGCTAAAAGTAAGGTGACTTTCTTCTTTCTTTTTTACATTTCCTGAGTGAATCTGTTAATGGACCACAGCCATCATATTACAATTTTAATTATCAAATTGCGGTGTGAGTCAAACAGAAATTCAATATTTTCGGTGCAGGGACCTCAGCCATTAGTTTGGAATCTCACCGATCACCTTGGCGTCAGTTAAACAAAAAATACTACCTCAGTTCGTAACATCTAAGACAAACTAATTAGTTCATTATGAACTAACTTGTTGTAAACGTTATATATTTCAAGGCGGAAGTAATACATTTTTGCGAAGCTTGAGCCACTACGGGAAAACTGGACTTTGCCGTGCGTTTCGAGCGCACGACAAAGGTTAAAAAACGCACGGCAAAGCCTTTGTCGTGCGTTTTTCTCGAAAACGCACACCAAAGGCCGCACGGCAGATTTTTGCACGGTAAAGGGCCTTTGCCGTGCGCCTTTTGTCACACGCACGGCAAAGGGCCTTTGCCGTGTGTCAAAGATGGCGCACGGCAAAGAAATTACACAACATGGAAATGCCATTTATTTTCTTTGCCGTGTATCTTCTACGGCGCACGGCAAACATTTCCGAGAAACATAAAAAAAGAAAAGAAAATCACAACCACGCCACCATGGCTTCCACCGACGGATCCTGTTGTGGCTTGCTCTCCTCCGCTACTTCTCCCCATCGTCTCGATGTCGCCCGCCGCCTCCGCCGCAAGCCGCCGCCGCCACCACCCCCACCCCCACCCCCACCGCCGCTACCACCACCACCACCACCACCACCACCACCCGCCGCCTGTGGACCGATGGAAAAAAATAGTGAGAGGGAGAGAGAGAGGGCGCGGTGGGGGGACTTGCCGTGGTTGGTCAGAGAAGAGACGGCCGGCGAGTCGATGCCACTGGAGAGGCGGCGGCCGGCGAGTCGATGCCGCTGTAGGACCCCTCCTCCACGCCGCCGGATCTGCGGCCGGGGGAGCGCCGCAGCCTCCGAGGCCGGATCCAGCCGTCGTGCCCGCCCGCGCCGCCGGATCCAGCCACCTAGCACGCCTGCGCGGATCCACGCCCGGGCGGAGAGGACGAGGTAGTTGAGGAGGAAAAGGCTGGATCCACGCCCGCAACCGCCGGATCCCACCCCTCCTCGCCGGATCCCGCGCCGACCGGGAGGGAGGGAGGCATGGGAAGGGCGGTCGTCACCGGGGAGAGAGGGAGGGGCGCCGCTAGGAGCTCGGGCCTCCACCCCCGCGTGCAGGAGCTCGGGCGCCGCCGCTCGTCGTGGCCGGCCACGGGGAGGAGGGGGGCGAGCTCGGCGTGGCCCCGCCGCTCCCCGCCTCGGATGCTCCGCCGGTGCGGGAGGGTGAGGGCCGCCCCTGCAGCCCGGATCCGGCGCCCTCCCCTGCATCTCGGTGCGGCCACGGCGAGGGAGGGAGATGAGCGGGGAGACGGCCACGGCGAGGGAGGGAGATGAGCGGAGAGGTGCGACAGGAGCTAGGAGGGTGAGGGAGAGGCGCCGGCGGCACAGGAGGGTGAGGGAGAGGGGGTTAGGGTTAGAATGGGGGGGGCCGGTATATAAACGTGGTGGGAAGTGGGCCAGTGAAATGGGCCGCGCCGAACTAACGGGCCGGAATGTGTGCGGGGATCCGGGACTCCGCTCTTTGCCGTGCGTTTTGACACGGGTGCACGGCAAAGATTTTTGTTTGCCGTGCGCCGCTTTGAAAACGCACAGCAAAGGTAATTGTTTGCCGTGCGTTTCATAAAAAGCGCACGGTAATCTTTCTTTGCCGTGCGTCAGCGCACGGCAAAGTATTTTTCTACAATTTTATAAAATTAATAAAAAATATCAAATAAATTTTTAAAAAATTATAAAATTAATACAAACTAAGTTATGTTGTCTATTACTTATAGAAACAAGATTTGAAGTCAAAACTCAATTTGAATGTCGTGTCACCTACAAATTTAACCATAACTTTCATAACTTACGAAACTTCATCGGAGATGTTTCGAGAAACAAGTATCGTACATGAAAAATTGTTCAAAACTCATTCAAAATTTTCCTATAACCTTCTCATATGATATCATGAGATATTGACAGATCTCATAAATTTCAAACTTTATTTGAATTTTTAAAATTTTTAAATCATTTGGACACACGATTATGATCGTGTTTTCTAGTCAAGGTGTTCAAATTTTCATTTGATTTCATGAAAAAGGTCTTAAATTAAACTAAATAACATAAATATCATTTCCCCACTTATTTTATTCTATTATTTGGATCACATGTAGTTCAAATTTGACTTCTTTCAAAAAAATGCTTGAAATGCAATTTATTGGTTACATATACAAAATGATTACAAAAATCTACCAAATTTTAACATGATGTATTACATGTTGTATGCATAGAGTTGAAAAGATTTCAAAGTGAGGAGAACTTGTTTTGAGAAGCAATTAGATTTGGGTCTTAGGGATAAAGTGAAAAATACTTTGCCGTGCGCATAAAAAAAAGCGCACGGCAAAGACATTAGTTTGCCGTGTGTCAACGAAAAACGCACGGCAAAGACATTAGTTTGCCGTGCGTCAACGAAAAGCGCACGGCAAAGTTTTAACAAAAAACGATACTTCATTTATTCCCGGGAAGAAGAGAAGGGGGAAATACTTTGCCGTGCGCGGACGAAAAAACGCACGGCAAACTCTTGTGTTTGCCGTGCGTTTTTTCCGGACGCACGGCAAGCAAGGCATATACCGTGTGTTTTTCCTTTGCCGTGCGCGGAGGAGAAAACGCACGGCAAACAAGCTCTTTGCCGTGCGCCCGATTTAAAACGCACGGCAAACATTTTGGCGCACGGCAAATAGCCGGTTTCCGTAGTGAGCATGCATTGTCAAATCTAGTAGTAGTCTCAGTGGGAGTTTTATGGGAGGTTTCGTGACATTAAATAGTATACCACGTCATCAGTTTTGCTAACTTGGCAGTCTAATTATAAGGAGAGATGTGAGTAGAGTTTCACCCTATGAAACCCAACCGGCACCGTTACCAAGATCATGAAATCCTGAAGAAACTTGCGTTGAGGATGTTCTCTTTCATCACAAGACACATTTGATTATAACTCCATGCGAAAATTATATGCTCCAAGCTCTTTATGAAATTGTGCACTGAAATCCTACACTGAGAGTAACAGTTTCATCTCATTTTGTAGATGACATGGCAACATTTGTAATAGTGCAACGAAACCTTACACTGACACTAGCCTAAGAATGAGTAACCCTGACGGTTCGTTTTCTGCTTAGCGAGTATTGGTTGCATGAAATTAGAAGGTGGTGATAGAGGACCCTTGCCCCTTCGGCACACGAGGTATCCTTCAGAGCGAGACGAAGGGCCTGCCATCAGGACTGTTGATGGGGGCGTTGCGCGCCTCAATGAGGCACCAATCTGTCCTTGAAAGCAAAATCAAGGACACATGACGAAGAGGGGTGCAGTTATGCGTCGTCGTGGCAACAGAAAAACAATTCGTCACCACGATGAGGAGTCTGGACAGTCGTTCTTTCTTTCTTTGCATGCATCTGAATAAAGATAAAATTCTTTGCATGCATCGTCTGAATAAAGATAAAAGAAATGATGATCCACATGCAAAGTTGTTTCGAATTAAAAAAATAAATCTTAAATCAAGCATTAAAATTAAATTTTGATTGCATCATTGGATTTACGACATTAAAAACTTCACAACAAGATCTCATTTGACTATATTTTGATGAATTTTTATTCATATTTTATATATTGCAGAACAAATTTTACCAACTTATGAAACAAAATATTTGTACCTACTGCACAAATTCACAGAACAAACATGTATACTTGTAGAACAAAACAATGACATGTCCGAACAAATTATATATACTTACAGAACAAACATCTTCATCTTTACGTAATGAACAAATTATATGAACTCACAAAACAAATTTATAAACTTATGGAGCAAAATAACAACACATATCGAACAAATTATATATACTTACAGAACAAAATAAACATACATTTAGAACAAACTAGAAACCCAGATGCGGCGTTGCCGCACTGACCATGGAGTGAAGTAGCCCATTACTGCATAGGAGGTACATGGATAAGACTTAGCTCTCATGCATAAATAAGTGTTATGTCTCAACTTAAGTTACCCTTAGCAATGGAAACCAGATGGCATAATACTGAGCTTTTGTGGTGTTGGTATTTCTTTTTGATAGCAACTTGCGAGACGGAGAGGGAGAGGCAGAGGGAGAGAGCATTGCCAAAAAAAAGAACATATTCTTTTCTTCCTCATGAGCTACTAAGCCTCAATAGTTCAAAGACTTGCACATGTATCACATTCATGTACTCAGGGTTGTGGACGAGGCTAATATAAATTTCCATTATGATATGATTTGCATGTTGGCTAATCACGTTGTGATGGACTTGTGAATATGAGCCACATTTTAGTACAGTGATTTTGCTTGACAAAAATGCATATGTTTTCCTTAAAAAAATGCATATGTTGGGTGCAAGAAGATGAGAATAACATCATTTTTCTGTAGTAGACTCAATAGTCAATGCTACAACAAGGGATGTGGATTATGCGACTGAACCAAAATTAAGTGTACAAACTAATTAACACAGAAATATTTACAATCTTCCCAAGGTTCAAGATCAGAAGGTATGCTAGTGAATAAGTATTTAACTATAATAGTTATAGTTACGACTACATACAAGCAACTTATGTTTTGACAGAAGTAATTTTATTTAGCAATCGGCATGGTATGGGTAGCAGTACAGTTCAATGCTTCATATGTGACAGCTATATACTACCCTTGATCTAGTAGTGTAACTGTAAGATTGTAAGTATTTCTATCAAACCATAAATATTACTACTTCTCAATTGGCAGTTAACATTGTGAAGGCCAAATCGGAATTGAGATGTCCAGTTGATACATCAGTGTTTGCTGAAAGGGAGGGTGATGTGAGAGACGTAGCACAGTATGAAGCTTGCCATGGGCAAGGCATTTCGTCGAGCAACTCATAGGCACAGTTACTGCTGCCGCTCGCTCCGTGCCTAGACGCCGTCCTCTCCTTGCCCTGTGCCGACCCCGAGACGCCACGAGCTCTGTGCTCCGCGTGAGGCGGACGAGCCTCCTCCTCGCTGCGCCGGGGGCTCGCTGATGCTGCTCTAGCGCTGGGCTGCCCCGCCCGGTTGAGCTCGGGAGACGGGAGTGGTGGGCTGGTGGCCATCGGCTGCCCTTCATCCTCGACGTGCCGGGTGGTGCAGGAGGCAGGAGCAGGTGGGAGCCGGCAACCATGCACACCGGTATCTAGTGCCTGGTGCTCGTGCTCCAGGTCGCGGCACAGGGTTGCCATTGGCGCCGCGCTCACCGCGGGACCTCCCTGCCTCCTGTCGTGCCCACCGCCGTGGAGTTCATGGAGCGAGTGCAGCCCACTGTTCCTGCGTCGCGCCGATGGCCACACACTGCTCGTGCGGCTCCGGTTGCAGCCGCCGGAGAAGGCGTCGTCGCGTCGAATAGCCACGCGAAGGACGGGGAAGAACGAGCTCTGCTGCCGGGCGCGGGCGGCCGCATCAACGCGAGAAGATGCGAAGGGTAGAGAGGGTACCTTGTACCCGTGCGTGTGCTTGATTTTGACCATGGGAAGGGCGGCTGAGCGGGGGTGGTGAGGGTGAGGCTCGCGAGCAGGGAAGGGAGGCCGTGAGGTGGGCGACGAGGCGGAAGCTGCTGCACGGCAGGCCCTCGGCGGCGAGCTGTGTGCCGGTGCGGCAGGCGGCAGGCCCAGGGAGGTCCTCGCTCGGTTCGCGAGCGGCCCGGGTTCGCGGCTTTGCCGGTGTGAGACCCGCCACGATCCAGATCGGATGGCTGATATCGCGAGCTGAGCGGATCCAACGGTTACCGGGTTAGCGGGCGACGTGAACCCGTTGCCCGTCCGCGCAGCTTTCATCTTGTAAAGATTATGTGAATTCACCAAATAAATATGTATACTTATAAAACAAAACAACAATACATATCGAACAAATTACATGTACTTACAAAATAAAATAGACATATATATGAAAAAAATTTACAAACTCACCAAAAATAAACAAATATTTACATATACAGTGGATGAACAAATGTGTAAATAAATGAACCGTGACGTGCCAATTTAATTAAATGATAAAAAAATAATAAAAAGAAATACATACAAAATACTAGTATAGGAAAACAAAATGAATGATAATAAAGATGGAGCAATGAACAAAGAAAGAAAGATAAATTACATAAGAAAAAAAAGATAAACATAAATAATGAAAGAAAAAGCAATAAAGAAGGAGTACTAAAAAAATAAATATTATGGATATAAAGGGATGAAAATAAATAAATAGGAGATGCCATAAAAATTAATATATAAAAAGTAAACCAAAACGATGAGAAAAACGAAAAGAAAGAAAATAAAATTAAGGAAACTGCAAAGAAAAGAAATATAGGAAAACTATTAATATATTCGGTAGTTCAACTAGACCTCAAATCATTCACTAGTGCAGTGGTAGGTCATGAATGCTCTAGCAACTCAAGTTGCGGGTTCGAAATTTTTGTGAAATTTGGATTCATTCTAGCCGGGAATTTAGTTGGCTGAAAAAAGACATACATATCATATATATGGGCCGACTGGGAATTCAGTCGGGTCGAAAAAAAAGACATGCAACTTCTATTCGGACCGAAGCGAAGCACCACACTATATGGCCCGACGTGATGGAATGCGGGAATTCAGTCGGGCCGAAAAAAGACATGCAACTTCTATTCGGGCTGACGCCTATATGGGCCGGCGTGATGGAATGCGTATGTGTCGCTGAGGCGGCACATAGCCGTGGCGGATGAAGAGCATCTTGACCTACGAAGGGCTGGATGAAATTAAAACGGTGGGATTAAGACTGCCCAGCGACACATAGACGAAGAGCACCTTGACCTACAAAGGGGATGAAACTAACCTGTTGGGGTTAAGACTGCCTCATGATTTTCATTAAGAGAATGGAACATGATCCCGACTTAGAAAATCTGCAAACCCCAGCTTCGTTGGCGAGGAGAATTTTTTAAACCAGTCCCGTAAATTCGCTCCAAAGAGGAATAGAACTCGAGTCTCCTAGTTGCAACCATACCTCAGCCCCCTCTAACCAATTAGGCTAGTGGACCTTTGGTACCAAGGGTTGGATGCATGAGGACCACGTTGTATGCCACGCGAGATAGTGGGGCCGTACGAGGGTTCAGTTAGAGGAGTCCATACGAAAGTTGTATTTTCCATCATAACTTGAAATATTCTTAGAATCTAACCGTTGGGGGTAACGATAAGGTGTCAAATTGAGCTTTGTGGCTGTTGATCTCTCTATAAATAATATATAGACGTAACTGATAAACGACTGATCCAAAGTTAATGAGAACAATTTGCAGTTACTACCTCGCATTTATTACAATCCCAACATTTAACACTACTATGGAAATGAATTGTAGGAGCTCCTCTCTTTTTTTTCAAAGGGCGGATGCATTTGCCGCCTGATCAATAAAATTGGGCCGATAGTGTAGCAAAGACCCATCTCTGGAGAAGCGTTTCCAAGGGTGGTGAGGACCTGTGTGCGTTCGAGGACCGGTGCATGGTCGCTCCTTAGTTATGAGTGATTGACAATGCTGTGTGGACTAACTCTTGGTCTAGTATTGCTGGTGCAGGTTATGACTTGATTTGCGTTGGTGTAGGCGAAGAACAAGCGCGAAAGGTCTATGCTAGTGGGCCTCCAGGCGTGGAGAGACAAGTAGGCTTAGTTCAAGGGACCCGGTGGCCGACGTGATCAAGTGCGGGCCGCATGTTGGCAAGAAGAGCAAGACGAAGTTGCGTACGGTTCCTTGGTTGAGCCTCGAAGCCAAGACCGAGCCAGGACGACCGTGGCAGCCAAGTCATGAGTGGGATTGGCGTGGAGGTCGCACCAAGACCGCGGGGTTTGCAGTGGTTCACCACAAAACCACCGGGTTCCTTGGTTGAGCAGCAAAGCCAAGACCGAAGCACGCGCGGCTACAACACTAGGCCGGTCTGACCGGTGTGCATCGTGGGTGGGGAGCACCGGTCTGACCGGTGTGCGTTGTGGGCTTTCGGAGACTTCAAAGCGGAAGACACACGTCGGGATCGCAAGGCATGCATCGATGCTAATAAAGGTGTTGTTGCCGGGCATCCGTATAAACTTGGTAGAGAGAGGATGGCAGCCATCTCTTGGAACCCTAGTTCATTTGCTCCTTAGTTTTCCCCTTTCTTCTTCCTTCTCTAGGGCTAGCTAGTGCTTCATGCAAATCTTCAAATGGGTAGGATGATGGGAGCTTGCTAGCCTCTTTGTAAAGAATCTTTCCTCGTGGAGAATGAAAGGTTTGGAGTTCATCCTTGTGCCCCCTTGTGATTTGCTTGTGGATCCCGTTTTTCTTTTTCGGTGATTTTCGGAGCATTTTTGGTGGATTTTCGTGGGAAGGTTTTGGAGGCGTTTCGTTGCGAGATTTGAGTTGAGAATCACACATGAGGTTGGTGTGCCTCTTTTCTTGGTGATCTTGCCCCTCAAATCCCGTGGGAAGGCCTTCGATTTTGGTGGTTTTCGTGTTCTTGGTGTTCTTGAGGTAGAGGGCCAAGTTTTGTGATTCCTCCTTTTCCAGAGAGATTTGGGGCTTGAGATTCGAGCTAGAGATCACCCATGAGGTGTTCAAACCTTCCCCAATGTTTCTCTTGAAACCGGGGAGCAAATCGGGAGATCGGGAGGCTTGATTCTTGGAGTTGACCCGCGGGTGGAGTTCATCCCGAGCTGCCTAGGCGTGACCGGTCTGACCGGTGCTCTACACCGGTCTGACCGGTGCTGCCCTTGTGGGTGTTTGGCTCGGGTGAGGAGCTGGTTCAGTTGGTAGTCCCTATGAGTTCTCTTGGGTCAGTTCTTGGCTACAATCGTGTTGGTTTGCCTCGGTTTGTGGAGCTTCTTGTTTTTCTCAGTTCGTGTTCTTGAGGTGGTTTTTGTTCCAGGGCCTAGCAGAGTTTTTGAAGCTATCTGGAATGTTTTCTGTGCGGTTGCTGTGCCACCGGTCTGACCGGTGCAGCTGACCGGCCTGACCGGCGTCACCGGTCTAACTGGCGTGCACCATCAGTCTGACCGGTGCAGCACAGGCAGCAAGCTGTGCAGTTTTCCACTACGTGTTGTGTATGGTTACTTAGGTTGGAAGTGTGGTTTAATCCTAGGATCATTAGCACTCCAGTGGCTACATGGTTTTGGCAAACTTGAGGAGTTTGTGGCGGAAGTGATTTTGGGTTCCGGCCGTGTTCATCTTGTTGGAGAAGTCATCTCCTTCAAGAAGAATTTTTATCGGCTGCCAATCACTCCCCCCTCTCTGGTCGCTCAATCCGGTCCTTCAAGTGGTATCAATGTCGGTTACGGGTCTTTAGTGACTCTAATCAGTCTTAAGATCCAAAGATGGTGTACCAGGATAGGGGATCGGGTCCTCCACACTTCGATGGGAAGAGCTACTAGATGTGGCAGACCCGAATGGCTGTGTTTTTGCATGGCAAGGGACAGTTGCTTTGGGACGTGACGGAAGACAGTAACTATGTCTGTCCTGCAAACTTCCTTGCCTCAGGATCGAGGGATATGCATGACGCCAACAACAAGGCGGTCGATTACTTGTTTTGTGCTCTTTGTACATCTGAATTTGATTGGGTGTATGGAGAGACCTTGGCTAACAAGATATGGGATAAGCTGAAAGTGGCTCATGCTGGAAATCATCAAGTTCAGGCTAGGCTGTTTGCGACTTACCGGAGAGAGTACGAGAACTTCACTCATCTCCCTGGTGAGTCCATAGACACGATGTTCCAGCGGTTCACGGTGATTGTGAACAACATGAGGGCCAATGTGACTGTGCTCCCGTACGATGATCATGACAGGACTGTGAAGCTCTTGCACTCGCTGGATCGTACCGCGGTACCGTGTGGAGCGCAAAGGTCGAGGCTATCATGGAGTCGAGCAGGTATGAGACCCTTACGGTGGACGAGCTATTCTCTAAACTCAAGTCATCCGAGGTGGACCATGGCTTGAGAGCCAAGATTGAGAGCCCGACTGACTCGCATAGTCTCACTCTAGTCGTTGGCTCATGTGCTAGAACTAACGCTATCTCATCCTCCAGGATGTACTCTTTGTCATCTTTGATGTCTTTGCCAGATGAGGAGTTTGACGTGCTAGGTGAGGACGAGCTGGCGCTGTTGACACGAAGATTCGAGAGGATGCACGAGAACCTGGTGAACTCAAGGAGGAACTCACAGACATGCTTTCAGTGCGGCAAGTAGGGACACTTCATCGCCGACTGTTCGGAGGAGATGGAGACTAGGAACAACTACAAGCACATGCCGAAGATGGAGAACAAACACCTCTCGAGGCGCAAGCACAAGCATAAGAACAAGAACGAGTGGAGATCGAGGATGAAGGACGACTACGGCAAGAAGAAGGCCCGAGCGATGGTGGGTGCAAGCAACGTCGACTCCAGCTCTAGCTACTCTACCTCGAGCTCCAGCAGTATGACGACAACGACGATGACAGGCGCAAGAACAAGAAGGCGTCCAAGAACCTAATCGGCCTGAGCTGCTTCACACAAGACAACAGCTTCTGCGGCATGGCTCATAGCTCCAGCAGTAAGAAGAGTTAGAAGGAGGACTCGGACTCAGGTTCCGAGGGTGAGGTACGTGATGAACTCTCCTTCTTACGCCAGGAGAATGAGGAGTTGGTTGCCTTGCTTGATAATCGTGATGACATGCTTAGAGAGGCTAAGAAAATGAGCAAAGAGCTTAGGGCTTCGCTTGATGATGCTAGGGAGAAAGTGGCTGAGCTAGAGTCAAAGAACCTAGATACTAAGCTTGAGATAGATTCGCTTAAGGCTGCTCCTGTTGCGTCTAATGAGGTTGATTGTGGTGATTGCTCTATTTTCTTGGCTGATTTGACTCAGCTAAAGGAGAAGCATGCCTCAAAGTGTGAGGAACTAGATGAGCTTAGGGTTGAGTTGAACGAGCTGAAGTCTAGACCTGCTTTGTTAGGGGCATGTACTTCTTGTCCTGTCTTGCATGGAAAGCTTGCTGAGTCTCGTTCTCGTATTGTTTCGCTTGAGGCTGAATTGAAATCTCCCATTACTACATCCTGCTCTACTTGTGAATTGCATGCTGTGAAGAATTTGGAACTTGCACATTATGTTGATCGTCTGCAGGATGAGAATGATGAGTTGAGAAAGTTGATGGGTTGGTTGTCGGGTCATGAGCCACAACTCAATATGATGATAGATGTTGACGGCTGTTAAGTACCTACTTTAGCCGTCAATATACTCATAAATAAAAGAGCAAAAGACATTTCTTACACGCATTTAGTTAAGAATAATGTAGTTCCACTTGTCCTTGGAGCTTTTGTGATTGTATGTAAAATAAGCATAAAAGAAGTGACAACTCACCTTCTATGGGCCAAGCCACGTCACCTCAGCCAAGGAAGGGCTGCCACCTAGGATCCCATGCATACAAGCCATGTCACCAATCCAAAGGAAGCAATCTCGACGAATCAGAGGGCGACACATGGACATCACATGGATTGAAGGGCCCACGGGCAGGCAAACCGCCTCAAAACCAGGTGGACACCGGGGACCGACCTTAGGACCCTTAGGACAGCCACCACGAGAAAGCACAGGCCGAGGTGGGCCCACAAGGGGTCGGCCGACCCCACAGGTCGGGCGAACCGACCTTGTGTCGGCTCATCCTGGCCTTCCACGTGGTGCTTCCAAGTCGGCTCCTGATCCACTCTCGGGGTGCTCACGCCATTCTCCCAAAGTTGTCCTAGGCCTATAAATAGGAGGGAGGGGACTAATTTCTTACCCAACTCACTTTCCAACTCCTCTCTCACTTTTGGTTTCCAAGGCTAGGAGGTAGGCTAGAGTAGTTCTACTTCAGGTTCCAAGTCTACTTGGGATCAAGGTATGAGTTCTCTTGTATCTTTATTTTATTGTATGACTTTGATCTACTTCAGTTATTCAGCTATTTCATATAAAGTAGTGTTAGCATGTATGGGTGATTTGTTCATGTGTCTTTCGTTCGTTCATCATTTAGAGGCTCCTGTTCTTGATGAACAAGACCTTTCAATCCACTTGACGAATGATTTACTCATGTCTTCGGTGTTTGTTCATAAGTTTGAGGCTCGTGTTCTTTATGAACACGACCCTTTGATCCTGTTGAATAGATATAGTAGAACACGAATCCGTTTGTATGCCTAGCCTAGTTTGATCCAGTTGGATCACGTGTTTGTGTTGTATGAAGTTCGAGTTCAAACTACGGTACTCGGTGGAAGTGGCCAGTTATCTGGTGGCATTGACTTGGGTCACAATAGCCCGGGCCGGCCAGTGTCTAGTTAACAACGCAAGCATGGTGCTTGGGTTGAGTAGCTGCATTGCATATGAGCGTATCCCACGGATAGTTAGGGGTAGGCCGCGGTAGTGACAGCCGTTGGACCCTTTGTACTCCCCCACATTTGGGTACGCTGTAGGAGTCTAAGATCTAACAACCAACGTCATGCGGAAGCGACGTGGACGGTTAGCTCCCTGTTTGTGCCTGGGTGCTGAGCTGATATTCATACAATGCTTAAGTGACTAACTGACTTCTACTAACTTTATATGTTTAGTACCTTAGAACCTAGAGCTAACTCGTATGTTGCCTCCTAAGCCGTAGTGTACCATAGAGAGAACGAGTTCGGGTGTGTTCACACTACCCCATCCTTATCATATCTTACCCCTGTGTTTGGACCTGACCTATTCTCACCATTGATCTATACTCATTGCAATAGTGTTGCACATTTTAATCCAACCAAGCCTTCCTTGGATTCGATACCCTCTGGAATACTCCTTTGGGGAAATGCTACATTGGTATATCCGTGCGCTTGCGGATTCTTTGTAAACGTTGGGATTACCATCGAAACATTTCTGGCATCGTTGCTAGGAACTCACGAACTGAGCGAAGATGTTAAGGAACGCCGACTACCATTTCTGGCGCCGTTACTGGGATACAAACCTAGTGATGACGCTATGAAATGTCAACAATAGCCAAGTTTAAGTGCTTTGATGGTCAAACGCTTGGGGCTCACAAGGTTGGAGAGTGTAGTGGTGAGAGAGATGAGAAAATTGGGGATATTCCTATTCCACCACAAACTACATCAAAGAACAAATTTGCACCTAAGCCCAACCAGCTCCTAAACAAATTTGACACAACCCCAAATCCACCACTGTTTCCTCCCAAGACAGACAACTTCCAAAAACCGGTGAGATTTGTGAGTGCTATGGGAAATGTGGTTAGAGAGAAGAAGGGAGAGAAACCGAGAGAGAAGCCGTGTGAGGAGTCCCATCCCAAGTCTAAGCCAAAACCAATCTGCTTCCTTTATGAGTATTGTGGGAAGGATGGTCATAAGGACGAGTTTTGCTTCAAGAGGAAGAGAGAAGAGAGAATGTCTGAGGAATGGGCAAACAAGAATAGGTACCACCCTTCTCATGGTGTGCCTGAGCCTTCCATGCCACTACGTAGGGGAAAGGCCATTGTGCGTACAGTTCCAGCTTGGGGAGATAGGAGTGTTTCGAGTGGAAGCAGGCTTGCTGGCCGAGGGCCATCGGTCGAACCGGTTAGGGTGACCAGTCAAACTGGTGCACTACAGAGAGCTGGCCAGTTTGAGTTTCGTGCCCGTGATGATGGTCGGTTCAGTTCCTTTGGTTGTGATGCAGGTGGTAGGCGTGTTGAGTTTGGTGGTGTTGCGTTTGCTGGACGTTCTCCTCCTCGTGATCGATATGAGCTTGGGAGAGGTCGCAACTTTGAGTCTCAGAGGGGCTACGGATCACGGTCTTCCTTTTGTGGTACTCGTACTCCTCTAGTGAGATGGGAGTGGTTTCCCCGTGTGGTTCTAGCTTTGATAGGCGTAGTAGGATGGATTGTGCTAACCCTACTTTAGAGCAGATGGCTCAGCACTGGTTTTACTCTTTTGGCACTAACCCTAGTGTTGAGTCATTTGCTCACTTACGTTCTCATTTTTTACTTTCAGGTGGGAGGCATGGGGAACATTTGGTTGATCGACTCCGGTTGCTTGAGGCACATGACCGGAGATCGGGGGTAGTTCTCCAGCCTCACCCCGGTGGTGTCAAAGGTGTACATCATGTTCAGAAGGTGAGGTTAAGGTAAGTGACAAGGTGACTCTCAAGTGTGTTGCTCTCGTCAAGTCGCTCGTTTTCAATTTGCTTTCAGTGTCTCAGCTTCTGGACGAGGGCTTTGAGGTGTTGTTTAAGTCTGGTGCTTCTCAGATCCTTGATTCTCGAGGGGACCTTGTGTGTATGGTTGTTCCTGAGGGTTAGATTTTTCGTGCGGTTTTTTTCCTAGTCTTCTGATGTAGCTCATTGCTTTGGGGCTGGGTCTTCCGGTGAGTTGTGGAGGTGGCATAGGAGGTTGGGAAACTTGAGCTTTGACCTTCTGTGTCGCTTGAGTGGACTTAACTTGGTCCGAGGATTGCCCCAGTTGCGTTTCGAGAAGAATTTGTTTTGTGCGCCTTGTAGGCATGCAAGATGGTAGCCACTTCCCTTCCACCCCTAACCGGTGTCATGATAGAGCGTCCATGCGAGCTGCTCCATATGGACCTGGTTGGCCCAGCTCGTGTCTGCTTGGTGGGTGGTAAGTGATATGTCCTAGTTGTGGTGGACGATTACTCTCGGTATGCCTTGGTGTTTTTCTTGGTGGAAAAGGGTGAGACGTTTGGCTTTGTTCGAGATCTGCAACTGAGGTTGAAGAATGAGAGGCACGGAGATGCCATTCGAACTATACACAGTGACAATGGCACATGATTTAAAAACTCTCGCTTTGAAGCCTTTTGTCGTGATCTAGGTCTTGAACACCAGTTTTCGACTCTGTACACCCCTCCTCAGAATGGTGTTGTGGAATGGAAGAATCAGACTTTGTGCGAGATGGCTCGGACGATGCTCGATGAGCATAGGACTCTAAGGAGGTTTTGGGCTGAGGCGGTGAACACCACGTGCTACGTGTCGAATCGGATCTTCCTTCGAGCTTTCAAGAAAAAGACCTGCTATGAGCTTATGCAATGTCGCACTCCCAAGGTGAGTCACTTCCACGTTTTCGGTTGCAAATGCTTCAATCTTAAGAAGGGAAAGAATTTGGATAAGTTTGAGGTTAGGTCGGTTGACAGTATTTTCTTTGGTTATGCTACTCACTCTAGAGCATATCATGTGCTCAACCTTAAAACAAACCAAATCATGGAGACTTGTGAGGTGACCTTCGACGAGACACAACCACATAGCTCTTTGGTTTTTGAATGTGCAGGAGATGATGAACTTGGCGAGGAGATCTTTCAGGAGGAGGTGCAAGTACATGGAGATGATGAAGATGGTGGTGATGCACCCATAGCTGATCGAGTACCCACTACTTCCACTACGACGACTACGATCGAGGACGGTCCCTCTCCTACACCTACGACGACGTGCCTAGAGCGAGTAGAAGCTGCTGCTGAGGGGGAGGTGCTCTCGAGGTGAGAAGCTCCGCCCGCGAGTACAAGTGGATCATCCAGCTTCGAGGATCATAGGTGATATCAATGAACATCCTACATGATCGAGGTCTCGAAACACTTCCCATTTCGCACACTCTGCTTTTGTTGCGTCCTTCGAGCCCAAGGATATTGGACACACACTCTTTGATTCTAATTGGGTGAATGCAATGCATGAGGAGTTGAAGAATTTTGAGAGAAACCAAGTTTGGGAGTTAGTAGAGCCTCCACCGGGTTGCAAACCTATAGGCACAAAATGGATGTGGAAGAACAAAGAGGGAGAAAATGGAGAGGTTGTAAGAAACAAATCGAGGTTGGTAGCTCAGGGGTTTAGCTAGAAAGAGAGAATAGACAATGAGGAGACATTTGCTCCAGTGGCCCATTTGGAGGCGATTATTCTAGCCTTCTCTATGGCTAAAGGATTCAAATTATACCAAATGGATGTGATGAGTGCCTTCCTAAATGGTGTGTTGGAGGAAGAAGTGTATGTGAGGCAACCTCCGGGCTTTGAGAGTGTGAAGTACCCCCACGGAGTGTATAAGCTAAGGAAGGCGTTGCATGGGTTGAAACAGGCGCCTAGGGCTTGGTATGGTAGGTTGAGGGGTTTCTCTTTGGGAAAGGCTTTGAGATGGGGAAGGTAGACTAGACCTTGTTTCTCCTCAGGCAGGGCGTGGACATCCTAATTGTTCAGGTGTATGTGGATGATCTTATCTTTGGTGGCTCGTCTCACTCTTTGGTTGCAAGGTTTGCATAGGACATGAGCAGGGAATTCGAGATGAGCATGATGGGTGAGTTGCAGTTATTTCTTGGCCTTCAGATCAAGCAGTCCAAGGATGGGACTTTCATGCACCAGGCCAAGTACACCAAGGACATTGTGAGGAAATTCAAGATGGAGGACTCCAAATCTATGACGACGTCGATTGGTACGACTACAACACTTGACGTGGATGAGGAAGGTGAATAAGTGGACTAGAAGGATTACCGGAGCATGATAGGCTCCCTCATGTACCTGACGGCGACGAGGCCAGACATACAATTCAGTGTGTGTCTGTGCGCTAGTTTTCAAGCTTCCCCGAGGACATCGCATCGGCAATCCGTCAAGAGAATTTTCAAGTGTTTGCGATACACTCTGGATTTTGATCTTTGGTATTCCACATCCTCTTCTTTGGCTCTTCATGGTTTTTTCGGACGCGGATTTCGCCGGGTGTTGTTTGGACCGAAAGTCCACCTTTGGGACTTGCCAGTTCTTGGGTTCTTCGTTGGTGTCTTGGTCTTCCCACAAGTAGTTGAGTGTAGCACAGTCTACTACAGAGGCCAAGTACGTAGCTACTGCTAGTTGTTGCTCTCAGCTCCTTTGGATCACATATACCATGACTGACTTTGGTGAGGAGTATACCCATGTTCCACTCCTATGTGATAGCACCAGGGCCATAAGTGTAGCGAAAAACCCCGTCCTACACTCCAAAACGAAGCACATAGAGGTGAGGTACCATTTCCTGAGAGACAACGTTGAGAAAGGGAAAATCGCTATGATCCATGTCAGATATTTTCATCAAGCCCCTTGATCAGGCTACATTCACTCATTTGCGGGGAGAACTTGGTGTTTGTTTGGTTTCTTGAGTTGGTGGTGGGAGCTCCTTTGTAGCATATGTGTAGTTTCCTTCGGGTTGTGCATTTTGCATTGCATTTGCACCATGATGTATAGGCATCTTTGTACCTTAGCTTTGCATTGCATTTGTATCATATGCATTGAGGTAGGAAAAGCTTCTCTTATATACAAGATTGACCATGATATGCTATGGATGAGCTTGTGAGCATGTTTGGTATGCGTTGGTGAAGTTTAGCTAAGCTCTTGATGGTCTAGTTTTATATTCATGTGAGAATGCTATGTTTTTAGAAAATGCTAGTTTAGGCTCTCTTTTGAGTAGAAGCCTTTATATGATCTTGATATGCTTTGGTGGCTTTGTTATGCTCAATTTATGGTTGGATAGCATGTTTTGATCATTTGGGGTCAATGATCTTTTTGTCATCATGAATGTTTAGCCCCCTTGTTTACCTTGTGGAGGAGCATAAGTTCCTTTTTGCCGCAAAGGCATTTCATGTACCATGTATAAATCTGAAAATGAAATGCCTTTTGCTTGAAAATATGCTCACATGTCTTTTATGCTTAATTGAATTTAATTTGGGTGCTAAATCGTTGCATGATGTCTACCAATGAGAAGTCTCATACATAGAAGTAGACACATGGCTCGATGGCTTTGACATGACATGAGATAGCTTGTGGGTGTTTATGATGACCTTTTGATGAGAATATGTGTCCTAGCATGAAGTTTGTGTGATATGGTCACTTTGGCATGTTTTGCTCATGTTTAGGATTTTGCTCAGGAGAGAAATGTTTTTCGCAAAATTTCTCAAATCGATCTTAGCTTTGTCTATACATGATCATGGGCCACCCGACCCGACAAACCTGACCCGACCCGCCCGAAAAAAACTCGATCTGACCCGACCCGAGCAGTGTATGGGTCAAGCGCGGCCCTATTTTTTTACCCGGGGAGAATTTCGGGTCGGGCACGGACTAGAATTTTAGCCCGCGAGCCGGCCCGACGACCCGACAAACTATGCTAACTCTAGCAGCCCACTATCCCCCTGTGTCTGTGTAGTCCAGCAAAAATAACCTTGCATCGAACGAGCTCAGCAAAATGACCTTTGCACCTGTATGGCACAGCAGCCCAACAATTCTCCACATCTATTCTTATCCTATCCCCTTGCCCTTGGTAACCCATCGTCATCAGTCAACTCCCAGAAGCCGCCGCCACCACCGTCACCGCGACCCCCGCAACTCCGCACCGCCCGATCTCTCCCCATTGGCCTCCCTGGTCCCTTCCCTCTTCCTCGCGTCAGCAGCAGCTCCTACCTCTGTCCCCATGCCGGCCACCATGCGCTGGCCCCTGCCTTTCTCTCACACCGGGTGATGGAGGAGGTAGTAACGGACGATGGCGTGGTAGCAGTTGTGCAAGGGGTGATGGTTATGGCATAGAGCAGAGGATGTGAGGAATTGAGTGGCTATGGTGTGCGTCATCGCAAAGACAAGGAAAGAGGTCGCCCACCACCCACGGTGGTGCACAACAGAGGGAAGGGGTTGCACCGGTGGCTCGAGGAAGATAGAGGCGACCATTGGGCATTGGCATCCTGGTGTCGGGTTGACCCGCGGGCCATCGGGTCAAGTATCGGGTCGGGCGCGTGTCATGATTTGCAGCCTGATGCTTGGGTCAAGTCAGGCACGGGCCAGCAGGAAAAGGCCTCGGGTTTTGTTTGACCCGACCTGAACCCGGCCCGACCCGGACTATGATCAGGTATAGCTTTGTCGGATGGCTATGAAACTTTGCAGTCATGTAGCTGATGCTATTACGAAGCTATCGAGTATCTAACTTGCTTATTTGGTCGCTTGTAGCATATTGTGGTGAATTTTATCTATTTTAGAAGCTCTAGGTTGCATTTTTCCAATTTTTGCCTTGATTCATGCATTGGCAACAAGGAGGAGAAGTTTGTGAAGGAAAAGTGCTTCTGGATGTATTTAGAGGGTTTTCAGGTGGTTTCGAGCAAAATCTGAGCTCTGTTGGTCGCCGGCCTGACCGGTCATGGGTGAGTGCCCTATGCATATGGTCGCCGATCTGACCGGTGCCTTGGATCGGTCTGAGCGGTCAGAGCCAAGCTGGTGAGCCGCTCTGGTTCATGAAGGTTTTGGCATGCATTGGTCCAGGGGGAGCTACATGTGTTCAGGGGGAGCTTGCATGTGTGCAGGGGAGCTCTTGTGTGTTCTCATGGGCTTTGCTTTGGTGGTCTTTGCTCCTTGTGTGAGCTTACTTTTGTCTTGATTGTGTTGAGTCGTTACCCTTGCCTAAGGGGACCGAGACTTTCCTCCTTCAAGTGATCTTGTTCTTTGCCTTTGGTTCGGCTTTCGTTCGCTTGTTTCAGTTCTTTTATTCATTTCTTTTCTTTTTCCTTTTTCTCTTTGTTTAGTGAATGTGTGTGTTGTCAATGCACT
The DNA here is from genome assembly GCA_036936925.1 of Cenchrus fungigraminus. Taxonomy (NCBI): domain Eukaryota; kingdom Viridiplantae; phylum Streptophyta; class Magnoliopsida; order Poales; family Poaceae; genus Cenchrus; species Cenchrus fungigraminus. Next base: position 96,568,598 of record CM072770.1, read on the forward strand.
CATCAAGGGGGAGATTGAGGACCTGTGTGCGTCTGAGGACTAGTGGATGGTCGATCCTTAGTGATGAGTGATTGAGAACATTGTGTGAACTGACTCTTGGCCTAGTATTTCAAGTGCAGGTTGCGGCTTGATTTGCGTTGGTGCAGGTGAAGAACAAGCGCGAAAGGTCTATGCTAGTTGGCCTCCAGGTGTGGAGAGACAAGTAGGCTTGGTTCGAGGGACCTGGTGGCCGACGGGATCAAGTGCGGACCGTATGGTGGCAAGAAGAGCAAGACAAAGTTGTGTATGATTCCTTGGTTGAGCCTTGTTGACGGCTGTTAAGTACCTAATTTAAGGCCGTCAATCCCTGCATTTTATCATGAGAATCATGCATCCACAGTAGAATAGGGGTTTAAACTGACAATTTCCACAAGTGGCTGTATGAAGATGAATGCAAGTGTTTAGCATAAGAAATGAAGAGAAAGCACACCTCTATGATCCTAGCACTTCAGGCTCAGCCAATGAAGGGCTGCCATGCAAGCATCCCCTGGATCAATGACATCAACAATCCAAGAGAGAGAGCCTCAGCAAATCAGAGACCGCCACGCGTGCATCACATGGATCCTATGACCCACCAAAGTGACTAAACCGCCTCAAACACACATGTACACCGGGAACCGACCTCAGGACCCACCAAACAGCCACTCAGAGAAAGCACAGGCTGAGGGGGCCCACCTGGGGGTCGGCCGACCCTAGGATCGACTGAACCAACCTTGGGTCGGTTGATCCTGGCCTTCCACGTGCTGGCTCCTGGTTGGCTCCTGGTCACATTCCGAGGGGGTGCACGGGGTGTCCTCTCGCCGATGCCTTGGCCTATAAATAGAAGTGGAGGGGGGTAAGAAGAGGACAACACACTTGAAGGCAACTTCTCACCTTAGCCTCTTTCTCTTCTCATTCCCTCTTGGTGGAGGTGAAACCTCATCCCACCATGAGTGTGAGTGTGAGGAGGATCTAGCTTAGGTGGTGCTAGGTAGAGAGGGGAGTGTGTGGATGAGTAGAGGTGGGGTGTGATGATCCGTTCTTCATCCACCATCCGTTTGTATCTCGTGAGTGACGCCGTTCTTCATTTAGACTAAAGTGAGTATTTCATTATATTCCAATTAGACTAAAGTCGCATTCATACATGGGTGATATGTTCTAGTGTTCTTCATCTGTTCTTGATCATAGGCTTTATGTTCTAGTGGCATAACCCCGTTTGATCTTGCGGAGGAGTTACATAGTAGACTTATCTGTTTGTGTGACTACCTGTCAATTAGAATATAGTGAGTCTCCTGCACATCTGAATTAGATCAAAGTGTCATTCATATCTCTTCGTATCGTCTCGATTCCATGATGGGCAAGGTCTAGCCGTACTCGCAGGTTCGTCGCTCCGTATTTATACGGAGTGCTATAGTGTTACTATGGGATGTTAGACGTATGTTGGGATAAAAATCATCCCCGGAGAGGGGCCAACAGTCGAAACGGACAAAGGATGGGGGAACGCGACTGCCAAACCGAAGAATGTAAAACTCGAAAGCAACTAAGTGTAAGAAAATTTAGCCGCCTTCCAATCGCCCCCATTTCATTACCGTAGAGTCCTTTTTATAGGCCCGTAACAATTACACTTTACGACACCTACCATTGCTTTTTCGCATTGTGCGAAGCATCGCAGGGGTATTTTGGTAACCTCGCAGGGCTCCGTACTTACAAACTTTACAGACAATCACTTTACACCTCGACTTTCTACGTGTCTGCTGCCGTGGCATTTTACTCTTCGCACGCCTCCACGCGCTTCACGCGATCCTCACCGAAGCTTTTTCCCCTTGCGGGCCTTCTCTTGATCGCCATTTGCACCTTCAGCGTCATTGCTCGAAGATCGCTCGAAGATCACTTCTCTGAAGACCATGCCTTCGTCTCCGGCCACTCTTCTTCACGTTTCATCTTCTCCAAGCCTCGACTCGACTTCGCGGCAGCCCTTTCTTCGCGTCTTCGCACGCAGTCCCCGGCCTCTCGGAGCGATAACAAGCTTCGCTTGACCCTTCGCGTGATGAGGTCGGCTTCTGTAAAAGACGAAGATCCCCAGCCTTGTTTAATCTTCGCTAATTGACTCTCGGTTGTTTCCTGAAACAACAAGTGCAAAAGCAGAAATGACTCCTGATCTTCTCCTTAGAGCCGAAGATACAGGGGGGGTTAGTTGCGAAATATTTACCACAACATTCAGCCCCTTGCTAGTGAGGGTTTCAACCGAAGACGAGCCGAACTAGCAATCCTTCTTCGTTACGGGCGGAAATGTTTCGCTCCAAAGCGCCTCCCCTCTTCGGCTCGTCTTTGCAGAAAACTTCTTCTCTTCTCCTTCTTTTTTCTTATTTTTATTATTATTATTAATTATTTTCAAATTCTTATTTACTGTTTTGCATGTTTATCCGCGAAGCTCCGTGATTTTCGCCACGTCCTAACGGGACTCCTAGATTTTCTCCACGTCTTTTGCTACAGGATCTCCCACCTGGGGTTGTTTTCACCACAGTGAAATCTTTGCCAGTTTATCTTTGCCTTCGCGAGAGCTAAGGGTTTCCTGTGATTTCATGAAAGCTAAGATCTTCTTCGCTCCCTTCAAATTCTTCTTTTCGTAAGCTTCTTCTGCTCTCTTCTTTATTTTTTCCTCTTCGCATTTGTTTGTTTCTTATTTTCTTTTGTTTGTGTGTAGTTTCCATTTTAGCTTCCCCGTTTCTTCGCATCTATGGCGCCCAAGGCTGACAAAGCGCCTCCCACCTTTGTCTTCGGGCGGAGCAAGGTTTCTGAAGTGCATGTTGCGGAGTTTGTCACTTCTGGTTTTATCAAGGAAGGAAAGGGTCGAGCTCCTGGTTCGGAGACTACTCCTACTCCTCGCCACAAAGAGGTGGTTGTTTTTCGGGATCTATTTACTGCTGGACTTCGTTTTCCTCTCGACGGAGCTGTCATCTCCATTCTTCGGAATTTCGGGATGTATCTTCATCACCTCACCCCTAATGCCATTCTTCGGCTTAGTGTTTATATGTGGGCCAGCAAGACAATGTCTGTTAGTCCTACCGCTGCGAACTTTGTCAGAGTTCATACTGTTCATCACCAACCTCTGAAGATAGAACGTCTTGTTGATGGTGCACTTGTTCGCGAAGAGGCCCAGTTTGCCTCTCTGAACTTCAAGTATCGTGGTGACACTGATGTTCCTGTCGTCGCCTACAAGAACAAGTGGGATGAAAACTAGAACCATTATTGGTTTTATTACACTATTGATGACGAAGACCTCCCTCTTGTGTGCACACAATTTGAGCCCTGCCCAAGGAAGATGCTGAAATCTAGGATCGCCTTGGTGGCACTCGAGACAATCGTCTCTTCTTTTTCTTCGGCGTTCATGCTGGTGATCGCTCTGTTACTATTGCTCATCGCGAAGCTCAAGCGAAGCGAGCATCGAAGAAAGCTGGCCAAGGAAGTTCTGAGGCTGCAGCCCCTGCCGCACGCGCGAAGGTTATCAAGAAGCGTCGTGGTCGCGGTGGTGGCCGAGGTGTTTCTAAGCGTCAAAGAATCACCCCGGTATCTACTTCCGAGGCTGTGTCATCCAACCCCGAAGAGTCTGATCATTCAAGGAGTGATAATGAAACGCGTCCTAGCGAAGCTGGTGCTGGTTCCGGCACAAACATTGAAGTTCCTCCAGCTGACCCAACCGAAGAGATAGTGGATATAATTTCTCTTTCTCCTGGTGCTGCCGCTGCTGGTGCTACCCTTGCTGATCCTCTAAACATTGACTATAGCGATCCTGAACCCGAGAGCGACGAAGATTGCGCCGCACGGGCTCGATCTTCGAAAGACAAGTCTCCTATACCTCCTCCTTCAGCTGTCGAAGCTGTGGTTCCTTCTCCTGCGGAAGCCCCTGGTGGAAGTAAAATTGTGTCGGCTATTCATCACAGGACTTTGACTCGTATGGAACAAGATGGCTCTTCGTCTAAGACGGAAAGTGACACTAGAAGCGGTGGTGTTTTCGTGAGCAGCGAGTCACCTAGCATTGTTGCCCGGCGTCTTGGTATGAAGCCAAATGCACGTATCTTCGGCGACTCTATGCGTAAAGTGCTCCAATTTTGCAGTGATGATCGCGAGCGTACCTTGCTTCAGGAAGCGGGTGACAGTTTTGGCTTCCCTATTATGGAAGATGAACTTGGCCAAGAGAGTGCCGAAGAGATTCTGTACCAAGCTCAAGATTTGAGCATGAAATCTTTCTTGGCGTGTCGTGCTGCTCAACGCCGGTGCCGTGCTGACCTTCGATCCCGGCAACTGTCTGAGAAAACCTCTGCTACCGCTCTGAACAAGGAAATCGATGTCGTGAAGACTCTACAAGCTGGAAAGGTTTCCCTCTCATCTTCGCTTGAGGCTGAAAAGAAGAAGTGTCTTGATATTGCTAAGGAGAAGGACGACCTGGCTAAGAAAAATGCTGAACTGGAATAGCAACTGAATGAATTTCGTCGTTTAGCCTCTAGTGCAGAGGATGAGAAGAAAAAGGCTGAGGACCTGCAGAAGTTGTATGATGCTAAAGTCGCCGAGCTCGCGGATCTTCGTCGGGCACATGACAGCCTAACTTCGGAGCACGAGACTTATTGTGATGAAATTGAACGCCATGTTTCTCCTCTTTGCAAGAAGCTCCACGATCTCCTAGTTGACTACGGACTCAGTCCCGCTCCTTATGATATTAAAGAGATGTTTATAGGTCAAATTTTTGACTGGCTTTCTAGCGGGGTTAGTTCACTTGCATCTGCTGGGCGCTCCTTCGGAGAACTTGGGGCCGCTGTTGCCTCCCGCAGCCTTAGCCATGCGATATATTTGCTATTTAAATCTTCCGGAGATGGAGAGCCAAGCCTTACGAAGAGTGATCTTTGTTTACTTCGTGATGCCAATTTTTCTTGGCCAACTGAAACGTCTGTGGAGAAGATTCCTGTCTTACCCAAAAACATAGCCAAGAACTTTATGCAAACTTTTTTCAAGAAGTTTGGTTTTGGGTTGACTGTTGCCGAAGGTCGGCGTGTACTTCGCAAGGTTCGTACTACTATATCGTGCCTATCTTCTTATTACTTTTGTAAGCATTTTTTCTTATGCTTATGCTTTTCCTTATTTGTTTCAGCCTCCCACACCTTCGCCTACTACTACGTCTTCTGGTGGTGGAGGTGGTCCATCTTCGGCTGCGGTGTCTTCAGCTATGCCATCCATCCAGGCTGCTTCTCCACATGAAGTCCGGACAACAGACGTCACTTCGGGAGCCCCTGAGGTGTGAGGGAGTGTGTAGCCTTAGTGATTTGGGCAGTTGGGGGTCTTTTGTGAACAATCTGTCTGAAACATTTTGAAACTCTGCGCAGGTGCCGGAGGTGTATCCTGCGCAGGTTGCCGAAGATATTTGTCCTGTAACTATTAACTTCGGTGACTATTTCATGTCTGGTTCTATTTGGCGCAAGTTTAACTCTAAATTTCCCGACGTGCCCTTTGATGTGTTTATGTCGCGTAAGATAGAAAAATACGAAAAGAAAAATCTTGATGTGAAAAATGTCTTCGCACATGTACGCAATCGTCTTTGTCATGATGATACTCGTCACCGTCGAATTGAGGGATCTGAACCATCTTCTGCCGTGCCTGCTCGCGAAGACACACCTTCGTCCTCAAGCCCCCTTGCTATGCCTAAGGTTGAAGTTATTGATCTCACCGAAGAAGCGGAATATGAGTACATGTACAAGCGCCCTCGCTGATTTGTTTTGTGGTGTAACCATCTTCGTCTCTTCTGCTGCTATGCTTGTAATCGTATGAACTATGCTGTTGTGATGTACTGCTGTGCTTGTAATGTATTATTTCAACAAACATGTATACCGTGATTCCGTTCTAATCTCAGCTGTACGAAGATGATGGTTTTATTTACTTGCGAAGATTGAGACATGGGAACTGCGCTCGAAAAGCGCCTCCCCCCAGTTTCCTGTTTTGATCTTCGCAAGTTGTTTGTTTCGAACATGTGCTGTATTATTTATAAGATAAAAACAAGTCCTGCATATAGAATGATTAGTCTATCTTGCATACGAATTTTCACTTATGCAAAGCCGCATAATAGTTCAAATATGCGAAGCGGCATAGTCGCACAAAGATGTTAGATGGCGTGATAGCCCAGATATGTGAAGTGGCGTGATAGCCCAATCTTCAGCAAAGTTTGACCTCGAGGTGGCTCGTCAGCCCTACCTCGCAATTTGCTTCGCGCATTAACCGCCGAAGGCTTCTTCTCTTGTGATAAAGCGGATGATTCTGCGACCACACCCCTTAACGGGTCGACTTATCCCTACAGTCTTTTACTGAGGGGCTTCGCGCATTGACTGCCGAAGACTTTTTGTTCGCGGAAAGTAGGCCTTTAAGCGAGTCATGCCCTCCTCTTTGGAACAAATTGTAGCATGCTCGTTAACATCTTCGCGACCTTTGCAGAACAGTTCCCACATGCGCCCCCTCAATCAATTTTTTTTTCTTAAGTGAACTAAATGCGACTTGTCTTCGCGAGGCCAGGTGCATGTGTTCACTTACTTCTGCAATGTTTTCCCGAAAGTGACAATCTCTTCGGATGATTGTCACTTCGGGACTGATGATAGATAACGGCTGTCTTTTTTGGGGAGCCCTTATTATATTTCTCAAGGGGATATTACACAAGTCCGCCTCGTTAAAAACCTCGCATCTTCGGTGTTCACGTTGTGAGATCACCGAAGACTCTCCCCGCGAGGAAAAGAGCACGGACTTCACTACCTATTTACATATTTACAAAAGTTGAAAGTGCAAAAGAAACTGAAATGAAGATTACAAAAGCTGAAAAATGAAGAGAAACTAAAAAAATGATAACATCTAACATATTATACAATTATTCTCAGAGCCAGTACTTCTGCAACTTATGCTGATTCCATGAGTAAGGGACCTCTTCTCCCTGCCTTGTTTCTGATACCAAAAACGGGCCTTCCCACTTTTCTTCCAATTTTCCCACTCCTCTTGTTTTTCTTCGGAGCACCATGTCTCCAGTGGATATCTTTTGTTCGCGAACCTTCTTATTTCTCCACTTCCTCGTTTCATCTTGGTATTTCTCTATGTTGCTCAGTGCTTGAAGCCTATCTTATTCTCTTGTGTCGATTGCCAAGTTTGCGTCCTCTTCATTTCTTGGTTCTTGATCTACCCTCAATGACCCTAGCTTTATCTCTTCGGGAATGACAGCCTCTTCCCCATAGAGCAGCCTGAAAGGTGTGAAGTTTGTAGCCCTGGATGTAGTTGTGTTGTGAGACCACACAACTCGGCAGTTCTTCGGCCCATTTCCCCCTGACAATTCCTGTCAAGTTCTTTTTGATTCCAGTAAAGATAATGCCATTTGCCCTTTCTACTGCTCCGTTGGACTCCGGGTGATATACTGAGGCGAAGCATAGCTTGGTGCCTAAGTTGAAGCAAAACCTTCTGAAGTCTGTGCTATCAAATTGCTTGCCATTGTCTACTGTCACATCGTAAGGAACTCCAAATCTGCACACGATACTTTGCCAGAAGAATTTTTGTATCACCTGCAAAGTTATTCTTTGCACTGCTCTTGCCTCTATCCACTTTGAGAAGTACTCCACTGCCACTATTGCATACTTGTAGTTGCCTGGTGCTGTTGGTAACTGTCCGACGATGTCAATTCCCCACCTTGCGAAGGGCCAAACTGGTGGTAGCAATTGTATTTCATATGGAGAAGTTTTTGTGTAGTTGCAATGCTTTTGACAGTTATCACATCTTTGCACTATATCTTCGGCATCTCGTACTGCCGTTGGCCAGTAGAATCCCTGACGGAATGCCTTCGCAACTAGTCTTCGTGTTCCAATGTGAGAAGAACACATTCCAGAGTGGATTTGCTGCAACAAGTCTCGCCCTTCTTCGGTGGAGACGCACTTGAGTAGTGGTGCGCACACTCCACTTTTGTACAGGTTGTCTCCTCTTATTTCATATGATCTCGCCCTCAAGGCCATTCTCTTGTTCTCCTCCTTTGACTGTGGTTCATAATGACCTCTCAAGAATGCCATTATCGAAGATCTCCAATCTTCGCTTGATATTGCATTTACATATCTCACTGGTGCTTCGTCACAGTCCACTGATTTGCACTTCAGAACTTCGTAGAAGACATCTGGTGGTAATGGTTCTTTCTGTGCTACTGCCTTTGCTAGCATGTCTGCCTCATTGTTTTGATCTCTTGGTATTTTCTTGACGGTGAAGCCGAAGATGAATTTTTCCATGCCTCGCACCGTTTTCAAGTATTTTGCCATTTCATCATGTTTTGCCTTATATGACTTGCCAATCTGCCTTGTGATCAACTCAGAGTCTGTGTTTATGACCACTCTTCGTGCCCCTATGGCTCTTGCCTTGCGAAGTCCCAGCAACAATCCCTCATACTCTGCCACATTATTTGTCTTGCCTTCGAAGTCGAGCCTCACAGCATATCTCATTTTTATGCCTGATGGTGACATTAAGATTGCCAAAGATGTGGCTCCATCGTCGTAGTAAGCTCCATCACAATGCATGACCCATGGTGTTTCTGGCCTGTCTTCGTTCATTTTGTCACCTTGACTTGGTGTCCAATCTGCGATGAAGTCTGCTAGAACTTGAGACTTGATGGCTGTTCTGGACGTAAACTCTATGGCATATTGGGATAGCTCTATTGCCCATTTTCCTATCCGTGCTGAAGATTCCTTGTTCTCTAGTATTTCGCGAAGGGGATATGATGTTGGGACAATGATTGAGTAACTCTGAAAGTAATGCTTTAACTTTCTTGCCGCCATTACCACTGCGTATGTCATCTTCTCCCACTCAGAGTAGAACTTCTTCGCTCCTGATAAAGCCTCGGAGACGAAGCATACTGGCACTTGCTTGAGTTGCCCCTCTTCGTACTTCTCCTCTACCAGAGCTACACTTACTGCACTTGCGGAGGCTGCTATGTACAGCAACAACTTCGCTTTGTCTCTTGGACTTGTTAACACTACCAAATTTTCCAAGTATAATTTAAACTGCTCAAATGCTTCCTGCTCTTTGGGCCCCCAAGTTATTTTGTTCTTCGCAGACAACAACTTAAAGAATGGTAAGCTTCGTTCTGCTGATCGCGCTATGAAGCGACCCAGTGCTGCTATTCTTCCTGTAAGCTTCTGGATATCTCTTTTTGTTTGTGGTGTTCTCATGTTTTGTATTGCCTCTATCTTCTCTGGATTTGCTTCTATGCCAGACTTCGACACCATGCAACCTAAGAGCTTTCCCCTGGATACCCCGAAGATACACTTCTCTGGATTTAACATGAGACCATACTTCCTCAAGTTGGCGAAGGTTTCTCTGAGATCTTCGATGTGTTGGTCTTTCTTTTTGCTGTGTATGACCACATCATCTACGTAAGCTGATACATTTCTTCTTAGTTGTGGGCCAAGTACAATTTTCACCATTCTGTTGAATGTTGGGCCAGCATTGCGTAGGCCTTCTGGCATTCTGACGAAGCAATATACTCCGAAGGGTGTTATGAAGCTTGTCTTATCTTCGTCTTCTTTCTTCATCCAGACTTGGTGATATCCAGAGAAGCAATCTAGCAACAACATTCTCTCACACCCTGCTGCTGCATCCACCAACACATTAATTCTTGGTAAGGGATAGTCATCTTTTGGGCAAGCCTTGTTCAAGAGTGTGAAATCAATGCACATGCTCTGCCCTCCATTCTTCTTCGGTACCATCACTATGTTCGAAAGCCAAGTTGTGAACTGTATTTCTCTGATGACACCTACATCTAACAGTTTGTCTACTTCGCTTTGCGCTGCCAATTCTTTCTGAGGTGAGATGACTCTGAGCTTTTGTCTCTTCGGTGGAATCTTTGGATCTAAGCGTAGTGCATGCTCTATCACTTCGCGAGGCACTCCCTTAAGATCCCTCTTGCTCCAGGCAAATACATCTTGATTGTTGCGAAGGCATGTGATGAGTGCGTTCTCCTCTTCTTCGGTCATCCCTCTTGCTATAGTGACTGTTTTGTCATGAACATCTTCGCAGAGACGCACCTTCTTTGTGTGCTCGTGAGGTTGCATTCTCTTCTTTTTGTCTTAGCAAAGTCTCTTTTTCATTTCGAGCTCTTCGGGTTCTTCTTCTTCTTCGCTTTGTACAGTGTCTTCGCTGTTTCCGACTACGTGGATCGGTTTCTGGTTGCTGCCGACGTTGTACTCTCGGTCGTGTGCATCTTCCTGATCTCCATATATTGTTAGAATGCCATTAGCAGTTGGTATCTTCATGCACAAGAACGGCATGTGTATCACTACTGCGAACTTGTTTATGATCCCTCTCCCGAAGATTTCTTTGTATGCATATGGAATGTCCACTACATCGAAGGTCACCATCTCTGTTCTCATCAATGCTCCTGTTCCAAGACTTAAGTTCATTTCGATTGTTCCCAAAGCCTCCACCTTCTTATTACCGAAGCCGTATAATGGCTTTGAAGTTTTCTGAAGCTGATCATCTCTGAACTCCATCCTTTTGAACAATTCATAAGTTATGATGTCTGCGGAACTACCATTGTTGACGAGGATGCCTCCTACATCATTGCCCAACAAGTATTTTGTGTTCTTTCCCAGTACTGCTCTGATGACTAGAGGGTCTTCGTGGGGATACTTCTTCAACTTTAAATCTGCTTCTGTGAAAGTTATTGGGATGTGTGACCACACTGTTTTGAAAGCTTTCCCTGCACATACATGGCTCACTTCTCTCTGCTGGTCTTTCTTCTGCCTCTTCGTCAGGTGTTCAGGTGAGTTGCAGCCACCTGTGATAGCATTGATTATGTTCATTCTTCTGTAACGATCTTCATCTTCTCTGTTCTGATTTGCTTGCGAAGGTGCCTGATGAGCAGGCTCTGGTTTTGGCTGATATGACGCAGTGCTTTGCTGCTGTAGTTGCATCATGTTTGGGTTGAACATCAGCGGAGGTGGTAGTGGTATTTGTTGGAAGCATGGTTGTGGGATGTAAGGTTGCCAGTTTTGCATTGAGCTCTGAGCCATCGAAGGTGCTGCTGATGATGTGTGATTGACTGTCTTCGCCTGGCTCTATGCTGTTCTCTTCTTCTTCTTCGATCTGCTTCCTGCGAAGTAGCGTTCTGCATTCGTATGACCAATGCCCTTTGTTAAGACTGTGCAAGGAACACACGGATTGTGGTGGTGGGCCTCTGCCCGAATTTTGACCTCTGCCTCCTGTTGCAGCCGAAGATGCCATTTGCGAGTTGTTTCCTGAAACATTGTTCACATTACTTCTGTTGTAAAAGTTTGGCCTTGCCGAAGGTCCTTGATTGCTCTGAGGCCTGCTCCCCCACTCTGGCTGATCGCTTGACCTTTTCTTTTGTTGTATTCATCAACTCTTCGCTGTTTTCCTCTGTCTGATTTGCAGTATTCTTGCATTATGTCAAACAACTGCTTCTCTGTTTTCGGTCTTCTTCGGTCAAGATACTCTCCGCAAGGCCCTACCTTGAGGCCATATATTGCTGCGTCAATTACTGTTGTGGATTGTACATGTGGTGCTCTAGCTCTTGCTTTGGCAAATCGCTTGATGTACTCTTGCAATGGTTCTTTGTCTCCTTGTTTTATGAGGTGAAGATCTCCTGATGTGAGATCTTGGGGTTGATACCCTTGGAAGTTGTTCTCTATTCTTCGGCGAAGCTGTTCCCATGACCTGATGCTTCCTTTCGGCAGCGAAGCGTTCCACTGCTATGCCGAGCCTTTGAGGGCCATTATCATAGCTCTTGCCATTGCTACCTCATCTCCTCCACCCGAAGATATTGCCACAATGTATTTCTGAAGAAATTGTCTTGGGTCTGACTCGCCATCGAACTCTGGCAGGGATGCGGGCAACTTGAACTTCGGCGGCCAATCAGCATTCTCAAGTTCTAGCGAAAGGGGAGAAGCAGGCTTCGTTTTGCTTGAAAACATATCTCTGTATCTTTTTTGTGGCCTACGTTCCACATACGCCTCTTCTTCTGAGTCATAATACATGGAGCCTTCCTCATTCTCTTCTTCTTCTTCGTAAGTTTCTTCATCAATAATTATCGGTCTTTGTTTTTTGCTGTGATCCTGTGCTTTGCGAGGTTGCTGGGTCTATTCTTGTGGTTGGATGGAGTTCAGCTGAGCTTGTAAGATTGCCATTTGTTCTTGCAGCTGTAATGTTTTGTTTCTTACTTCTTGCTACTCTTCGTCTTCCCGCAACTGTTGCAATAGCATTCTCTTCTTCTTGACTTGCTGCAACATTTCATTGTATCTTGCCCTCTCTTGCACTGGGTCCTCGTTCTGTATTTCCTTCGCCCTGAGTATGGCGGCTTCCGCCTGAGCTCTTGTACGAATGTTTGCTGGCATTGGTCTTTCTCTCATCTTAGCCACAAGTCTTTCTTCGATTCTTCTTAACGCAGCAATGTCCTCATCTTCGACTCCCACGTCTGCTAGCCCGGCCTCGAAGTGTCCTTCAGCAACATCTTCCGCCTCTTGCTCTTGATCTTCTCATGCTCTTTGGTTTCGTGGACTTAGAACTATGTCTCGCGTCGTGTTTGTGTTATCTGGTACTTGTCTCTCTCTGGGGTTTTCGCTCTCTACTTCCGACGGATCATCGGTCGCCCTATTTGGATGTGGTTGTGGTTCTTCTGTTGCTTCTTCGGTGGCATGGCTGGGACGAAACACGGTGGGCACCTTAACTATTGGGATAAAAATCTTCCCCGAAGAGGGGCCAAACGGACAAAGGATGGGGGAACGCGACTGCCAAACCGAAGAATGTAAAACTCGAAAGCAACTAAGTGTAAGAAAATTTAGCCGCCTTCCAATCACCCCCATTTCATTACCATAGAGTCCTTTTTATAGGCCCGTAACAATTACACTTTACGACACCTACCATTGCTTTTTCGCATTGTGCGAAGCATCTCAGGGGTATTTTGGAAACCTCGCAGGGCTCCGTACTTACAAACTTTACAGACAATCACTTTACACCTCGACTTTCTATGTGTCTGCTGCCGTGGCATTTTACTCTTCGCACGCCTCCACGCGCTTCGCGCGATCCTCACCGAAGCTTTTTCCCCTTGCGGGCCTTCTCTTGATCGCCATTTGCACCTTCAGCGTCATTGCTCGAAGATCACTTCTCTGAAGACCATGCCTTCGTCTTCGGCCGCTCTTCTTCGCGTTTCATCTTCCCCAAGCCTCGACTCGACTTCGCGGCAGCCCTTCCTTCGCGTCTTCGCGCGCGGTCCCCGGCCTCTTGGAGCGAAGACAAGCTTCGCTTGACCCTTCGCGTGATGAGCTCGGCTTCTGTAAAAGACGAAGATCCCCAGCCTTGTTTAATCTTCGCCAATTGACTCTCGGTTGTTTCCTGAAACAGCAAGTGCAAAAGCAGAAACGACTCCTGATCTTCTCCTTAGAGCCGAAGATACGGGGGGGAGGGGGGGTTAGTTGCGAACTATTTACCCCAACAACGTAGTCGTGCTATAGTTGTAGTCGGTAGTGTAGACGTGGTGTCTGGACTACGGGTTATCCTTCGATTGCCCTGTATCCCACAGTTTGTCTTGGTGTAGGCCACGGTAGTGACAGCTGTTGGACCCTTACGGAATCCCCCACGTTCAGATACAGGTGTAGGCAATCATTTGCCGTGAACTGACTGTTATAACCAGGAGGGTCCGGTGTCCGAAGCAAGATCCTTTGCAGCTTGTAGCCCCCTAGAACCGAGTATCTACAAGAGATTCCATACCTCTCACCTACCTCAGCAGAGATCCTGTGTCCTTGGATAAGTCACTCGTAGAGTACCCCATCCGTTCCTAGGATACGATACCCTTTGGAATACTCCCGAGGGAGAAGTGCTACAACGGTGTATCCGTGCGCTTGCGGACTCTTTCGCACCCGTCAGTATACCCGGGTGATTCTTACACGCTCACGCTATCCCGACGCCATAGTGGTGAGGTTGAGAAATACCAACAAGAACTTCTGGCGCCGTTGTCGGGGAACGGTTGTCGAGAATCTACGAACCCGACTATCCTCGTATCTTTTGTTTTTCCTTTTTGTTTCTACCTCTACCCCCGTTATCCCAGGAAGGTTGTCCTTGTACACACTTTCCACCCATTATGAGTGAACCAATGGAATCATCCTTATGGAGGCGACCAGCCTCTTTGACAGCTTGTATGGTTCACCCATCCCTCATGAAGCTAGTTGAGAACAATTCCTTCTCGGGGAAAAGTCATGAAAATCCCTACTTGCATGTGAGAGACTTTGAACAACTGTGTTCCACCTAGGGTAAGACCGGGGCGACACAAGATGTTCTTAGGAGGAACTTGTTCCTGTTCTCCCTTTCTGGAGGAGTGAGAACTTGGTACCGTTGTTTTGGTCATGATCACCTCAATTGGGGAGCATTGAGAGCAGCTTTCTGCACCCGATTCGTTCCTCTGAGGTGTATCATTTCCTTAAGAATGATGATCAGTTTCAAACAAAGAGAGAAGGAATCCCTAGGCATGACATGGCATCATTTTGCCTCTATGGCTGAGTCTTGTCCAGTCCTTGATCTGCCAGACCCGGTGCTCCTACAGCACTTCCAGCTTGGTTTGCTAGAGGACAGTGGCATGAGGGTCGATGCCGTTTCGGGAGGTGCCTTTGTGCTCTTAGAGCCAGAGCGAGGGAAGGAAATTCTAGGAGAACTCTGAGATTTCAGCTCCCCGCCCGCCTTGAGTGACGAGGTAGCCAAATGTGGTAATGAAGAGTTGCCTAGATCCATCTTCGAGAGAGCCCGAGATTACATACCATCCTTCTCTACGCTCTAGTCGAAGATATCATTCTTGACTAGCAGGAATCTATGGGAAAGAGCACCTAGCGTGAGTTCTGCCGTTAGGTTCCCCTATCGTTTCTTCTCTTAAAAACCCGACCCTCGAGACTTAGTCTCGAAGGAAGGAGGAAAGGAGTGGTTAAAGAAGGGTAGTTGTTCTTGGCGAGAATGATTATCTCGACTTTGACTACAACTTTCCGGGAGAGGTTACGATGAATGTTTCGTGCTTCATGTCAAGGCTCAATCCGAGGTGCCGTCACACCAAAGGTCAGGCCAAGACACTGGCCCCGTGCTCACAAAATCTCTATACTTTCAGCCTTGGAAAGCACGATTTTATACCGATCCTGTTGAGCAACCTATCTCGTCATCATGAGCTCAGCTAGGACCGATGCCGATCAAGTTAAGTAGGCATAAATCTCATTCTTACACCTTAATTTGATTGATGCCCCGCGGGAGTGTGGTTGCATCTCTATCTTTTGCACTTCCATTGGAAGCTTGGGTTGGCTTACGTGTCATCCTCACACTAGTGAGGGTGAGAACCTTTGGCCACCTAAGGAGAGAATGAACTGGCAAGTTTGTTACTCTTGACTTATAGCTCGAATGTTCTTTCGACCCATGGAGTCTCACTCACTTGATCTGGGGTCCGAGCATTCTTGAGCCATGCTTCCAGAGGTGAAAGCTTCACTCTTAGAGCACTCTTGGCTATAGGCTGAATCTTGTGCTCATCTTCATCACCTTCGTCATCTCTCATCTGTAGTGCTATAACCTTGCTAGCTGCACGATCTTCCTAAGGTTACCCATCATAGTTCCCTTAGGATGGTTGCGAAGCTATCACCGCGACATCTTGAGCACAGCTTGCAGTGTATGTATGCACTAGCCATGCAGGAAGGAAATGGGTTCCATCACAAGAAACCTGCTGGGGGAACCATGAGTTAGAATAAGAAGGTACCTCGGAAAAAAGGGGACTGATCTAGCAAGAAGGGGCAACAACATCTCTCGACTCGGGTATGAGTCCAAGTGAACCCCCTATGTTGCGCTGTTAATGCGAGAAGAGGTTTAAGTAAAGCTAAAAAAGGGAGTGAAGGCATTTATGCCCAAAACCCTATCCTAGCTATTACTAAAGCCTCCGACCTCAAAATCTGCGAGACACCTGGCCTGAGACCTTGAGCCCCACTAGAACCCATAGGCCAAAGGGGAGGCCCAGCGGGGCCCATATGGGTTCGGCCGACCCATTAGGTCGGCCGACCCAATAAGGGCGCCGCCGCCTCTCCCCTTTCGCGTGTACCTCCCTGCATCCTCCAGAGACCTCCTCCTCGCCGCGTGATGGATTTTGAGCCGCGTAGAAACTCCATCTCCCCTGCTCCTTCCTCCTCACAGCCACCGCACCACCAGTCATGAGTAGCCGGGACACACAGCCTTGTCGGATGAAGGTCCCGTCCGCCTTCGAAGGGGGGAAGTCCTTCTTCTTCAGCGACCTAGGGAGAGACAAGTTGCATCCATGAGACGGATCTCAAGATGATATGATGACTCCGGAACGGGGGAGGAGGATGGGAAGCCCAACTAGAGACTCGATAGAGCCCCCAGCTAGGCGCGGCTCATCTTCACTCCCCACTTTTGCTGGTCATTGTTCCCGATTCACCGCCCTAGGAAAGAAACCAGCCCCTGGTTCAAGCAAGAAGGTGCTCTATGACGACTGGCCAGGCCCACCGCTGAAGCTCGGAGAGCGCTACGCAGGATCGCTCTTTAGCAAAGATGGTGAGCCTTTCTGCCACAAGTATGAGCAGGATGTTTGGGACGAGTTTCCGCAGCCCCATACCAGGTTTCGCATCTTTGGGGTGAGGACCCCGAAGGACAGCTGCGGAGTGCCCAAGCCATACCCACCGCGCTGGGAGACAGAACTCGAGGATATCCTGGATTCGTTACCTAATAGAAGGAGTCTCCAAACAAGCAAAGTGGCAGGTAGATTGGCAGATGTGTACCTCGAGTACAAGGCCTTGGTAAAGGTTGTGAAGAAGCAGCGGGAAGAGTATCAGCAGCTCAAGCATCTTCTTCTCGAGACCAGTGAGGAGATGGATGCTATGCTGCAGCGCCTGATCAAGGCAGAGGGTTTGGAAGCCCTCTTCGCAGAGTAGAGGGCTACGCCCACTTTTCATTTTCCATAGGCGCTTAGTTAGGTTTAGTTTATTTCCTTCCATATTTATTTCCCTTTCAATTTTTATTTCCATCATGTGTGTAAGCGCCTATTTCATTATGAACTTGAATAAAATAATCTGACTCCACCGGTCATATGACCCGGTCGAGTCACATGTGTGTTAGTTGCTCTTTGTTTTTGTTTGTCTTGAAGAACCGCACCCAGGTACAAGATAGTGTGGGGGAGAGCCGCACTCTCCAAACGCGAACGTGATGAATATTTGTACCCACGCTACACTCGCACAGCGCGTACGACCGCTCATGCTTAGAGAACCTGAACGGAGATGCACTCTTGCACATCATAGAAACCCAGTCCGGGCTGCATCAACAACCAGAACTGGTTTGCATCTCTACCTCATTTAACCATGATTCCTGAGTTCATTAAGCTCTTTTATAAAATCCTTTATAAACTAACTCAAGAAATCTATGGTGATGCTTACTCCGTACCTGTGGTTGACATGCATAAGTTTTATTCCTCGTTTATATTCTTGAGGCTTGTGAACAATATCTTCATAAGGACAACATGTTCATCTAAGTAGTTGACAAGTGAGATATGGCTTGATGACATGATCTTAGCTCTGAAGGTTTTAGTTATTGGGTTTATTTAAAAAAATGCTCTTGCAAGCTCCTCTTTGATATGTCTCAGTCCTACCAAAGCCATATGATGTGATTAGTTGAAAACCTTATACTCATAAGTGTTGACGCTCCTTAGCCTCACTACTAAGTTTGCACTTACGGTGACGGCACCAGGAATGCTTGAGGCACTCGCAAGCATCGCTACCGGGTTTACACCCCTAGTAACGGGGCTAGGGAACAACTTTGGTAAAACACACGATCACAGAAAGGTCCGCAAGCGCACGGATTACCGTTGTAGCCCTTCACCCGGTGGTATTCGGGTTATCGTATTTATATTTTCCCAATGGAGGCACTACGGCAAAGATAATCGAATAAACGGTGGAGATTAACAAGACTTGGTAAAGAGCTAGAGCTAGGGTAACGAATAAAGATATTCGGGGATAACTTGACACACACAAGGAAATCTTGATAAAGGGTTAGAGAGGACCTAGTGAGCTGGGAGGACAACGAGACGAGAAAGGATCCTAACAAAATCTATCTATTCTTGTCAACTCTAGGTAAAGAACTAAGGCAAAGGATAACCAAGGCAAGCTAAACTCAACAAGCTCTTCTAGTGCTGCAGGGGCATGCAAAGCCGCGCTCTAAGACTGGGATGAGAAGGGAGAACGACGCCGCGCTGAATCCTACCGGCCCGAACTAACGTGGTGGACTACAAAGCCCATCCGGAGCTGTCACCTCCTTAGGGTACCACAACTATTCCATTGAACGGGACACCAATCTAAGACTAAGGTAAGCTCTGAGCACCGCGCTCACAATGAACCAAAGAACCTTTCCCCGGATATCACGAAGGAAGGTCTCTCTCTCCCGTGAAACACCAGAGATCAAGCGAAGAACGACCACAACACTATAGGGTTCAAGAGAGCTATGCTAACCAAGACTAAACTAACTTTAGTCTAAACCAAGAATAAAGCTTCTAGAGCAAAGTAAAAGCTGAATGTAATTGACTCGAAAGGTAAGATAGAAAGATAACTTGAATTGTACTTGAGTCTAAACAAAGAAAGGATACAAGAGTAGTACCGGAACTCTGAAGAAGACTCCTCCGGAACCCGGAGACTAGCTCGTCTCGACTCTAACTCCCAAGCTACACTAATCCTACTCTAAGTGAACAAAAGAGAGAAATGGAGATGCTCCTGCGTTGTGTGTCTGATCTGGCGAGTGGGAGGTGGCTTTTATAGGCAAGGAAGGTCAGTGGAGCGCAGGGGGGCCACATGCCAGGTGCGGTCGGCCCTGGGATGTGCCGCCTCTCGCCTTGGACGCCCCTGATCACTGCTCCTGAGGCGGTTGTAGGTCGGCTCCTTGGGTCGGTTTCACCCGGCACGCGAGTTGATAGGTGCGGCCGGCTCACCTCCGTGTCGTGTGATGCACCGACTATGCTCAGGGACGCCTAGGATCGCCTCTGGATGACGGTTGCGGCGGTTGAGTGACCGGATAAGTGGACCCATTGATCCAAGTGATCCTAGCCTCCACCATTTGATCAAACCGACGTTTCCTTAGTGAACGTCGTTCGTCCAAGTTGTGCTCAAGGGAGAGGCGGTGCTTAGGACCAGGGACACGCCACGGGGCAGGGCCGGCCGTACCTGCAGGGCCGGCCGCACCTGCAAGGCCGGCCGTGCCTGGTGGTTCGGCCGTGCCTAGCACGTGTGGTGTGTTGGTCCCAAATTCTCCCAAAATGTGTACCTGCCTATGAAAATCACAACACAACTCGTGGAACTTTATTAGTACTAAAAATGTGCATGAAACTTGCCATATACTCCTCTCGAACCCGAGGTTTTGACGGTCGAATCTTTGTTGTAAGGACCGTCAACAAACTCCCCCAAGCTAAACGTTTGCTCGTCCTCGAGCAAAGCCTAGACTTGGCCTCGGCGGATCAGGAGTTGCATGATGTTACCACTCGGCAAGCACCTGTGCACAAACTCATGCTCTTCTTGCTATTTGAAAAGATTGGTACGAGAGAAACTTAGCCTTATCTTACCCGTGGGGCTTGTAGCTTTCCACCTTGCCTTCGGAGGTTGAAGAGTAGAATGGTTTTTGACTTTGCATCTCTCACTCTTCTTCTTTTCTGGATCCTATCTCGGAGTTTTTGAAAATTTTTCAAAGAAAGACAAGGTTCCTCGGATGGTTCCCTCGATCGCTCGAGTGGTATTTGTTACCTCACCAAAGGCTTTAAGAGAGCCTCAACTTCCTACTCTATGGCTTGTATGTGGAGCTTTGGGTAGGATAAGATGAGACTCACTTGTGCCACATGATGTTGTTGAGCCAAAAACCAGATCCAAGAAGAAACTAGTCATGCAACTTGATCGAGATGTGCAAGTGTGTGGAATATTTTTGTTTGTTTTTCTAAGTACTCCTTGCTTTGAGATTCTCCTCTTGCTTTTATTTTGGAGGGGGGTCATGCTTCATTTTTTTTCTATGCTCTTTGATTGGAGCACACATTTTTTTTCTATACTTCTTGAGCATATACTCTCTTTTTTTCAATGACCCCTCTCTCCTTTAGCAAGAGTACAAGAAGAGAAATCTCTTTGGAACTTTGGTGTATTTATTTTTGGTGGATGGATGGCATGTTTTGCGTAACTCCCGGTGTAGGAGTTAGCTTGTATATGTGGGTGTACGTGATCTCGATCATGGGAGCATGAAAAGATTCTACCAAGGGTCACAACAATTTGGCAAAACTCAATGGGTCACAAGCAAGCATATGTAGAAGGTTCATACTTTGAAATCGACATATGGCTTTGGTAGGTGATATGACCATAGAGGAACTTGTCTTGTTTTATTTTCAAAAGAAATCATCCGAGATTTTCACCATACTATGAGATAGAGCAAGATCAACATTGTCTCACCATAACATACTAGTCAACACCCTAGGTTTGGCCATAAGCATTTGCTTCCCACAAAGTTTTAACTTAGGCTTTTGTCTCAAAATATACCAACAAATTCAAATGCTCATAGAGGACAAGGTTGTACATTAGGTTCTTGCAAAGTTTTAACATAGCAACTATTCATCATTTCCAAAGTGAGGGTATAGACAAGATTTCAAGCACATGGTTGAAGCAAATATTTTTGTTGTTTTTCTTTTATTCAAATGTGATAAACAAGATGTTGAAAATTGGTTTGGATGGACATACCTTTCTTGATTGAAAGTGGGGTCTCCCCCAAGCTAATTTTTGGCTACCTGGTTGGCGTGTCTTCATTTTGGTGATGAGTTGAGCACTTGAAAGCTTGTAGTGGTTGGCTTGATGGATTTGTGGAAAATCATAGGTACGGCCGTACCACTAGGTTTGGCCAGCCCTACTATATTTGTCCCAAGCACTCGTGTCCCCTTCTGTAAACATCCTGCACAAAAAATTTGTCGAGGGGAGGTACGGTCGTACCTCTAGGTTCGGCCGTATCACCAAAAATCTCCAAAACTGCTTTTCTATGTCTTGTTTACTTAGTAATGCAATGGTGAAAACAAATTTGAAATTTAAATATGCTTGATGCACGAAATAAAATTGTTTGGAAGGGAAATATGAGATAAATACCGATTTACCTCTCGGTGAGGGCTCATGGTTTAGAGTCCGTGAGCGGGACTCCTCCGTTTGCTCAATTGATCTTGGATCCGTCCAGTCCCGGAGTGGAAGACTCAGACGATGCTCCCTTCATATGCCACACCCTCTTTGTTTTCTTCGGTGGTGGTGAAGTTGGTGAGGCTTTTGCGGGGGTGTTTTTGGTTTTCGTCTTCTTTTCCCCCTTAGCCTTGTTGATTGCCTTCGGCTTCTTAGGTTGGTGGCGCCCCTTGAATGCTTTTACCTTGGACTTGGTTGGGGCTACCTTCTCTTGGGGCCGTGGCTTCCTCCACCCCCTAGCTTCCTCGTCTTGCACTAGGTAACATTGCTCTTCCTTTGCTTGGAATGGGAATGTCATGTTTCTTCGCCCTATGCGGAATTGAATCCTTCCGGCTCCGACATCAATCCTTGCGTTGACATCTCTTAGGAATGGTCGCCCAAGAATAAGCGGCATTTCTTCTTGTGTGTCGAGGACCACGAAATCCGCAAAGATATATGAGCCTTTGACATTCACCAAGAGATTTTCCACTATGCCCTCTGGATATTTGATCGATGAGTCGGCAAGTTGGACTGTCATCATTGTCAGAGAAAGAGCAGGATATCCTAACTCCTCAAACATGGCCTTGGACATGAGGTTGATACTTGCACCAAGGTCGCAATGAGCATTCTTGATCTTTTGATAGTAGATCGTGCTTGTGATAGCCGGATATCCGTTATCTTTCTTGTGCAAGACTGGTGATTCCTCCCATGGGTCTTGGATTTGATGTATAAGCTTCCCTACATGGTTAGGTGCATACATCCTCCTAGATGGCTTACCCCATCTGGTGGATATAACGCTAACATTCTCTCGGGTAGGCTCGGGTTGCCCCGGGATTCCACCCGACTCAGAAGAAGGTAAAGAAGCAGCAAGCTGAGCAAGTTGTGTTTCTATCATTTTATTAAAGTTTAGCTGATTCTTCATAGCAGTAGTGAAGGATTCTATGGTGGAATTCAGATTTTCAAGAGCTTTATCATTGGCGGCTAACTTCTTGTTTAAATTTTCATTAATTCTAGCTTGGCCAAATACAAGATCTTTAATGGAGGGCTGATTATTGAAATTGTTAGAATAATTACCTCCATTTTGATTATTGAACGGGAAGTTAGGCCTCGAGTTCCACCCTTGATTGTTGTAATTGTTGTTGCTGTTGCGGAACCCGTTGTTGTTGCCATTGTTGATGAAGTTGGCTTCTTCCCTTGTTTCGGGACAATCATTTCCCGAATGACCCACATTACCGCAAACCTCGCACGTCATGCGAGCGTCCATGATCTTGGCGGTCTCCATGTTGTTAGGTACCTCCAATTTCTTCATGAGGAGGTCCATCTTGGCGGCGAGCATGTCGATTCCATCGACTTGGTGTACACCGCGGCTACGGGGTTGGAGACGATCTCCATCCCAACCTTGATTTGCCACCATCTTCTCGATCAATTCCTTGGCGGCGGGTACTTGTAGCGAGAAAAAGGCTCCTCCAGCGGCTGCATCTAGGTGCTGACGGGCGGTACGCTTGAGCCCGTGGTAGAAGGTTTGAATCAAGAACCACCCCTGCATGTCATGATGCGGGCACGCGGTGATGTACTCCTGGAAGCGTTCCCATGTTTACGGGATACTCTCATCATTCTGTTGCTGGAAACCCGAAATTCTAGCACGGAGGGCATTGGTTTTGCCCACCGGGAAGAACTTTGCGAGAAATGCCTTTGAGCACTTATCCCATGTGTTGATGGCATCTCACTCTGCATAAAACCATTGCTTCGCCTTCCCGAGCAATGAGAACGGGAATAGGTGAAGACGGATTGCATCATCCGTCACTCCACGGATAGTGAAAGTCCTGCACACCTCCAGGAAATGCTGGAGATGTGCATTGGCATCCTCATTCGGCTTGCCGCAGAACAGATTTGCTTGCACCATGTTGATCAATGCCGGCTTGAGTTCAAAGTTTCCGTCTCCCACCGTTGTGTTCGGTCCGGTAGGGACATTGGTGTTGGAGGGAGTGGAAAACTTGCAGATCGTCCTCTCGGCCATCGGTGCTGACGAGGTGCTGTCTACGGGATCGACGGTGTTCGTCTCTTGATTCGAGAGAAACTTCTGAGGAATGAGGACACGAGGTCGCACTCTCCTCACAAGTGACTCCGGATTGTCGTTAAAGTTGGACGGTAGGTCGAAACCGGTCATGCACTACTCTGTGTACACGAGAGTAGAGCAAGGGTAAACCCGCTTAAATAGTGGTTCACCGAACCTTGATAATTCTACCACTAAGTTTAAACGATATCAAATGCCTATTGCCTCCCCGGCAACGGTGCCAGAAATGCTTGTTGACACTCCTTAGCCTCACTACTAAGTTTGCACTTATGGTGACGGCGTCAGGAATGCTTGAGGCACTCGCAAGCGTCGCTACCGGGTTTACACCCCTAGTAACGGGGCTAGGGAACGTCTTTGGTAAAACACATGATCACAGAAAGGTCCGCAAGCGCACGAATTACCGTTGTAGCACTTCACCCGGTGGTATTCGGGTTATCGTATTTATATTTTCCCAAGGGAGGCACTACGGCAAAGATAATCGAATAAATGGTGGAGATTAACAAGACTTGGTAAAGAGCTATAGCGGGGGTAACGAATAAAGATATTCGGGGATAACTTGACACACACAAGGAGATCTTGATAAAGGGTTAGAGAGGACCTAGTGAGCTAGGAGGACAACGAGACGAGAAAGGATCCTAACACAATCTATCTATTCTTGTCAACTCTAGGTAAAGAACTAAGGCAAAGGATAAGAAAGACAAGCTAAACTCAACAAGCTATTCTAGTGCTGCAGGGGCATGCAAATCCGCGCTCTCAGATTGGGATGAGAAGGGAGAACGACGACGCGCTGAATCCTACCGGCCCGAACTAACGTGGTGGACTACAAAGCCCGTCCGGAGCTGTCACCTCCTTAGGGTACCACAACTATTCCGTTGAACGGGACACCAATCTAAGACTAAGGTAAGCTCTGAGCACCGCGCTCACAACGAACCAAAGAACCTTTCCCCGGATATCACGAAGGAAGGTCTCTCTCTCCCGTGAAACACCGGAGATCAAGCAAAGAACGACCACAACACTATAGGGTTCAAGAGAGCTATGCTAACCAAGACTAAACTAATTTTAGTCTAAACCAAGAATAAAGCTTCTAGAGCAAAGTAAAAGCTGAATGTAATTGACTCGAAAGGTAAGATAGAAAGATAACTTGAATTGTACATGAGTCTAAACAATTAAAGGATACAAGAGTAGTACTGGAACTCTGAAGAAGACTCCTCCGGAACCCCAAGACTAGCTCGACTCGACTCTAACTCCCAAGCTACACTAATCCTACTCTAAGTGAACAAAAGAGAGAAATGGAGATGCTCCTGCGTTGTGTGTCTGATCCAGCGAGTGGGAGGTGGCTTTTATAGGCAAGGAAGGTCGGTGGAGCGCAGGGGGGCCACATGCCAGGTGCGGCCGGCCCTGGGATGTGCCGCCTCTCGCCTTGGACGCCCCTGATCACTGCTCCTGAGGCGGTTGTAGGTCGGCTCCTTGGGTCGGTTTTGCCCGGCACGCGAGTTGATAGGTGCGGCCGGCTCACCTCCGTGCCGTGTGATGCACCGACTATGCTCAGGGACGCCTAGGATCGCCTCTGGATGACGGTTGCGGCGGTTGAGTGACCAGATAAGTGGACCCATTGATCCAAGTGATCCTAGCCTCCACCATTTGATCAAACCGACATTTCCTTAGTGAATCTCGTTCGTCCAAGTTGTGCTCGAGGGAGAGGCGGTGCTTAGGACCAGGGACACGCCACGAGGCAGGGCCGGTCGCACCAGGCAGGGCTGGCCGCACCTGCCAGGCCGGCCGCACCTGCAGGGCCGGCCGTGCCTGGTGGTTCAGCCGTGCCTAGCACGTGTGGTGTGTTGGTCCCAAATTCTCCCAAAATGTGTACCTGCCTATGAAAATCACAACACAACTCGTGGAACTTTATTAGTACTAAAAATGTGCATGAAACTTGCCATATACTCCTCTCGAACCTGAGGTTTTGACGGTCAAATCTTTGTTGTAAGGACCATCAATAATAAGCTGCTTGTTTTTGCATTGAGCTTTGTCAAACCCTATGACCCTAGTGAGAATTCTTTTCATGCTTTCATGATCAATATCCATATGCACGCCACCATTTCCCCCTTGCTATTCTTCCACTCTGGAAGATAGCACTGTATCAATTGTCCATCTACCTACATAAATGCTGCATCATATGCATTGATTTCTCTCTCCTTAAGTAATTTGTAAAAAGAGGCATGGCTATCAAAAAAAAAGGGGGACACATGAAGGTCCCTGCAGTTAAAAAAATGTGGGCACATGAAGGTCCACTAAAAAGGAGGATAGCCATGCTCTCATAAGACTTTTTATATATATGAGAGAGAGAATCATGCAATGGAGTCATTCATCTCATTCATCGAATGTGGTAATAACTAGCACCCATTAAGGGCCTAGTGTCCACCTTACCATGTCCACCACATTCTTACACGTGCACATCTTGATCTGATTGTATGACTTGATTTACTCTTTGGATCCATTTTTTGACTTTGCAATATATGTAATACGAGTATGTCTTACCATTCATATCCTACCCTGAGCTCCACATAAGCTTGTTAAAAATAGGATGGAAATTAAGGCGATCATTCCTAGGTGAGGACATCTACACATTGAGCGATCCGAGAGAATCAAAGAAGGAGGCAAAGCATGTTTTTCTTTAAAAAATCATTAAAAACCCCAAGTGCTTGCCATCTGATGACTAAGGGCTTCAATTCATGGTCGTTCTTCTTATCAACTACCCAAGATGGCATGGTAGCCATTCCACAAAGTTCACAAGAGCAAGGTATGACCTGGAATAATTCTTATGTTTGTTTCATACCTTTGGTTTAACCTGCTTAATCTCTTCCCTATTGCTCGGGACAAGCAAGGGTCAAGTGTGGGGGAGTTGTTGACGGCTATTAAGTACCTAATTTAAGGCAGTCAATCCCTGCATTTCATCATGAGAATCATGCATCCACAGTAGAATAGGGGTTTAAACTGACAATTTCCACAAGTGGTTGTATGAAGATGAATGCAGGTGTTTAGCATAAGAAATGAAGAGAAAGCACACCTCTATGATCCTAGCACTTCAGGCTCAGCCAATGAGGGGCTGCCATGCAAGCATCCCCTAGATCAATGACATCACCAATCCAAGAGAGAGAGCCTCGGCGAATCAGAGACCGCCACGCGTGCATCACATGGATCCTATGGCCCACCAGAGCGACTAAACTGCCTCAAACACACGTGTACACCGGGAACCAACCTCAGGACCCACCAAGCAGCCACTCAGAGAAAGCACAGGCCGAGGGGGCCACCTGGGGGTCGGCCGACCCCAGGATCGGCCGAACCGACCTTGGGTCGGTTGATCCTGGCCTTCCACGTGCTGGCTCCTGGTTGGCTCTTGGTCATATTCTGGGGGGTGCACGGGGTGTCCTCTCGCCGATGCCTTGGCCTATAAATAGAAGAGAAGGGGGTAAGAAGAGGACAACACACTTGAATGCAACTTCTCACCTTAGCCTCTTTCTCTTCTTCTCATTCCCTCTTGGTGGAGGTGAAACCTCATCCCACCATGAGTGTGAGTGTGAGGAGGATCTAGCTTAGGTGGTACTAGGTAGAGAGGGGAGTGTGTGGATGAGTAGAGGTGGGGTGTGATGACCCGTTCTTCATCCACCACCCCTTTGTATCTCGTGAGTGATGCCGTTCTTCATTTAGACTAAAGTAAGTATTTCGTTATATTCCAATTAGACTAAAGTCACATTCATACATGGGTGATATGTTCTAGTGTTCTTCATCTGTTCTTGATCATAGGCTTTATGTTCTAGTGGCATAACCCTGTTTGATCTTGCGGAGGAGTTACATAGTAGACTTATCCGTTTGTGTGACTTCTTGTCAATTAGAATATAGTGAGTCTCCTGCATATCTGAATTAGATCAAAGTGTCATTCATATCTCTTCATATCGTCTCAATTCTATGATGGGCAAGGTCTAGCCGTACTCGCGGGTTCGTCACTTCGTATTTATACGGAGTGCTATAGTGTTGCTACGGGACGTCAGACGTAGCCGTGCTATAGTAGTAGTCGGTAGTGTAGACGTGGTGTCTGGACTACAGGTTATCCTTCGATTGCCCTGTATCCCACGGTTTGTCTTGGAGTAGGCCACGGTAGTGACAGCCGTTGGACCCTTACGGAATCCCCCACGTTCGGATACAGGTGTAGGCAACCATTTGCCGTGAACCGACTGTTTTAGCTAGGAGGGTCCGGTGTCCGAAGCGAGATCCTTTGCAGCTTGTACCCCCTAGAACCGAGTACCTACAAGAGATTCCATACCTCTCACCTACCTCAGCAGAGATCCTGTGTCCTTAGATAAGTCGCTTGTAGAGTACCCCATTCGTTCCTAGGATACGATACCCTTTGGAATACTCCTGAGGGAGAAGTGCTACAACGGTGTATCCGTGCGCTTGCGAACTCGTTCGCACCAGTCAGTATACCCGGGTGATTCTTACACGCTCACGCAATCCCGGTGCCATAGTGGTGAGGTTAAGAAATACCAACAAGCCTCAATGCCAAGACCGAGCTGGGACGACCGTGGCGGCCAAGTCATGAGTGGGATTGGCGTGGAGGTCGCACCAAGTCCGCGGGGTTTGTAGTGGTTCACCACAAAACCACTGGGTTCCTTGGTTGAGCCACAAAGCCAAGACCGAAGACCGAAGCACACACGGCTACAACACTAGGTTGGTCTGACCGGTGTGCGTCGAGGGCTTCCGGAGACTTCAAAGCGAAGGACAGGTGTTGCTAAGCAAGGTGTGGTCGCTGGGCATCCGTCCAATGGTGCTACGACAAGAATTCCCAAAGTGCCCTTCGGGGGTGTGTATCTTACTATTATGTAATAAGGGTAGTTTTGTCTTTTGGTTGCCTCCATATAAACTTGGTAGAGAGAGGATGGCAGCCATCTCTTGGAACCCTAGTTCATTTGCTCCTTAGTTTTCCCCTTTCTTCTTCCTTCTCTAGGGCTAGCTAGTGCTTCATGCAAATCTTCAAGTGAGTAGGATGATGGGAGGTCGCTAGCCTCTTTGTAAAGAATCTTTCCTCGTGGAGAATGAAAGGTTTGGAGTTCATCCTTGTGCCCCCTTGTGATTTGCTTGTGGATCCCGTTTTTCTTTTTTGGTGATTTTCGGTGCCTTTTTGGTGGATTTTCTTGGGAAGGTTTTGGAGGCGTTTCTTTGCAAGATTTGAGTTGGGAATCACACATGAGGTTGGTGTGCCTCTTTTCTTGGTGATCTTGCCTCTTAAATCCCGTGGGAAGGCCTTTGATTTTGGTGGATTTCGTGTTCTTGGTGTTCTTGAGGTAGAGGGCCAAGATTTGCGATTCCTCCTTTTCTAGAGAGATTTTGGGGCTTGAGATTCGAGCTAGAGATCACCCATGAGGTGTTCAAACCTGCCCCAAAGTTTCTCTTGAAACCAGGGAGCGAATCGGGAGATCAGGAGGCTTGATTCTTGGAGTTGAACCGCGGGGGGAGTTCATCCCGAGCTGCCTAGGTGTGACCGGTCTGACCGGTGCTCTGCACCAGTCTGACTTGTGCTGCCCTTGTGGGTGTTTGGCTCGGGTGAATAGTTGGTTCAGTTGGTGGTCCCTGTGAGTTCTCTTGGGTCAGTTCTTAGCTAGAATTGTGTGGAGCTTCTTATTTTCCTCAGTTCATGTTCTTGAGGTGGTTTTTGTTCTAGGGCCTAGCAGAGTCTTTGAAGCTGTCTGGAACTTTTTCTGTGTGGTTGTTGTGCCATCAGTCTGAACGGTGCAGCTGACTGGCCTGACCGGCGTCACCGGTCTAACCGGCGCGCACCATTGGTCTGACCGGTGCAACACAGGCAGCAAGCCTTGCAGTTTTATACTGCGTGTTGTGTGAGGTTGCTTAGGTTGGAAGTGTGGTTTGCTCCTAGGATCAGTAGCACTCCAATGGCTACGTGATTTTGGCATACTTAAGGAGTTTGTGGTGGAAGTGATTTTGGGTTCCGGTCGTGTTCATCTTGTTGGAAAAGTCATCTCCTTCGAGAATAATTTTTATCGGCTCCCATTCACTCACCCCCTCTCTGGTCGCCCAATCCAGTCCTTCAGGTGGGCAACGAGATGACCCACAGCTACAAATTGGTTCCATTTCTAGGGGCATTTCACCCTCCCATGGAAATGGGTGGGTCATCCCGTCGCCCGCCCATGGAAACACTCCTTCAGGGGCGAGTGATGGTGTGACCCATCTCTGGAAATGGGCGACAAAAGCGACATGGGAGCTTTTTCCTCCTCCCAACAACACAGTGGTGCCCGACAGCTTCCTCGGGGAGGTGCTTCCTGAAAACCGCAATAATTGAAAAAGGTATGGGAAGGCTTTCAACTTGGTTTCCTTGTACTTGGAGGTTAAAGGAGAGGTAATTTTATGCTCATTTCTTTGTCTCGTTGAAGCTTATTGCATAGGTTTTAGGTTCAATGGAGGTGTGTATAAATGTAGTTCCCAAGGTGTGGATTAGACTCATTGGACCTCATTTACCTCAAACATTTGGATGAAGTTTGGTTAGTTAGGTAGGAAAGCAAGATTATCTAGTCAATTGAGCTCAACTTTGTTGTTTTAGCCTCTTTCATGAATGATGAATTTCCCGTGTCTATGGAGGAGAGAGAAGATTTGGTTTTTCTATAATGACTCATGAATGATATATAAGTTTAATGAAATTTCCAAGAATTATATATTTTATTTGTTTATTTGCCATAAATATATATTCTTGAAAATTAAAAATAAGCATCTTAGTACATATAAATATAATTATTCAAAAATCATATAATATATTTGAAATTAACACGACAACTCTTATTAAAAGTAATTAAATTTATTATTGGGAATAACAAGTAATACTAGACTAAAATAAATATGGATTTTTTATATAAGTACTTTTAATTATTTAGATGATGTACATCATTGTAAATAATAATTAGTCATAAAAATTAGTTTTAGATGATTTCATGAGTATTTTATTCTACACGGATAGGAATAGTGTCAGATATTCCATGAGTTGGTCGAATACGAATAGAGAAAAATTTTGAAATCGAACTCACATACAACCACTTGACATATATTCATATTAAAAATGAATATGGATACAAATATACATATTAACTTTTTTGATAGATATGGATATGTATAATTTGAATTTTCATACATCCATATCCATCGCTACCACCCATTATCGAGTAGTTGTTTCTTTTTTTATCTATATAACCTATATAGAGATGCACTCCACTAAGAGTCATTCATTCTATTTCTCTTAACATGCAAGCTATCCACGTCACCTTCCACTAAGGCCATCTATTTATGTCTTCCACATATTTTCTATGACTAAATAAATGAATCAATCTCTCAACATAATAAACATATTTTTCATGTATAATGTCATTTGAAAAAAATGTTACCATACAATCACCATACCATAGTGTTTTTACTTCAAAAAATGTCATCTTCAAATTATTATTAAAAAAATTCTGCAGCAATGCGCGGGGTATTACCTAGTTATTATCTATATAAGTTATATAGAAGTACCCCACTACAAATTCTCTCAAATCTCAGTGAGCCACATCAGGATGTAGCTTCATCCCCCCACTCGTCGTCCACTCGCCTCCCTGCTACACCGCCCCCTCGCCTTCTCCACCTGTCGTGCCTCCTGCTACATTAATTGCATCTAGTGGATCAGTTTTTTTTTAAAAAAAGATTAACTCTACTATTCACTTCTATGTTCTGCAGGTTCCATTTTATGGACTGTTGAATCGGCTTCCTCGAACCCGTCTCCATCAATCCCAATCCCAGCAATCAAGTACGTGAATTGTGGTCAGTTTCCATCTGTTCCTTCCTATGTGCATTCAAGGTTCAAGCCTAATGGTAATGCCGCCATAACGTGTCTATATTACTGGTCCTCAAACCCTGGCCCTCCTTCTCTTTAACTCACTACAGGTCTATAAAAATGAGATGCACTTAGTATCGTGAAGTGTGAACCCATTTGATCCTTCACATCATGATCTCCACAAAAGGGTATAGCCGAATCGCGGTAAGTACTGTCGCTACCTGTCAGTGTTTTAACCCGGCAACCTACCAAGGGGAGTACCCGAGGTAGACGTTTGTGGCCTCGCCGAGATCGGGAACTCGAAGGAGAGACACGTGGCACACAATTTAGACAGGTTCGGGCCGCGAGGTGCGTAATACCCTACGTCCTGTATGCTGCGTAGCTCTGGATTGATTGGGTGTGTTTACAAGATGATGCGGATGAGAGATAGGGGTCCCTGCCTCGCCTTATATAGTCCGAGAGGTAGGGTTACAAGTCGGTTTGATAAGGAGAGTACTACTCGTACACGGCTAGGAGTACTCTACATGGATCCGGACATGTCTGGCTTCCTAACCGAGTACTAATCCTCCGTATGCCTTGTGCTTCACGCCATCTGGTGCCGTGCAGCCCAAGTCGAGTAGTCCCAGGGGCCCACGCAGTAGTCGGTCCTGGTACCCACCTGAGTAGTGGGCCCAGGGATGTCCGTACGACAAGCCCCCGAGTACTTTGTAGTCGAGCAGGATGTCTTCGAGTAGTCTTGATGGCCTTGGCGAGTAGTCCTTGAGCGTCCCCGAGTTCCACAAGCCGAAAGTCCTCAAGAATGCTTGAATCATCCCTAGGATGGAAGGTACTCCAGCTGATCTTTGAGTAGTCTTGAAGTCTTCTCGAGTAGTCCCCAAGCGTCCCCGAGTGCTTCACTCGAAGGTCTTCAATAGTACTCGTGTTGTCTTGATGAAAAAACCATATGGAAAATGCGATTCGGAGAATCGCATTCCATATGGAATGTAGCCCCCGAGCCTTAGGTCGAATCGTAGATTCAAGCTGAGGGTCAATCTGAAGTTCTGCCAATCTTATCCCGAAAAATCCGGAGAAAAAACCGAAGGACACGTGGCATGGAGCCCCCGAGCCTTGAGTCGAGTACTTTCTCTCGAATTGAAGGGTCATCTTGACTGTAGAATGTGTCCTGAGCATGATCTTGATCTGGTGTAGCCCACTGAATCCATGGAATGTAGTCGAGCCCCCGAGACTGAGAGCATCGAGTACTAGAATACGAAGGGTCAGCCCGCCGCCGCTGAGTCAGCCGCCCCGAACTTATCCGCCCGTTCGGAACTTGGCCGCCTGGTGGCTTATAAATAGCAGACGAACCCCTTGGGGTTTTTTCACTCCCAGCGGTTGCATTCCTCTGCAGTTAGATCTAAGTCACTGCCCTCCTGCACCCCTGCTGCCACCGCCGCCGCAAAGTAGATTAGATCTATTTTCGCTCCGCCGCCATAGTCCGCCCTCCTCCGCAGCCCTCGAGCGAATGTGAGTGAAGACGCTCGTGACTCGAAGGATGAAGGGGTCCCCAGCGAAGAGCACCAAGACCGGCGCGTTGAAGAAAAGGAGCCGTGATGAGGCCGGGGATGCCGGCCAGTCATCGTCGTCGCCGCCCCCCTCCCCTCATCCCAATCCGGTGAAGGAGTGGAAGAAGGCGAAGCTGAAGACCGAGGACCTCCTCGCCCTGGTCAACAGCGGATTCCTCCGGGAGAAGGAAATGGATCTATGACGCACCGCTACTGGAGATCCGGACCCGATGGAGAAGAACCCGGATGAGATTCTGATGTTCGCGCGGTTCATGGAGCGCGGACTCGCGCTGCCGGCGAGTGACTTCTTCAAGGGGATCTTCGGTACTACGGCATCGAGTACCTCGACCTCAACCCCAATGGTATCTTTCATGTCTCCATCTTCGTACATTTCTGCGAGGCATTTGTGGGGATCGAGCCCCACTGGATCTTGTTCCGGAAGTTCTTCTGGGTGAAGCCGCAGCCGAGTACAGACGACCCGCAAGTAGTAGGAGGCACCGGGATAAAGATGTGTGAAGACGCCGCCGGGCAGTACTTGTCGTACAAGCTGATCGACTCCAACCAGGATTGGAAGGCGAAGTGGTTCTACATCAGCAACCACCACCCCGAGCTGCCGAAGCCCAGCGGGCGACAACCGAAGCATGCACCATGGTGGAACACGGAACCCACCATGCAAG
Source organism: Cenchrus fungigraminus (assembly GCA_036936925.1). Lineage (NCBI taxonomy): Eukaryota > Viridiplantae > Streptophyta > Magnoliopsida > Poales > Poaceae > Cenchrus > Cenchrus fungigraminus. The sequence continues at coordinate 96,602,017 of CM072770.1, forward strand.
AGGGTCTTCAGCTTCCTCCATTGCTGAAGAAGATCAAGGCCTTGAGGGAGGCCGGACTGAGGGCCGAGCATGTGGCCTTCAGCTTTATGAAGAGAAGGGTGCAGCCGCTGATGGCGCGAGATACTCTCAGCTACCAGTACACTGGCGACAGAGATACTTCCCGGATGCCCGGTGAAGAAATTGAAGATGATGTCATCATCGAGAGGCTGGGCAAAATCTTCAAAGACATGCCCCCTACACACCGTGCCCCATGCCGGAGTACTCCGCGGCACGGCCGCCGAATCAGGTTAGTAGTCATGGCCAGAGCCCCCGAGTACTAATTTGCTTGTGTAGTCGTACTTATGCTTTGCTTGTAGGACGATGTGAAGAAGTACATCTCCATCCCGCCCTCCCCCCCACAGCTTGAGGAACAAACACAGGGGAAGGCGGAATCCAAGGCGAAGGAGCGCCGCGAAGTTGGCGAAGGTGACGATGCTGTTGTCATTGAAGACATCTCTGATGACGAGGATGAGGAGACGCTGCAGCAGCGGTTCCAGCTCCGCTCGAGGTTCAGCTGAGCTGGAATGCCGCACATTTCGGTGATCGAGAAGCCGTCCAGCCTGGATGCGAGCTTGCCGGTGCCGCCCAGGAAGCCCCGCAACGTGGCGCACAAATGCACCGTAAAGAAATTGAAGTTGTCAGAGGCCACGAGACAAGAGGTGAGTACCGTGACTGGAGTAGTCAAGTACTAACGATGAGTAGTCTGTTGCTGACTGCATGACTTGTATTGTTGCAGGACATCCCCTCCTCGGACCCTGCTGACCAGGACGAGGGAGATGTCTGGGAGACTGTGGGGGCGACGGCTGAGAGAAGTACTAGCCCGCCTCTGGCTACTGAAGATGTTGTGCCAGAAGGGGCACAGGAACAAACCGGCATTGTGGAGCTGCAGCTGTCGGTCGAAGAGGTACAAGGCCCTCCTCCAGCTGCGGCCGTGGCCGTTGGGCAGCCAGAGGAGAGAGTAGAGGAGCCTCCTGTCGAGGCGGGAGCCACCGGCGAGCCTGGCATTGTAGATATTGCCAGGCTCCTAGGCGCCCCGATCATCACTATGGTGCGGTCAACTCTGTAAGTTTCCAGAACTCTTGAGTAGTCGTGTAGTCGTCAAGCTCGTGTTGCTGATTGAAGACTTCATGATGCAGGAAATCCACGGACTTGTCGTGGGATGGGGAGACTAGTACTCCTGCCGATGGTGAAGACCGCTCGGTGGAGGTACGAGAACCCACACCGCCACCACATGCCGACGTCGCGGCAGGGTCGAGGCTTGAAGAAGCTACCCTGGTGGAAGGTACGTATCCTATCACCACGAGTACTTATTGTAGAGAGTAGTCATAGCTGTCGCTGACAATTGAGCTAATCTTGGCAGGGACACAAGCTGACGGAGCAGCGACCCCTGTGGCAGTAGCCATGGAGGCGGCTACAGCTGAGGCAATGACTGCAGAGCCAGTTGCCGAGCCGACGACAGCGACAGCCCCCGAGCCAGCGACTTCAGCCTCCGGGCCGGCAACTTCGACAGCCCCCGAGCCAAGCACGGAAGCACGGGTTGACCCGCAACCTGAAGCGGGGTCTGAGGTCATCGTCTGTGAGGTGATGATAGAAGACGCTGCACCGCTCCGCTCGGCACCCATGCCAGAGATTGGGACCTCGAGCCGCGGGGGTCTCGAGTTGCGGGATGATGATCTGATTGACCCGGCCTTCGTGTCTCTGAGCATGGAGTCGTGGCGCCGTACGGAGAACTGGATCAAGGTACGTGTGAGTACCCTGGGTTGTCTTGCCTTATTGAGTACTGATTACTGATTGACCGTTGTGTCTTGCGCAAGGCCTGGTGGAGAGATCCCGCCAGAAGACCGACCTTCTGAAGGGATATGGTGACATAGTCCTGCGCGCCGAAGCATTGGAAAAGGAGCTGGACAAGTCGAAGAAACACTCAGTGCTGCTCCAGTCCAAGCTTGATGGCGCTTTTGCCCAGTACCACAATGAGGTACAAGAGATGCAGGTGAAGAGGGACGAGTTGATCAAGAAGAACAAGACTCTGCGCCAGAAGAACAAAGGTATGCCATCTGTCGTGACCACCGAGTACTTATTGCAAAGCTTGTGAGTAATCTGACGCTGTGACAAGTTGTCTGCAGATCTTGAGGCGAGGGTCGACCAGCTGAAGGCTTCCGAGATGGACCTTAAGAACATTGTGTACCAGGATACCGATAAGAGAGAGGTACTTGAGTACAAGTACTCACAGTTGCGCCATGAGTGTATCAAGCACATGGAGCTCCGTGAAGCCTCAGATCTTGACCTTGTACGCTGTTATAAATCTCTGCAGAAGCTCAATGAAGACTGCGAGAAGCTGCAGGCACAACTGAAAGAGCTGGAAGAAGCCGCGCTGCCCATAGCAAGGCTACTGGTCCCACATCCGGGCGGGCCCAAGATAGCGCCTCTGGTAGACAGGCTGAAGGAAGCTCCTGGGCGCTTGGCGATGTACGTCAAGCATTTGGCGAAGTTGATACCGAACCAGGTGCTCGCCTTCATGAAGTCGTACTTCCCGAAGGCACCAGTGGACGTGGTAGCCGGGGGTCTTGCGGCGAACTGCACGGATGAGCAGTACAAGACCCTTCTAGAGGAGATGGCGCCTATCGCGGAGCAAGACGCAGACAAGCTGAACCTCCAGTAGATTTACCTGTAGAGGTAGCTAATGTACAGAGTAGTTGATGTAAGACAAACGAAGTAGTTAGAAACTTGTTTGAAATATCAATGAAGTTTGTCCACTTTTTATGCTGTAATGAGTACTCGTTGCCGCCACTTGCAGCGAAGTGTGCGGAGTACCAAGCCGTGGGAGAGGTGATGAGTAGTGGTACTCAGTAGGATCTGCCTAGTTAGAAGGCACAGTAAATAAGTTGAGTAGAACCAAACTTTATTACTGATGAATAAGTACATCTGGATGGTCAGGGCCGTTACAAATGAGAAGTCACCAGGACCCGTAGGCCACCTACGGCTAAGTGATTGCTAGGGCCCTTGGACTGCTTACAGCTGTAGATCCGTTAGTAGCCGTATAGGCTGGATCTTAGGGAGTACATGGTCCGTAGACCGCCGCTAAAGCCCTTGTGCTATGTGCGGCCCAGGATCCGTTAGTAGCCGTTAACAATGGATCCTGGATAGAAGTAGTGTGTAGACTAGTGCTAGGACTGAGAGGCCGCTTACAGCAAGGAGTCCGTGAGTAGCTGTATAGGCTGGACTCGTAGATGAGTAGTCGAGCGACTACGCGTAGAAGTGACACAGCTGGTCGACGTTCCACGAGTTGCTGATGTCATCGCCTTCAAGTGTTTGGAGGCGATATGAGCCTGGTCTGGTCACTTTGGAGACTGAGAAGGGACCTTCCCATGGCGAGCTGAGCTTGTGTAGTACGTCTGTGTTCTGGATGCGACAGAGGACTAGATCACCGATGTTGAAGGATCGTTCCTTGACGTTGCGATCATGGTAGCGTCGGATACCATCTAGGTACCTTGCTGATTGGACGAGGGCAGCACAGCGGGCTTCTTCGAGGCTGTTGATATCAACCCGTCGACTGTCTTCTGAGATGCCTTTGTCGTATTGTTCTACTGCCGGGGATTCCCACATCACGTCGGCGGGTAGAATAGCTTTGGAGACGTAGACCAGGAAGTAGGGCGATTGCCCTGTTGGCTTGGTAGGTTGAGTATGAAGCCCCCAGAGTGCATTGGGTAGTTCCTTGATCCACTTGCCTCCTTTGGTGTTAGCTGCATCATGCAATCGCTTCTTGAGGGTGTCGAGTACCATCCCGTTGGCGCGCTCCACCTGGCCGTTAGCGCGCGGGTGGGTGACTGAGACATATCGGACGTCGATCCCGCTGTTCTCACAGTACTCCCAGAACTGGTGGTTGTTGAAGTTGGAACCCAAGTCTGTGATGATGCGATGGGGTAGCCCGTAGCAATGCACGAGTTCATCCAAGAAGCCGAGTAATCTGTCGGCCATTGGGCAGGTAACCGGCTTGACTTTGATCCACTTGGTGAACTTGTCGATGGCCACCAAGACTCTGTTGAATCCACCTGGCACAGTTGGCAGAGGCCCAATCATGTCGAGCCCCCAGCAGGCAAAGGGCCAGGTCGGTGGTATGGTGACTAGCTTGTAGGCTGGGACGTGTTGCTGCTTGGCGAAGAATTGGCACCCTTAGCACCTTCTAATGAGTTCTTCAGCGTCAGCCAGAGCTGTGGGCCAGTAGAAGGCTTGTCGGAAGGCTTTGCTCACCAGCGTGTGAGAGGATGCGTGGTAGCCGCAGACACCCTTGTGGATTTCCTCCAAGATATCCTTGCCTTCTTCCCGGGGTATGCACTTCATGAGTACTCCAGAAGTGGCACCCCGCCTGTAGAGCTTGTCTCCGACTAGTACGTAGGTCTTGGCTCGGCGGACGAGTTGTTCGGCCTCATTCTTGTCGGAAGGAACCTTCTGCTCGCGGATGTAGTCGATGAAGGGTTGTCTCCAGTCCACGTCTATCATCATGACCTCCTGACTGGGCTATGCTGGCCCAGAGTTAGTGGTCATTAGCACCGGCTCTGGGATGGATGGTGCGTGAAGCTCGTGGACGAAGACTCCGACAGGTACTTGAGCGTGAGTAGAACCAAGCTTCGACAGGATGTCCGCTGCAACGTTGTTGTCGCGGACGACGTGGTGGAACTCGAGACCATAGAATTGGTTCTCGAGCTTGCGGACTTCCAGACAGTAGGCGTCCATGTTCTCCTTGTTGTGGTCCCAAGACTTGTTGACTTGGTTGATGACCACTGCGGAGTCGCCGTAGACTAGTAGTCGCTTGATGCCCAGTGAAATTGCGAGGTGGAGCCCATGCAACAGGGCTTCGTACTCGGCTTCGTTGTTTGAGACCTTCCAGAAGATCTGCAGGACGTACTTGAGTTGTTCGCCCTTTGGAGAAATCAGGAATACCCCTGCACCTACGCCCTCGAGCTTGAGTGAGCTGTCGAAGTACATCACCCAATGCTCTGGTCGCTCTGTTTGAGTTGGTAGCTGATTCTCCCGCCATTCTGCCATGAAGTCGACTAGTGCTTGAGACTTGATAGCGGTGCGTGGCTTTAAGTCGATGTTGAGGGCGCCCAGCTCGACCGCCCATTTGGAGATTCTTCCAGTAGCATCTTGATTATGGAGTATGTCACCGAGCGGGTAGTCAGTGATGACAATGATCGAGTACTCCTGGAAGTAGTGTCGTAGCTTCCGCGAGGTGGTGAGTACTGTGTAGAGTAGCTTCTAGATCGGTTGATATCGTGCCTTGGACTCGGACAGGACTCGCTGACGAAGTAGACTGGTCGCTGGACTAGGTAGGCATGGCCTTCTTCCTGCCGCTCGACGACGATGGCAGTACTGACCACGTGAGTAGTCGCAGCGAGGTAGAGCAGTAGCTGCTCCTGTTTGCGAGGAGCCGTGAGAACCGGTGGCTTGGACAGAAAATCCTTAAGCTGCGTCAAAGCTTGATCAACCTCCGCGGTCCATACGAACTTCTCTTGGTGCTTGAGTAGCTTGAAGAAGGGTAGTCCCCGTTCTCCGAGCTTCGAGATAAATCTGTTCAGGGCCGCCATACACCCGGTCAGCTTCTGTACATCCTTGATGCAGGTTGGAGCTTTCATATTGGTGATGGCGGAGATCTTCACGGGATTGGCTTCGATGCCGCGATGGCTGATGATGAAGCCGAGTAGTTTCCCCGAGGGTACGCCGAAGACGCACTTGTTGGGGTTGAGCTTCCACTGGTACTCTCGCAGAGATGCGAAGGTCTCTTCAAGATCGGCGATGAGCGTATCGGAGTTTCTGGTCTTGACGACCACGTCATCCACATAGGCTTCGACGTTCTTGTTGAGCTGCTTCTTGAAGCAAGCCTGGATAGCTCGTTGGTAAGTAGCGCCGGCGTTCTTCAACCCGAATGACATTGTCGTGTAGCAGTAGGCGCCGAATGGGGTGATGAACACGGTCTTCTCCTGGTCTTCTTCCTTGATAGCGATCAGGTGGTACCCGGAGTAGCAGTCGAGGAAGCAGAGCAGGTCGCAGCCCGTCGTGGAGTCGATGACTTGATCAATCCGCCGCAACCCGAAGGGGTCCTTGGGGCAGTGCTTGTTGAGATCGGTGTAGTCGATGCACATCCTCCACTCGTTCGTGTTCTTCTTGCGAACGAGGACGGGGTTGGCTAGCCACTCAGGATGGAAAACTTCTTGGATGAAGCCGGCCGCGAGTAGTTTGGTGAGTTCCTTCTTGATGGCATCCCGTCGATCGTCGGCAAAACGGCGGAGGTGTTGTCGCTTGGGGGTGGCTTTAGGATCGACGTTGAGTGAATGCTCGATCAGCCTCCTGGGCACACCTGGCATGTCCGCTGGCTTCCACGCGAAGATGTCTCGGTTAGCCCGAAGGAAGCTGACGAGCGCGTCTTCCTATTTAGGGTCGAGCCCCACACCGATCATGGTAGTCTTGCTACTGTCGCCGGTCCCAAGGTCGATGGCGTTCACCTGAACTTCCTCTGTTGGCTGAGGTTTGTTGGAGGTGTCGGTTTTCTCAGGTATCTCGAGTTCGGTTGGTGCAATCTTCTTGGATGCAGCGAAGATCTCCATCATTGCGTTGGGTACTTGATTGGTTGCTGCGAGTTCCACGGCTTCGGTGTCGCAGTCGTAGGAAATCTTCAAGTCCCCTTGCAGCGTGAGTACTCCAGTAGGACTTGGCATTTTGAGTACCAAGTAGGTGTAGTGAGGGACCGCCATGAACTTGGCGATGGCTGGTCTGCCGAGGATGGCATGGTAGGAGGTTTCAAAGTCCGCAACCTCAAACTTGATGTACTCGGTGCGGTAATTCTCCCTTGTCGTCCCGAAGGTAACTGGCAGAACCACTGAGCCGAGTGGTATAGTCGCATTGCCTGGGACGATGCCATAGAAAGGTGACGTGCTCTTGGTGGCCTTGAGTGCTCGCCGGAGTTGGTAGCACTGATCGGTTGTATGATTGCCGTCCAGATGCCACGGGCACTTCTCTTTGAGCAAATCTCTGAAGCTGCCGGAGGTCTTTTTGGAACTGTCCTTCACAGGACGCTGTATAGCCGCGACTGTGTTGTCTAGCTTGTGCTTGCGGTTAGGACCCGAGTAGTTGTTGTTGTTGCGACTCCCTTGATCCTTGTTGTTGTTGTTGTTGTTGCCACCCGTGTTGTTTTTGCTCTTGCCGCGAATGGAATCGTACTTAGCGTTCGCCTTGTCCTCTTCGTCGGCCCATGAGGTGATCATGTCTTTGAGCTTTGTGATGGATCTTGGGCAACGGCGACTGAAGTCTTCGAAGGTGCGACGGTGGTAGAGACCGTCTTGGAAGAGGTCGATGACTTCTTTGTCGGTGACGTTGACTACGGTCGCACGCTTGTCAAAAAAGCGGTGCATGTACTGGCGGAGAGTCTCGCCTTGCTCCTGCTTGACCATCGCCAGATCCATGCGAGTACCCAAGCGTCCCATGGCGCCCACAAAATTGCTGGTGAACTGGGCCTTTAGCTGGTCCCACTTGTCGATCGAGTTCTTGTCGAGCGACTCGAGCCATGTAAGTGGTGCCTGATCCAGACAGAAGGGGAAGTAGAGGCACTTGGTGTCGTTGTTGCCACCAGCGTTTTCGATGGCCAGGGCATAGCACCTGAGCCACTGAACTGGGTTTTGCTTCGCGTCGTACTTGGTGATCCCAAGAGGTTTAAATTTCTCGGGGAGAAGCAGATCGCGAAGTCGTGCAGAGTAGGCGGGGAAGCCGTCGCTGTCGCTGACTTCGGTAGTCTTCTTGGCACAGCGGATCTCGTCGATCCTGTGGCGGGCATTGAGCCACCACGCGCGTTGCCGGTGGCGTGGCTATTCGCGTGGCCTCGGCCTCCGCGATAACCACCGCCGCCGCCATGAGAGGAGCTGCCGCTGCTGCCACCGCCACCACCACCGCCGCCGCTTGTACCACCCTGCGAAGGTGCTCCCGCAGAGGCTCTAGAGCGATTGGGGGTTGGCTGGTGTTCGCCACGGACGCGGTTGCGTCCGACTTCTGCTGGGGTGCGGCTGCGACTAGTGGCTTCATGATTCCGGACTCCGGCGGTCCTGTTGTTGACCCGCATGAAGTAAGTGTCCTCAGCAAGTTTGGTGATGAGTTCGCCTGCGCGATGCCCCTGAGCTGTTCGAGCTATCGTGGTGATAGACATGAGGCATTGCTCAGGGGTTGTGTGGTCCCGGTTGGCGACTTGGTCCAGAGCCTCGTTGAGGTTCCGGATGGGAAGAGCTTCTCGGAGCCGCTTGCGTCGATCTGCTCGCTTTCTGTTGCGTTCGCGTCGGGCGTTCTTGGCATCAGTAGTCTCATCTGTGGGTGCGTTGGCTGAATCTTCGTCCTCTGAGATGTCGTCAAGGTACCGATCAACTCGGTTTTCTGAGGTTCCAGCTTCCCCGGTTGCCATGAATACCTCACGGTCAGGCGTGCAGAGTCCGGAGTCGGTAGTCGCCACCTCAGTTGGCGTGTGATCCTCCTCGTTCGGAGTCAGCGGTGTCCCCTCCTGGAAGGGGAGTGCCTCGAGGTAGGTGATAATGTAGCACCAGAGAAAAAACCGAAGGACACGTGGCACGGAGTCCCCGAGCCTTGAGTCGAGTACTTTCTCTCGAATTGAAGGGTCATCTTGAATGTAGAATGTGTCCTGAGCGTGATCTTGATCTGGTGTAGCCCACTGAATCCATCGAATGTAGTCGAGCCCCTGAGACTGATAGCATCGAGTACTAGAATACGAAGGGTCAGCCCACCGCCGCTGAGTCAGCCGCCCCGAACTTATCCGCCCGTTCAGAACTTGGCCGCCTGGTGGCTTATAAATAGCAGATGAACACCTTAGGGTTTTTTCACTCCCAGCGGTTGCATTCCTCTGCAGTTAGATCTAAGTCATTGCCCTCCTGCACCCCTGCTGCCGCCGCCGCCGCAAAGTAGATTAGATCTACGTTCGCTCCACCGCCATAGTCCGCCCTCCTCCGCAGCCCCCGAGCGAATGCGAGTGAAGACGCTCGTGACTCGAAGGATGAAGGGGTCCCCAGCGAAGAGCACCAAGACCGGCACGTCGAAGAAAAGGAGCCGTGATGAGGCCGGGGATGCCGGACAGTCGTCGTCGTCGCCGCCCCCCTCCCCTCGTCCCAATCTGGTGAAGGAGTGGAAGAAGGCGAAGCTGAAGACCGAGGACCTCCTTGCCCTGGTCAACAGCGGATTCCTCCGCGAGAAGGAAATGGATCTATGGCGCACCGCTACTGGAGATCCGTACCCGATGGAGAAGAACCCGGATGAGATTCCGATGTTCGCGCGGTTCGTGGAGCGCGGACTCGCGCTGCCGGCGAGCGACTTCTTCAAGGGGATGCTTCGGTACTACGGCATCGAGTACCTCAACCTCAACCCCAATGGTATCTTTCATGTCTCCATCTTCGTACATTTCTACGAGGCATTTGTGGGGATCAAGCCCCACTGGTTCTTGTTCCGGAAGTTCTTCCGGGTGAAGCCGCAGCCGAGTACAGACGACCCGCAAGTAGTTGGAGGCGCCGGGATACAGATGCGTGAAGACGCCGCCGGGCAGTACTTGCCGTACAAGCTGATTGACTCCAACCAGGATTGGAAGGCGAAGTGGTTCTACATCAGCAACCACCACCCCGAGCTACCGAAGCCCAGCGGGCAACAACCGAAGCATGCACCATGGTGGAACACGGAACCCACCATGCAAGAGGGTCTTCAGCTTCCTCCATTGCTGAAGAAGATCAAGGCCCTGAGGGAGGCCGGACTGAGGGCCGAGCATGTGGCCTTCAGCTTTATGAAAAGAAGGGTGCAGCCGCGGATGGCGCGAGATACTCTCGGCTACCAGTACACTAGCGACGGAGATACTTCCCGGATGCCCGGTGAAGAAATTGAAGATGATGTCATCATCGAGAGGCTGGGCAAAATCTTCAAAGACATGCCCCCGTACACACCGTGCCCCGTGCCGGAGTACTCCGCGGCACGGCTGCCGAATCAGGTTAGTAGTCGTGGCCAGAGCCCCCGAGTACTAATTTGCTTGTGTAGTCGTACTTATGCTTTGCTTGTAGGACGATGTGAAGAAGTACATCTCCATCCCGCCCTCCCCCCACGGCTTGAGGAACAAACACAGGGGAAGGCGGAATCCAAGGCGAAGGAGCGCCGCGAAGTTGGCGAAGGCGACGATGCCGTCGTCATTGAAGACACCTCCGACGGCGAGGATGAGGAGACGCTGCAGTAGCGGTTCCAGCTCCACTCGAGGTTCAGCCGAGCTGGAATGCCACACATTCCGGTGATCGAGAAGCCGTCCAGCCTGGAGGCGAGCTTACCAGTGCCGCCCAGGAAGCCCCGCAACATGGCGCGCAAACGCGCCGTAAAGAAATTGAAGTTGTCAGAGGCCACCAGACAAGAGGTGAGTACCGTGACTGGAGTAGTCAAGTAATAACGATGAGTAGTCTGTTGCTGACTGCATGACTTGTATTGTTGCAGGACATCCCCTCCTCGGACCCTGCTGACCAGGACGAGGGAGATGTCTGGGAGACTGTGGGGGCGACGGCTGAGAGAAGTACTAGCCCTCCTCCGACTACTGAAGACGTTGTGCCAGAAGGGGCACAGGAGCAAACCGGCACTGTGGAGCCACAGCCGTCGGTCGAAGAGGTACAAGGCCCTCCTCCAGCTGCGGCCGTGGCCGTTGGGCAGCTAGAGGAGAGAGTAGAGGAGCCTCCTGTCGAGGCGGGAGCCACCGGCGAGCCTGGCATTGTAGATATTGCCAGGCTACTGGGCGCCCCGACTGTCACTGTGGTGCGGTCAACTCTGTAAGTTTCCAGAACTCTTGAGTAGTCGTGTAGCCGTCAAGCTCATGTTGCTGATTGAAGACTTCATGATGCAGGAAATCCACGAACTTGTCGTGGGATGTGGAGACTAGCACTCCTGCCGATGGTGAGGACCGCTCGGCGGAGGTACGAGAACCCACACCGCCACCACATGCCGACATCATGGTAGGGTTGAGGCTTGAAGAAGCTACCCTGGTGGAAGGTACGCATCCTATCACCACGAGTACTTATTGTAGAGAGTAGTCGTAGCTGTCGCTGACAATTGAGTACGTATGACACTACCGTCATCGTCACTATTTTCTCTAGAGTACCTCATGACAACTACAGTGTTTCCCAGCGGTGATGTGTTGGTGCTTAATTTTGATACACTTTTAGTGTTGATTAACTGATGATATTGGACTAATAGGGATACTAACCCGCCGCTTGGCACTCAAAATAATTATCCTGTTTGCGCATGTGCACATATTTTTGGAGCATTTCTGCTTACGCAAGTTTTTTAGCTATAAATGAGCATATTTGGACAAAGTAAGGAGCCATGGATTCGCAAGGACTTGGAAGCTCCAATCACATGCAAATTCAATGTAGACTAGCCTCCCAAGATGCCAAGGACCAAACCATGAAATGAAGACAACTCCGAGGGTCAAGATGGAAAAGCAGAAAATGTGCAACCTTGAACCATAATAATCTCGCGGAGAAATTGACGTCTAAGGCCCACATACAGAAGGGAGAAGACTCTAGAAGCGACGAGAGGACTTAGGGAGCAAGCTAGATGTGAGGCGGGCCAAAATGGGCCCAGGCCGGCTGACCCATCAAGGCCCATAAGTCGGCTGGCCCCACCTGTTGCCGCGCCACCTTGGGTCCCCCTTTGACCTAGGGTTTCCAAAGGCTATTTAAACTCTCACCTCCATTCATCATGCATCAAATGCATTCATGATCAACCAGAGAGGAGACAGAGGTCAACACAAGAGGAGCAAGACATCGAGGCTCCACCACAATGCTGCCCAAGTTGGAGGACAGCAAGGATCGACCTTCGTCGGAGGCTTCTACCATGTCTAGCAGGATCATGATCGACGCCTACATGGGGTAAAGTCATCGTTTGTCCATGGGGTTGTGATGGATTTTGATTTGTAATCGCTACTCTTGTTTGGGTCTTTTTATCATGTTCTCGTTGATGAAGCTTTATTTCTTAATGTTAGCTACTTTTGGGTTTGCATCGGCCTTCCTTCTTCCCAAAATTGCATCAACATATTGTGTTCTTTTGGTTTGGCAATGATTACCCCCATATAGTGACAGTTTGCGGGAGGGAAAGTGTTGAACCTATAATGCACCTTCATCTTAATAGATTAGATCGTTTTACCATGCTCGGCAATTGCATCCACAAGTTTTTCCTTAGACTCCATGGGCAAATGTTCTCATATCTTGTGCATATACATCTCTCTCGTTAACCAAGATTGGATTTGTATTGGTGTTTACACTTTACAATAATCACATCTATCAAAAGGTTTTCATTCAACTAGATTAGTGCTTGATTACATGTTAGCAATCCATTTGTTCCATGATTGATAAACCTTGGGGGAGTACTCTAAGAGAAAAGCTACATGATCCATGCGCTTGTGGTTCACAATATTTGGCACGCTTTTGAGCCATCAACACGATGGTTGTCACACCCTGCCATTTCATGAGCACTACTAGGAAAATGACCTCTAATACCAAGTCTCAACCCCCATCAGTAACGATTGTTCAACCTGTATTGGGAATTCGGTACTAAAGGTAGGACCAAATAACTAGTACTGATGGGGTCCATTAGTACCGGTTAGTCCAAAGCCGGTACTAATTTAATTTCTACGTCATCCATCCGTAGTCCATCTTTTTTTTGCTTTTCCTTTTCTTTTCCCATTTTATTTATCTCATTTACTAAATCACACATTCATAGTAAGAATCACAACTACATATTCACAAGGAAAAATTCCAAATTACTCCCCTCAAGTATAACCAAAGTTTGAATAACCCCCTCAAGTATTTTTTGATTCACTTGACCACCTAAACTATGCACATTGGCTCAATTTACCCCTTAAGACAATTTGTTCTTTTTGTTTTTCCATGAACAAATGGTGTTTTAAGTTCAAAATTTTTAGGTTTGTAATACACAACATAAAGTATGTTAGAAAATATATTATGAATATTTTGTCAATATATTGATAGGGTAACATATTTGACAAGAAACTTTATTCTTAATATATAAAATTATATAAAAACTAATGATGAAAAATTCATCAAATATTTTTTTAATATAGATTATGATTTTCACTACCACTTTGCAAATTCTCAAATTAAAGTTCAACTTGTGTATAGAGAAACAAAAATGACAAGTTGCATTATGGGGTAAGTTGAACCAAATAGCGTAGTTTAGGGGGTAATTGAGCCAAAACATACTGGGTTATCTGGACTTTCTCTATACTTCAAGGGAGTAATTTGGGCTTTTTCCTATCCTCTATCACATGAACCACTGTAAAATTACAGTCATAGAATCAACATCACACATCTTACAAAAATCTCTATCACACATTTCACAGAAACAAAACATAGGTTCATCTCACAAGAACACGATAAAAAATGAGTTCATCTCACAATAACAAGAACAATGACACATCTTAAAAATCAAGAACAACCAAATCACGTCCATCAATCGGCCGGCCGGGCCACCACACCTAGAGGCCATGTTGCTGCCCCCGTGCCAGGCCGTGAGGCCGTGCGCCAGGCCGTGAGGTCATTCACCCCCGCGACAGGCGAGGAGGTCACGTGCCTCCACGTGTCGTGCTGCTACGTAGGGCAGCCGTGTCGCCCCGCTGGCCCAGCTCCCGCCGACCCTGCGCTGGGAGGCCGCTCCTACCAGTCTCCCATCCTGAGACCTGGAGAGAGATGTGTGAGGATGGTTGGATGAGAATGAAATATGTGAAAGAGAAAAAATTAGGGGATGAGACTTTAAGAATGAGTGAGTGCGGTGCGGTGGGAGAGGGGGTCTGCGATGGGGGTTTTTGGTACTAAATGTTTTGGTACATGGTGGAGCCACTCCCCGGTACTAATTTGTAAATTTTAGTACCAGGTGAAATCTTGAGCCAGATCTAAAGTTACTCGGTACTGATCTTTAGAACCAAATGTCGGTTTCCTAGTAGTGTAGCTAGGTACAGACGTACTACATCGAGAAGCGCATCCATAAGGAGGTTTGGTGTTGGTGGAAATTGGGCCCGAAGGTGGACGCCGACACAACAGCCCCCTTTTACCGACGCTCTCCTCCGAAGGGGAAACGGCCGAAGGCCCCCTCGGAGGAAACCTACACTAGCCTTGCTACTCCCTCACCTCTTCCTTCTACTTCTCCTACTCTACTTCTACTTCTATCACTACTGCAGTAAGGAAAATTAAACAGCCAAAAGACAGAAAATGCAATGAGCCCATCGGAGCTCTCTTCTCATTAATGCGCGCCTGTTCATTTACAAGGATCCCTCTATTTATAGGAGGCTCTGGGAGTACTCCTCCACTTCAATTACACCTTTTCCTCCCCTGACTAGCAGCTTTACACACTTTTCAAGGGTATTACAGTAACTTCTAGCTTCGTTCGGGGCCTCCAGCGTGTCTTCGCACGGCCAAGCCCCTTTACACGCCACGCCTTTTGTCTCCCCTTCGTACGGCACCCCTTTAGACGTCCGACATGCCGACGTGTAGCGCGCCCTTCTGACAAATAGGGACCACCGATCAGGTTCTCCCTTCGGTGCCGAAGCTCTCAGGGAGTCCCTTCAACCACACGAAGGTCCCAGAACCCCCGCACCGGCTTCGTCATCCCATACCTGCAGTCACCACACATGTAAATCGAACAAGGTTAACGACTGTGTTAGCCTTTTCCAAAAATGCCGAAGCCCCTTCGGTCGCTGACATTCCGAAGGTGCTCCTAGTTGTCCGTGGGAAAACACTTCCGAAGGCCATGTTCCCCAATAGTAGCCCCTCATCAGTGAGGGCCATCCCGCTCCTTAGATGGGCCGAACTTACGACCATACTCCACAAAGCGAATATGGGCTTCGGAACTCCCAAGGACGGCCCACACTATGTTGAAGCTGAAAGAAAGACGCTGTTTACCCCTAAGGAAATGACTGTTAAGAGATAAGAGGGATGGGGTAAAAATGTAAAATCACCCATCACCCGCGCGATTATCGGGAGGCACCGTACTATAAAAAGGGCCCAACCGCTCGCCTCCTCTCATCTACCGCGGCGAGATCTGGGAAGAGACCTCCGCCTTTGTATCCGAGTTGTAATCCCTCCTTCGTTTGCTCGTCTTTTTCATTGTCTCGTGGTCATACCTAGCCATGGCTCCGAAGCGGAAGCGTGACGCCACTGCTAAAGAGCTGCCGAAGACGTATACATTCGGCCGGAGCCTGCTAGATGAAAAGGACGTTGCACTGCTGAGGAAGAACCGAATGGTGGGTTCGGCAAAAGCCCCAGGGAAGGAGACCGTGCCGAAGTCCCAGGAGAATCAAGTTGTTATTTTTAGAGATCTGCTGTATGCGGGCCTTCGGTTTCCCCTTCACCCGGCCGTTGTGGACATCCTCCGGTATTTCGACATCTACCTTCATCAACTTACTCCCAATGCTATCCTACGCCTCTCGGTGTACATGTGGATCTGCCGAACCACCAAGATCAAACCGTCCGCCGAAGGGTTCACCTCGGCGCATCAGGTCCACCACCAGCGTCGTACCGTCTTCGAGGAAGAGGGCGATGGCACTGTGGAGCGCGACTGCCAGTTCGGTTGCTTGAACTTCTCGTACAAATCTGGTGTGGTCAGCCCCGTTTCAGCGTATAACAACAAGTGGCCTTCGGATTGGCAACAACACTGGCTGTACCATGACGTGACTCCCCTTGTCGAGGGGGAACCGCACCCGCTGGCCACGAAGGTGCTACCCCCTCTTCATGACTCATACACCAAAAACCCGGCTTGCCCCGAAGGGGACGAGTTCGTGATGACGCTTCCTCAGTTCACCCAGAAGTACATCACCTGCGACATCATGGAGGAGTATCGCGCCATTCTGGTATGTCCGCTACTCGACGGGTGGTTGATAGCGGATGATGCCTGGGCGGCAGACATCGGCGACATCCCCTGCCCCGACTGGACGAAGGCCTTCGGTTTCACATCAGCCTGTGAGTTTTTGTGCCCTTCATTCACTCTTATGGCTTTGCGTATACCGCTGATCAAACTTCGTTTGACATTTGTAACACCCATTCCCGTTTGGCTGTTTCAGTGCTGAAGAAAAGAAAGGTGGAGGAACATGGTGACTTTATCCTTGGCCCCATCTCGCCGAAGGAGTACAAGGACACGATGGCTGAGTTGAACGGGTCCCGGACAAACCGCGTGTTCGAGTTCTTCAAGATTGTCCCCCCCGAACGCGTGGGCTTCGCCAAGCACCGCGAAGCAGCGGAAAGGAAGGCTGCCGCACTTGCCGCTGCCGGCGTTGACATGGCCGAGACTGCAACATCTCCACACGTCGGCGGTGCGCCTAAAAAGAAGACTTTGAAGAAAGCCCCTTCTGCCGCGGCGGCCACGGCTGCTGTCGAAGGGAAAACCCGAAAGAAGCGCGGCGTCCGACCGACGGGCTCGCCCCCGGCAGCCAAGAGAACAAGGTTCATGGACTTGGACACCGGCACCGCGGCTACAGTCATTCCCGCTGTGCCCCTCCGAGCCGCCGCGCCCGTGACTAGTGGAGATGCAGCGACTGGCGGCCTGCTGCTTGTGCCGTGGAGCCTGAAGGAGAAGGAAAGCGATGAAGGCAGCGACGTGAAAGTAGTGTCATCAGTCGGGGATGCCCCTCGTGACCGAAGCCCCCAAGATTCTGAACGGCAAGCCCCTTGCGACGAGGGCCAGACCAGCTCGGCGTCTAGTGGCTCCTCGGACTCTTCGTCGGAGGGTACCGGCCAATCCACCTCTCCTTCGGCTGTGGGCGCCGAAGAGGATGACTTCGCCCCCGAGGCCGAGGAAGAGGACGAGCCCGAGAGCAGCAACTATCATGTGACACCAAAAGAGCCCGAACAAGCAGCTGCTCAGCTTCACGTGCCTATTGATGCGAAGCTGATTGGCGGGAAGCAGATCTGCTTCCTCAACTTAATGAGCGGTGGGCACGAGCGCAAGTTTTTGGAGGAGGCCGAGTCCAGCTTTGCGATGCCTCACGAAGAGGAGCACTACAACAGCTTCGGTTCCGAAGATCTCGTGACCACGTGCAGAGACTTGGCGCTGAAAAGCTTCGTTGCTTCCCGGTGTCTTGCCCGCAGGCTGAAACGGCAGCAACAGGCCGCCAAAGACTCATCGCACGAGGCGGCCGCATCGCTAAAGACGCGAGTGGCCGAACTGGAGAAGTTGCTCGTCTCTTCACAAGACCGAAGTAAGCGCCTACAGTGAGAGAAAGAGGAAAACACCAAGACATCTCAGGCTGCTATCGAGGCGCTGCGCTCCGAAGTGGAGAAATTGTCCTGCGCCAAGGAGGATCTGGCGAGCCAGCTTCGGGACAAAGATATTGAGCTGGCCAATGCGAAAGGTGAAGTAACACGCCTTGGTGACACCCTGGAGTGGTACCGGTCTCAGCACATTCGCAGTGCTGAAATGCTCCGTGATGACATGGTAGAACTTCTGGGGCAATGCAACCTGGAGCCCCCACCTACTTCATTTTCTAGATGCACCGTTGGTGCCTTCTACGAGTGGGTGAGCTCCTGCTTCGACCTGGTCGCTATGAATACGAAAATCTTCGGTGAACTCGGGGCTGCCGTAGGAGTTCGCACCCTGGCATACTCAGTGTGGTCACTAGTCCCCTCGGATCGCCCTTCGTCTGAGAAGACTGTGAGCAAAAGCGATCTTCGTCAGCTGACCAAGGACGACTACGTTTGGCCCAGCGATGCGGAGCTGGACGTGATGAAGCTCCCCGTTCTCGCTAAGAACTTGGCCAAGAACTTCATGAATACCTTCTTCGCGGAGCGCGGAGCTCGCCTCACCCTCGACGAGTCCGCTCGCCTGGTAGCTCAGGTTCATTGCAGCACGTTGCATTCCTTGCAATAGCTTCGTTACATACCTTTGTTCTGTGCTAATCAAGCTTCATGCTCCCTGTTGTACTACAGATAGCACCTCGTCTCCAGGCGCGAGTTACTGCACGCCGCCGGACTCACCTTCCCGCCAGAGGGCCGCCTAACCTCTCCTTCATGGAAGAAGGTGACTGGATCGACATGGCTAGTGTTCCTCTACTCACTGCTGAAGAGGTGCCCGCTGAGGCTGCTCCAGGTGCCCCAGGGGGAAGGGGTGCTGAGGATGTCGAGAACCAGCCTGGCGAGACTGAGCGCGCTGCTGAACCTGAGCGCGCAACTAAAACGGAGCGTGCCGCCCCTTCGGCAGGTGCTTCCCCCGCCACGAACCCCACGGACACCGAAGCAGCCGTCACTGCGTCGGAGGAAGGAGTGGAAGATTGCGTGAGCGAAACCTCTGCTGCCGGGGCCGAAGGAGGCGATGCCAAAGACGTAGCGCACGCTGCTGAACTTGAGTCTGTGCTCCTTGCTGCCAGCCTCCCGGACGACGAAGGCAACGCCAACACGGCTCCTGCTGAGACCAACTCCCCTTCGGCTGCTGCTGCCGCGACAGAGGTGTGATGTGTTGGTGACTGAGTGGTTGGGTGTGGTTTTGCCCCTTGGGGTTGTAAGTAAGACTAATTGCGGTTGCTTCTGCGCAGGTCCCTTCGGTGGTGCCTGCGCAGACAGCCGAAGGTGCGAGCAAACTGCCCTCCGCCCTAAGTTCGTTTTTTGTTGCGCCCAACGTTTGGACAAAGTTTAGTATCCGCCATCCTGGTGTGTCATATTCTGAGTTCTTAGCGTACCGTGCCCAGCGTTACCATGTTCGGAATGAATCCGCAAAACGTTTTTTTGCGGAGTTTTCGAAGGATCCGGACCAGCGTGATGCGATCCTTAGAGAACGCGCTGCTCGCCGAGCGGCGAGACGCGCTACCACCGGCCCCTTCGTAGATGAGGGGCCGGTGCCCAAACCAGAACTCGTCAAGGAGGGGATCATTGGGCCCCCTGAATACGTGTATCTAATCTCCGATGCGCCTCCAAGCGACGCTACTATTGTGAAGCATGAGCAATTGTAAAGTCCCACATGCCTGATTTTGCCCCTGTCTTCGGCGCAGGGCGTATGCCTTCGGAAGAGGAGTTGCGCCAAATGGCGCTGGACAGAATAGACTTGGCTGCCCTTGGGTTGATCGACGAAATCTGTGAGGCTGTAATAAATGAGGACTAGCCCCCTAACATGTACAGCATACCCCCTTCGTGTAGTTTATCTTGTTGTAAATGGTATTCATGTGTCATAGTTGTACGAGCTGCGAAGACTTGACATAAATTTGCTTCGGAACTCCCCCCGGAAGTGTTCGTGGCTGGACAAAATGACACGAGCCTTTTTGGCGTGTATTGTTTTTTTCTTTAAAAACGAAACCTGTGTAACTATTGCCTGTGCACTGATAATACTTCTTGTTTCCCTCCTGCTTGTTAATGTCTCTACGAAGTTGACTCCGTTCCCGTGGGGACGACCCTTCGGTTGCCATCCCCTCGTGCGAGCTGGCGCCCTCACGACGTTCCGCCCCCAACGTGATATGCAAGAACGGCCGAGAGCCTTCGAACTAGGCTAGCCACCGTTGATGCCCCGCGATCTGCATGCTCGTCTTTCTCGCTTCGGGCGGACGCGCCGTCTTCCATGATTTTTACCTTCGGCCACACGTGATCGCTGCGCCGCCTATCGTGGGCTTGTACCCTCGGCCCTAACGGGACCGATGCGCCGCCTTCCGCGGCCTCTCCCTTCGGTCATAACGGGACCGATATGCCGCCTTTCGCGGACTTTTCCTTTCGGCCATAACGGGACCGACATGCCGCCTTTTCGCGGACTTTTCCCTTCGGTCATAACGGGACCGACGTGCCGCCTTTTGCGGACTTTTCCGTTCGGTCATAACGGGACCGACGTGCCGCCTTTCGCGAACTTTTCCCTTCGGTCATAGCGGGACCGACGTGCCGCCTTTCGCGGACTTTTCCCTTCGGTATCCATAATAAGTGACAGGCATCCCTCGGGTGCGCCTATTGTCGCCCGAGGTACTGCTGTTACTTACTCCGACTGGTAATATCTCCGGAGACTATGCCCCCGTACTGTGAAGGGGGAGCATTACTTCGGAAAAACCTGCGAAGACTCAAAGCGAAACGTCGAGCTTTGGGGGAAAATGCTGACTTATATTACACAGCAAAAGGGTACGTGGGTCCGCCTCGTTAAAAACCTCACACTTCGTGGATCCAGTGAGAATCCGCGAAGCTTCCCCCGTGAGGAAAAGAGTACGTCCCCCTACTTATTGTTCGTAAATTACAAATTTCAAACCAGAAAGAAACACAGAAAAAATGAGACTACGAAGGTTCGCTGTTTCGGATGCCCTCAAACAAAGTACTTCTGGAGCATATCCACGTTCCACGTGTAAGGCTCCTCTTCCCCACTCATCCTTCGCAACTTGAAGGCCGCTTCGTTCGTCATTGCGGTTGCTATGAACGGTCCTTCCCACTTGCAATGCATTTTGCCCTTCAGCTTGCCCTTCGGGATTTTGCGCAAGACAAGGTCTCCTGACTGAATCAGCTTCGGCCGAATTTTCTTGTTTTTCCACCTTCGGGTTTCCTCCTGATAAGTTGCTAAGTTGATTCCGGCCTGCAGCCGTGCCTCCTCAATGTTCTGGACCGAAGCCTTCTGATCTTCATCACAGGGGGGTGTCTCTCCAAGTCCCCAAGCATAGTTCTTCGGGAAGCATGGCTTCCTCGCCATACAACAGCTTGAAGGGAGAAAATTGCGTCGTTCTAGAATTGGTGGTGTTGTGAGACCAGATCACCCTCGGTAATTCTTCAGCCCACTTACTCTTCGACAACTCTGTGATGTTCCGTTTGATTCCCGCAAAGATGATGCCGTTGGCCCGTTCTACCACCCCATTAGATTGCGGGTGATAGACCGAAGCAAAACACAACTTCGTGCCCAGGTAAGTGCAAAATTCCCGAAAGTCAGTGCTATCAAACTGCTTGTCGTTGTCCACTGTGACCTCATACGGGACGCCGAAGCGGCACACGATATTCTGCCAGAAAAACTTTTGTATCGTTGCCGACGTGATGCTCAACAACGGCTTCCCCTCAACCCACTTTGAGAAGTATTCCACCGCCACCACTGCATGGGTGTAGTTGCCTGGCGCTGTTGGCAGCGGTCCAACAATATCTATCCCCCATCTGGCGAAGGGCCACACTGGAGGTATGAGCTGTATCTCGTTGGCCGCAAACTTACTGTATGGTGCATGACGCTGGCATTCTGGGTAGTGATGCATGATGTCGTGGGCGTCAGCCACCGCCGAAGGCCAGTAGAAACCCTGGCGGAAAGCCTTCTGCACTAGGGCCCTCATGCCTATGTGATGAGAGCACATGCCGCTATGTATCTCATGGAGCAATTGTTTGCCTTCGGTCACGGAGATGCACTTGAGCAATGGGGCACACACGCCCTTTCGGTACAAGTTATCTCCCACCATGCAATAGCTTCTTGCCCTGATAGCCACTCGCTTGTCAACCACGCCGTCTTCGGCCTCATAGTACCCCTTGATTGCTGCCACTATCGGAGCACGCCAGTCTTCGCTGTGGATTGCATTCACGAACTTTGGGGGTGCCTCCTCGTCAGCTGCAGACCTTGCTATTGTTGTTTCGTAAAAGACATCCGGAGGCAGAGGCTCTTGCGAAGCTGCCGCTTTGGCTATGGTGTCCGCTTCTTTATTATATAGCCGAGGGAAACTTTTGACTGTGATACCGAGGAAGAATTTTTCCATACTGAGAACTGCTTGCAAGTATTTCATCATGTCCGGCTTCTGAGCCTTGTACATTTTACCAATGTGGCCAGCTACTAACTCAGAGTCTGTCAGGATGACGAGCCTCCTTGCTCCTACAGCCCTGGCCTTCCGAAGCGCCAGCAACAACCCTTCGTACTCAGCCTTGTTGTTTGTGCAGTGATCACAGTCCAACCGAAGCGCATACCGTAGCTTGATGCCCGATGGTGATTTGAGAACTACCGCTGCCGCGGAACCCATGTGACAGTATGCCCCGTCGCACTGGACTTCCCATACCGACTTCGTGATTACTGAGTCTCCCTTCGTGGACGAAGGTGTCCAATCGGCCACAAAGTCTGCCAACACCTGAGACTTGATTGCGCTGCAGGAAACGAAGTTTATGACGTGCTCTGCCAGCTCTGTGGCCCATTTGCCTATCCTTCCCGTTGACTCTCTGTTTTCAAACATGTCCCGAAGGGGGTACACAGTTGGCACTGACACGTTGTGGCTCTGAAAGTAATGTTGAAGCTTCCTTTTTGCCATTACGACTGTGTATGCCATCTTCTCCATCTCTGTGTAGAATAGCTTTGAGCCGCTTAGGGCTTCGGAGACATAGTATATGGGGAAGTGCTTCAACGTGTCTGCCTCCATCCGTTCCTCTACCAGGACGGCACTGACCGCAGTTTCGGTTGCAGCGATGTATAGCAACAGGTCAGCCTTCGGAGACGGCCTCGCCATGACGGCGGCCTCCTCCAGATAATTCCTCAAGTCCTCAAACGCCTGCTGTTGCTCTGCTCCCCACTGGAAAGTTGTGTTTGCCCGAAGCACCTTAAAAAACGGGAGGCTTCATTAAGCGGCCTTCGAAATGAACCTGTTCAATGACGCGATTCTACCTGTAAGTCTATGCACCTCTTTCCTGTTACGCGGTGGCTGCATCCTGCGTAACGCTTCGATTTTCTGAGGGTTGGCCTGTATGCCTCATTTGGACACCATGCGCCCCAACAGCTGCCCCTTACGGATGCCGAAGATGCACCTTTCTGGGTTCAGCTTCAACCCATTACGCCGCATGTTGTCGAAGGTTTCGGTCAGGTCTGCAATATGATATGTCTCCTTCACACTCATGATTACGACATTGTCCACATACGACGAAGCATTGCGCCCAAGCTGAGTGCCAAAGATTATTTTCATCATGTGGTTGAAAGTAGGCCCGGCATTACGAAGACCCTTCGGCATCCTTACAAAACAGAACACTCCGAAGGGGGTTGTGAAACCCGTTTTTGCCTCATCCTCCTTCCGCATCCACACCTGGTGGTATCCAGAGAAACAGTCAAGCAAACTCAGCATCTCACATCCGGCAGCCTGATCAATGACTATATCGATTCTAGGAAGCGGGTAGGGGTCCTTCGGGCACGCCTTGTTAAGTTCTGTGAAGTCGATGCACATTCACATCTTGCCATTCTTCTTCGGTACCATCACGACATTGGCCACCCACACTGGATACTGCACTTCTCTTATGATCTTTGCGTCGAGCAATTTCTGCACTTCGGCCTCTGCGGACTTGACTCTGTCCTCTAACATCGGTCTCTACCACTGCAACTTCGGCCTCACCTTCGGGTCAGTATTCAGAGCGTGCTCTATGATGGACCGATGAACCCCTGTCAAATCTGTCTTAGACCAAGCAAAAACATCTTGGTTATGATGAAGGAATTCCAGGAGTCTCTCTTCCTCCTCTTTGCTGACTTCCGTGCCTATCCTGCTCGGTACATCCGCACACAGGGGGACCGTCCTAGTATCATCGACGGCTTTCATTCGCTCATCTTCGGCCTGTTTCATTGCCTGCCTCATCTAGGCCTCGGCCTTCTGCTCGACCTCGGGCAAGACATCTTCGCCTTCGGCCTCATCAATTACATGCACCTGCCTGTTGAGCATCGAAGTGTTTCTTTCAGCCCTTCGAGCCTCCTCCTGACTGCCATACACCAAAATGACCCCGGCCGCGGTTGGGATCTTCATCAGCAAATACCCCTGGTGAATGACGGCTGCGAACTTGTTGATCGTATTGCGCCCGAAGATGGCATTGTAAGGGTACACGAAGTTTATGACGTCGAAAGTGATAACCTCTGTTCTCATTGTGGCGTCCTGCCCGAAGGTCACGTTGACATCGATTTTGCCCAACACTTCAATTCTCTTATTGCCGAAGCCGTACAAAGGGTGCTCTGCCTTCTGCAAATCCTCTTTCTTGAAACCCATGTCTGAAAAACACTACCAGGTCAGAATGTCTGCTGAACTGCCGTTGTCTACCAACACCAGACCCACGTCGTTACCGAAGTAGTACTTCGTATTCTTGCCGATGTTCGCCCTTATGACGAGGGGATCATTGTGAGGATAGTTGTCACACCTGATTTTCCGAAGAAAACCAAATGCATCTCATATGTGCGCCAGGATCAAGTTTACACACATATGATAGACGTCATGAGTGAAATATCATTAAACAGCAATAAAAACGTATAAGAGTTAAACCATTACATTATCTCTTTATTACACTCAGACGTTAGACTCGAAGGTCTTTTAAACGAACAAACGATAACTAGACGAAGCAACTCCGTCTTCAGCTTCCACAGGCACATGACTGGGGGCACGCAAGCCTCAGAGCTCATCGTAGTCGCTGAAGTACTCTTCTCCAGTGTTCTCCTCTGAACAGCGGGTAAGCAAGGGTGAGCACACTTATGGTTGGAGCTCAGCAAGTGGGGGAAGATGCAAGGCTGTCAAGGATAGGCTAAGAGTTTTGCAGCGGTTAGCATTTTAATGTTTGTCAAATTTTATTAGCAAGCACCTATTTACTAGGTGTAAGTTTATACCAACCCACTTAAGCATTTAGGAAAGCATCTCATCTCAAAACCATATGAAAACCACGATTTAATTCCATCTTTATGTTTGATTATCATGTGAGGGTCCAGGCCGCTCTTAACCATGAGCACGACTGATCGATCAGTTTTAACTCTGCAGAGGTTGTACACTTTCACCACAGCTCGCGTAAAAGTTCCGAAGAACTTTAAACCCAACCATGCGATGCTGGCCAAGCATCATACCACACTTCCGATGTGTGATTGCATAGGGACGCTACGAAGTCTTTACAAAGACATGCAAAAGCACCAACAACCCACGACAGTTACAGCTCAGGGCGGACCATAACCCTCCCTAGTGGACAGCACCTTAGCAAAGGCTGCGGCCAAGAGGACCGGGCTATACCCCTGCAACCCCGAGCCCCCTGTGTTCCTTTCGGATAAGGTCACCAGTACAATCACACACCTAATTAATTGGCTAAGCCAGAGCCATATGGACTGTGGTTGCACTGTTTTCCTGGGTGGTTCTCCATGTTCCAATTAAATCATATTATCTTGTAATTAAGCACACACACATATATATATCACCAAAGTTATCATGATCAACATTCATCATATTGCAAAAGATTCATTTGAACCAACCCAAGGTATAGCAACTAAGCATTTCTACCCAAAACATTTATTTAAAAGGGTTGTCCAAGGTAAAGGGGTAAAATTCTAGTCGTGTCCTTAAAAAGGTGATTTCCCATCAAATTTATGCAATACAACATTTAAAAGTAAACTTATTTATCATGCAAGTTGTGTGGGACAAAAATAGAATATGCAGGGGGAGAAGTCCACTTGCCTTCATTGCTTAAACACTGAGGTTCTTCTTCAAAAACTTGCTCTTGATCCACTTCAACTGGTTGCTCACTTGAAACTGACACGATGTCTACGAGCACACATAAAGACATTCAATAAACAAAATAATACACCAAGCATGAAAAGCTTAAAGAGAGAACAAGGTTTGGCTCTAGGAACACGAACGCAAAAACACTCGGATCTATAGGGAGATTTGGATGATCACATACAAGAGCTAGCTATGTGCTAGGTATCTTTTAATTAAGTAAAATCATGTGCATAGGCTATTTCAGAGAAATACCCTATTTATAATTAAGCAAGTTATATTTGTATTTAAAAGACGATGTAAGCCTGGTCCAATTTTATTTGTAAATATTCAAGTATGATTTATGCAAATTAAACATTTAATTTAAAAGAAGCATGTAAAAGCATCTAAGTGTTTATCTTTATATTTCGAGTTGAACTAATCAAATTATAATTCAAAAACACATTTATATTCATATTAATCAAATTAACATTTAATTAAGAAAACTCGGGATATAGCCTATGTTTGCTTTTATTTAGAAAGCAAATTGCATAATCATTAATCAATTTAAGTTTGATTATGAAAACCGAGGTATACATCTAATTAGCTTTTAATTGAAAGAAATATTTAATTAGTATTAATCATATTATCTTTCTTATGAAAACACGTGTTGAACTCTAATTAGATTTTAATTAGAAAAGCATATGTATATAAGGATTTAATCATATTTAATATTTAAATAAATTATAAAACAAAGAACATGTTCATCATTGGTCCTATCACGTAGTTTGAGTTGATATGAACCTAACGCAACTTAAAACGGTGGAAACGGAGCTAAAACGCAAAAGATACAGCCAAAACAAGGTTCTGAAACTGACGGGCTTGAAAAGACGGTCGCGTGGACACCAAGAACGCTTAAAACGGATAAAAGACGGAAAAGATATGGCTAAAACAAGGTTCAGGGGCTTTTCTGTGAAGAAACAGGACTTCCAGGGGCTTAACTGCAAGAAACCAGAGACTAAAACCTAATTACGTTTATAAACCGAAGGTTTACAACGCAAAACAACCTATTAATGATCTCGGGTGGAAAAACTAGATAGTTTAGGGGCTAAAACGAGAAAACCTGGACCTGGTTGAAAGGATCTTATAAGGTGGAAGGGTCTTTCTGTGATATTAGAAACTTCAGGGGGTTTTGTGCAAAGCTGCGGCTGACGGGGTGGATCTGCTGACCATGCAACACGTGGCGAGCTCTGATTGGGCGGGCGGCTGACGCGGCTGCTGACGATGCCGTGGACCGGGCGGTGGACTTGGTCCACTGGTCCACGGTGGACCGGTTATAAAACGCGAAAGGGTACGCGATCTGGGCCATCGATCTTAGATCGGGCGGTTGAGGTGGCGTGCACGCGAGAGAGCGGTGGCGAGCACGCCGGGGGGAGGCGGCGCACGGCGGAGCGCGGCAGTGGGGTCGCCGGAGTCGGCCGGAAAAGGGCTCCCGGCCACGGTTTTGCACATGGATTGCACCTACACGCTGCTGGGAAGATGGCGAAGCTAACCAAGGACTCGGAACGGTGGTTTGAGCGACGGCTGGAGCGTCTCGTCCAAGGGGGTGGACGGCGGTCGGCCGGCGAGTGGCGGTGGGTGTTGCGGCTCGGGAAAGAAAAGAAGAAAGGGTAGGGAGGGTTCGCTCACCACACGTAGGCGAGTTAGTGACGGCTTGGGCGACGGGGATGCAGGGACGGGAGAGATCGACGCCGGCGGCCGGAACTTGAAGGCGACGACGGCGGCGTTCGAACGGCGTGGAAGGAATCCCTGCGAATCAAATTGAAGCTCGATTGAGCATCGGGCGCGAAGAAGGAATAAGATGGGAGGGTCCAGGGCACTTCACCGACGATGAGGAGCTCCGGGTGGCCGGTAATGGCACGGCGGCTCAAGGGAGCTTCGGTGGCGGCGCGCGCCTGGATAAAGAGAGGTGGGGCATGTACGGGCGCGGAAGAGGAAAAGGGCGAGGCAGGGGCTCGGCCGCGGTTTTTAAAGGGCAAAGGAGGGGAGAGAGAGAGCCATGGCCGGGATAATGACCATCAATGGCCATGGCAGCCGGCGGTTACAAGAGAAATCAAGGGAGGGGGTGCTTGATTGCGGAGAGGTAACTGAAGGGGATTTGAAGGGGAGGAAACGGCCGGGGCTTTACCGAGCCTTAAAAGCAAGGAGTGAAGGAGGGGAAAGGTGATGGAGGCGGGGATTTGGCCGGCGGGCTCGCGGGATGTAGAGCAGGGGAGAGGAGCCGGAGGAAGGGGGTGGAGCTGACGAGCGGGCCCGGGGTGGCGGTGAAAGAAGGGAGGGGAGGGAGAAATGGGCCGGCGACAGTGTTTGGGCCAGAAGGAGGGAAGGTGGGCCGCGGGGAAAAGATGGGCGGTGGGCTGGAAAGGAGAGAAAAGAGGCCGGTTGGGCTAGAAAGGGAGAGGGGGAGAGAAGTTTGAGGGTTTTCTTTTTTTTTCAAAACCTTTTCTTCTTTTCAAACCTTTTCAAACTTAAACACTTTCAAAACTTTTCAAGATTTCAAACAAGTTTTAAAAACTTTTAACACTTCACACCAACACACATAAACCATGCACTTCAAAATATGATTCACAAGCACTTGTTGCCTCTAAAATTAATCAAATGATATTTAAATAATTAAAAGGCCAAATTTAATTGATATATTATTATTTCCTTAGAAAACAAAAACTAAGACTTCATGTTGCTACATTATTTTAGTGATGGAAAATTAGGGTGTTACAATAGTGCTGCAACCTGATGTCAGCTGATGTGAAGGTTATTGGGACATGAGACCATGGCAGGTGGAAATACTTCCCCGAGCAGATGTGCGAGATGCTTCGGTAATACTCCTGCTGCTGTTGCTTCGTCGCGTGCACTGGCTCGTTAGAGCCCCCTGAGATAGCGTTAATGATGTTGACCATGCCCATAGGTCCTGCACTGCCAGAGTCTGGTGCTTCCTGCTTCGGTGCCATTGGCTGCTGGTAAGTTGACGGGCCATACACCGCCTGAGGAGGAATTGAAGCGTTCGTCCATGAAGGCACGAAAACCGACGATGGTTGCGCCTGCATGGGAGGGGGCGGTAGCGGAGGCAATTGTGGTGCCGAAGGTGGGAACATCTGTGCTGGTGGCGCTGGCTGAAACCCTTGCATCGGCGCCGAAGGTTGGAAAGACTGAGGCGAGTAATATGGTGCCGGTAATGCTCCGAACTGCCCCGTGTTCTGATACTTCATGACGTGGTTCACGGCCAATCCGGCCGCTTTAGCTTTCTCCTCGGCTTCCCATTCTATCTTCTTCTTGATCGCCGAAGGGCACTGATGTGTGTGGTGGTACGCGTTGGTCCCATGTAGCCAACAGAAATACCTGTCGCTACCCCCCTGGGCAGGCGGTGGTGATTGCGGAGGCTTCGGTCCCCTGTTACCTCCATGCCCCCCATTGTGACCTCCGTTGCCTTTGTTTTGGTTAGGGTTGGTGTTTGTGGACACGTTGTTGACTTGCCGGTATGGCTGCTTCGGTGGATGGTTCTGCCATCCTTTCGGCACGTCCCACTGACCTTGTTGCTTTTGTTTCTTGGCAGCATTAGCTCGGTCTAGCCTTCGGCATCGGCCTTTATCAAACCTGCAGTACTCTTGCATCACCTCAAACAACTCTTGTAGAGACTTCGATTTGATTCTGCCAAACACATCCTGGCATGTGCCCACCTTTAATCCCCCCACAATCACGTCAATAATACTGCTTTCGGATACACCTGGCGCCCGTGCTGTGAGCTTGACTACTCTGTGCATGTACTCCTGCAGCAACTCCTTGTCCCCTTGGATACACATGTTGACGAGGTCATTGGAGTCTAGCTCCTCGACCTGCATGCCTTTGAAACTAGATAGCAATTTGTTGCGAAGCTGGAACCACGATGTTATGTGACCCTTCGGTATGTTAGCATACCAATACTGGACTTCACCTATCAAGGCCATGACCAGTGCCTTAGCCTTCGTTGTGGCGTCACCGCCGTTGGACTCGACTACCGCTTCGAACTTCATGAGGAACTCTTTGGGGTCGTAGTCCCCGTCGTACTGGGGCAAGGTGTTGGCGTTGAAACGACGTGGCCACAGTGCGCTCTCAAGCTCCACCGATAGTGGGGACACTGGGACGATATTTGTCACACCTGTTTTTCCAAAGAAAACCAAGTGCATAACTATATGTATGCCAGGATCTATTTTCATACATATAGTGACATGTAAGTGAATAACAGTTCAGTATCACGTAAGAAAAAGGGAGATTATCAGAGATTTACACTTAATCCTGGAAACGAAGGCACCAAACTTCACAGGCAGTCGACTGGGGGTTGTGTACGCCTAGAACTCAGCAACATCTTCATAGCAGCTTCCTCCTTCTGAGCAACATTGTTTATAGCAAGGGTGAGCACTTGTCGTACTCAGCAAGTGTGGGGAAAGGATGAATGCAAAGGCTTTATAGTGGACTGGGCTCTGAGCATTTAGCATTTTAGTTGGTCAAATTTTATTAAACAACTATTTACTAGCAAGTATAAGTATATACCATCCCACAATTAAGCATAGAGATAAGAGATACACCATAAGAATATGGCAAGCATAGCCATAACCACAATTTAAGTCCATCTTCAAGTTCAATTAATCATGTGAGGGTCCAGGCCGCTCTTGACCGTGAGCACAGCTAATCGATTAGTTTTACACTATGTAGAGGTTGTACACTTTCACCACAAGTCGCGTAAAAACTCTGAAGAGCTTTAGACCCAACCACGCGATGCTGATCAGGCACCATACCACACTACCGAGGTGTGGCTGCATAGGGACGCTACGAGGCCTTTACAAAGACTTCCCTAGTGTGTTCCAGTGCACGAGGTTCCGCGAGTCCTGCCCCCCTAATCACCAGTCCAACACTAGAGTCCTCTAATTAATTGGCCAAGACAGAGCCATATGTCTTGTGGTTGTACTGTTTTCCTCGGTGGTTCTCCATGTTCCGATTAAATATTGTGATCTTGTATTAAAGATTATCATAAAGAAACATAGAGCATAAAAGAGTAACCATGTTCATTATTACCAACCTAGTTGAGCAAGCTAAGCAACATCTACCATCAATATTAATTAAACAACCCGGCTATACAAGGCAATGGTAAAAAAGAATACTAGTCATTATCCTTAATAGGAACCCATCAAAATTAATGCAAAGCATATGCAATGGTGATTAATAAAGTTATTAGGACAAAACAACAAGGACACACTTGCCTTTAACCAAAGTAATGACGTTGCTCAGAATGTCTTCACTTCTTGCTCTTCAAGCTTCTCGAACCACGTTCATTCTACTCGCATCAATCATCGGGCACAAGCATACACAAAGCAAACAAACAAGCAAACTAAGAACAATACACCAATCAAGAAAACTTTAAAAGATCGCACTAAAGGATAGGTTTAGATTCTATGGATCACTAAAGCACACAAACCGTGCTGAGAAGGGAAAGGATTGGTTAGGTGCACATGGTTTGAGCTTCAGATAGATTGATCAAAAGGAGACACTGAGATAGAGCTTGATAAAGAACGTCTATCGAACTATTTGCATATATGAGAGAACAAGACTATGAGCTTGGTTTATTTTAATTAGCAAAACAAATGTAAAGGATATTTTAGAAATAAAATACCCTATGTTGACATTAATGCAATATTATATTTCATTTGTAAAGATTGAAGTAAAGAACCTAGTTAAGTTTTATTTATAAAGATTCATGTATAAATTATACCAATTAAACATTTAATTTGGAAAAGATAAAATATATGAATAATCTAAACGTAACTTTATGATTCGAGTAGACCATATTATTATTGAAAACATCATTACATTGATATTAATCAAATTAACATTTATTTATAAAGCCGATGTAAAAGCCTAATCAACTTTTAATTAGAAAAGGTTAATTAATTATTAAACAAGTTAACATTTGGTTTACGAAAACCGAGATAAAGATCTAATTAGCTTTTATTCAGAAAAACATGTGAAATAAACATTACTCAAATTAATATTGATAGTGAAAAACGGTGTACAACACTATATAGATTTTATTTGGAAAAGACATATTTACTAAGCATTAATCAAAATTAATATTAAATTTATTTTTAGAAAACATACAGGGTGAAAACACACCACTAACGCGTACTTTTCATCATTATGAACCTAACGCAACTTGAACGGATTAAAACGGAGCTAGAACATAAAAGGTATGGATAAAACAAGATTGAAGGACCTATATGTGATTAACTGTAGATCTCAGGGACTAGCAGAAAAGATTGACAAGACACATTAAACAGTGCCCGCAAAAAGGTCAAAGGACAAGGTTAGATCTACAAAAGTCTCGGGTGGGCTTTATGTGTGGAAGTGGGATTTTTGTAGGGGGTTTTCTGTAGATTGGCCAAGACACAAGATTGGATCTAAAGATTACATGATCCTCCAGGGGTCTAAACGTAAAGCCACCACCTTATCTTCTTCAACCTTAGCACGGGACAGAAACTCCTCACGCACAGGAACTGCCCCAGGCGCATCAAATCGGCGGGGTTTTGGAAGGCTAGCTGCTTGGTGAGACACAAAACTGAGAGAGGAGATTGAGGGGATCGCAGGGAGGCGCTCACCGGCGTTGGAGACGAAGGGAGGCAGCCGGATTTCGGCCGGCGGCTGCGGCGGACAGCAGCTCGAGGCGGCCGGACTTTGAGACGGCGACGGCGCTCCGAGGGTTTCCGGCGACGGGGAGGCGCGGTGGATGCGCGGCTCGACGTCGCGGACCTCACGGTGGCGGCAGCTTCGCCCGGCGGCGCCCGGGTGCGACGAATCGGCGACGGCAACGCCGGTCATCTTCTCCGGCGCACGGGCGCATGGGCGGCGGCGTTCCAGTGCCCCTCAGTTGATGGGAATCGGTGAGGTCGCTCCAGCGCAGCACGGGGAAGCTCCTTGCGGTCGCGACTTGCCCCAACGGCGCTCCACAGCAGCGAATTGGTGACAGCAACACCAGCGGCGGTGCTCGGCTCGGCGCGAGCACACAGCAGCGACGGAGCGAGGGCGGAACAGGCGGCGGGTAGGGCACGCGGACGGCCAGGTGCTCCGCCTTAAATAGGCACGGACGCCGAGGATCCCCTGGCGCGCACGCCAAGGAAAAAGGGTGGCGACGTTAGGCCGTGTCCGCCATGGCCACGACGCGTCGGGTCTGCATGGGCCCCAGCGGGCTTGCGGCTGGGCCGGATGGAGCGGGTCGGGCCTACGGGCTCGGCCCAAACCGGGAGGATAGGATTTGTTTTTATTTCCCAAAATTATTTTCCATTGCGAAAACAATTCCAGTAAAGACTAGAAATTGTTTAAAGGCACGAAAAATACTCTGAAAATTTCCAAAATTCCAGGAAAATTTCCAGAGACACATTGGGACACGAACAATCCAAATAAAATATTTGGAGCCCACGAAAAAGATTTTAGAGCCTTATAATAAATAGAATTAGCTCAAGGAAAGTGAGAATAAATTCTAGGAAAGTCCGAAAAATTCTCGGAAGGGTTTGGACAGCACCTAAACGCATTTTTGAAACATTTTGCACTCAACAAAGACCAAGATGCTTCAGCATGAATGCAGCACACAATTATTTTATTTAATTCGGAAAATCAAACAAAGGCTTTTCCTATGCTACATTTCCTGTAAAGAAAATAAATGTTGGAAAAATTTTAAAATTATGAGAAAATTGTTATTTAATTATTCTTTCTATTCACATCTTGAAATTGGAAATTTCAGGGTGTGACAATATTGCAGCACGGAGGGTCGTCCAACTGGATGGGCTCGTGCCTTTGCCCAATACTTTGGCCTTCGGAGTCGTCTTTCTGCTGCTTCCATTGATCCAGCTGGGCTTGTATAGCCTGTAGGGTGTGCCAGATGTGCTGCTGAGACGCCGGTGCGCCTTGCACGACGGCTCCCGGTGCTGGGGTGGCTGGAGAGGGCGTTGTGGTCGGCTGCGGCGCTGCGCCAGCAATCTGACCCTGGAGCACAGTGAAGTAGCGTTCCGCCTGCCTAATGTTGAAGTCGATGCTGTCGGCCGCTGTGGGCGCCGTTGCCACGCCCTGCTGTTGCCGGGGCTGCGCCTGTGACGAAGACGGACGAGCCTCCTGCTCTTGCTGCGCCGCCGCGGTCTTGCCCGCGACGAGGGCTCGTATCCTCCAAAGGGCTTCAATGTCTTGGGCCGATGCCCCAAGCCCTTCGAGGCTGACTTCAAACTCCCCCGTTGCGGTGTCCTCGACCTCCGAGGCACCTGCACCTGCTTCGGTTCCCGCCGAAGGCTGGACCGCCGAGGCGGACGGGATGGCAGCTTCGGGCGCAGGGGCTGGAGCCGCGGTGGCTTCGGCCCCTGCTGATCGCGTCCTTGCCATGCGATCTTGGATTCTTCCACGAGGTGGGCGCCAAACTATTGGTGGAAATCGGGTCCGAAGGTGGACGTCGACACAACAGCCCCCTTTTACCGACGCTCTCCTCCGAAGGGGAAACGGCCGAAGGCCCCCTCGGAGGAAACCTACACTAGCCTTGCTACTCCCTCGCCTCTTCCTTCTACTTCTCCTACTCTACTTCTACTTCTATCACTACTGCAGTAAGGAAAATTAAACACTTAGAGCCGAAAGACAGAAAATGCAATGAGCCCATCGGAGCTCTCTTCTGATTAATGTGCGCCTGTTCATTTACAAGGATCCCTCTATTTATAGGAAGCTCCGGGAGTACTCCTCCACTTCAATTACACATTTTCCTCCCCTGACTAGCAGCTTTACACGCTTTTCAAGGGTATTAGAGTAACTTCTAGCTTCGTACGGGGCCTCCAGCGTGTCTTCGCACTGCCAAGCCCCTTTACACGCTACGCCTTTTGTCTCCCCTTCGTACGGCGCCCCTTTACACGTCTGACATGCCGACGTGTACCGCACCCTTTTGACAAACAGGGACCACCGATCAGGTTCTCCCTTCAGCACCGAAGCTCTCAGGGAGTCCCTTCAACCACACGAAGGTCCCAGAACCCCCGCACCGGCTTCGTCGTGCCATACCTGCAGTCACCACACATGTAAATCGAACAAGGTTAACAACTATGTTAGCCTTTTCCAAAAACACCGAAGCCCCTTCGGTCGCTGACATTCCGAATGTGCTCCTGGTCGTCCGTGGGAAAACACTTCCGAAGGCCATGTTCCCAAACATTTGGGTACATGCGCCGTTCGGCAGCTACGGCTACCTGCAACTCTACGTCCACGTTCAGGATGCAGAAACGCTGGATGCCTCCTACTACGGCATCAGCTCCATCCGCGGCACCAGGGTCACAATGTGCGGCTTCTTGGTGCTTAATTAATGTGAACTTATAATTTTTATGTTTATTTTTTCTCAATAATTTATAATTCATTGCAATAGCAACTACATTTGTATTGTACCAAGTATTTTGAATTAAATAATTTGATGTTGCGAAAAACTGTTAAGTTCCAGCTATTTTCTGACATTATTCGATAATAATATTTAAAATGTTGATTAATAAACATCTCGCAGCAACGCGATAGAAATTGCGGTAATGCTCGTAAACGGACGTCCGGACGCAAGGGAAAAATCGGACGCCCCCTCCGCGTGGTCATTCCATCTACCACAGGTTCACACGTTCTTATCTCTTTTCACCTGCCCCACGTCCCACCACTTTCCCATCACCGTACCTCACGACCCGTTGCCCTGCTGTCGTTTCCCCGCGGAGAGGACGAGCCGCGCCGTACCGCGGGGAGCTCCCCCTGTGCCGGCTCCACCATGCCGCCGGTCCCCGCGCGCCAAGGAAGGGCGGGCGAGCCCGTTGGCCGGTCGGCCGGCGGCTTGCCGTGCGGTAGGGGCGGGCACCGGCCGCCGCTCCACCGCGGCCTCGGGTAGGGCGAGCCGTGTGCGCCGTCTGTGCGGAGCCCCCTGCGCCAGCTGTGCGGAGCACCCCCTGCGCCGTGAAGCCATGCCGCCGGTCCCCCTCGGCAAGGAAGGGTGGGCGAGCCCCGTTGGCCGGTCGGCTGACGGCTTGCCGTGTGGCAGGGGCGGGCGCCGGCCGCCACTCCACCGCGGCCTGGCTGGGCGAGTTGCGCGCTCCGACGGACTTGGCGACCTTCTCCACCAAGAGCATGGCAGGGTCGTAGCTCGTCGCCTGTGCGGCCAGGCCGCGGCTTCCCGGGCGCAGGCTGCCGGAGGAGCTCCCGGGCGGCGCTGCGGGCGAGCAACGGACTGGTATTGGTGTATGTTGCAAGAGTACGTTTTGGATGTTCCAGATGTTATGAAGGAATGTCGAAAGTGTTTCATTTTGATGTTGCAAAAGTAGATCTGGATCGATGTTGCAATGTTACAAAAGTAGATCTCGATGTTGCGGATGTTGTTTTCCAATGTTGCGGATGTTATTTTCGAATGTTGCGGATATTATTCTTGACATGTTGCAATCGTTCGTCTTCAGGATGTAATCGTTTCTCGTTTATGTTTGCAAATCGTTGTACACATGTTGCATCTGTGTTCTTGAGATGTTGCAAGTGTCCCATGCGAATGTTTCAAAATTAGATATAAATTTTTCGATGTTGCAAACATTGATTTGCAAGTGTCCCATGCGAATGTTTCAAAAAAAGTGACGTGTTGTTGGGTGTTGCAAACATTAAATTTTAATGTTGCGGATGTTGAGTTTCGATGTTGCAGACTCATGATGTTGGGTTTGTGTCGAGGAGGAGGGGGAGAGGGCTCCTGATGTTGGATGTTGCACGCAACACGGGTCGCAACATGGTCGCAATATAGTCGCAACATGGGGGGAGGGGGAAGAAAGACTCCTGATGTTGGATGTTGCACGTAACCGCGTTCGCAACATTTTCGCAACACGTTCGCAACACGCTCGCAACATTTACTCGGTGGACTTTAGATCTAACGGCTAACGATTGAGCATCCTAGGATCTAACAGCCGCGAACCCGTCCGATGCTAGCGCCCGGATCGGACGTCCGGGCGCTAGCAGCTCCGTAGAAATTATCTAATTATTGAGATGACACTGACCTCGACGTTGCTGCAACTTGTAGTGTTCAGCAGCCACCAGCCGGCTCTTATCCCCTATTTAAGTCCTGAAGGCGGGCTCATTTCACGTAGAAAGCCGTCAAACTCGAGTCTCCGACACGAGTTGGCGAATTGCCAAACGACTGAACCGATGGCAGCTAAGGCTCATGCTATCTCCACCCACCACCTCCTCCGGCACCTCGCCCTCCTGCTGCTCACCGTTGCAGCCGTGACCACAGCACGAGCAGCCACCACGGGCACAGCGGCCCCCGGCCCAAGCGCCGCCACGGAGAGTCGATCGACGGAGGCATCGGCAGCGTCGTTCCTCCGCGTCCGCTGCGCCACCACGCTCTACTCGGACCTCTGCTACGACTCCCTCCTCCCCTACACCTCCGACTTCCAGACCAGCCACGCCAGGCTCGCGCGCGTCGCGGCCGACGTCGCGGCGGCGCGCCTCCGCGCACTCTCCGCTCGCGTGAAGGACATCCTCCACCACGGCGCCCTTGAGCCGACCAAGGGGAGCGGCGGGCGGCCTAGCGAGACCGACGCGCTGCGCGACTGCACCAGCACGACCTCGGCCGCAGCCAACCTGGCGAGGCAGTCGTCGGCTGCGCTAAACCGGCTGGACGCGTCGTCCCAGACTGCCAACGCGGCTGGCGGCGGCGGCAGCAGGCAGTCCAGGTGGGAGGTGTCCAACGCCAAGACGTGGCTCAGCGCGGCGATGACGAACGTGGGCACGTGCGCTGATGGGTTGGAAGAAGCCGGCGCGACAGCCTCGCCAGGCGGGAAGGAAGTCACCGCCGGCGTGGTAAGCGTGAGGCAGTACACGAGCAACGCCCTCGCGCTCGTCAATGGCATACCAGTGTGAACTGTAAATTAAGTTGTACAGGGAGGGAGTGTGTGGCCCCAGGGATGGAAACTGTACGAAGCCCGTTAAAAAATAAAGAAACTGTGGGAAGAGTATTTGATTTGGAGGAATTTATGGTTGCTGATTGCCCACCGGAACTTTCTAATTGTGTGGTATAAATCGAAATACAGCAGCACAGTTTCCAGCCCCGGTTACAAACTCGGCGCAGCGCAGCAAAATCGGAGATATGAAATGCTCAACCCCTTTCTCGGCTCCTCAATAATTGGAGCATCGGTGGCCCTTTGCCTGCTCGCCACGTCGCCCTACGCGAGCCCCCCAGGGCACTCAACATTTTGCAAAAAAACCCTCAGGTTTGCTATAGATCACGAATAGGTCCAGCACGTCCAGACCGCGCACCAACCACATTCATATATTATGCACGTAAGCCCTTCTACAAATTTTATTTCTACGCTAAGAAGGGAAATTCGAGATTGGTGTCGTTGTTACATATACAACCCAGAAACTTTTGCGAACACCCCCTCCCACCACCCTACCCCCACCTAATATCCCCACCCCACACGCACACGCCCGCCCAAACCCTAACCCTCCCCCGCCGCCCCCTCTCGCCCCCGCTCTCCTCCTCCCCCAGTGGTGTCCCCGCCGCCACACTCTCCAGTCTCCACACCGTCTTCCCTCCTCCACCGTCACCGCTCCGGCAGCCCATCGGAGGTGCGGATCCGACCGAGGTGGCCCCAGCGTGGCGAGCATGGGCGGCGCGGGGGACCGCTGCCGACCGATCACGGCCCCACGCGGCGCCGCCACCCTCTCCCCACCTGCTCTCGTCCTCCTCTCCGCGCCGCTCCCGCAGCCCACCGCAGGAGCGGATCCGGCTGAGGTGGCCCCGGAGCGGCGAACAGGGCGGGCGCGACCGGGGGCACGACGCCACGCTGGGAGCGTTGGAGCTCGACAGGCCGGATCGGCGACCGCCATGCATCTCCCGTCGGTCTCCTGTGCCCCCTCCTTCTACTCGCTCGCGCGCCGGAAGTCGACATCGCGTCCTCGACGGCGTTAGGCGTTGGGCAAGATGGCGGCTTCCACGATGCAGGTTGCCGCATTGGCCTCCCCCTCTCTTTCACTAATCTCTCTATTTTGGTTATCATATTCACTTTTCCCTTTCAGATCCGCCAGGTTTACTGGGGTGAGCTGGCGACCGGCATGGCAGAGGGGCTAGCGCGCGGCCCCGACACCTCCGCTGCATGTTCCACCTCCTCGACGACCCCGCTGATCTCGCCCGCGCCGCCGCCGTCTCACGCTCCTGGCGCTAATTCGGTACGCTCGCTTCTCATCCCAATTTGTTTCCTCACTCGTCTCCCTCCAATTCGAGGGTTGGTTGCTGAGCTCCACGCTTGACACTCCCCTCTCTCCCTTCCCCCAATTAGTAAATCATATGATTTGCTAACATAATTAGGTGTTGTGATCTATTATGTCTATCTGTTTTTGTTCTTTTACCGTTTGTTTCTTCAATGGCCACATTTATGATTTTCTTTTAAATTTTGGTGTACCTCTATGAATGATAATGGCATAATTTGGTAAGTATGTGTACATGGTAGGAGGATCAATGATTCTTATCCTAGATGCGCATTACGCTGGTCTAACATGGGCTTTCATGGGTCTGAAACTCTGAATTAGTAAATCAGTTTGATGACATCCTGTGCTGGTACCGGTGACCTGACCTTTCTTGTTTAATATATATAGTGCATTGTCTCAGTCCCAGGCTCAGTAAGGGTTTTGGGGAGGAAACAGGCTGATCCCATGGCAATTATTTAGGCTCCACTGGACTCATTTGCAGAATGCAACTGTCGAGCCAGATTATTTTGTCGTGGCCCAACTGCTTATCATCACTTATGCCTCAATCTTATAATTTATGGCTGTTTGGGGATTGTTCACCGACTTTCTATTTTCTAAATTCGCAGAAGGGGGTGAGGCTAGACCGCTAGAGCCCTATGTGCACTCCATTAGCACACATAAATTTTCACCATGGAAATGAAGAAATATTTTTTTACCCCCCTAATTATCTATTTACTATACTTTGTCCCTGCACAGAGACTGATAAAGTTGACTTCTCCTTAATCAACTGGTCTGAGCTTATCGAATGATTTCATCAATATTTTGAAAGCGAACTCTAAAAGTATATTGCTCCTTGGTTAGGTGTATGAGACTCGTACAATGATGATGTTGTCATCGGATGTTCCGGAACCTGTGAAACATTTTTTTAGACCTTTCACACTGTTCAGCTTATTTGGCATCTATATCCATTAGCTTTAAGTTGATGCACTTTAAGTTGATGCAAGAACTATAAGCTAGGCAAGTGTCCTAGAAGTATTCAGATTTAGTAGGAAGCATTTGATTTGTTCTGATTTTTTGATTTTCCTCTATTGGTTCTCGTTTAAACACCCATATGATTCAATCATGTATTTTATTACATTTTGTTCATCTAACTACCATATGTTTTTTTAGGGCAAACAAGTGCCTACCATATGGTTGTGTATTAGAATTAGATCAAATTAGGATTTTACTTTACTGTAACCAATAGACCCTTCTGTGATTAAGTAGATGGGAACGAAAGACGGTCGTTTTTAGGTGTTTTTATTTAACATGCCTGATGCCTGTTGGAATTTGGAAGATAGAAGTGTCTAGACATACAACATCTTTATATAAGCAGATCCCCAAATATGTTGTCCAATGGAGTTTATGTTGAATACTTAGATGTCTGTTCCATAGATTCATGTAATAAGTTGTGCCAATAGTTTTTTCCCTCTTTTTAACAATGGTAAACCGTACCACACAATTAATGGATCATTTCCTTTTGTCTTTTATCCTACTGCAGATCTTTCCACAAGAAGATTGATTGATTGCATCACCTGCGGTGTCGAAGTTTTCACCATATGTTCATGAGAGTGTGAAGATACTTTGAAAGACAAACAAACTCAGTAGAGCCATGGTTTATTAGAATTCAAACTTCTCAATGTATTAGTAATGCTTGGTGTTAGTTTTTGTACATATTAATGTGTTAGGAATATTTGATATTAGTTTTTTATGTGTTAATGAATTAGGAATACATTATCTTGATCATGATAAGGGAGTGCTCTTTGATAGGGCGCGCATCGCGCGCCAGATTGTTCTAGTATTATGAAAGCTGAGCAAGGAAATAGACGCACAGAGAATTTTAGTACTGAAGGTGGTTTCCCAGCAGTGATTTAATTTATCATTTGAAAAATATCTGCTCAATCCTTTACAGACTATATAGTACAAGGGCAATATCATGTTCGGGCTGCTGGAGAGATAACCAGGTGAGCACGTACAAACGGTCCGGACAAACAGACAAACTAGTACGTACTTGATTTGTTAGAACTGAGTTTATGTTAGAGTCTTTGTCCTATCGGTGTCATCAATTTGTTCGTGATTTGATTTCTATACCTATCGCCTACCATTTACAAGCTGATTAGGCTAACAGATCTAATAATCAATGTCATGATAAGAGTTTTCAACTTACTAATAATTAATAAAGGTAATAACAGGAATAAGAGAACATTAACTTCGATCCACTAACCGGGAGCGAAGAATGTAGTTGCGCCGATGCTTCATTCCTAAATAATAACTTTTTAACTATTGCCCTCAAAACGGGACACAACTTAAGAGAGGGAGCAAAGAGACAATAGGTACGAGAAATTAAGGGCTGTTTGGCATGACTCCAGAGTTGAACTCCAGCTAATTTTCTAGCTGAACACCTCAACTCCAAAACTCCATGAAGCTGCCAACTCTAT
The DNA here is from genome assembly GCA_036936925.1 of Cenchrus fungigraminus. Lineage (NCBI taxonomy): Eukaryota > Viridiplantae > Streptophyta > Magnoliopsida > Poales > Poaceae > Cenchrus > Cenchrus fungigraminus. Next base: position 96,643,264 of record CM072770.1, read on the forward strand.
GGAGCTGTAGTGCAAATGGGGGTGGAGTTTTGGAGCACCTCTTTTGCTGCTCCAAAACCAGCCAATACATATCTAGGTGTGGAGTTGATGAGTAATTACCCACCAATGCCACTCTTAAGTGGAAAAAAATGATTCAATACATTCTATTCCTCCCCGTGACCCCCTCCGTCACGCGATTTGGTCCACGCCGGCGCCGCCCTCTCCGCGAGGCCGCGACCCGCGCCGGTACTGCTCTCCATCCGGCGCCGCGCCCTCTCTCCACGCCGGCGCTGACCACCCTCTCTCCCCCACGCTGGCGTCGTCCTCCCTCTGTACCCCACGCCGGCGCCCCCTCTCTGATTCCCTCCCACCGCGCGCCCGATGTCCCCCACTCCACCAGTCGCAGCTCGATCTCATCGGTCGCTGTGCTCCCCGCCTCGACGCGCCCGCCGGCTATGGCCCTCCCCGCCTCAATGCGCCCGACGTCCATGGCCCTCCCCTCCATTGCTCGCATCTCATCACCGCTCGATCTCACCAGCCGCCGTCCTCCCCACCTCGACGCGCCCGCCAGCCATGGCCCTCCCCGCCCCGACGAGCCCGCCGGCCATGGCCCTCCCCGCCCCGATGCGCCCGCCAGCCAAGGCCCTCCACTCCATTGCTCGCATCTCGCCACTCGATCCTGCCGGCCGTCATCCCGTCCGCCACTCGTCTCTTGATCCCGCCGGACGCCTCCCTTCTCGCCACCAGCTGTCGTCCTACCCCCGTCAGAGACCGCCCTCCCTTGCCGCTGGACGCCGCCCTCCCCGCCGCTGGTCACTGCTCCCCTCCGCTCTGTTGCTGATTGCGCGAGAGAACACATGGAAGAAGAAATGAGACTGGGAGGCTGATAGGTGGGACCTACCTGTCATTGATTTGGTTGCATGTTATTTCTAGAGTTGGTAGCCAAACACTCATTTCAGGCAGGTCCAACTCCACTTAGAGCCAGCTCCATCTAGAGTTTGGGAGTGGAGCAGCTCCAACCAGAGTTGGAGCCATCCCAAACAGGGCCTAAAGGTTATCAAATTTTAATTTGACTTATGGATCCCGATTGCAAGCAACATCGCTACCCAACTTTTGCACACGTTGTGGCTAGAAAGAGTGGTGCTCGTTTTCTAACAGTGGGTCTCAGTTTTTTCAAGCATCACTACAATGTTGTGGAGGGCCTTAGACTATCCACAACAAGGTAGTGCATCTGCAAACACAAATGCCTCCTTTGAGCGAAGGAGAGAGACGGACGGAGTCACCCAAAACACTGGGGTTTCCAACAGTGTGCGAAGCCTGTCGCGCATCCTCCGGCAGTTGGCTCCTGCGTCGCTCGAGAGGCCGACGGAAGGAGGCGGCAGGGGTGGAGGAGGCGGCCATGGAGCCCGTCTGCTGGTGGCCGAAGGCGGAGGTTGCGTGGAGAGAACTCCGACCGCGGTGCTCCCTCGACGGCGGAGATCCGAGGGCCGCAGGGAGCTCCAGGCGCTGCTCGAGGGCGGAGCCATGGAGGAGAGCAGGCAGGGGAACGGAGCAGGCAGGATAGGCTTCAGCCGCGCGCGGAGGGCCATTTCTGTGACGAGCCCGAGCTGCCGCTAGCCGAATCTGCGCTGCGCCCCGCCGCGCCTTGGAGAGGTCGAGCCGTCACCGGCCGAATCTGCGCCGAGCCCTGCCGCGCCTTGGAGACACCGAGCCCCGCTGGTCACCGCACCGGGAGAGGCCAGGCCTTCGCGCTGGGAGGCGGCGCGCCCGCCGGGACGACGGAGGGAGCCGAGCGCTGGAGACCGCCGCCGCCGCTGCAAGTGCTGAAGGCCGTCGCCACCGCCGCGAGTGCTGAAGGAGGTCGTCGATCGCCTCACCGGTGGAGGAGGAAGCGGCGGGGCCGGGGTAGAGGAGGAGGTCGGAGCCCGGGGGTGGAGGAGGAGGCCAGGGCAGGGGGGCGACACTACGAAGAAAGTGGGATGGGGGAGAGAGGAGAGATTTCCCAGGTTTGGGTGCTCCTGGGCTGGCATAGGCATTTTGAGGATGTGTATGAGCGAGCTGCTGGACCGGTTACAGTAGCAAGTTTTCACTCATTTTGCAGATGGGGGATGAGATGAGGGAACTGCTGGAGATAGTCTTAATAGACAGAAGCTTGCCACAGCAAGTTCTCGCACGCGCACCTATCAGATCAATACCGTCATCACGCTTCTACGAGGAATGGATAGTACGCAGCTGATGCATCGGCTCTCAGCAGTAGCGTTCTGACGTTAGGGATCTTATGACTAGTAATAAAAACATGTAAGACCTAACCAGATGATACGATCTGATAACTAGTGAACGATAAACAAGGTGAGAGAGCCGATGAAGACAACCTAACTAGATCTAAACTGTTCGATAACTGTAAGGGCTTGATAAAACTAAGAGATACGAAGCAACTTAATAAAACCAGGCAACTCGGTAACTGTGAGTAACGTCGAAGACAAGTAAAATATTGGAGAAAACCTAGAAAGTAATACTTACAATCTAAGATAACTTGATAACTAACCGGAAAATTGAATATCAGAATATAAAACTTAACTTAGAAAGGTCAAATCACTACTACAGAAGACATTTGTAAGAGCCACCGAATTTTTTTATGAGTGCGCCGTTTTGCCGCCCGATCTAAGAAAAATGTGCGGCACTGTAGCAGCTAGATCCACACCTAAAAATCATTTTCGAGAGCTGCTGACCCCATCACCCGCACCTGGAAATCATTTTCAGGTGCGGGTGACGCCATGACCCGCTCCTAAAAATATCCTCATTTCTAGGTGTGGGTGATGGCGTCATCCGCACCTGAAAATCATTTCTAGGTGCGGGTGATGACATCACCCGCTTCTGGAAATGGTCTTGTGCCAAAAAATTCATAATTTTTCATATGATCTCGGATGAAGATAAACTTTATATCAAAATTGTATAGCTCGACGAGAACTAAAACTATGTAGTTGATAAATTTTTCATTTGAGGTTGTTTAAAATTTCAAAATATCCATTTAAGTACTCTGAGATTGTATCATGAAACCTATATCTCTTATATAGTTTCATGAAACTATAGAATAGATGTATAAAAGTTGTGAAGAATGTTACTACCACTATACCGAATGACCAAAATAAAAGTTGTTCATCTTCAAAAGTCATAGAACTTTGTAGTTGAACCATTTTGTATTTGAATTACTTTTGTCAAGGTAAAGTACATCTGAATTTTTGAAATTTGAAAATTTGAATTTTTCGAACGACCTCAAATGGAGAAACTCTCAACATGAAAGTTGTAGATCGTGAGAAGTTACTTTGTAGTTTACAACTTTTTTATTTGAAATCATATTGTCAATGAAATTAAAATTTGAATCTCTCAAATTTGAAATTCAAATTTCGTAAACGACCTCAAATGGAAAAACTCCCAAAATGAAAGTTGTAGATCTCAGAAAGTTATGAAACTTTGTAGTTGACAAGTTTTTAATTTGAATCTGTCTAGAGCAAAAAAAAAATGATTTACACTCAGTGTAGTATAATATGAGTAGAATGAAAACTGGATATGGACGCAGGTTAGTGTGTGGTGCAGTGGTAGAGGTGGCTTCGCGCGAGGCTGGAGGTCGCTGGTTCGAGTCCTGGCGACCGCGTAGCGGCGCGACTTGCGACGGGTGGGTGGCTGGCCGGTGGGGTCCCTCCCATAAAAAATATTTTTTGGCTTGGTTTGCGTTGTTGCAGGTGAAGAACAAGTGCGAAAGGTCTTAATCAGAGTGGCCTCTGGGTGATGGAGAGACAAGTAGGCTTGGTTGGCTTGGTTCGAGGGATACAATGAACGACAGGATCAAATGCGGTCCACATGGTGTAAGAAGAGCAAGACGGGGTCATGTACATGGAGCCGGTGTAACGGTGGCGGCCAAGTCGAAGGAATGAGGCAAGACCGAGTAGACCATCTGAGTGCCAGAGGTGAAAGGCTTGACGTGCTCGAAGCTTGTACGCTGGGTATGTATGCATAGGTCTTGTGTGACCTTTCTCCTGCTGATCTTGCACCCACAAACCTCACGAATCGGCTCAGATTTGAAGTTATTCCTCTCTCTCTCTTCCACTTGTTCTTGATCCTTTGCACGAAATCCTTGATTCCGCATGAGATGTTTGGTTTGGGGACTTCATCTCTTAGGAGTCACTTGTTCAAAGGGTAGATCCACAACCCCGCCCCCCCAAACCAATCTCAACTCCAGTGGTTGCGTGAGTCAAGAGATCGATTCGAGAGAAGTTTTTCCCGAGCTGCCCAGGAAAACCCAATGGCACCGAGTTTGCATAACCCAGTGGCACCGAGTTGGTCAACGGTGGAATTTTGAGGAGATTTTTGGTGGACATGTTTCTTGGAGCTAGAGAAATCTAGGGTTAAAATTTATCAAGTTTCGACTCCGTTTGTTCCTGTTTTTGAATTTTTCTTGAAAATCTAGGTGGAACCAAATTCTGAACTTGGTGGCATCGAGTTTGGTTTTTCTCTTACCCTTTGTGAAACTCGGTGGCACCAGTTTCAGAACCCAGTGGCACCGGTTTTGGTTTGGGCAGACAATGAGTTGTTTTTTGTCTTCCGCTGAGTTTCGCGAGTTCATTCGTTCGCTTTCGTGTGGTTGTTCCAGACTTGCTTATAGGGTCAGTAGGTCCGTTGTGACTACGTGATCTTGGCAAGTTCGTGTAGAGGTTTTTGTAAGTGATTTTGGGACATAGGACGAGTTTTTAGAGAAGAAGTTTATCGGCTCACATTTACTCCCCCTCTATCTCTCTGGTCGCCAATCCGGTCCTTCAACTATTCTAAAAAACTATTGGCTCAACAAACAATCTTGGGTCATATATCAGAATATAAAACTTAACAAACTTAACTTTGAAAGTTCTGACAGAGGTTGACCGGGCAATGGTACTTAGAAGCTCACCTGATATGGAAGTTCTTTTTTTTGTGTGTGACGTGACTCCGAAAGGTTGTATTGATTGATTGATTGATTGATGATTATTCATTACGAGGCTCATGGGCTTATATTTGTATCTTGGAGGAAGCTAATAAAGTTGTAGTCGATTATGACATGACTTTTACAACTATTATGGTCTCTAAGCTGAAGTAGTAGGATTATGATCCAGTACATCTAACGTTAATTTGTTTGAGCCCAGTTATGGTCTCTAGGCAAAAGGTTTACTACACTGCAGGAATGTGTTGTTGTCGACCTAATACGAAATACGGCACTGCTAGCGCCCGGACGTCCGTTCCGGGTGCTAGGCATCGGACGGGTCCGCAGCCGTCGGATCCTAAGATGCTCAATCGTCAGCCGTTAGATCTAAAGTCCAGCAAGTAAATGTTGCGAGCATGTTGCGAGCACGTTGCGTTCATGTTGCGAGCACGTTGCGCGCAACATCCGACATCAGGAGCCCTCCTCCCGTCCTCCTCGACACAAAACCCAACATCACATGCCTGCAACATCGAAACTCAACATCCGCAACATTAAAATTTAATGTTTGCAACACCCAACAACACGTGTCTGCAACATCGAGATTCAACATCCGCAACATCGAAAATCAATGTTTGCAACATCAAAAATATTTGATCTAATTTTGAAACATTCACATGGAACACTTGCAACATGCCAAGACGTGGATGCAACATGGTCACAACGATTGCAACATGAACGAGAAATGATTACATTTCATGCAAACATCGATATAAAAACCTATGCAACATCGATATGCAACTAATACAACATCTGTGAACAACAATTGCGACATTAAAAAACGATGGCAAACATGAACACCGATATCATGTACTGCAACACGGACGCAGATGCAAACATATGTAGACAATGATTGAAACATCTCTAGAAAACGATTGCAACATGACCGAGTACATTCATGCAACATTTGCAGACACCGATTGCAACATCTCCGAACAACGATTGCAATATCGCCGAGCTCCGCCCCCAGGCTGCCGCGAGCTCGGCCCCTGGCTGTCGTGACCTCCTCGCTGCAGCAAAGGAGCCGAGGCAGTGGCGGGCCGCAGCAGCTCGCCTCGCCACCAGGACGAGGAGGAGGGGGCTGGCGCGGAGGTGAAAGGAGAACCTCCCGCCGACGCGCACATGGAGCTCGACCGGCGAAGGGAGCGACGGGGCAGGGCCAGCGCACAGCTCGCCCGCTCCCGGCCGCGGGGAGCAGCGGCGGGGGCTCGCCCGCCCTCCAGCCGCAGGGAGCCCCCGGCGCGGGAGGACGGCGGCGGTCGGTGCAGGACCGACGCCGGGCTCGGGGACGAAGGGAGGCGAGCCGGCGGAGAGGGGGTCCTCGTCGTCAAGGAGCTCGCGAATCACCATCATGGCGGCGGGGAGGGCGGTGGAGCGCCCCGACCACGACGAGCGGCGCCGGCGGCAGGTGCCCGATCTCCGCGCACACACCACGGGAGGAGGCAAAACCGGAGGGAATGGAAAGGTGGAGCAGCGGGGATCACAGATCGGGGCTCGGTTCGGGCGGAGGTGGCCAGAGGAGGGAGATCCGGCGGCGGCGGCGGCGCGAGGTACGGGGCGTGGGGGCTGCGGCTCGTTACGGGGCGTGGGGGCTGCGGCTCCTTTTTTTATTTCACGCGATAGGAGCGTGAGGCGCGTGGGAACGATGGGCGTGCGTCCGGACGCGTCGAACGCCCGGACTGAAGCATTTCCGTACAAAATATGGAATTAACAAACTGTTACAACTTACTAGAAAGAACAGCCGCGGTCGATTACGGAAACAAGAAACAAACTGTAACAACTTACAGGAAGAAATCCATGTGAATTCCAGAATCTTGCAGTTGTTCGAAAAATTCGGAGGTCGACTTAATTTGTTGCATCACAGGAACATTAGTACGCACAGATCCCTATTAGTATTTTACAGTCTTTTGATCTGTGCAATCCTGGAAAAGGTTTGTATATTACTAGAAGATCATGTTCCAGCTGCAGAGCAAGCTGTTAATTAGTACTGGACAAACGCCTCTTGCATAAAAAAGGGCACAAAATGATACATGATTCGTTAGCACGCGATGGTGTATTGCGCCTGTCCTCCGCTTTGTTTTTTTTTATTTTCCCAACCACATGTACACTCAGCTCGTTTACTTACAAAACTCCCCAAGAGTATGGCGTGCGCAATATCTTAAAGGTTAATGATTAAGCTTGCCTATGGCGATTAATCTAAAAAATGTCCCCTCTATTTCATTCTTCAAAAAGAGGGGGCATCAATTATACAATAATAATATTTTTTTAAAAAGTTCTTTTCTGAATGCGCAGGAGAGCTACGCATCAATATATTAAGAAGAAAAGGGGTATGGAGCCCCAAAGTATTACAGATATCAGGGCCTGTAACCCGCCCATAAGAACAAACACAAACACCCACTAAGGTACTCTTAGAAAGACCCGACCAGGAGCACAAAACCACACCCTTCAGTGGTTGCAGGCGCTTGGGCTAGGAGGAAAGAAACTCCTCGAGCCCCAGCAAAAGACCACTGCAGCAACTCTTCATTTACAACTGAAACAATGGCGGACAAACTAGGGTTGGCTCCATAAAAAACGCAACGATTTCGATGATTCCACAAAGACCAAGCTCAAAGTATGACAACGGAGTTTAATCCCTTCCTTCGTTGACCTGAGACCCTCATGCTTACGCTTTCCCACCATTCTTAGAAGGATGGCTCCATTGCCTGTGGGGCAAGATCCTGCAATCCGAAGCCTCTCAAGACAATGAACCAGACTTGTCTAGAAAAACACCAACAGGTGGTCAAGTGTCTCCACTTGGTCACAAAGTGGACAAACAACTGTAACAACAAACAAATAATTGGATTTTTTGCCATGAGTGTACGTGCGGCACGAACGTGTCTAAGAACACAGTAAGATATGTATTTATTTTTAAAATGAAGGTACATATATAGACCTATTCAATAAAAAAGTGAACATAACAATTTATATATTCATAATTTCACAATGAATCCTGCATATTCTTATATGTGAATAAAACCTTCAAATAATGTATCACTAAACGTGTGTATGATTGCTGAGTAGAATGAGACATGAATGGGATAGTTCAAATGATATATCACTTGTGCTTTGTGTAACGTCCCGCCCCCATGGTCGAACTTGTTTACACCTGACAGCTCTTTAGGACCTCAAGAATGCCCTCACAAACCAACACATGTCTTTTCTGCGTATTTTGTCCTCACTCATGCGCACCTAGTAAGAACTTCTTGGTCGGCGACCCATCGCTCCATGCCAAGCACACTTAACCTCGGAGTTCTTTGGAGATAGACTTCCGAAAAATCTGCAACTTGTTGGTATGAGTATTCTTATCAATCATATATTAAGCCTTGGGCCAGGATGTCACATACTCACGACTTAGAAGACCGATGTCCTTGTCAGTCAACTCCAAGCCAGGAACATCCTCTCTTGACCACGTCCATGTGTCTAGTGCCAGCACATGTGCCAACCATGTTCGTGTGTCCAGTGCTAGCACATGTGCCATGCTGTGTGACCACTCTAGCCCATACTAGCCATGCGCACCATGCCTGCGCAACTGCTCCCACACGTACCCGTGAAACCGTGAGAGTCTCCTCTGATACCATTTGTAAAGTCCCGCCCCTAGGGTTGGGCCCGCTTACGCCTAGCAGCTCTCTAGGAACCGAAGAATGCTCTCACAGACCAACATATGTCTTTTCTACGCACTTTGTCCTTACTCTGCACACCCGGGAAGAACTTCCTAGTCGGTCACCCATATCACTCCTAGCCAAGCACGCTTAACCTTGGAGTTCCTTCGAGATGGGCTTCCGGAAAAGAATTAAGTTGCAACTTCTTGGTATGAGTATTCTTGATGCGCCAAGGGAGGTCCAGATCTTCACGACGTAGGATGATCACCAAATTACTAGCTTCAAAGAAGCCAAGATAACTTGCTACAAGCAGCAATAACTAGTGCAACTTGGCAAATAAAACTCGAATCCAACCACCGTCTTTAAACGGCAACCCGAATTGAGTATTCACCCAACCACACTCTCAAGGAACCAACCAACACAGCCTACAAACAATCGAGGAAACCTCGAGGGAGTAGGATGACCAATTGGGAGCGGATGCAGCCGCCGCTGATGTATTCCCGCGAAGGAGATCACAAGAGCAAAGGGGTAAAGATTTCTCTCAAGGGTTTGTCAGCACATAGCTGAAAAAAGGGGTTCTGTATTTGAAAGTGCATCTAGGCCCCTAAGTGGATTTTGGTGAATTGAATGACAAAGCGATTAAAGGACTAATGTATTTGTCTAAGATTGTGAGCAGGTTTTATTTACATATTCATGAGCAATTATTGGAGTATTTATTTATGGATGAATATTATATGGCTCACATTGGAGAAGACAAATATATGGATGATCCTAATGCATAAGTGACAAACATCAAGCAATAAAGGAAGATAAAGATTGGGGTAAATTGAGAAGGTCAATTCATGGTCTCCCATACTAGACATGGCTTGATTAAAATTACAAGGACCATAAAAGAAAAGATGGTAATTATCTAAGTCAAGTGCAAGGCTTCATGTGTTGGTTGAAAGAGAACACAAGGATGAGTATAAACTTTATGGTTCTAAATTGGAGGCTTGCATATTCATTGTCAATCAAGATCAAGTATTTGAAGAGGGATTTCAAATGAAGTTTAATTATGGATGAAGCAAAGTGGAACTCAAAGTAGATTGGATAAGTGATGAAGAGATCAACCGAGATGTTTAGGGCGAGGGACTAAGCAATCTTTGGGGCCGTAGCTAAGCTGCCATTAGTGTTTTGCTAAGGTGAAGTTCTAGCATCCGTGGGGTCTTCAAGTATCATATCCAAGCCTTAACCGAGGAAAGCAATGCAAGTCATCAATATGTTGAGATTGGCAATATGGAGTGACTTATGGATCCAAGTGTGCATTCCTATACTAGAAGGAAAGATCCTAAGTCATTAGCTCAAGTATGGACGTGCTCAAGTCAAAGGCTAAGTTGAAAGCTCTGAAATGGATATTGCTCAAGTATGGCAAGATTGAAGACATTCAAGCTCAAGAGATCAACAAGGTGTTTTTATTTATTCTTGAGTATAGGTATGTCGTACTATCAAGAGGGATGCAACATTAGCGAGTTGACTAAGTCAAAGTGCTCATTAGTTGACCTAAGTGAGATCTAGCCTTGGGAGCCTTAGAGTGTGCTAACACACCCTCCTAACCTAACCTGAGCCACTTCATCTCTTTGGTGAAGTGTTAGAATCCTAGAAAGGGTTTTTGGGGGTGCCTCGGGCCTGAACGGTCAGGGGCACCAGTCTGACCGGTGCCGCTAGCCCAATGGCTAGTTTTTCAAACACCGGTCTGACTGGTGTGAGGCACCGGTCTGACTGGTGCCGCCCGAGGGCTAATGGCTAGTTTTCTCCTTTGAGGGGTATAAATACCCCAAGCCTTCTTCAGTTGAAGGCTGCTGTTTCTAGTGGTGTTGCTGAAGTTCTAAGCCATTTCTTGCAAACCCTAAGCCTTAGTGGCTCTCCCCAACCCTCTCTTTGTGAGATTTGCTTTTAAAGCCATATCCTAGTGTTGGGTTGAGAGAGTGAGCTCAAGAGCGACTTTGTGAGCTAACAAGAGCATTCCCATAGCTTGAGCACTTTGGTTTCGCGTCTACAAGCTTTGAAGCGTTTGTTACTCTTGGAGGTTTGCCTCCTAGACGGCTAGGCGTCACCGGCTAGCTCCCAAGGTTGTGGTGAGCAGCGGCAAGTTTGTGAGGGCTGTGATCTTGCCTCTTCGTGGAAAAGATCGCCTTAGTGGAAAGGAGGAAAGTGGTTGAAAGAGACCCGGCTTGTTGTGGGAATTCTCCCTTACAAGCTCCTCAACGGAGACGTAGCCGTTCCTTAGTGGGCGGTGAACTTCGGGAAACAAATCCTTGCATCTTCGTGTGGTTTGCCTCTCTAAGTTGTTTTTCTAGCATATTTGATTTGCTTCCGCTTCGATCTACTTGGGTGTGCTACTTGTGTGTGCAGGGCTCATTACCCTACTTGTGATCATCTACAAAGGCCACTCACCAAGTTTGGTTTGTGCTAGAAGTCAAGAGGAGTTTGAAGTTGTTTTTGCAGGTGCTCTGTGCTACACCGGTCTGACCGGTGCTAGGCAACGGTCTGACCGGAGCTAGGCAACGGTCTGACCGGTGCCTCCTGTGAAGTGAAGTGCGACACCGGTCTGACCGGTGACACCCACCGGTCTGACCGGTGGACACTGACAGCTCAAGTTTTCGGGGACGAAAAGTTAAAGTTGGTCGTCACGCCTATTCACCCCCCCTCTAGGCGACATTGTTGGCGGTGAATTTCCGCCAACCTAGCCATGAGTTTACCTTCGGTGTTGGCATGAATTTTATATCTTATCCATTGGTACTAACCCCCTGGATATAACAAGTTCGTTCGTGCATGTCGGTTTTGGAGTTTGATGTTTATGCAGGAATTTAGAGTTGAAAGCAAGACTTCTGAGTAAAGTTCATCAAGCACCTCGTGACAAGACCTTGAAGCCCGGTACAAGTCAAGCAATGAAGTGAACATGACTCCAAGAAGCCCAAGGACCAACCCGTGAAGACGGAGAACTCCGAGGACCTGAACAGAAAATGCTGAATCTTGCGGGACAAGGAGCTTCATCCAAACCGCGGAGAAACTGACGTCAAGGGCCCACATGCAGAAGGGAGAAACTTCTAGAAGACACGGGAAGCATCATCGAGGAAGGCGGCCACGAAATGGGCCGGAATGGGCCTAGGCCGGTCGGCCCAGGCCGGCCGGCCTGGCCCATTTCTGGGTCCATTCGTCGCCCCCTTTGACCTAGCCGCCTCTCGGACTATTTATAGCCCCCTGGCCAAGAGCCATGCATCAACTCATTCGTCATTCGCCACCGAGGAGCAGAGAAGAGAGGGACACCATTCCGGAGAGGAGAGGGTAGAGCTAGTTGTCTAGGGTTTCCCTAGCCGACGTGGGAACCTTGCAAGGAAGACCACGTCGGAGTTCTAGGAGCTAGAAGCAAGATCAAGGTAGGATCCCGGTGGTGATCTTGTTCATGTATCATGTACTATGTTGAATTATCAAGTTGCAATCCGATTTCTAGCGATCGAGTGTTTCTTCTACGACTTTGATTTCAATTGGCTTTTCTTACTTTAAGATCTATTCTCGAGATAGATCATAGAGGGTGTTCTTGTAGCCGTGGTGGCTAGAGGTGCATGCCTGACCTTCCAAGAGATTTCAACTTGTCCATTGGACTCGCCCTAGGCTAACTCGCACGAATAAGAGTGCGTTGTGACAGAACAGTGGCTCCAAAAGGTGGGCGTCTTCGGAGTTGGACGGGAAACCGTGATTTAAAGATGCTTTTTATGAGATTCAACTTGGCTATTTCTTCTTTGCTTGGAACTTCAACAAAAGCTTTATCCAATCTCTCTAGATTGGTTTTACCAATCCCTCTCTATCTCTTGCTACCTTCGGCTTTCATAGATTAGATTCATTTTTATGATGTTCTTTAGATTAGATACAAAAGCATTCCCTTTGAAGATCTAAGTGTTCTCGGCGTTAATAGATAGGTTCTTGCATCACTCATTTGTTCCACGGATTCGATACCTTGGGTCCACACTTGAGGGAAGAAGGGTCCCTTGGCTACGACGGAGGACTTGTCCACTTGCAAGTTCAAACGAAATTGGATACGCATATACACCGTCAACAAGCCCCTTTTTCTGGCGCTGTTGCCGGGGAACAAGTGATCAAGATTCGATCTTTTATTGCTTTTTGTGAATATTTTCAGTTTTCTTTTGGTTTTTCTTTTTGCATCTACTAACTCTTGATCATCCTCAAAATCAATCTAATCTAGTTTTTGACTAACCCTAGTTTTCTTAGATTTGTTTTTGTTTTGTATATATTTTGTTTATTGCTAACCCTAACAGGAGATGGACGGCTACGTCTCCAACAAACCCGAAAATTTTGTGGATGATCCAGAAAAACTTTACAGGCTAAGGAGACGTGAAGCACAAGCTAAAAAGCTGGAATTTGCAGATCCAAAAGCGGAGGCCGAAGAATCGTCGGAGTCTCCAAAGGAATCACCACCTCCAAGCCCTAGGGAGAATCAACTTCCACCGCAACTGATGGGAGAACAACCACAGCCGGAGCGCAAGATCGGGGAGCTATGCACCCCGGACATCGTCGACCTACCAATCTTGAACCTCGCGGAGATCGGAAGGCCGTTCGAGATCAAGACCTCAACAATCCGCATGGTGCAACATTCACCCTTCACCGGTAAAGAGGATCCGAACCTTCACCTCCAAGCGTTCGTTCAACTTTGTCAAACATTCAACATGGACGGGGTGACTCAAGATCAAATGAGGGCAAGGCTCTTTCTGTTCTCGTTACTCAGGAAGGCTTTGCAATGGTTCTACTCTCAACCGGCGGAGACGATGCAAAATTGGGACACCTTGATGAGAGCCTTCATGAAGGAATACTACTCACTGGGTAAGACTCAAAGCTTGCGCAATAAGATTGCTACCTTTGCTCAATATCCTACGGAGACTATATCGGAAGCATTCGAGCGTTTCAATGAGTACACTCGGGCGGTGCCACATCACAAGTTCCCAAAGGAAGATCTCGTTCAAAAGTTCTATCAAGGACTTACCATGGCGTCAAGGACAATCATCGATGCATCGGCGGGAGGATCCATCATCGAGCTTACACCGACCCAAGCTTTCACTCTATTCAAGAAGGTCGCGGACAATGACACATGGGCGTAATCCGGATGCTTACTTCCAGTTCAACCCACGGGGAACGTCAAAGGAGTCTTGCAAGTGGAGAAAGAAGATCTACTCGAAGGCAAGATCGATTCACTTATGCGGAGGTTGGAGAAGATGGAGATAGAGAAGAAAGAAGCTCAAGACTTAAAGGCTGCCGAAGCAAGATCCACATGTGAAGAGTGCAGAGAGTACGGCTATGTCCAAAAGGATTGCCCGAAGGAAGCCAAGATGCTCGATTACATGAGGAAGGGAGACTTGCCGAACTTCCGCTACGGGCAAGGTAGACCTCAATTTAATGCAAGCTCATCCATTCCGAATTCGGTTCCGCTTCGTATGCAATTGAAGGACTTCATGGACGAACAAGCTAAGATCAACAAGGACACCGTCACCAAGTTCAAGGCCATAGACAAGGTGTTGGAGAACATCGATAGCAAGGTGACGGAGGTCGGAAGCTCCAACTATCAAGTGCTCAACATGATGAAGATGCTCGAGACGCAAGTGGGACAACTTGCCGGGCGCCTATCCGCTAATGAAGGGAAGCTTCCGGGACAACCTCAAGGTCCCGAGACGGCGAAGGCCATTCAAACTCATTCGGAGAAGGAGACCGAAGATCCGGAGCGTTCTGTGGGAGCAAGAAAGCCTAAACCATCTATCGAGGCAGAGGAATTTGCTAAGGAGGAGGTTACCGAGATCATCACCGAAGAGCCTGAGTTTGAGATGCCGGGTGAAGACACGAAAATACCGCAACTCAAGCCACGCTACTTCTGAGGTAAACTTGATAATCATTTTGAGAAGTTTGTGGAGGTTGTGCGTAGGTTGAGCATCAACATGCCGCTATTGGACGCCCTTCAAGTTCCTACATATTCTTGCTACTTCAAAGATATTCTTGCAAACAAGTATGAGATAGCAACACTCGGGGTGGATCATGTCAAGATGTCCGAGCAATGTAGCGCCGCTATTGCGAACGGACTAGAGAAGTAAGGAGACCCCGGATGCCCGACGATTCCATATTCTGTTGGTTCGTTCAAGTTTGAGAAGGCATTATGCGACCTTTGAGCAAGTGTGAGCGTCATGCCAAGAGATGTGTTCGAGAAGCTACGCCTACCGGAGTTAGAGCCTACGGCCATGTGCTTGGAGTTGGGTGACAACTCCATTCGCTACCCTTTGGGCATCGCCGTGGATGTGCCCGTGAAGGTCGGACACCACTTCATCCCCGTCGACTTCATGGTGCTCGAGATGGGAGAAAGGGAGAAGCCACCACTCATCCTTGGGAGGCCTTTCCTCAAGACCGTGGGAGCTACCATCGACGTCGGCAAGGGGGAGATCAAGTTCGATATCAACAGCGAGAGGAGTTCCTTCAAGTTTCGACCACGCTTCGAGGTATGCAATATGATCAAAGTTAAGTATATTCCGCCTCATCGTCGCATTAGTAAGGAAGAGCCAAGGAGGAAGGAAGAGCCAGAGAAGAAGGAAGCGAAGGAGATCAAGGAAGTTGTTGCATCCATCAAGATAAAGGAACAAAAGCCGCCTGTGAGGACCAAAAAGATGACTAAGCCGGAGAATAAGCCTGCGCCCAAGATGGTGCGGAAGTGGGTACCCAAGATTGCAATGCCCGCAAAGAGTATTGATCTGAAGTAATCAAGTGAAGAAGTCTAGCCATGGACTATAAACGAGGCGCTAAGCGGGAGGCAACCCATTTCGTCGAGTCAAGAATAAGCTACCGGGAGGACAACCCGATCAAGATTTTTCGAGTCTTTCAAGTAAGTTAGTTTTAAAATTTGCTACGCAAGACATCATAGACTTAAAGTAGTTGGATAATGTTTAGAGTTATAAATCTTGTTTGGATATTTTATTTGGATCATAAACGCTTTACATGAGCCATCCTATGTGTTATTTGCTTCTTTTCGAGAAACCAAAACAAAAAAAATTCAGAACCTATCTCAACCTTTCATCCTCTTCATGATGTTATGGTTGACTTGTTTTGCATGCTAAAAACACATGAGTAGAGCCACGCCATGTACCTAGATGTTATTTAAATTTCAGCACATGGTAGGACTCGCGTAAACCTAGAAATTCAACTTTTGGTTAGTTTAAAAATTCATATCCTTGGTTTCTCTAGAGTTAGAATTTTTCTAAGCCTCATTTAATTTTATGTCATTCAAAATCTCTCTCATTTAACCAAAATTAGAACCTAAACCTATGCCCCCATGATCAAGCCGGGAAAAGCTTGCTCTCAACTAATGGAAGCAAGCAATACCGGTGAGACCAAAATAAAAGTAGTCGGAAAATGTTTTCGACTTACATTTGTTTTTGATGCTTAAAAAAACTCCTCTAATTATATTTGAACTCATTGCAAGCTCTGAGATTATTTTTATTTTTCGAAATTAGAGGAGTGCTTAGCATTAAAACATGCTTAGAGGGAGGTGATTGAGTTAACTTAACTATGCATGCACCATGATACATCACGGGATGCCCTCCCAACATTTTTCATCAAACCACATGCAAAGGACAAGCATGGGGGGGCAGCCAAAGCTTTGTTTTGTAGGAATCTCATGGAGTCATGAGAGGCAAGGGAACATGGAAGTGACTCAAAGCAAAACAATCAAGTGGAGGGATCAATCATGCAAGCAAAGGAGTGGACGAGAGCATTTGGGCGGTGCAACCCCGTGAAGCACGCGGTCACAAAGCAACAAAGCAAGCATGGTGCGCTGGAGAAAACCGGAGCTGGGAGGAGCAGCAGACCACCCAGGCCAGTCGGCCCAGGCTGGCCGGCCTCCCCTCTTTTTAAAGCCCCCAGTGCCCGTCTTCCTCAGGTAAGTCATTCGTCCAGTTCCTTGTTCGTGTTCATGAGCTCTTAGTCCAGAACCACCTTAGACTTAGCCTTCCACTTCGAGTTTTGTTTTGTCCAACAAAATCCATCCTAATACCACTCAAAGTCCATACTCCAAATAATATTTGTGTGCCTTGTTACCGGTTGAAAACCCCGGATATATATTTGTGAGGGAGAGTGCAGCAACCATGTGGAAGAAAACTACAAGTCTTTTCACCAAGAAGAAGGGATCATCGTCGTCTAAGCCATCATCGACAACCTCTTCGAGGAGGCACTCAGTTTTCGAGTCTCCTCGGAGTATGGAGGAGGACACGGCACCGCCGAGGAGGAATGACACTCTTCTCCTCGGTGGCATGAGGGCCACACGAAGCTCGTCTATGAGGTTCACCGAACCACAAGGATGTACGGAGGAGCCGCCCGTCCGACCTCGTCGCTCGACACGATCATCCGCTCCACCTCCATACGCTCTGCGGTACTCCAAGTATGGGTTTATCATCAAGAAGGAGGAGGAGGAGGATAAGCTCACTCGCCTTGAGAAGAGGCTTGTGGCGAACGTCGACTTCGACGACCAAGCTCTCCAAGTGTTGGGTTTTCATACGGATATTTACTACATGTTGGGACACCTAGGTTGGGTGCAATTCTCCAACGGAGTGCCGGCAAACACCCACAAGGAATTCACCTTGGAAATTCTCATGACCATGGCGCCTATCCTTGAGGAAGGAGTGCCGAGTCTCTCATTCCGTTTGGAAGGAGATGAACAAGTGGTTCCCTATGAGTATATTAGGGAATTGCTTGGTTTTCAAAAGGGAGCCCCGGAATAAGTGGATGTGCATGGAGGCACATTGGAAGGTTTTTAGAGAATGATCGCGGGAGAAGCTAACCGGCAAAGAAATAGTATCCGGAACCCCATCATCCGAGTGTTTCACTCATGGATGTGCAAGAGGATTTTGGGGAGAATGAAAGAGACCAAGATAACCGACATGGAGGTGAATTGGCTTTACTCGGCTTTGATTGCCAGGCAGCCAATCGACCCCACTCACCTTATGATCAACTGGTGGTGTTGTGAAGCAACATCGGGTTCGGGAGATATTGGTTCGGGTGTTATCTCTCCATGTTGGCTATCTCTTTGA
Organism: Cenchrus fungigraminus; assembly: GCA_036936925.1. Classification (NCBI taxonomy): domain Eukaryota; kingdom Viridiplantae; phylum Streptophyta; class Magnoliopsida; order Poales; family Poaceae; genus Cenchrus; species Cenchrus fungigraminus. Next base: position 96,660,996 of record CM072770.1, read on the forward strand.
GACCGGGAATTCCAAGAAACCCGGAGCATCTCCTAGTCGGGACTTCCCTAGGATTTGATTATATGAAGCAAGGAAAATATATAAGTGGAGATGAGAGAGGAGGCTTCAAATTTGTCAAGGTGAATTTACCCCTTCCGGATGCAAGATTAAGGTTTTTTCTTGAGGGGAAAGAAGATTGGTTAGTGGAAGGACTTCTTGTGCCGGCAAAGAAGAATAAGAGAGGAAGGATTGTAGAAGAAGGTTCTTCCGCAGCCCAAGAAGAAGGTGCGCAACAAAATTATGTGCCACCATTTGGAGGAATCCCGGCGCCGCCGAGTTACTATGGTGGTGTACCAATGCAAGCATGGGGGAGTGGTGCAGTCATGCCCCCACCAAATTTTGCGGTACCCAACATAACCTTTGTGGAGCCATACGCACACCTCCCTCAACCACAACAAAGTGTGGCCATCATTGGAGGATACGCTGCAAGAAACATGCAAAATATCGCAGCCATCTAAACCAATGCAAACCAAATGGGTGAAGGAAATGCAAACATCACTTATGAGCTTGGACACCTTCACTTAGCACCGCCGGAGCAATTCATAGGAGGAGCGGTGCAATCCTATTATGAGCAAGGGTACAACAATCAAGATTATCAATATCAACCACCGGCGGAAGATTAGAGAGAGGAGGAGCTTTAGTTTAATCTTTCCTTTTCCCTTTTCTTTAATTTTCAGCTTGTATGCGTCTATGTATGCGTAGTGTTTTCAGTTTTTATTTAATTTTCAGCATGTGTGTTAGTGTTTATTTTTATCATGAATAAAATCACCACCTTGTTTTTACCTTTGGCAAAGATACAAAGTTTATGCCATGTTGATATATGATGATAGTTGCCGCTTTGTTTATCTTTGTACTTGTTTTATGCATGATTAAGCTAATGCTCTCTTAAAATACAAATCTGAAATTATCTAAATGCTAGCTTAATCTTTTGCGGAGGTTATGGTAAAAATAAAGACCCATAGTGTTTTATGTGCTCTCAAGTTTTAGATGGATTAAAGATGATTTATTTTTGTTCTTAAAAGTAATGCTAACCTTGTCATAAATACCTCTTGCATGTTGCTCTACCTATCCAGAGCCATATATATATTTGAGTGCAAAAACATAGTATACAAAGTTTATTTTTGGGTGAGTTATTTCAGACCTTGATTTCTCTGGCCCGAGACTAAGAAGCTGGTCATTCCATTTTTGCGTATCTATCTTATTGCTAGCCTTGCTATCCGTGCATTGTGTATCCCCACATCGGAGATTTCACAAACCTCGCCGGATTTCCACCCTTAAAACCAAAAACATCATCTTTTGTGTTTACCTCCTTGACCACGACCTATCATTGAGTATGGATCGTCAATTCGAGGAAGATAGCAAGATGATGCCAAGATTGAAGATTTCAAGTATCTCTCCAAAGGAAAAATATTTCTAGTACCTACCTTATCGCTATCACCTCTTTGCCCGAGGACGAGCAAACGTCTAAGCATGGGGGAGGAGGTAGGTACAATGCAATTTAGACTTCAAGGGGAGCAAAGAAAGAAAAAGAAAAAAATGAGTATAAAAAAATACTTATGAGAAAAAGAAAAAAATATGAGTGTGTATAAAAATAAAATAAAGTGAACTCCCCGGTTCTCTAAAGTGCATTAGGAATTTCAAAAGTTTCAAGATTTAAGATCCAAACTCATCTTTCCAACCATGTGCAATCCGATAACGAGGACTTCCTTTGTGCCTCGGGATCACTCTTTGACATTTGCACATGTCCACTTATCTCAAAGTGTGTGTATTTTTCTCTCCCCCTCCTTGATATAACATTATTTTCCAATGACCTTTTTGACGAGTCTCGGTAAGACCATGAGAAGCTTGTCTTGTTTTGACAACATCTCATTTATAATATCTTGGTAGGACTAAACTTTCCCAAAAAGCTCCATATAAAGCCTACCACATATATGTATGTTATGAGAGGGAAAGGAGTAGAATAAATAGGCTCGAGAGACAAGATGAGATGAGAGTTCATGAGCAAGATGCAAGGTGGTTTGAATTTTTGAACTTGGTTTAGCTCTTTTTCATCTCATTCTTTATTTCAAAATTTTTGAGATCCATTTGAATTTTGGGAGCATGTTTAATACCTGTGGGAAGAGCTTAATTAATATCTACCCTCTATAGGGATGAAGGCTAGTACATTATGGAACTCTAACGAATTAAATTTTTGAGAGCATTATGTTTTCTCGTGTATGACCAAGTGCAGGGTTTGAGCAATGAAGGGCAAACGCTGATATCCATCGAAGGCTTACTCGAGGACGAGCAAGGTTTAAGCATGGGGGATATGTTGATGGTGAATTTCCGTCAACCTAGCCATGAGTTTACCTTCGGTGTTGGCATGAATTTTATATCTTATCCATTGGTACTAACCCCCTGGATATAACAAGTTCGTTCATGCATGTCGGTTTTGGAGTTTGATGTTTATGCAGGAATTTAGCGTTGAAAGCAAGACTTCCGGGTAAATTTCACCAAGCACCTCGTGACAAGACCTTAAAGCCCGGTACAAGTCAGGCAATGAAGTGACATGACTCCAAGAAGCCCAAGGACCAACCCGTGAAGACGGAGAACTCTGAGGACCTGAACAGAAAATGCTGAATCTTGCGGGACAAGGAGCTTCATCCAAACCGCGGAGAAACTGATGTCAAGGGCCCACATGCAGAAGAGAGAAACTTCTAGAAGACACGGGAAGCATCAACGAGGAAGGCAGCCACGAAATTGGCCAGAATGGGCCCAGGCCGGCCGGCCTGGCCCATTTCTGGGTCCATTCGTCGCCCCCTTTGACCTAGTCGCCTCTCAGACTATTTATAGCCCCCTGGCCAAGAGCCACACATCAACTCATTCGTCATTCGCCGCCGAGGAGCAGAGAAGAGAGGGACACCATTCCGGAGAGGAGAGGGTCGAGCTAGTTGTCTAGGGTTTCCATAGCCGACGTGGGAATCTTGCAAGGAAGACCACGTCGGAGTTCTAGGAGCTAGAAGCAAGATCAAGGTAGGATCCCGGTGGTGATCTTGTTCATGTATCATGTACTATGTTGAATTATCAAGTTGCAATCTGATTTCTAGCGATCGAGTGTTTCTTCTACGACTTTGATTTCAATTGGCTTTTCTTACTTTAAGATCTATTCTCGAGATAGATCATACAGGGTGTTCTTGTAGCCGTGGTGGCTAGAGGTGCATGCCTGACCTTCCAAGAGATTTCAACTTGTCCATTGGACTCGCCTTAGGCTAACCCGCACGAATAGGAGTGCGTTGTGACAGAACGGTGGCTCCAAAAGGTGGGCATCTTCGGAGTTGGACGGGAAATCGTGATTTAAATATGCTTTTTATGATATTCAACTTGGCTATTTCTTCTTTGCTTGGAACTTCAACAAAAGTTTGATCCAATCTCTCTAGATTGGTTTTACCTATCACTCTCTATCTCTTGCTACCTCCGGCTTTCATAGATTAGATTCGTTTTTATGATGTTCTTTAGATTAGATGCAAAAGCATTCCCTTTGAAGATCTAAGTGTTCTCGGCTTTAATAGATAGGTTCTTGCATCACACATTTGTTCCACGGATTCGATACCTTGGGTTCACACTTGAGGGAAGAAGGGTCCCTTGGCTACGACGGAGGACTTGTCCACTTGCAAGTCCAAACGAAATTGGATACGCATATACACCGTCAACAGACATCAAGGTCCTTTCAATATTTAAATTATTAAAAGTCCTCCATTTGCTAAGGGAGGGAAGGGACGGGGGCGAGGGTATTTATCCATTTGGGTGGATGGCCCTATCAGATTACTAATATACCCTTTCATTATGGTGGTGGTTGAAACGGGGTGCTGCTGGGAAGGGGGAAGCAAAAAGGACATTTAACATCTGCTTTTCCCACACGTCCGAAATTCCGAATATTTGAATAGCGCACCAGTTTGTTTTGGGGGCTGGTCAGCACTATATAGTGGCGGCAAAGGACGTTCCTCTAATCAAGATATAGGTACAAAGGATATTCCGTTGTTAGGAACCACTCCTTTCGTTTATGTACTTCTCCGCTTAAATTGATGTCCGTTGTTAAGTAGTAAAGAACGGGAGGGCATACATTGGATGGATTGTCAGATCATGAGCACATTGCATACTACTCGATCATGCCGACATTGGAGATCAACACATTATTCCTTCCTTCCTCGATTCGATTCGATTCGCATACTACAAGATCATGAGCATGTTGCATAGTCCTCGATCATACCAACATTGGAGATCAACACATCCCTTCCTGAGAGTGTTCGGTAGGTCCTAAATGTATAAGCAGGCAGATTAGTTGTGAGAGAAAAGTGTTGCGAAAGAAGTTGTACATAAGATTAGTTGTGAGAGAAAATTACTGCGCAATAAGTCGAAACAGATGCTGCCAAACACTCTCCCTTCCTCAATTCTATTCGCATACTACAAGATCATGAGCACGTTGCATACTGCTCGATCATGCCCACATTGGAGATCAACACATCCCTTCTTTCGTCAATTCGATTTGCATACTACTAGAAGATTATGAGCACGTTGCATACTCCTCGATCATGCCCACATTGGAGATCAACACATCCCTTCCTTCCTCGATTCGATTCGCATACTACTACAAGATCATGAGCACGTTGCATACTACTTGATCATGCCCACATTGGAGAGGATAAGAAGTAGATTTGTCCATACGCTCCCCAGTGGCAACCTTAATCCATAATCCTAGAATCTTGTGATTATATGGATATTATCTAATCTACCATTCATGTAGCCCATAATCGGAGGAGTCTTGTTTCTTTGTACGTTGGGCTATTTTCTATGTTCTTGTTAGGCTTTTCTAGCTTCTCCCCTTCATACAGGACGTTCTGTTGTTATACAATACAACGTACCGGATAATCCACCAGCCCAACATAGTGTGGCCACATCATCAGCCGCGAAGTACCTCGAGCAAAATGTCAAGGCCTCATTAGCAACATATGCTTCTGCAATGGATCCTTGAGGCGTAGCTTGGTTTCTCACTGAATGCTTTAATGTGCATAGCCTTCTTTCGACAATAGTTTCAAGACATCCAACTTCAGAGTTTTGCAACATAGTTGCCGAAAGAAGTTTCCTAATTCCGCAATAGCTGTGTATATCTCTTTATCCACTAAACCATGAAGACAAGCCGGCAAAACCCTTTGGAGTAGGATATGATAATCATGAGTTTTCAGTCTTTGTAGTTTGCATCCATCAGCAGCAATACACCCTGATTAACACACCCCTTCCTTCCTCGATTCTATTCACATACTACCAGATCATGAGCACGTTGCATACTCCTTGATCACGCCCACATTGGATATCAATACATCCCTTCCTTCGTCGATTCGATTCGCATGCTACTATAAGATTATGAGCATGTTGCATACTCCTCGATCATGCTCACATTGGAGATCAACACATCCCTTCCTTCGTCGATTCGATTCACTTACTACTACAAGATTATGAGCACATTGCATACTCCTCGATCATGCCCACATTGGATATCAACACAACCCTTCCTTCATCGATTCGATTAGCATACGACAAGATCATGAGCACGTTGCATTCCTCTCATCAAACATCGGTGCGGTGGCATGATTCAAGGATTACATCAGAAATTACAAATAAAAGCATGTGTAAGGAGTTTTGGGTTCGTTTTATGCATAGCATGACTCATTCATTGCGTGATGTTGAGGCCGTAGAACTCTCCGTTTTGGGTGTAGGAATCCCGCATTGATCCAAGTCATTAATCCAATCGGAGGATTCAATCATATGGAAGTCGGAGTCTTCGACACCACGACACAAGCACGATGTTCTATTATGAAAACAAAGTGTTGGTACCTCTATCTCATTCTACAACCCATTACAAGAGTATTGGGAGTCTTCCCACTCCAATACAATTTCATCTTGGTCAGCAATTGTGAAGACTTGAGCATAAAGCCCTTGCAAAACGATTATTTATGGTTGGTTCAGACACGTGAAGAAAAATGTATTGTACAACTCGAATACAACAATCAAATGGAATTAATGGCAATAAAAGGAATGTTTAACATTCTACCACTTTGTCATCGATGTTCGAAGGAGTCGATATAATAGGATTGTGAAGAGGACCATCAGGAGATGGAGCAGCAGCAGTAGCAGGAGAGCCTTCTGAGGTAGCAGGAGAAGGAGTAGAAGCAGGAGAGCCTTCTGAGGTAGCAAGAGTAGGAGCAAGAGAGCCTTCTAAGGTAGCTGCAGCAGGAGCAGGAAGACGATCAGGTGCAGAAGAGCCTTTCGAGGTAGCTGCAGCAGGATCAGCTGCAGGAGAGCCTTCCGAGGTAGCTGGAGCAGGATCTTCCGGAACTTGCAAAGTAGAGTAGCCAGGATGTTTACACTACTACTGGCAGAGATAGCACGACCATCTGGATCATTTGTTGTTGTCGCCAAAGGATCCTCCTTGTTCTGTTCCTCTGCTGCAATATCAGATAGAACCTTGAGTATTAATGTGTTTGCTTCCTTTTCTTCTTTGGAATTCTTTTCTCTCATCTATTGTGAACCAATTGCTGAACTGTGAGGCAGCTCTGAGACTTCAGATGATTTACCCAAGTTAGCAGGAGGCATGCGAGTAGAGCGGGCGGTGGTAGTAAGCCGTTAACTTGGTGAAGGTGACTGAGTGAAGCATTCAGAAAATTCTCCATAGTGTGCTGCTGCTGTGTAACCATTTGTACTATCTATTCTGAGTGTGTGCGGTTTAACTCCTCCTGATGTGACATCCTCTTCTACATCATTGACTGGAACTTGGTCTACTCACGCTGATTTTCAAGGATCAGTGGCTAGCGATGCACCATCATGTACTCAGATATGTCTCACTAGAGATGCCTCATTGTCTTCGTTGTCTGAGGAACCACTAGTAAAAATATTCTTATCCATGACCTTTTTCTTGTGACGATGGATACTTTCATCACAAAAGACTATCTTTCTATGACCAAATTTTCATATTCGTCATAAGTTACAAGTGACGAAGTTTTGCCTTGATCATTACTAAAAGGACACATAACACTAAAAGGAAATCGTCATAGATTATGTTTTCGTATTGTGATGAAACATAATCGTCACCGATTAGATTTGACATCGTCATAGTTTGTTTGCCTCGTTAGGCACACTTAATGACCAAACAAATTGGTCACATATCAGTTTTAGTACTCGTCATAGATAATGTGTCTAGTTTCCCCCACGTGTACCAGTTGACGGCATGCCATGCATGGGCAAATTGGTCACAGATCAATTTTAGTAATCTACATAGATAACGTGTACCAATTGACGGTGTTCATAGTGGGCCAGCCGGCCCGCTCCACCTTTTTTGCACAATGGGCCACAACTCCGGCTCGAAAGCGGCTTGGGCCTTAGCCAGACGGCCCGCTCAAATATTTTTTTGCAAAGAGGGTCACAGATCGACGTGGCGATTTTGAGGCCCACCTAGGGGTCCACAGGCCACTAGTGTTAAATTGTATTTGGCAAAAAGACAGCTCCCACAGAGCGTTGAACCCGCGACCTGGCGGTGCACAGGCTGGAGCGCTACCACTGCACTATGTGAGCTTTCATGTTGAAGGAATGAATTTTTTCTATTTATAAGTTGAATAATAAATTGTGGGTCCCTTAACTGTATGGATCAGACATTATGGGTCGACCCATATGATCCCACAAACATAGAACCTGACCACAAATGATCTCACGATGCGGCGGCGAGGGCAGAGGAAGCGTCGGGCGTTCCCCATTGACGTGGTGGCGGCGTTGCAGTCGCGGGTCATCACCGGGACTCGTCACAAAGGCAAAGCAACGCCGGCTCACACGCGACAAGGGCAGTCCTAGAGTCTGGCTTGGTAGAAACGCGACGGCGAGGGCAGAGGAGGCGTCGGGCGTGGCAAAGCAGCGACAATGCGACGAGAGCGGTGCCGGGTGTGGACAGAACAATGGCAGCAGAATATGAAAGGATTAAAAGAACTATACATCAATTGCTAACGAAAACCTCTAACTAGCCAGTGGTAACACACTTGGAGTTTAACTCGCAGCTCTCAAGTTCAAACCCAAATAGAGCCATTTTTTGTTTTACAAACATTTATGTCTTTTTTGGTTTCTCTATTTTATATTCTTTTTATGCACTTTTTCTCAGAATAAATAGAAATTGTTTCTCAGAAAAATTTACTAATGCTTTGGAGAAATTAGTTTAGTGGGGATGTGCATGTGTGTGACAAGGGCATATGTGTGACATGTATGGTTTAGTGGGGATGTGCATCACCACTTTCTCATAATCACTTGAAACTTTTTTGAAAACATAATACACCAAAAGGAGGAGCTCATGCAAGTTTTCAGATTTTTTAAACAAGATTAGATGATTTTAACATTTATTCTTTATTAAATCAACAAATATTTGCAATAATAGGCAAACTTAGTTTCAAAATTTCAAAACTTCACACAACACCATAGTTTGGATCCATAAGCATCCCAAAAAAGTTTCAAATGATTTCGAGCAACTGGTACTACACATCCCACATAGGGATGAACATCTCTCGCTAAGTGACAAGGACATGTGTGAGACATGTATGCTTTAGTGGCGATGTGCATCATCACATTTATTCTTTATCACAATCTCATGTGACTAAAATATGTTGGGACATCAATTTGTAAAATTTTCTGATCAATTAGATATTATTTTAATTATTATGTGGTAATTTGGAGGTAGAAAGATGAATTTTCACTATAAGTCAATTGATTTTTTTCATCAATATCCAAGAAATATACTCGAGTAGAACATATGAACCTAAATATAACTTTTGGTCAATTTTCAAAACTTATTGGAGGTGTACATAAGTCAAATTTAAATTACTTTTGTTAAGCACGTATAAATTCATTTAAATGATAGAAAATAACAAATCTTTTTGAAAATTCTTGAAACTCCAACATTACAACTTAGATATTGTATATTAAATTTAAAAATTGTATTTGTGTATTTAAGATAATTTATTTTGTGAGTTACTTCACAAAGAGCGCCTTGATTAGGTGAAAAAAAATAAAAAAAACTAAACAGGCCACAAATAGACCATTTCTCGGCCCACATGTACGGCCTCCGCGGCCCGATTATCCCTGTCCGTCCATCTACCCCATCCGACGGCCACGAGTCCTTCAAAACCCTAGACCTAACCTCATCCACTCACTAGTCACCACAGGTCCACAGCCCCGTCCCTTCCCTCAATCTCCCTCCGCGTCTCCACCCGGCCTCCACGCCGCCGCTGCTCCGCAGGCCCCGGCGGTGGCACGGAACGCCTTCTTCCTGTGCAGCAAGCTGCAGGTCCCCCGCCGACGCCTCTTCCTCTTCTCTCCCCCATGCTTCGTTCTCCTTCTCCGGCGCACTGGGACTGGGAGGAGTGCCCTCGGTGCCATGTCACCCTCGCAGGCCTCCAGCTAGTGTGGACCCAGATCCGGGCTCTACACCTGCTGCTTGCGGTGGCGGGCGGTCAACAGCGAGCAACGGCGGGAGGATAGCGGCGCGGAGTCGTGTCTCCTCTCGCGTGTGGCTGGTGGAGTGGGCCCTGTGCTTGACTACATTTTCAGGTCCTCCTGTTTGCTTTGATTCTCTCTGCTGGAGTTCTTCATCTGATTTGTCTGAGGAATTCACTCTTGATTTCTTCATTCGATTTTTGTAATGCTCATCCTGTAGATACTTGTATCTCTCTGTTCCAATTAGTAGTGGTACACTGTAGAGTTCTATAAAACATAACTGCTCGGTTAAGAGTTCTTGCATATATGTGCTAGCTTGTGCAAATTGTAAGCAGTACTACTATGATAAGGGTAGCACGTAAGTAAGCAGATTGAGCAACCTGTTTGATTAAATTCCTTGATGCTCAACTAGTATGTCTCTCTACCATAACTAATACCATGTTACATTTAGTTTTTTCTGCATATGTTGCTTTTATTAAGCTGTAAGCATGATTGTCTACCACTAGGTACCTCTCTGCTCTACTTCCTGCTGCTGCTTCTCATCCGATTCTCTACCACCAGGTGCACCTTCCTCTTCTCATTTGTTTGCTAAGCAGAATCATGATTGATGGACCTCTGAAATTTCCCTTTAGGATCTGCACAGAGGGGCTTGCATGTTAAGTGTTTGTTGGAATGCTTATACCAGATTAAGTGTTAGCAGGATGTCATCGAGACACTGCCGGCTTCTCCACTGCTCTGCTCAGTGGCGTGCTAGCTGCTTGTGCTGATAGATTAGCAACTGCTAACCCCCATGTTCCGATCTTGGATCTCTGGATTTATTATCTCACGCAAGATCCATTTTGTTGCCCCCATCTATTTGGTTCCTATTGAGATGCTCCTCCGATGAATTTCCCATCTAAGAGTACCCCCTAATGTCACTAATTTCTATTTTAATCCTCGTACAGTTAGCTAATCTGTTCATGAATTTGTAGTAAACTGATAATTATTATTGCAGCACCCTCAGTTACAGTCATTGTTTTTGTCACATGATCTAGTAGCAGATTAGATATGCACTACCTTGGACTTGGTAGAGATTGTGTGATTTATACCTTGTACTTCTCATTAAAAAATTAAACCAGTTTTTGTTTCAATACTTTTTAATTAGTTTGTTCATGTATACATGATATATGCAGTAGCCTATATGCAAGGGAAGTCACTACTTTACATCAGTTTAGAATTTGCATAAGCCACACCTAAAAGATCTTCATCACTAATATTTTAGTTTCTTATATGTTCAGGTGGTCAAGAAATGAATTGATTTAATTCAATGAAAGAATAACAAGTTGTATGTCTCTCTTGCAGTTCAGTCTGGTTTAAAATGCTTTTTAGTTTCCTAATTTATCTAGTTGACTTCATTAATCCTAGATGTTTCTTACATTTTTCTCAGTTGTCTTTTCTAGTAGCTTGTGCCCATTTGTTCATTCTCTATGTGTACGTCGGTGACAACCATGAGCTCATGCCTTCCCTCAGTTAGATAACAGCAGTAGCACTGGCGCTAGTGTTCCAATATTTTCTTGTAGGGGTTTAGTACATCAGTTTGTCTCTTTTCTTATATATTTTGTATTGCATATACTACTACTTCTAATAACATGGGAATTTACTGTTTTGTGTTTTGCGTACCAGGTTGTCTTCATGTTCATTGGCCGCTTTGTGATTATCACGTACACGTCATGGCCTAGAATTCGGACTCATGCCATGCACGGTCGTCTAGCACTATGCATGAGCCCAACTACATGTTTCTCTCGGATTTTATCCAGAATGTAATAGCTACTAGGTACTTTGTTATGTGTACACAATTTGTAGAAATTGATTCCATTCAAAAATGAGATTTATGTACTATGATATACTATAATTGTTTCTATGACAAATATATAATTGTTTCTATGGAGAATTTGTAATTACATATGTGACCATAGTGATGGTACATCCGTGACCATTTCATATTAAAGTGTGACGATGACAAAGAGTATTCTGTGACGATTTAAAAATGTATTATGTGACGATTCCTACAGGATGAAGTCAGCTGCATCGTTGACGTGGCAGCTGACGTCAGTGCTAACGTGGCATACGTCGTTGAACGAATCCAAACGGCCGGTAATGACGAAAAAGCAAGGCTATTTGTGACCGAATCAGATCGTCACAGAACAAGAAACGCCGTTCGTCAGACGAGAGATTATGACGAAAACGGTGTTTCATCCATGACCAAAAGCGATCGTCACAGATTAAAACTACTTCAATGACGACGCATCAATCATCACAGAATAGCGACACATCTGTGACGAAAATTTGCATTTCATCACCGATGGATAAATGCGACGCGACCTTAATGACAAAACCCAAATCGTCACAAATTCGTCACAAATTACTATCTGTGACCAAAACGGCGTTTTCAGTGACGAAAGGTAAACGTCACCGATGCCAACATCCCTACTAGTGAACAAATGTCATCAGGAGATGGCTCAATTATATCCCTTAGGCCACGACGTCTATCTCCTGGTCTCACAGGCATGTATTCCATGAAATGTGTCTTGAACTTCATGTACTCGGGATGCCAATCTTTGGGTCTGGTTCGCACCACTTCCCCGTCCTCATCTACTCTGGTAACACGGCTCGGGATGAAGGAGATTCAGTGAGCATACAACATATGTCGGGCCACGGTCAACCCATCAAGGATAACATCTTCAATCTCACATAAAATGAAGTCCACGATGTCGAAGGCCTCGCCAGTCATGATGTGAAGGAGAAGCCACTGCTCAAGACTAGTGATGGACTCTGCATTGCTAATCCGTGGTAACAATGTCTTCCGTAGTGCCCGGTGAACCACATTTGCCTAGGTGGTAAGCATGTCAGGTGTGTGATATGCTCGCCTACCTGTGAATGACTCAACAAAAAGTCCTACCATCTCCTCGTCGGACGGGAACGGTCCACTGAGCAAACTACGCCAAGGTGGTTCCCGATCCCCATAGACAATACTATGTAGGGATGGCTTTTCCTCGTACTTTCCTGATTCACAATCCATCAGTCCAAGAGTGGCAGCAATATGGTGTCGGTAAAGAGTACACTTGCGTCCCTGAAACTTGAACACGATGTGCTCCCTAGTCTCAGGAATGTACACAGTAGCATAAAAAACTCTCACCCAATCCTCAACATATTGATGATTAAATGAGACCAAATCAGCCAATCCGGGATGATCATTGAAGTATAACTTAATATCCACTCTTGTGGCCAAGTTCATATGATCCCAATTTATAATCATGTGCTGATACAGTTTCATGGGCAGGTATTTGTAGTTGTAATAGAAACTTTATTGAACGACATTCATAAATCTTGGTTTGACCCGTTTGTCCGTGGTTTTGTCCCACCACTGATTCTCATGCACCCATCCAAGACCTTTAATCATTTGGTATGTGTAGTTGCGTAGGTCAATCATCCTAAGCGGCTCTTCTGGTGGAGGGTAAAGTTGTACCTCATTCTGCTTCTTGGGATCTGGTGCAGGAAACTCGGAAGGGCGGAGCGGGCAACGGCCCGCGGTTGACCCACCCTGTGTGCGGCAGGAAGGTGCCGAGGTTGACCCACCCTGTGTGCGGCGTGAAGGGGTAGAAGAAGAATCTCGTGCCACAAGATTGCCCCTTTGCCTCATCTGAGGACCAGACGTGCCTGCAGAAGTCAGCTGCGACTTTCGTTGTCGATTCGCCGAAGGAGGATCAAGCGTCTTTCCATCTCTCTTGCCACCATCTCAGCCCATCTGCAATATATTTCTTGAAGTAGTGTCATTCCATGAATTCGGCGGTGGATTGCTGTATCCACTGGAGCCAGGAGGCTACTGCAGGCGGCGGGGGCGGAGGCTGATGCATACCTCTGATTTCGGTGATGGATCACGGTATCCGCTGGAGGCGGTGGCAGTGGCGGCAGCGGTGGCGGAACCCTACCAAGGGGTTGTGCCGCAAGTGAGGAGGAAGTAAATGGGGAAATGGCGGGTCAGCACGAGTGACACGCTGTTGGATAAAGCCATAAAGGTGTGTGTAGTGCGTTGTGTGCACCCTGTGGCCAGGAAATGGGAATTGTCTTTCCTACCTGTAGTTTACAAGGAAGTTCCTCTGTTAGATGTCTACCACACCGGATCATCATCCGGACGTCTGTCGATGAGTTTGAAAGTCGTCACAGGATGGTGTTGTGCTACATAATACAAAGAACCGAACATTTCATTTGCATACTTAGTCGATCATGCCCACATTGGAGATCAACACATTATTCCTTCCTTCCTCGATTTGATTCGCATACTACAAGATCATGAGCATGTTGCATAGTCCTCGATCATGCCCACATTGGAGATCAACACACCCCTTCCTGAGATTGTTCGGTAGGTCTTAAATGTATAAGCCGGGATATTAGTTGTGAGAGAAAACTGATGTGAAAGAAGTTGTACGGCAGATTGGTTGTGAGAGAAAATTACTGCACAATAAGTCGAAACAAGGGCTGTCGAACACTCTCCCTTCCTCGATTTTCGATTCGCATACTACAAGATCATGAGCACTTTGCATACTTCTCGATCATGCCCACATTGGAGATCAACACATCCCTTCCTTCGTTGATTCAATTCGCATACTACTAGAAGATTGTGAGCACGTTGCATACTCCTCGATCATGCCCACATTGGAGATCAACACATCCCTTCCTTCCTCGATTCGATTCGCATACTACTACAAGATCATGAGCACATTGCATACTACTTGATCATGCCCACATTGGAGAGGATAAGAAGCAGATTTGTCCATACGCTCCCCAGTGGCAGCCTTAATCCATAATCCTGCATTCTTGTGATTATATCGATATTATCTAATCTACCATTCACATAGCCCATAATCGGAGGAGCCTTGTTTCTTTGTACACCGGACTATTTTCTACGTTCTTGTTAGGCTTTTCTAGCTTCTCCCCTGCATACAGGATGTTTCATTGTTATATAATACAACATACAGGGTAATCCGCCAGCCCAACACGCGGCCGTATATTTTTTATAAGTTGCTACAGGAAGTTTCGATGCTACATAGTACAGCGAACCGAATAGTAGGCACATATGACAGGTTTAATATTCAGGAAAGTGCGACTTCAACTACATATAAATCATAAGGTCCACATGATTTCAGATCGGATTGACTTAAACATTAACTGATTTGACATCCTAGTCCTCGTCACTTTCATCAGCATCATTTCATCTTCATCAATGTATTGCCATAGAGTGTCGTCGTCCTCATCTTCAGAATTGAATCCATCTGCATCAGACAGCTCCTGCTGGCGAATTGCGCCAACTTCAACAGCTGCAACCATAGTCTCCTCCTCCTCGTCAGTAATAGGCACCGGAACCTCCAAAACATCACTGACACCAACATCACATATAACATCATGCAATATTTGGTCAATTTCATCATCTTGATATACAAGTACCATGCCAGTGTGAGCTATGTCCTCCTCATTTTCATTATATCTCCACAAATGCTTGTGCTCATATTTTTGCACCACTGTCCATGGGTGTTGTAGTAGGGTGTCTGGCAAGTAAAAGACCTTTGTTGCTTGTTCAGCAAGAATGTAGCTAGGGATCATCTTGGTACCAGTAATCTCCAGTATTGACGCTTGTGAAGTACCCATCATTTCTAATCTTCGGTTCCTTCTTGGTCCCTTCCAGTTCATACCAGTCAACATGGAATAAAACAACATTTCGATCTCTGTTAAGCCCTGATGAGTTTTACCGCAGCTCAATAATGTCTCTTAGTGAACCATAAAACTCAATTTCTTCAATGTCTTTATGCGATCATGTAGTCATATTTCCACTGTTCTATGTCTTCCTATTTTCCTCTCGAGCCTTTGTGTGGTATCGGACACTGCCAACAGTACATGTTGTATAAATTTTTGCTCGCAAGTCTGGTTCAACTAATAATGCATATAGGTTCTCGTCGCTCACTGGATTGTTTGCAATCTGTACAGCAGAACAATAGTTTTTTAATATAATCTTGTGTAAAGGTCCTCACCAGGTAATATAAGCTAGTTACCAAACAAAAAAAAATGAAAACTAACATGCGAAACTAGCTGCAAAATTCAGTAAAAATTTGACGATCAATAGCCTTGTCTGACACACCTTCCGCTTTTAATTCATTCTTGAACACTCTGCAAAGCAGTACCATCTCAAAGTTAGCACGAAATAATTGTAGTTCTATCATTGCAATGGTGATTTACATACTTGATATGGCTTCATCTCTTCGCAATTGTTTAGCACATACCAAACCACCTTGTCATACTTTGACTGAAGCCAATAAGTGGTCCCTGCTCCAAGTACTTCAACATTGTGATCGAAACAAGATGTTCCATCTACTTATAAATCAACATTCTCTCTGTTCCTTCCAACATGATTGAATCGTATGGACACATCATCAGCCGCGAAGTACCTAGAGCAAAATGTCAAGGCCTCATTAGCAACATATGCTTCAGCAATGGATCCTTCTGGCCTAGCTTGGTTTCTCACTAAACGCTTCAATGTGCATAGCCTTCTTTTGACGGGACACATCCATCCATATTGTACTGGACTTCTCAGGATTGCTTCCTCAGACAAATGGATAGCCAAGTGGACCATAACATCAAAGACATGAGGGAAAATTTTCTCAAGCTTGCACAAATTATTGGGATATCTGTTTTAAATTTTTGCAAGACATCCAACTTCAGAGTTTTGCAACATAGTTGCTGAAAGAAGTTTCCTAATTCCGCAATAGTTGTGTATATCTCTTTATCCACTAAACTATGAAGACAAGCCGACAAAACCCATTGGAGTAGGATATGACAATCATGAGTTTTCAGTCTTTGTAGTTTGCATCCATCAACAGCAATACACCTTGATAAGTTTAAAGCATATCTATCTGGGAACTTCACCAAACTTATAAAATCACAAAACAGCTTATGTTTCCTTTTTGAAAGTAGATACAGACCTTCTGGCATTTTGCATGACTCACCATCCTCAGTTGCCACCGTGTGTAGATTTAATCTAACGCCGATCTCTTTCAAATCAACCCTAGCGTTGATGGTGTCCTTTGTCTTCACAGCAATTTTAAGCAACGTTCCAATAAGGTTTTCACATATGTTTTTCTCATTGTGCATCACATCAAGGTTATGTGCCAGCTTCAGAGATGACCAATACGGCAAGTCCCACAAACCAACCCTTCGGCTCCAGCACTGTCCGAATTCCCGCTTCCTTTTCTTACCGTGAGATAGAAGATGCTTTCCCGGTCTAACATCTTTAACCTTCTCCAGTTGCAACGTCAGCTCCTCATGGGTAAACTGCCCTGACTTTTCTTGGTTTTCAATAGTACCATCAAAATCTGCTTCCTTTCCTCTCCATGGATGGTCAGTTGATTTAATGACGATGCCTAGTGTAACATATCTTGTTCTTCAATCTCTTTGAGCAAGGATCCTTGTCACAATGCACATAGGTAAAATAGCCTTTCCTGACTCGCCCACACAACGTGCTCAATGCTGGATTATCATGTATGCACCAAAGAACCGCAACACACAGTGTAAATTTTCGACGACTAACAGCATCGATTGCCTAGACACCCTTCCAAAGATCCTTCAGCTCTTCGACGAGAGGTTCCATGAAGATATCAAAATCCTTTGATGGAGAACTTGGCCCAGGGATCAATAAGACCATTATGAAGTTTGATTATTCCATGCCTACCCATAGTGGCATGTTATACGGCACAACAAATACTGGCCACATACTATATCAGTTGGTCATGTTTCCAAACGGATTGAAACCATTGGTTGCAAGACCAAGTCTAATGTTCCTATCATCTTTTGCAAATTGTGGCCAAGTTTCATGGAAGTGTCTCCATGCTGCACCATCAGCTAGATAACTAAGCTCATTCATCACCGATTTTCGCTTCAACTTGTACCATCGTGCATCATTTGCTGTTTTTGATGAAAGAAACATCTTCTTCAGCCTGGTAATCAGCGGAAAATGCCTCAATACCCTTTGAGGAATGCGCTTGTTGGTGTCTGCATCCTACCATCTTGAATCCGCTTCAAAACATACTGGGCACACATCAAGTTTGACATACTTCTCCTTACGAAACAATACACAATTATTTTTGCAAACATGGATTTTTCATAGCCGAGTCCCATGGCACGTATGTACTTCATTGCCTCATTGAAAAATTTTGGAAGACATGCTTCTAGGAATCCTTTTTGTAACAACTTCATCGTCGCATTGAATGTGATATTGCTCATCCGACTGAAAGACTTTATATGAAGTAACTTCATAACAAATGTAAATTGTGAATATGTAGATGTCGGTGACACCTTACGATTCAGATGTTCCTTTACAAAATTCATATATTTTCTCACCGAGCACCTCACCCTTGCCCAAGTTAGCAATCAATTTAGAAATTTCATCGTCTCTAGGGCCTTCATCCTCCTCCATACCTGATATGTATTGGTTTTCCTGGAATGTTTCCTGATCACCACCATCCCGTGGAGCTGTATTATCCACATCCCCCTCTGCATCCTGCAGAATTACAATTTCCTCAACCCCATCATCCTGTAGAATTGCATTTTCCTAAACCCCATTATCATGAACATTTGCATCTTCGTCAACCATATCCTCCAAAGCTTCTCCATAATGGATCCACCAAGTGTAACTAGTTGCCATCCCACTCACAAGTAAGTGAACTCCAATTCGCTCTATAGTCCCTGTAGAGTTATTGAGACATCGACGACACAGGCATAGTATTTCTTCATCGCCCTCAGCGTATCTTCTTTGAAGAAATGCCAAGAAATCCTGGACCCCTCTCTCATGATCGGTGGTAAAACCAGTACAACCGGTTATCCCGCGTCTATCCATCTGGAAAGTTTTTGGCGAATCCAACTCAAAATTACTGACCGCAGAACGAATCAAAAAGAACATTCTGCGAAATAAAATTTTTCGGATTTAACACAAAATTACTTACCAGATTGACATGCTGCTGCAGGAAGTATCACCGAGGTTGCACCCGTAGGAGTGAGCAACTGTTGGAAGGCGCAAATCACTGCCGGAATGATCCATTTTGGTCGCCTACTCACCTCTCCGTTCTCCTTTTCCCCCTTTCGGGGCTGCAGGCTGCGGGAAAACTATTTTTGGCTACAGAGCGGGCTTTTCTCCCGCCAACTTAACAGAAACGCTCCGTGTTGTGGTTGGGGCTAACGTGTCCGGTGACCTGGCACGGGCGACCGACCATGTGGCATAGGCCGCACCTGGTGTGGTGGGGGCGGTCGGCCACGCACTGGTCGCGGTCAGGTGACTTGGCACGGGCGGCTAATGGTGAGCTAGCGCGAGACCGCGGGAAAATATCAGATATATGTATAAAGTTTAACAAAAAAAAAGTCACAAAACCATGAGGTGGTGTAGTGGTAAACAATGTTGTGTTGTTCCTGTAGGTTTTCGGTTCGATCCCTCATGATGGCGAATTATTTTTGCAACATTTCAATCGGGCACTAATGGTTGGGCTCCAGCTGTTTGAACTTACATGTGGGACCAAGGTTGGTTTATACTGCTGCTTCAACTTACATGTGGGACCGATGTTGGTTTATGACGTTTTTGAAGAGCTTATGACGTCACAAAATAAGCATGGAGCAGGGAATGCTCGGCTACAATATTAACCGTTATGACAAAAGTTTTTTTGTCACTAAATTTGCTCGGAAGTGAAATATTAGGACGAGATCAGCCATGAACGTCATAAATCAATGACGCTAAAATGTGGTTGTGTCATTAGTCAACATTTTTTTAGTGTAAGTGTATGGTTAGTATATGAATTAGTTCAAAACATAGCGTAAATGGCACTAAAAAGGTGTCAATAACGAGTGTCAATAATCGTATCGCCCATTGGATCAATATTGTCAAGATTGTGACTAAAAATTCTATAGAAATACTACCAACTCCAGCAGACAAAAACTATTTAGTTATCCCGACATTTGGTTTGAATCTATTTAATGAACGTAGTTTGGCAAATTGTGTTCAACATGACATGTACGTGATGAGGCATAGGGCCAACAATATGGACGCCATGGGAATGTGGAGACCCATCAACAATCTCAGGGTGGCGTGACCGATGAATAAGACAACATAAAAGGACCATCATCTTCATCGCGATCGACGCACTTACGTTGTTCCCCTACTAATGATGATACTAATGCTGATCTCCAAAATTTCATAGGGATTTCAGCACATTTTGTCTAACTATTGATATTGTTCACGTCCAATTTTTCCCATTCTCACTACTGTCCAACTTTTCCCATTCTCACTACTATGGAATGCAAAGATAGATTCTTCAACACAAAGTCATCATTTGCCTTTCAACTATCTTAGTTCCTCTAAACAAGCCTTTTGATCAACTCTTTCATCCTTATGCCACTTTGAAGTCTCACAATTGCTTGTATCATATAATAGATCTACTATAAAAACATTTCAATATTTTGATATTCCTTTCCAATTATATGAACTATATATCAAGTATTATATCTTAAACACAAGCATTCAATGAAGTTAAGGAAATCACTTAGTCAATCTTCCACACATGTAATGCTTATTTTTTTTAACTAATGTGTGTCTCTTAATCATGCCTTAAATGTCAACTAATCAAATATTATGTTTGCCACGTACAACACAATGACCCATTGTTGATGTTTGTTTCATCTCAAGCAATCTCCTTGTTGATATTTGTTCCACTCAAGCAATCTTTCAATAAAAGATCACTATCTATCTTCATATTAATGTTGTGACTAGGAAATACTATGTATTGGGTCAAACATTTTCTTTGTTGATTAGGAAGCCATGGGACCAGAAATCTATCATTTGTTCCATCTCAAGCAATCTAACATCGCTCTGGATCACTTATCTCTTGACATCAATATAACTCTTCTCATCAATACCATTTGTGTATCATATTTCTTCATTATAATATCCATTTCACTACCTTTCTCCATATCAATGTTATGACCAAAGAAGCTTCCATATCAACTTCTTCTTGAATAACTAAGCCCTTAGTCACCTTTCGTTGTAATATTTTAACATTGGTCAAACCTTATGCACTTTTCACTTTTCCTTTCATTATGCAAGTCGGCACCCAATGTTACCATATATATGATTGCACTTGCATCTTTGTTTGTTTTTCTTATCTTAGTATTTTCTTGACATATCTTTACTTTTGTATGCTTTATATTACATGAGAGAAAACTATAGGGAGATCCTAGCTGGTCCCAAGCCCCACTTCTGAAAATTGTGCTTGTTTGTACAAACTATTATACATACTCTATGAATCGCACCTTGTTTTAGTCACAACTCTATTTACATTTGAGAAACACTCATTTAACTTCACTTTTAAGCTACTTCTTTACATACATACATACATACATACATACATACATACATACATACATACATACATACATACATACATACATACATACATACATACATACATACATACATACATACATACATACATACATACATACATACATACATACATACATACATACATACATACATACATACATAAGTGGTAGATCTTAATCACAAGTTCTCTAAATTAATTACCAAGCAAGATTGTTGCATCTATAATAGAAAATGTCCAATATGTTGATCTACTATGTCTATAATATAATGAACATGAACAAGCAATACAACACAATCAAATGATTATCAAAGTGAAAGCATTTTGTTTCATACCAAGACAAGGGATGAGCAAAAGGAAGGTAGGGAATGGGGACCATGTCACACTAAATTCGCTTTCAGGTGGGATCCATGTCACACTAAAATCATTTTTAAATGGGGACCACATCACACTAAATTTATTTTCTATAACTTCATGGATGGTGTGACATAATCTAATCAAGAAAGAAACTTTTCTCTCTAGTAGAAGACATACCACCAACTAATTAACTAGCAAGTTACATAGGATCCCTTATTTCCCTATTTATTGTATGGATGCAAAGATGGATTCCCCTCCCATCTCCACAATAAATAGTTTCCTTGGCATATGACAAGGGAGATTTCCCCTTATTAGCTAGTGATAATTTATTCCCCGCACCCCTTCTTGAAATTTTGGCTCCCTTACCAATTCTCCAATAGAGCATCAAGTTCTAAAAATCAACTTTGTCGTTAAGGAATCAAACTCTCATCAGATCTGGGGATCCAGTGCTCATCCTCAGCGATCATACTTGAAATTCATCCAATCTTGCTCGGGTAGATCAACAAATTCATTTGGTAAGTGATATTTATTTGCTTTCTCTTTCATTAGTACTACGGTTTATTTACGGCACGAGGATGCCCAAAGTTCGCGGCCAAGCCAGCGCCACCATCGAGTTTCTGATAGTCACCGTTGTTGCCGACCACTTCCATTGCTGGTGGTCGCTTTCTCTTCCCCCCTTTTGTCTCCCCCATTCTTCTTTCCTCCCCCACCTCTCTCGATCTCTATCTCCACCCTCTATCTATCTCTATCTCCTTTGTATCTCTCTTAGATCTAGATCTAGATCTAGCTAGTAAAGAGGTAGAGCCCTCTTATGCCAGCTAAGGTAATGACGCAATAGCTGCTTATAGCCATAGCTAGATGGTGGAGGTTCTGAGATGTCGCACAATAGGTGGGTGTTGGTGGCCGGATGCAGCGGCATGATGGGTTGTCGACAAAAGATGTGCCGATGACTCTCGGCGGCATGATGATGGGCTATGAGATGGTAGTGGTCTGGCATGCTTTCAGGCGATGGTAGTTATGCAATATAGCACGCCTAGTAGCAGGCAGTTGTGGCAATTAGGATGTGCCGTGTGTGGGACAATCAGATCTTGGTGCGACAGCCTCAATTTTGCATGGTGGTGATGGTCTATTCCAATAAGCCAAAGTCAAATGTATGCACTGGCTGCCAAATTTGATCGTTGTTCGATCTATGTGGCAAGGAGCGTAACTTGGAACAATGGCGGATGATCCCGGACACACTGGATAGTGTGTTGTGGTGAAACCTGATACCAAGTGGTTAGATCTATTGCAACAAGGTGGCCATTCGTGTGAGATGTCCACAGTGTTTACTACGGTACAATAGTGAGGTGTGATGGTTGATTAGGGACACAGGCTGTTGTGCTGGTGTAAGGCTGGCAATAGTCTGATGGCACAAAACGAGGCCGGTGGTGTGGTGGTGATGCTGAGGCAACCATTCAAGCTATCAATGCTGATGTCTGGCTATGCTGAGGAAATGAGAAGTTGAGAGGTGGTGTGGAGGCCAACATGATGCAAAGGTTTTGTTTTGTTGTGTAACTACATGTCGTTTTGTTGTTTGTCCAGCCAATCACAGTAGAAATTAAATTTGTTGTTGTAGTTGATATTGTTGCTGATCATTTGCCTTACCCCGGGGTCATTATACTGCAAGTTCTGTGATTGTTTATTAAACACAAAACTGACAGCTCCCTGCTTGGTCTGTTTATGAAAGTAGCTGCATCCGGCTGGGGGTGCAGGAGATGGTAGATTTAGGTAGCTAAATTAATAGGAAAAAGTGTATTTTTTTCATCTCTCAAGTATTGTTAAAGTGTGATATTCATCCCTCATGTTTCATATAGTGCAAATTAATTAACCCCTTAACTAACTAAATTGGTGCAGATATATTTCCCACTTTAGTTTAACAATTGTTTAGTCTCATATTACATTAGTTTAGGTCATTTAATCATCTCACTAATCAATGCTTAGCCATGTCTAATGTTAAATCAAGTGCTAAAATATTTCGGTGCTAATCTATTCTGTGCAAAAATTTTATGAGATAGACAATTTAAAGGATTTACGGAATTTTTTTGTAGGTTTTATATATTCGAGCCACATATTACAACACTAAGCAGGGATTAGGCATATGATTATATGGCATAAAAACGTGTCATTTTTCTAGATCTATATGGTCTGTAAATGTAGCTCTGAAAATTAACTTATATGTTCAGTATATTTACAAAGCGTCGTCTCTGTGATTCTAAAAGTTTTTTCTTAAAGAAGTTTGCGCATATGAATTTTCGTGACTGGAACTAGTAGCTTCTTGTACCTTTTTTTTACTTTCTTTCTTTCTTTCTTTGTATTAATGTAATTTACAAGTTTTTTATGAAGGTTTAAGCTGCTGAAAACAGAATGAGGACTCGAATTGGTTGGGGGAGTAATTTCATGGCAAAGTTTAGCCCTGAAGGTTAGTGGGCTCCTACTGCCACCTTTGAATCTTTTCTATCTTATGAGATCATGTATCTTCAATTTTTAGAATAACAGTTAGACTCTATTAGTCAAGTCGGGTTTGAGAAGTTATTTGGTGTTTGCAAGGTACCAGGAGGTACTTGCTTCGAGTAAAAATCCAGCCATGGATTGGAAAAGGGGCACAAATGAATGTTGTACATTGGTTGGTTATGCATCTATGCTTCTTAGTCAAGAAAATGCTGGAGACTTAACTTTTCTTTTATTCTTGCATATGCCTCTGCTGTTTTTTTGCAATGGCGTCTTCCAGCAACACTCTCTATAGTTGTCAGTTTGCAATTGCCTAGGGAACCTATAGAATCAATTCCATGTTTGGTTTCAGGATTTTAGAATGCCGTGGTCTATCATGGCGTCATCCTGTGAATTTTGGTGAGATAAGACCACTCATTATTATACTAGTGTACTCCCTCCATCCCAAATTATTAGCCGTTTTGATTTTCTAGATTCATAATTATTACTTATACAACTAAACATAATATATATCCAGGTGTATAGAAAAATTTATAAAACTTAAAAAGTCAAAATGACTAATAATTTGGGTTGGAGGGAGTACTTTTGAGTTTTGAGGGATGAAGTGGTGATAAATTAACCCATTTTATACCTCAAACGATGAAATTGATCCATCACTAAACCAAGCTGCTCAAACTAGACACTTCAGCGCCTCGGCGGTTCGGCCAGAAGAAACAGTACAACCTGATGTGGCCATCTGTGCAAAAGATGCATGGCAGAATAAGCCAGGTAGATATGTAGTGCAAACCACCTACTAGGTGTATATTTGGAAACTTAAGATTTTTTAGCTCAGAGTGTACATTGATTGCAATGAAGGGAAAATGTACGGTACCAGACGGTACTGTGTAGTGTACAATACCAGGTGGAGACGAGTAGTGTATATAATACCAGTTGCAATTGGTTAGTGGTTCGAGTTGCAATCCATGTACACTTCGAGCTGCAAAATTACGAGTTTTTCAGGTTTCCACCTAGTAAGTGGTTTGCACTACATATTTACGTGAATAAGCCGTTTTTCTTGATCATCTGCAGTTAACATGAATCCCAATTTCTCAACAAACTTTTTTACATGAGGTGAAACTTTTGGGTCCTCTTTCAAGGTCTATTAGGAGTATTAAACATAGACTAGTTACAAAAATAATTACACGAATTGACCAGAAATTGGGAGATGAATCTATTAAGTCTAATTAATCCGTCATTAGAGATTGGTTACTATAGTGGGTCCTCTTTCAAGGTCTATTAGGAGTATTAAAGGTAGACTAGTTACAAAAATAATTACACGAATTGACCAGAAATTGCGAGACGAATCTATTAAGTCTAATTAATCCGTCATTAGAGATTGGTTACTATAGCATGACATTGTCTAATCATGGCATAATTAGGCTCGTTAGATTCGTCTCGAAAATTAAGATAGGGGTTGTGAAATGGGTTTTATCAGTAATCCGCATTTAATACTCTTAATTAGTGTCCGGAGATTGATGTAACGGGTAGTTATGACATTTTTGGGAGAAAACAGGGCCTAACTACATTTTTTTCCGCAGGAGCAATGAAAGGTTCTGAAACTGATGCAATACTGACACCTGCCACGGCAATATCTAGCAACAAGAAACAAGAAGTGTGCGATATGGAAATTGCAGATGCTTCTTCAATCAGCCAAGAAGACCCAACAGCAGAAATAGACATCACCAAGATCGTGCACTCCATGAAGCGCGGAAAGCGTTCGACCCATCAAAGGGTTAAAATTTCTGCACCATGGGCGCACCCGTTTGGATTTCTAAACTCCAGCAGGGTCAGAGGAGCACATCGGAGTAGTCAGGGTGGTGCCGGTTCAAAGCGGATGAAAAGAACTCGAAGGGGCACCAGATCACGGCGTGTGAATACTATGGCAGCCAAGGGAAAGATGAATATTGCTGGAGGTGAAGGGGATTCGAGCAACCATTCCATTCCTGCTGAGGAGGCTGCAACTTCTGATAGTTCGAGAGTAGAATCTGCTCAACCACTCCGTGCTGACTCCATGGCATCCTGCGTCGAGTTTGCTGTCAAGCTCCTAAAGGACGAAATACCTCTACCAGCAGAAGCTTCAGAAGTTGAAGAGTTGTTGAAGCAAATATTTTTGCGTCAGAAAAGCGAAATTCCCGGGCCTTCCCAGTCTTCTCTTAGCAGGAAGATCTGAAAGAAGGGAAAACGTCTGCTCAGTTGGGGATACTGTTGGGATTTGGTTGGGACATTTGGTTCGAACTGCAGAGAGATTGTTTGCCTTTTACAGTGGAACACCCTTTGTAATTAAAGATGTGTTAAGCGACTTGTTTTGTAATGTTGTCTGTACCTTGTGTTTGCCATTTGGGTTTAAGAACAATATGCTGTTTCTTTTCGGAAGGAAACTGTTTCTTGCTGTTCCTATTTTCCTTGTTATACCTTAAGGCAGCAGGAATATACTACAACAGTACAACACCAGCAAGCTTTTTTGCCTGCACAAAGGTGCATTTTCAATGGACTGAAATGCATTATGTGGTACTTCACAGATTATAGTGTAATTATGGCAGCGTCGAAGATAGATAGGGGCATTTCAAAGAGTGATGAGCAGAAGAATTTTATTTTATTTTAATTTTTTGCGGAAAAAGATTCTAGACTAGGCTTTGTTGGATGTGTTCCAAAATACATCCTGAGAGAGAGACCTTGAAAAACTCTTTTGACAAGCTTCTATAGACAAATGTTGGCCGATGACTAGTGTTAGTGTAAAACAGATAGACTGGCACACAGCTTGAACAAATTTTAAATCTCTCACTACCACAAACACTTAGGCCCTGTTTGGCGGCAGCTTCTGCTATTCCAACTAGCTGGAAAAGCTGGAAGCTCCGCCAAACAGACCAGCTTCTTCAAGCGACCAAAAGCTGCAAAAGCCACCCATTACACTACAAGCAAACAAGCCCGCTGGGAGGAGCTTCCCGAGCTTTTCCACTTAAACCGGTCGCCCCCCTCCTCATCCTCACGCTGGTCGCTGACCTTCACGGGCTGCTGCACATCCATGCGCCGCTGCCGCTGCCCTCGCTTCCCTGCACGCCGGCAGCCACTCCTCCCCTCCACTCCGCATTGGCCGCTGCCGCTCCTCCCCTAGGCGCGGGCCGCCGCCGGTCGGAGCTCTCTCTCCCCTGCCCCCTCCCCTCCGCAGCGGCTACCGCCGTTCCTCCCCTCGGCGCGGGCCGCCGCCGTCCCTCCCCTCGGCTCACGCTCCCGTCGACCGGAGCTCTCTCTCACCCCTGCTGACCACACCTGCCGGAGATCCCTCCCCTGACGGCCGCGCCCTTCCCCGACGGTCGAGCCTACCGGAGCTCCGCGACCTGCCAGAGCTCCCTACCCCGCCGGTTGGAGCTCTCTCTCTCCCTAACACTGCCAGTCCCGTCGTCCCTCCCTCTCTGTTCCGCTTCCCTCCGTAGAAGCTGACAGCCAAACAGGCCCGCGGAGCTTCTCCGAAAATCAAGAATACGGGGAAGCAGGTGGAGCTTTTCCAAGTAGAGCTTTTGGAGAAGCTCAAGCTCCCCCCAAACAGGGCCTTAGGCTCTGTTTGGGGTAGCTTTTGGGAGCTTTTGCTTCTCCAAGAAGCTCCAAAAGTCAAAAGCTCCCCCAAACGAGGACTGCTACTCCGGGAAGCAAAAGCTGGCTTCCCGAGCTTTTGCTGCGAACCATTTTCTTTTCTTTCCGATCTCTTCTCCTCCGGCGGACAAGAGGCGCTCCTCCCCCGCCAGACCTGCCGCCCCCTGCATCTCCCCCGCCGGTCACGCTCCAGGCTCCACGCCGGTCGCCGTCGCCGCGGCCCCCATATCCTCTCTCGGCCAGAGCTCCACTACGCCACCATAAGCGGCACAGTCGCTCCTCGGGACCGACGGGGCAAGCTCCCTTAGGCGGAGACGACAGGGTGAGCTTCGCGGCCGCGAATCGAGCTCCCGTGGCGAGATCTCGAGCGGCGTGGGTAGTCAGAGGCCCGCGGGGCGAGGTCGCCAGACGGTCGTGCCTGCTGAAGCTTTCTCTCTTGACAGCCATGCCGCCCGAGCTCCTCCCCGCAACGACAGCGCTGCCCAGAGCTCCCTCCCGCGCTGGCGGATGCCACCCCAAGCTTCTCTGCAAAGCTCCCCCAAACATGCATGGTTTGCTTCTCTGAAAAGCAGCTTCCTAGAAAAGCAAGTGGACCTTGGTGGAGAAGCTTAAGGACACCCCGCCCCCTCCCCAACACCCCCACCCCACCTCCGACGTGCAAGATTTTAGTCATGCCAAAAGGATCTCTGTCTCTCCTTTTTTTTCCCCGCATTTTGGCCGGAGCACAGGAATTGCAATTTACGTTTTCTTTTTCTTTTGTGGAAACACTGGGACAGCACAATGTCACGCCGTCACGGTACCGGTGCCCGGACCGGACCCATTTCACCAAGGCTCCTCCTGCCTGGTTCGGTCAAAAGAAGCTAGGATGATGTTAATCGCTAACGGGCAGGCGGCATCAATTCTCGTGCGCCGCGCCACAGACAAAATGGGCTGACATGTCAAACCCCAGGGCGGCCTTTTTTACCCATATAGAATTGGACGCCGGTGTTCATCACTTTACGCGGAAAGGAAATACTCTTTTTTTTAAGCGAAAAGGAAATACTTTTAGTACCATACGGAAAAGTTAAATTGCCTTACACCTCCCTAAAAGAACAGGCCTCGTCCCCTTATTCACCGAGCCTGGTGGCGCGGGCTTGTAACCCTAAGCATCAGGGGGTAAAGAGTTGCTAGGTGTTAGCACCTAAAGTCTATAGACGTGCATGTGAAGGCATCCCGCGCGAGATGTTACCCCCTGGCAACTCATTTTTTATACATGCTTGAACAATGCTATGTAAAGGCAACCTTTTATTTATATCTGTCTATATACTATAAAGATCGAATAATTTGAAAAACGTTTCTCACCTAATTCGGGTCCGTCTTATCCCTCGCGTTAGACCCACCCATCATCTAACAATGCTATGTAAAGGCAACTCTGTTATTTATATCTATACTATAAAGATCGAATAATTTGAAAAACGTTTCTCACCTAATTCGGGTCCGTCTTATCCCACCCATCATCTAATTGGAGGACCGAAAAGTTGGTAGACCCATAGAAATCGCAATTTGAGAAGCGTTTCTGCCAAAAAGCTAATTCTTTTCTCATCGGGCACTTTTGTACCCGCCGCGTACCCGCTGGGCCCACCCAACATGTACGGTGTGTCACCGCGATAGTGTATAGCTTTCTGGAGTGCGGTGGAGCCGGCGGAGTAGGCACCGACGGCGGCTGTGTGGCAAGGAGCCGTAGGGGCACGATGTGGTTAGGGCTGCGCGGTGCTGCGGGGCGGCAAGCAGCGCTGCGGCGGCAGGGAATCGGCGGGGTGCAGGTGGTCGCGACCGTGCGTGTGGGTAGGGTGGCGAAGGTGTCCGATGGCGGTGCGGACGTGCGGAGCATCGACGGCGGCGACGTGTGGAAGCTCCGGCGAAGGGAGGTGCCGACGGTGGGTGGCCGGGACACCAGCGGGGTGCTTGACGGCGACAGCATGTCGTAGTAGTGCTATTGGGGGAATTTTTTGTCGGCGGCAACGGCGCCGCTGTGTGCATGTGGGTGGGTCGGTGTGTGTGTGTTGGGCCAAAAGGAGGAGGGGTCCACGGGCGACAAGGAAAAAAGGGTCAGATGCTAGAATTACGGCTTGGTAGCAAATAGTAGGCCCTGTCCATTATTTGTAAAGAGATTTGAATGGAATTTGGAATAAGATTTGAATTCTAGAGTATCTTTAGGATAAGAAAGGGGGGTTTTCCTAGGGAGGCAATCAAATGCAGCACATATGTAAGTTGAATGCACAATATATTTGGGGTAATTATTTCGAATACCTAGAGGAAAGAAAAATTATGTCTATAATTAGAGAAAAAAATTAATAAGTTCGTATTTTTAAATGTTCTAAAAACTGGGATGTTACACAGCGTCGAGGCGGGGAGATTGATGCCACGCCGGAGCTCCACTCATCATCGCGCCAGAGCCTCTGCGCCGCCGTCTCCAAGCGCCCTCAAGGCTGTGAGACAGGGGCCCTCCTCCAATGCCAAAGAGGGAGGAAGGTGTGGCGACGGAGGGCCGCTGGGGAGACGAGCGGAGGAATGGAGAAACGTCTTGTTCTTCTAAACCTGCAGATGGAGAACATCACAATGGAGGTTTGTATGTTACTATAATTTGTAATCTATTACTAATTATTCATAGACCCTTTTTTCTCACAAAAACAACATTGGTTGGTTTGATATTCCATCTAAAGAAAGCGTGTGTTAATTTAAACATGGTGCAGAGAGAGATTTCGCCACCTATTATCAATGAGGTGTCAAGCGAACAGGAAACGTGAGTAGATGTTGAGATGATTAACGGAGAGGACAACCAAGAGATCAATCTGGAGTTGGACGAATCACAACAAGAAGAAGAGGATGGCGATAGCTAAAAAAAAGGCTGATAAAGGATGAGAAAGAAGAGGATGAAGAATATGATGAAGAAGACTTAAGGGAGGAAGAGCTGCAAACATTATTCAATACAACATACGTAGAGTCCAAAATGAAGTTTCATGTTCTTCGCTAAAGTACGTGTTTGATTGTATATATCATGGGTCACGTCTTTCGCGACCAAGGTGAAACTTGAAGTTTTTGACGTGTCCTTACATGAATCGGTTAAACAATTATCACGAATTGTTAGAGTTTGAATAAATTGTGTCCTCGTAGCGGTATTTGTGAACGCTATTAAAGTTGTAATCTAATAACTACAGTATATTTTTAAAGAGAATTATTTTTTATATATTTTTTAAAAAATATGTGTGTGGCACGTGCCTACGTCTCAGCTTCGCTTGCTTCCTGGTGTCTCAATGTCTTCGTCCGGCAGTGCTCAAACGTGATAAAACAGCAATGGTCGACGGCGCTGTGCTCAGCTAACGGGCGACGCAAGTTGTTACGTACACATGACATTCTTTTTATTTATTGCAGATTTTTAGACATGTGCGCTAAACATGTGACTGTACTATATAAATATAATTTTTAGTTGTTATTTTTTAGAGTAAAATACACCGGAGATCCATCAACTTGTAAGGAGGTGTCACTTAGGTCCATTAACTCTCAAAATGCATTTTTGAGTCCATGAACTTGTTGAGTCATTCACCACAGGTCCATAACTGTCCAGATATGCTTGTACTGGTGACATGACATGATGACTTGGCTCAAGAAGCATCTTCTAGCTGAGGCATTTCAATGAGTAGGTTACAAATGAGTGACACATATACTTAGACATCCCTTGGGTTGAATAACGGTAGCCTCCTCGCGTGTACAACAGAAGTAGGCTGCTGTTGTTTAGCTCCGAAAATATCAAGCATGTGTCACTCATAAGCTGCTCAATGAAATTCCTCAATTAGGATATGCTTCTTCTAGCCAAATCATCATGTCATGACATTAGTAGAAGCATATGTGGGAAGTTATGGACCTGCGGTGAACAACTCAACAAGTTTATGGACCTAAAAATGTATTTTCAAAGTTGGTGGACCTAAGTGACACCTTCTTACAAGTTGATGGACCTCCGGTGTATTTTACTCTATTTTTTAGATAGAGACATGGCACATACATTTTACTAGTTTTTTTAAAAAATGAGCGGCAGTGTGTAAACCATTGCAGACACAAAATATAAACCAGGAGCAATCCACATCCATGCACAGAAATTCTTACATATGTAACTAGCTATCACCTTTGCATCCTCTTAAGGGTAATCCCAATAAAATATTAATGATTATTTCTTCTTATTAATCGATCTGCCGCTTAAAAAATCTGACGTGATAGTCTCATTAGTAATAAAGAAAGAGAAGAAAAATTTTCGCCCCTAACCAAACCAGGTGCTCGGGTCAACCCGGCCATGCACCAAGAAATGGCAAAATCTCCATTGGAAGGACACCAGCAGTTTCTAAGTGGGACCCATGATGGGGACTGCTTCGTGCCGTACCAATAAATGATTAAAAAATCTATTACAGAAAGAATCTACCATTGTGTAAGATAGTTTGTAGAGATGATTTTTTGTTGATACGTTCTTCTTGGACATCATGTATAGTTTCTACATGAATCTATCTCATGTTACCGTGCTTTCCGGTGTTACCGTGTTACCAAACACAATAACACCTAAATGATTGCATGAAAAATTACAACAAAAATATAGATGGATAAGAGAAGCAATCATCTAATTGCATGCAAAATTTGAGCATGACCAAAAACTTGTCCAACGAGAAACAAAAAAGAGAAATCAGCACTTGAATAATTGCGGGTGCAACTGTTCATCTCTGATCCACAACCCGCAACTATTCATGTGCGCAACTATTCATGTGCTGATTTCTCTTTTTGGTTTCTCCTTGCACAAGTTTTTGTTCATGCTCAAATTTTGCATGCACATAGACGATTGCTTCCCCTATTCATTCATATTTTTGTTGCAATTTTTTATGCAATGGTGTAGATGTTATTATGTTCGGTAACACGTAACCCGCAAGTAACACCAGATATGTTCTTAATTTCTACTATTAGAACTACCCTAAAACAAAGTTGTAAAAGTGGAGCAGAGCAGTCCCAAACATTCCTCTGTTGCAAGTCATTTTGTTTTTCAAGATACATAATTTTCTACCATCATAGTGTGTTTTTAGGTGCACTTGAAAAAAAAAATATGGAACTAGAAAGGTCAAAACAACTTAAATTTGGAACCAAGGAGTAAATAAATACATT
This sequence comes from Cenchrus fungigraminus, assembly GCA_036936925.1. Classification (NCBI taxonomy): domain Eukaryota; kingdom Viridiplantae; phylum Streptophyta; class Magnoliopsida; order Poales; family Poaceae; genus Cenchrus; species Cenchrus fungigraminus. The sequence goes on from CM072770.1 coordinate 96,693,629, forward strand.
CCACAACCTGAACAGCATAAAACCCAGGAACCAACAAAAATAATAATGATAATCTGTACCTGCACAATAGAATAAAAATTACGAGCATATATCATGATGACTGGGAAGGGAAATACATTAGTACATTGCTTAAAGTATCATGTGCAAGCTGAAAGTCTTGACGAAAGTTTCAAAAAGCCTTTATACTATTATAAAGTCGCATAATAGACAAATGACACTGCTGTCAATAACTAATCGATACAGATTAGGAGCTCATCCATCGTTTTTAGCTTGCCGATGAAGAACACTTCTTGTCATCCAGATGTCAATCCTCCATATGAACGTTGAAGTGCCCTTTACCTAGCAGCGTGAACAAATTTGGTAGAAAAATTAATTCACCAATCCGGTACATAGGTTCAAGAGTAAAGGATTATATTTTAGAGTAGCAATTTTTGCTTGTCAATGCGAAACTTGTGACATTTTTCTTAGTTTTTTAATTTCTATCTTAATTTCTGAATATGGCATTTCCATTCATATGGGTACTCAGTGTTTTTCACAGAACACACTAATTTGAGCATATGAAAACTCGAGCTCATACAACCTGTTTGGGTGGCTGGTGGCTGAAGCTAATTTGTGCTGAGAGAAAAGTACTGTTGGCTGGTGGTTGATTTGTTCTGAGAGAAAAATATTGTTGGCTGGTGGTTGATAAGCCAGACGAACAGGCTCTACGAGCTATATTTAAAAAGATAGTAACTATGAGGTGACAGCATAAGCGAGCTAGTGAACTTGGACAATGAAAACAATATGAGCAGAAAGTTGGTTAAAAGTCAAATTTCTTAGGTTAAGGATGACAACTGAATCAAATATTGCATACTGACAAACCAAGAAAATGATGGTGTGAATTTGTTTTTTCATGAATCAGTAATGCCTTGTGAAATACACAACATGCTCAAATTAGTTATATATCCAAACTGTTGTATCCAAGAAATAAATTTGTTGGATATAACTAACATTTCCAGTTATGTTTTTAATCTTTTACCTTAACTCTTTATTCTCTTTCACTAGCTGCTGTTGAAAATAAATAGTAAAAAATCTTGATTGCCTGTTGAAATAAATATGAACATGGAGTTTCTCCTACTTTAGTTTTTATAATTCAGGAAAGCCACTGAAAATGTTGCCAAAGTAATATAAAATAAATGCCCTAAGTACAAATCATGCACCTAACTAATCTGAGATCATACCAAGCATTTTGATTAATGATCAAGAACTAACATAAGTAATGCGCTAAGAACCAGGAAGCCATGGCAATTTAATCTACAACTAAAAGATGAATATGATGGTACCTTAATAAAAATTACAGTTTTGAATTTAGGTATAACATGAGCACAAAAAAAAAACTTTGCACCCTTCGCTACAGGACTACACAAGATCATCAAAATACAAACCTCAGCAGTATCATTCCTTCAGCTGAGGGAAAATGGGAGGCCGGGTCATCAAATATGGATGGATCGAAGTCACGCGTGCGTCCTTTTCTGTCTTGTTGTACACCTTTTGCAATGCACTACTCCTAACATCCAAGTAGAGCACACATCCATGCATCTGAAAGAACACAAATTCCGCATTGTCCCCCACTTCATATATGTTTACATCATGATCATTCTCATCCTCTGCGGTGCTATTTGATAGCTTCAGATTAGCGCACAAATCACGCAAACAAATTGTTTTGACCAACAACCAGTCCCCCATACTGCCATTGCAATCACTTTGGAGCCAAACACGGAGTTGAAGCTCATTCAGATGGACAAGATAAACCCCAGAAACATTGGCCCGTGACAATAGAACTTCTCCATCAAACACTAAGCTGTTCATCCTGTTTAGGTACTTGATTGGGTATTGGATCATGGAGAAGGTTGAGGATGTCAAATCCAACACAAGAATGTTGTGCACGGTGATCCCCATATAAATCTTGTCATCAATGAGGACAAATACTCAACGCAGTCAACGCTGATGCAAGCAATCTTAAAACCTTTGTTGTAGTTGAAATTTGCATGCTCCAGTCAGCATCTTGCAGCTTGTATACGTGAGTTGTAGCTATCTCCTCCCTGCAACTATAATACAGTTGGAACCAGAAGTAGGACAGCCCATTGTAACATTCTTTTGAGAGGATCTCGTGGAAAATATATAGAGTTTATCTTCATCCATCGCTGGGAGCCGCGGAAACCTCTCGCAGGATAGAGCGGGCTGTGCACTCCGTATGTGAACTCGCCATCGCAGAACAAGTTGACGACAACTCTGCCGTTCCGGACATCCATGACGCGCGTGGATTGGCTGGCGTAGGAGTCCAAGCCGAACCTGCCGCGGCGAACGACGACAGCGACCTCTGCGGGCAGAGGCAGCATCGGGACGAAGTCAGCGCCAAACCTACGCTTGCTAGTGGGCGTCGAAAAGGTGGGGTCGGAGGCGGCCCGGAGCCAGTGCCGGTAGACGGCGGCAGCACGGACAAGGTCGGTGGCGAACCCGAGGCGGAGGAAGATCTCACCGAGGAGGTCGCCGAGCACCAACGAGATTGGCCGCGGCCGCCGCCGCAAGGGTGGATTTCTCTCTCACCCTCTTCGCTTCTAGAGTCATTTACGTACATGTCATTATTAAGAAAGTTACCGATTACGCACATGCTATGAAAAAGTTCTCAGGCACCTCTATGTCATGCACTCGAAGTTTGTTGATGCACATGCCATTTTGGATGGATTATGTTAGAACTTAACGGTTCCACACATCTGACATGTGGGACCCACGTATGGAAATGACTATTTTGCCCCTGTCCATTTATATGCATATCCCGTTCCTATCCTCTCGTGCAAACTGTGCGACGTCCCTCCTGCCTCCTACTGCCTCCCCCGACAAGAACCCTAGCGCCGCCGGAGTCCCCGCTGCCGGCCAGATCCAGGCGCAGCGGCCCATGCGCGGCCAGCGCGCCAGCGAGGCCAGGAGCAGTGGCCGGCGCCGCCCTCGATTCTGGTCACCGCCCGCCCGCCTGCGCTCCAGGTCACCACGTCCAGGTAAAATCTTCTCTTTTTCCTTGTTTATCGCTTGCTTTGCTCGCATATATGTGATGTATGCATATGTGCTGAGCATGCGTTATTGTTCATCTGTAGGATGGATGCCGGCTTGGGTAGTGAGCCTCCTGACATTTCACAGTGGGAAATTGGTACTAGGCAATCAGTTCAACTAAGCATAGGGGAATCTAGCCTTACTAGATCTGCAGATAGTGAATTTCTTGCTAACCCAAACCCATGCAATGAGCATGTGGGTGTTGATGATGAATGCTTGTATATTGACATTGGCCCTGAACATCGAGCACCTCCCATTCCCACTAGTCAATTTGAACCAGACACATTGTTAGATGATGAAATAGAGGAAGATGAAGTAGAGGAAGTTGAGGAGGATGAATCTTTGTCTGATGATGAAATAGAGGAAGATGACATTGTAACAGATAGAGAGCCTGCACAGAAACCTGATGCAAACTATGACAAGAATGATCCTCCTATGGCAGTAGGCACTATGTATTCAGACCAGAATGCTTTTAAGTTGGCTTTAGCTACACATGCTACCAAATATGAGTTCCAATATAACATTGAAAAGTGTGATAAATCTCGGTACAGGATGTATTGCAGTGGCAAGAATGTGGGCTGTAGGTGGAGAATTCATACCACTACTTTGAGTGATGAAGTAACAGTGAAGGTAAAAAAATTTTAACACTCTATATGTATTGATGTTTTTTTGATTAAATAACCATTGATTTCTACATTGGCGGATCACAAGGAACCCATACCCGCATCAGAATTGTGAGAGCACTAGAAGGAAAGGCAGTTGTGTAGGAGTGACACAGTATTGGGTGTGTGAACAAGTGATTGGTTGGTTGAAGGAAAATGGAACAGTGGGTGCCAAAGAGCTTAAAAGGAGGTTGAAGGAGAGGCACAAAATTGGTGTGACCTACAGAAAAGTTTATCTAGGTAAGCAACTTGCTATGGACAAAATTTATGGACCTTGGGGTGAAAGTTTTGACAACCTGTACAAATTTAAGGCTCAAATAGAGGATACTAGTCCTAGATCCTTTGTTGTAATTGATCACCATACCATAAAAAAATGTTTAATAGGCTGTCTTTTGCCTTGAAAGCTTGTGTTGATGGTTTCCTACAAGGTTGTAGGCCATATCTTGCAGTAGATAGCACATTTTTGAATGGAAGGTTTAGGGGCCAGTTGTGTGTAGCTTGTGCGATGGTCACAACTAGATGTACCCAGTAGCGGTTGGTGTCATTGACTCAAAAACAAATCAGAATTGGGAGTGGTTTATGGAGAGGTATAAAGAAGCTATAGGCAATCCAGTTGGTCTTACATTCAGCACTGATTGTGGGCAGCCAGTGATGCATGGGGTGAGTAAAGTTTTTCCAGATGCTGAACACATAGAGTGTATGTACCATCTAACACAGAATTTCAAGAAACACTATAGTAGACAGATTTTTGATGATCACCTGTGGGCATCTGCATATTTTTGGAGATCTTACATGTTTGAGAAACATTATCAAGCCATGGCTGCAGCCAAACCAGAGGCTATGAAATGGCTTCAAGAAAATCACAAGAAACTATGGCCCAAACCCACCCATGGCTTCTTCATGCATCCTCCATTGCTTAAGTCAACTGCAGGAGGAAGGATGAAGAACAAGATGAAATCAGCTTTGGAGGGAGGTAGTAATAGGAAGAAATCAGGCACCGAGGGAGGTGCTAGCAACAGACAATATGGGTGCCCAATATGCCACCAGTTAGGGCACCATTGGTACACATGTAAGAATGGCAATCCAGATGACATAGCTGCATTTGAGGCTGAGAGGTAGACTTTGTAGACATAGCTACACAATGACAACACTTCATGTTTAACTATGCAAAATAACAATTTTTCATACTTTATTTCAGGGGTCCACCAAAGAAAAGGCAGAAGAAAGCATCTTCTAGTAGCACAGTGACTAGCATTGTTGTGGCCACTACTGGATTAGCCATGGTATTTCCATACAATGAGGCGGTGACCAATGCTACACATAAGCCAAAGAGAGTGAAAAAAGGCGAAAAAAGGGGGGGCACCACCAACAAAAAGTACTAGCAGGTTGATCTTTCACTTTTACAGATCTTGTCATTTACAACCTACAACCTCACTAATCTTTTTTTTCACACAAGGTCTGGAAGTGGATATGGATCCAATGACCCCTTTCCTCTCCAAATTGAGCACCCTCCTGTTGTTCATAAAGAAATTGCATCCTATGAAGTCTCTACACCAAGGAAGAAGCAAGCCATCATGAAGAAGTGTACACCAAGGAGGGCTCCTGTTGAAGTGGCCAACCCATCCAGCCCAGTATCTAATACCAGAAGCAAGAAGAAACTCCAACTTGAATAAATTATGCGGAGGAACTACTACTTTTGATGTAATTTGAGACATGTATGGTTTGGTGTGATGAAGACTGGTGAACTACTATTTTCTATGTGTGGAATAAGTGTGATGAAAACTAGTGAACTTATTTGCTTAAATGTTGGTGATATGAACTTGTTACTATGCAATGGTCGTCCCTTGTTTTTCCATGTGATATGTACTTATCTGATTGTATGCAATGGTCCTGCACCTGTTTTTCCTTTTTAAAAAAATTTATGTCTGATTTTTCCTTATTTTTTCAACCTTTTTCTATTTTGTTCCACATTTTTCTACTTATTTTTCCAGCATTTTCTCTATTGTCCCAGATTTTTTAATCATTTTTATAATTTATTTCCACTTTTACGATTTTTTAAAATTATTTTATATTTTTTACCTGATTTTTAACGTTATTTCGATTTTTTCACTTTTTTTATTTTTTAAACCCATTATTGCACACAAGGACAAAAATGTCTTTACACACCCTCTAACACCTCTATTAACTATCCATCCATCCAAAATGGCATATGCGTCAACGAACTTCAAGTGCATGGCATACAAGTGCCTCAGAACTTTTTCATGGCATGTGCGTAACCGGCAACTTTTTAATGGCATGTACGTAAATGACTCTCTCTCTCTCCATCCATCCAAAATGGCATGTGCGTCGACGAACTTCAAGTGCATGGCATACAGGTGTCTGGGAACTTTTTCATGACGTGTGCGTAACCGGCAACTTTCTTAATGGCATGTACGTAAATGACTCTCGCTTCCATTGTTGGCCAGCACCGGTCGGCGAAGACAGGCGGGCAATCGAGCCCCAGCGTCGGTAGAACTGGGAGAGGAGCACCGCCGCTGGAGGGCGGAGGGAGGTAGATGACGGCGAATTGCGATCGATTTGGGGGAAGAGACTGAAATTGATCTGGTGCAGGTGGGTTATGTTTTGCTATGTGACAAGTCAAGAGCATATTCCAACAGTTCCTCATTTCAGATTGTCATTCTTATTTCTGATAAAAATAGAAAAAAACCTTCTCTAATAGTTCTTCATCTAAGGTTGCCATTTATACCAAATTCGAAAAAAAGCCTACGTGCACGCATATACGTGCGCTCATACGGTGCATTCGTTCGTATCAAAAGATATTGAAGGGTATAAACATAATTTTATTTCTGTCTCAGGGTTCCTGATGTAAGTTTTCAAAAGGTGGAATGACATAAACATAATTTTGTTTCTCTCTCGAGGTTCCTGATGTAAGTCAGATTTGAGTTTGAAAAGTGAATTATACCAAACTGTTGAAGATGAGCTCTTTTCTTACTTGGTATATCTTTTTTATTAGTTGGCAAAACACAAGATTTGCCAAGTAAATTTGGCAAACTCTTGAAGATGCTCTTACAAGGCCACTTTGAGCCTTGGGCTTGGCGATCAATTTGCAGAGAAAAACCGGCGGGAGAGATTTTTCCATTTTTATAATTAATAATTAGGTGATTTCCCACGTGTTGCTGCGGGATTTGAGAGAGATTTTCGATGATATGTGGATGTTTGAGGTTTAAAAAAAATGAGTTGCAACTCGCGGGTGGATCAGTGGAGTAGACATAAGAAGACCGGTGGAAAGAAAAAGACAATTCATTTCGTATATCACTACCGATTCATGTAAAAAAGTAATTTCTTTGTTATATTCTGAATGTGTTTGTATTATAATTTATGATTAATTAAAGTATTGTTCGGGTGACTATTCGTGAAGACAGAAGGGAAGCAACTTTGAACATATTGAAAAGTCAAACAAAATTAACACACAAACAATCTATCAACCGCTAAACATTTGTGAGGCACTATTATTTGTCAGCTGCTAAACATTTGTGAGGCACTATTATTTGTCAAACAGAAGTAATTACCAATTTAACACAAACAATTTATGAACTATAAACAGTGCAACTTAAGTTTGGGTCCACTGTCGTACATGATTTCCATGGCCAATAACATCGGCGAAATCGTCTTCTTCCGGTGAGGTGCCATAAAAACACGGGGCGACGCAGTATTGTCACCACGGTCGGCTGCAGAGCGACCAGCAGCAGGACACCACTAGAGCTGGACGAAAAGCTCGCAGCTCATTAGCTCGCTCGGCTCGACTCGGGTCATTTTTTTTAAGGAGTCGAGCTAGAGTTTTAGCTCGGTAGAATTAACGAGGCTCGAAAGCTCACCAGCTAAACAAACCCAGGTTGTACCAGTCCATCCAGCAGTGGCGCGTTCGCAGACCTCCTGAATTAACCGGAGCGGCCCAAGCTGAACAGCCCAACAACTCCAGAAGTCCCAATGACCCAATCGAAACCGTATCTATCTGAGATTTTTTTTGCGAGCTATCTGAGATATCTCCTACCCTAGCGCTTTGCACACTCACGCAGAAGGAGCCTCACATGGCGGCGCTCTGCACACTCACGCACAAGGAGCCTCACCGCGGCGGCGGCGGCGCCGACCCCGACCCCGACTAGCTGTCTGCCGTCCCTATCTACCTCCTCATCTCGCCCTCGTTTTTTAGAGAGGCCACGCGTGCCATCGCCTCCTCGTGTCCCTCAACACGCGAAGCAACCCGTCCTCTGCCCCTATCTCGTTTTGCTCACGACAGCACTGCTGCACCTGGCCCAAGCGCCCAATCCGAAGCCTCTAGCCCCTCACGAAGCATGTCGAGAATGCTTCGATGCTTTGGTCACCGTTTTGACGACATGCTTCCCAAAGGTCACATTTTGCCGAAGAACATGTATGAAACGCGAAAAGTACTTGTGCACTTAAGATGCCATACGAGTATATATATGCTGTCCGAAAGGATGCGTCTTATTCAGGAAAGAACATGAGAATGCAACACACTGTCTGAAATATAAAGCGTCTTGGTTCGTGGAGGTAGACTCTGATGAGGGTAAAAAGACGCAACTCATGATCCCAGTAAGTGTCCTACGGTACCTCTCGCCCGTACAGCAGATCCAACGGATTTACATGACTGAGAAATCTGCGAAGCAAATGACTTGGCACAAAACGGGTCGCCGATACCCTGATAAGCTTACACATCCATCCGATGCTTAGCATGGACCCATTTTGATGGGATTCATGGTGACAAAGCTCTTGAGGCTCGCAATGTACGTGTTGCACTGGCGACAGATGGGTTCAATCCTTTTGGAATCACGGCTACCCCGCACACTTGTTGGCTCATGTTTGTTATCCCCCTCAATTTACCCTCCGACATCACCTTTCAACGGCAGTACATATTCCTGTCATTGATAATTCATGGATACCCAGGAAATAATATGAGTGTGTACATGGAGCCTCTGATTGATGATTTGCTCAAGACTTGGGAGGAAGGGGTGTGGACATACGACCGAGCTACGAAGAAGAACTTCAGAATGCACGTGTGGTACATGTACTCCCTGCATGACATGCCGGCTTACGAGTTATTTTGCAGCTGGTGTGTCCACTGGAAGTTCCCTTGCCCAGTATGCAAGGCAACTCTGATGTTTACTTGGTTGAAGAGGGGTGGCAAGTTTTCTTCGTTCGACAAACATTGATAATTCCTCCCTCTTGACCATCAATTCAGACGAGATACCAAGAACTTTACGAAAGGTGTCGTAGTTAAAGATCCACCACCGCACATGATAACAGGTGACGAGGTTCAAGCTCAGTTAGACGCTCTCGTGCTCAAAGAAGGAGAACAACATTTTGTGGGATATGGTGTGGAAAATGCCTGGGCTCAGGAGTCGGGCTTGTGGAGGCTACCCTATATGAAAGATCTTCTTATTCCACATAACATTGATATGATGCACATCGAAAACAATGTTGCTAAGGCACTATAGGGTACAATCATGGACATACCAGAGAAGAGTAAGGACAATGTTAAAGTTAGAGTAGATCAAGAAATGTTATGCGATAGGCCAAAGCTAGTCATCCCGAATCCTGTACCGGGCAAGACATGGAAAAGGCCTAAGGCTTATTTCATCCTTAAGAGGGAACAAAGGAAGGAAGTACTAGAATGGATGCAAGATGCAATGTTCCCTGATGGGTATGCTACGAATCTGAGGAGGGGAGTCAACTTAGGTACTCTGTGAATAAACGGGTTGAAAAGTCATGACTACCACATACGGATCGAGCAGCTTCTTCCGGTGATGGTTCGAGGCTATGTACCTGAGCATGTGTGGCAAGTGCTGGCAGAGTTGAGTTATTTCTTCCGTCAACTTTGTGCTAAGGAGTTATCTGTGGCTGCGATTGACAAGCTGGAAAAAAGTGCACCTGTGTTGCACTGTAAGCTAGAGAAGATCTTTCCACCATGCTTCTTCAATCCGATGCAACATATGATTTTGCACCTCCCACGTGAGGCACGATTGGGAGGGGGCGTGCAGAACCGTTGGTGCTATCCAATTGAGAAGGTTCAAGAGGTTCTTCAAAGCACATGTAAAAATAAAATTGAAGTTTGCATTGCAGAGGCATCCATTATGCAAGAGGTGACAAATTTCACAACTAAATACTATGCTCAACACCTACCCAACGTGCATAATCGACCTCCTTAGTACAATGCTGGCAAAAATGAATCGAACCTCAGCCTTTTCCGAGGACAACTTGGAAGTGCAAGTGGTGGGACGCGCAAGTCCTTACCTCTTGAAGAGTGGCACGCTATCACAATATATGATCTGCGCAACCTTGACGAAGCACGGCCATACATAAAGTAAGTTGTCAATAAAGCTCATCATTTCCTTTCTCGTATCTTGCCTCATCTGCATCCAACCTCATCTGATTTGGTGCAGTGAATTTGTTGGGCAATTTTGGCATCATTCAAGGCCACCTACCGACCACGAGGAGGAAATCCTTCTTAGCCAGGATGCTGATTTCATTTCCTAGTTCAAACAGAAGGTAATTTACCTCGTACTCAGTACATTAAAAGTAATTTAGCTCGTACTCTGTATCACATTAACCACTATCCTACCTAAACTTGCAGGGCCAAACTGACGCGTCTATGAGTCCTGAGTTGAGACAGGTTGCCGATGGTTTCGCCTTTAGGGTCAAGTCATATGTTGTTTATGACGTGAATGAATATCGCTTTCACACGACATGACACGAGCAGAAAAGGCTCAATCGAAGAACAAAAAATAATGGAGTTTGTACGCATGGCCAAACTGATGGGGTATATTGCTATGGAAGACTTGAAGAAATATACGAACTCGAGTACCATGGTTGCAAACCTCTTAAACCTATCATATTCAAGTGTCATTGGTTTGATCCAAGTGTTGTGAGACACAATCAGAATCTTGGGCTCATCAAAATTAAACAGTCATCCGTGTACCCAGGACACGATGTCTATATTGTGGCCCAACATGCCACACAAGTATATTACCTCTCATACCCTTGTAAAACTGACAAGCGACTCAAGGTTGGGATGTTGTGTACAAGGTATCGCCACACGGTAAACTACCTGCCCCAAACAATGAAGATCACCACCTACTAGACCCAAACACATATGTCGGAGAGTTCTTTCAAGAAGATGAGCTAGAAGGGAGGTTTGAGATAGACTTAACCAAAGCGATCGAAATGGAAGTAGACAAAGAAATGGTTGTCGACGACGATGCTGCAGAAGAGGTTCATAATGATGATGACTTAAAATTACTTAAGCGATTATGTTTAGGCAATGGCAGTGATGATGATGACACCGTTCCTCCTTTGGAGCACGACGTTTAGTCTATGGACATGTGTAATAGTGATGATGAGACTTATGATCCGGATATTCCGGATCATGATGAATATTTCTAAAACATGTAAGATTCGTACTAATTGTAATTATGTTTCTAATTTAGTAGGATAATTTGTTTCTTATTTACTAGGATATTTTGTTTCTTATTTACTAGGATAATTTGTTTTTATTTACTAGGATATTTTGTTTCTTATTTACTAATTGGTATTTACATGTAATTATGTACTGACTGGTTTACTCTTTTTTATTTCAGGTGATTGATCAAAGATGCCAAAGCATCGCGCCCCTGTGGTGAGGAGTCTCAATGACTTTTACCAGGACGATGCTTAGGGCTCCACCTCTGAGGCACCGTCCTCGTTGTCTGGAGCTAGGCCTCACAAAAGTGCACCCTTTATGTTGCCGGTGTTGTCGTCGGATGACGGGGACGAGAGGGAGGGTGAGGTGCAGAAGGAGAGGGCGGTGGGGGAAGAGGAGGCGGATGCGGACGAGGATGAGGATGAGGATGAGGAGGTGGGGCGGGGCGGGGCGGGGCGGTGGCGAGGTCTATTTGCGAGGTCCCGGCCGGCTTCCAGAGCGACCCATACCACTCGCGAACCGACCGAGTATTAAACCCGGTGGACTACGGTAACTTATCACAACTTTTTCATTGGTTCACGATTGAAACTAATAATTTGTGTGAATCATTTTGGCAGGGGTGGAAGGTCGAGACTCCACGTGGTCATAAACTCATAATCGCCTTCCCAATGGCATCTTGGGAGTTTTGTGCAGGCAACACTACCCCGGGTTCGTGACAGTTGGCAAGGGAGAAGCCGCGTGAGAGGTGCTGGTGATGATGTTTGACCACTACGCCCTCATGGGCGATATGCCTGATCCGACTAACAGGCAGTTCCAAAACAAGGCCGCTCGGGTGGTTGGCGAGTTTTGGGTGCGTCTTCCTCGCAATAAATTGCATTTGTCAATAAATCGAATTAATTGGATATTCCTGAAGTATTGACAACGCTTCTATATGCAGGATTTCTACATATGCCAGGAGGGATACGAGCAGGCGGCGGCTGAGTGTGCGATGTTCACCTGTCAAAAGCTTGTGACAGATATCATTTACGAGTTGTGCATCTCGCAAAACGTTGTCTACAAGGCTAAGTATGGTGAGAAAGTAAAAAAATACTCCCTCCAGTTCCCTATTAGAAGTCGTTTAGGACAGCGACACGGTCACCAAAGCACAACTTTGACTTCTCTTTTCTATAAAAATATTTATTGGAAAGTTATATATGTATATTCTTACGAAAGTAATTTTCAAGACAAATCTATTTATATGATTTTCACATTTTCAAACTCAACGACTTAAAAGTTATTCATGATTTATATTCCCAATGTTTGACTCAAACCTTGTCCAAAACGACTTCTAATAGGGAACCGGAGGGAGTAGACGTCCGAAACCTGCGGCTCACTCCACGACAATACATGGAGGTAAATATAGAAAATTATTAATATTCATTTTTTCTTATATTAAATAAGCTCAATTTGATGTTCTTGTACGGTATGCACTTGAAGACGTGCAGGTGCCTCCGTGGTGGGTCGCCGACATGCCTCGGGCTTGGAGAGCGATTGTGAACACACGGTTTGCGCCAGATTGGGAGGCAAAACACCTCGAGCGCCGGGAAAGACGTTTGAAGATGCCAGGTCCGACACACCATCGAGGCAACCTTAACATCCGCAACTTTGCTCGTAGATGGGTACGTTAATTTAGCTTTTTATTCTAACTCTTAATACTACATTATTTGTCGTTTTCTAACTCTCAATTCTAACATCCACTTTGTTGTTTTCATGTAGTCTAAGTCACATGAGAATCGGCCTTGCGGTGAGCTCGAGGCATATGCTATGGTACACAAGGGCAGGGCGACGTCCGACCTCACCTTCAACCTTGACGACCCGCCCGAGGCGTATAACGACCCGACAATCCAGCCCCGCATCACAAAGTACACCACGACGACAAGGGAGGTTCGTAGGCCAGACTTCGATCCGGTGAGAGAGCCTCTTGATCCAGAAACCGTCGTCAGGATTGGAGAAGGTGGGAGGCATGGATGGTACTTTGTTGGCGACTCTCTCCTGGTCCCGTCCTCTGCTCCGACTCTCTCGCAGCTTCGATCTCAAGATAGGGGCATGAGCTTAGCCCCGTCCATAGAATGACGACCCAACGTTATGGAGACCTTGCAGGCGAACTTCCAGGTTATTTCTTTTATAACCATCCTTCATTGACATTTACATGTGTTTACTATGTATTCTAATGTTTGGATCAAATATTGTAGGCCCAGCTTGCACCAAAGAGGGCCGAGCGGGAGAGGCAGGTACAAGAGGCGGAGAGGCACGCCCAGGAGCAGATTCAACAGGTGCAAGAGGCCCATCAGAAGCAGATGGAAACGATGCAAGAGGCCAACAGTCAGCAGTATGCCACTCTGCTTCAGTACATGCAAAACCTTGGTCACGTGGTGGCGCCACAGGCGCAACTCCCTCCGTCACCGCCACCGCAGCCGTTCTTCCCTCCACTTCCTCAACCGGTTGCTATTTCTCCCGTAGGTTACTTTTCCAATCTTGCCTTTTTGTTTCTCGTAGTGAGATAGAATGATTTGATATAAACGCTCAAAACCTTGTACTTTCATTTCTCATTGTCGTATAGAACTTATAATGATAGCGAAATCTAGAATGACATAAAAATTGAAAATGACTTGGTATACATACTCCAAATCTTGTATTATCATTCTTGACTTTAAATCCTATGCAGAATCTATTGGCGGCATCAAATGATGGGCCTACAGCACACGACTTGTCGTCGCCAGCTTAGCAGACTCCATGGGGGATGGAGTGGGGCTAGTGGGTGCTGCGTGGCACATGGACGATGGCACTGGCTAGCGCTCAGCAACCGCCTCACGGATCGTCGTTCTCTTGGCCGGGGTGACACAACCACTGCCGACGTCTGGGTGGGGGTAGTGGCCGCCAGAGCAGCCGTCGGCAGGGGGTCGGGGACCCAGTCGCCACATGATGACCCGTTGAACGAGTGAGTTCATGGACCTAGCAACTTTTATTTGCATTTGGACCTTCGCGACTTGCATGTGCTGGGTGTATGATTATGTGCCTTCGTGACTTACACTTGCATTTGGACCTTCTTGATCTGTATGGACTCGTGACTAGGTTGTAGACTCGTTACTTGCATTTCTGGACTATGTGATGATTACGACATGACTATGATGATTATTAGTTGCCTGTGATGATTATTTGCTGCCTGTGATGATGTATAGTCGATGGGGTACCATATGAGGCTGCTGCATAAATAAAAAACAGGGGCCTTTGCCGAGAGCTAAAGCCATTGCTCTCGGCATCCTTTGCCGAGAGCAATGACTTTAGCTCTCGGCAAAGACCGGGTGACGTGGCGGCCTGGAGGGCTCTATGTCGAGAGCCTGGTCCATGGCTCTCGGCAAAGGCTGGATCTGTGTCGTGAGCCGGGTCCACGACTCTAGGCAAAGAGGGTGCCTGTGCCGAGAGCCTTCTGTGTGGCTCTCGGCAAAGTGGGCCCGAGACCTGATGGCGTGACCCCTGAGCGCGCCTGTGTTGAGGGCCAGATGGGGCTCTCGGCACATCTTTGCCGAGAGGGGGGCCCATGGCTCTCGGCAAAGAACTCTTTGCCGGTCCAAATGTGTCGAGAGTTCTTTGCCGAGAGTTTCCTCTCGGTAAAGCCTGTGCCGAGGGTAAAGGTGCCTGTGCCGAGAGCAACTAGCTCTCGGTAAAGGCTTCGATTCCGGTAGTGCAGACCAACCGCCATCGCCACCACCGGACAGTACCATCTTCGAAGGCCCACTTCCCGAGGGGTACCAGATGGCGCAGAAGAATGGGGCGGCCAAGAGGTCTCCATCACCCGCGCCCAAGACGGCTACCATGGACTTTGACAAGCCGACGCCGCAAATCAAGAAGTACAAGGCAAAAGCGGATAAGCAATGCATCCACTGCAGGTCATCAGAGACGCCACAATGGAGGGAGCGAGGGTGGTGGCGGGGTGAAGCGCGAGGCGAGGCGAGCGCAGCGTGCACAGTAGAGGCTGGACGGGTCCCTCGCTAACACATGAGGTCCACAAACAAATAGAGGCCTGAGCTGATTTCCCAGTGGAGTTTTGAGGTCCCAGAGCTAATTTTGAGCCTCTATTTTTTGTAATCCAACATGCAAATGGGTTTTGTTGGCTTCAATTTGCATGTCTCCACTGGAGTTGCTCTTAAGTAGTTGAGACCTTCATTGCTTAAGGTGCCAGAAGTTTACAAAACACTTCAATACAACATTACAGCCCTCCTTAAAAATAATAATAAATAAATTCCACAAAACCTCAACATCATAAAACCAAGGAATCAACAAACTTTGTCTTAAATTTGTAATAATAATCTGCACCTGTACACTAGAATAAAATCACAAGTACATTGCTGAAAGTAGCATATGCAAGCTGCAGAAGAATTTATGAAAGTTTCGAACAATACTAATGTCACATAGCAACCAAATGACACTGCCGTCAATTATTAAGTGACACTGCTTAGCCACAGATGCTGATGAAGAATACTTCTTGTCATCCAGGTGTTAATCCTCCCTTCGAATGTTGAAGTGCCATTTACCTAGAAGTGTTAACAAATTTGGTAGAAAAATTAGCTAACCAATCCATTATATAGGTCCAGGAGTGAAGGATTATATTTTAGTGTATCAAGTTGTAATTGTCAACACCAAACTTTAGACATTTTTCTATCTTAATTTTTAAGTATGGCATTTCCATAGACTATATCTCAGTGATAGACCATAAGGTACTGATGTAACATTTTTGACAATGCACATGACCCCCGTATGTGGTTTGAGTATATGAAAACTCCAACGCCATATTTAAGAAGACGGCAACTATTGAGTCAAGAGTCTTAAAGCACAAGTGAACTAGTAATCTTGGATCCTGAATGCAATATGGGCAGATAAAGGCTGCCTACATGCCAGACTCTTACCTAATGGTAAAGAATGGCATCTGGATCAAATTGTTACGGCGTGACCGTCTAGGAGAGCGCAGGGGAGAATGCAAGAGCAAAGCAGCCTGGGAAGAGGAACGGAGAGGGTATCGTGGAGGTGGTGGAAAGCTGTTGTCGTCGGCGGCCGTGGCAGCCACCGTCGAAGAACAGCTCCCACCCGAACAGGGGAGAGCTTAATTTCTTCGATGATCCTAATACAATCTACCAGCCTTCCCTTTATAGATCAGGGAGGCCTTCTCTCTCTTGGATATCAAGAGACTAACCAAATCTCATAATTAACTTATCTCCTATCTCTCTCCCTTATCTAACTGAAATTACATAGATATCTCTCTTAGCCACTTTTAGGTGTTGCGGACTCCCTGGGCTTCCTCCTGCGCCCATATGTATGTTTATAATAGGAGTCCACAACATTTCCCCCCTCCCCTTGGAACAGCCTGTCCTCGAGCTGGAAGGATGGATAAATCTTCTTGAAGTCGCTCACTAGTGTCCAAGTAGCATCAGCCGCCGCCTGTCCTTCCCAATGTACTAACAACTCCCAAACTCCACAGTACAGGCGAGCACAGACTACTGATAAAGGCACAGGCACCACCCGACCATGAACCAAGGCAGGAAGTGGCACTGGTGTATCTGAAGAAGGAGTTCCTGTGAATGGCTTCAACAAGGCGACATGGAACACATCATGGATGCGAGCATTGGGTAGCAACTGAAGGCGATAAGCTACTGAACCACACGATCCAACACCAAATAAGGACCAAAATAGCGAGGACCCTACTTCGTGGCACGAAACGCAGCCATACCCAATCACCGACAGCAAAAACAAGGTCCTGGTGCTTCTTATCATGCTGAGACCGCAAAACCACCTGAGCAAGCAAAAGACGGTCTCGTACCTCAGCAAGAAACTCATCACGATCGCGGAGCTGGCTGTCCACAGCTGCAACCTGGGCAAACCCAGGTTCAAACTGGATCAAAGCTGGAGGAGGACGTCCGTAAACCACCTGGAACGGACTGAGACCAATGGCTGTCTGGAAGGAAGAATTATAGCAATACTCAGCCCATGACAACCACGTAATCCAGGAACGCGGCCGATCACCAGCCAAGCAACGGAGATACATAGTGATAGTGCGATTAGTAACTTCTGATTGCCCATCAGTCTGTGGATGAAAAGCGGAGCTGAGGAAGAGTTTGACATCAGCAAGCCTTAACAACTCCTTCCAAAACTCACTTGTGAATACCGGGTCACGATCGCTTACAATGGAGCAAGGAAAACCATGCAGCCTCACAATTTCATCAAAGAAAGCCCGAGCCACAGAGCAAGCTGAATAAGGATGACCTAGTGGAATAAAATGAGCATACTTCAAGAAACGGTCCACCACTATCAACACAACCGATTTGCCACCCACCTTAGGAAAGCCCTCAATGAAATCCATGGCTATGTCACTCCAAACGGATGAAAGTACTGGCAATGGTTGCAGGAGCCCAGCCGGATGAAGATGCTCAGACTTGTTGCGCTGACAAACGGTGCACCCCTTAAAAAATTCCCTAACAAGGTGGCTGATATGCGGGTTGAAAAAGGATAGGCGAAGGCGATGAAGTGTTTTCTGAATGCCTTCATGTCCAGCAGCATGGGCATCATCCAGCAGAGCTGCTGCCATAGAGGAGAATTATCCGGAACATATACCTTGCCACGGAACAGCAGCAAATTATCGACCTCCGTCCAACCATCAGGTGCTGTGCCGCTAGAAATTTGAGCTCGAAGCTCCTGAGCACGAGGGTCAGTGGTCAATTCAGCCCGCAAGACATCAAAAATCTCAAAAGATGCAGTAGATAAGGCAAAAATAGAGAGTATCTTCATCACGGCGTGACAATGCATCTGCTGCCCCATTGTGCTTGCCCGGCTGATATACGACATCCAGATCATAAACAAATAGCTTTGTAACCCAAGTGTGCTGTGGTATAGTTGTCAACCGCTGATCAAGAATGAACTTCAAGCTGCGGTGGTCAGTGCGAACGGTGAAAGCCCGGCCCCATAAATACGGCCTCCAATTCCTTACTGCCTTGACCAAGCCGATGAGTTCCCGCTCATAAGCGGGTAACTTTGCATGATGAGGGGCGATGGCGCGGCTGAAATAAGCCATGGCACCCTCTCCTTGGTGCAGGACAGTGCCAAAACCCGTGCCCGGCGCATCACAATCCACGTAGAAGCGTTTGGAGAAGTCTGGCACCGCAGCAATGGTGCCTTCATCAACACCCCCTTCAAAGCCAAGAACGCTGCTTCTGCCAGAGGTGTCCAAGCAAAGGTCGCCCCTTTGAGCAGGGCCGTGATAGGTTCTGCAATGGCGCCGTGCCCCGCAATGAACTTGCGATAGTATCCTGCCAGGCCAAGGAAACCCCGGAGAGCTCGCGTAGTTCGCGGTCTGGGCCAAGTCTCCACAACAGTCACCTTGGTCTGGTCCTTTGCCACACCGTCTGCTGAGATGATATGCCCCAGGTATGCCACCGACGGTTCGCCAAAGAAGCACTTGAACTGTTTAATGAACAAGTTGTTGGCGCAGAGTAACTCGAAGACTAGCTGGACCTGCTGCATGTGTTCCTCCCAAGAAGGGCTATATAGATTAGAATATCATCATCAAAAAAAAACAAGAACGAACCGGCGAAGGAAGGGCTTGAGGATGTCATTCATGAGAGCCTGAAAGGTTGCCGGCGCGTTCGTCAACCCAAAGGGCATGACGAGGAACTCGAAGTGCCCGTGATGAGTGCGGAATGTCGTCTTTGCCACATCATCAGGGTGCATCCGCACTTGATGGTACCCGCTGCGGAGATCAATCTTGGTGAAGAAGCGCACCCCCTTGAGCTCATCCAGGAGTTCATCAACCACCGGAATTGGAAACTTGTTCTTCACCGTCTTGTCATTCAACTCCCTGAAGTCAACGCAGAAGCGCCAAGTCTCGTCGTGCTTCTGAGAAGGGTGACATTGTCGCGCGGATTATCCCCTGAGCCAGCATCACATCACATTGGCGCTCAATCTCATTCTTCAAGAGCTGGGGGTAGCGATATGGTCGTACTACCACAAGAGCCGTTCCCGGAAGCAGGTAGATGCGGTGGTCATGGCGTCGGGATGGAGGCAGGCCTTGTGGCTCCTGGAAGAGGTCATTGTACTCCAGGAGAAGGGCATCCATGAGGTCGCGCGTGGCGGTGAGCGCGCCCAGGCTAACCCCCGTGACGCCGATGTCATGCCACAGAATCGCGCGGCCCTGGTACTGTAACACCATGGTTAATGCCTTGAAATCTCAGGTGATAGGCCCCAAGATCTTGAGCCAGTGGACGCCCAGGACGACGTCGAAGCCGTCAAGCGCCAGGCGCCAGCGCGTAGCAGTCGATGGAGAATTCCTCGCCGTGGATGGCGACGGTCGTGGCCGCGCAGATGCTTGGGCTTTGTAGCCGCGCGCCGTTGGCCACAACGACCAACAGGCCTGGCCTGTGCTTGATGTCAAGGCCGAGCCGTCGTGGATGGATGTGTACGTGGAGCCTGAGTCCACCAAGGCAGTGAGCTCGACTCCGTTGATTTGCACGCGGAGGCGGATGGTGTCGCTGGGCGCCACGCCGGTGAGCGCGTGCATAGAGATGCGGAAGTCGTCCTCGACGGCTGCTGCATCTGTTTCTTCCGCCATGATGCAGAACACGCCGCCACGGCTGGCGCACTTGTGGTCGCGGGTGAACTTCTCCGAGCAAAAGTAGCACTGCCCGCTGGCCCTCTTCTCGGCGATTTCCTCTTGCGACAGGCGACAGACCCAGGAACGCGACTGCTCGTCGGACTTGGGGGGTGGGGCGCCGCCTGTGAGCGCGGGCACCGCCGGAACCGTGGGCGCCGGCTGGGTCCACGGGCGTGGCGCAGGACGCGCCAGCGTGGACTGGATGGCGCGGGCCGCCTCCGCGGAGCGGCGCTCGTACGCCCGAGCCAGGCTCATGGCCGTCTGGAGATTTGCCGGCTTCTACATCTCGACGTCGGATGCCAATGGTTGTCTCAGTCCGGCGGTGAAGAGATTGATATGGTGTTGCCTTGACAAGTGATCGCAGCGACAGACGAGGGCCAAGATCTAGCGCTGGTAATCCTCCACCGAGCCTGTGCGCTGCAGGTCCTTAATTTCGCCGAGTATTAGAGCGACCGAAGCGCAGGTTGGCGTACTTGGCGAAACGCGGCCAGGAGATGACGCCCAGGTCGCGCTCGAGCTGGAAGAACCACGGCGCCGCGGCTCCGTCCAGATGCAGTGAGGCCATTCAGACCTTGTCTTCCTCCAGCGTGTGGTAGCCCCGGAAGAAGCCGTCGCACTTGTTTAGCCACGGCAGGGGATCGGATTCGCCGTCTAAGCGGGGGAACGTGAGCTTCGGTTCGCGTGGCCCGCCATGGCCGCGGAAGAAGTCGTCGTCACGGCCTCCGCCGCCGCCAGGGTTGCCGCCGCTAGGAGGCCCGCCGCCTCCGGGCCCGCTCCCGCCGCCTGGTTCTTTGGGCGGAATGTCATCTGGCTACTTGGGGTCGTCGTCATCTTCTCCGCGCTGAAATTTCTCCTTGCGCGTGATGCTCTGGTCGTGCGTGTCCAGCCGGTGATTGATGGTGGTGAGCTGGACAAGGATGCGATCGTCGCCAAGGCCGGCCATGGATGGCGATGCCTCGGCGGTGGTCTCTAATGCTTCTAACCAAATCTCCTAACTAACTTATCTCCTATCTCTCTCCCGTATCTAACTGAAATTACAGATATCTCTCTTAGCCACTTTTAGGTGTTGTGGACTCCCTGGGCTTCCTCCTGCGCCCATATGTATGTTTATAATAGGAGTCCACAACACAAATATTGAAATCTGTGACAGACTAATATTACATTGATGTGATTTCCCGACCCAGGTTAGAACTTAGAAGCATGGCATCTTCTCAAAAAGCCAGGCGAAGTCTCCTCCCATGATTGAGTTTTTTTTACAGTGATGTGGTTTCTGCTTTTCATGATTGAAACTTAATAATACGAATCTACAGGACTTTGTTAATGACACCTTACTGTCAAATATAACACTCAAATTAGCTATACATCCAAGATTTTTTATAAATGATATTGCAACTTTCAAGTGGTACACCTAATAACATTTTCAGTTACGTTTCCAAGTTTTCACCTCTTAATCTGAACTGTTCAGAATCTTTGGCTAACTGCTGTTGAAACAAATTATAAAAATCTCGATTTACCTGTACGTATTAAAACTACCAGGATAAAGCAATCTCGATCTTGGTGTAGTGATATCACTAACATTCTTGATCTCTATGACTTCTCTTTTCGTACCAACTTTGCTTCTTATCTGCCAACTACTTTACTGTGATATAAGGTGGGAATCAGATGATCTCTCGGATTTCATCTTTCCATTGCTTCCATGCACTTGATCCTATTGCTAAATTATAATTACCAACTCACAACTTATTGGCTAAGAAGAAGTAATACAACAACAGAAATTTCTCCAAATCTAATATTATAACAGCAAAGTCACTGAAAATTTTGCTATAGTACAAAACTAAATGCCCTAAAGTAATCATGTACCTACGCTAATTCAATCATACCATGTTGGCTCTTAAAGGATCTTTTCCATTCACCACACCCACAAAGGGGGTCTTGGGGTTACATATATAGGCTGCCACCAAGGGGTAGCATGGTTGCTAACCATAAGGGGTAAAATAGAAATAAAAACTACTAAAATACCTAAGCTACTAGACTTATACTAACATACCAAACATTTTGATGAATGATAAAGGTATAGATTATGATGGTGCCCTAAAGTAATGGACTAAGAACTAGTGAAGCCATGACAATTCATAGTTCGTACCACAACTAATAGATTATGCTGGTGTCCTAATAAAGAGTTTCAAACTAGATATAAGATTAGCTCACGTGAAAAAGTTGCACCCTTGACTACAGGAGCAACAAGATCATAAAAGACAAACCTCAGCAGGATCGTTCCTTCAGCGCAGGGAAGATGGGAGGCCAGGCCATCAAAAAGGGATGTGTCGAAGACACACGTGCATTCCTTTCTGTCTCGCTGCACACCTTTTGCAGTGCACTACGCCTAACATCCAAGTAGAAGACACATCCATACATCTGCATGAACACAAACTCAGCATTGTCCCCAACCATATGTATGAAAACATCATCATATTCTTCTTCATCATCATCTTCAGTGATGCTATTTGATATATTCATCTTAGTGCACAAATCATGCAAACAAATAGTATTGACCAGCAACCAGTCCCCCATGTTGCCATCACAACCCTTGTGGAGCCAAATGTGAAGTTGGAGCTTGTTCACATTGACAAGACAAATCCCAGAATCATTGGCCCGTGATAACATAATATCTCCATCGAACTCAACCATGTCTGGGTACTTGATTGTGGAGAAGGTTGAGGATGTCAAATCCAACATAAGAATGTTGTGCACAATGACCCCCATATAGATCTTGTCATCGACGAGGAAAAAACTCAATGCATTCAACGTTGATGAATACAATCCGGAAATCTGTGTTGTAGCTTCAGTTTGCATGCTCCAGGCACCATCTTGCAACTTATATACACGAGCTGTAGCTTTCTCCTCCTCATCACTATAATCAAATTCAAACCAGAAGTATGACAGCCCATTGCCACATTCTTTAGAGAGGACCTCACGGAAAATGTAGTGTTTCGCGCCAATCACGGGGAGAGGCGGGAAGGTAACCAAACCTCTCGCAGGATGAAGAGGGCTGTGCTCGCCGTATGTGAATTCTCCGTTGCTAAACAAGTTGACAGCAACTCTGCCGTTCCGGCAATCCATGACGCGCGTGGATTGGCTGGCGTACGAGTCCAAGCCAAAACTCCCGCGGCGGACGACGGCGGCGAGCTCTGGGGGCTGAGGCAGCAGTGGGACGAAGTCAACGCTAAACCTCTGATTGGTCTTATAGGTGGTGAGGTAGAAGCCGAGGAGGCGGGGCGGGTGGATGTCGCGGAAGCGGCGGAGGAAGGCAGGGTCGGAGGCGGCCCGGAGCCAGCGCCGGCAGACGGCTGCGGCGCGGACGAGGTCGGTGGCGAACCCGAGGCGGAGGAAGATCTCGCCGAGGAGGTCGCAGTCGCCGAGCACCACCGAGATCGCGGCCGCGGACGCCGCCGCGAGGGTGGATTTTTCAATCTCCCTCTTCGCTTCCATCGCCGAGCGACCACGCAGCCACCGGGCGGAGAAGACGGGCGGGCAATCGACGGCGGCGGTGGGACTGGGAGGAGCAGCGCCGATTGGGCGTAGGGTTTAGAGGTAGGTGGCGGCGGTCCGGCGGATGTGAGGCGGATTGCGATCGATTTGGGGGAAGAAATCGGAAGCCGTTGTCAGATAGTTACTGTATCACTACTACGCCTTGGGCCTTGGCGATCAATTTGGACGTCCTTCGGCTTATCAGTCACCAGTATTTTTCTCTCAGAACAAATCAGTCACCAGCAACCAGCCAACAGTATTTTTCTCTCAAAACAAACCAGCACCAGCCAAACGAACAGATTGGGAGAGGAAAACAAAGAAAACAACGTGTTAGAAAAATGTTTCCCCTTTTGGCTCTACTTTTTTCACTAAAAAATTTTCATACCCACTTGTGTACCCGCTCCCAATCCTGCCAGCAATAACCGCGAAACACCCCACCAATCAACGCTACCTTTCCATCTAACGATCCCTTCATTCCAACGGATTAAAAGACCTGCATCAATGTTGTTGCGGTGAAATATCGACCCCGGAGAGAGGCCAACACTATATCGAAAACCAAAGACTAAGCGAAAAGCAACAAATGACACCAAGGTAAAACTACCTTTGGGCGAGCCAAGAACACCCGTCCAATCCCCTTTCCATTCCTTGAACCCTCCCCATCTTTGACCCAAAAAAAATCCTGATTTTATTAGTTAGGAAAAAGTGTATTTTTTCATCTCTCAAGTATCGTAAAAGTGTGGCATTCATCCCTCGTGTTTTATTTGGTGTAAATCAACCCCTTAACTATCTAAATTGATGCATTTATCATCCTTGCTTTAGTTTGACTATGATTTACTATCATATAATAGCAGTTTAGACCATGCAATCATCTTGCTAATTACTGTTTAGTCACATCTTATGTTGAGTCAATCTTTATAATAATCGAGTGTGAATCAGCTTCACTGACGTTTTTAAAAAAGAATTTATGAAATATCCAATTTAGAGAATTTACTAAAAACTTTTTGTGAGCTTTATATTTTTGATTTAGAATATTGCATCCTTAGGAACTGAATACTGATTACTCAACTAATTATATGGCATAAGCCGTCAGCAGATTTTACAAAACATTGTTAAACTATAAGATGAGATGATAGATGCACCAAATTAGTTAGTTAAGGGATTGATTTGCACCAAGTGAAACATCAAGGATGCATATCACACCTTTGCAATACTTGAGGGATGAAAAATACATTTTTTCCTATTAGTTAATACTTCTCGGTTTCAAATTATAATACATTTTGTGAATTGATTTGTAGTCCAATGGTAGGACGGTCTAGTGGGACGCTACCCATCAG
The DNA here is from genome assembly GCA_036936925.1 of Cenchrus fungigraminus. Lineage (NCBI taxonomy): Eukaryota > Viridiplantae > Streptophyta > Magnoliopsida > Poales > Poaceae > Cenchrus > Cenchrus fungigraminus. Next base: position 96,718,388 of record CM072770.1, read on the forward strand.
GGTTCAAATCTTGGTGCGACAACGATGCGTCAATGGTGACTTCACGAATCTTCGGATCTGGCGGGTGCTCAATCATTCAGAGGTGCTCATAGTACTGTGTAATTCTCAAAATAATATAATAGTTTTTCAATATCAAATTTAACCACTCATTGTTGTGACTTGTTTTATTAATAAATTTTCTTCCACAATAATTTAAATTTGACTATATTGTACAAAATTTATGAGTAAAACTAGTGGTCATAGTAAAAAAAAGTCAAATGAATTATAAACGAAGGGAGTAATAAGTAATAAAATGTATTTTGGATGATGTTTTGCTACTTTTAGGGATTAAATATTAACAAATTTATCATGGTTGCAGCTTATGGAAATTATTAAAAATTAAGTAAATTAGTCATGTTGGCATGTTTTTTCCCATGGACCTATAATAAAGTTTGTGTTCCTCGAGTTTACTGAGGGAGAGCGTCGGCACACCCCACTTTTAGAAAATCGAGCATTTTTCTCAAGCTAAAAAACACATTAGTACCGGGTGGGGAGGGAGAGCCCTCGACGTGCCCCCCTTGACCCACATTAGTATCGGGCTGGTTCAGGCACCGGTACTAATGTGCCACATTAGTACTGGATGGAGACCAGTACCGGTACTAATGTGAGGCCAACACATTAGTACCGGGGCAGAATACCACTCGGTACTAATGTGCGTCCATCAGTACCAGGTGAAAAACTGTCTCGGTACTAATGCGAGTCGTCCATCCCGTGCCCTCCCCTCACACACTTAGAAATATCTCGTGGTCTCCATCGTCTCTCACTCTCACCCTTTCCTTCCTTATCTTCTTTCCTGAGCTCATCTCACCCTCTTCTCTCTCGATCTGCCGCAGGGAAGCTGCCTCCCAAGTGGCGATGGACGGTAGGCGCCAAGACGAGCGAGTGGACGCGGTGGCCAGAGGCGCCCAGGAGGGCGTGAAAGGATCGAGGCAATGTGGCCTAGAGGGGGGTGAATAGGCCTGCAAACAAATTTAAATTTTTTCTTGCAAAGTAACTGTCAGGGTTCGGAACTTCCGAGATTATTTCCGGAACCTCCGAACGGGGAACCTCCGAAAATATTCCCGGAAGTTCCGAGATCTGTTAGCTCAGAAAAGATGCAAGAATTACTGCGGATTACTTGATGAAAAACAGATCTAGCAAATTCTAGGAGATCCTTAGGACCTAGCAAGATGAATTAGAAGTAAGGAACCAACTAGAGCACTACCAACAAGTAGATCGAAGACAAACCCTAATAGATCTAGTCAAGAACAAGCATGAACAGGGAAGAGCAAGTATATAAATCAAAGCACACACGAGACAAGGATTTATCCCGTGGTTCAGCTCACCACAAAGGCTTGCCTACATCCACGTTGTTGAGGAAACCACAAAGGCTAAGGACCACAAAGATCCACTCCTCTCTCTCACCTATCACCTAGGGTAATAGGTGGAGACTTTCCACTAGATTCACCAGGTGTAATACAAACACCTTGGAGCTTCCACAAATCGAGTTGGAGAGCTTCCAAGAACCTCTAGCCGTCTAAGAGCAAGGCTCCAAGAGTAAAAGATCCACCAAGCTTGCTAGAGCTTCTCCAAGTGCTCAAGAACTAGGAAGGGAAGATTTTGCTCACAATCTCACTAGAATCCCCACTCTCAAACAATGCTAGGCAATTTGGAAGAGAGTAGGTTAGGAGTCAATGCAAGGTGAGAAAATGAGGTTAGAATGAGTTTCTGTTCGGGGAAGAAGAAGGAATGACCGTTGGGGGACCAGGGAGTATAAATACCCCCATATCCAGAACAGCAACGGTCATATTTCAAAGTCCGGAACCTCCGAGAAAAATCCCGGAACTTCCGAACCCTGAAACCTCTGCTGACTGTAGCCCGTACGGTCGGAACCTCCGAGATTAAACTCGGAACCTCCGAACACAGGAACAACAAGGGCAAAACAGCAGCAGGTCTCCTTCTTCAAGGGATGGGTTAGGATTAGGATAGATGTTATATGAGCACTTGAATCCACCCAAACTTGCCATTAGAATCCCTCTTGATAGTACGGCTTGTCCTATACTCAAATTCAAAAGATAAAATAAATAAAATCCTCCAAAGAGCATAGGATTCCTTCTTCATGTAATTGAGGGGTCTCCTTTCTTTCTTTTGCACCTGTAATATATTCTTGTACTGCACAATATACTCAAAGGCTCATTAGATCTTTAATTGTGTGGTCAACATCACCAAAACCCTCATAGGGCTTGATTGCTCTTACAATCTCCCCCTTTTTGGTAAATGTTGACAACCCAATTAAAGTTTACAATTTAATTTGAAAGATTAAGCTTTTGATGATTTGAATACAAGTCTCCCCCTCAATGTATGCATGTCCCTTTTGAATAGAGTGATATGTCTCACATGACATTTGAATTGCATACATTGTGAGTAAAGTGACATGATATATTGTATTCATATCATCGAGGGGTGCAAAAGAAGTGTAACAAATAAGACGTGATGCATATGGCATGTCATACATACAGAGAGTTATCTGTTAACAGAGTTCGGAACCTCCGAGAAAATTTCCGGAACCTCCGGGATGAACCCAGAATTGGAACCTCCGGAAAAATTTTCGGAACCTCCGAAGTCTGTAACAGATACTCCAACATTCATTCACACACAGGCAATGCAACAACATATACCAGAAAAAGCAGCTAGATTAAGATAGAAACAATCAGCAATATCTAGCCCTATTACACACATCACACATGAGTTTTAAAGTTTTCACATCCCAAAGTTTCAACCATGACCAAATCCATACTTGCCAACAGAGGCAAGCCAAAATATTTACAGCAAGTTCACCAAATTTTACCACCAGGAGTTTATGAGAGTCCCGAAAGACAGTCAGCTCTCTCATCTCACAAAAAGAACAAAAGATTTTGTTAGCCACAGCCCACAGCCAGCCAGCAAAGAAGCTTTAGGTCTTCAGGTCATCTCAATCTTCATCTTTCTCCCCCTTTGTCAACAGTTAACAAAAAGAGAAGAATAGAAGAGAGGAAGTTAGACTTGGACCTGTAGGGAATCATTCATCATCACTATAGTGACTTTCAGATTCAAGTTCAAGGTCAGTGTCAGATCCAGAGGATAAATCAGCAGGCCTTCTGACAGGCCTTCTAGCAGTGGCTTTCCACCTTGGTCTGACAGGAGTAGGAGTCTCCATGGCTTTCTTCCCAGCAGCCTCTTTTCTCAGCCTAGCCATTTTAGCACAAAGGGGCTCATCATCATCTTCTTCTTCTTCATCAGTATGAGCAGCAGGAATATCTTTTTCAGGCAGTGGGCTGCCTCTGTCCCTCTCACCCTCATCTTCACCTTCACTAGTAGTATACTCAGGGAAGTCTGGAAATATAGGGGGAGGATGCAGCATGGACTCAAAGGGCAGCCCCTGATGCTTCAACAGCTTGTTCAAGTCCTGCCTCATCTCATAAATCTGAGTTGCTGACCAATTGCAGAACCTCCAGGTATCCCTCACCATGCCCCTTAGTTTGTGCAGATCAGCAGGCATAGGTGCCCTGCTTGGCTCACCTTTCTCAGACCCAGCCTTCTTGAGAATATAGTATTCAACTACTTGCTTCTTCTTCTGATGATGCCACTGCTTCACTTGGTATGAGGCATGTTCAACATCTTTCTTGAAGCTGATTCCTGACACCATCTCAATCATATACATAATGTAAGGTGCATAGGGCAGGTTGCTCCTTCCTCTCTCAGTGACCTCAATCAGATTGAACCAGATAAACCTACTGATAGAAAAGGGCCTTGCCCCAGGCAACATCCTTGCAAGCAGATTTGGTGCAAACCTCCTCAGGCTGGTAGAGTCACTCCCACCTTTGGGGTATATAGTCTCCCTGAACATATTGTTCAGCACATAGTAAACTGACTTAAGGGCTGTTGTGGAGCCATCTGCAAGATCTTCATATTCATAAGCTGAGGAGATCATGCTTGTGTTCATGTGCTGCTCATAATGGATCACTTCAGCCTCCCTGTCTTCCTTGCTGAAACCAAAACGTCTGGCAAAGGTAGTGAAGTCAATCTTGTAGTGCACCCCCTCAGTCATCCAGTGGATTGACTCTTTTGTGTCTTCATGGTAGAAGGTTGCATGAAATTGTGCCAGCACCTCAATATTCCAGTCATACTTGAAGCTCATTATGTCTCTCATCTTGCATTTATCCACCAAGTCAAGCACTTCCTTCTTCTCAGGTTCTTCTGCAGCTTCCAAGTGGGTGAAGTCAATCCACTTCATTTTGATCAGCTTCATCTTGACATTCAGAACAGTCTCATAGAACTTGAAATGGAACACAGACCAGAACCTATAGTCTATAGCTGCCATCTTTGGATTGATATATGGGTTCTCTTCTCTAGCTTTTCTAACAAGGTATCCTGCTCCATCATAGTTGTTGTGCTCAATGTAAACAGAGTTGTCATACTTTGTTGGGGGGTGCCTTTTGAGCAAAACCTTGTGATACCTCAGATAGGTAGTGTTAATCTCCCCAAGCATCATGTCATCTTCAAGTTCAATGGGGATGGTCTTGCCTTCAGTTCCCCCATTGTCTTCAACATGAGCAGTTGAACCAGAACCTCTGCCACCTGACAAGCTGCCACCTCTGCCTCTTCTAGGGGTTGCCTTGCCCCTGCTACCACTGCCTCCTGCCCCCTCTCTGACTGCAATTTTGTATGCTCTTTCTCCTGCAGCAGTCTCATACGGCTGCCTCTGCCTCTTGACGTACTTTTTGTCAGTAGGTTCCCCAGCCATCTGTCAGATAAGGGATAAGGGATGGATAAGGAACAGATCAAGAAGAGTAGGTGCAGAGAATCAAAGACAATGACTAGAGATCAAATGGTTAAGGTTCAGTGGAATTTTGAATCACAGACTAGCCCTTGTCAATGCAGACTTCGGAACTTCCGGGAATTTTCTCGGAACCTCCGAATCTGGGCAATGACAGACGATAGTTTGTTGATTCAACCTTCAACTGAAACTTAGCCAAGAGATGCAAACTAGTCAGAAAAGAACTTTGATAGAGAATGGGTGAAGTGATGCAAGTGAATTGTAACTTAGTGGAACTTTGAATCAAGGTCAACCTACAGTTGGCTACAGAGTTCGGAACCTCCGGGTTTAATCCCGGAACCTCCGAGACTCCTTGAACCCTACTGCATTTTGCACTTCGATTCAATCTTCAACTGAGTTCAATTATACAGGCATCACAACATCCACAAGACATCACAGGATAGCATCTCTACACTAAGAACACTTAGAACCCTAAGGTAACCGACAAATCTGGAGATTAGGGTTAGGGTTACCTTGAATCAGAGGGAAGAAGATGGAAACCGACGGGATTGTGGAGCTTTTGACGCCAGAGAACGTAGACCAGAGGTCCCCTCCAGATCACAGAGTGATCTGGTGGCGCTGAAGAGGAACAACTCGCTGGAACGAGTCCGAGCGGTGCAATGTCGTTCCCCTCTGCTTCACAAAGAGAATCGGCGAGGAAGGAGAGAGTTGATGAAGATCAAGACGTTGTCCTCCTTCAAACTTCAGTGGAACAGCACTGTCACACCCGATTTTACAAGGAAAACCGAATGCATCTCATATGTGCGCCAGGATCAGAATTACACACACATGATAGACAAAAGAGTGTAATACCATAACTGTAATAAAACGTACAAGAGTTTAACTGATACAATATTCATTTATTACACTCAGACAGTGGACACGAAGGTCCGAATACAAATGATAACTAAACGAGCAACTCCTTCTTCAACTTCCACAGGCACATGACTGGGGGATCCGCATGCCTTAGAACTCCTCAAAGTCGCTCCAGTACTCCTCACCGTTGTTCTCATCTGAACAGCGGTAAGCAAGGGTGAGCACTCTTATGGTTGGAGCTCAGCAAGTGGGGGAAACATGCAAGGCTACCAAGGATAGACTAAGGTTTGCAGCGGTTAGCATTTTATAAGTTGGTCAAATTTTAGTTAACAGCACCTAGTTACTAGATGTAAGTTCATACCACCCCACTTAAGCATTATAAGACATCTCAAACCAAAAACCCACAAGATCCACGATTTACATCCATCTTTAAGTTTGATTATCATGTGAGGGTCCAAGCCGCTCTTAACCGTGAGCACGGCTGATCGATCAGTTTTAACTCTGCAGAGGTTGTACACTTTACCCACAGCTCGTGTTCCCCATGTTGCCCGGGTTAGCTAGACCCTTAAACACTTCCAAGGTGAGTGGCTAGGGGTCCACTACGAAGCCTTTACAAAGGTATGCAAAAGCACCAACAACCCACGACAGTTACAGCTCAGAGCGGACCATAACCCTCCCTAATGGTCAGCACCTTAGCAAAGGCTGCTACCCCAGAAGAACCGGGCTATACCCCTGCAACCCCGAGCCCCCTGTGTTCCTTTCGGATAGGATCACTAGTACAGTCACACACCTAATTAATTGGCTAAGCCAGAGCCATTTGGACTGTGGTTGTACTGTTATCTTGGGTGGTTCTCCATGTTCCATTTAAGTTATTTGATCTTGTCTTAAAACACAACCAGCATTTCATAAACATGGAAGACTGTAACATAAAACCATTATAACCAGCCCAAGTTTAGCAACTAAGCAATTATCTACCCAAAACATTTGTTAAACGGGGTTGATCAAGGTAATAGGGGTGAAACATCTAGTCATGTCCTTAAAAAGGTGATTTCCCAACAATTTCATGCATAGCAACAAGTAAAAGTAAATATTGTATAAACATGCAATTATATAGGTTCAAAAAGAATATGCAGAGGGGGAAATCCACTTGCCTTCCTCTACAAACTGAGTATCTTCTTCTTCGTAGACAGGCTCTTCCTGATCGTCTCCAATGGGGTGCTCAGACGAAACAGGCACGATATCTACGCACAAGCATATACAAACAAACAATAAATAAAACAGTATACCAAACAGTTCCCAAAGCTAAAAACACACTGTTTAAAAGATTCTACTCGCTGAGACGATCATTTCGGTATATAAAACGCTAAAAACGGAGTTAAAACATGAAAGATATGATTAAAACAAGTTACAGGGACTTTTCTGTAAGAAAACTAGGCCTACAGGACAGTTATGAAAGAAACCAGGGACTAGAAACATAATTTCATATAAAAACAGAAGGGTTTATATGTAAAAGAAATGAAAAGGACCTCTGGTGAAGGAATCTAAAAGAATCAAGGGCTAAAACATAAAAACAGGGACTCATTTGTAAGGGTTCTTGATGGTGGAAGGACCGGCATGTGAATAAGGAAAAAGGCAGGGGCTCTTAATCAAAAACGCCGGGCGCTGACCGTTATGGTCCGGATTGACCCGGGCTGTGGCTGATCAGAGTCGTAGATCTTTGATCCGGCGGCTGCGGTGACGGTGGACCGCGCCGTGGTCCTGGTCCACGGGTCCACGATGGACCGGGCCAAGGGGTATCACCCCGATTAGATCTGAACCGCCCGCGTGTGATCGAATGGCCCTGGTGGCCTGCAAGCGAGGGCGCGGCGGCGAGCGCGCTGGAGGCGGCGGCACACAGCGGAGACTCGCCGGAAGTTCGCCGGTGACCTTGAAAACGAGCGTACGGCCTCGGTTTCGAGCATGGTTTGCACCTACGCGGAGCTGGGGAAGCGGCGGACTCAGCCACGGGCTTGAGGAGGTCGCTAGAGCAGCGGGCTAGGGGTGCCACGGCCAGCGGCAGACGGCGGCGATGGGCACATGGCCGGCGAGCTCGTGCGCACGGGGAAAAAGAAAAAAAATCGGCGCACGGGAGGGGTCCTCACCTCGCTGCAGCGCTCCGTGTGAAGCAAATGGCGACGATGATGCAGAGGTGGCGGAGACCGAGGACGGCGGCGCTCCAGATGGAAGCAGAGGCGTGGCTCGGTCGGCGGGGAAGAAGGGGCTCCGGGAGGCGACGGCGACGAAGGCCTGGAGCACGAGAAGTTCGATGAGCAACAGCCGCATCACAATCGAAAGAAGAGAGAGAGATAGAGAGATCCTTCACCGACGACGTTTCTTTACCGACGGCGGCGGAGAGGCTCGGTGGCGACGGCGGTTTAGTGGGTTTGGTGCTCGGGCGCGGGGGAAAGTATAAGCGGGAGCGAAAGGGAGGAAACGATGGTGGCGCCCGGGTTTTATATGGACGGAGAGAGAGGGAAGGGGAAGCGGAAGCGGAAGGGGGCGGCGGCCGGCGGCCTTGCCATTGATGGCCGGCGGGCATTATGGGTGATGGAGGAGTAGAAACGGAAAGGAAATTGAGAGAGAGGGTAGCACGGGAAATAATTGCCTTTCTTCGGGAGTTAAGGATGGAAAGAGGGAGCAAGGAAGGCGGGCAGGCGCGGTGGAGTTCCGGTCGGCGCCAGTTCAAACAGAGGAAAGGGAGGGGCGCGGGAGGAAGGAGAAAGCGCCGACAGGTGGGGCCACCTTGTCAACGACCGCGGAAAAAGAAAAAGGGAAGGCGGGGAGGTGGGCTGCTGCGGGAGGAGGGAGTTGGGCCGGTGGGCCGGCCGGGCTGAAAGGGAGGAAGGTGAGGTCTTTCTCTTTTTTTTTCTTTTTAAAACCTTTTTCAAATTCAAACTTTTCAAACTGTTTTCAAATATTTCAAACACATTTAAAACTTTTGAAACTTCAAACCTTCACACAAAACACTATGCAACCAAAATATGATGCACAAGCACTTGTTGTTTCTAAATTTAATTTAATTAAATTAAATTACTTTAGAGCACAATTTAATTAGCAAATTAATTTAAATCCTTAAGACTAAAACATTATGTTGCTTAAGTGAATTTTAGTGATGGAATTTTAGGGTGTCACAAATCCTACCCCCTTAAAGAGAATCTCGTCCCGAGATTCAGAAGATTTAGAGAACAGCTGAGGAAAATCTTCCTTGAGTTCATCCTCTCTTTCCCAGGTTGCTTCTTCCTCTGTATGATGACTCCACTGTACCTTACACATCCTGATGACTTTGCTCCTAGTAACCCTTTCTGAGGTATCCAAGATTTTGACAGGATATTCCTTGTAAGTCAAATCTTTCCCCATCTCAATGTCTTCCAGCAGTACCGGTTCTATTCTGACCTCACTCGTACACTTCTTTAACTGCGATACATGAAACACATCATGTACACCTGACAACTGTGCTGGCAGCTCCAACTGGTAGGCTACTTCTCCTCTTCTTTCCACGATCTTGAAAGGTCCTATAAAACGAGGTGACAACTTCCCTCTGACATTGAACCTTCGCAGACCACGGATAGGTGACACTCTGAGGTATGCATAGTCACCTACTTCCAAAACCACTTCTCTTCTTCGAGGGTCAGCATAACTCTTCTGGCGTGACTGTGCAGCTTTGAGATTCTCCCTAATGATCTCAACTTGCCTTTCTGCTTCCCTTATGCTGTCCGGTCGAAAGAGCTGACTCTCTCCAGTCTGGTTCCAAAACAAGGGTGTTCTGCAGTTTCTTCCATACAAAGCTTCAAATGGTGCCATCTTAATGCTGGACTGATAGCTGTTGTTATAAGCAAATTCTGCATAAGGCAAACTCTTATCCCAGCTACCACCATGCTTCAAAGCACAAGCTCTTAGCATATCCTCAAGAATCTGATTTGTTCTTTCTGTCTGTCCATCCGTCTGAGGATGATATGCTGAACTGAAATTTAGCTTTGTATCCATTGATTCATGTAACTTCTGCCAAAACCGTGAAGTGAACTGAATGCCTCGATCTGACACTATCTTCTTCGGTACTCCATGTAAACACACTATTCTTGAATTATATAACTCTGCCAGCTTGACTCCCGTATAAGTCATCTTCACTGGAATAAAGTGTGCTACCTTGGTTAACCGATCCACAATAACCCATATGGAATCATACCCATCACGAGTTCAAGGTAGTCCCACAATGAAATCCATGCCGATCTCTTCCCATTTCCACTCAGGTATCTTTAAAGGTTGAAGCAATCCTGCTGGTCTTTGATACTCAGCCTTCACTCTCTGACATGTGTCACACAAAGCTACATGAGCTGCTACATCCTTTTTCATCCCATACCACCAATATCTTTGTTTTAAATCCTGATACATCTTAGTACTTCCAGGATGAATAGAGTAAGCTGAATCGTGTGCTTCCTTTAATATAGTTTCTCGCAGCTCTTTGATCTCAGGTACACAGATCCTGTTCTTGAACCACACAGTTCCTTGTTCATCTTCCCTGAACTCTGGAACTTTACCCATCCTTATCAATTTCTTATACTCTGCAATCTTCTCATCAGTCAACTGCCCTTTTCTAATATCCTGCTCAAGGGTCGACTCAATTTCTAGTGTCATGGTTTCATTCTGAGCAACTACTCCCAAGTTAAGCTGTGCCATTTCCCAACATAACTCCTGAGGTAACAAGCGACCTATCAGCATGTTGGCCTGACTCTTCCGACTCAAAGCGTCTGCTACCACATTTGCTTTACCAGGGTGATACTGAATATCCAGATCGTAATCCTTGATTAGCTCCAACCATCTTCGTTGCCTTAGATTAAGATCCTTCTGTGTAAAGATGTACTTCAGACTCTTATGATCAGTGAAAATCTGACACTTATTCCCAATCATATAATGCCTCCAGATTTTCAGAGCATGAACAACTGCTGCTAGCTCAAGATCATGTGTAGGATAGTTCTGCTCATGTTTCCTTAACTACCTTGAAGCATATGCTACTACCTTTCCTTCCTGCATCAACACACAACCCAATCCCTGCCGAGAAGCATCACAATACACATCAAACCCTTTGTGAATATCTGGCATTATCAACACAGGAGCTGTAGTCAATCTTTTCTTTAATTCCTCAAAACTAGCTTGACACTTTTCATCCCACTTAAACTCCTTACCCTTCTCAAGTAGAGTTGTAAGGGGTTTCACAATCTTCGAGAATCCCTCGATGAATCTACGATAATATCATGCAAGTCCAAGGAAACTTCTGATCTCTGGTACATTCTTAGGCGGACTCCAGTTCAACACATCCCGAACCTTGCTTGGATCCACTGCAATTCCTCCATCAGTGATAATGTGTCCGAGAAAGGAGACCTCCTTCAACCAGAAATCACACTTGCTGAACTTGGCATACAGCTGATGTTCTCGGAGCTTCTGCAACACAAGCCTCAAGTGTTCTTCATGTTCTTCCTCACTCCGAGAGAATACCAGAATATCATCAATGAATACCACAACAAACTTATCAAGATACTCCATGAACACCTTGTTCATCAAGTACATGAAGTACGCTGGAGCGTTGGTCAAGCCAAAAGACATCACGGTGAACTCATATAACCCATATCTAGATGTGAATGCTGTCTTTGGTATATCCTCCAATCGGATTTTCAACTGATGGTAACCCGATCTAAGATCTATCTTGGAGAAAACTTTTGCTCCTCTCATCTGATCGAACAGATCCTCTATCCGGGGTAAAGGGTATTTGTTCTTGATAGTGACCTCATTAAGAGATCGATAGTCTATACACAATCTCCTAGATCCATCCTTCTTATCAACGAAGAGTGTGGGGGCTCCCCATGGTGAAGAACTAGGACGGATAAACCCTTTACTAAGTAATTCCTCTATTTGTTTCTTTAATTCAGCTAAATCTTTAACATCCATTCTATAAGGTCTTTTTGATATAGGAGCAGTACCAGGTATAAGTTCAATACTGAATTCAATGTCACGGTCAGGTGGCATACCTGGCAGATCTTCTGGAAACACATCAGGAAATTCATTTACTACTCTTATATCCTCCAAGGCCTTGCCTTCTACTGAATTCACAGTACCACTGTTGGATGAGGGTGTACCCACATACTCTATTCTCTCTCCCTGTGGACTGGTTAACAATACTGACTTCTTTCGACACTGTATCACTCCATCATGTTTTTGTAACCAATCCATCCCTAGGATGATATCTATCCCCCATGATTTTAAGACCACTAAGTTAGCCAGGAAGTCTACTCCCATGATTTTAATGTTCACTTGTGGGCATATACGACCAGTTTTCATTTCACCTCCTGGAGAACTAACTAGCAAAGGTGTCTTCATAGGACTCATAGATATGTTATGTTTTTCCACAAATTGATCAGTTACAAATGAATGTGATGCTCCCGAATCAAACAAAACTGTAGCAGGTATAGAGTTGACGGGAAACGTACCCAGTACCACGCCGGAGTCATTCTGGGCTTGCTCCACAGATACATGATTAACCCGGCCACGCATATAGTTCTGCTGGCCTCTCTTGTTAGGAGCTTGTGGAGTGCGAGGCTGTGAAGATGACTGTCCAGGCCTGTGACTATTATCCCTCTGAGGGGTCTGCACTCCTCTCTTAGGACAGTTGTTAGCATAGTGTCCCAGCTCTCCACACTTGAAACACCCATTGGGCTGAACAGGGGTAGTGTTTCTGACAGGTGCCCCAGAGCCATTGTTGGAGCGATTCTGCTGAGGTGTAGGGGTTCGTGGTGTCTGAGGGTTGAAACGCTGTGGTTGAAACGAGCGCTGCAGCTGCAAGTTTTGTGGATACTTTCCTCCTTGTCCACCAGGACGATACTGAGACGGACTCTGCTGTGAACTGAAGCGAGGACGAGTGTTACTGCTTGACTGCCCATGTGACTGGAACTTGCGTTTCTGCTCGCCCAGTTCCTTCCTCTTGCTCTCCAGTCCAATTGCCTTGTTCAACAGTGTCTGGAAATCCGGAAAGGTGTGACTCTGCAGCTGATAGTTGAGAGGCCCAATCAACCCATCCAGGAACCTTTCCTGTCTCTTAAGATCAGTGTTGACCTCATCTGGTGCATAACGAGATAGATGAGTGAATTTGTCCAGGTACTCAGTAACTGACATGCTTCCTTGCCTCAGTGCCAAGAACTCCTTCTGCTTAAGCTTGATTACTCCCGAAGGAATGTGATAAGTACGGAAATTGTCCCGGAACTCTTGCCAAGTAATATTGTTTCTATTGGGATGTGCAGTTGAATATGCATCCCACCAATCACCAGCCTGTCCAACAAGTCTTCCAGCAGCATATAAGACCATTTCCCTGTCAGTACACTGAACAATCTCCAGTTTCTTAGTAACTGTCTTCAACCAATCATCTGCATCTAGCGGATCAGTTGAATGAGAGTAAGTAGGAGGGCTGTGGCTCATGAATTCCTTATGCCTGTCTCTAGGTGGCCGTGGAGCTGGCTGTGGTGGCTGATTCTGCTGGGCCTGCATGTTCTGAACAGTGTTGGTGAGATTCTGGATTAGCTGCATTTGTGCTTCAAAGAACTGCTGCATTGCCGGATCCATTGCTTGATTGATTGGCGGGGGTGGTGCTTGATTTCGTTGATTAGCAATGCGAGCACGAATCACAGGCGGAATGTCTTGACCTCCTCCAGACCTGGTTTGTACCATCTGATTGTTAGAGAAATCTATTTCAGAGAGGGGTATTGAACTGATGCATAAAAAGATGAACTCAAAATGATAAAGCAACACGAACTTCCAACTAAGACAGATTCTGTTGATCTCAATAAATCAGATGTAACTCTCTGTACCATTATCCAAAAATCATGAAATTTTACCAGAATGTGAAGTACAAAAGTATGAAACTAATCCAACTGGAATCATCTCAATCGGAGATCTACAACTCAAGATAAAATTCAAACAGTGCAACTGTGTCAGCAGAAATTACAGATTCTGATAGGCTCAATTCTTTGTGCATAACTCTCAGAATACATACTGTATGGTATTGAATTTTTGACAGAAAATCATCCTCAAAATTTGTGAACTAACCCAACTGGTTTCATATCAAACGGAGCTCTGTAGCTCGAGATAAAATTAAAACATTACTGCTATGTCAAATAACTGCGAGAACAGATTTGCATCATTCCAAACTTGTATCAGAGATAAAATAGAAGACAACCAGATTTGGACCCAAACTAACTTTATTTAACTTAATGATTTCTTGTTGTATCGTGGCCATCACTCCACCATACAACTCACACAAGCAAAATCCAAATCAAACATGTGTTCAAGCAACAACCATTATTACAAGCATTCGTCCTCACAGGAACGGTCTATCGAAACATAAAAAAGGTAAAGGCAGGCATCCTAAGATCCTAGCCCAGACGGGTTGTAGCTTCTGGTGTGCCGTAACGGAGCTTCTTGCGTGGAGGAGAGGCTGTGGTGCTGTATGGCATTGCTTCCTCAGGTGGCCGCTGACCAGCAAGCTGTGCTTCCAGATGAGCAATCCTAGCTTGAGCAGTCTGCAGTTCCTCATGGTACCTATCCAGCTCAGCTGTAGCACCTTCAAGATTAGTGTTAAGTGCAGCAGTCACCCGAGCCTGGATGTCAATACGATCATCTCCTCCAGCAGGTACTATAGTCTCCTCAGAGCCACTCACGCGACGAGGAATGTGGCGGAACTCAGACTCATGCAGACGATCACGTTGAGCATTGCAAAGTGACCAGAGAGCCCTCCTAGCTGCATCATTGATAGCAGCCTCATCAGTGGAGAAGTGAGCGGTGCTATGGTGTGATGAGCGATTCCTCCACCCATTGGTATCAATCAGAGGCACACGGATGTAGACACGGCTTGTGTAGTAATCTCTCAGACCAGGCTCACTGTAGTGCTTGGTGACATAGAGCGGCTTCATAGTGTATCCCAGATGCTGCAGTACTTCCTGCAGTAAGACACAAAACTGGCCATTCTCATCTTCAGTAGTGTGCTTGTGGTACTCAGCCCCACGATAGCGAGGATCGTCATCCTCTTCCTCCTCAGGATCTTCACCATCATTGTTGTTGTCTTCATCATCATCCTCACCACTGTCATCCCCCGAGTCGTCCGGATCTCCACCCATAGCATTGGGTGCGGGAGCAACTGGCGAAGGTGGTGCATCTTCTGCTGCTTCAGGTGCTGGCGGAATCACAATGTCACCATCTGCATCAGCCTCCAGGACAGTACCATCATACAGCTGTGGCTGCTCAACTGGGTCCTCCTGCTGCACCTCCTCAGGGTCTTCTTCAACCTCAGCTTCCGGCTGCACCTCTTCGGGATCCTCTTCAACTTCAGCCTCTGGCTGCACCTCTTCGGGGTCCTCTTCAACTACAACCTCTGGCTGATAGCGAGGAGCCAGCTGTCCAGCAGGGAAACGACCACCAGTGCTCTTGCGGGGAGTTTGATAAGTCCTGGCCATCTGACAAAACAAAACTGAACTCAGTATGGAATAAATCAAAACGATAGAGTTTTAATAATAACAAGAATAAATTAGATTTTTATGCGTAAATAAGACAATTTGAAGCATGACATGGCTTTCTAGAACATGAATCCTTAATTTCGACCATTTCTAACTAAGGCTGCGACCTACAGTCATTACGGCTCTGGTACCACTTTGTCACACCCGATTTTACAAGGAAAACCGAATGCATCTCATATGTGCGCCAGGATCAGAATTACACACACATGATAGACAAAAGAGTGTAATACCATAACTGTAATAAAACGTACAAGAGTTTAACTGATACAATATTCATTTATTACACTCAGACAGTGGACACGAAGGTCCGAATACAAACGATAACTAAACGAGCAACTCCTTCTTCAACTTCCACAGGCACATGACTGGGGGTTCCGCATGCCTTAGAACTCCTCAAAGTCGCTCCAGTACTCCTCACTGTTGTTCTCATCTGAACAGCGGTAAGCAAGGGTGAGCACTCTTATGGTTGGAGCTCAGCAAGTGGGGAAAACATGCAAGGCTACCAAGGATAGGCTAAGGTTTGCAGCGGTTAGCATTTTATAAGTTGGTCAAATTTTAGTTAACAACACCTAGTTACTAGATGTAAGTTCATACCACCCCACTTAAGCATTATAAGACATCTCAAACCAAAAACCCACAAGATCCACGATTTACATCCATCTTTAAGTTTGATTATCATGTGAGGGTCCAAGCCGCTCTTAACCGTGAGCACGGCTGATCGATCAGTTTTAACTCTGCAGAGGTTGTACACTTTACCCACAGCTCGTGTTCCCCATGTTGCCCGGGTTAGCTAGACCCTTAAACACTTCCAAGGTGAGTGGCTAGGGGTCCACTACGAAGCCTTTACAAAGGTATGCAAAAGCACCAACAACCCATGACAGTTACAGCTCAGGGCGGACCATAACCCTCCCTAATGGTCAGCACCTTAGCAAAGGCTGCTACCCCAGAAGAACCGGGCTATACCCCTGCAACCCCGAGCCCCCTGTGTTCCTTTCGGATAGGATCACTAGTACAGTCACACACCTAATTAATTGGCGAAGCCAGAGCCATTTGGACTGTGGTTGTACTGTTATCTTGGGTGGTTCTCCATGTTCCATTTAAGTTATTTGATCTTGTCTTAAAACACAACCAGCATTTCATAAACATGGAAGACTGTAACATAAAACCATTATAACCAGCCCAAGTTTAGCAACTAAGCAATTATCTACCCAAAACATTTGTTAAACGGGGTTGATCAAGGTAATAGGGGTGAAACATCTAGTCATGTCCTTAAAAAGGTGATTTCCCAACAATTTCATGCATAGCAACAAGTAAAAGTAAATATTGTATAAACATGCAATTATATAGGTTCAAAAAGAATATGCAGAGGGGGAAATCCACTTGCCTTCCTCTACAAACTGAGTATCTTCTTCTTCGTAGACGGGCTCTTCCTGATCGTCTCCAATGGGGTGCTCAGACGAAACAGGCACGATATCTACGCACAAGCATATACAAACAAACAATAAATAAAACAGTATACCAAACAGTTCCAAAAGCTAAAAAACACGCTGTTTAAAAGATTCTACTCGCTGAGACGATCATTTCGGTATATAAAACGCTAAAAACGGAGTTAAAACATGAAAGATATGATTAAAACAAGTTACAGGGACTTTTCTGTAAGAAAACTAGGCCTACAGGACTGTTATGAAAGAAACTAGGGACTAGAAACATAATTTCATATAAAAACAGAAGGGTTTATATGTAAAAGAAATGAAAAGGACCTCTGGTGAAGGAATCTAAAAGAATCAAGGGCTAAAACATAAAAACAGGGACTCATTTGTAAGGGTTCTTGATGGTGGAAGGACCGGCATGTGAATAAGGAAAAAGACAGGGGCTCTTAATCAAAAACACCGGGCGCTGACCGTTACGGTCCGGATTGACCCAGGCTGCGGCTGATCAGAGGCGTAGATCTTTGATCCGGCGGCTGCGGTGGCGGTGGACCGCGCCGTGGTCCTGGTCCACGATGGACCGGGCCAAGGGGTATCACCCCGATTAGATCTGAACCGCCCGCGTGTGATCGAACGGCCTTGGTGGCCTGCAAGCGAGGGCGCGGCGGCGAGCGCGCCGGAGGCGGCGCCGCACGGCGGAGACTCGCCGGAAGTTCGCCGGTGACCTCGAAAACGAGTGTCCGGCCTCGGTTTCGAGCACGGTTTGCACCTACGCGGAGCTGGGGAAGCGGCGGACTCAGCCACAGGCTTGAGGAGGTCGCTAGAGCAGCGGGCTAGGGGCGCCACGGCCAGCGGCGGACGGCGGCGACGGGCACATGGCCGGCGAGCTCGTGCGCACGGGGAAAAAGAAAAAAAACGGCGCACGGGAGGGGTCCTCACCTCGCTGCAGCGCTCCGTGTGAAGCAAATGGCGACGATGATGCAGAGGCGGCGGAGAGCGAGGACGGTGGTGCTCTAGATGGAAGCAGAGGCGCGGCTCGGTCGGCGGGGAAGAAGGGGCTCCGGGAGGCGACGGCGACGAAGGCCTGGAGCACGAGAAGTTCGATGAGCAACAGCCGCATCACAATCGAAAGAAGAGAGAGAGATAGAGAGATCCTTCACCGACGACGTTTCTTTACCGGCAGCGGCGGAGAGGCTCGGTGGCAACGGCGGTTTAGTGGGTTTGGTGCTCGGGCGCGGGGGAAAGTATAAGCGGGAGCGAAAGGGAGGAAACGATGGTGGTGCCCGGGTTTTATATGGACAGAGAGAGAGGGAAGGGGAAGCGGAAGGGGGCGGCGGCCGGCGGCCTTGCCATTGATGGCCGGTGGGCATTGCGGGTGATGGAGGAGTAGAAACGGAAAGGAAATTGAGAGAGAGGGTAGCACAGGAAATAATTGACTTTCTTCGGGAGTTAAGGATGGAAAGAGGGAGAGAGGAAGGCGGGCAGGCGCGGTGGAGTTCCGATCGGTGCCGGTTCAAACAGAGGAAAGGGAGGGGCGCGGGAGGAAGGAGAAAGCGCCGACAGGTGGGGCCACCTTGTCAGCGACCGTGGAAAAAGAAAAAGGGAAGGCGGGGAGGTGGGCTGCTGCGGGAGGAGGGAGTTGGGCCGGTGGGCCGGCCGGGCTGAAAGGGAGGAAGGTGAGGTCTTTCTCTCTTTTTTTTCTTTTTAAAACCTTTTTCAAATTCAAACTTTTCAAACTGTGTTCAAATATTTCAAACACATTTAAAACTTTTGAAACTTCAAACCTTCACACAAAACACTATGCAACCAAAATATGATGCACAAGCACTTATTGTTTCTAAATTAAATTAAATTAAATTAAATTACTTTAGAGCACAATTTAATTAGCAAATTAATTTAAATCCTTAAGACTAAAACATTATGTTGCTTAAGTGAATTTTAGTGATGGAATTTTAGGGTGTCAGAAGCACGGATCTAGGTCAGACCCCCGAGCGGCTCCCCCTCCATCTTCAGCTTCCGCGGCCCGTCGATGAAGAGTGATGCGCGGCCTTCCTGGCGGGACGTACGGGAGATGTACGGTCGCCGGCGGCGAGGACGAGGGCGGCGGCACGGCGGTGGAGAGAGAGATGGCGATGCAGGTGCGGGAGCGAGAAAGAGAGAGACGCGGTGAAAGATTGGATCTGTTAACTGCTGCGGTGAAAGGAGAGTCGGGTTAACCCTAGGGGTAAAAGAATATTCTATGGAATATGCCTGATTCCTTTCACACTGCTCCTCTGACGAACTGAAAGCTGAGTCGATTATGACCGGAAGTTCCGAAGATTTTCCCAGAGCTTCCGAGGCTCGGAACCTCCGACGATTTTCCCGGAACTTCCGAAACTTGAATTCCAGAGACTGTCAACTTTTACTCCTTTTGAGATTTTGATGCCCTTTTCAACTGAGATCTTTAGGTCATGGTTTCCTTGACTTAAGTGGCTAGAAAACAAGCAATCACACATAACTATAGCCACTTGAGACAAGTTAGGGATATGAAAAATAGATTTTGAAGCACTATTAATTTGAAGTTTTCATAAATGCTTTTTTTAAGAGGATTTTCAGAGATTATTATCATTATGAAGCAAACAATCAGGGCATGCTAGAGATCAAGCCACGCAATGAGAATCAAGAATATTTAGCTCATTCCTCAAACTACAAAACCTCGACTCATCGAGAGGTTTAGTGAAGATATCGGCTAGTTGTTTATCGGTGCTCACATGACTTAGAGCGATATCTCCTTTGGCATCGTGGTCTCTCAGGAAATGGTGACGGATGTCTATATGTTTTGTACGAGAATGGCTTACGGGGTTATTTGCAAGCTTTATGGCACTTTCATTGTCACACAAAAGTGGGACATGGGTAAAGTGACATCCGTAATCCTTTAAGGTTTGCTTCATCCAAAGTAGTTGAGCACAACAAGCGCCGGCTGCAACATACTCGTCCTCAGCGGTGGAAAGGGCTACTGAGTTTTGCTTTTTAGAACTCCAAGACACTAGAGATCGACCAAGAAATTGGCAAGTCCCCGATGTACTCTTTCTATCTACCTTGCAACCGGCATAATCGGAATCCGAATAGCCAAGTAGATCGAAAGTGGAGCCCTTAGGATACCACAAGCCAAGGTTAGGGGTATGCACTAGATATCTCAAGATTCTCTTTACAGCCATGATGTGGCACTCTTTCGGGTTAGCTTGAAATCTAGCACACATGCACACACTGAGCATAATATCCGGCCTAGATGCACATAAGTAAAGAAAAGAGCCGATCATGGAACGATATACCTTTTGATCCACGGATTTCCCTTCTTCATTGAGATCCAAATGTCCATTGGTAGGCATTGGAGTCTTGATGGGCTTTGCATTCTCCATGTCAAATTTCTTTAGCATGTCTTTTGTATACTTGGTTTGACTAATGAATGTCCCTTCCTTCAATTGCTTGATTTAAAACCCAAGGAAGAACTTGAGCTCACCCATCATGGACATTTCAAATCTCTTTGTCATAATCCTACTAAACTCTTCACAAAAAGTTTCATTAGTACTACCAAATATTATGTCATCAACATATATTTGGCAAATAAAGATATGACCATCAACTTTATGTGTAAAGAGAGTAGCATCGGCTTTGCCTATTTCAAAGCCTTGCTTGAGCAAGAATTCCTTAAGGCATTCATACCATGCTCTTGGAGCTTGCTTAAGCCCATAGAGCGCCTTATTGAGCTTGTACACATGATTAGGACGCTTGGGATCTTCAAAACCCGGTGGTTGCTCTACATATACTAGCTCGGAGAGAGGTCCATTGAGAAAAGCACTCTTGACATCCATTTGATATAACTTGAAGTCATGATGGGCAGCAAAAGCAAGAAGTATCCGAATAGCTTCAAGTCTTGCTACCGGTGCAAATGTCTCTTCAAAGTCTAGTCCTTCAACTTGAGTGTAGCCTTGAGCAACCAATCTTGCTTTGTTCCTAGTCACAATGCCAAACTCATCTTCCTTGTTACGGAAAACCCACTTGGTGCCAATCACATTAGTCTTGGGTCTTTCCACCAACTCCCACACTTGATTTCTTTCAAAATTGTTCAACTCTTCTTGCATAGCCATCACCCAATCCGGATCTTCGAGAGGTTGTTCTACCTTGGTAGGTTCAAGAGAGAAAACAAACGAGTAAAATGCACAAAAATTCTTAAGACGAGATCGTGTTGTTACCCCTCTCCTTATGCTCCCTAGTATGTTGTCAACGGGATGGTCCCGTTGAATGGATTGATGCACATGAGGATGTGATGGTCCAAGAGGTTGGTGTAGGGGTTGTTCTTGCTCATCATCATCAGCTTGAGGTACTTGGTTAGCTTCATGATCATTTCCAAGCTGAGAAAAATCCTGGCCTGCAGTATCTTCTGGTGCTGAACTCCCAGGTTCCGGAACTTCCGAGAAATTTCTCAGAACCTCCGATCTGGCAGCAGTGTTCAGAACCTCCGGAGAATTCTTCGGAACCTCCGGGGTCTGTACCTCTGCAGAGCCAGTGAGGTCAGGCCCTTCGAGTGGTGTTGAAGCTTGTTGTTGTAGCTCATCTTCTTCTTGTTCTTCAACTGGTCTAACATCACCAATGGCCAAGTCCTTGATTGCTTCATAAGATGGCTTCTCTTTACCTACAACATTCATATCAACTTGCTCCACTTGAGAGCCATTAGATTCATCAAAAGTAACATCTACCGTGACCTCAATCCTTCCGGAGGTTAGATTGAAGACTCGGTAGGCATGCTCATTAGGACCATAACCAATAAGAAATCCTTCATCAACCTTTGGAGCAAACTTAGAGCTTCGGGGCTTCTTGTTTAGAATGAAACATTTACACCCAAACACTCTAAAGTAAGACACCTTAGGCTTTTTACCGGTGATGAGCTCGTAGGAGGTCTTCTTGTGAATCTTGTGAAGATAGAGGCGGTTGATAGCATGGCAAGCCGTGTTGATACCCTCGGCCCAAAATATATCTTGTGTCTTGTATTCATCCAACATTGTTCTTGCCATGTCAATGAGTGTCCTATTCTTCCTTTCAACCACTCCATTTTGTTGAGGGGTATAAGGAGCTGAAAATTCATGCTTGATGCCCTCTTCATCAAGAAATTCTTCAATGTTGGTGTTGCGGAATTCGGAGCCATTATCACTTCTTACTTTCTTGATTGGCAATCCAAATTCCCTTTGTGCTCTTCTTATGAAGGTCTTCACCTTTCCTTGTACTTCACCTTTGTCAAACACAAAGAACACCCACGTGAAGCGAGAATAGTCATCAACGATAACCAAACCATATTTGTTACCACCAATGCTTATGTAGGCCACCGGTCTAAATAGATCCATGTGAATGAGCTCCAATGGGCTTGTAGTAGTAAGGATACTATTTGGTGGGTGAGGTGCTCCTACTTGCTTCCCGGCTTGACATGCCTTGCATATCCTATCTTTCTCAAAGGTAACATTTGTTAGTCCAAGAATGTGCTCATCTTTTAGGAGTTTGGCCAAGTTCCTCATGCCAACATGGGCTAGACGGCAATGCCATAGCCAACACATGCTAGATTTTGCCACTAGACAAGTCTTAGGTGAGACCTTACTTTTGTTGAGATCAACTAGGTAAAGTCTTCCCTTCAACCGACCCACTAGGACAATAGAGGAATCCTCCCTCTTTATGATGGACACACCCTTATCGGAAAAGTGACAATCAAACCCAATCTCACTAAGTTGTGAAACGGAGAGTAGATTGTAACCCAACGGTTCAACATGAAGTACATTAGTAATTGAATGCTTAGAAGAGATAGGAATATCACCGACACCAACAACTTCTCCACTGGAGTCACCACCATAAGCAATTCTCTCTCTTGGTCCTTCCAAATGGCGATAGGTGGAGAACATACTCCTTTCTCCGGTCATATGATGTGTACATCCGCTATCAAGCACCCAACTTGATCCACCAGAGGAGTATGCCTACAAAACAAGTTTAGTTCCTTCTTTTAGGTCCCCAATGGGCATTGGGGCCTTCCACGTTAGCAACCAATACTTTAGGCACCCACAAGGATCTTTTCACATATATGTTGGATGGAGTTCCAACATATGTGGCAACAACTTTACCAAGGTTGTTGCGTCTCAATACATAGCTAGGGGGGTCTTCATCTGATGCTTGAGACTTGTTCTTGTGGGCATACTTGTTTCTTCTAGGCAAGATAGGGTTGTCATTCACTTGCTTTGCAATCTTTTGTGCCTTTGGAACATATGCCTTGGAGTTTGTGTCCTTGGGAACATGCTTGGGCTTTATTCCTTTCTTCTTTAATGCTCTGTCCAGCCAGCCTCCGGAACTTCCGGTTTTTACCTCCGGAACCTCTGTGGTCTGTGGCTTCTTCGGAACCTCCAAAGATTTCTTCGGAACCTTCGAAGTCTGTACTGTCGGCTTGACTGGCTTCTTGATTTTGGAACCTTTGGAGTCAGAACCTGGAACCTTTGAAGTCTGTACAAACAGAGCACCTTTCTTGTTGAACTTGACACACTCCTTGTTCTTGATGATATTTCTTCCATTTACTTTTCCACCTTCAACATATCCAAAGCCATTTCTCTTGGTGGGTGCATCTTTTCCCTTTGTAGCCTTGCTATTCTTGTTTTTGTTCTCATCACTTGAATGCCCCATAGCTATGATTGAGGTAAGCCTAGCAATATCTTTCTTCATAGCTTCCATATTGGCAAGGTTAGTAGCATAGGCATTAATATCAAAATTATAACATCTTTCACAACCCTTGCTAGTAGAAGCACTAGAGTCACCTTTTGCTATCGAAGGATTTGAGGTGCTACTCCAAAGAAGGCTATATTGCTCTTCAAGCTCTTCATTCCTCGTCTTGAGAGAATTACATTGAGCTTGAGAAGCATCTAAATCCTTCTTGAGAGTAGCATTGATGCTCTCCACTTGGTCAACTTCCAAGCGCAAGGCCTCAACCTCACTCCTCTCCGACGCAAGAGAATCTTTAGCTTTCTCTAGTTCCTCTATCATTTTGGCTATAAAAGCCCTAGATTTTTTATCTATTTTATCAACAAGGTTATCAATTTCATCACTACTAGATTCATCACTAGAGTCTATTTCTGACTCTTCACTAGATGGAGGAGGAGGGGGTTTGGATTTAGATTTTACCTTCTCACCCTTGGCCATGAGGCAATGAATGGTTGACCCTTCCTCATCATCGGTCAAGTTGTTGAAGAGCCTTGATGTAGAGGTTGGTTTCTTGATAGCAACGGTGGCAACCTTCTTTTCCTCTTCATCACTTGAGCTTTCATCACAAGAGTTCCACTCATGACCAATGTGAGCTTCTCCACCATTGTTCTTCTTCTTGTGAAAGGTCTTTTGATTTCTCTTGTAGTTGCCTTTCTTATCATTTTTGTTGTCTTTTTTCTCATTGGGGCAATCCGCAATGAAATGCTCGGTGCTCCCACAATTATAGCACGTTCTCTTCTTCTTGTCGGGAAACTTCCTCTTGGAGAACTTGTAACCTTGCTTCTTTAGGCCTTTCCTATATCTTCTCATGAATAATGCTACATCTCCAATCTCAACCGGAGAGTCTTCATCTTCATCATCACTTGACTCACTAGATGAGCTTTCTACTTCAACTTTTCTTGTTTTTGACTTGGATGGCTTTGATGAAGTAGAGGGCTTAGATGAAGTGGATGGCTTGCTTGACTTGTTTGCCTTGAGAGCAACATCTTTGATCTTCACATTATTCATCTTGGCCTCTAGCTCTCCAATTTTCTTCCTATGTTGGATTTCCTTGTCCATGAGGTCATGTGTAAGAATTCTTCCAAGCACATCATTTGGAGAGAACTCTTCAAATCTCTTCTTCTCTCTAATCAATGTGACAAGTGTAGGGTTTCTTGGTGCAAAGGCTTCCAACATCACTTTCACAACATAATGATCATCCAACTCATCACCACCTAAGCCTCTTATCTTCCCAACAATTACCATCAACCTATCAAACATCTCTTGTGGCCCTTCACCATCATAAATAGAGAACCTATTAAACTCGAACATCAAGATGTTGATCTTGGACTTCTTTACTTTGTCAACACCCTCATGAGTAATGAGAAGGGTATCCCAAATCTCTTTGGCAATCTCCAACCCATTCACTCTATTGTACTCTTGAGCATTCAAAGCACTAAGGAGAATACTTGAGGCTTGTGCATTTCTCTTTATGTTGCGGCAATCAATTTGTGTGAGGTTCTCTTCATCTTCGGGGTCTTCAAAACCTACAACCACAATATTCCACAACTCCAAACTTATACCGGTTAGATAGGCCTTCATCAAGTGCTTCCACTTAGCAAAATTTGTCCCATCAAATTGGGGCAATTTGCCAATGGGCACGGTGACGTGGTCCTTAGTAGAGGTATGCATGGAATCATAGTTAAAGGATACACTCTTGTATGTCTTCTTTGGCTTTGCCTTGGGCTTGAGAGTCCTCTTGGGAATTCTTGTTGCATAGTATTCATCATCATCATCTCCATTCTCACTAGAGGAAGATGAAGATGATGAGGAGGATGATGGTGGAGGTGATGGTGATGGAGTCCTCTTTCTTCTACTCTTTTCTTCTTTCCTTTTCTTCTTGTCTTTGTCTTCTTTCTTCTTTTCCTCTTTCTTCTTTTCTTCCTTCTTCTTCTCTTTTTCTTTCTTCTCTTTTTCTTCCTTCCTTTTCTTGTCTTTCTTGCCTTTCTTGCCATCATCTTTGGAAGTGTCCTTCATAGCCTTCTTGAGCTTGGTAAGCTCGTCTTCAAGGTCACCTTCCACTTCTTCTACCTCGGATGAGTTCCCTTCATCTCTAGGTAGCTATTCAAAATTCTCATCTTCTTCTTCATGCCTCTCTTCATCTCCACTTGCCATATCCCCACACGGTTAAGTGCAAATGGGGATAACCTACTCTGATACCAATTGAAAGGATCGAGGCAATGTGGCCTAGAGGGGGGGTGAATAGGCCTGCAAACAAATTTAAACTTTTTCTTGCAAAGTAACTGTCAGGGTTCGGAACTTCCAAGATTATTTCCGGAACCTCCGAACGGGGCAACCTCCGAAAAATATTCCCAGAAGTTCCGAGATCTGTTAGCTCAGAAAAGATGCAAGAATTACTGCGGATTACTTGATGAAAAACAGATCTAGCAAATTCTAGGAGATCCTTAGGACCTAGCAAGATGATTTAGAAGCAAGGAACCAACTAGAACACTACCAACAAGTAGATCGAAGACAAACCCTAATAGATCTAGTCAAGAACAAGCATGAACAGGGAAGAGCAAGTATATAAATCAAAGCACACACGAGACAAGGATTTATCCCGTGATTCAGCTCACCACAAAGGCTTGCCTACATCCACGTTGTTGAGGAAACCACAAAGGCTAAGGACCACAAAGATCCACTCCTCTCTCTCACCTATCACATAGGGTAATAGGTGGAGACTTTCCACTAGATTCACCAGGGGTAATACAAACACCTTGGAGCTTCCACAAATCGAGTTGGAGAGCTTCCAAGAACCTCTAGCCGTCTAGGAGCAAGGCTCCAAGAGTAAAAGATCCACCAAGCTTGCTAGAGCTTCTCCAAGTGCTCAAGAACTAGGAAGGGAAGATTTTGCTCACAATCTCACTAGAATCCCCACTCTCAAACAATGCTAGGCAATTTGGAAGAGAGTAGGTTAGGAGTCAATGCAAGGTGAGAAAATGAGGTTAGAATGAGTTTCTGTTCGGGGAAGAAGAAGGAATGACTGTTGGGGGACCAGGGAGTATAAATACCCCCAGATCCGGAACAACAACGGTCATATTTCAAAGTCCGAAATCTCCGAGAAAAATCTTAGAACTTCCGAACCCTGAAACCTCTGCTGACTGTAGCCCGTACGGTCAGAACCTCCGAGATTAAACTCGAAACCTCCGAACACAGGAACAACAAGGGCAAAACAGCAGCAGGTCTCCTTCTTCAAGGGATGGGTTAGGATTAGGATAGATGTTCTATGAGCACTTGAATCCACCCAAACTTGCCATTAGAATCCCTCTTGATAGTACGGCTTGTCTTATACTCAAATTCAAAAGATAAAATAAATAAAATCCTCCAAAGAGCATAGGATTCCTTCTTCATGTAATTGAGGGGTCTCCTTTCTTTCTTTTGCACCTGTAATATATTCTTGTACTGCACAATATACTCAAAGGCTCATTAGATCTTTAATTGTGTGGTCAACATCACCAAAACCCTCATAGGGCTTGATTGCTCTTACAGGGCGGGCGGGCGGCCGCGGGGGCCGGCACGCACCGCTGGTTCCGGCGTGCGAGCCCTGTCGACGGCGGCAACGACAAGCCTCCTCTGCTCCTGTCTTGTCCTTTTGTTTGCCATGTCTCGAGATTTGGAGCTGTTGTTGACTTGTTGTTCTATTGTTATTTCTTGGAATGTTCTCTCAATCTCCTGCTATTTTTAGTGCAAGTTTGCTCTAAGAAAATTTGTGAAATGTATGTGAGCTGAATATTTGTGTGGACATTAATTGTGAATTGATTTGTGTGAAAATTGGTTGTATATGATGCGTGAGATGAAATGAGAAAGACTTGTAAAATTTTTGATTGTGTAGTTCTTGTAATTGAGACGATGAGAAGAGAAGGAAAGAAAAGAAAAGGAAAAGAACATAACAGAAAAGGAGGAAGAGAATTGGAGCTGACTAGAAGAGAAGGAAAGAAAAGAAAAGGAAAAGGAAAAGAACATAACGGAAAAGGAGGAAGAGAATTGGAGCTGACGGTACATGCACTTTTAGTACCGGGGCAGCTTTTCACCCGGAACTGAAGGGCTCATTAGTACTGGGTAACTGCCTACTAATGCTCTCCCCTTTAGTATCGACATGGTAATACTGGTTGAATACACAGTACTAAAGGGGGTTGAGACCCGGTACAAATGGTCGTTCTCTAGTAGTGCCTAAATGGCATGATATGGGAGATCAGGACAGAGAGAAGTATTTGAAAGTGTTAGTTCTTTCTTGAGAACCGCAGGTTCAATGGAGAAGCTCATATATAGTTTTACATACTAACACCGCAGTATTGGCATGAATGGATAGTTGATGTTAGTGTTAGTGGTAGTGGTAGTATTTTGCACCCTAAACTAACACCTAACAAACTAACACCTTAGATGCTTGGATGTATGTGTTACTTTTGCATGTAATGCTACTTTTGCAATCATTGGATGATGTAGAGGGAGAGAGAAAAAGGAGTAAAAAGGGTGGGATCCACCAAAACTAACACCAATTACCACCTCTTGGGGATGTTAGTTTTTTGGGGGTGTTACTTGGAACTAACACCAAACTAACACCTATGCATGGATTTTTGGTGTTAGTTTTGTGTTAGTTTGCTCCAAAGTAACACTAACACATGCATCCATTCATGCCCATTGTATAGATGTTTTGGTAGTAGGTATGTTTGGCTGCTGTCTCCGGACAGTATATGAACTTCCTTTTGTCTAGCCAATTAAAGTATGGTGTGCTAAAAAAGAATATTCGATGCTAAACAAAATATGAGTTAATTATAAAATTAATTACACAAATAGAGGTTAATTTGCGAGACAAGTAAATTGGTGTTAATGATAGACTAATTAGTTTTAATAATAGACTTATTTCGCAAATTAGTCTCCGTCTGTTCAATTAGTTTATGTTTAATACTTTTATTAGTCAGTAACCAAACATTGGGACTAAAGTTTAGTCCGTGGAACTAAAGACCCCTGATTTTATTAGTTGTGGAGTGATAATAAGTAATAAAATGCCTTTGGATGACGTTTGCTACTTTTGCTACATTTAGGGGGGCGGATTAGAAGAGATTTATGGTTGGAGCTTTCGGAAGTTATAAAAAATGGTAAAGTAGTCATGTTGACATGATTTTTTTTCTCATGGGCCTATGATTAAGTTTGGGCGCATTCAAATGCCTGGCCCAGCTCAGGCTGGCCCATGAGCCAAGTCGGAGCCCGACGGGCCAGGCCCATGGGATGCCGAGATTTCATTCGGGATTTTTGCATCTGAGGATGTTGGCTGGGCTGAGTTCGTGTTCGTTGGGCTGGGCCAAAGGTGGGACCCCCATAACCACCTCAAACTGGCATCCAAAGATGTCGATCGGTGGCCTGTTCCGGGGTCTGGTACCCTCACCTCGCGCAGACGAGGGTGAAGGATACCACCCTATTTTCAGAGTTGCAGAAAGGCAAAGAAGAAATGGATAGCTCTAACAAAAGATTATGACCATAATTAATGGGGTCATCAATACATATTTACAACAAATTTATATGTAAACACATTTATAAAAAATTGGTGATACAGCAGAAGGTAATTGTAGTATGTGGAACGCCATAAAGAACGGGCCACATCCAAATTTGATTGAAACTCAAGAAAGGCAATGGTCTTCAAACAGGCATCTCCAAGCACCATTAGTAGCAATCCATAGAGACCAACATGAAGAAGAAAAGAAGTAAAAGTCAGCGCAATTGAGAATTGATTAGAAGGCTGCAAAAATCTTTAAGAAAATGGTGTCTCTGATGTAATTTGGTACTTGCCTAACAAATTGGATACTTGCACCATCTTGGAGCATGTATCCTAAGCACCATATCATCGCCTTTTAGAGAAATGAATAGGGCGTCAGTGTATAGTTCCCACATGTATTGCGAGGTAGGAAGAGACGATGTTGCAAATGACAACAGACGGCATCACCGGTAAGGTCGTCATCGCCCTCGCTCGCAATGACCGTGGAGAAATGTAATATCATCATTCGCACAGAGAAAGAGAGGAAACACAAAAAAATGACTCAGTTGTAGGGAAGTATTTGCCTACGAATATGGATACAAGCAGGAGTTGCCTACTAGTGAGACAGTCAGGGCAAGCCCTGACTGCCTCACCAGTAGCTAACACCTGGGTAGATCCAGGCCTTGTGCTAAATCGTTAGTCTGCGTCTGTAATCATCATCGCCATTCAGCAAGACGTGAAAACTGAAGGAACAAAAGTCACAACTGTAAGAGATATGTCATTGAGGCGTCAGAAGGGTTACGTTGCCAAGGTCCTGTTCAGCGAGGTCGAGTGGATGTTGCAAAATCTACAAGGTTGCAGAAGGTAAGGTCCACATCGAGCTCGCTGAATAGTTTGTGTTGGCAACTTATCCCATCATCATCCACAAAATGAAGAAGAAGATATTCAAACCTCACCATTCAACAGTCTGCAACAAAGTGGGGCAAGTCTGCAAAACCAATCCGCAACAAAAGGTGTCAAACTGCAATGCAACGAGTAAGGCAAGAGGTCAGATGGCAATGTGTTGGATCAGAGCTATAAACAACAGAAGCTCTTCATTCCCAAAAATCAATACAAGAGTCAATAAGCACTTAAATTGTAAGCAAATAGCAAAGACATATGTGCAATGAGAAGCCTCAGAACAAGTGCATTACAGGCAGATGAGTGAGTTTGGTGACAGGCCTCAGATTTATAAGTTTTATCAGCCACAAGTCGGTCATAAAAGAGGGTGGCTCTAAAGTGGTGGTAAATCGGAAGAACAAGAACAGACACCGAAGAGACAAAAACGAAAAGGCGAAGAAAAGAGAGATAGCCACTTCGTCATAGCCAACACATTGTAATCCTCACTGGCCAAAGAACAAAGCAAAGCAAGGAAGGCAGGGGGTTGGATAAAGCAGCAGGAGCAACAACTGTTAGCTATAAGCAAGTCGTATGTAAACAAATGCCCACTTTGCATGCACATATAAGCTACACAGTTGTCAAGAAGCCAAGAAGCAAAAGAAGCACAACATGAAATATGAATTACTGATTTATAGCATGACTCATGGCAGATGAAAAATATTAAAGAAAACCAAAGAGAACCAAGTCAGATTGAGAAAACTGCATAATAACTTGTTGAATAAACAAGGCACTTAAGAAATGATGAAGAACAACAATAAATATGGCAATCAGACATTTCAAAAGAAGCATGAAACATGGCAATCAGACATTTCAAAAGAAGCATGAAACATGGCATATGAAACATAGGAAAATGACTTCAGCATCACAAGCATAATGACTTCAGCATACACCATCACAGGCATAATGACTTCAGCATACCATGCAATTCAACATCAACCATCACAGGCATAATAGCAGTCCTACGTCCATAATATTACAATACCAGGCAGGAAGTTCAGGAAATAAGTTCATCACAGTTTTTACCATGCAGCAGCTTAGCAAATAGTTAGTTCATGCAGCTGCGAAAGACTAGATTAGTTCGTCGAAATTAGCCACCCCCCTGTTGTGAGACCAAAATAAACCACAAAATAGGCCAGGTGCAAGTGAGGCTACACCCTAGCAGGTCAGACCTATCTATATAGAGATCTGTGCAAAAGAAGAGAGTGGATGTGCTCAATGTTTTCCCTGAGCTGTGGGGCCGCATCCACTACATCAGATGTAGTAGTGCTTCGCCAGCCAGGTCTTGAGCCAAAGGGTGTGGTGGTTCTCAGACATTTTGACAAAGGCATTCCCCTGAGCCTTGTTGTCCAGCAGGTGGGAGAAGGCAACTATGAGAGCCTCCTCAGAGAACCCAGGGGTCAGCATGACAGCGTGGTAAAGATCAGGATGAACCTGCTCGGGCCTACTCACCATAAGTGCATTGGCGACGTTGACGTTGTTCACCGCGTCAGTCATGTTCGTCAGCACAAGTACCTCATCCGGAGACATCGCAGCCCTCTTCCTCTTCTGTCCAGTGCAAGTTGCAGGGGCCCTTGAAGCCTCAATGGTGGCAGTTGGCTTGTGCACTATCTTCTCCTCCACCTGCTGATCAGTCTTGGTGGAAGAGAGGTCCACCACAGGCTTGGTGGAAGACAGGTCCACCACAGGCTTGGTGGCAGAGAGGTCCACCACAGGCTTCTTCTCCATGGTGTCAGGAAATCCAAAGAACACCCCAAGGGGCTCTCCACTGCCCTATGCCCACCTCGCAGTTGCCATTCCACCACCAAAGATGGTCTCCATCTGCTCATAGTGATCTATGGTCTTGTTCAGCACCTCTGCATCCTTGGGATGGTCCTGCATCACCATCAAAAGCAAATGAACACAAAAATTAGTACTTGTATGCATCGATAAGAAGCAATTAAAAGAAAATAGGAGTACAAATCACAGCTGACACACCTTGCAGTGCCCGAGGTAGTGGTCCTGATCAAGAGAGATGCTACAAGTGAGGCTATCCCAAAGTGCACCGCTGAGATCCCTAAGCTTGCAAATCCTAGCCCACTACTGCCTCCACTTGCGCAGATGGTTGTAAACCTGAGTCCCGGTGACATCCTCACCAGTGTACTCCCTAAGAGCACTAGCCACTTTGTTGATGTGCACCTCCTTGAAGCCCTTGTCGTCCCTCACACCGTCGCCAATCAGGTCACACATGCGGTGCAGCACAAAGCCAGAGGTGGCACTAGTCCACCTCATGGGAGGGCGAGGCACACCACCACCAGCAGCTCCTCCCCCCTTGCACTACACCACCATCACCAGCAGCACCCTACCCCTGACCAACTGGAGCACCACCCACAAGAACACCAGCACCGACATCACCCACAGCAGCAGCAAGCAGACCACCAGCACCCACAGCAGCCTCAACAGCTGCACCCAGAGACGAGGCCGAAGCATCAACACCATGATCAGCAAGCAGCTGACCAACAGTAGCAAACCCAGCAGTAGAAGCACCAAAGAAGATGTTCTCCTCAGTCATGGGCCTATGACACCAAGAGGAGCCATTCCACCAAACAGTTTAAATACAAGTCATCAATGTACGCATTGCATCCCTTTGGATACCCCGAGTAACAGATGCAGAAAAAAGGCAACAAAAACATCAAATGAAGAAGCCAAATGGATTAACGAAATTCCGGTGGTCTCAGCCAGTTCCAAAGACAGCAACATCATAGTGACACCATGGTTCCTTACACTTACCAACTTAGTTAACAGACTACACCCTAGAAGATCTCTTGTCCCGCCACATTACTACCGCCCAGTCATCCCTCTGTGCACCCCATGATCTAACTTACTGAGATGTTGGTTGTTGAGTGCCTAGGGCAGTAGGTTGGGATGCAGGTTCAGTAAAGTCCTCTCCAGGGACTAGGTTATCAATCCCATAACCCAAAATCCAATTATGCAGGATGCAACAAGCAATCACAATTTTCACTTATGAGGGGTAGGGATGGAAGGGTTTGTTGTCTAACATCCTAAACCTACCCTTTAGTGCCCCAAAAGCCCGTTCAACTGTTTTGCGCAGCGAAGAGTGCCTCAAGTTGAAGAGTTCTTTTGCATTGGCAGGCGCCCGCCTACCATTGAACTCCGACATGTGGTACTGTTGACGGCTATTAAGTAATGCTTTTACACCATCAACTCCTGCATAAAATAATTGAAAAGTGATCATCAACACTAGAATAGGGGTTTATACTAACAATCTCCACAAGTGTTGGTGTTTCTAGGTTTCATTGCAGGATGTACCGAATTACGTGTTGAACGATGTAATCACAGAGCAATAGAACCAAAGACCTATATAGGGCGCCATTGGAAACAATGTCAAATGCTAAATTGGACTCCACCATTGTGACGAGCTCGTCGAGACGATCAAAATGGATATATTATTTGCCTACAACGGAGTTCATATGCACAAGATATGGAAAAGACAAAATGCTGATGTCACTGTGGGACCCACTACACACCGCCATGCATGCGCATACGTGAGGGACTCACCGGCGAGAGCCACGTGGCGAGCGGCCATTGGCTGGCAGCAGGTGTTGCGGCGCGTCCCTGCACATGTGCGCGTGCGCGCGGGATGCCTCCCCCGCCTGTCGTGTGTCGTCGCGGGGTTGGCGCTCGCGGCTGCCGTGCGGGGGAAGCGCGGGTGCGGCCGAGCGGGCCGCGGCTCAGACGCGTGGCGCCCATGCGCTGGTTGGCCTGACGTCGGTTGGCCTGGCTCCCCTGGTTCGGCCGGTTTTATCCTTTTCAGCAGCGGTTCAGCGACCCAGCACACGGTTCAGCTCTAGTTCTCGCCCCTAGGATCCGGTTTTCCTTCGGTTCTTCCTTCCACTGACCTACAGGCTCCTTCTACAGTATGCTACAGTACCAGGGGCGCCCAAAACATTGTACAAACACCCCCTAGCTCTCACACTCCCTAGCCTATAAATAGAAAGGGAGGGGGTTAGAATAGGGACACACCATCTCACCCAAGGATGAGAGCTTCCCTTCAAAGGAGAGGCCTCTCCTTGGTAGATTAGAGAGTAGGGAGAGTGAGAGAGAGAGTTTTATCTCTATGGATGCTTGTTCTTCAATTAGAGTAAAGTAAGTATTTCCGCATTTTCTATTTAGACTAAAGTAGCATTCATGCATAGGTGATATGTTCTTGTGTTCTTCACTTGTTCTTGATTTAGAGGCTTGTGTTCTTCGTGAACACAACCTTTCGATCCTGTAGCATAGGTTCATAAGTGCTCATATCCGTTTGTATGCATGTTCGTCATTTAGAATAAGGTGGAGATGCTTGCATGCTCTGATTAGAATAAAGTGTGTTCGTGATTCCTTTCTAATAGTTTATGCTAGGTTGCATGAGTAGCCTTTTTTCTCTGCTAGTGCGTAGATCCTGGGTTTATACGTTCGTCTGTTGCAAGTCATTCGTGTACGTTGGAAGCATAGTATGGGACCGAGTGCTCTCTCGTATGTCTTTGGTATAAGCTAGTAGTATCTTTAGTGAGTGAGATTAGTTCTCTTCCGTGGTCACAGTTCTATTAGTACAGGGTGCCGTAGTCCGTTGGCTACGGCAGTAACCACAGCGTGGACGTTGTGACACGCTACCGGTTATCATCCGTTCGGCTTATCCCAAGGTTAGGTAGAGGCAGTCCAGGAGGTGGTGACGGCCCTTCTGGCCCTCGTTGATCCTCCGCAGCTGGATATAGTCAGAGCTCGTTCCACATAGATCCGCGTACCAGAGTCGCCTGTTAAGTCAGGGCTATCAGTACCCAAAGCCAAGTTCTATCTAGAGATCGACCTTTAATCTCATCTATAGTGCTATCTTTAGGAATCCTCTCTATCCTTGCCTCTTATCTGGGTGTGTCCTTGGACCGACTGTACGAAGTTAGTACACACACGTTCCCTTGGATTCGATACCCTTGGAATACTCTGAGGTGAAAGCTACAACGGTATCCGTGCGCTTGTGGATTTATTCATGTGATGCTGAAATACCCAACAGGTACCTAGTGGCCCGGTATGGAGGGAGGAATCCTGGTTTGAGTGCGTAGCCAGCATCAACAAGGTAGAATTTCCCTACAACATGAGTCCAGTGTGTTTACAGGAGGGAGCGAGGTGGTTTAGTATGCATATAGGTGGAAAGTGTGAACATTGTACCTTATGGAACCCGTAGCCCAATGCATCAGCTAAGACCAACGCATCATGAGCAGATCCCTCCCACCCAGCCAGTACATAGGTAAATCTCATGTCAAAATAAATAGCAGCCAAGACATTCTGTGTTGTGGTGCCCTTGCGTCCTCTGAAAGCAGCCTACATGTGGTAGGGCACCCTGACAAGGATGTGGGTTCCATCTATAGCTCCAATATAATCCTAAAATAGTGAACATGAGTTCATAAGCATGTCAGGTGTTTCCTAATATCAAGTCTATAAAGACTGACATATGAATGAATTAAGGTACAAGTACCTTGAAGTATGGGTACCACCTTTGGCTGCCAAGGATTTCAGGGTGGGTACCACCCTTTGGGGCTCTTATCATCTCACCTCTAAGCTCCCCAATGGCATGAAGCACTTGTGTAAAGTACCTGGACATGGTGTCTATGGATCTCCTAAAGGTGTGGTGGATGACCCTGAATCTTTGATTGTGGCCTACAATATGGAGGAACATAGCGACCTATTCCTCGATAGTAGAATGCAAGTTGTCCTCTAAGAGGTGTCGCTCACGAAACAGTTGACATAAGTTGAAAAAAGGAGCCTTGCGCATTGTAAGTATGTTGACTGACTCAATATCAGTGCAGTTGTAGATCAAGTCTAGACTAATCTACCTCTCAGCATCTACAACAGCCCTAGGAACCCAACCAGAATCACTCTCCACATCCCCAACTTCACAAACAGAAACCACTCTCCGAAGTCTTAACATGTACACGATGCATACAACAACAAGTGCAGCTGCTTCATAAGCCATCCGGTTAACCAAGTCCATCTACATC
Source organism: Cenchrus fungigraminus (assembly GCA_036936925.1). Taxonomy (NCBI): domain Eukaryota; kingdom Viridiplantae; phylum Streptophyta; class Magnoliopsida; order Poales; family Poaceae; genus Cenchrus; species Cenchrus fungigraminus. Next base: position 96,754,336 of record CM072770.1, read on the forward strand.
ACATCACAGTAACAGATCAAGTTCATAATAAGTCTGTTGTATTGGAAATGCAAAGCATCCTATGGTGTCACATCATCAACACAAGTTTGGAAAACTTGGGATCATCGCCTTGACTGCTATTAGATTAGCCTCCCAAAGGCTCCTCCAAACATCATCGACCACATACAGAAACCAAGGGTTCAGAAATGGAACAGAAACATTATCGACAAAAGGCTCCTGCCTGGAAACGTCCACATGTACACATGCAACAAGAGGAGAACGATTATTACATGTCAAACAACGAAGAACCTACCGTGATGATAGATTGACCCATGTAGTGCCACCACACTGGGCATTACAGGGCACAAGCGATATGGAAGAAATCGCTCTGCCCAGTCCACTCTGGTGGATTTTTGTTGGTGTTGCTTACATGGTTCAACCATCATTAGGGCAAGAACAAGGAGAACCTACCGTAACTAGGCAAAGAAACATGCACATCCAGAGAGGATCTCCTAGTAATCATTGAGAACCAAACCATAAATGGACAGTGCATCCACTGTGAGACAATAACAGTGACAGTAACCAAGTGTGCTTAAGCAAACAATCATGCGGATCCGGCGAGGATCTCCCAGTAACCGAACAATAAGTAAATCGGGAACCCCATCCCATATGATTCCACCCAACTAATCGTGTGAGATAAAATCGAAAATACCATTTCATGCAACGATAGTGTAGATCCGCGCAAATATCATGCACAAACAGTGTAGATCGGGAAGAATATCATGAACATACAGTGTCGATCCGCAAGAATATCACGCGCAAACAGTGTAGATCCGCAAGAATATCATGTGCAAACAGTGTAGATCTGCAACAATATCATGCACAAATAATCATTTCCTCAAGAAACCAGAAAGTACTCAACGAAAACAGCACATACGGGAACCTACCCCATCACACTGAACCAGATCGAGCACGGGTAGGCGCAAGAAGGGGTGGATCTGAGACATACCTAGGCGAAGACGAAGGCGACCGTCGTGGGAAGAGGAGCAGGTACCGCGTGCGGTGGGCACAGAGCCTCGACTGCAGAAGAAGGACGACGAGGGACAACGGCGTGACGTCGGGGAAGAAGATGTTCGTCGGCGCGTCGGTGAAGAGGAGGAAGCAGATCTACACGGTGACGAAGAAGAAGACCAGCTCCACTGCTCCGGCTCGACGAAGACCCCATGCGCACCGGCGAGTGGGAACGGCTCCGCCACCGACCACGACCACCTCCTCAGCAGCCGCACCACCACCACACGTGCCGTCGCCGCCAAGTCGTCGGGTTCACAAGAGAGAGGAGAGGACTGAGGATTGAAATGGGAGAGGCAGCTGCGAAATGGGGGAGGAGAGGCGACGCGGCGGGGAGCTCCCTGTTGACATTGCTAACGTCATCGACTAGAAACGGATATAAGATCCATCTCTATCGACGGCACCAGAAATGCAAAGGTATATCTTAACATGATGCTAAGTGTATATCAGATGTTGCTTTCAGATTAAACTAAAAGGTGAACTCCGACACGATTCATAGCACAACTCGATATAGGTTGTCAGCCCTGACAGGTGTACCAGAAAACGCATGGATATGGTACTCTTACATATGCCTTGGATCTCTAGAAAAGAAGATATATATAAACAGGGAATCCGCAAGCGCACAGATATGAATATACCATTGTAGCATTTTAACCAGGAGTAAAACCAGGTATCGTATTTATATTCTACCACAGGGAAAGAAGTCTTTCTAATCCATAATAGCTAATACATGCTCATCTCTCAGTTTTATAATGTAGAGTGGCCAAAATATATCAATTGCTATAAACAGGGGTAAGTCACATAAAGATAAAGATATTGATAGCATTGTTCAAGTCATAACATCATGAGCAGCTAGAAAGTGTCATTATAGCAAGAGAAACATAGCAAAGTCTAGTTAGAGAGGATACTCCTCGGTAACTCTAAACTATATGTCAATGCAAACTATGATTAGTGCAAACATTTAACAATCATGGAAGAAGAACTATTATATTAATGCATGGGGAGACTATCCAGGAGGATCAAGACCGAAACTTGAAACAACCCAGACAGTATAAGGCTCCACTAGTCCTATACACGGGGGGTGGACTGCGAAGGACTCAATAGTGCTGTCACCAACACGATCTACCACACGACCCGGCATATAGGGTGCAATCGCAGATAAATACAATATAAGCACCACGCTTACACTGTCTTTACCATTCACCCATGTTAACAAATGATCTAGGTGAGGGCTATACGACTCCATACATGAATATAAAGGCAAATCAACTATGCTAAACATGTAATCATAATAAACACCAAAGCATATAATGTCGAATATAATCATTGATAAGAACATATGTTTGTATAACAAATGTAAGGAACTAGATAAGAACTTACAAGAGCAAAGCTAGATCAGTATCTCGAGCAGCCTCTAGACGATCAGGAGCCAAGTAGACGCCTTGCTTCCTCCTAGATCTAGACTAGCTAGCTACTCTGCTATATGGTGTTTCTAGGGCGTAGTATCTCTGACTTGATGACTTGATCTGGTGTATGCAAACTCGGGTTTCCAGATGCCTCTGCCAGGGGGCAGGGGGGCTGCTTATATAGCCCTGAGGGGTAGACGTGCTCCGTTTGATCAAACCGACCTAACGAGTGGTTTAGATTGATCCTCATAGGCGGTGGAAGAACCTTCTGGAAGTAGGGCTGAGGTGGCGCCCGGGGGAGGCCGACCGGCCCCACCACCAGGCCGATCGGGCTGGGGTGGGCCCCCCTCGGGGCCCACTTCGGCCAGGTGGTCCGTCGCTTCTTCTAGATGCTTATTTCTTGGGTGCCAAGTCTCGTTGAGTTCCGGAGCCTTCTGGAGTATTCTAGATTTGATTCTTTTAGCACTTTTCCCGAATGGTTCCTGGATTTATATAATTTACCAAATCTCCAGAAAAACGGTTAGTGGCACCCTATTCTAAGTTGATATTAACATTTATGCTCTTTTCTCATGTTTAGTTGACTTATAAATATATAGGATAAGATGTGTCAACAAACTCCCCCAAGCTTACCCTTTGCTAGTCCCTAGCAAAGATATGTTTTAGCAGGATCAGGAGTTGCTACAACGCTTTCACACCTGAAAAGTACTATGGTTTTCAAAAACCAATTCTCCTCAACAAGATTGCTCTCTCTTACCTTCAACCTTTAAGCATAGCCTTTTCATAAATCTTGAGCAAATAAAAGACAAAACAATCAAGTCAAGCAGTATATCTTAAATTCTTTGATCAGCTATCATCCTGGGGTTTTGCACATTTTTCAGATAAAACTCAGAGATCCTGTGTATGACCTTCTCAAGCATGGAGTCACACTTGGCAAGATATGTATGGATGATAGTGTTGGATGGATGAGGGTGAAAGGTGGTAAGCCTTTTAGCCTAGCTCTTGGACTATATCTCTCTTTCTAAGATTTTTAAGATCTGGGCTTTCCATTCTTGGAGAGGTGGGCTCTACTCGCCCCGGACTTTTGTCCATTTTTCTCTCTCCTTAGAGATGTGGGCTCTACTCGCCGTCGGATACGTGTCCATTATTCATCTCTAAATTTATTTTTTTAGGGAGGTAGGCCCTTCTCGCCTAGTATGACACTTGTCCTTTTCTCTCCCTCTCTCTTCTCACTTTTTCCTCTCTCTTTTTTTTCGAATGTAGCCCCAGAATCCTTTTTAACATTGAGAGAGATATATCCTCGAGTTGCATGAGCTATATAGCTTGATGGAAAATGCGTACTTCCATGTCAGAAGCAGCATAAATGGTGGAATGGAATGATCTTGATGTGTATGACAAGCTCTTAAGGATCATAGACACAGGAACTCATCATATAAAATTTCATGATTTTTAAGATAAATCCAGGAATCAAGCTTCTCTAGGAAAATGATCAATAGCAACTCAACTTTTCATGAATCATCTTTCAAAGCCTAGACTCAGATTAAGCATGTACTTGCACAGATTTTGGGTTTAGAGCAAATTAAGCATTTAAGCTTCAGGAGAATCTAGGTCTGAAAACTAAGCACTTTAAAAGGGATTATGGCAGAGCAACTATTCATCATCTCCAAGCATATATCATCAAGATCATTATTAAAGAGAAAAGCCAACTAGCAGACTCTAGCATTTTATTCAAACTAAGACTTTTAACTAATACTCAAATAACTAGCTAATATTAAACACCTAGGATAGTGATACTTATCGTGATAACTGGGGGTGCTCTCCCCCAAGCTGGATCTTGAAGTGATTCTTGATTCATCCTGGGAACTTGTTTGCCTTCAGATCCTTATTAAATTCTCCCTGTAAATATTAGTCTCGCACATACCCGAAGGAACAAATTCTAGGATTATGCTGTGAGCCTTCATGTGCCCACTTCTTTTTGGGTTTTTCTGAAATGTGTGGACCTTCATGTGCCCACGTATTTTTTGAATTTTTATATGCAAAAGGGATGCTAAAACAAAAACATGTGAATGCAATTTTTTTTTATGCCGCCACGGTACGGAGTACATGGGGCCTTAAAGAATGCAAAAGCAGAAAATATTTTTATGATTTTTTTTTCAATGCAGGTATAGGGAAATAAACATGCTAATCTAAATATGCAGTGCAGAATATAAAGATAAATACCGAGTTACCTCTCGGCGAGAGTTTAGAGTACTTACTCCCATGGCGTAGATGTAGTGGCCATTGATTGATCAGTTGATGACGCGGGTAGTGATTGGTCTTCCGAAGGTGTACTTTGATCTTTCTTCCTCCAAACTTGTTTCTTCGGTGGAGACCTTTCTGGAGTAACAGGTTCAGAATACTGGGCTGGTAGAAGTTGAGCGGACTTCTCCTTGATCTCTTCTTCAATGTTCTTGACATCCGTCAACTTTGTGTTCAGCTTGCGTTGTAATTTCTGAAGGCGTCTCCGCGTCTTGTTCTTCTTGGGCTGCTCAGGATCAGTATAAGTATTGAAGTAGCAGCGTACCTTTTCAGTTCTGAACTGGAAGTGGATCTTGCCAGTCCTGATGTAGATGATTGCTCTTGTTGTGTTCAGGAACGGTCTTCCAAGCACGATGGGAGGATCTTGCTCATCTCCCATGTCTATGACTAAAAAGTCAGTCAGGACATAGTGGTCCTTTATCTTGACAGGTACATCTCGTGCAATTCCTTCCGGGAACCGTTGTGATTGATCTGCCATCTGCAATATTATATATGTGGAATACAAAGGCAGGTCACCATATATTAATTCGTAGGTTACCTTAGACATTAGGTTGGTGCCCGATCCCGTGTCGCAGACAACTCGCTAGAAGTTCCATTGATTGATGGAGCAGTGGATTGATGGAACTCCAGGGTCTTCATGCTTTGGCAGTAATGGTGAAGGGAACAGGTTCTCATTCTCTAATTGAATCGTGTTGATCATCCAAACTTCCTCCACATGCGGTTGAGGTCGATTGTTCTTCTTATTCCTCCTTCTATCTCTTCTCTTCTTCTCGACAACTGGCTCGTGTTCTTGGGGGTAAGGATATCGGGGGTGTGCAGGAGCTTTTAGGATCTTGTTCTTGAAATTGAATCTCTCCTTTCTCCCATTGATGGTGAAGACGATCTTAGCGGCGTCGGCGTAGATGATGGCTTTGGCTGTGGCAAGGAAAGGACGACCCAAAATGATTGGAGCGTTCTCACTTCCCCCAGTCTCAACCACAGCGAAGTCGGCAGCCACGTAGGAGCGTCCTACCCCCAGACATACGTCGTCTAGGATGCCCTCGGGGTAGCATAGTGACAGGTCTGCAAGCTTAGGCATTATGTTGACGCTAGACCCAAAGTCACAAAGTGCATTCTTGAAGGTGTAGGCTCCAATAGTGATGGTGACGATGGGCCTTCCTGGATCTCCTCTTTTGGCGGGCATGCCCCAGTCAGTCCATCTTGGGCCTTCTTCTGTCTTACTCGAACACAGATCTGCAGAATAGATATCGACAAGATTTGCAGATTCTAATTCTTCCGGCTGGCCCGGAATCTTACCTGGGTTAGCCGTGGGAACAAATGATGTCAGCTGAGAAATCTGAGATTCTAGCATTTTATTAAAGATATGTTGGTTCTTGATGGCAGAAGAAAAGCTTTCCATTTTATTACTAATAGTTTCTAGCATTTTATCATTGGAAGCTAACTTCTTAGACAGATTATCCATAATTCTACCCAGGTTTTGGACTAAGTCTCTTAAAGGTGAGAAATTATTGGAAGAATTATTACCTTGATAATTACCTAAATAGTTACCTGGGTAGTTGGTCCTCTGCTGAGTCCATCCTTGATTCTGCTGGGGACGATATTGGTTGTTATTGTTGATGTAGTTCACGTCCTCCTCCAGCTGAGGGCATTGACTCCCTGAGTGTCTAGTGTTTCCACACTCTTCACAGGTCATGCGGGATTCGAAGAGTTGCATGACTTCCTTCTTCTCAGGGGCTTTGTCTTCAAGCCTCTTCATCAGTAAATCCATTTTGGCAGACAGCATGTCTACCTCCTTGAGCTGGTGCATTCCTCTTTCTTTCTTGCGGGGTTGACGTTCCTCGTTCCAAGCTTGATTTGACGCCATCTTTTCCACAAGGTTAGTAGCTTGAGTAAGTGTAAGGGACAAGAAAGCACCTCCAGCTGCAGCATCTATCGTTTCACGGGTGTTGGTAGAGAGCCCGTGGAAGAAGGTCTGCAAGAGCAACCAGTTTTCCATTCCATGATGTGGGCATTCTGAAATGTAGTCTTGAAAGCGCTCCCATGCTTCAGGAACAGATTCCTCGTGTTGCTGCTGGAAACTCGAAATTTCCCCCCGTAAGGTATTGGTTTTGCCTATAGGAAAGAACTTTGCCAGAAAGGCAGTAGAACACAATGTCCAAGTTGTAAATTTGTCTTTGTTGGAGTAAAACCATTGCTTCGCTCGCCCCAATAATGAGAATGGGAATAAACGAAGTAGGACTGCATCACTTGGCACATCTTTGATCATGAAGGTGCTACATATCTCCAAGAAATGTTGAAGGTGTTTGTTGGCATCTTCATGAGCTTTTCCACAAAATTGGCTAGCTTGTACCATGTTGATCAGCGCAGGCTTGAGCTCAAAAGCAGCATTTCCTACAGCGACTGTCGGACCAGTACGAATGTTGTCCGGGGTCGGTGCGGAGTATTCGCGTAGGGACTTGTTTGCCATTACTTCAAACGTGAGTGTTAAGCTTCGCGCTGTTGAATCTCCCAAGGCAGAAGTCGTGGGCCGAGAATCAGGAGACCTGAGCTTTGACCTTGCCTTCCTTAAGATTTTCTCTGGATCTGAAACGAAGTTTTCTGGAAGATTCTTATTCATACATTACCCTGAAATAAGATAGACAAAAGTGGAAAGAACAAGGGTAAGCCTGTTTAAGTAATGATAATTTGGGTTCTCGATACATTATGTGTGAGAGATGCATGCATGCTATTACTGAAAATTTTTCATCTAGGCTATAGACTTTCTTTCCCCGGCAACGGCGCCAAAAATGCTTGTTGACATTGCTAACGTCATCGACTAGAAACGGATATAAGATCCATCTCTATCGACGGCACCAGAAATGCAAAGGTATATCTTAACATGATGCTAAGTGTATATCAGATGTTGCTTTCAGATTAAACTAAAAGGTGAACTCCGACACGATTCATAGCACAACTCGATATAGGTTGTCAGCCCTGACAGGTGTGCCAGAAAACGCATGGATATGGTACTCTTACATATGCCTTGGATCTCTAGAAAAGAAGATATATATAAACAGGGAATCCGCAAGCGCACAGATATGAATATACCATTGTAGCATTTTAATCAGGAGTAAAATCAGATATCGTATTTATATTCTACCACAGGGAAAGAAGTCTTTCTAATCCATAATAGCTAATACATGCTCATCTCTCAGTTTTATAATGTAGAGTGACCAAAATATATCAATTGCTATAAACAGGGGTAAGTCACATAAAGATAAAGATATTGATAGCATTGTTCAAGTCATAACATCATGAGCAGCTAGAAAGTGTCATTATAGCAAGAGAAACATAGCAAAGTCTAGTTAGAGAGGATACTCCTCGGTAACTCTAAACTATATGTCAATGCAAACTATGATTAGTGCAAACATTTAACAATCATGGAAGAAGAACTATTATATTAATGCATGGGGAGACTATCCAGGAGGATCAAGGCCGAAACTTGAAACAACCCAGACAGTATAAGGCTCCACTAGTCCTATACACGGGGGTGGACTACGAAGGACTCAATAGTGCTGTCACCACCACGATCTACCACACGACCCGACATATAGGGTGCAATCGCAGATAAATACAATATAAGCACCACACTTATACTGTCTTTACCGTTCACCCATGTTAACAAATGATCTAGGTGAGGGCTATACGACTCCATACATGAATATAAAGGCAAATCAACTATGCTAAACATGTAATCATAATAAACACCAAAGCATATAATGTCGAATATAATCATTGATAAGAATATATGTCTGTATAACAAATGTAAGGAACTAGATAAGAACTTACAAGAGCGAAGCTAGATCAGTATCTCGATCAGCCTCTAGACGATCAGGAGCCAAGTAGACGTCTTGCCTCCTCCTAGATCTAGACTAGCTAGCTACTCTGCTATATGGTGTTTCTAGGGTGTAGTATCTCTGACTTGATGACTTGATCCGGTGTATGCAAACTCGGGTTTCCAGATGCCTCTGCCAGGGAGCGGGGGGCTGCTTATATAGCCCTGAGGGGTAGACGTGCGCCGTTTGATCAAACCGACCTAACGAGTGGTTTAGATTGATCCTTATAGGCGGTGGAAGAACCTTCTGGAAGTAGGGCTGAGGTGGCGCCCGGGGGAGGCCGACCGGCCCCACCACCAGGCCGATCGGGCTGGGGTGGGCGCCCCTCGGGGCCCACTTCGGCCAGGTGGTCTGTTGCTTCTTCTAGATGCTTCTTTCTTAGGTGTCAAGTCTCGTTGAGTTCCGAAGCCTTCTGGAGTCTTATAGATTTGATTCTTTTAGCACTTTTCCCGAATGGTTCCTGGATTTATATAATTTACCAAATCTCCAGAAAAACTGTTCGTGGCACCCTATTCTAAGTTGATATTAACATTTATGCTCTTTTCTCATATTTAGTTGACTTATAAATATATAGGATAAGATGTGTCAACACTCCCCTCTTATAACGGGGTGCGGCGGGGGCGGTAATCCTAGCGGGTCAAAAAAAATGGTGTCAGCACCGGGCTGTCTCCCGCGCTTCCCCGCACGTGCGGCCTCACGCGCCCGCGCCGGCCTGCCAAAAAAACGACCTCTCGCGGCGTTTTTTTCGAGTGCAGCCAGGCGGGCTGCTTTTGCAGCTAGCCGGCGAGGCTCTGTGGGCCGACCAGGCCACCGAACGGGCCTCTTTGCACCCCGCGGGTCTGCCTAGGGGGACGGCCAGGCATTCGAACGCGTCCTTTGTGTTTCTCGTAAGCAATTACTGCAAGGTCGTGTGCCTACCAAGCAGCAGCAAGCATTGAGTTGGCGTTGTACACGCTGGCTCGGTGGCTCCGATCTTCCTCCAGTTCAAGTTCACCGACGGCGAGCGCCGGCGCATCCCCCGAACGGCGTACTGGACCCGTAGTATTCGCCTGGATAGGTGTGCACACGGATTTGCGCCCTGCAATCCCTGCACTTGCACTGGCGCCGTCTTGCGCTTGGCCTCTCTCGCGCACTGGCACGGCATTATTACGTCGATGCTCTTCGAAGCGCGGCACAACCGAAGATACGGGTGCAAATGTGCAATGCATCAGCAGCAAGCCAGCGCATGGTCGTCGACTCGTCGTTGCGCAAGCAGAGCTGAGCAGGAACCATCGGTGGTCACTCGGGGCCCCATACGACTCCTTGCAGTGAAAGAGCTAACGCCACCGGGGTCCATGTCTTTGGAGCGAGCCGAGCCAGAAACGCGCAGGTGCTGCAACGGGAAACGGCCCGGAGCCTACTACACACAGGAAGAGGAAGGTTACCGTGAGGCATGAGCGAGCTGCGCGAGGCCGGCGGTCCCACCCTGCCGCCGCCAGTCTCCCTGCCTCCGATCCGACTGGTACTGTACTGGTAGCCTCCTCCTATAAACGGACGCCTCCCTGCAACCGAAGAGAAAAGTTGACTTCACACTCCTCCACTGATGCCCCCCCGACTGCCCGCGCATTGATCACAAGTCACAACTTTACCTCCCCCGCTCCGCTCTACACTGCTCCGATCAGGAGCCATGGACCACCGCCGCGCCGGCTCGCCCCTCGTCCTTCTCCACGCGCTTCTCCTCGCCGGATGCGGCAGCCTGGCGCACGCCTGCCGCCTCCTGCCCGCGCCCGACCTCCTCGCGGCGCCGTCGCAGGAGCAGGAGCAGCGCGCGGCGACGTACCTGGGCCGGCCGTGGAGGCCGTACTCGAGGGTGGTGGTGATGATGTCGTACATCGGCGCGCACGTGGCGCCGCGGGGATGGCTGGAGTGGAACGCCAGCGCCTTCGCGCTCGACACGCTCTACTACGGCGAGTACATGAACTACGGACCAGGCGCCGGGGTCGCCGGCCGCGTGCGGTGGCCCGGCCACCGCGTCATCAACGGCACCGCGGAGGCGGAGAGGTTCACGGTGGCGCAGTTCATCGCCGGCGCGTCGTGGCTGCCGGCCACCGGCGTCTCGTTCGTCGCCGGGCTCGCGCTGTAGGCGAACACAGGACAGCTATAGCTGCGCCTTGAGAATGTCTAACAAGTGCGGAATGATTGGGGAGTGCACAGTGGGTGGGTGCAGTACAAAATTGAAGGAGTTGTGAAATAATTTAAGCATTTTGAGGTCTTTTACCATACACAATACCACCCAACGGTGATACGGTAGTATTATCGGTTTTTTTACTATGGGTAAAATGGTAATTTGCTCGATGCATATTATTTGGAAAAAATTTCCCCACTGACAAGGTTACATAAAAAAAAAACTTGATTTCATATATTACAACAATATTATCTTCTATATTTCTGATAATACCCATATACTACCCATACCACCTATGAATACCTCCCATACCACACTACAAAACCGGTGGTACAGAATTAATCTCAACCGTCATATCTTTACATATAGATCCTTTTTATTACATACAAGTCCTTTTCAACCGGTGGTACAAGGTGGTATTGTGTACCGTAAAAAACCTCAGTCACATCACAGCCAAATGACATACTGCTGGACAGCTTTTAGCGATTCCTACAACTGGAGAAGCCACTTCTGCACTTCCTGTCATCATCTTATCTTGCTGAACAATACTAAAGTTTCCCCGGTGCCATCATCCCCTGCTAATAACTTGATATGCCTTTTTACCTAGCAGTGAGCACCAAATTAGCTGAAACATAAGCTTATTGGTTTATCAAATTCAGGAAAAAAACAATATATGCCGGTGTAGCATGTTACTCCCTCCATATCGATTTAAATGACAACTTCAACCACTTTGTGAGAATTAAGAAAGACTTGCATTTACCCTTTTGCCCTGAACTCATCCCGTATTCCTTTACCCAAGTCGATACTCATCTCAGCAACTCGTCTGGTCGTCCGGGGAGCAGGTGTCAAAGGAAAAAGGTAAAAGCAGAAGCTAACGTTTTTATTGAACTAGGACGACAAATATTCTGATCCGTTTACAATTGAACTACCAGCGTCAACTAAAACGGTACGGAGGGAGTATTAAGATTGAGCATTGCATGTGAGAAGTGACTAGCACTGTCAATGCTGAACTGAAGAAGGAACGAGCTAGTCAGCTGGTGAGCCCAGCCTGAGTTTACCAAAATGATGGTTGATGGGCAAATATGGACAGAGGAAGGCTAGCTAGAAGCCAGATACAGAGATACTTATAACTAGTGCTACAGGGATGACACATTACGAGTAGAGAGAAGGTTTTTTTGTAGTTTTTGTACTTTTCTTTACGACGGGATTATAAACGGCATCGTAGAATGTGTAGAAGAAGAAGGCTCAAGAAAGAAGAAGAAGCAATGGAGAACGGAGATCAACCCTCATCCTTCATTGATCACCGGCGTGGGTTACATAAATAGTGTACAAGGCGGGCGTGGAGCTCCGGAACGCCCGCGGCGAGCACGTCGTGCGCAAGCCATGTCAAGCACGGTGAAGCCGTTCGCTAACAGAGTGAACGGGAACATAATGCAAAACAGGAGTAAGCAAACTCAAAAGCTGGACTTAAAGCATCGATAGTGTTGATTGATGATCCAAATTCATGTGCACAACATAAAGACCAACTTCTGACGGAGCGTAGCGGAGGTCCGGCCGAAGGCTAGTACGGTACGATCATATAACCCCGTGAGGGTTTTTTCATTGGAGATTGATTCATTCTACTTCTTGTAAGCCGTCGCCGTTGGCGTTTGTAACCGGCCTCCAATCATAGTGGAAGTGCTTGTTGGCTGGCGCCCGTTGTTTTTCCCTCTCGCATTGAGGGGGTTTTCCACGTTAAATCTCGTGTCTCCTTGCAGTTTGATTACTTTACTTCTCGTTGTTTTGCGCCGTCGTTTATAACAAGTGGTACCAGAGCTTGTTCCAGACTAAGGGTTCCTTGATGTCGCCGACGATGAAGTTCGATCTACCGCTGTTGGATTTCAAGACAAGGTTCTCGCTGTGGCAAGTGAAGATGCGGGCTGTTCTGGCGCAAACTCACGATCTTGATGAGGCGCTGGAAAAGTTCGATGGCAAGTCGTCCAAAGATTGGACCGAAGAGGAGAAGCGCAAGAATCGTAAGGCTCTGTCTTTAATTCAGCTTCATCTATCTAATGATATACTGCAAGAATGTCTGCAGGAAGAAACTGCTGCAACACTCTGGTTGAAACTGGAAACGATTTGTATGTCAAAGGATCTAACCAGTAAGATGCATATGAAGATGAAGTTGTTCACGCTTAAGTTGGAGGAGGGTGGTTCGGTGTTAAGCTACATATCTGTTTTCAAGGAGATTGTTGCCGACCTAGTGTCGATGGAGGTTAAGTATGAGGATGAAGACTTAGGCCTCTTACTGTTATGCTCTCTGCCCAGTTCGTTTGCATCTTTTCGTGACACCATACTTTTGAGCCCTGATGAACTAACCGTCTCGGAGGTTTATGAGGCACTCCAATCCAGGGAGAAGATGAAAGGCATGATGCATTCTAATGGGTCGTCCTCCAAGGGGCGATGCTTTGCAAGTGAGAGGCAGATCCGAGCAGAGATCCTTCAATGAAGGCAATGATCGTTACAAGAGCCAAGAAAGCAAAGGACGTTCAAAGTCCAGACCGCCCAAGAAGTTATGTAAGTATTGCAAAAAGAAAATACATTTTATTGATGAGTGTTGGAAATTGAAGAACAAGGAGAACAGAAAACATAATCCTGATGGTAAGACATCTGTTGTCACCGGTGCTGCTTCAGATTCTGGAGATTGTCTAGTAGTTCTTGATGGTTGTGTTTCTGGTAATGAAGAGTGGATACTTGATTCTGCATGTTCATTTCATATCTGCACTAACAGATATTGGTTTAGTTTATTTAACAATACTACGATCTTTAGAATTGAGTAGACTATTATCAATACAAAACTTTTTGCTGTGGTATTTTGCGGAGCTTTCGTTCCTCCCTTTCAATTTCAAATCTTAATCTCCAACTGTAGTATTTTTCAAACAAGCAGCATCTATCAATTTCAAACCGTTAGGTATTAACAATACACTTATACTAAAACATTTCTGGGTGAATATTGAGGCTGTGCACATATGAAAACTTGCTCAACTGGCATATTTTATCATGCCAACAAGATGGTGAATGCATGCTAGGGGCAAACTAGTCTGGTAAACTCCCTGAAGTCTGCAATCTACAACAAACTAAGTGAAGAAGGCTGATTTGGGTTTGGTCTTGCAATATTTACATGCTGCTAACAGCAGAAGCAATGTTCTAAGCCTGTTCGTTTGGCTGGTGGCTGGTGCTGCTGAGAGAAAAGTATTGTTGGCTGGTTGCTGGTGGCTGATTTGTTCTGAGAGAAAAGTACTGCTGGCTGGTGTCTGATAAGCCAAACGAACAGGACTATGAGTAAAACTCTACAATTAATATAAAAAACGAATTTTAGTATTTATAACTCATCTTATGACAAGCAATGAAATTGTTCCTTGTTCCTAGTTCCACATAACCACATACCCTTTAGTTTTGCTTCAAGGCATAGAACCATGTTTCTTTTTGATAAAATAATACAGTTGCTTCGACCATATGAATACATGAGAGATCTATTTATTCACATAGTGCCTCCAGCTTAATTTTTTTTTTGAATCGTACCTGCAGCTTAATTATGAAATCAACAATACAAAGCTTGTACAGAACAAAATGGTTTAAGGAATAAATTAAAATTGCTCCAATTGCACCAAGATAAATATGGAGGCTGCACATATGAAAGTTGCTCTAGTGGCGTATTTTATCATGCCAAGAAGAAGGTGACTACACGCTAAGAGAAGGTTGATTTGGGTTTTGTTATTTCTTACAATATTTACCTGCTGCTATCAGCAGAAGCAATGTTCTATAATAACATTATCTGACAAATGTTTTACTGTGACAACGTGGCCATTCACTGATCTGACCAATCAAATTAAGTAATAGTTCCTCCAATAGATGTATTTATTCACATAGTGCCTGTGCTTACTTATGATGTCGACAATATGAAGCTCATATGGAACAAAATGGCCTAAGGCGTAAATCTTGTGCCTAAACAACAATTGTACACATTGTGATAAATGATGAACCACAAACATATGTCGTGGGGCAACACTAGTGCAGCCATGCTAATTCTTTCCTTAATATTAAATTATATCGTGTGCCAAAAAGAAGTAAATTTTCAACTAGACAATAGGTCAATATCATAAGCAAATAGTTAAATGTTACTGACTAGATATGAGATTAACGCATTGACCAGATATGAGATTAATGTGTTGCATAATGCAAAAGACTTAACCAAAAGGTACAGTACTAAACAGGTCAGCCAATACAAACCTCACAGGATCATTCCTTCAGTACAGGGAAGATGGGAGGCTGTGACAGAATCGTCCAAAATAATTCCGTATTATCGCATAAATCGGTCCACATGGTCATTAAGCAATAATAAAGAAGTATTTTGTCGCCTCTGCCGGGTCATGCCCGGTAAATCACTTATACAGGATCGAGTTATGCGCTAAGCCCACACGAAGTCGGGACCAGAGTACAACATTACATTACATAAAAGATCCATAAGTACTTAATATTACAAACCAAGTTTTTCAGTACATAAAAGTAAACATGGTTCAGAGTTTAAACAGCGGAAATTAAACTAAACGCATGATACACACAGGAGGTCATCCATGCATATCACTCCTCATCATCGTTCTCCCATTCAAGATCCCAACCATCTGGAATAGAACCAGGCCAGATGGGATTACCTGAAAACAACAACAAAAGCAAGGCTGAGTATACTAATACTCAGCAAGACTGACCCGTCAAAATAAAAGACACAGCTAGACATGTAAGGCTTTTTGGCTGGTGGGTTTGTTTTGCCAAAAGCAACTAAGAGTTGATCCTTACTTTCAAATTTTAGCTCAAGTTCTAGTATGTTAACCATTCTAGGTAAGCACCTAGCTAAGCAAGCATGGTTGTACAAACAAGATTAATCATCCAACAATATTAATCTGAAATGTTCCATAAATAAACATGGGGTAGCCAGTGGTCAAGCCGACTCAGATAACGGCGAGTGACCGACGATCGATCGATTTATATCCTTGCAAGGTAAACCCAAGATACACGGAAGAAGGTAGACCAAGTGCAGTGTCTACCCCAACCAGGCGGTTCCCGTCATTCCCCAGATTAGGAAAAGATGATACAGTCATAAGTACAAGGTTTACTGGTACGCCCAAACATGGCACGTCCAGAATCACACTTGCACTACCGGTAACGAACCGGGAGACGCATCTCAAGCTTAGTAGCAATAAAATTCCCGCACTGGTTCATTAGGTACTAGGCTTACCGGTCACATTCCCGACAAGCACTTGGTACGTTCAATAGCTTAGACCAGCACCATGCTACTCGGTCGAGATCGAACCCATTGCTCTTACCACATGAGCGAGTCAATTTATCCAACTTATGATTCCAACATAAGCAACCTATATCTCGCGAGCAATGAGTCATTACTCGACTTGTACCGTGTCCTTAAAGCATGGCACTAGCGTTCCTAACATACTAAAAAGAGCATAGGAGTCCTAAGGATCATGCATCTAGGTTTCAAATCAACTTCTGAAACTTAAATGCACAAATCATAACATAAATACGAAAAGTAAAGGTATGAGTTTAGGAAAAGGGTTAGATGTATCCGGGGCTTGCCTTCCTCTGACTCAACAACAGCCTTGGGCTCTTCTGGACTTTGGTCCAGGTCTTGGTGCACACTAAGCTGGTTCACTTCACCATCAACTGCCCCTTCACCCTCCTGGGTCAGCGTGTATGTACCGTTCGGTAAATCTACACGTACACATGCATATGCATTAGATTAAAGTGAGGGTGGGAGAATTACCACCAACCCAACTCTTGTTGGCCATATTCATCTAAACATTAATATTTTCTCCCAAAAATTATTAGGGTGGTGTGATGATGAACAAAACACTACTTTGATGGTGATTGTGTACATATTTAAACATAAGTAAATTAAATAATTTTATAAACAGCAAGGGGTGTGTTGAAAATTCAAAAACAGGAACAAGACATGCTTTCACAAATTAACACCTTAATTGCCCTTTCTTTATTTAATTACATAAAACAAGCCTTTCAACCATAAATCCATATTAAATCAAAAACACCTCAAATGAGCCCAAGCTTTTGCACACAGCAACATATGCATATTTTAAGCTCACAAACCAAAATCTAGCTTAAGATCATTTATTTATTAATTTATACGAAAAAGACAAATTTTAGCCTAGTAAATCACCATTAATTCATATAAAAAGATTTACGAAAATTTTTGATCTCAACTTTCTCCTAGCCATCCTCTAGGTCAAAACTAAGTTTCTGACAAAAACTCAAGTATAGATCTTATTTATATTTTGAGTTATTAATTTATCACCCTACACAAGATTAAATCCAAAACATAAACCAAAGCACATCCTAAAATCATAACCATTCTACCAGAGATACTATTCATCAAGACATAGCCCTAGGGTGCACTTTTGCTTAAAGAAAAGTTTATTAAAAGGGCTATAAAAAGCATCAAGATTAAACTAGCCTAGAGCTTGCATAAATCATAACTAAAAATCTACACATCAAACTCATGCCAACTTTGGTCAAAAATCTAGACATACCATAAAGAGCAACATATCCAAAATTCAACTCCATATCATGTGTATATTTTAAACTACACTAAAAACACATCAAACTAAGTTTGAATTTTAGTTCAAAAACTACACAGAAAAACCCTATACATGCTTTCTAGAAAAGGTATGTTTCTTCACCAGAAAACCAACAAAATTGGGATTGAATTTTTCTGATTTTTATATGATTTTTAATGAATTTTTGAAGTTGCAGCTAAAACCTAAAATAGCTTTTACAGGAGGACCCTTGTACTATTTTCGCGATATTACGCAGAGGTCCCTGGTTTATGGAAAACTCCCTAGAAAGAGTTCAATCCTTGTAATGTCGTCCCCGGCGGCCATGGGGACCTCGCCGGCGACGATTGGCCGCCGGAGTTGGCCGGGTGAGGGGCTAGAGAGGCGTGCGTGCTCACCCTTGACCACCTCCCGGTGATGGTTGGTGCAGAGATGGGCTTCGGGACGGCCGGCGGCGGTGAGGTGGCCGAGCGGCCGCCTCTGCTGCCCGCGACGGCGATGGCGGCGCTGGCGTGCCCGGCCCGTGCGCTGGAGCTGACCGGGGACCCGTGCGGAAGAGTAGAGAGGAGAGGAGTGGTTGGGCGGCGGAGCTTCGGCCGGAGATGGCCGGAACGGCACCGGCGGCGGTGAGCATGGGAGCAGCCCGCCGGCGCTTGAACCCCTGGCTCGGCGCGGCACAATGCTGGACAGAGGAGGTGGTGGAGGTTCAGGTGTGCCCAAAGGGAGGTGTAGGGGCTTGAAGGCGGACGCGGTTCGACTCGGAGGAGGGGAAAGCGCGGCGGCGGCCATGGAGAGCTTGCCGGCGGAGGCGAAATCCCGCCTCGAGCGGTGCCGGTTTCTATTTACTGTCGAGCGCGCCGAGGAGAGCAAGATGCTTCACCCCTAAGGGCCTATCTGCGGCTCGGTCAGCTGGGCCGCTGCATGTGCTGCCCGCTTCGGTGCCACGCAGCAAGGACGACGGGTGGCGCGGCGCGGTCGGTCGACCCTGGGCGTGGCTCAGCATGCACAGGACGGTGGAGAGTGGAGGCCCACCACGGAGACGCCGAGGAGCCGTACACCGGAGCACGCAGGGCCCGACGCGTGGCGAAGCAGGACGCGGCGCACGCGCGCGCGCGACGCGGGAGCGCGGCGACGCCGGCACCCAGCGCCCGTTTTAATTAGGTTTGGCCCTCTTCGAAAATGCGAAACGCGATTTTCTTGAATAGAACTTGAAATTCTCCAAAAATGAAAGTTGTAGAGGAGCTATAGACCTACAACTTTCGCAAAGGGTGACATATGTTTGGATCAACGGATTTGTGGCAAAATCGCGTTGAACTTCAGCAAAATCTCGGCCCTGAAATTACTGTGCACAGGAACTTCATCTCGAGTTTACGCGGCTTTGCACTCAAAATTGGAATGTCCGCCAATTACGAAAAATGTGTCCCCAGAAATAAGGAACAACTTTTATATTGGCCGATTTTGAACTTCTATAGAGAAATTTGAAGAACGCGCAAGAAAACCATTTCAGCCTTCTAGAGCTCTTAGGGGTTTGACCAAGATTTGGAAATTTGACTAGGGTTTCTTTTGCATTGATGATCATAGTCATGTTAAACATGCTTAGGGACTAATTAATCTTGATTAACACAACTAATTGAGGTATTTATCTTTAATAAACACCTGGGGTGTTACAGAGGCCAAGACATCATATAGGGACGGATCCAACATCCATCTGAACAGGGCCGTCTCCAGGAATTTGAGGCCCCGGAGCGAGATGTAAATTGGGATCTCAATCTTTTCTAAAAAAGATCATACTTAATATGACTAAAGCATAATAATAAAGCAAAATTAAGATGACCGAACCCTAAAACTGGTCTACCGAGTATTGTGCAATTACAGAACTGATTAAAATATTACTGAATTGCTTGATTGATTTGTTGATCAAGTATCTACTGACTTATTACATGTGTTCAGACTTCAAATTCCTACCTTCAAGTAGTAGAAATCTAAAGGGGCCTGTACGTGTGCTGTGAATCGATGATGTGTGGACGTGTGGTGCGTGTGCATGCCTGCGCCTACCTCTGGTGATTCGCTGTCGCAGATCAGCAGCGGACAGACAACAAGAGATAGATGTGAGAGGAGAGCTAGACTTTTTTTCTCTCTGTTTTGGTGGAGGCCCCATGCCTGCGCCTACCTCTAGTGATTCGCTGTCGCAGATCAGCAGCGGACAGACGACAAGAGATAGATGTGAGAGCAGAGAGCTAGACTTTTTTCTCTCTGTTTTGGTGGAGGCCCCGACTATTTTGGTGGCCCTATTCGATCGCTCTGCTCGCACACCCTCATCGACAGGCCTGCATTTGAATTGTAGATTCGTAGTATTCATTCTTCTCATACACCTTACACAATGCCCTGCTCCTAACATCCAAGTAGAGTATACACTGACCCATATCCCAAAACACAAACTCAGCTTTGTCCCCCACCGCCTTTATGCAAACAGCAGTAGTATGCCCATCTTGAACCGTGCAATTCATCACCCCCAGATTAGCACACATATCATGCAAAAAAATGGTATCAACCAGCGACCAATCTACCATGCTGCCATTGGTTCCCCCGAAGCACCATATCTCCTTTGTTTTCAAACGGTAATGCTATCACTCGGGCGTCCGGACGCCGTGGGAAAAAATGGACGCGGCCCCCTTGACTCTATCTTATCCCCACCTTTTCACCTGTCATCACTCCTTTCCTTTTCTACCCGCCTCTCATTTTCTTCTACCTTGTGTGCGCCTGCAGGTCTCCTCAGGTCCGCGCGGGGCCGGGGAAGTGTGTTCGCCACCGGTGACTAGGGGCGGCCAACGAGTTCCGCACGGGAGGAGAGACTTGGTCTCGCTGGTGGTGTGGCCCACCGCCCCCGTGGACAGGGCAGCGCCACCAGGCGCGGTCCCCCGAGCTTGCGGTGGCGTGGGGCACTGCTCCCTTCACGGCCAGAGTGCCGCCGAGCGTGCTAGCGGCGTAGGACCGCTGCTCCTCCGTGGCCGGAGGGAGGGCGAGCCGCACCGCTGTTCCCCGCGGCTGCTCGGCCGGGAGGACGGGCGAGCACGTCGGACGACCGCCGTTCCTCCTTGGCGCGGCCATCGACGGGGTGCCGGTGTTGACGCGAAAATAGGACGTCACCTCCGCGTGCGATTAGTGGAGGGCTGGCGGGTGGTTTTTTGCAAAATGACCCCACCTCTCTCCATGGCCTTTAAATCCAGATCTAACGTCCCTGATCGGAGTTTGCATAATTTGCACAGGTGGGTTGATTTCCACCTGATATGCTCCCGTATAAAATTTACCAAAATGTTGGCTAAACATGTTCAAGGAGCAACTTTTTTGGGCTGACATTTCAACTCAGATGATTAACGTGTTTTGTGTAAATGGGCCGTTCGCGCAGGCCCGGCACAGCCCAGCCCAACTTACCCCCGCCCGTACTTCATTCGATTGTGATAAGCATCGGACGGCCCCGATTCACTCTGCCGTGACGGTACAACGAAGATAAGTGACTGACGCTGCTCCGCCTGGCAAAAAAGAACAGCGAAAATGCCGCTCCTGCTGCTACAGCCGACGGCGTGCGCCACCGGAGCAGCGGCCGCCGCGCCGACGTCGTCGGCCGCGTTCTCGCGGCCTCCGCCGTCCTCACGGCTCCGCTGCTCCCACCTCCCCTTCGCGTTCCCGCGCCTGAGGAAATACGGGCGCCGCCACCGCGAGCCCGTGGCCGCCGCACCCACCTTCGATGACGACGACGAGGAGGACGAGGAGGAGACGGAGGCGGAGGACGAGGATGACGAAGAGATGGCGGTAGAAGAGGAGGAGTTCCTGGCGACGCGGCCCAAGCCGATGGGGTTTGGCGAGGGGAAGACGTATGTCACCGACATTGAGGAGCAGCTTCTCCGGGAGATGGGCCTCGGCGGGGCGCGGCGCGGAGGCGACGCGGCCTCGGCTAAGCGCGGGGAAGGGAACAGTTCAGCCAAAGAAACAGGCGCAGGTTGGTTCCCTGCTCTCTTATGTCTATCTCCTATCGCCGAATTTTGCTTTCTTTCCCTTAGTAGTACTATAGCAGTCAGTCAGATCATACAGTAGTTGGGAAGCCTCAGTTTCTCCGCATCTTCGGAGATTACAATTACAACAATATGACGTTGCTACGTTTAAAATGCTAGCGCAATGCATGGTGTCCAACGAAAGGTATTGAAAACGATTCGCTGTGAGCAAATCCGTTAAAAAAAAATAGAAATGTAGCCCAGAAGCATCATGCAGTGTGGCGAAATCAGATGGCATTGTCAGGAAAAAGCTCCAATGCCCTTAGTCACTATCACGGTACCTTATGGAAAGTGACGCCTTGATACAAATAGTCTTCAACTAGTTAATGCCCTGGATGATGTTTTGGATTAAAATTTAAAAGAAAAAAATCCAGAGACATGCTCGGTTGATGGATCTGTTTTCTCCAGGGAAAAGTAATATTGCAAAATATGAATTTAATGATGTTAGAGCCAATGCAGATTTTTTTCCTCCAATTTTCCTAAGGCTTTTACAGATGTGTTCAAGCTGTATCAAGGATGACCCATGGCTTGCACACTAGCTTTTAAATGGGAATAACTCTTTATTTGCCATTGCAAATCTCTGCAATTCAAGAAATACCATCGCAAAAGACCTAATCCAAATATACAATTCATGTTGCCAACAAGCTGCGACAGAAGCATGTAAAGTCCCTTTTACACATTTCTTCTTCCTTCATTTGTTTGCCTTTTCTTCTCCCATCATATTTAATGTCTGACTCGAGTTTTTTTCACCGCACCTGAGTTTTTGATTTGTTTTGATCAACTTTAATGGATCTGGTCAAACAAGAGGTTTCATTTGGTTCATCAGATCCGGTTGTTGGTTGGGTTCCTTTAGTTGCCTCAATGTCAGATTGCTTGTACAGTTTGGAAGCAAGGGGCAAGGTGATGAAGTACCTACATGCTGGCCGAGAAGTAGCCCAGCAGTGTGGCAGTCATGGTGAGACCGTCCACGAACTGCTAGCTCTTGCTCCTCGATGACTTGGAAACCCATGGCACCATGTTGTGTCAGTGCCGGGGCGAGAGATGCAGCAGCAGAGAGGGTGCCAAAGGTGAGGAGGAGGATCTCACCATGTCTTCTTCACTGTGTTTAGTAGGGGAGAAGAGTGAGATGGGTGATATTGTATTGCTCTGTTCTTTTGAGAAGGAATATATACAACTAAACAAGAATAGGGGCAGAGCAAGAACAACTGGAAGTAGAAGATGAGGATAATATTGGCATATTTCGGATTAGTTTTCTTGTGATGGCGTTCTTCTGATTAGAGACATTGCAACGGCAAATAAATTATTATTATTCATTTAAAATGAAGAACACATGTTCTCTTTTTCAGGCTTAACGGCATACATAGATGCACGTTGCCAGTCCACTTGACCAGAAAATGTAGCCCCTAATCTGTTGGATATTCGATAGACATCAAAATTGTATGGAGAAGAGGCAAGCGTAAATGTGCTATGAACATTAGGAGTAACTTCTCGTTTAAATCTGGCGGTACTGGTAGCTGGAAATAAATGAAATCATATACACTTAATAATCATTTCAAGTAGCAAAGGTACTGTTGAAGTAATTCAATTGAATATAAGGTGGAAAAGGCAATGGCTCTACACCTTGCATGAAAGTGCTTAAACAATAGCTGAGAAATGTTCAGATTCAACAAACAGTAGGCTTATAATTCTTAGGATTTTCATCGCTCCTTCTGACACCAACTAAAACCTTCACATAAACATGGTCTTTTTAAATCTTTCTTTCTACCCCAAATCCAGTCCCATTCTAATGACAGAAACGTATCAAGAAGTTGCTGTGTGAAATTTAAGTAAGCCACAGTGAATATTCATGCATGCAAATTGTCTTCTTGTTTCATCTGAAGAATATATAGATATATATTTTTTTTGGCTATTATTGTTGTTCATGCATAGCCTTCATGGTTCATGCTGTTGGTAGCTGAACTACATGAGCATCACCTATGGAGATTGTTTGAATTTGATATCGCATCTTTTAGCTACTGCAGTAGGCCTTGAAGGAGCTATTGTTGATCATCAACTTTGTTCTTTTGATTCATTTTCCATACTTCATTGTAGATCTTAATGACAAAAGTGTTCAAGTTCGTCTTTGGAACCTTCCAAAAAAGAAAAACATACACAAGGACCTGAAGCAAGCTTTCAAAGGGTTTCCTGGTCTTTTATCTATAGATCCAGCAGTTTCCGCAAATAAGAAAACCCGTGATCCTATCTGTAAGGGTTTTGCATATCTTAAGCTGGAGTCTGCAGATGCTGCAACCAGGTAATTTATTCTTAACTAAATTTTTTCCGTCTATGTGCAGCATTCTCTGTTCTTTCCCATTTGTTGTGATATATATAAAAATTCTGTGTCACTATTCTGTACTTTATTGCTTTGTTTATAAACAATTCTAATTTAAGAAAAGCTTGTTTTTGGATCTTGTAAATAGTGTTTAGTCTGGTCACATCAGTGCATAGAGTTACTTGAATTCCATCTCTCAAATTACATCCATCATTGCTTCTCAACATTTTCTTACATCTGTGCCATCCTTGGCTTGTTGAAATCATCCACTGATATTCAAACTGCTTCCTTTAGCATGCATGAGAACCTTCACTGATTCGACTAGGTACTGTACTTCAGTTATATTGATTTTTTTATAATCTTCTAGTCATCCTGCTCTTCCCTTCGTCCACGTCTGCAGACACTAATTTACATGTAAAATACAAATCTGACTGAAAAAACATCGTGTTATCTTATTACATCAACTCACCATTTATAAGTACTTTGATCTATTAACTTATTCAGAAGTAATTACTAGAAGTACAATGATCTGAAGCTAAAGGTTATTGGAAATAATACCAAACTCTTCAGAAATAGTGCATTACTTAACTGATCATATGTGCAGAATAGCTTCTCTAGAATAGCCTGTACATATCCCTATTACACCCTGCCTTATTCCAAACTATTTTTTGATGATGTATCATACTTGAGAGCATTGATGCCCCCCTTTTTCTCTTCTTAACTTTTCTCAGATGTTCTTTTCCTCTTCAGCCCTTTTGGAACCCCACTTAAAAACTCCCTATGAAATAAATTTAAAGGTTACTAGATTACTGCCCGTGCGTTGCTACGTACAAACAAAATTCGAATGAAACAATTACTATATAAAAAATAAAATATGATGAACCAGCACTACACCTTAACTCTTCACAAGCTCGTTATTGAGATTATACTAATATGTTTCATAATACTGTTCATCATTAACTTTCTCTAGGAGTTCCTTAGTAATGTAACTTTCTCTAATAGCACGGTGTGTTATGTGTGTGGTTTCTTGCATGAGTCCATCATTCATGAAGAAGAGCACCTGCTCACACTATCTTGGGTGTCGTGATATGTTCGGTTGCTAGATTGTCATGCCGGCTTGTTTTTAAATAACTTTTGGATAAAGAATCACTCATCGGAATTTAAATGGAGGAATGAATAAAAAATGATATACGGTTAAAAATTTAGGGACTTATAAGAAATTATTTGTGAATCCTAGGGGTTGACAGACAAGTTTTTATAGACTCCACGAGTAGACGCGTGAATAGGCAAAACTTTGGGGCTATACCTGCAACAATCCTAGAAACAGACGGGATCTCAAGGTGAGGATTTTTATAGGGTGTTTTATACAAGATTATCAAGACACAGATTTGTGAGTCGGATTTATGGTATTCCAGGGATGTAACTAAAAAAAGAACCTTATCCTTATCTCTTACCCCTGCCCTGGGTCACGGGACGAGAGGGAGCGGCGGCACCGCTGCCTGCCGTCCGCGACCACGCCGCCCTGGGCGCCGGCTTGGCCGCCTGGAGTACGCCGCCCACCGCCGTGCTGCCCGCTGGGCTTGCCGCGTTGCTGGTCTGGCCGCGCCGGCTCCAGCGACGGGCGCTAGCTCAGGACCGCGTCGCCCTGGCCGCCTGCCGTCAACCGCCGTGCTGGCCCGCTGATCTCGCTGCACCAACCCGAGGCCGCCGGTCGCTTCAGCTTTGGACGCTCCGCCGCCGCGCAGTTCAATGGCTGGGGAGCTGTTCAAATCAGTCGTGCTCGATTCCCACACGACTACTGGGATCCAAATCAGGTTTTGCCAATTAGGCGTGCATAACAACAGCCTTGCTAGTAATGTAATTAGGTTGATTCGAAAACCTGTTGCTGCGTGCTATGCTAAATTTATGTTATAACTTCTTTTCTTTCAGTGTTTTCCCTCCACCTCCTTCCATGGCAGCCTACGGGAATGACCTCAGACTTTGGCAGCGAGGAAGGGGCGGCATGGTCGGATCGGGCCGTACCGAGGAGGAATTGCGCGGCTGGACGGAGGGGTGAGGGCGGGATGGATGGAATCGAGTTGTGGAGCAGGGGCCGCGCTATTGGACGGAGGAGCAAAGGCGGAGCGCTGCCTATCTCATCCTGTCGCTCTCCGCTCTCGTTCTCTCTTCTCTCTCCGCCCCTCCGGCGCCGCCCGCCCTTTCCCCCGGCGTCAGGAGGAATGGGGACGCAGGGTCCAGGGCAGCGCGGGCCTCCCAGAGGTGAGGCGGCCCTCCTCCTCTCCTTGCGGCTGCGCTCGTTCTCTTGGCGGCGAACAGGCGTGCGGGAGTACGGGCGTGGGTCCACCTGTCGGCGCGCGTGGTTCTGCCGGCAGAACGCCCGGGGGCAGAACCACGGTTGACGACGTTGCCCTTACGGTCTTTTTAATGGTAGAGATTGGCTTCTTATTTTGGTCATATGTCCCAATAGACTCAGACGGCAGGTGCGAGGGAAATCACTGTTCATTACTGTGGAGCACTGTCCATGGTGGTCCTGTTTGCTCGGATTACTGTTTATTCTGCCACTGTAGCATCTGATCAGGATCCTCCATCTCCCGAACAGACGGTCACCGTCGCTTGCAGTTCTTACCTTGCAGTCACTTCAGTGACTTCACCGGATCTCGATCGAATAGACTCAGGGCCAGATCTCTTCCACAAAATCTTTTTCCCCCATTTGTTACAGTTCACTTTTCACAGTTTACACTGATTCTTTATTGATTATGCTACAATGTGCCTTACTATTAGATTTTGTATTACTGCAACATGGATAAGTTTCTGAGAACATACCTTATAACTTATTATCCTATTACCTTAACACTTTTGTCCCATTTATTTTTAAACACTAAGACACTTCTTACTAACTATCTGCAGGTTTGTTGAGATATACTCTTGTAAACCTGTGGCGTTTGGCAAGGTTGAGAAGCCAATCAGTTGTTGTATTGTCGATGGGAACAGCTCTGTTGAGCCTTCAAATAAAGCGTCCAATGCAATGTCTCAACCAAGGAAGAAGCAACAAAGTTTAGTGTCGGCAAGCTGAGAACACATTGATCTGTCATCCAGTAGTCAATGCATATACTTCTAGAGGTCACAAATTTGCTGAAGTAACTGATTAGATAGTCCCCTGTATTTGGTTAGAATTGCTAAGAAATGAATCATCGAGCAATTTTGGTGGTGTTACCCATGCTGAAACTAATTTGCATGAGAACAATCTGACTGAAAAATACTCATGTTATCTTATCACATCAACTCACCACTTACAAGTATTTAGATCAATCAAATTATTCAAAAGCAATTACTGGAATTTGGAACTACCGTGATCTTAAGCCAGTCATTGAAAAGAATGCTCAAGTATTCAGAAACGCTTAGTTTCTCCAGAATAGCATACGCACTCTGCTTTATTCCAAATCACTTGGCCATGTTTGTATCATACTTTAGAGCACTTGTTGCCTTCTTTTTCCTCTTCCTAACTCCTCTTTGATGATTATTTTTCCTCTTCAGCTCTTTTTGAACCCGGCGAAATGCAATTTGGTAACCAGAACGTTGCTATCGTCACCAATCCAATGTGAATTTAACAAGAAAAAAAGAACGATATTTGCAAGCTCGTGCATTTTCTGCACTTGAAACGTGCTCCCGCTGTTGCACAATGTTTATTCATACCACAAAGGGCACCAACCAATTACTACCTCTGTTCTCAAATACATGATGCTAATTAGTACAGATTTGAACTATGTAACGTCAAATATAAAAGGACTGAAGGAGCATATTTTCTGATAGACACTACAACTTTTGAGAAAAAAATCAATATAAAATCACCCATGCCCCCTATTAAATAACATACTACAACCACTTCTTTTCTTCAAAACATTAACTTAGAGGTTGGGAGTGAAAATAATACAATAACTACACTTCTTATATCATGAATGAATAAAGTTATGAGACTTATTTTCCTGCATATAATGGTGAATTTGTCAATGGAGGAAGTTCCATAATAGTAATAGAAAAAAGGGGTCAAGAACTTTGAAATAAAGACGAAGGACATCAAGAAGGATGTCAAAGCGACGTGTTCCTTAGCATTGTTGATTCTTTGGGAGATATGGCTAGAGAGGAACAGTTTTTAATCGTCAAGAGTCGTTGGTTCCAACCGTCATGGCTAAGATAAAGAGTGAAACTTCAACTTGGATAGCCGCAGGAGCGAAAGAGCTGGCAGCCCTAACCGCGCGAGTGTAATTAGCCTTAGTTTGTAAATACCCTCAGTTTTGTAATTTGCTCTTTTTTTTTTACCGAATCCCGGTCTATACTCTTCTTCTATATCAATGAAATAGGCACACTCGGGTGCCCGTTCGTTAAAAAAAAATACAACTACTTCACTTAAGAACAGTATGCATCAAAATTAAAGAAAACACATCCCCCCATCACAAACATGTTTAGGGTGGCACTCGAATGATCATACTAATACAACCCTATCTCTGTATAACCTTGTAGGGAGGGAGGACTTTCCGTCAGTCTCCTTTGGCCACCTTCCAAATGACAATACAACCCCCATCTTAGCTCAAACATCTCAAGAAATTACAACATGCATAGGGCAATTCAAGTAACACTCATCTACAGAAGCTATCCTACAACTCTGAATGCACACTAGTCGATGATGTTCATATGTCAGTCCTAAATGACACCCATAACAAACAACAATGGCATACTAAAACCTACGCAACAAGTCCAGTACAGGATGTTGCATAATACAGCATTCAGATCCATCATTTGGATTTTGATCCATCAGCACCTTTACGATCCTCATATGCAGAGGTAAAGAAGGCACTCTGATTCTTCTGAAGAAACCTGACAGCAAATCCATAAAATAGTTTAGTCAAGTAAACCAGTTTGGCAGCATACGAGCATAATACCCAAGCAAGATAGCATACTTGAGAATGTCCAGCAATTTCTGCTGTAGCTTGTTCAGCGCATCTTCTTCCATATTGACAAAAGCAAGCAACTCCGGCAATTTCACTGCAAAGTGGTCAAGGAAGCAATTCAAATACTTATTTGTTATGTAGACAAGGACATGGCCTAGTTGACAGGCACACCATGCTTGGGTGAAAACTAACTATTAAACCAAGGAAATATCAATTATACTTAGCCATATGTTATAAATATATAAATATAGTGTGCCAATAAACAAACAAATTTGTCACTTTCATAGTTTTGGGGAAGTCTTCTGAAATTGAAAACCTTGCTAGTTGATTACCATATCAACAAATATCATCCATATAAACCACACCATCTGTATCCCAAAAGAAAGACTGCTTATCATTCATTGCACACCCACCCAAGCATCATCATGTGCGCCCCCCCCCCCCCCAACCCCCCCAAATCAAATCCCACAACATTCAAAGTTCAAACACCAAAATCCAGAAATGGTGAAGCCGTCATGGCCTACCACACTGTAAAATTTCAAGAACTTAAATTTCATAGTAATAAAGTAATTTGTAGTACTTAATATTTCAGTAGTAACGAAGTAATTTTTAGTACTTAATTTCAGTAGTAACGACGTAATTTTTAGTACTTAATTTCAGTAGTGACGAATTAGTTTTTTTAGGGAAAGACTTACTTTTTCATATTGTTATTTGCTATTGTTTCTTTGCAGAAGCATTTTTTCTCTCTTCCAGCACAGATTGGAATTTCAAACAAGGAATTTGGAAGAAGGCAAGCCACTTATGCCTCGTTTGCTCCAAACTATTTTTTGAGTGTTCTCTCAAAAAGTTTCCATACTTAGGCTTCTCCAGCATTTTTTGTAGGAGGCCCACTGACCACTGTTACCCTTTGAAATTTAGCAAGAAAGAATTAACCAAGTTCTTAAACCAACTGTATCTATCTCCCTCTCCCAAAACCCTTCACATTCAGCTGTTAACATCACAAACAGCCATCAGCACGGTTTACACCTTGTAATGTTCTCAGGACAATTATACATATGACTTACTCCCTCCGTTTCATATTACTTGTCATTCTGGCTTTTCTAGATACATCGCTTTTGTTATGTATCTAGATATAATATATATCTAGATGCATAACAAAAGTGATGTATCTAGAAAAGTCAGAATGACAAGTAATATGAAACGGAGGGAGTATCTACCATGAAGATGATGTGTCGCCTTAGTGCAAAGTTCAAAGAGCCTGGTGTGCGAGAGCTGCAGCAAACAATAACAAGGAATACGAATGGCCAAAGTACCAGTGAGCGGGAAATAAGGCATGAGAATTACAACGTTGCGGTATCAGTAGCCATGATATAATCGGTTGCAAAAATTCCATTTTTGTCACGAAGACAGGTTCTCACCACTAGAAGATACGACAAAAATGAGATGAATAAATGCCTTAGTGGAAAAACAACAGCTAATAGTAAAAATGAACATAATTGTCTATGACTTCTGCAAGAGTATCAAACTGAAACAGAAGGAAATGATCAAAGGATAAACCAAAAACATAACAAAGTCTCATGCAATTGGCAGTAGGACATACCAAAAAGACGCAATAGATGCTCAGCTCCATATACAGTTGAGGGTGAGACGTCACCTTTAACTTCTTCAGTATACTGATCTCGCTCTTTCTTATACAAAAGCATCGCAGGCAATGCCTTATCAAAGTAGCAGCGCAATCCTTTCAAAACCTCAGCATAGGAGTCATTTATCCTTCAAGACAAAAGATAGAAAAAGCTATAATAATTATAGAAGGGGAACCAATGCTTGGTACTGACAAACGCCCAAAATGATTTTTTTTATTTTAAAAAACTTGCTCCTGGGGGAAGACTGCCCCACATTGCTTTAAGAAGCATAAACCACTTCTGGATCTAGGAAAAGCTCTAAAGGCACCCAGGCGGCGTTTCTCCATGCTGGCAGGTGAGGGTAGTTTGCATAGCAAGTGACTTTTTTTTTTTAATCCAGCCCCTTTAAATTCACTCCCATGGGGAGTCGAACCCAGGCCTGCAAGGTGCTACTCAAGGTGCTCTATCTGCTAGGCCAGAAGATCTTTTGCAACCAAACAAAAATAACTAAGAAGAGTAGATGAAGGATAAATTACTTTGGACCAGGATAAAATGGAAATATAAAAACTGTAGCATAATAATAGAGGTTGAATAGCCTTTCAATTCTACATCTGCGCAGGCTTTACCAAGGCGACCCGCTGTCCCCGATGTTACTCCCTCTGTTCTTAAATATATGACGTTTATAACAAGTAAATTAGTTCATTTTTGAACTAACTAGCTTGTCCTAAACGACACATATTTAAGAACGGAGGTAGTATTTAATTTGGTCATGGATGTCTTCTGTCATATGGTCACGAAAGCATCTCACGAGGGATTATTGCAACTACTTGCAAAATGGGCCTTGCAGAACCGCATATCCTTGTATGCTGATGATGTCGTAATCTTATTAAGGCCTTCGGCTAGTGATATAGCCATATAGACATAACCCTTAATATCAGCTTTTTGGAGATGCTTCAGGGCTCAGAACAAATGTGCAAAAGAGTAATGTCTTCCCCATCCAGTGTTCGGAGGGGGATAGCACCACCATACAAGAACATCTTCCCTGTCAGCTCTCAGATTTTCCCAGCAAATACCTACCTGGGAGTCCCACTTTCCTTACGCAAACTGACAAAGCAGCAAATTCAGCCAATCATTGATCGAATTGCTGATCAGCTCCCTGGGTGGAAGGCAGACTTGCTCACAAGGGCTGGGAGATTGGTTCTGGTTCAATTTGTGCTCACCAGCATGCTGGTATATTTGGCTATGACAATGGATCTTCCTCCCTGTGCTTTTAAAGCTATTGTTAAAGTTTTTTCTGGAGAGGTAGAAGAGATGCAAAGGGGGGTCATTGCCTGGTGCCTGGCCTAAGGTTACTCGGCCACCCGAGCTTGGAGGCCTTGGCATTTCTCATCTGCAACAGTTGGGCTGGGCTCTCCGGATGCGCTGGCTGTGGTTGCAGAAAACTGAACTTGATGGACCATGGGCGGCATTCCAAATCTAAGTTCACCCCTCAGTAAAGGCTTTCTTTTCAGTGGCCGTTGTTTCAGAGATCGGTAATGGCAAAAACACCTTTTTCTGGACTGAGGTGGTTACATGGGCAGAGTCCAGTCCAACTAGTGCCTAATCTGTTTTGGTCAATCACTAACAAAGCAAAGATGAGGACAGTGCTTGAAGCTCTTACTGAAATGAGATGGTGCCATCAGAGGTGCCATCAATCACTAACAGAGCAAAGATGAGGACAGTGCTTGAAGCTCTTACTGAAATGAGATGGTGCCATCAGAAGTGCCATCACAGTGTCGGTGTTGACTAAATATTTACAGATGTGGGACCTTCTATCAGACTTTGTTCTACAACCTGAAATAGACGATACTCATATATGGTGATTCTCTGGTTCAGGAGTGTACTCAGCTAAATCTTCATATGAGGAATTTTTTACTGGGGTTGTTCAATTCGGTTCATGGGAGAGAATATGGAAGAGTTGGGTGCCAGGCAAATGCAAGTTCTTCATGTGGTTAGTGGCACACAACAAATGCTGGACGGCAGACCATCTTGCTAAAAGAGGTCAGCCCCACCCTGAACGTTTTGACTCTGTGATCGAGCTGAGGAAGCGATTGACCATCTGCTAATATCGTGTCTTCTCTCGGCAAGTTTGGTACAACATCCTACAGATGGTCGGCCTGCAACATCTCTCTCCCCAGCCTGACAACAACTCATTTGATGAATGGTCGACACACACAAACAATGGAATTGAGGATCACGCTGAAAAAGGGCTCAACTCTATCATCATTTTGGGGGCTTGGTTCATATGTAATCACCACAACCATTGTGTGTTTGATGGGATCCTACCGAATCTAAATGGAGTCCCGGTTTTGGGGAAAGATGAACTTTACCTTTGGAGTTTGGCCAGAGCTCGGGGAATATCCAATCTCCTTGCTCTAGAGCCAGCCAATGCGTGAGTTCTTTCAGTGGTCTGGGTCAGGCCTTTGACATGTTAAGATTTTCCCATAAGATGTAATAGGGTGTGTGTGTGCGAGAGAGAGGATGTATGGGGTTTCCAAACCCACACTTTTTCTTCTTAATATAATGATACACAGTTCTCCTGTGTGTTCGAGAAAAAAACTCTCTAGAGAATTCCCTATTTATAACTGGATTAAAATGTGCTTTCTTCTATGGCCTTGAGAAAATTTTGCTTCCTTATTTGACACCAACTTTAACTTATATGCCTTTCATAACACTGCCATCTATTCCGTTAGCATATTCCGTCAACTTATCCCTTGTCCCATGCCAGATTATAGATGTGAGGACGAAATAACCTCCCCCTCTCCCCAGGCGCGCAACATTCGAACACAAGGATGTGGTGGAGGTGGAGCCATCACTGACCAGTGACCGCAGCACGGGTGGCTACGACAACATGCCTCATCTCGTCGCGCACTGAAGCAGCAGTGCGCTCGGGGAGCGGTGTAGTGCGCGAGAACTGTGGCACGGGAACCTGAAATCCGCTGAGCTACCACTACCACCGGAGGAGGATACTGCAAGGAATGGGAGCCGTATCCATCAGCCTGCTCGCGCCCAATAATCAGACTCCAAGCAGTGGATCTCGCGCCTGGCCGCCACGAAGCAGTTCTGTGCAGTCCAGCTCAGCTACAGTGATGCAGCGAGTGGGCTCCCTGCCCCTGGGATTTGTGCTTCATTTAGGTGCAAATCAGGCGGAGGCGATGGGCATGGATGAGGAGGTGAGGTCAGAGTTCACCTGTCATTCAGGGCGATTTCTACAGCCTAATGGATTAGTGATTTTTTTTTCTTTTGTTTTGAATACGGTGTTTTGGAGTTGATGAATTCTGTGTATTTATGAACACGGATTGTGAAATATGTGTATATTTGTCTTTGGACCTGATACTTGAAAAGTTACTATTAAAAAAATTTACTCGATTTGTGGCCAGTATATGCACTTCTGCTAGTACATATATTTTTCAGGAATATCACCTCTTTCTTATGTGTCATCAGTTAACAAGGAATTTATTGCATGTATATCAACAATAGCATAGCTCAAAAAAAAGAAAGGAAAAGTTACTGTTATGAACTGCGATGTGAGGGGAAGTGAATTGAGAGGATTTGGGCTGATTTGTGGGGGAAGTAGGGTCGGGGCGCTACAGTACCCTCGGGTACTGTTCATGCTCCAATGGTGGCGGCGGCTAGGGTTGGAGGGGCGCAGGGAACGCCGGCCGCGGGGCTTCGCCCACGGCCGGCAAGAGAGAAGGGTTTTCCTTCTAATCTCTTGCTTGCTTTGATTGATACATCTCCCCTCCTTATAAAGAGAGGATTCCTTGACCCCTAAGTAAGGACTCGATGAAATCCCTAAACCTAACCCTAATGGGCCTGCCGAGCCGGCCTATTAGACCCGGCCTATTAATCCCCTGACACCTGACAGTTACATATATGTGTTAGTGCAAAAATATTTCAACCGTGCATTGAACCTGTTTTCATTGCACAAATATGTATGCATATGGCACACAAGGGCAAGTTTATCTTTTCAAGTTGCACTTAACTGTCAAATGGACGGCAGTGTCATGAAAGGAATAAAAGTTAGAGGTGGTGTCAAACAAGGAAGCAAAATTTTCTCAGTGTCGTAGAAGGAACCACACTTTAATCTAGTATCAAATAGGTAATTCTCTCTATAGTCAATGATGGGACAAAGACAATGGACATCCAACATAACTATAAACCTATTGCAAAACTAATCACAAAAGTTGTAAAAATGGTAAAGGAATTTGCAGGATTAGAAGCCAGCTTTACACCAACATCCTGATGAGAACAACCCTTGCTGCTAGGGGTAAGAAAGTTACATTCTATAATGGTACCAGAAAGGAAAGATCATGGTTCAGGTAATGCTACTGCACAAACCTATGAGTGACAAGAAACAAAAGTATGCATAAGAAATAAAAAATCATGTCCGCATAGTATACTCACTTGTTATCCTTCTTTGCCCGGTGCTCCAAATATCTCTTTAGAATATCATCAACAGTAGGTGACCGTGGTAGTTTTACAACCTGCAGGCCAAGCAAATCTCATGGTAGTTTGGGATGAATATCAATGCATAGCAAATATGGTTATACATTTCAAAGAAAGAAAAGGCTGTCATCAGGCGTTCAGATCAATTTATCACTAAAGTTAACTTGCTATTTCAGATGATATTCGTACTTCACCTATTTATTTTTTTTCATCGAACGCGCAGGAGAACTGTGCATCTTTGTATTAAGAGAGGGAAAAAAGGTCCAATACAACGACCACATAGCCCCACCTTGGACTAGAGTGGGGACTTCACCTATTTATCAGTGGGTCTGGAAAAGCAAATGCAAAGCTCTTGAGGTCTCATGCGTGTTGTTGCAATGTGGAAGTAATGGAGGACTGGTGGCATTTCTTATTTCGCTGCAAGTTCAGCAAGTGTTTTGTAATATTCAAAATAATTAGAGTACATCATTTTGAAGCTACAGATATGTTATTATTTGATAAGATTCAAGCTGGAGCACAAAAGCTTTTTTTTTTCAATGAGTTTGTCACTTTGGACTGCTGAATTTCCAAGCCAATTTACACGAAGTACCAATCTACATAGCTTACAACACATTAAACTGTACATTCAGAGACAGTAAAAAAGGGACACAGACGGAGAAGTATTAAATACCTTACCCAACTGGGTGACATTCTCCCAATCATCCACAAGTTGCTTCTTCAGTGTCAAAGGAAATTGTGACACTAGGAGACTCTCTGATGATCTTCTTTCCTTTTCCTGAATCATCAGAGTTTAGTTCCTATGTTACAAGACTAGTGATTTGTCACAATCTGTCAACTTGCAAGAGAAAGACATCTTAAACAAAGAAATTTAATAGCCGGTATTGTTATGGGCAGGTGCGGGAAACAAATTTATTGTGGTCATAAAATAAATATAAGATATCCCCATTTGAATGAACAAGTATCCAACATTCTCAGTGCTTTTATTTTCAGGGATTAATTAATGTCAGAATGCTTGAAGTACATCTCCATGAGTTGCTTGATATTTTCTGAGATGTGGAAGTAGATTTAAAATGATGAAATCATCCTTAAAAAAGAAAAAAAACAATATCATCAACTTGTCGCAAAGAGGACATAGCCAGTTCAAAAATGTGAGTTACAATTAAGGGGAAAAAACTTCCAGCCAATACAAAAAATTCCAGAAACTTTTTTGTGCAAATACAATTTATGGCCCTCCATGCTAAGAAAATGAACAAGAGCATGGAAGACACAACATTTCATTCGGCAAATTGCCATAAATGAAAAAGTAACAGGTACAACTGAATGGCACCAAGGAATAGAAACAAAGTAACAAGTGTATTAATGATTAGCAAGAGCATGAACGCGATACTATGTGAAAATGCATAGTTTAGTATCATATTGGACCAATAAAATGAACAAAATGAATTTCATGGAAAATAGTACATTGTGGCATGGATTAAGGAATTATAGTCACCTCAGTCCCAGGCTGACTCTTGCGTTTCTTCCCCTTTACTGAAATTTCAAAATGATAAAGATAAATTAGACAAATATAATACGTCATGCAAACGTCAAAAAGCTGAAAAAGGTAATGTTTAACTAACAGAAGGTAATAAACGACAGAGACAATACTAAAAGCACTCACCGAGACTCTTAGTGTCGTCTTTATCAGCTTTTGCATCTGCTGAGCAATGATCATAGTCAAGTAAGACATCATGTAAAGACGACAGAACATGAACAAGAAGCTTCTAAGTTTCTAATAATAATTTATTAAACTTCATAATTGTCTAATGTCAAAGGTCATTCACATCCCATCACAAAATTATTCCAGCAATGGATGGTAATTAAAAATTATCTTCACAAAATAACAATGTTCAATATCAAAATGTTTAGCTATAAGCTATAGCTACAACGTCACAATGCCTTGCCATTCTTGATTCCACTCTAAATTAGGCACCAATTAGAAATGAATTCTACATAGTAGCATCACTCCCACAGATAGCAAGCAACTGATGCTAATAATTTGGCAGAACTATTAACACAACAAGAAGTCCAACTGGACTGCAATTCACACTTGTCCATATACTAGAGAAAGATTTGTTTGAATAGAAAATGCAAGCATCCGTTCAGCATACAATGTATCATGGATAGGACAAGAACCTATCAACCTGGTCATTAATCACAAGCTAGTTCATAGAGAAACATGGGGAGGGGAGAGCAAGCGAACCATTGGTGCCTTTCACTTTATGCTGTGTTGACCGTCCAGACTTCACGGATTTGTCAACAACCTGGTTCTTTTCAAGCTCTTGTTGTTTGTGGACATTTTCCTCCGTCAATTTCAATAAGCGGTCATTTGCAACCCACTCATCCCAGCTATATATGCATTGGAAATTGAATATGTTAAGAAGAATGTGTGCTTGGTGAATTAGAACAGCAGGGAGGGCAACTAATTAAGTGTGATGACAACAAAAACAAGCATTTGACAGGAGCTCATTACTCACGAATAAGAAATACTATCAAAATATGGTCGTTAACCTCAAAAGGCAATGCAGTGGTTCGTTTAAACAGCAGCCAGCACTAAAATGGGCTGTATTGCTACTAAAATCTCTAAGAAACATCAGAAAGATATGTGCATAATTTTTTTCAGGTGGGGGTAGGGGTGGGGGTGGCTTATCTAGCATCCGTCCACTCATGGAGTATGAAACACTTACTTCTTATTCCAGCCCTACAAGAGAAGACAGAGAATTAGAGAGAAGTAGGAAACATGTCAGGTATCTGCAAGTTCATATGTGGGTAAGAAATATCCTGGCAGCTAGGATAGGAAGAAAATCATGCGGAAACCATGCATTTAAGCATGCTTACAAAATGTAGTGACTTAGACATATATACCAGATAATGGACGAAGTAGCGCCATTCATCTTCGAGATTTTCGATTCTTTGAACCTTGTGAAATTGGAAGAGGGAAAATATCCGTTAGCAGTGAATTGAAGAGGCATAGGAAAATTCTGTGCGTTATCCATCCTAAACCTTAACAGCAAGCACAATGTACGCAGGCGGAAGAGAATCGTGGACCGACGGCGACTGGATGATACCGTAACCCTAGCGGGGGAGAAGGGAAGCACAACACGGCACAGCGCAGGCTTCACTAGCCAGTGTATCTCGGATCCAGGACGTCATCGTTATGGGAGGAAAGGAAGGGAAGGGAATGGTAATTGACGGCGAACCTTGGCCTCGTAGAGGAGGGGGCCGTGGTAGGCGAGGACCCTGTCGCCCTCCTTGAAGGACGGCTCCGACGAGTCCTTGCCTTTGCCCTTGTCCTCCTTCTTCTCCTCCTTGTCGCTGCCGCCGCCGCCGCTCGTGTTGGTGTTGGAGGAGCTCCCCATGGATTCAATTCGCCTCTCACCGGAGGGGAGGGGAGGGGAGCGGCGGAGGAGGGGACTGGGGTCAGCCGGACAGGGGAGAGACGGGGGGAGGAGGAAGAGAAAACCGACGGTAACAGTTTCGGGTCAATGGGCCGTTTTTCTTTGATTTGATTTGGACACTGGATGGGCCCAAATGCGCAACTGCCTCCTTGCGCGCGATTGGAATTTTTTTTATATTTATTTTGTCATGATTTTCGAAAAATAAATGGTCGAATCAAAATTTTCGAGAAATGTACATCTGACGCCGTACCCCAGTTCCTGCCGCCGTGGGGCACGGCGTTAGGGGTGACACCAACGGTCGGCAGTACTGGCCGGTGGGGCCAGGTTCCTGTCGCCGTGCCCCGCGGCGGCAGGATTCCTACCGCCGTGGCCCACGGCGGTAGGAGCCTAGCGCTGTGGCCCACGGCGGCAAGGCCCTGGCGTCGTGGGCCACGGCGGCAGCGCCGCACCTATATAAGGGGCCGAGCTCCTGCCGCCGGCCCCCTCACTCCTCCCTCACTCCTCCAAATCTTCGACTTTCAACCCTTCGGAGCACTTCTGAGGTATGTTTCTAAATTTAGTCCAGTTTAGTTAGTATAGTTAGTTAGTTTAGTTAGTTTAGTTAACTTAGATTAGTTAGTTAGTTTAGTTAAATTAGTTTAGTTTAGAAATTTATTTTAGTTAACCTAGTTTAGTTAAATTTAGTTTAGAAATTTAGTTTAGTTAACTTAGGTTAGTTAAATTGATATAAATTTATAGAGAATAGTTTAAATTCACATAATTTGTTTTAATTCATTTTAAATTTGTGGAAAATGTTTATAATTGACATAATTAGATTAAATTGCTATAAAATTTGTAGAAAATTATTTAAATTCACATAATTCGTTTAAATTTGTTTTAAACTTCTAGAAAATGGTTATAATTGACATAATTTGATTAAATTGCTATAAAATTTGTAGAAAATTATTTAAATTCACATAATTTGTTTAAATTTGTTTTAAACTTCTAGGAAATAGTTATAATTGACATAATTTGATTAAATTGCTATAAAATTCGTAGAAAATTATTTAAATTCACATAATTCGTTCAAATTTGTTTTAAACTTCTAGGAAATGGTTATAATTGACATAATTTGATTAAATTACTATAAAATTTGTAGAAAATTATTTAAATTCACATAATTCGTTCAAATTTGTTTTAAACTTCTAGGAAATGGTTATTATTGACATAATTTGATTAAATTGCTATAAAATTTGTAGAAAATTATTTAAGTTCACATAATTCGTTTAAATTTGTTTTAAACTCCGCCTATGGTCCAGCCTACTTTCGACACGTCCACCGAGGACCAGCTGGGCTGGGATGAGTTTGGGTACGGTGACATTCTCGCGACCATGGATGCCGCCCCGCAGCAGGCCGAGGAGGCACAGTTGACACAGCCACCACCGGTTTTGACTCAGTCGTCACAGTTGACCCCGGCGGCCGGCGGAGCGACACCGGCGGGCGGCGGAGCGACACCGGCGGGCGGAGCGACACCGGATGCTGCAGGCTCGTCGCAGGCGGCCATGGCGACACCGTCTCCCGGCCAGCTAGGACCGCGGGTGGTCAGGGCACCTGACCCCTGGACGTACGACCGGGACCACACCTGGGCTGGCGCTAGAGCTGTTAGGGGGAAGAGGGGCCGACGCATTTAGATGTAGTATGATTTTGTATAAACTATTTACATCTACTCGTTGATTAGGATATTCCCTTGTGATTATGCTTACACTTATTAGTTTGTCGTTTTTAAAAAGGTTAAAAGTGTTTTAAAAATGAAAAACTAAAAAAATATTAAAAAAACCCTAACGCAGTGTGGCACGGCGGTAGGGTCCTGCCGCCGTGCCGCTCGGCGGCAGGGTCCTGGCGCCGCGCCGCCCCGCCCTGCCGCTGAAACCAGGCTCCTGCCGCCGTGCCCCACGGCGGCAGGGACTTAACGCCGTGGGGTACGGCGGCAGGAGCCTGCCGCCGTGGGGTACGGCGCCAGATGTACATTTCTCGAAAATTTTGATTCGACCATTTATTTTTCGAAAATCATGACAAAATAAATATAAAAAAAAATTCGCGCGATTGAGTGAAATTTATTTAGCGAAATCTCTACATATGAGAGTTGGGGAGGTCGGTGCGCGATGAGGAGGTCCACGTTAGCGTAAAAAAAATTCACCCTCTGATCCGATCTTCACGGCACAAATTTTACCGCTCGTCGTTTCTCTGTGCAGCCGCGTGTGCCCTTCCAGAGCCTACTCGACGGCTCGACCACGCACGGGAAGAAATCCCTCCACCCCTTCTCGCCAGCGTTCCTCGATCCCGTCCCTGTGCCTAGCAGCCGTGGACCCTTCAGGGTTCCGTCGTCCTCCCTCACCCTCGGCTCCGTCCCCGGCGTAGGGCAAGGCGCGGCGGTCGAGATCTGGCAGCGGGTGCGGTGGCGCGCTCAGAAGGTGCGGCAGCCGATCTGCCTCTCAGTTTTGCAGCGGGCGACGGCCGGCCGGTCGAAACCAGCGGTGCCGCGCCTCTTTCTCAAGCCTCCACGACCCGTCTTGTCTGTACTATGCCCGTCCGGCCAGCCGCCCTGGCGCTTTATCTCCACAGAGTCGTGTGGCGTGTCCCTGGGCTATCCCGCATTCCTCCCCGATCCCCATTGTCTGTTGTGAGCAAGGTGATGTGCTCGTCCACGCCGGGGGATACGGGACAGAATGGGGGCAGAGCGACGGTTTTTGGACGAGCAGCGGGGCGATCTCCTGCACGGAAGTGCAACCAGGCATGGACCAGAAATCTCAGCGTGCCTGCTCTTCTATTTCAATCCTTGTCTTTCCTTTGTTTCACCTGCTTTCACTGAATTAGAGATTGTGGTTGCAAGACTGGCCTTTAGCAATTGTATTGCAGGGATAATAAAATGATTCATTTTACCTTCGTCTGTAAATTTCATATTTCAACAAAACATGTCAAAGTGCTACTATAGGGTGAACTTGAAGCTTTCAGGTAAAGCTTACTGAATGCATTAGATGGCAATGCTCTTACCACAGTAACAAGCTTACTGAATTCTTCGTTTATGAATTAATTGTTACAATGGACAGAGAGTCAAGGACTATGGAATGTCTACATATTTTGGATCTCAATAAACCTGGTAAGTTATGCAGTACCTTCCGTAGTGCTTTCTTTCTGTCTGATGTCTGCTCAGTTGTGCCTGCAGATTTGAATTGGTTTGGTTTCTTGTTTTCCACATTGACAAATTCCTAGCTGCCTCTTGGATACATAGTTTACGGTGAGTTCTTGTCATCCTTATCCTTCTGTATATCCCTGTTCCTACTTCTGATGCCGGTAATTTTATTGGATATGTTGTATGCTGCATGCCAGCATTATTTCTGACTAGGTTCACCTATATACGAAAATGATTTTTTATGCTCAACGCCTCAACCCCTTGCCAAACCTTTAGAGCTCTATTTAGATGATTGTTTGATCTGCTTATTTATGTTTAGGTCTGATGCTACATGGTTCCTACAAAGTTATAGAATATCTCCATTTCTCTTTACTGTCTTTTAGGCCCACGGTAGCAATTCATTAAGTAATAATTATATGTCGATCAAAAAGATAAATAGTCTTGAAATGCTCTGAAATGTAGGATGTTTTCCCCTTCAGACTTATCCTTACATGATTACTAATTATATATTTTAGCATTGCTTTTGAGCAAGAGTGCAACTGATCATTATATACAGCATTACCTTTGCTATCTCTTACCTGGTTAACATTACTACGGTTTCTAATTGTAAACCCATTATTATCTGATTCCCTATAACATCATATTAGGAACAAAAAAAAATTACTTAACATCAATATTGTGCATTGGGGCATGCACATTAGATTAATTTCAGTTCTATAACCCATAATCAATTTTAGATCTGCAATTAACGGTTTCAAATAGGTACTACAAATAAACTAAAAATATCAACATACATGGAAAGGGACTAACTAAAACATGAGTCAGCCAATGGAAGCATACATGGAAACTAAACATGCAGTTAAATGCATATGTTAATGGTGCGTTTAACCATTTCCAGGTCTGAATTTGGTATTATTCTGGTTTACTTTGACATATGGCATGGGACCAGCATTTTTGCATAAAGCAAGAAGGTAAGAATGAAGTCACTCCTGTTACTTAATCTTGACACCCTCAGGAGATTAGCTAGAGGTTGATGTAACATAAGTCTTGTCAGTTAAAGTGTAGTTTTACAAAGTTTCAGATATCTGAAGGCTGTCCTTTTTACTTTTAGCTATCTAATCTACTATGGTCTGAACATGCTCATCCCTGTTTTGTTTTCGACAGAGCTACAACCGTGACATGTTTCTGTTTTTATGCATTCTTATCATCGCATCATCAATTTCAGGAAAGTCCATTCTCTATCTTAATCGCCATCAAACTGATGAATGGAGAGGGTGGATCTAGGTCGGCAATGTCACTTGACTACTTTACTTCCTTCAGTCTTTATCAGCTTATTGAGATATTTATTTTTATATAGCTTGCTTGGCAAAATTACAATGGATAGCTATATTTCTCAGTTCCACACATTTGGCTCAGGTACTACGGGACTCAACTTCCTATTTGGAACTCAGTATGATTCATTTTTTTTGTAAATGCCAAAGATAGTTCCAATTTGTCTGTTGTCACACAATCAGGGAGATGAATTAAAGTGTAGATGCCAAAGATGACTCAATTGTCTGTTACTGTGATGCCGGTGTTAATTTTACTTCATTTTCCTATTTGGAATTAAAATGAGGAAAACAACTAAAATGTAGACAAAATGTAGATGCCAAAGATGACTCAATTGTCCAAGCACAGAGTACACATTTTGTCTGTTGTCATAAACTCAGGAAGATGTACTAAAATTGTCTGTTGTCTTAGTTTCTTATTTCTATCAGTACAATGAATTGGATTTCCTTTGAGGCTCTACCGTACCTTTACATATTGAATTTAAGAGCGGCTAATGTCAAATATGGTCCTTTTTTTCCTAAACATATTTCATTTGACAAGTGGCTATGCACAACATGGCATGCTGGTGTTTATCATGGCTGCAATATTTTGTCAATAATCTTAGTTCCTAAGATGCTCTTTTACAAAACTACTGTTCCATTTTTATAACCATGTTATCTTTTCAATTGCAGCTTTTAGTCATGCTCCAACCTTTTTTTTGAACCATTGCACTGAAGCAAATGTCAATCATGCTCCAACCTTCTTGTTTTTTTTTTTTTTGCAGTGAAGCAACACTTATATCAACACTTACTCTGATTCAACCATTTATATCTACCATCATCTGATGATCGTATAACCACATATGTATTAACTTATCTCATGCAGCTATTGATTCAGTCGCGCGCACGGCGCGCGCAAATTACTAGTTCAAAACATTCCGATGCCTTTTTTTTAACATATATCGGAAACCAAACTCCTCGTACAAACTATGGAAACTTCAATCTAAGTCACACGATCTTATCCAGGGGAAGCTCATGGGAGGTGGAAGGCGCGATTTGCAAAATTCATGGGAGGTGGGAGGGGTGATTTGCAAAGGTGCTTTTGCAAATCACTCCTCCCACCTCCTCTGAGCGCCCCGTTGGATCAACATTGTGTGGCTCATATTGAAGTTTTCATAGTTTGCACGGAGAGGTTGGTTTCCACCTGATACGTTCCTTTTTTTAACCAACACCCCTGGTACTTGTGACAATTTTGAGCACATTTTAGGAGAGGAGAGTAGCACTTCGAGCACTCTAATAATCTTAAGGTCAGGTTTGGAACGAAAGAATAGAAAACACAGGAATCGTAGGAATCACATGAACGAAGGAATCTTGGATGAGGCAAAACAGAGGAACGAAAACACATGAATGAGATGAATATAGATGTTTGGAATGTAGGATTTGAAATGTAGGAATCATATTATGGAAAGAATGAAAAAAAAATCAAAGTAATGATCCCTAATTACATATGAACCATCAAGTGTGAGG
Organism: Cenchrus fungigraminus; assembly: GCA_036936925.1. Lineage (NCBI taxonomy): Eukaryota > Viridiplantae > Streptophyta > Magnoliopsida > Poales > Poaceae > Cenchrus > Cenchrus fungigraminus. Next base: position 96,798,596 of record CM072770.1, read on the forward strand.
TTGGGATTCCACAAATACTGATTTGATCCAAATTAACTTGAACAAACTATTAAAGACGACATTGTTTGCATCACTACTAATGCATCGTGGGACCCAATTAATGCACAGGAAATTATTCCTATCCATCCAGCTACCTTTACGGCTCTAGCTCTACCTCTAGCTCGTCGTCGTCGTTTCCATCGATCCAGCAGCTGAGCAGGCTGCATATTTCAATCCTGACCTAATGCATGACGACTATACACCTGAGAGGCAAGCACAGCAGCTCAGTACGTACGGGGGGCCAAGCTCGCCGCCTTTACTCGGTCAGGAGTGGATTGGGGGCAGACTGCTTATCCGACCAAATAACAAGACGCAGTTGGCTCATGTTTACGCGGTGGAGGAGAAAACCAGAGGTCGGAGTGGAGGTTTTGACTCCTGTGAAATCGTGTTGGAGCTACAGTATTACACAGGAAATTGACAGTTCGCTTCCTTTGTTCCAAGGACTTCTACACGGAGAGCCCTCTCCTTTTAGTGTTAGAGGGAGAGCCCCCATAATTAGTAACCTTTCCATTTATGGAACCGATCATTTTCATCTACACGGAGTTGGGTTGGTCTGCACCTGCCAAAACTAGAGGTGCGTGCGTCAGATGCTTTTGCGTGTGCAAAAATGAAGGCTGCAGTTTTTTTTGGGGGGGGGGCAACAATGAAGGCCGCAGTTGGGTCATTGACAAAATGACAGACCAACCCAAGCTTGAAGTATAAAAAAGCATAGAAAAGAAAATTGTTTGGTTAATAACAAAAATTGGAATCAAATAGATTCAAGTTAACATCGTCCCATGGTTTTGAATCATTTCTAAAGGGGAGAAAAAGTATTTATTGGCATTAGCAATTAAAAGCATATTCATAGCTAACAATCCATTGTCTTGCTGTGTGTTTGTGTTAAACGCACATATCACCTGCATTATTGTCTTGTTGCCTGTTTGTTTCAGCTAGCTATTCCCTCTTCTTTAGAATCTTTTAGGAGCAAAAGCTATCTAAAAAAAAATTAACTAGTTGTACATATCTCTTATAAGGAAAATTAATTGCTGACACATCAAATCCAAGCATTGGGGTGTTTACTCCTTGATTGCTCCTCAACATTTCCACCTCTGATGTGTGAAGACTTTAGGATTTCCTTCTTATTGACCCTTTTGCTGAAAAAAATGAATGTACTTGTAAAAAAACATCTGAATGTGCATATATAATCTACGACTATACTTAGTTACTTCCTACAACATTGGAATTAAAATCAAGTTACTTCCAAGTATGATTCAAATGCATGTCATGTTCCTTCTTGGATGTACAGATCTAAACCTTAGTTACTTCCTACAACATTGAAACTAAAATCAAGTTACTTTCGGTATGATTCAAATGCATGTCTTGTTACTTGTTGGATGTACACATCAGTACCTTTGTTACTTCCTACAATATTGAAATTGAAATTAAGTTACTTGCGGTAGATCTCAATGCATGCCTAGTTAGTAGCTACTTCTTGAATGCTCAGGTCAGGATCTTAGTTATTTTCTACAACATTTAAACTAAAATCAAGTTACTTCCGAAGTAATTTAAATGCGTGACTAGTTACTCCTTGAATGATCTGATCAGGTGGCTGCTAATATGGATTAAGTAATAACACAAAAGCATATATATGGTACATTGAAAAAAGCTATGGGTCACATTATGATATTATGTAGATAGTAATGTGAAGACATAGAAGTACATTGTGCTGTAAGCATGTTGTTAATATGATTGCATTAAGATGGCAACGGCAACATGTGTTACATCCTACCAAATAAAAATTCAGACTTAGTTACTTCTTGTGTCACTGAATATATCATTAGTTACTTTGAATGGAATATAAGTAAAGAATTAGTTACTTATTATGAGACTGCATATGAGGTAAGCTTCCTATGGTAAATTAAGCTGATCACCAGACCAAAAGTATTATTGGGGAGCTAAAAACTAGTTTGATTGAATGCAACAACAGTAGACTAGATAACTAAAATAATGTTATGTTTCCAAGCAACTAATGAGAGACCAAAAATAACACAATTGAAAATAGTACTACATATGAAGGTACAAATATACCTACAGATCAATTGTACAGAAATATTCAAAGTCTATTATTTTTCAAATCGGTAAAGAACCTCAGGAGACCATAAATATCATCACAGGAAAGGACAACCAGCAGGTCAAATTGTAGAACAACAATGGACACATAAAACTAGCATGAATTATAGTCTACTGAATTCACAAAGCAGTAGATGTTTCTTTCATGAGTTGGATTAAAAAATAACTGTCGTCAAAGTTGAAAAGAAGTGGATGTGGTAGCTCCCTTCTGATCTTAAACACAAACTCTTCTGGTCTTTGTAAGTTAACAAAACAGAATAAATTTGGTTAGATCAGCACATCACAAAGCAGGTTATGTTTTATTTGAACATTAAGCACACGGATATAAAAGAAGTTTGGCAAATCTAATTTAGATTGTTAAAACTACATAGTTTGGCACAAAATATTTATTTAAGTTGTCTTATTAGAAAACATACTAAGATAAGAAAGGTCAAAAATAAATCGTTGTAAATGCTAATTATTTCATGGGTAGTTATAATTTTGATATGCTTGTTGGGAACACTGGGTAGAAGAGCACATAGGCTGACACAAAAAAAAATCTGCACTGATACTAGCTTAGATGGAAACAACAAAATATCATAGAAAGTAGAGAAAATAATGAATTAATTACTTCTATGTAGCATAAAAATAGAATTAGTTACTTTCTATATCAGTCTATATGTCATAATGTACTTCCTATGGTATGTTAATTGCCAAAGTAGTAAACACTGACAAAAAAATACAAATGTGTATGAACATATGATGTCTGAAATGGACTACTATACTGATTGTATCGACAACACACTATACTGATTGTATCTGCTTGATCAAGCAAGATATCTTAATGCACCAAAGTCATCTAGTTACTTTGTATGGAACTGAATATGTTATGAGTTACATTCTATTATTAAAAACACAGAGTTAGTTACTTCTTTTGGTCTTAAAATTAAAAGTGGAAAACTAATTCCTCGTGTTTGTGGCATGCTCCCTTGTTCCTAAGGAGTAAGTGTCACTGGGAAGCGTGTTTCCCCTCACAAACATGGTTTCCGAGCGACACTTATTAAGGGATGGAGGGAGTACCTTGCTAACAATATTTATTTAAGTGCATAAAGATCAAATATAAACAAAAGCAAGGTAAATGCTAATTACATAGGTACTTATATTTGTGATATACTTGTTGAGAACACTGGTTGTCCCAGAGCACAGACGGACACACAAAAAAAGCATTGATACTATCTTGGATGAAAACTGGATATATATTATAAGGAGAGAAAAGGTAAATTAGTTACTTCTATGTAATGTAAACATAGAACTAGTTACTTTTCTATATCACTCCATATGTGGTAAGGTACTTCCTATTGTAAGTTAATTACCAAAACAGTAAGCAGTGATAAAAATACAACTGCATATTTGATTATTATTTATACGAATATATATATGTTATCTGAAACGGAAGCGATGTATATGTCTCAACCATAAATTGACGACTATGCTACTAACTATTTTTGATTGATGAACCAAGATATCTCAATGCACAAAGTCATCAGAATAGCAGTAAGAATTATAGCGTGCCCAGGTAGTTGAAGAATCAATGGAGACAACTCATATGATTAGGCTCACACTCTCAACTTAAAATAACAGGGCCCACAATTCATTGCAAACTAAAAATCTATTGAGCATGTGCAGAGGGAAATGTGAATTGTTCACAACCAAAAAGGCCAGCTGATAAGGATCCAGAAGCACACAATCAGGCAGTACCACTACAATAATTTTTCTACTGGACAGTAATGATAATAATTTGATAGGAAAACAAACAGATCAGGCATGATTTTGATCCAAAAATTAATCAACAGGACACTGAAGAACATGATCTGATAGGGCAACAAAAATATAACCCATGATTTCAATCCAAAAGTAACCGAGTAACAAACACGACATAAAACTGTGAAGGGTTTGTGAGGGGATTCTGGTACCAAAGTAGGAGATCTCTGCATGCCATGGGCGTAGGATCGCACGATGCAGCCTCAGTTCGCTGAGTGTCGGCGGCCCTCCAGGATCTGTACATATCGCGTACCATCCGCTCGGTGTAAGCCGCACCCTGCCGACGAACAACAACATGAGGCGTCCTCCCGCTTGTGGAACATCAACTCCGACCAGAGATTCGCGGCCTGCAGACTCCCTGCTGTGGCTGCGCAACTCCTACAACCGCGCACCGGCCGTCGACTCGCCTCTCTCCCTTCAGAACTGTCCGCCGGCCTGAGATCCGCGGCGTGCAGACTCCCAGCCCTATTGCGGCTGCGCAACTCTTTCAACCACAAGCTGGCCATTACCTCGCCTCTCCTCCCTTCAGATCAGCCCACCGGGCGTCGCCGCACCTCCCATCAGAACCGCACACCGGCTGTCGCCTTCATCCCGTCCGAAACGAGAAAGGGGAAAGGAATTGAAGAATGGATTTCTCTCTGCTTGGCGTGACTCCCCAGATTCAAAACGCTTCAATCCGCAGCCCTGGTGTCCGCTCGTTGCTTTACAAGTGGGCCCCAAGAAATACGACAAGGCGTGCGTGAGCCGTAGCGTCCGTTCGTTTCCTCGTACCGCACGTCGGATGTGGAACGGAGGAAGATTACGAAGGGTGTCGGGATAAGGCTAACGGGAGAGCCCTCTTCAAATAGGATTTGCGTTGTTCCAAACACCCTCATGTCTTTCCTTTCCTCTGTTTTTCTTTCCTTCACTTTTCCTTTGGAAATCCTGTGATCCAGAGAGGGCCTAAAGTTGTAACTATGTAATGCTTTCAATGGTTGCGCTTCTCAACTAAAGTGCTAAGGCTATCTCCAACAGCGGAGACGCAAAAAGAGACCCATTCGTTGTTTTGGGTCCTGCACAGCGAATGGATGACGCCCCACGAAGTCAACCGCTCCAACAGCGAACGCAAAAGCAAGAGCCAAAAACTCATCTTCTCCAACGCAGGGGCCGACCAGCAGCCGCCGTCGCCGGAGGAGGTGGACTCCGTGTGGGCGCTCTTGCCAGCGTGCCGAGCACGCGGTGGCCAGTGACGGCGAGGGCTCCTGCTGTCCGCAGCGTCTCGTACCCGCCGGAGGAGGAGCAGTCGCCGGAGGAGGTGGAATCTTGTGGCGGGCCGCCATTTTGCTGACCTGTGCTCGGCCGCCGCGCCGCCGCTCCTCCGCAGGCTCACGCCGGTGAAGAAGCTGCAGCCGGTGAGGGTCCTGCTGTCCGCGGCGTCCCGGACCCGCCTGACTGCGCAAGCCGCTCCCCACCGCGGGCCCACCTGACCGCGCCAGCAGCTCCCCGCCGTCGCCTCGCCTCACCTCACCGGCAGCGCCCCGTCGCAGCCTCCTACGTGCCAGCATTTGCATCTTGTGGAGAGACGATGCTTTTTTGCCTTCCGATCCGCAGCGCAGGCAAAATGCGCCGCCCGGTTGGGTCATCAGTTGGAGCTCGATTTTGTAATGCAAAACACTGTACAGGACTCAGTTATGCATTTAGGTAGCGTTGTTGGAGACAGTCTAATGTTGTGAACTACTCCGTATATGCATTCTTGGCGTGTAACTTGTATTCTTTGCGTCCATTTTTTCCGTATGTAGCAGCTTTCTTTAATTTGTTTGATGAAGAAATTTCGAATGAGTATGTTGGGAACAATATGTGTCAACTTCTAAACTTTTTCCCGTCCGCAGTTTGGAGACGGCCGGCCATGCTATCGCCGTTCACCCACTGCACGACGTCGGTAGGGAACTGTGTGAACCTTGCCGCACCATGGCAAGCGTGGAGCCGAGGAGTATACATGGCCAAACGGGCCGCCCGGCCCGGCACTAGCACGGGCACGGCCAGGCCCGGCCCTATGCGGCCCGGCCCTATGGGGCACGGCGGCCCGCCGTGCCGTGCTGCATAGTGCCGTCGTGCCGAATCACCGATACTGGCACGACCCTACAAGGGCTTAGGCGTGCCATGCCGTGCCACTGGGCACGGCGGCACTACAGTGCGCGTCGCGGCACGGGTGGCGGAGGAGGTTCTCACGGCGGCGGAGCAGGAGTCCCTCACGGCGGCGGAGGCCTCAACAACGTCGGTAGCGGCGGCGGTTGAGGCTCCCACGGCAGCGATAGCAGTAGAGGCCCCCACGGCGGAGGCGAGGCGGCGTCGGAGGCCGGCACGGCCGCCCGCCATGCTCGACGGCGGCATAGGCCGACGCGCCCCTGCCTTGCCCCCACAACGTCGATCTAAACAGAAGAGGGGAGGCGCCCTCGCGGCGGAAGGGGCTGGCATGGCAGAGGGAGGCCGCCGTGGTTGCCTGCGTTGCATCACGGCGGAGGGGCGCACCGCGCACGCCCGAGAGGGCGGCGCAATGGAGGGGCGGCGCAGTGACCAGGGAGAGGAGGGAGACGGAAGGAGAGGCGGCGGCTGGGGAGTGGGGAGAAAATGAGATAGGGAATTAGGGTTTTGATGGATTTATATACTAGGAGCAGTACATGGGCCTTATTAGGCCATAATAACGGGCCAAAATCGGGCCGGCCTATTTAACCGTGTCGGGCTGGCACTATGGGCCACAATGGCGGCCCAGGCACTGGCACTACATCGTGTCGTGCCTGGCACTGGCACTATCGACATCGTGCCGTGCCGTGCTCGTGTCGTGCTTTTTCGGACCGTGCTCGTGCCGGCCCATCGTGCTCGTGCCAAATGGCCAGGTATACCGAGGAGGATGCGCCACCGTCCAGCGCGTGCGGCATCGATCTAGCACCAGGGAGCGCGCCCGCAGACGAGCAGGGGATGCACGCGGTTGCTGGAGCGGTGTCCGAATATATGTCGTGGCTGCACGTAGCACACCGCACACGTGTTTGAGAGGACGCCTGTTCCTCAAGTTGAGAATGTAGCGGCACCTGGATGTCAGACTTGGAGAGATCGGGGACGTCGAGCAGGAAGTTGTACTCGCGGGGGCCTCCACAATGTCCACCGGCACGCCACCGCCGCCGCCGCGACGAGGAGGTTGAGCACCTCCGGTAGGTGGAGGAGGCTAGTCACTGCCGTGTCGAACAGCTCCGTCACAGCTCCTTCTCACTCCCTCACTCAACGCTGTGACTCGATCGACTGTGATGAGTGGTGATGGATCTGTTGTGCGTTCTTCGATTCGGTGATGAAGTGCAGGGGGGAATGGGATGGCCGGCACTGGTAGAGAGCGAGGCTTTGGTTCGGGCCTTTAGTCCCGGTTCAACTTTGGAGCCGGGACTAAAGGCCTTTCGTCGACGTGGCCCGAAATGGCTGCTGTAGCCGGCCCCTCTTTAGTCCCGGTTGGTATTACCAACCGTGACAAAAGGGGGGCTCCCAACGGCTCTATCCGGCAATAATTGCCCCCGGTCTTTAGTCCCGGGTGGTGTTACGAGCCGAGACTAAAGGGGTACACCACCCGAGACTAATGGCCGGCATCCATATAAACACCGTACCTCCTTCTTCCTCCTACCACCCGAGCCATTCACCGTACCACTCACCCGCGAGCTCAAGCTCCTCCACTCCATGGCGACTCAAGCCTAGGGTGGTGCTGTGATTTTTTTCTTCATTAGTTTGTGAAGATTTCTCTCCTCCAAAGTGTTGTCAAGGTTGGAATCTTCATCCTCCCTTCATTTGTTGTGATTAAATTTTGTTTTATGGTTTAGAGATAGAGAAAATAGAAATGTTAATTTGTAGCTAGGTAGGAGGAGCTTAAATTAGAGAGATGAGATTTTGTATATATACGTGAAAATGTAGTTAGGATGGTACTTGCATTGTTCCTTCTTTCATTAAATTTGTATTAATAAGCATTCTCTTATTTTCTTGTTTTTCATAATATTGAATTTTTCTTGTACATATAGTTTATAAAATATATGCTCATAAAGGAAGACATACAGAAAATGTACTAGGTATTTCCATTCTTTCATCGTTTAGAAATGATTTTATTTCTAGGTAGCTATAGGAGGAAATAGAAGATTAAATTCTTTTGTTAAGTATGTTTTTTATTTTTATATAGAATAAATGTAAGCATTCTCTTATTTTCTTGTTTTTCATAAAATTGAATTTTACTTGTACATATAGTTTATAAAATATATGCTCATAAAGAAAATAATAGACATACAGAAAATGTACTAGGTATGTATTTCCATTCTTTCATTGTTTAGAAATGCTTTTATTTCTAGATAGCTATAGGAGGAAATAGAAGATTAAATTCTTTTATTAAGCATTTTCTTTTTTTCTTGTTTTTGATACACAGTCCCACGTCCTAATTAGCTACAGTCGAACATCACGGGCTAGGTGGGGACTGCCCGCAGCTCCGTGATGTGGGGCTGTAGCCAGATAGGAGGTGTAGGGCATGTGTAGTACTGTAAGTGGGAGAGCCAGGTGTATATGACGGTGAGGTGAGACTGTTGTAGTTCCCGGAGCATCTTGGTCGTCTGAGTCGCTGGTTCATAAAGGTTATGTAAAGTAATAATAGTGTTGAATTCTATCCCTTTTTGTTTTTCTATTTATGCATATATTGAATCCAATCTATATATGTAAACTAATCCTATTTATTGTGAATAATGTGTGTTATTTTGATTTGGATATAGTTTGAGCTAACAATGTCGTCGTCAAGTGGTGTTGGTAATGACGCCCGTGGCCGTGGCATAGTCCGTCGCCGTGGCGGGCGTGGTGGCTGTGGCATTGGCCGTAGAGGTCTTGGTGGCCGTGGAGGTGTTTGGGAGGACCCGTTGCCTCTACGTCCAGGATTGCACTTTCACCGCGAGATTACCTTGCAAATGGGTGATCCGGGACGTGTAGCTAACGTGGTAATATAAGAATTGAAATTAATTTACTTTACATAGAACTTTTTTCATTTCACATGGAAAATCTGTAATTTTAGTTACATATATAATTATTGTAGGTTATCAACAATATCAGATGGCTCAGAGACATTATCGGGGATATGAGTGGTACTCCTCCTATAGTGCAAACTGAGCACGTTGATGAGCACATGGCAAGAGTGTATATCTCTTTCACCGTACATGCTCGATATGTAGACTACGGCCAGTTGCCAGTAGGCGCTCCACACCCGATGGTTGCCATTGCAACAGTTGGCTCAACATCACCTATTCGGTTAACCCGAGTGAGGACTGCCTTGGAGGATTATCTACAATAGCTCCAGAATAATGTTGGGTGATTCGTGCCAGACCTTTCCTATTTTAAATTAAGGCAACTCGAGGCGGGTGAAGGCAATGTGGTTGAGACTACAGAGAGGTTTTGCCGGGCTCATCGAGTTGTGGTATAATATACATATATATATATATAATAGTTTTTATTCATTCTTAATTAATTTGTTTCTGGTACATATATATTTTGAACTTTCATAAGGTTATTATATCTCATCATCATCTGATTGTGTGCAGGATCGCTCTGGTTCTACCTATGCTTCAATTAGCTTCTGTGCGATTCTTAATCAAGTCGTGGAAAGAGTTGGGGTGGATTACTATGGTGGGGAGCCGTTTTTCACTAACAATTGGAAGAATCAAGCAATTCTAACTTTCTACAAGCCAGCAGAACCCGAGGCTCCATTGTTTGATGTCTGCAGTGCTGTTTGTGACACTCCTCCGGAAGCGGAGGAGAGTGCACTAGTACGCGCTCTAGCTTATTTTGAGAGAGTTCTAGGCTGGAGGATTGCAGACATTAATCATATTTCATATCTACAAGCGCGTGCTACTCAATAACATTATGCATGCATGGATCATGCTTTGTACCGTACCCTATTATATGAACTTGTATTAATTAGCTAGCTATGTGAACCTTTATGAACTTATTATTAATTATTATTAATTAGCTACTTTATTATGAATTCATGTATTGTCTTCAACATGTTTAGTAAGCATGTTTATTATTTTGAGTTGGTTTGGTATTATTTTCAATTTAACCGAATTTGCGCTTAGAGGGTGAGTTTGATGATATATTCCGTTATGAGCTGGATGATGAGAACTGGAGGCCTACCTACATTCTTCCTGAGCATGTTGATCATTCGAAGACAATACGCGAATTCATAAATGTGTTTGAAGCAGAAGTTCACAAGCTAGAAGCTGACCAGCTTCAGCTTGGGACTTATACTCATTGGTATTAATTAAGGTTGTGCCTTGTAATAGCCATCAGGTGACCTCTGTATGTATACGTAAGTCATTCTAAAAAATTAGCTAAATGTAAAATTGATAATTAGTTCTATTGATCATTATATCAAAAAGTAAATAAATACAAAGATGAAGAAGGGTGAGTTTGATTATATATTCGTTATGAGCTGGATGATGAGAACTAGAGGCCTACCTACATTCTTCCTGAGCATGTTGATCATTCGAAGACAATACGCGAATTCATAAATGTGTTTGAAACAGATGTTCAAAAGCTAGAAGCTGACCAGCTTCAGCTTGGGACTTGTACTCATTGGTATTAATTAAGGTCGTGCCTTGTAATAGCCATCAGGTGACCTCTGTATGTATACGTAAGTCATTCTAAAAAATTAGCTAAATGTAAAATTGATAATTAGTTCTATTGATCATTATATCAAAAAGTAAACAAAGATAAAGATGAAGAAGGGTGAGTTTGATGATATATTCCGTTATGAGCTGGATGATGAGAACTGGAGGCCTACCTACATTCTTCCTGAGCATGTTGATCATTCGAAGACAATACGCGAATTCATAAATGTGTTTGAAGCAGAGGTTCAAAAGCTAGAAGCTGACCAGCTTCAGCTTGGGACTTGTACTCATTGGTATTAATTAAGGTCGTGCCTTGTAATAGCCATCAGGTGACCTCTGTATGTATACGTAAGTCATTCTAAAAAATTAGCTTAATGTAAAATTGATAATTAGTTCTATTGATCATTATATCAAAAAGTAAACAAAGACAAAGATGAAGAAGGGTGAGTTTGATGATATATTCCGTTATGAGCTGGATGATGAGAACTGGAGGCCTATCTACATTCTTCCTGAGTATGTTGATCATTCGAAGACAATACGCGAATTCATAAATGTGTTTGAAGCAGAGGTTCAAAAGCTAGAAGCTGACCAGTTTCAGGTTGGGACATGTACTCATTGGTATTAATTAAGGTCGTGCCTTGTAATAGCCATCAGGTGACCTCTGTACGTATACGTAAGTCATTCTAAAAAATTAGCTCAATGTAAAATTGATAATTAGTTCTATTGATCATTATATCAAAAAGTAAACGAAGTACCAACATGTTGACGAAGTACTCACCAATTTTGAGATTTTTCTGAGTTGGTTTACTAATATTTTCAATTTAATTTATTTTCCCCTTCAAATTGTAAACGAAAATTAGAAATAATTGTTTCAACTCTTGAAATAATATCTGCATAGAAAAGTAGGTATTTTTTTTATCTTAACTTAATATAATTTTGCATGGCACAAATATTTTAACTAATGATTTTTTTAAATGTTCAAAGCAAAAGGAATGAGATAAATGAGGAAGGAAAAGAGAAATGTTAACTTCCCTCGCAAAATTGCCCTTTAGTCCCGGGTGGTGTTAGCACCCGAGACAAAAGGAGGGCGAAAATTTGCCTTTAGGGGGCTCACGCGCGAAATACCCCTTTTGTCACGGGTCGTCAAACCACCCGTGACAAAAGGGGAGCCTTTAGTCTCGGGTCGTAACACAACCCGGGACTAAAGGGCCTTTTGTCTCGGTTGGGAAGCCGACCCGTGACAAAAAGGGGGGTTGTATATAAGCCCCGTCGCCTTCCAGATCGGCACTTAGCAGTTTCTCCCCCAAATCGCCGCCTGGCCTCTCGTCTCCGTCGTCACCGCCGCCTCTCCTCGCCGCGCCCGTCCCCGACGCGCCCCTCCCCGACGAGAGGCCCCACCCCGACGCGCCGCCCCTCTCCGACGCGCCGCTCCTCCCCGACGCGACGCCCCTCCCCGACACGCGCGCCTCGCCGTCTCCCGCCAGCTCGGCCGCCGACGTCCGCCCTCACCGCGCGCGGTACGACCCCGATGCGCCGCCGCGTGGCTCCTCCCCGACGTGCCACCCCTCCCCGACGTGCATCTCCTCCCCGACTCGCCGCCCTCCCTGCCGCAGCGCCCGCCCACGCCCCTCTCCTCCACGTGCGCCGCCGCCCCTCGATCCGGATCCCGAACCGTACCAGCTGGCCAGCCCGACCACCGGTATACCGCGCTGCCGCTACTGCCGCTTGCCGCGGCCCCCCGTGCGGCCGCCGGCCGGCGTGCGTGCGTGCCCCGATGGCCGGCCGGGCTGCGCGCTGGGGTTTTGCCTTGCTGACACCAGCCCGTGAAATGCTTGCGTCAGCAAACATTTTTAATTAAATTTAAATTTATTTGATTTAGTTTATCAATTCTTGTTCAATAAAGAAATTCTTAGAAAATTCTTGTTTATTCTAGAAAGTTTTAGAAATTGTTGATTATTCCATAAATTCATAGAAAACACTTGTTGCTTATTCAAGAAATTCATAGAAAAAACTTGTTACTTATTCTAGAAATTCAAAAAAAGTTCTTGTTTACTGAAGAAATTCTTAGAAAATTCTTGTTTATTCTAGAAAGTCTACAAAAATTGTTGATTATTCCATAAATTCATAGAAAAATCTTGTTGCTTATTCCAGAAATTCATAGAAAAATCTTGTTGCTTATTCCAGAATATCATAGAAAAATCTTGTTGCTTATTCTAGAAATTCAAAGAAAATTCTTGTTTATTGAAGAAATTCTTAGAAAATTCTTGTTTATTCTAGAAAGTCTAACAAAATTGTTGATTATTCCAGAAATTCATAGACAAATCTTGTTGCTTATTCCATAAATTCATAGAAAATTCTTGTTTATTCCAGATGGATGACAACCATGACAACTTTATGGCCGACATTATTGCTAGTGGTACAAATACCATTGCAACCTTCACCGATGAGGAGTGTAGTCAGGCGGACATGTACTTGAACATACCTCCGACTGAGGAGAATACCGCCCCTGTCGAGGACACAGCAGCAAATACTGAGGACAATGCTGGAAACAATGAGGAAAGTCTTATGAATGAAAGTATTGAATGTTCCCACGAGGTATATATATATATCATGCGTTAAGTTCATAGTTCTTATTTCTCTAACCTCAATTCTTACATAATTAATTAAATAACGAATCTGCAACTTGTAGGCTTCAGGCTCCACATCAAAAAAGACAAAGAGAGGGCGTACACAAGTACTCACGGGCCATGTCATGTATCATATCACAGAACTTTCAGAGGTTGGCCAATCATGTGCTCCAAAAAAAATCAAGGACACGTATGTGTCATAGTGCGGGGCCATTGTAAGGGACAACGTGCCCATCAGCTACAGAGAATGGAAGGGAAAAGCAGATAATCCACACGTGGTTCCAGACTCCGTGAAAAATTTGTTGTGGGATGAAATTCTAAAACACTTCACACTTCCTGAAGGCGTTGAACCAAACGATGTGAAGCTTTGGACTCTCACAAGGATGGCAACACAATTTCAGAAGTTCAAGCAGCAACTGGATAAAGATTATATCAAGAAAAATCGAACTCCAAATTGGATTGAATATCCCAAGTTAAAAGATCACTGGACGTCCTTTGTGGAATACAAGAAAAGTGAAGATTTCGCCAAGGCGAGTGCACGAGAGAAGAAAAGTCGTGGTAAGAAGGAACACGACCATCATCTTGGTCGAGGTGGTTACGCATTTGCAGTTCCCAAGTGGCGGAAGATGGAAGAAGACCTTCTCGCACAAGGTACTATACCAGTGGTCTATGATTGGCCTAAGCGAGTGAAGAATTGGTATTATGCTCATGGAGGCACAATTAACTCCGAAGATGGTACCCTTGATTTCCCACCCTCGTTACGAGAGGCTGCACTTGAAATATTGAAAAAAAATTGAAGATGTCAGAGCAGGCAGAGTGAAGGTTGACAGAGAGATGGATGAGCTCACTATGACGCTCAAGAATCCGGAACACCTAGGACGTTGCAGGGGATACAACGTGGTACCATGGAAATTTGCCTTCAGGGGGAGACTTTGCCACCTATCGAAGCCGCAGAAGAAGGAAAGAGCGCGAAGAGGAGGAACGGGGGTAAGAGATAGAGAAAATACTTGAAGAACTCGAAGAAAAGGTGACGGCAGATATTGAACGGCGAGTGGTCGCCGCATTAAATGAGATGGCACCATCTGGAGGACTGCCTCTAGTACAAGTTCCTTCTGCTCACAAAAGCAGTTGTGCTTCCGCAGCGGTTCCCGAAGAGCAAAGGGCAATAGAAGGAGTTCAAGTGGATAGCCAACGGTACCCTGTGGATGACATCTATTAGCGCACCACATGTGAGCTTCACAAGCCACTCGGCAACTGTCGGGGACAACCATAGGGGTCCCCTAACTATGGGGGAAACCACCCTTTCCAAACAATAATAAAAAAACACTCTCCAAATCAGCCCCGGCCAAGGCACAAACAAAGCCCATGGCCTGCCACGCCCCAACGGCCTTCACGGCCCACCAAGCAGATGCAACAGCCGCCCTCGAGCGAACTTCCGCCTCGCTCGAGGGTCGGATATCACGCGGGCAAATCTCCGCCTCGCTCGAGGCCCCGGCACCCCTCGAGCGGATCTCCGCCTCGCTCGAGGGTCAGCGCCCCTCGAGCGGGTCCCCGCCTCATTCGAGGCTCCTGCCCCTCGGCTCAAGGCCTCTCAACCACTCCTCCCGACCGAGGCATTAAATGCCCCATCACACCAAGGGCGTCACGGTCAAGGGCCGGATCCCCGCCACGCCGATTCTCTGACACCGCACGGGAATCCGCCCCCGGCCCTGTGCAGCCATACCGCCCCTGTGCCACCTTCCCGGCCACTGTACGGGCACTATGCGGGCACTGTTCGCTCGCTGTGCGGAGAGGTCGGGGTCATTCCCCAGCGCTGTGCTACCTGCTGCCATCCTTCCTCCCCACCGCGCCCCTCGAAAGGGCCCGGCGACACCCTCAAAAGGCGTACGACCACCGACCTAACGCCCGCCCAGGACAACGCCGTGACGCAAAATGAGCGGGGCACGTCCCTTCCATCACCTCCGACCCCGTGCGGCCATCCCCGGCTCTGTTCCGCCATTCCGGGCGTTGTGAAGCCATCCCCAATGTTGTGGAGAACTGTTCCGACGGGACGCCGCCACGCCAGCCCCTGTGTAACACGAGCTCTCCCGGGGTGCGCATGACGACCAGACGCGGGAGCCTACAGAACCACCCTCGAAGCCGCCTCCAGGCAAGCACAGGAGTCGCCACGATGCATACAAGAGTCAGGACTCGCCAGGACGGCCTTCAAATCGTCGGCACTGTACGCCGGTACCACGACTCTGTTCAAAAAGCCACGCGACATGCTTGTAGGCTGCCTCCCCTTGGTCTATAAAGGGAGGAGGTGGCCGCCCAGCCGCGGGCATCGGAAAGAAAAAACGCGCTCGTTCGCATTCACACCCACACTCACGTCGATATTGGCACTCTACCTCAATCAACCATCCGGGACTTGGAGGACCCTCCTCCTCTCCCACCTAGCTTGTAGCCCTCCTTCTACAGGCATCTCTGGTGTATTGCAATACAGCGCGCACGCGCAACCTGCTGGACGTACGGCCCTGTGGCCGGAACCAGGATAAACCCGTGTCCTCGCATTGCTTAGCACCCACCATCGAGAGACTGATCACAGCGTATTTCACTAGTTAGTGTCGGGGCTAATCTCAACACCGACGTTGGCGCGCCAGGTAGGGGGATCCGCGCTGTGATCGACTCCTCACCAGCAGTCTCGATGGTGATTCGCACCGAGATGACGTCCCGAAGGTATGCCATGGGCAGCTCCGACCCCTTCCCAGCCGGATTCGAAATCCGGTTCGGGAGCCTGAACTTTCAGGCCACAGGGAACGGCTACCTCATGCACCTCACCAACCGGGATGAGCTCCACCCATGGCGGTCGACCGGACCAGGCCCGATGCCCGCCACGCCGGCACCAGACGCCACGACACCAGCACCAGCGGCAGCAGCGGCCGCCTCAACGTCCCAGCGCCGCAGGCGCTCAGGTCAGCGTTCGCGCCAGGCGCGCATGGAGCGGCGCCGGGCAGCACACGCCGCAGCACGGAGGGACATACCACCGCCAACTGATATGGTGGCACTTCCTGTAGGAGAACACGCGGCCGCGGGGTCGCAGTTCCCCCATGGGATGCGCAACTCCGCCGCGACATACGCCTCGTCTGTCAGCACCGACGTGGCCGCGTATGAAGACCTCCCGGGCCACCACCTGCTGTCAATCCGGAGCCTCATCGCCACCACCAACAACGAGTCGTACCACGGCTCAGCCAGCGAGCTGCCACCCGCAACCTCGCACGGATACGCGGAGTGGGATTTCTCCGGTGTACCGGACCCTGTGATGTTCCGACGGTTCCTTGACGCTGCGGACTACTGGTTCGGCTGCTCAGACGACTCCAGCGAAGGGAGCTACGACCCCGCGCGCGAGTGCTTCATTGTCGCCATCAACGAACACGCCGACGGAGCAGACGGAGCGGGCGACGGGGATGTGCCCCAAGATCCGGAGCCAAACCCACCACCAGCCCCGCCGGTGGGCCACGCAGACATCGCCGCACAACTGGCCCAGGCACGCGAACTCGAGGCTAAGCTCGCGGAAGAGTACCGGCAGGTGCGGCTCTTACGCGCCACCTTCGCGGGGGAGGCCTCGGCACGCGGCGAACGCGCCCGAGAAGTGGGGAGGCAAGCCCGCGAACGCATCAACGCCGACTTCAACGTCGATGATCCGCACACGCCACCCCGAGCCAGCCAAAAGCTCATCGCGGTGGCAACTTTGCTCCGAGCCATGCCCGAGCCATCAACACCAGAGGCACGCGACCTGCGTCGCGAGGCGCAGGCCCTCATCGAGCAGGCTGCCGTGCAGCAGGCCGAGAGTTCCGCGTCCCGCATGCGCAACCAGTCCAGTGCGCGGGGTGGCAGCGGCGCACAGGACCAAGAGGCCTCTGTCCACGCAGGGGGCGCGGTGAGACAGCCCGCGAACCAGGGCAGGTCGCCTGTCAGGGAGCGGATCCTCGACACACGCGGCCAGGCCCAGGACGGGGACGCTCGCAACGTCCTGAACGCCAAAAGGAGGGGCGACGCGGAGGCCCGAACGGCAGCAGGCTACCATCCTCGACGTGGTGGTCGCTACGACAGCCGGGAAGATCGCTCTCCGACACCGGAACCCCCGGGGACCCGCGTGTTCAGCCGAGAGATCCGCACGACGAACATCCCCCAGCGCTTCCGCCAGCCCACGACCATCACCAAGTACACAGGGGAGACGGACCCCCGAGTATGGCTCAACGACTACCGCCTGGCTTGCCAGTTGGGCGGCGCCACCAATGACGCCGTGATCATCTGCAACCTACCGCTACATCTTGCGGACTCAGCCCGGACGTGGCTCGAGCATCTGCCGGCCAGTCAGATTCACGGCTGGGATGACCTGGTCCGTACGTTCGTGGGAAACTTCCAGGGCACGTACGTGCACCCCAGGAACTCCTGGGACCTGCGGGGGTGCACCCAGAAACCCGGTGAGTCCCTCCGGGACTTCATACGGTGCTTCTCCAAGCGTTGCACCGAGCTTCCGAGTGTCGCCCAGTCCGAGATCGTCCACGCCTTCCTCGAGGGCATGACCTGCCAGGACCTTGTGCGCGAGCTTGGGAGGAGCCCGCTGGTCGACTCCAACGAGCTATTCGACATTGCTACCAGCTTCGCCTCTGGGGAGGAGGCAGTGGGGGTGATCTTCGATGGCAAGAAAGGCAAACGCGTGGACGACACGCCCGCGGAGGGCAGCAAGTCCAAGGAACCCGCAAAGAAGCAAAAGCGGGGCAAGAAGGGCAAGAAGCCCTAGCGCGACGCGCGCGCGTAGGGGCGTGGCGACGACGACGACGAGGCCCTCGCGGTCGACCCTGCACGTAAGGGTCCTCGAGGCCCCCCTCGAGGCCCTGGCGTGTTCGACGACATGCTGAAGAAGCCCTGCCCATACCACAAGACCCCGGTCAACCACACCCTCGAGCAATGCGACATGCTCAAGAAATACTACAGCCGCGTCGCCGCGAAGGAGGACGAGGCCAAGAAGGATGGGGGTGACGGGGGCGCTGATGGTTTCCCCACCGTGGAGAATGTCTTCCTCATCTTCAGGGGACCGACAGTGGACATGTCCACCAGCCAGCGCAAGCACGAGCGGCACGAAGTCCTCGCCGCCGAGAAGGCCCCTCCTTCCTTCCTCGACTGGTCAGAGGAAGCCATCACCTTCAGCCGCAAAGATCACCCGAACCGCATCCCCAATCCGGGCTAATACCCGTTGGTTGTCGATCCCGTCATCGGCAACTCACGATTTTCCAAGGTGCTAATGGACGGCGGCAGCAGCCTCAACATCCTGTACGCCCACACCCTACGGCTGATGGGGATCGGTCTGGATCAGCTGTAGCCCAACACGACGCCGTTCCATGGCGTCGCGCCGGGCAAGCGCGTCCAGCCCCTCGGGCAGATCAACTTGCCAGTCTGGTTCGGCACGCGGACAACTTTCGCAAGGAGACCCTCACCTTCGAGGTAGTGGGGTTTCGGGGCGCGTACCACGCCATCCTCGGGCGTCCATGCTACGCCAAATTCATGGCGGTCCCGAACTACACCTACCTCAAGATGAAGATGCCGGGGCCGAAAGGCGTCATCACGGTGGGCTCATCAATCGAGCATGCGTTCGACTGCGATGTCGAGTGTGTCGAACACGCCGAGGCGCTCACGCTCGACGAGTCGCTCGTCGCAGACATGGAGAAGCTGGCCAACGAGGGCCTCGACTCCCCCACCAAGCACGCGGGCAGTTTCGAGGCTGCCGAGCAGACCAAGGAGGTGCCCCTCGACGCTGCTGCCCCCGAGGGCAAGATGTTGAGGGTCAGTTCTACCCTCGACCCGAAATAGGAAGTGGTGCTCGTCGACTTTCTCCGTGCCAACGCGGATATCTTCGCGCGGAGCCCCTCGGACATGCCGGGCATTCCGAGGGAGGTCGCCGAGCACTCCCTTGACATCCTAACTCACTCCAAAGCTGCGCAACAGCGCCTGCGACGCTTTGACGAAGAGAGGCGCCGAGCGATTGGAATGGAGCTGTGGAGGCACCTGGAGGCCGGATTCATCAAGGAAGTATTCCATCCCACGTGGCTAGCTAATCCCGTGTTAGTTAAGAAAAAGAATGGGAAGTGGCGGATGTGTGTAGATTACACCGGGTTAAATAAAGCATGTCCTAAGGTTCCTTTTCCCTTGCCACGGATCGATCAAATTGTAGATTCTACTGCGGGGTGCGAGCTCCTATGTTTCCTTGATGCCTATTCGGGTTATCACCAAATAAAGATGAAAGAGTCCGACCAGCTCGCGACTTCTTTCATCACACCGTTCGGCATGTTTTGCTACGTAACAATGCCATTTGGTTTTCAGAACGCCGGGGCTACATACCAGTGATGTATGCAACATGTTTTCGGGGATCACATCGGGCGGACCGTGGAGGCATACGTAGATGACATTGTCGTCAAGACCAGGAAGGCGGACGACCTGGTTAACGATTTGCGCGTAACATTCGACTGCCTACGGGCGAACGGGGTCAAGCTGAACCCCGAAAAGTGCGTCTTTGGGGTGCCGTGCGGCATGCTACTGGGTTTCATTGTCTCCCAGCGGGGCATCGAGCCCAACCCCGAAAAGGTCTCGGCCCTCGATCGGATGGGGCCAATACGGGACCTGAAGGGCGTGCAGAAGGTGTTGGGTTGCCTGGCGGCTCTGAGCCGCTTCATCTCGCGCCTCGGCGAGAAGGGCTTGCCCCTCTACTGACTCCTGAAGAAGCACGAACGCTTTTCCTGGACCGTCGAGGCCCAGGAAGCCCCGACAAGCTGAAAGCGACGCTTGCACACGCGTCGATCCTCACACCGCCTCAAGACGGCAAACCTCTGTATCTCTACGTCGCGGCAACCACCCAGGTGGTCAGCGCGGTCATCATGGTGGAGAGAACAGAGGAAGGCCATGCCCTATCAGTCCAGAGACCGGTATACTACATCAGCGAGGTATTGTCCGAAACCAAAGCGCGGTATCCACAGATCCAGAAGCTGCTCTATACGGTGGTGCTCGCGCGGCGCAAGCTGCGGCACTACTTCGAGGCCCATCCGGTCACTGTGGTCTCGTCATTCCCACTGGGAGAGATAGTCCGCAACCCGGACGCCTCGGGTAGAATCGCGAAGTGGTCCGTGGAGCTCATGGGTGAAACCCTTACTTACGCGCCGCGCAAGGCGATCAAGTCTCAGATCTTGGCGAACTTCATCGCTGAATGGACAGATACTCAGCTGCCCCCGTTGCAGATCCAAGCTGAGTGTTGGACCCTCTACTTCGATGAGTTGGTGATGAAAACTGGCGTGGGCGCGGGCCTGCTCTTCATTTCGCCCCTCGGAGAACACATGAGGTACATGGTACGCCTGCACTTCCCCGCGTCAAATAACATGGCAGAATACGAAGCCCTTCTCTGCGGCCTCCGAATCGCCATCGAAACCGACGTCAAGCGCCTCGACGTCAGGGGGCATTCGCAGCTGGTGATCGATCAAGTCATGAAGAACGCAAGTTGCCACGACGAGAAGATGGAGGCATACTGCAACGCCGTGCGCGCACTCGAAGATAAATTCTACGGCATCGAGCTTAACCATGTCCAACGCAAGTACAATGAAGAGGCGGATGAGCTGGCAAAGATCGCGTCGGGGCGGATCACCGTCCCTCCAAACGTTTTCGCCCGCGACCTCACCAAACCTTCCATCGACCTCAGCAAGGTATCCCCAAACGTAGAAGAACCCTCGGGGGCTCCCTCGAGGCTTGCGGGTGCGGAACCCATGGATGAGGACCCCTCGAATGAGGAATTCGTGCTCTCCTTACTTGAGGGGTACGGGGTTGACGAAGCCGAGGCCATGGAGATCGACAAGGCCCTTCCCGCAGAGGATTGGCGGAGCAAGTACCTCACCTGGATCGATCGAGGGGAGCTACCCTCAGACCGAACCGAGGCAAGGCGCATCGCCCGAAAGGCCAAGTCGTTCACCGTGATTAGCAGCGAACTGTACAAGCGTGGCGCATCAGGAATTCTACAATGGTGCATCCCCATCCCCGAAGGCCGCGAGTTGATCCGGGACATCCACACGGGCGTATGCGGCCATCACACAGCGCCACGCACCCTCGTGGGCAACGCGTTCCGCCAAGGCTTCTACTGGCCCACGGCGATCGCCGACGCCAACGAGGTCGTGCGCACCTGCGAAGGGTGCCAGTTCTATGCCCGCAAGACGCACCTCCCGGCTCACGCCCTCTAGACCATACCCATTACGTGGCCGATCACCGTGTGGGGATTAGACATCGTCGGGCCCCTGCGGAAGGCACCCGGGGGCTTCACACACCTGTTGGTCGCAATCGACAAGTTTTCAAAGTGGATCGAGGCACACCCTATCACCAACCTCAGGTCCGAGCAGGCTGTATCATTCTTTACTGACATCGTCCACAGGTTCGGGGTGCCAAACTCCATCATAACCGACAACGGTACCCAGTTTACCGGCAAGAAGTTCCTGGAGTTCTGCGACGACTACCACATCCGCGTGGATTGGGCAGCCGTTGCACACCCACAGACCAACGGCCAGGTCGAGCGAGCCAACGGCATGATTCTGCAAGGCCTCAAGCCCAGGATCTTCCACAAACTAAACAAGTTTGGTCGGAAATGGATTCAAGAATTACCATCGGTCATTTGGAGCCTTAGAACCACCCCGAGCAGAGCTACGGGATTCACACCGTTCTTCCTCGTCTATGGCGCGGAGGCCGTTCTCCCCATAGATTTGGAATACAGATCCCCCAGGCTCAGGGCCTATCAGGAAAGCATGAACCAGCGCGCTCGCGAAGACTCGTTGGACCAAGTGGACGAAACCCGCGACGTGGCAATGATGCACTCGGCGAGGTACCAGCAGTCACTCCGGCGATACCAAGCCCGAAAGATCCAACGACGGAACTTTAGTGAGGGCGACCTAGTGCTAAGGCTACGACAAGACAATCGGGGCCGACACAAGCTGTCGCTGCCATGGGAAGGGCCTTACGTCGTCGTCGAAGTGCTCAAGCCCGGCACGTACAAGCTGGCAAACGAGAAGGGCGAATCCTCACCAACGCTTGGAACATACAACAGCTACGTCGCTTCTACCCTTAGATTTCCAAGCTTCTTTAGTATATCTCGCATTTGAAATCTTAAATAAAAAGGGGGACCTGGTTTTACCCTCGATCAGGGCCTCGACACAAACCAAGCCCCCCTCGGGGGCTACGCGGGGGGTTCCCCCGGAGTATTCTCTTTCGCAAAAACACCTTTTTCTTCCCTTCTTTCAAAAAAAATGTTAAAATGTTACGCCTCGAGCATTTGGGAGAACAAAGGCCAAGCGCGAACTAACTAAACCCAGGGCCGGCCGAGCCGCGGGACCGCTGACACCTCCGAGAGGATAAGCATCCCCCTCGCTACCCAGTGGCTGAGTTGGCTCGTGAGCGCTAACCTCTTGGTCGAAATCCCCGAAAGGCCCGAGGAAAACATGATAACATACAAGATAAAATTCACAAATAAACTTATGCACAACACAAAGCATTGTTTATACAAACGACCGACACTTATCCAAATTTCTAACAAAATATTGACGGGCCTCGAGACCCGAGTCCTCAGGGAGCACGAGGGCTTGGAGCGGCGGCGTCTTCACCCTCAGTGGGGAACAGGTCCACCTCAAACAGGTCCACCTCGAACATGTCAGCAAGGGCTGCGGCAGGCTCTGCCATGGACGCATCAACCGCCCTCACCGCCTCAAGCTCGGCATCTTCACCCATGACATCTTCAGGGAAGACGTAGCCGTCCCGCAGCAGACCAAAGTCGAGGATGTAATGGGTCGAGGTCAGCCCCAAAGTCTTCTGGACGCCAAGTCGAAGGGCACCGCGCAGGCGCTCAGTGACCCGGCCACCCAGGGACCGCAGGCGGCTCGCTATCGAACTACCCGAGGTTTGACCCTCAACCCCCTCGAGCTCGCGGCATACTTCGAGGGCAGCAGCCTCCAGGGTCTTGAGCTCGCCCTGAGCTTCGTTATAGGCGACCTGGAGAGACTGCATTTCCCCTGAAGGGTCCGCCGAGCTCTTCTGCAGCTCTGCGACACCAAAACAAATATCAAACCTCGGAAGAACACAAGAAACCAAAACGGTCGAGGGACGAGACTTACCCTCGGCTCGCATCCTCTCGGTCTCAAGCGCGGCCCGCACGGCGTTGACGTCCCGTCGGAGTTGAGAGATCGAGGCATCGCGCTGCTGAAGCGTGTCCCTCGTTCCCGTGAGCTCCTCACGCGCGAGCTGGAGCTGGGACTGGGCCTCCTGGAGAGCGGTGCCCGTCTGCTCAATCTCCCGGGCTTTTTCTGCAGCCTGAGAGAGCTGGGCCCGCACCTCCTCGAGCGCCTTGCGCTCCCGCTCGAGCTGAGCCTGAGCCTCGGCGAGAGCTGTGTCCTTCACGGGCGGTACACTCCTCGGCGAGCTGGCCCTCGACAGCCGTCAGCGCGTCACCCTTCTCCTTCAGGGCAGCGGCGAGCCCCTCGGCCTCCTGAGCCTTCTGCTCGGCATGAGCAAGGCGCGCCTACACGTCCTCCAGCGACATGTGCTCGCGTTCGGCGCGAGCCTGCGCTTCAGCAAGGGCAGTGTCCTTGAGCGCGAGCTGGGACCTCGCCTCGCCCAGCGCCGCGTGCTCTTGCTGAAGCTCCCCTCTTTGCCCTGCAGCGCGGCGCTAAGCTGCTCGGCCTCATTGGCTTTCTGTTCCGCCGTGGTGCGGAGGCCGTCACATTCCTCCCCCGCACGGCGCAGCTCGCCCTTCATTGATTCGAGGCGCGCCTTTGTCTCATACGTCTCGTCGCGAAGACACTCCATCGCCGGGCCCAGGTGCTCGTTCTCCCGGCACGTCGCCTCGTGGTCGGCGTGAAGCTTGGTGATGAAGGAAATCTTGTCCCCCGCGTCGCCCCACAGCCGTTGCCAAAACAAATAAAACGGAGAGAGACTCAGGCAAGACACGGCCAAGGAAGGAAAAAAGGAGAACAAGGGGAGACGACGGGACTAGTGCACGAACCCGGAACAACGGCTCCGCCACGTCTATGTGGAGCCTTGAGGCCTCGCCAAGCAGGTCTTGAACTCAGGATCCCACCTCAAGGAAATCCCTCCAGTCAAGAAACTCTGCGTGCGAGCGCTCCACCGTATCCCAGGGGACGTAGGGATGGTCCAGCCCGGTGCACCAATCGCTGGGGAATTCGTCGTAGTTGTGCTGGCGCAACGACAACGCGCCGGCCCCCTGCAGGTCGACCCCCTGCGATGGCACCCCAGACTCGTGCTCGAGCGAAGCATCCCCCCGCATCCTGTCATCCTCCACCAAGGTCCCATCCCGCGGGACGGTCACATCCGCCGCGGGCGGGACCTCTTCCGCACCACTCGTTCGAGGGGTTCCACCCCTCGAGCCACCTCCAGTCCTAGGCCCGGTCGCGTGGGCCCGCTCCTCCCCTCGCGGGACGTCTCACGACGACACCAACTGAGAGGACGACGCTGCCGCCACCGCCAGCCGCAACGTCCTCGCCGAGCGAGGTCGCGTCGTGCGGACTGCGTCGCGCGCCTCCACCCTCAGCGCCTTGGTCGGCGCTAGCTCACATGCGATGGGGCCGCCGGCGCGGCTGGGAGAAAGGGAAGGAGGGAATTAGGGTCTTGATTGAGTAAAATTAAACGAGATGATCACGATACAACACTTACCGTCGGGATGACACCTGACGCTTGCGCTTTCTCGAGGCCTGCGTGGGTGGCGCGCCTCCCGCGCCGGGCGCGCCCCCGTCGCGGTGCCCTCACCGGCCAATGCCGTGTCCGCCTCAGAGGCCAGCGCGGCGCGGGCCCGCGCCGTCGACGGCGCGGGCTGGACAGCTGCCTCCTTGCCCTTCGCCCCCGAGGCAAAAGGCACTTCATCTTCCTTATCTTCTTCATCCCTCTCCAGCTCGGTCCAGACAACGCCGGCGTCACTGCCGCTGCTTGTATCCTCCGGGGTCGACGGGTGGGAGAGGCCTTCTTTCTCCCGCTGCACCCACTCCAGGTCGTGCGCCTGGCGGCGCTCCTCGCGCCTCTTCTTCTTCGCCTTATCGGCGCCCGCCTTCGCCCTCACCTCCCGCTGCTTCTCGCGGTTTGCAGCGTGGGAGTTGGGCGTAGGGGGATCCGAGCCATACGTGCTCGTCGCCATCTCCGGCTGCCACCACCGCAAACGCCGAAAATTAGCCGACGAAGTTAAAATCGATCTGGAAGTTAGTAGGAGTGATAGAAAATTCTCACCAAATCAATGGCCCCGTCGTCGGGCAGCATCCGGGGCGACCATAGCACCTCGTCAGGATCGCACACCATTTTCCTGGTGTCCACCGGCGCCTCGCCCTCTGAGCCGCGTAAACCGGGGCGAGGGGCTCGGCCAGCAGCCGCGACCGTGCCAGCGCGTCGGGGTCCGCGCCTTCCGCCATCCCATAGATGGGGATCGCCCTCTCCACGAGGGGAACCACCCGCCGCTGGTGGCACTGCGCAAGGACGACCGCCGCGGTCAAACCCACGTCCGTCAAGGACTTCAACGCCTTCAAATAAGGCTCCAACTTCGTCCTCCGCACGGGGTCTGACACCCCCGGTCCCCAGTGGAACGGGCGGTGGTCCAGAACCTTGCTGGTGTAGGGCGGGAGGTTGTCACCGTCGTTGCGGAGATAGAACCACCCCCTGTCCCACTCTGCATTGTTGCTCGTCATAGTGCAGGGCGGGTACACACCGACCCCCTTCCCCCGCAGCGCAAGCGTGAGCCCGCCGGCGCGGACGGGCCGGCGCCGACCCTTGCCGCCGACCGCCAGCGTGAAGAGCTCGCCCCGGAACAGGTGGAGCCACAAGTCCCATGATACGGGGACGCCCAGGAAGCCCTCACAGACGCCCACGAAGGTCGCCGCCTGCGAGATGGTGTTGGGGGAGAAGTTGTGCAGCTCCACGCCGTAGTGGTAGCACAGCCCCCGCATGAACCGGCCGGCGGGAGCATTAAATCCCCGCTCGTGCAAACGAACGAGGCTCACCACGTACCCCGCCGGGGGCTGCGGCTCTTGATGCCGCGCCGGCCTGCTCGGGTCGGTGTTGGCCGTCGGTTGCCCGCCGGCGACGAGCCCTTCAAGGAGGTGCGCATCCACATTGGAGCGACCCCACGGCCTGGCCTCCAGATACTCAACCATGGCGAACGTGGAGTGGAAGAGGAACACGGAGGCGGAGACTGCGAGAAAGCGCGAGCTCGGGAGGCGAGAGGAAGGAGAAGGCGAGCGCAATACGAGTGAAAATGGCTAAGGTAAAACTCCTCCTCTCCACCCGTTGTTTTTTATAATGAAAGGGGGCAGGGGGATCGAACGGACGGGGGCCGGGACGCGCAGTAGCAGTTAATGCGATGGACGTCGCCCGGGCCCCACTGTCCCGAAACCACCGCGCGGGCGCCATCATTACGGCGCGGTGAAAACGCGAACCGCCGCGCAGCTCCTCCACATCACCTAAAAAGGCGTGCGCAATGCTCTCCTAGAACGCCACGTGGGCCACAGCCCCACACGCATGGCTGACCCGAGTCTACAACCGAAAACGAAGGGAGGGGGAATCCTTCCAAGAGAAGGAGCCCCCGTGGGGCCCAACGAACAGGGGACAGAGGCCCAACCCCTCGACGGGCCCCTAACGGACGGCTCGAGGGGTCAGGGGCAGCCCCGAACGAGCTTGCTCGAGATGGCCCTCGAAAGCGCGGTTTGAGAAATGCCTGGCGCCTCGCCCCGAAACCCTTGCTGATCAGTGGTTCGAAGCTCAGCCCGCAAGAGGTTCTGTGAGCAACGTGGACGCGCCTCCCGACGAGGCACAACTGACTAGTGGTTCGAAGCCCAGCCCAATGAGGGTGCGGCGGGCGCCACAGGTCGACCAAAGACGGGGTTGCACGAGTGCGCCCCGCAAGGCCCCTACTGATCAGGAATCCGAGTCCTGACCTGCGAAAGGTTCGAACAGGCGTTTCAGATCAACAGAGTCAGGGACGACCAGGGCGTGCGCAACCGAGCCAATCCCCGAACTCAAGAGTTTGGGGGCGCCCCATAGTTCGTATTCAAGGCCAGACGAGGGCAGCTAGTCGAGGGATCCCATCGAGGGAGAGCTTCCGCGCCCTCGGTCCTCATCGAACGGGACCGAGCCCTGCCTAGCACACCCACGTAAAGTGCTCTCATGGACGTGTCCCCGGACCACGAGCCGACCCCTATCGAACGGGGCACGGACGTCCACTTGAATTACCCGCTAGCAGCTTAACGAGGCGTCCATGACTCGCGGCCCGCTCGATGGGAAGCATGGACCACCTCACCCCTCCCCCCTGCGGAAGGTCGGCGAGGGGCGCACGAATAAGTCAGAGAGTTTGCCCCGATCGCCCCCACACGGGCCCGGGCTCGGGGGCTCGTCGCACGGCTACACCTTCTGGACGTGTCTGAAAAAAGCCACATCCCCCCTCGGAGGCAGTGAGCGAACCCTCTGGGATTCATCCCAGGCGTGGTCGACGCCGTTCCGCACGTGTAAGATCACCGAGGCCGGCTGAAACATCGCCGAGGCCGGCTGAAACAAATGCTCCACGGATTGGCAGCTCAGCATGAAAACCTTGAACGAGTGCGCACACTCCTCCAAGGCTTCAGGGGCTACACCCGCGGGTGCGCTAGCGCGCCCCCACGGAATGTCACACACATCCGGAGGGGAAGAAAGTCCTACCAGAAGCTTCAGCCTTTGCGGAATCCTCTAATTATCCCTGCAAAGGCTCAGGGGCTACTGTCGGGGACAGCCATAGGGGTCCCCTAACTATGGGGGAAACCACCCTTTCCAAACAATAATAAAAAACACTCTCCAAATCAGCCCCGGCCAAGGCACAAACAAAGCCCATGGCCTGCCACGGCCCAACGGCCTTCACGACCCACCAAGCAGATGCAACAGCCGCCCTCGAGCGAACTTCCGCCTCGCTCGAGGGTCGGATATCACGCGGGCAAATCTCCGCCTCGCTCGAGGCCCCGGCACCCCTCGAGCGGATCTCCGCCTCGCTCGAGGGTCAGCACCCCTCGAGCGGGTCCCCGCCTCGTTCGAGGCTCCCGCCCCTCGGCTCAAGGCCTCTCAACCACTCCTCCCGACCGAGGCATTAAATGCCCCATCACACCAAGGGCGTCACGGTCAAGGGCCGGATCCCCGCCACGCCGATTCTCTGACACCGCCTGGGAATCCGCCCCCGGCCCTGTGCAGCCATACCACCCCTGTGCCACCTTCCCGGCCACTGTACGGGCACTATGCGGGCACTGTTCGCTCACTGTGCGGAGAGGCCGGGGTCATTCCCCAGCTCTGTGCTACCTGCTCCCGTCCTTCCTTCCCACCGCGCCCCTCGAAAGGGCCCGGCGACACCCTCGAAAGGCGTACGACCATCGACCTAACGCCCGCCCAGGACAACGCCGTGACGCAAAATGAGCAGGGCACGTCCCTTCCATCACCTCTGACCCCGTGCGGCCATCCCCGGCTCTGTTCCACCATTCCGGGCGTTGTGAAGCCATCCCCAACGCTGTGGAGAACTGTTCCGACGGGATGCCGCCACGCCAGCCCTTGTGTAACACGAGCTCTCCCGGGGTGCGCATGACGACCAGACGCGGGAGCCTACAGAACCACCCTCGAAGCCGCCTCCAGGCAAGCACAGGAGTCGCCACGATGCATACAAGAGTCAGGACTCGCCAGGACGGCCTTCAAATCGCAGGCACTGCACGCCGGTACCACGACTCTGTTCAAAAAGCCACGCGGCATGCTTGTAGGCTGCCTCCCCTTGGTCTATAAAGGGAGGAGGTGGCCGCCCAGTCGCGGGCATCGGAAAGAAAAAACGCGCTCGTTCGCATTCACACCCACACTCACGTCGATATTGGCACTCTGCCTCAATCAACCATCCGGGACTTGGAGGACCCTCCTCCTCTCCCACCTAGCTTGTAGCCCCCCCTCTACAGGCATCTCTGGTGTATTGCAATACAGCGCGCACGCGCAACCTGCTGGACGTACGGCCCCGTGGCCGGAACCAGGATAAACCCGTGTCCTCGCATTGCTTAGCACCCACCATCGAGAGACTGATCACAGCGTATTTCACTAGTTAGTGTCCGGGCTAATCTCAACACCGACATCAACATCAAAATGAAGGTATGTATAATTCATGCCTTTATTAGCTCAATAATTGATGCATATATATTACTTTGAAATTTGTGGACAGGCATTCACAATGACGGTATAATTCATGCTAATAATAACTAATTAATTATTATTTCTCAGGTGATGGACGGAAGTGCTTTTGCGCAGTTTCCTGGACAGACAAGCCACGGCATGCCGATTCCACCTGGCTACGCCTCAGTTAGCGTAGAGAACATCTGTCAACCTGATTTTGAGGAGCTAGAGCTAGATATCCCAGGAGGTGATGGGGAAAAGACACTTAAGGATGCGCTACACGGTATCATATTATGGCCAAAACGTTACATCGTCATAATCCCTGACAATGATGGATCTCCGAGAGACCCCCTGGAGCCTCTACAATCGTCTCCGGGGCCGTCATCGTCACTACCTGCTCGCTCACCTTCTCTGCAAGAACCATACGACAATTCGGAGAAGCGAGCTCCAGCGATCACAATGATGACATCCCTCCCAATTCACCTCAGCAACCATCGGCCGTAGAGCACGCGCCACATAGGTCTCGAGCGCAATCTTTCAAGTCGATGCAACCACCAAAGAAAAAACGAAAATGACCAGCAAAGAAAAAGCCCAAGCCAAGGAAGCTAGCATGGGAGATGACAGATGAAGAAACAAAAGCGATTGTAGATAAAGAAGTCGCGGACTTCTTTGCAAAAGTGAGAGAAAAAACTCAACAGGAATACCAAAAAAAAAATAAAAGTCGTAAGGAGAGACTCCAGGCTTTCATACACGAGAGGGAAGAAATAAGGAGAAGGAAACCGCCGGTAGAGTTGAAAACGGACTATGAGCGTTCGGTGGACAAGTCTTATCAAAAGAAGAGACAACGAGGGTCGCCGAATAGTTACATCGAGCAAATACCTGTGTCGACGTCGGGGACCGCCACAAACAAGAACAAGGAGAAGCAAATAGATGCATCCACGACCGATCCGACTAACTTGTTTGCGGGCCTCAGTGCAGAAGCTCAAAAAGTAATTGACAGCATGTCTGAAGAAGAACTGGCTAATGTCATTAACTTTTATGAACAAACAAAGATGCTTCTTGGTGGAATTCTCAGCCTTGAAGGCCTACCAGCGGATAAAAATTTCGTACCTAGATGGCACTTTGAGCTAGGACGACCTCTAGTGAAGCCAGAATTGGTCAACAAGCTCCCAACTAAGATGCGCAAATTTCATGACTGGTACTTGCAGAAGTCAGCTGAGGGCCTGGAGATGTTTGGTATGCTCGTGAGACCTGGAGATTTTGCCCTTCAAAACGAGAAGGTGGTCTGGCTCCAATTCATTGATATCTATGAAGTTTACCATCTGAACGCCGTGAATACCGATCTTATGATGGCCTGGTGTCTGTAAGTGACATATTTTCATAAGTTTATTAATAGATTTATTACATTTGTCGATCTACTAATTAAGATTTGGCTTTCTTCTTGTGTAGCCTGCAACTTACTGAGATGCGAAGGAAGGGTTGTTCAAGAATTGCTTTCATGGACCCATCAAAAGTTAACGAGCAGGAGATCCGGGACCAACGAAAAACAACAACCGAGACAATTTATAGGCACTTAGATGAGTTTCATTACAAGGATCTTTTACTACTGCCTTACAACTTCAAGTAAGTACGATTGTCATCTAATTATCCTTGTTAATTCTATTTAGTCAATTCTAATCTTCATGAGCATGCATACAAATTCCACTGGATTCTACTCATAATCACTATCGACAAAAGCAACATCAATGTGTATGATTCATTGAGAAAAGATCCCTTAGAATACCAAGACCTTCAAGATGTATTTCACGAGTAATAATTCTATCTATGACATTTTCTTTAATGCAATATATATATATTTAGCTTTTATAATAACATTGTATCTTTTATTATTTTGCCTCAGAGCTTGGACCATGTTCACTGCAAAACACCAAGGACCATTTCGAGAAAAAATTAGATGGGTCACTGATTTTCCGGTATGTATACCAAATAACAACTTCAGATTGGGAATATTTAAAATGTATAACACTAGTATTTCATAATCTGTTCTCCTCTCCACTTTAGTGTTTGAGACAAGAACTAGGAAATAATTTATGCGGGTACTACGTTTGTGAGCACATACACCATTTCAGTGGCAACGCGGATGATGATAGTGTAAGTAAAATAAACCTATTAATAATACATCATTTTTATCCTCTTTTGTATATTTAATCACTTGGTGTATTATATCAACCTATTTGCAAATTACAGAGGATTACAAAAAGGGACGCACTCATTGAGAAGGATCGTCTCTTGGAAATTCAAGAAGCTCTCATGGGATTCCTCATGGACGAGGTGGTTAATCCACGAGGAAAACATTATTATGACAACCATCCAATTGACCGACTCACCTCCGAGGAAAGCTAATTGAGATTAGAAATTTGAATTGAATGATATTTTGATGTATATATACTATATGGGGTTTTGATGTATATATACTAGTTTAAGAAAATACTATTTATTTTCATGTGTATAAATTATTATGTGTATATACATTTATAAGTTTATATATGTAGATATATATGGTTTAATTTATATATAAGTCTAATCTAAGTGCGCATATGATATATATAGACAGGTATACATATATACAAGTGCAAATACGTATACGTACATATACGGGTTGGACAACAATTAAAATACACGGTCAAATCGAAAACAGAAAAAAAAGACGAGACCCTTTAGTCACGGTTGGTATTATCAACCGAGACTAAAGGGGGTGGGCGCAGGCGCTGGCGTGCCCCCCTTTAGTCGAACCGGGACTAAAGGACCCTTTTAGTCCAGGTTAGTTCACCCGGGACTAAAGGGGGGGGGGCTTTTGTCTCTCATCATTAGTCCCGGTTGGACTTGAGAGACCTATACCCCTTACCAATTACCGGGACTAAAGCCCCTCTCCCTACCCGTGTGGATGGGGTATAAAGTGAGCGGAAGCGAAAGTTCGAGATGCTTAAGAAAACTCAGAGAAGGTCGTGCGCTGTCACTTCACCGGGCAAAGCTCGCCGGTAGCCGGGGCAGCTCCTATGGTAGCAAGCAAGCTAGTTGAACAAACTAGCTGGGTTTAAACCAGTTGAACCGGAGAACCAGCCCACCTAACCCGCGTTGCCACTCTCTCTAATAAAGTACTCGTGTGTTTGGTTGAGGGATAGGTGGGTTAGGTTGGATCCAACCCAGTTGTTTGGGTTGGGTTGAACCCATCTTAGTGTTTGGTTGCACTTTTCCTTTCAGGGACGGAGTCAACCTATCTCATGTTTGGTTGAAGGAATTGGGAATATGGGTTGGAAGGCAAGCTAACACCGTTAGCGAGACGTTTTTGCATCGGGACCCCACAACTATTCAGAAATCAGTGAAGCCTATATCAACAAATCTTTCTCTCTAGCGTTTTTTTACATCAGGAACCTATAGGAGAAACTAAATTAATTTCTTGTCCTTCTTCCTTCACACCGCGAGATCCACCGACCGCGAGCTCCACCGGCGCGATAGGGGAACACGCCGTGGGGAACACGCCGCGGCCGCCGCGAGCCGCAAACTGCGAGCTCCGCCGACCGCGAGATCTGCCGGCGCGAGATCCTCCCATCCGCGAACTCCGCCCTCGTCTCTTGCTCGTGCCCTCGCTCGCCTGTTCCTCCTCCGTTGTTTGCGCAACGAAACCCGCGCGGGTCGGCTCTGTCCGCCAGATTTCGACGGACGGAGCGAACCCGATGAAGATGCGAGTTCGCTCCGTCCCCTACTCCTTCCATCCAAACACCGCAAAAGAAGGTCAGACCCATCCGGGTTGGACTTGTTCCTC